>JAVLUX010000022.1:15083333-16331666 GCA_032164185.1 Moxostoma hubbsi
CGGCCATAGCTCATCAGGCAAGGAGATGTCGGTGACAGGGGGGATGGAGTTAGTAGCTTTGTAGTCTGTGATGGCCTGGATGCCTTGCCACATACGTCAGGGTTCAGAGTTGTTCTTGAAGTGATCCTCAATCCTTAGCTTGTGGTTGTGCTTGGCCTTTTTGATGCCCCTATTCAGGTTAGCCCTGTATGAGCTATAGGCTTGAGCATCACCTGATCTGAATGCAATGTCTCGTGCTTTCAGCAGGAGACTGACCTCACTGTTCATCCATGGCTTCTGATTAGGGAAAGTTGTAATCTGTTTGAGGGTGGTGACACTGTTGATGTTTGTGTTGATACAGTTCAGAACAGATTAGGCATATGAATCAATGGACAATGTGTTTGTCCATATGTCCATGACTTTCTGCCCAATCAACACTCTTCAGAAGTGTTTCTGAGTCCTTGCTCAAGCCACATGTCAATGAAAGCCAGTAGTTCTGGGTCAACATGGTTTTTTAAACCGTCTTCTTGCATGCTGAAGTCATGAGACTACTCTTTTTGTTATTTTTTAAAGTTAGAGAACTATGGAGTTTATAGACCATACACTCACCTAAAGGATTATTAGGAACACCATACTAATACTGTGTTTGACCCCCTTTCACCTTCAGAACTGCCTTAATTCTATGTGGCATTGATTCAACAAGGTGCTGAAAGCATTCTTTAGAAATGTTGGCCCATATTGATAGGATAGCATCTTGCAGTTGATGGAGATTTGTGGGATGCACATCCAGGGCACGAAGCTCCCGTTCCACCACATCCCAAAGATGCTCTATTGGGTTGAGATCTGGTGACTGTGGGGGCCATTTTAGTACAGTGAACTCATTGTCATGTTCAAGAAACCAATTTGAAATGATTCGAGCTTTGTGACATGGTGCATTATCCTGCTGGAAGTAGCCATCACAAGATGGGTACATGGAGGCCATAAAGGGATGGACATGGTCAGAAACAATGCTCAGGTAGGCCGTGGCATTTAAACGATGCCCAATTGGCACTAAGGGGCCTAAAGTGTGCCAAGAAAACATCCCCCACACCATTACACCACCACCACCAGCCTGCACAGTGGTAACAAGGCATGATGGATCCATGTTCTCATTCTGTTTACGCCAAATTCTGACTCTACCATCTGAATGTCTCAACAGAAATCGAGACTCATCAGACCAGGCAACATTTTTCCAGTCTTCAACTGTCCAATTTTGGTGAGCTCTTGCAAATTGTAGCCTCTTTTTCCTATTTGTAGTGGAGATGAGTGGTACCCGGTGGGGTCTTCTGCTGTTGTAGCCCATCCGCCTCAAGGTTGTGCGTGTTGTGGCTTCACAAATGCTTTGCTGCATACCTCAGTTGTAACGAGTGGTTATTTCAGTCAAAGTTGCTCTTCTATCAGCTTGAATCAGTCGGCCCATTCTCCTCTGACCTCTAGCATCAACATGGCAATTTCGCCCACAGGACTGCCGCATACTGGATGTTTTTCCCTTTTCACACCATTCTTTGTAAACCCTAGAAATGGTTGTGCGTGAAAATCCCAGTAACTGAGCAGATTGTGAAATACTCAGACTGGCCCGTCTGGCACCAACAACCATGCCACGCTCAAAATTGCTTAAATCACCTTTCTTTCCCATTCTGACATTCAGTTTGGAGTTCAGGAGATTGTCTTGACCAGGACCACACCCCTAAATGCATTGAAGCAACTGCCATGTGATTGGATGATTAGATAATTGCATTAATGAGAAATTGAACAGGTGTTCCTAATAATCCTTTAGGTGAGTGTATAAAACCTGTGCTGAGTCAAGCTCATTAATATAATCTTGTTACTGTTAAATTAGACCTATTATTCCAATTTTTACAAGATGTAATAAGTCCCAGGTGTCTCCAGAATGCATCTGTGAAGTTTCAGTGCAAAATACTCCACGGATCATTCATTACACCATGTTATAAATGCCTCGTTTTGGGTGGAGTCAAAAACATGCTGTTCCCATTCAAAAAGCTACACTTATGATGCTGCGCTGAGATAGCGCTTTGGGAACAACTTTAGGTGTGACCAGCTGAGAATATGTGTGCAACACGTCTATGAACATTGACCGGAATTTATAGCCTCTGCCGGTGTCATCATTGGATGCACCAGGGCTATAAATAGATGCGTCACAGGTGCATCGTCAGATCTTTTGTCTTCAGATCACTCTGTGTGTGTGTGCTTCATGAGCCTGTCAGAAACTTTCTACTTTCCTCTGTTAGGAGTTAGAATTGTTAGGCAGTGCGCAGAAACCTTTCTCTTTCTCTTTTCTTAAAAAAAAAAAGAAAAACTATGACTGCGGTTCACGAGGGGGACGCTGAATCTCTGTACATTCCACGCACAATAACAAAGAGGCTGAGGAATTACTCAAGGTGGTTACTCAGGCTGTGGCCAGACTATAGCTAGACTGGCCACGCGAACAAGAGACCCCCTCAAGCGCTCCAAACTAGAAGACAGATTTCTGTCTGGTGGCCAAAAATAAATAAATAAAAAAAGGGGAAGGGAACGCTATATCAGTCCCTTCCTTTCTTCTATGACCTCCACAACAAGTATTCTCATCCATGGAGGAATCCTTATACTTCCTGAGTCTTTGTGCCCTCGACGTTGAAATATTCGACTATTGTGATTGCTGAGGCTCAGGGGTATTTGGTGATGCTGCCTGTAGAAGAGACACTTGCGGGTTATCTCTTGCCTGGTTCGGCATCATCGCTAAAGAGACCCACTCTCCCCACAAAGCTGTGTAGGACCACCTCCACGCTTGTGGGGAAGGCTTATCAGGCAGCAGGTCAGTATGTATGTGCCCTGGACGCATGTCACATACATGGCCCAGAATGCACCTGTATGCATTCCCTCCGGTTTCTCTGCTCCCGAGAGTCTTGGTCAGAGTTCGCCAGCAAGGGTCCTGCCTCTTACTGATAGCACCGAGCTGGCCGAACAGGGTATGGTTCTCAGAGATAATGTCTCTCCTTGACAGCTCGCCTTGGGCGAATCCAGATAGGAGGGACCTTCTGTCTCAGGTACAGTGGACAATATTTCATCCCCAGCTCGATCTGTGGAACCTTCATGTTTGGCCCCTGAAGGGTACCAACTGAGGGACACTGGGTTTTCAACTGAAGTTATCGAGACCATTCAAATGCTAGGGCTCCCTCTACCAGAAGAAGTTACCCCAATAAATGAGGTGTCTTTGAAAGATGGTGCAGTGCACATAATGCAGATCCTGTTAACTGCCAGATTTCTTCAGTTCTGGACTTTCTGTAGGGAAAATTGTCAGCAGGCACATGCCCCGCCACTCTCAGGGTCTATGTGGCCGCCATTTCGGCTTGCCATGCCTTGATTGACGGGGTGCCATTGGGGGGACATCCTCTACACACTCGCTTCATTCATGGAGCTATGCGACTGAGGCCTCCTACTAGGACCAGGACCCCTTCATGGGACTTAGCAATACTCTTTGAGGGTCTAGTTGAGACCCCCTTCGAACCTCAAAAGTCAGCGTCTGATACACTTCTGACTCTTAGGATGGTTTTTCTTATGGCAATCACCTCTCTAAAAAGAATTGGGGATCTACAGGCTCTGTCTGTCTTTGCCAGCCTGCTTAGATTTTTCCCCAGGAATGGATAGAGCAATTTTCCCCCCTCACCCTGACTATCTGCCTAAGGTTCCTTTCTTGACCTTACATCCAGTCACTCTCAAAGCCTTCTGCACCCCACCGTTTACAACGCCGGAGCAGGAAAGACTTCACAGACTTTGTCCAGTCTGTGCCCTTCAGACTCATGTCCACCGCACTAGCCAGTGGCATAAGTCAGGGCAACTATTCGTTTGCCATGGGGGCCGCAACAGGGTGGCGACTGCCACCAAGCAGACTATGTCGCATTGGGTGAGGGTCGCTATTGCCCTGGCCTACGAGACGCGCAGTCAAGCTTCAGGGCTCACTCTACCAGAGGGGTCGCCTCCTCTAAAGCCTTGGCTAGAGGTGTCCCTCTGCAGCATGTTTGTGATGCATCAGTCTGGTCCTCTCCGCACACATTCATTAGATTATATAGTTTGGATGTTCATGCCACTCCGGGCTCTATGTCCTTGAATCGACATCACAAGCTCATGTCTGAGACCTCTCGCACTCTTGTGAGCACACTACACAACCGTAGGGGTCCAGACATCCACAGTGCGGTGGCGTGGGTATTCTCGTTCCCAAAGCGCTATCTCAGCGCAGCATCATAAGTGTAGCTTTTTGAAAGGGAACGTCTCGGGTTACTTGACTGTAACCTTTGTTCCATGATAAAAGCGGAACGAGATGCTGTGCTTCATTGCCGCACTGGGATACCCCAGGACTGCTCTTCAGACAAAATACCTGACGATGCACCTGTGATGCATCTATGTATAGCCCTGCCACAGGTGCATCCAATGATGACACCGACAGAGGCTATAAATTCCGGTCAATGTTCATTGACGTGTTGCACACATATTCACAGCTGGTCACACCTAAAGTTGTTCCCAAAGCGCTATCTCAGCGCAGCATCTCGTTCCGCTTTTATCAGGGAACAAGGGTTACAGTCAAGTAACCCGAGACGATTTTGTGTGTCTCTTTAAATGCAAATGAGCTGCCACTCCCCGCCCCCTTTCCGGAAGAGGGCAGTGCCTTTTCAGCTCCCGCTTCAGACACTACAGCAACAACAAATCAGAACCAATAAGATTGACAGCGTAAATACCTGTATTTAGCCATATATGTATATCCGGTCTCCGTGAATGCAGTCTGAGACAATGATAACTTTAGCGCATTAGCCATTTAATCAGCTACCAAGCACATTCGGAAAGGAGATTTGCAAATATTCACAGAATACAAGTGCTATACTTGCATCTGCAGGACGTAAAACTGGAACACGAACAGTTGGTACTGATCCATGCTTGAGAATCACATTTTTGAAGATCCCGATTTATATTGATACACATTCACAAAGCAGTCCAGTGTAAAATGATTTGCACAAATATACACACATTTTTGTATGTTTTACTTGTCCACTGTGTCTTCAGTGGCTCTGATGCCAGGAATACATGAAGACTCTTATGTTCACTTTTACAGCCAACAACAAAACTCTTATGAAGCTGAGACATCATTCTTCTTCCTGTATTTGCTCCAGCTTGAGGAAGAAGAAAAACAAAACAAAAAAAACAACAGGCCACGTGTCTCGAATTTCTAGGCATCACGCTCCATTCTCTAAACACGCAAGCTTCCCTGTCTAAAGAAACACGACAGTATCAGGTCTATTTGCACGTCGTTCTCTAGGCAGTTTGGGTCTCATAGCGCACCTTTGGCAAAGATTCTACACAACCAGGGGCCCTCGACACACAAGGGCAAAATCAAACTCAAGGAGAAGGAAGAAAAAAAAACTGCTTTCCCTATTGCACGGCTTTTCTATTGCAAAGAATGAACACAAGACCTGGATCGTACCCGATCGGACAATCTCTTTTGGGGGTAGTATTCTACATTCTCTCTTTTTTGGCGTAGGCTCCTCGCTCCTGCCTCCTATCTCTGGCAGGATATGACGGTTCCGAGTACTACAACTTCAGACCGCCAGTCTACGCCAAAGAGAGACATTACTTTTCTGTTTTTGTATTCATCCAATAAATGTCATCTTCAATTTCACTCAAGTCTGCGAGTCTTCCTGATAGAAGCCAATTGAGCATGATTACTCAAGAATAAGGCTGCTGGAAATGGGGCCTGTCTAGATTTGATCAAAAATAACTTTTTTCAAAAGGGATTGTGCTGTTTTTTTACATTCGTAATGTCCTGACTATACTTTGTGATCAGTTGAATGCCACTTTGGTGAATTAAAGTACCAATTTCCTTCTGAAACATCAAAATCGGTACATTATTCCAAACTTTTAGCCACCAGTGTAACTAATCAAATATGATCATATCTCCATTTTTATGTTATTTTGATAAAGTATACAGCCCTGAAGGATCTCAAAATTAGTCTGCTGATGTGAATCTTAATGGCCAAATAAAAGGCTTATTAAAATCATTCACAATATTGTTGAATTTTACATCAGCAGCAAAATCATCATCATTATATATTGGGTATTCAATGTATCGTATTAAACATTATTTTAATTTTTTTTTTTAATTACATTGAAATAACTTGGATTGTTGGCCTTGGCAGTAGCATTAACCATTGATTAACAACCTCAGCACTTATATTAGGTCGGTCTTTAAAGGTTTGTAAGGTACTGGTAAAAAAAAAATGTAACCTGTGGCAAAAATTTATGAGATTTTTACTTCTTGAACCAGACTATAGCACTCTATTGAAGAATATCCTGGTGACATTTTCCATGTATTAAAAATAAATGAGAATCCACATTAAGCTCAAAAAAGCACTAAAAAGTGCCATATAATATCATATTAGTAATCCAAATGACTTGTGCGCTGTTTAAAGTGTTCTGAAGCCGTAAGATAACTTTGTGTGGTAATCAGACCAAAATGGAAGTCATTAGTCACTGAAAATTATCTTTTTGTATACCATGGAAAAAATTTATATGGGTTTGGAAAAACATGAAGGTGATTAAAAGATTACATAATTTTTATTACATTTTTTAATTATTTCTTGAATATCTATGTATAGAATCATACAAAGCCATGATAGAAACACAGGCTAAAATCATAACAAAGCAAAAACTTAAGCCTGTGTTGCAGAAACAATCTTCAAAATGCATCAAATCAAATAATCAAGGTCTGTTATTATATTTGAAACTTTCCTATTCTTACCAGTTTTTTCAAATCCATTAATTACATACTTGTTTTGTCTCATTTTGTGTCTCATGTTGTACTCCTACCCCTTTTCTTTCACTTTGTTAGATGTGTGGTAAGGGCTTTTAAAAGATATATTGACAGCCAGGAGCAGTGTTGGTGATCAACATTCTGCATTGAGCTGAATAACTTGGAATGAAAGGATGAGATGATATGGTTTTGGACTTTTACTCCATCTCAGCTTTGCCTGATCTGATTTAATTTAAGCTCTGATGAGTGGTGCACAGGGCTGCAGGCATGTATGTCAAGAGTGTAAAATACTTTGTGTGGAAGAGAGAAAGGCTGTCTGCCTTTCATCTAACTAAATTCCTGTCCTGTGCACTCAGGGGCTGGTGAGTAACTAAAATCGCAGCGCGTGTATTGCACTTTCCTAGTAATATTACACTTTGTAAGATAACATTCATAGTCTAAAAGGATACGATTACACAAGGCTGGAGCTTTTGCTATTTCAGCCATAAATTCATATGTTTCAGAGGTCATATCCAATCATGGCTTTAAATGGAATGTCCTTGTGTATGCATTGGAGAGGAACTTGAAACCCAACTGTGATATTGAGTTCTTTATTTCTTTCTTTCTGAAAGACTAACAAACTGGGCCTTTGTGAGGATTTACCTCCCATTTTCTCCTCTGGCTTTCTCAGACTCCCTTGTGGCCTTTATTCAGATCCCCCTCTCATGCGACCTTTGACCTCTGTTCTAAACACAACTAAGAGTGCACAATACCACTGTTTCTATACTGTTATGATTCTAATACCTGAAATCTCAGTATCGACCTATACTGATCACAACCCGATACCGGTGTTGTTTTGTCCTAATCAGTGAAGAATATTTTTTACCTCACTGTGTGGAATTGATTGGGGGTACTCTTTTATTTGAAAAGAAACACAAATCTGTAATGACACGTTATTTCTAACACCATAGTGCCCTCCAAGCTTGATGAGAAACTCCAGGCTCTAGACTTAAACAGCTCGCTGTGCAGCTGGATCCTGGATTTCCTGTCAGGCAGATGTCAGGTGGTTAGAATGGGCAGCAACATCTCCTCATCACTGACCCTCAACACTGGAGCCCCACAGGGCTGTGTTCTCAGCCCACTTCTGTATTCCTTTTACACACATAACTGTGTGGCAACACATAGCTTCAATGCCATTATTAAGTTTGCTGATGATACGACGGTGGTAGGTCTGATCACTGACAATGATGAAACAGCCTACAGAGAGGAGGTGCACACTCTGACACGCTGGTGTCAGGATCACAACCTCTCCCTCAATGTCAGTAAGAATTCAGTGTGGCCTTCAGGAGAAAAGACAGACTTCAGTAGTGGAATTCAAGAGGAAAGACAGAGAACACAGCCCCATCACCATGAATGGAGCACCGGTGGAGAGAGTCAGCAGTTTCAAGTTTCTCTGTGTCCACATTACTGAGGAACTCACATGGTCCATCCACACTGAGGCCATTGTGAAGAAGTGTGTGTAAGTACAGTATATGTACATTTGATATGTAAATTGTGTTGTGTAAATATGTTGTTTATTGTAAATTGGTATATGTCTCGCCACTGTCATGATTGCTATGTTGCTCGGAACTGCACAAAATACTTTCACCTACTGTTGCACTTGTGTACATGGTAGTGTGACAATAAAGTGATTTGATTTGATTTGATTTGATTTGAGATATCAATCAAGGTATCAGATCAGCATTCCTAGACACAACCACACAAAGAAATGGTCATGTGATATGCATGGCACACACAACAAGCCAAGGCACTGTTAACATTTCTTTACATTTAAAAAATAAGTAAATCCTTGAAAATGTTAAGTATTTCTAATTTTAAGACTGTTTATTTGAAATATGATGATGACCAATGCAATATTTCATCTTCTATAAACAACTGTAAAAGAGGGATTATCCACTTTGGACTTATCCACTTATTGATATGTATTAATGAAATGTATTTTGAAATGTGTATGAAATTGAATTTCTTTATGGAAAAGAGAAACTTCTGCTAAAGTAACTCCACAGAACAAAATCATATGGGCTTGGAAGAAACATGAAGGTGAGAAAATTATGACATACTTTTAATTTGTAAATTATTTAACTATTCCTTTAAAGGGGTCATGACACACTCTCTTTTTATAATTTTTTTATCTTTCCTGAGGTCCACTTATAATGTTAGTATAGTTCTTTGCACCAAAACAGTCATAATTTAGTAATATATAATAATTTTCCACCCTTTCTCTAGCCCTCTGTCTGAAACACTCCATTTTAAGCTCTCTAGCCCTTTAAGACTTCAATGTAAACGTCCACTGTTATGATTGGCTAAAATCGTACAGCCCTTCCAATACAACCATATTTGAAATGCAATCAGAAGAAAATGAACAAACTCCACAACATTTCTAGAACTAAATTTCAGGATTGATATCTAACACATTTCATCTGAATATATAAACTGTTCACTCAAGCGGCACCATAAACTATCAAACAGTCATAACATATGAAAAATTGATGAATGAAACTGTTTACTTAAGTTTTTGCAGTCCAACAGTGTTTTAACTGCACCATAAGAGTTCCTTTGCAAAGCTTAAATCATATTGCGACTGGATCTCCACACTGAAATGTTCTGAATACACAAAAGTTATGCAATCCACGTGATGTTGTGGTGCTTCAGCAGGCCAAAGCAGAGATGCTTTGAGTGACATCTCACACAACTTCCGTGTTTCATTACACATAGAAAGGCATGTGTTCTTACATATGGGAGTTCCTACATGACATTGCGCCTTTTAAAAATGGTGTGAAATGTATGATAACGATCAAAGCATTCATCTAGTGCAGGTTTATGTTGAAAAACATTTAAATCTAGAACAGGCTGATATTCACGGCATGCCGCACACCAACTGCGATCATCCCTGCGAATACCCGGCCAATAGAAATGGGCCATTAGATGGATCGGTGTTTTTCCTACCCTAATTGACCCACCATCGGTTTATAAAGAGCTGTCTGATATAAAATTTTCCTTGGTCAAAGTCATGAAGGTGTCTCCTTTGGATAAATCGCCCATGACAGGCCTTCTTTCCTCTTCACCTGTGCAACTGAGCACCAGTGGGTGGGGCATAGGGTGCAATGACAAAAAATAGGCATTGGTGTCTTGCTGAAGAGGTAGTCATATGTAGATGTATTTGGTCCTTGTGACGTCACAAGTTCCTCAAATTCCAAACAAGTTTTTTCTAGAGCCTAGTTTTAATAAATGCAATTTTTCTATAATTTTCTAAGGAAAATTTTAAATTCTGAAACTTACAGTATGTTTTTATAGAACAATGGCTTCTTATATTTCAAAAGATCAAGGAAAATTTGATTGCTCACGTCATGACCCCTTTAAATGTTGGAACATTTTCTCCCTTTTCTTTGTATATTTATTTTACTTTTTTTATTTATTTTTTTAAAATGTATTTATTATTATTTCCTTTCTTTTTTTTGGCAGCCAACTCACAAGTTGGTCATCCCAGTGGGAAAAGTCCTGATGTTCCGTGGGTATGGCTAGTCCATCTTTGGTATTTAGATGTAAAGGATTTCGACGGGCAAGGACGAGGCGAGGACCGGCTTGACAATACAAATAAGGTTTTAATGATTAAACTTAAAACAAAGGACAAAACACATACATGACGGACATGTCCGTAAATGATCTCTTTCACTCTCTCTCGAACAGTCGTCACCGGCCGCCTTTATCCCTCGCGTACCCCATCAGGCCGATTGGGGACCGGGCGTGCGATATTCTAGCCCGGCCCCGCCCCTCTCCACTCCACATTAGACATATGTAATGAGCAGCAGTATCTCAGCCAATTCTTAAATGGCAGAGGTAGAACAGTCTTGGTCTTTGATTAAATGAAGAGGAGCTCAGCGGTTGCAATATTATTGACCGGACAGAACTGATCAACTTATAGACTATCTGAGTCATGTCTTTGGGTCACTAAATTGATGAGCCACAGGAGGTCAGTTAAGACAGGGGCAGGTCACTATGGAGACCACAGGGGGACTCTATGACAACCAGGAGGACCATTTGTCACCTAGCCATTGACCTTGGCATTGAATGCCTCAACATGTGTTTTAAATGGCCACAAATCCCACAAAAAAATGGCGCAATCAATAATTCAAATAACATGCTGAAATTGCCATCAGGCTTTATTTTTGTGGGCATGCTAAGCGCATCACTACACTTGACAACCGTGTGCTACATCTTATCTAACCGTGGGTGTTTTGTATGTTAATGAAGTGACGCAAATCACAATTTGCTCTTTTCTTGAGAAATAGGTCATTGCTCTAATATATTTCAAGCACGTCTGTTTTCAGCGCAAAGTCTAAACTCAGTTTCTGCAATTACAGTTCAGAGTTTACATCAACAGGTGGCAATAAATGTCCAAACTCTGATAATATATTGGACCAGCAAATTATGTCCCAGACGATCACTGTTGTAGCCATTTTATGAACGAAAAATAGATTTGTGTTAAACTTTATTGAGATCATGCATTATTATTATTATTATGTTCATATTTACAATTGTTTTTATGATCTAATTTGTATTAGTAATTTTCCACCTGTTGTCATAGAGTGAATTCTCAGTCATTGCAATAGGGGTCTGTAAAAGAAGTTGCAGAGGATAAAATGTTTGGATTAGGGGAGGTTGTTCTTGACCACTTTTTTGATCCCTAGATCCACAGCCTAACCTGGAAGGCTGATACAATCACTATTAAAACTAGTCATGATTTTTGTGTCACTTGATCAGTGATTAATATTACTTACATTCTCTTGAATTTAATGAAGCCTACATCCAAATCCTGATGAGAACGCATTTTCCGTGCATATTAAAAGAGCATGCCACTGTCATAGAAATATGCCTGACATTTAACAAAGTAGCAGTTAATGAACAAAAGAATTTAAGTCCATATTTCTGTTCTGCTAATTCATTGCATACAATCCATTTACACTACCATCTTCTTATTAATGACTGTATCTGTTTATATCGCTGGTGGTTGACAGGGAATGGACTTATTAGGACCTAACGGTTCAATTACTAGAGAAGAACCTCAGATTTTAATTGCACTTGAGCCAGTAGCATTTTGAATGTGCAATTTCGCCAAAACACTTGCACCTAGACTTAGTGCATGCTTGCACAAAAATACCAAATCTTAATATCCACTGACTTTTCACTTATAACTTAGTGCATAGCGCTGCGCTTTGTGCTAGCGCTCTTAAAATATGGCCCATAGTGTTAATTATGTGTCTATTTTTCTTACCCCATTGGAATGTTATTCAATTTGTTATTAAAATTTTTAAGCATTCGCCACAGTAAATTTTGTTAGATTTCTCTGAAAACAAGACTTTATATCTTAGGTTATTTTGCTTTCATAATTTGTAAGCATACACTAGATTTAGGTAATTGACGGCTGAACTGCTTATCCCGTTGTTTTTTTTTTCCTCAGTGTTTTTTTGCTGGAGTTCCTCCTTTTTTTTTAGATGCCTTGTCTAGTTAAAAAGAGCTTCATCTTTTGGAAACGCATCTCGAGACACCTATGCTATGTTCTATTCGTTGTTCTGCATCTTGCTTTTTTGTGCAAGAATGTGTTCGGTCTGAATTGCCCAAGAAAATATTTGCAGTGTAGCAGAATCCTATTTTTCAAGTCTTTTTCATGTTCTTATTAAAAAAAAAACATTTGTGCCTGAGGGGACATATGTGATTTCAGATTTGTGCCAAACAAGGTTCCTCCAGGCAATGCAGACTCCAGCTGAACCCATCTGTGCAGAGAGAGAGAGAGAGAGAGAGAGAGAGAGAGAGAGAGAGAGAGATCGAAAGAGAGAGACACGTCACCATCCTGACCCATCAGAACACCTCATTAATTCTTTCTCCTTTCCTCCTCACAACTGTGGCTAGATCGTTCCATGTGTCTGCTCTACCTTCTTATGCAGCTCAGTGCTTTCTGGTTTCTTTCTCTCCTTATCCGTTTCCTTCTGTTTTTCCTTCCTCTCTCATCTCAGTATTTCCTATGGTTGGTCCTCAGGGATGAACCCTTGTTACTATAAATTTTTATTTATAAAGTTCTCCAGGGACACAGCAACACAAACACATATGCACACACACATTTACACACAGAACCAGACACACAGTCTCTCTGTCAGTAATGTGTTTCTGTTTGATGACTGCCACATCTGCCCCAGGCTCCTCATTTTCAACCAGTCCATCACATTGGTTCCGGTCCATCCAAAAGATAGATGTCTGGTGTGGGCTTTAAAATAGAATAATGTATATATAATTCATGCCGTGCCAACCCTAGAGCCTCTCATTAAACTTTACTTGGCAAATGGGCAAGACAGCCACATATTAAATGGAGAGAGAGGGAGAGATGCATGCAGCAGTGTTTATGTGTGTGATCATTTTTGTTAAGCTGAAAAGCAAACCTTTTGTTTTACAATGAAAAGTGTGTAGATAAAAGACTTCCGTGGATGTTTTATCCGGCTCTCGCTTTCTCCTTCATAACCCCCCAAGAGATCAAACATAGTGGTGCCGAAACACAGGATTATGAGGAAGAAACACCATCATGGTGTCAAAAGTAATCAAGACCCTCACCGGGATCAACCAAGCCCAAAATCAGGCTCTGCTTGAGCTGCATGTGGAACAGGAGCAACAGTTCCAAGCACTCTTCAAAGCTCAAGCGGAGGACCGGTAGGTGTTACAGAACTTGGTACACCAGGAGCGGTCTTCCCCTATGGCCATGCCACATGTCAAGCTGGCGAAATTGAGACCTCAGGATGACCCGAGGATGTTCCTCGAGCTCTTCAAGCAGGCAGCTGGAGCATGGAATTGGCCCAGCACTCAGTGGGCAGCCTGCCTACTACTGCTTGGGGAAGCCCAACTCACATCCCAACCTGAAGAAAGACATCATGCAATGAGTCGGCCGAAGCCCAGAGCAACATTGCCAACACTTCTATTAGCTGACGCTCTGCGAGCTCGGCCGCCTGCTCAATTCGCTTGACCACTCAGTGACACTTGCCGAAGGTGGCTGCTGGCTGAAGATCACGACAAGCCGCCCCGATCGAGCAGGAGTGTACCGGGTACCTGTGAGTATTAAGGGGGGTACATACCAAGCCTTGGTGGATTCAGGTTATTCACCACAGCTTGGTTTAGTCTGAGTTTTTTATACAGGCCAGTGGGTGAAGGTAAGGTGTGTGCAGGGGATATTCAAAATAACCCTTTAGTGATGGCCATCATTCAATTTCGGGGACAAAAGCATAGTGTCAAGGCTGCGGTTAGTCTCCCATCAACGAATGTTTGGTATGAATTACCATCATTTATAACAGTATTGAGGGGGATATGTGTGGATGGGTCCTGCAACCAAACGTATCGGTGTGATTCGCTGGCTGGGGAGGTGGTGCCAGGGCCATCTGTGTCAGCTCCATGTCAGGACGACGTAAGGGAGGGGTAAGTCTTGGCTTCCCCAGCCCTTAGAGGATTGCCTGCAGGGGATTTCCCTCTGGATCAGATGCAAGTCGAGACCCTTAGGCACGACTTCGACCAAGGAAAATTTTATATCAGAAGGCTCTTTATAATCCGATTGTGGGTCAATTAGGGTAGGAAAAACACTGAGCCATCTAATGGCCCATTTCTATTGGCCGGGTATTCACGGGGATGATTGCAGGTGGTGTGCGGCATGCCGTGAATATCAGCCTGTGAATATGGTGGCAACACCAAAAGCGCCATTGTGCCCCCTTCTGTTGATCAAGGTCCCCTTCATGGACCTCATCAGGCCATGGATGGTATATGGGCATCACTTTGTGCTGGTTCTGGTGGACTACGCAACGTGAAATCTGGATATATATCAGCATATCAGCACGAAGTGTTGTGTAGGCACTCTTCAGTGTTATCTCACTAGTGGGGATTACGAAAGAAATCCTCACTGATTAGGGCACTACATTTATATCACACACCCTACGTGATCTGTATGAATTAATGTGGATTAAATCGATTCATACCAGCTTCTACCACCCCCAAACAGATGGCATGGTCGAACAATTTTATCAAACTCTAAAGAACATGATTTGTAAGTTCATGCCCGATGATGGGAATTGGGACAAGTGGCTCAAGCCCCAATTATTTGCAGTTCAAGAGGTCCCGCAAGCCTCCACGGGGTTCTGCCAAATTGGGAGGAGGGACCTTCAAACAGAAAAAATAAAATTCAATATGTTCTTGACTTGAGATCAAAACTCCACACACTGGGGCAATTAACACAAAGCCGGCTGTATAATAATGGCACTCGACTTCGGGAATTTACACCGGGTTACTCCCCACATTGAGCTAAATTACTCGCCAAGTAGCAAGGGCCCTTTGAGGTCGCACGGCAAGTTGGGGAAATCAATTATTAGGTGAAACGAACGGATAGAGTCAGAGCATGTCAGAATTACCACCTCAACCTCCTAAAACCATGGAGAGAGCAGGTGCCCGTGAGTTTGGCTATGGTGGTTCTGGAGAGGGAGGAGCTCAGGCCGGAGGTGAACTTAAAAACCACAGAATGAGTTACCCTGGTCACTTGTTGAGATCACCTCTCTTGCCTCTCCCCGGTTGTACAAATCTCATAGAGCACCGCATTGAAATTACACCAGGGGTAGTGGTACGCAGTCATCCCTACTGATTACCTGAGCACAAAAAGTGGTAAAGGAAGAATTGAAGGCAATGCTAGATATGGTGTTAATAGAAGAATTCCACAGTGACTGGGCCAGCCCGGTGTTTCTTGTTCTTAAGAGCGACGGCTCAGTCCAGTTGGTCCTCAGGGATGAACCCTTGTTACTATAAATTTTTATTTATAATGTTCTCCAGGGACACAGCAACACAAACACATCCACATCCAAAAGCTAGATGTCTGGTGTGGTAAAAGATGGCATTTTCCACACCAGTCAGTTTACACCAGTTCATAACCCTTCCATACGATTTGTTCAGGGCTCTGGCTATGTTTCAGCGACTCATGGACAGAATCCTTAGACCCCAAGCGTGGCATCTGTAGAATCTGAGGGCTGTCCTGAGGTTGTTAAGCTGGGCAGGATTCACAGCACACCCAAAGAAGTGTGTATCCGGTCTTCCATTTGGGTCATGGGCAGTTGCGGCCCCAAATTCATAAGACTGCATCATAGCAGCCTGCCTGAGACCTAAGACCAAAAAGGAGATGAGACAGTTACTGGGGCTGGCTGGCTATTATCGTAGGTTTGTGCCTAGCTATTCAACCGTCACTAGCCCGCTGACTGATCTGACTAAAATGAGGGCACCAGATCCTGTCCAGTGGATGGAGCCATGTCAGCAGGTTTTTATGTAGCTGAAAGCAGCGCTTTACAGTGGGCCATTATTGCACTCTCCTGACTTCTCTCTCTCTTTTATCTTGCAGACGGATGCATCAGAAAGGGGGCTGGGAGCGGTTCTGGGACAGACTAGTTATAGCACAATTGAGGAGTTTGTCCATCAAGTGGGTGGTCCTCACCCTACAATGCTATCTGTTGGGGTGTGCTTTCACCCTCTGTTTGGACCACGCCTGCTCCATTGGCTCCATCGCATGAAGGATGCCAACTCGTGGATCACCTGTTGGTATATAGCTCTCCAGCCTTTTAAGTACAAGATGGTCCACAGGCCTTGGGCGCAGATGGCTGTAGTGGATGTGTGTGTGTGGGGGGGGGGGGGGGGGTTGTTGGAATAAGTGACAGGCATGATGGCTCCCCAGCCTGAGTCAGGCAATGGGGGTATATTTTGATGGGGGCGTGGATGAGCGATGTCTGTGGAGAGTGAGTCTGGGAAGAAATTATCTCTAACAGCTGTTTTGTGTTGCAGTGAGTGCTGACAAGGTATAAAAGGGCAGTCCAGACCACCAGAGGAGAGAGAGAGAGAGAGAGATGCACACAGCTGTGTTAATGTGTGTGATCATTCTTGTCCAGAAAGAAAAGAAAACCTTTGTTTTACACTGAGAAGTGTGTAAATAAAAAACTTGGACAGACCGCTTCCTCCTTCACAACCCACCAAGAGATCAATCACAGTCTGAAATAGTGTTTTTACTTTGCAAAGGCACTCCAATTAAATTGAACAAAAAACAATCTCTATTAATCCTTGATTACCCGCTCTATTATCTAGTTGTTAATAAAATATTTTACGTTTATAGAGATTTATTGTTTTATTATTCAATCTTTCGGTAGAGAAATATGTCATGAGGTGCAACCATAGCTACCAGTGTTTAGATACTGCAGAATTATCCTTAAAGTACATTCTCAATAAACTAGGTATCAGGGTGTATTTGATTGCATTTATTTTGTGATACAATAGATATACAGTTAAAACGCTTTAATTTGCGCATTGGAACTTGAAAAAAATGTGTGTTGCAACTGTTGTAACTGGAGAGAAATTTCAAAATGTATCACCCCCATTTTTTGGGGGAATTTAATTTTTATTTTAAAGACATGTCATAATGTGTTTTCCCCACTTTTCAAATTGTTCTTACATCCCTGAAAACAATATTTGTACTAATACAAACCTTTATATTTACCTATTTAAATTTGTAGTTTAAAATTATATACATAACTGTTTCTTAAGCTCCATATTACTAACATCAGAAATGTAGGGCATTTCTCAACAGACTAAAGCTTCAAACCCATGTCTGTTTTGTGTTTATATATATATAGAATGAAACATCCCATAATAACACTCTTGACCTAAGGGGAAACTATTACATAACCACAAGAACAAGGAAGGAGAAAAAAATTGCACTCAATTTGAAAGCAAGCTTTTTCACATCTCAATGAGCATTGCGTGAAAATCACACGGGAAAGTAAGTCTGTAATTGAAACATCAAACAAAGTTCTAGGATGAACTTCTGTGAACTCCAGTGCCCCAGAAGGAGCTCCGTTTCTGGTAATTAAAAATGGATTCAAAAGCTTTGCACCCTTTGGTATCTCTGTGTGATGTGCCACTGTATCAAGTGCTGCATGTCATCCGCTGCAATTGCCTACAAATGCAAACAACAACAGTTAGCAGCCTTTTGTACCACTGTATGCAAGCAGATGGGAAATAATTTCCTCAGGTGACAAGCAACATATCTCCATAGAACTTATTGAGATGTTAAAGAATGATCAAAGGGGTTTGAAGGCTGTGAAGGAGTTACATAATAACTGTGCTTTATGGAGACCCACAGAGCACAGTGCAGTGATATCAGAACCTCTAAATAGCAAAGGCACTGTATGAATTCCTTTCATGAAGGTCTTGCATTACCAAGAAATCCAATCAGGGTTTTTATCAGCTCTTTTAAGAGGTTAAGAGAGCAAGAAACTACCCCCTAGAGATGCAAACTAACAACATAATCATGTCTGAAATTACCTTCCAATCCTAAATACCTGAATTTTACACTAAAGACCTCCAGCACTTTGGCTTAAAGCATTATAGACAAACATTGATCTGTTCAAACACAATCTTCCCTCCATAATACAGTAAAGTCTAGGCATTACATCTTTTGCAGGGCTCTTAAATTTCTCCCAAACTTCATCAGCATTTCTGCCAGTTTCTCCTTCACTGCCATTCATTTCCCCCATATCCTACGAGAAAACACAGTTGCCACTCACAGACACTTATCTGCCTTAGCCAGGGCTGGATTATTCGTTCTTCTGTAGGAGGCTGTGGTCCCAACAGGGCTCTGGTGCCATGCAGGATTACCCAGGTGTGCTGGGCTGTTGCCAGAGAGCCATGCATGAGATGAGAAGTCTAAACAATCCAGAGAGCTGATGAAAAAGTGTAGTCACAGCTGGAAACACGAGCACTCTGCAGACACTGGGAAGCATGGCTGAGCAGTGTACTACACACATGGAGGCACAAGTGATTTTTATAAATGGATCGAGTATCGTACAAGATCCTGAAATCCCTATCTGCAAAGACACCAAAGGAAACATCATCTTACGGGCATGGCTGAGCCTACTAGTTTGAGTTTTAACATCTCAGTGGTGAAGCTGATCTTCCCACGCTGCTGCTAAGCACAACATATAAACTGCAGCTGAGGACCCTGTCATAGAAGCGATAATGTTATCGAAAGACCATAGACGAGCAAGACAGCATTATTTTAGAGCTAGAATGTTATCACAGACAGCTGTCCCCAGAGCCCCTAATTCAGCTAATGCAGCAGTCCTACCGTCAACTATGGGTGCTACACTGCAGAGGAGATAAAAATCTTTATTCAGATATATCATCAAAAAGTATGTAGAAGATCTCCAGGCATCACCTGCAGAGACAGCGGGGGTCCTTCGGCTGATCGTAAAGTCACATTGTTCTTTTGGCAACAGCAAATCTACAACTCTTTATGATTAATTCTGCAGCAGCATATCACCATAATTCGTAGGAGATTTTAGCAGTTAATGAGATTAATTTTATGTTTAAGAACATAATTCAAAAATAAGATAATTCAAGCTTTTAAAGGCCTCTTTATATAGCTGTGTTCAGCCTAATCAAGTCAGTTTTAAGACGAACAGTATTGCTTATAATAATTTGTTTTAAAATGATTCGGAAATAGTATTTCAGCAGAAGTTATCTGTCTGGCTTGAACGTTGTGCCACATTCAAACCTGACTAGAGCTGGGTTCGGAATTGCAAAGTATGCTATTTCTCCATTGACACACATGGCAGAGATAGTGGGGAGGTGTGCCATTCCGAACTCTGCATAAATCTCCCTACTCTACCAACTAAGTTTTTTACACTGGTTTTTGCAAAAATGATGGTAGTTTCAGAGCAGCTATAAACTTGCCAAGCATATTTGTTTTTATATTTTAAAGCATAATGGACATCTCATTTATTTTAAATGTCTATTTAGCAAAAAAAAAAAAAAAAAGTGCTGCAACTGTGGTGCCCTTTTGGCTGTGCGATAAGGCAACATTTGTTACTTTCACTTAAATTCTATTAATATATCATGCAATAAATAAAAAATGATCATTGTGAATGTAAGCCTAGCCAGTGCTACAGCAGTCGATACAATACTTTGCATAAGCAGCGAAAATGTGCTATTTAGGTGCCGCAACTGTGGTATTCTTTGGGCTGTAGGATAAGTCATCATTTCGTCCCTTTTGCTTTAACTCTATTAATATGTCATGCAATAAATTGAAATCCCTTATTGCATGTCAAGTAGGCATCATCTTATTCCAGCCCAATACTTCTCATAAGCAGCACAAATATAGTGTTTAGGTGCAACAGCTTTGGTCTCCTCCAGTCTGTGCGAATGGCATAACATTGTTGTCTTTGTGTGGGTATTGAACAAACAACACTCACCCTTCCAATGGAATGATCATTTACACAGCACATAAATGATGCTCACCCTTCTGCTAGAGCTGGAAGAATTGCACGCATTGTTTATTTTCTACAAGAATATAGCGCAATATCTCCCCTGACTGCTGTGCAGATGCACCACAAGCGTTGTTCACCCTCACGCAAAGATATTGCACAAGCCATGCTCACCCATTCGCTAGGGCTTACCAATTCTTTTAAATAAATAAAACAAAAACCTGCAGGATATCGCTCAATTACAAACAATTTATGAGAGTAACATGGTCTAGTCATAAACAGCCCATTGTTTGTTTCATATTATTAAGTCTTTCAGATTTGTTCCTGGCCTCCATCATTTTTCACAATGTCAAGCACAGTACCGTACATTTGCATAGACAAACTAACACAATTTTCTGTCCTAACTACATGCCTCAGTACCTGAGATTCAGAAACTCCACTACCTCCTCCAACCCTCCCTCCTCAACTGTCGACTGAAAGCCTACTAAAAATTCATGGTCCATCTCCAAGTGACGCAAATACGTCTACTCAGAGTCTCTATCCATGAGTACAGTATATGCCAGCCACTCTTCAGAGCCAGAGCAGAATCCATTGCAGGAACTAGGGTTACTTGCCATCTTAACAAATGGATTGGTGGCCTTCAGCTGCTGATGTTTAAGTAGACCCAGGTCATTCCAATGCTCAGGATGAAAATCTTTATCCTGAAATCTGGTCGCTGTTACTCATAAAATTGCTCAGGTTGTTGATGGGGCATGCTGTCAGCCTGTGCCCCGCTATTCCATCACCTAACCTGGCCTTTTGGGCATGCCATCAGTCTGCGCTAGCATGAAGTCTATTGTCTCACTCCAGCCTACATGTCTGGCAGTAAGATCTACACTTTGGGGTTTTGGGAGATTTTATTTTATGTTTGTTCAGTAGAAGCAGCACACCTTTCTGTCAGCAGCAGCAGCGCACAGGTTCCGTGCAACAGCAGCAGCATATTTTCTCATGTCAAGCAGCAGCAGCATGCGTATAGCAGATGTAGTCCACCTAGACCAAGCAATACAAACAATACTTTTTTTTTAATAAACTAAAATAAACTAAGATAAATAAATGCTGTACTATTTCATTGTTAAATTGTTAGTTCATGATACCTAAGGCATTAATTAATATTAAAAAATATAACCTCATTGTAAAGTTTTCCAAAACATAGTTCACATTAGTGCACTATTAATGTATTAGTGCAACATTAGTGCACATAATGCCTCTCTCCTCCAACTCCCTTCACACACATTTGGCATTTGCACACTTTCGCTCTAATTTACACACAAAATACAGGGTTGATCAAAGCTAGTTGTCACACTTTTTACACCAGTAAATATTGCTCAGCGTGTTTTTTTTTTGTTTTTTTTTGTCTATAAAAAGTCAATTTCTTTATAGGCAGGCACATCCCTTAAATGGTTGACAAAAAAAGCTATTTCCAGTGTTATGACTAATGTGACCAGATTGCTTGTGGAAAACGAGACAGTCCCCTCCCAGCAAAAATTAAATGACGTATCCTTACCTAGGCACAGATCAATGCAAAGTAGAGGGTGCATCCATGTACATAACTGCTATCACATTGTGCTTTTCAATGCAGCAATTTTTCTCAGTGTGTGCTTGTCTTTCAAGAGTTTATCGTAAAATACAGAGCAGTCCAGTCCAAAATTTAGATGTACAAAAAGTATTGCCTGAATACTGAGCCCCTAAAGGGTCAAGGTAGTGGGGAAGAATTATTTTGGTGGGGGGAAAAAAATAAGCAAATGCTTTTGCGTTCTCTCTTTTTTGTTGTTGTATATGAAATGTTAAATAATGGTTATTCACCCAAATTAATTTACTGTCTTCCTTCTTTAGTTTCAACAATTAAAATACATCTTTACCTGACAATGTACCTATACAAGAAACTTGCTTCAATGATTTCAATATTCAGCTACTATACCATTTGACATTCAGAATATAAGTCCTGAAAAATAACTAATTTGGAATTAACCACAAATTAGAAAATTAAACAGTTAAATTGAATCTCAAGAGCTAACATGAATCCAATATCAGGATAAATTAATCTCAACCCAAGACTCAACCCTTTGTTTGGTTCTTTTGAACAATTCACAAACAAAGTGGACTCAAATGAAATGAACTGAATCAGCATTCAAGGAATCACGACGAATCAACAGTTCCTTCAGATCAAAAGAAACATTACAAATATGGAAATACCTAGGTATGTGTCACTCATAGAGCCATCAACTCGTAAGTGGAATCAGATCTGAAACATGTTACTCATGAATCAATGCGATTCTCATGCAGCAAAACGAGCAAAGCGAGTTGAAAGGAACAATGGTTGGAGATTGTGGTTCACGTTGGAGTAGAGCAAACAAGGGATCTCTTTGTGTGGTCCGTCAAAAATGTGGCAGCCGTGTTCCGTACACTTTCGAGGCCTGCTGTTCTGTGATGATACCATCGTGTGAACTGAAACCAACTCGAAGAAAACTCTGGTCGAGACCTCAAAGTAGTTAACTTAAATAGTAAAACTTGATTTAGCCTTGTTAAACAACATTAATCTGTTTAATTTCAGATATCATTAGTCTCCGCGTTTGAAAACGTGATCGGCACAATTCTCCTGTCTTTCTCTTTTTTTTCGAAGTTTTGGTGCTCAGCCCACCTCTAACGGGCTGAATCCTTATTGGAAAATCACAATCTGTCTCTCAAACTTGGAGAAAGTCCTCATTAGCTTAATATATTAGGACTTGTCTTTACAAGATATAAATCAAAATACAATAATAAAATGGTTTACATTAAACATGTTAGAAAAAAAACACACACCAAAACAATGAAACATCTCAATATATATTTTTCTAAATATTGAGTATGTATCAAGTGTTATGGATCTTAATCCCATTGAGCATCAGTGTGATGAGCTAGACTGTAAGGTGCGTGAGAAGTGCCCGACAAGACAGCCACATCTATAGCAAGTGCTACAGGAAGTGTGGGGTGAAATATCACCTGAGTATCGGGACAAACTGACAGCTAGAATGCCAAAGATCGTATTGGGTTACTTAAATGTAACCCTTGTTCCCTGACAAAAGAGGAATGAGATTCTGTGCTGAGAAAAGCGCTTTGGGAACATCTTATAGTTGTGACCAGCTGTGAATATGTGTGCAACATGTCAATGAACATTGACCAGAATTTATAGCCCTGCCGGTGTTAATCATTGGAAGTACCTGGGGCATTAGATGCGACTCCAGCGCGTCGTCAGGTACTTTTGTCTGAAGAGCAGTCCTGGGTCATCCCAGTGCGGCAATGAAGCGCAGCATCTCGTTCTGCTTTTTTCAGGGAACAAGGGTTACACTTAAGTAACCCAAGACGTTCACTTTACAAAAAGCTTCACTTATGATGCTGTGCTGAGAAAAGCGCTTTGGGAACGAGAATACCCACATCGCCACACTGTGGCTGTCCGGACCCCCTACGGTTGTGCAGTGTGCTCACAAGAGCGTGAGAGGTCTCAGACATGAGCTTGAGATGTCGACTCAAGGACATAAGAGCCCGGAGTGGCAGGAACATCCAAATTATAAAGCTGATGAATGTGTGCAGAGAGGACCAACCTGCAGCATCACAAACATGCTGCAGAGCGAGACCTCTAGCCAAGGCTTTAGAGGAGGCGAGCCCTCTGGTAGAGTGAGCCCTGATGCCTACTGGCAAAGCTTGACCGTGCGCCTCGTAGGCAAGGGCAATAGCGTCCCTCACCCAATGTGACATAGTCTGCTTGGTGGTGGCCGCCCCCTGTTGTGGCCCATCATTTTTAGCAAGCAAATAGTTGCCCTGACTTACACCACTGGCTAGTGCGGTGGACATAAGTCTGAAGGGCACAGACTGGACAAAGTCTGTGAAGTCTTCCCTGCTCCGGCGTAGAGAACGGCGGGGAGCAAAAGGCTTCAAGAGTGACCGGGTGTAAGGTTGAGAAAGGCACCTTAGGCAGGTTGTCGGGATGAGGGTGCAAAATTGCTTTGGTCATTCCTGGGGCAAACTCTAAACAGGCTGACCTATAGGTCCCCAATTCTCTTTAGCGAGGTAATCGCCATAAGAAAAACCATCTTGAGAGTCAGAAGTCTGTCAGACGCTGACTCTAGAAGTTCAAAGGGGGTCTCAACCAGACCCTCCAGGACTACTGCTAAGTCCCATGAAGGGGTCCTGGTCCTAGCAGGAGGCCTCAGTCGCCTGGCTCCATGAATGAAATGGGCGAGTAGAGCATCCTTCTGGGCGTGGCAAGCCGAAATGGCGGCCACATAAACCCTGAGAGGGGCAGGGCATATGCCTGCTGACAGTTTTTCCTGCATAAATCCAGAACTGAAGCAATCTGGCAGTTAACTGGATCTGCGTTATGTGTACTGCACCATTTTTGAAAGACACCCCATTTATTGGCATAGATCCTTCTAGTAGAGGGAGCCCAAGCACTTAAAATGGTCTCGATAACCTCAGGTGAAAGCCCTGTGTCCCTCAGTTGACCCTTCAGGGGCCAAACATGAAGGTTCCACAGCTCGGGCCGGGGATTAAATATTGTCCCCTGTGCCAGAGACAGAAGTTCCCTCCTGTCCGGAATCGGCCAAGGCGAGTCATCGAGGAGAGACATTATCTCCGAGAACCATACCCTGTTCGGCCAGCACGGCGCTATCAGTAAGAGGCAAGACCCTTGCTGGCGAACTCTGGCCGGGAGCAGAGAAACCTGGGGAAATGCATACAGGCGCATTCTGGGCCATGTATGTGCCATTGCGTCCAGACCCAGGGGGGCTGGGTGACTCAGATAGAAGTAGAGGGGACATTGTGCTGTCTGAGAAGAGGTGAAGAGGTCCACTTCTGCCCTGAAAAATTTCACCCAGATTTGCTCTACTATAGCTCAGATAGAAGTAGAGGGGACATTGTGCTGTCTGAGAAGAGGCGAAGAGGTCCACTTCTGCCCTGAAAAATTTCACCCAGATTTGCTCTACTACCTTGGGTTTAGTTTCCACTCCCCCGTCGGTAATTTCTGTCTGGACAGTAAATCTGCTCCCACATTCAGGCATCCGGGGATATAAACTGCCCTGAGTGACAGGAATTTGCCCTGGAATACTGGAAGGCTTCGCCCCTGAAAGCGAACCTCAGGAACTTCCTGTGCTGTGCAGAATTTCTATATGTGTCCATGAGATCGATCGTGACCAGCCAAAACATGATGTTGGGCTTGTGACACAACCGTCTTGATAGTTAGCATCTTGAACTTGAACACCCTGACTGAGCAGTTCAAGCCTCAAGGATCTAAGATCGGACGCAACCCCCCACCCTACTTGGGGACCAGGAAGTTTTTGCTGTAATAGCCTGACTTTTTCTCTGGAAGGGGAACATGTTTTATGGCCCCTTTGACCAAGAGATTTTGCAGTTCTTTCCACAGTAGACATGCCTGCTCCAGTTTCACGGAAGTAGGGACCATGCTGTTGAAACACGGAGGGCAGCAAGTTAATTTAATTCTGTAGCCTTTTTCTACTGTTCTTAGGACCCAGATCGAAATACCGGTCAGAAGTTTCCACGCTGCCAGGTTCTCTGAGATGTGTATTAATTTCGACACTTCCTGTTAAGGGGATGTCGAGTGTTCCGCGTCCTGGAATAAGGCAGAAAGCAGCGGTACACCCAATTTTTGTTAGAAGCCTCTGCCTCCCGAAACACCAGAGGCGACTGGAAAGGAGAGGATTCGTGGCGGTACCGGGAGGGGTGAAGTGGATTGTACACGCGCCCCGACCCGAGGGGAGCTACCCCCACAGGGCTGGGCGCAAGACCGTCAGGGCTTTTTTCTTTTAGAAATTACTCCCCTGAGGTCTTGCTTTGGGGGCTGTCGAGGGCGACAAGCCTGTCCCCAGTCATTATGAGGGGGAGCACGACTCGCCATGCTCTGCTTCTGAGCCTCCCTTCTAGCAGGACCAGGGCGGGACTGGGTGGCTAACGGCCCTGCCCCCTGAGTGCGGCGAGGAAGGAATTGCCCAAATGCTTCCTCGTGGCTTTTCGCCTCCTGGAACCTAGAGATAACCGTATTCATAGCGTCTCCGAATAGGCCAGAAGGCGAAACCGGGGCATTAAGGAGGAAAGCTTTATCTTTGTCCTTGATGCCTGATAGGTTGAGCCATAGGTGTCTTTCTATGCTGATCAAAGCAGACATAGACCGGCCAATGGCACGGGCTGTCTGCTTGGTCACACGGAGAGACAGGTCCGTGGCTCGACGAAGTTCAGAAAATGCATCCTCGTCGAGCGTGGTACCTACACTCAGATCCTTAAGCAGATCAGCCTTGTATGCCTGTAACACTGCCATAGTGTGCAGAGCAGCACCAGCCTGACCCGCTGCCTGATAAGCCCTTCCCACTAGCGTGGAGGTTAGTCCTGCACGTCTTCGTAGGGAGAGAGGGTCTTTTCTGCGATAATGCCGAACCCGGCAAGAGATAACCCGCAAGCGTCTCCTCGACCGGCAGCATCATCGAATACCCCCGTGTCTCAGCACCTACGATAGCCGAATATATCGACGTCGAGGGCACGTGGATACGGGAAGTATAAGGTTTCCTCTATGAACGAGAAAGCTCGTCATGGAGGTCATCAAAGAAGGGAAGGGACTCATGAGGCATTCCCTTTGCCAGGCCACCAGACAGAAATCTATTCTCCAACTTGGAGTGTTTGGGGGTCTCTTGTTGGTGTGGCCAGTCTAACTGAAGCCTGGCTACCGCACGAGTAACCATGTCGAGCAATTCCTCCGCTGATTTATTATCATGGACGGAATGCTTGGAAGTGGGTAGAGATTCAAGGTCCCCCTCATGAACTGAAGAGGCGCCGGAGCGTGCTTGCAGATCACGGGAAGGAACAGCTGGGTCTTGGGAGAGAGCGAGGGAAAGGGACGAACACGTCTCTCGCTCCTCAGCCAGATCCATGCGAGAGCCCCACGAATGAAGTGTGGGTGCTGACTCCCGGAAGGAAGCGAGGCGAGCGCGAAGCATTTTGCTCGAAAGCAGATCACAATGGTCGCACCCGCCCCGCCCCAACGCAAGAGCAGCATGCTCTTCCCCCAAACAAACGAAGCAAAACTGATGCATGTACTTCTCCTTGACTTTCTGTCATATTTTTTATTTATTTTTTTCACCCTTTTTTTCTTTTGAAAGTAAGAAGAGAAAAGAGAAACGGTTCACTGCGCACTGCCTAACAGAGGATTATAACTCCTAACAGAGGAAAGAAAGTTTGACAGGCTCGTGATAGCACACAAACACAGAGTGATCTGAAGACAAAAGTTCTGACGACGCGCTGGTGACGCATCTATTTATAGCCCTGCCACAGTTGCGTCCAATGATTAACACCGGCAGAGGCTATAAATTGCGGTCAATGTTCATTGACGTGTTGCACACATATTCACAGCTGGTCACAACTATAAGATGTTCCCAAAGCGCTTTTCTCAGCGCAGCATCATAAGTGAAGCTTTTTGTAAAGGGAACTGCAAAGCTGTCATTGCTGCACATGGAGGATTTTTTAATGAGAACTCTTTTGAAGTACTTTTTCAAATTTGAATAGTAATTTTTCACATTATTAATGTTCTGACTATATATTGTGATCTGTTGAATGCCACTTTGGTGAATAAAAGTACCAATTTCTTTCCATACTTTCATGACTATTATACTGAGTCAAGATTTATCTGGTGTCTGTGTTGCATTCAATAATGTGAACACATGCTCCACAGATGCAGATGTCCCATGCAGACTCCACGACCTTGGCTAAGACTCTGAAGTTGATGGTTTTGCTCTCCAACTCACAAAAATGTCTGTCCATCTCTCAGACACAGCCATCTTGTTCATGTTCCACTCAGTGATATGCGTGCACCTTGTCAGATTCTGAACTTTGCTTCACCAAAAAATCACTGACACTTGGTTACATAGCAGCATCCACATGCTTTTTTGTATGAACATACTGCGCAATGTCGGCGAGGACTCCATGGTGATGGAAAATCGAGCTCCACAATTCTCACACCTCACTTTACTTGGCTCTGTCTGTGACTTTTTTAGAAATTTAAGCTCTTTTTGAAGATCCTCATTAAATGTACATGCACGAGTGGATAGTTTAATCCAATCATGTACTTCAAATAATATGGTGTGATTTTATTGGTTTTACAAGATCCTTGGCTACCTTTGATTAGAATACTCTCGTGACTGTGAAAGCTTCATAGGCGATAGACACATTTTAGGAGAGAAGAAATACAGGAAAAACACGTTTTTTTCAGCATAAGTCGGGACACTAGAAAAATTGCTTGAATGCAGTACTGTCCCAGGAAAAACGGGATGTCTGGACACCCTAGTTATGACTCTTGAAAAAAATGACAGTACTGCATTTCAAACTAGTGACAACTTGCCTCAACCTGAATTATTTTTTAAAACACTTATCCCTAAGAAAACAGTTAATTATTTTGATTAAAATCAACATTATTATGTAACTGACACTAGCCTTAACATTTAATTATGGTTTTATTAATAAAGTGATGGTTCAACCAAAAATTTTATTCACCCTCGTGCCATCCCAGATTCAGCAGAACACAAATGAAGATTTGTAGAAGAATATTTCAGCTCTGTAGGTCCATACAATGCACGTGAATGGGTGCCAAAACACACATAAAGGCATCATAAAAGTAATCCCTATATGACTCTAGTGTTTTAATTAATATTTTATAATCATGAAGATCACCAAAGACATGTGAATCACCAAAAACGCAAGAAGACGAATGTCAAAGTGGTCTTTTTCTCATCCACACCTATCACATCGCTTCTGAAGATATTAATTTAACCACTGGAGTCTTATGGATTAATTTTATGTTAATTTATGTGATTTCTGGACCTTTAAAATGTTGGCACCAATTCACTTGCATGTAAAGACCAAAAGAGCTGAGAAATTCTTCTAAAAATCTTCATTTGAGTTTAGCGGATGAAAGAAATTCATACACATCTGAGATTGCATAATGGTGAGTAAATGATGAGGGAATTTTAATTTTTTGGTGAATTATTCCTTTATGTCCAATTGTTTACCTAACAGCTATTACAAAATGATGATGTTAGACATTTTGTTTAGATTTAATCCTTAAAATTATCCATATTTATTCTAAGACAGTATGCACTAGGTATTTGAATTCAACACACAAACCACTGCTAGAGAAAACATCTCGGTTAATGATGTAACCTCCGTTCCCTGATGGAGGCAATGAGATGTTGTGTCGATGAGTTGACACTAGGGGTCGCTCCTGCGGAGCCCAGACATCTCTGATCTTGAGAAAAGGCCAATGGAAATTGGCGTGTGGAATTTGCATGCCACTTCCCCGGACATACGGGTATAAAAGGAGTGACGCTGCAAACACACATTTACATTTATGCATTTGGCATTTGATGATTTTATCCAAAGCGACTTACAGTGCACTTATTACAGGGACAATCCCCCCCGGAGCAACCTGGAGTTGTCTCTTGCTCAAAGACACAATGTTGGAGGATGTGGGGATCAAACCAGTGACCTGATTAACAGTTATGTGTTTTAGCCCACTACGCCACCACCACCACTGATGTGAACACACATCAGGTATTACACTGAGGAGCTGAGCCAAAGACCCAGCCATTTCAGCGGTTGGTACAGTGTTGTGGCAGGAGGGACACAAGCGAACAGGTCTACCGAATCGACTCCAGATCAGCTGGTCCACCTGAGGGTGGAGTCTCCACTCTCTCCTGAGCGTAACCTGCCATAACAGCGCGTCCGCTGTGCTGTTGAGGTGGCCCAGGATGTGGGTGGCTTGCAGCGACATGAGCCGCTGCGGACTCCAAAGCAGGCCTTGGCGGCTGATGTATGCAATCGTCGCTGTGTTGTCCATCCGGATCAACACATGCTTTCCCCAGATCAATGGAGATAGCCTCCTCAGGGCAAGTAGTACTGGCAGCAACATGAGGCAGTTGACGTGCCAACACAGTCGCGGGCCGGTCCAAGGGCCGACGACTGAGTGCCCATTGCATATGGCACCCCAGCCCCTTTGGGAGGCATCTGTCATAACCACAACATGCCTGGGGGAACTTCTGCCCATAGGAACGCTAGGTCTGACCAGGGACTGAGAAAACGGGTCTGTAGCCAGTGCTGAAGTGGTCTCATATGCATCAACCCAAGCGACATGAGGATGCATATGCCCCAGGAGCCTATGAAAGGATTTCAGTGGGACCAACATGATCTGTCTTAACACATGCAGACATTTCAGCTCTGACTGCGCATGCTCGTTGGTGAGGTACGCCATCATTGAGACCGAGTATACTCCATACAGAGAAAAGAGATGCTCTGAACCGGTGCAAGCTTGCTCTTTTCCCAGTTGACCCGAAGCCCCAAGTGACTGAGGTGCCTGGGCATCAGGAACCTGTGCGCACACAAGATGTCCCGCGAGTGAGTTAGGATTAGCCAGTCGTCAAGATAGTTGAGAATGCGGATGCCAATTCACTTAGCAGGGCAAGGGCTGCCTCTGCGACTTTCGTAAAGGCGCGAGGGGACAAGGACAGGCCAAAGGGTAGGACTTTGTACTGATATGCCTGACCCTCATAGGCAAACCGGAGAAAGGGTCTGTGTCGAGGAAGAATCAGACATGGTGGTACGCGTGCTTCAGGTCTACAGCCGCGAACCAATCCTGATGCCAGACGCTTGCTAAAATGCGTTTCTGCGGGAGCATCTCGGTGGGAGACTGTGCAGAGCCCAGTTCAGAACTCGCAGGGCTAGGACTGGCTGCAACCCTCTGCCTTTTTTAGGTACGACGAAGTTCTTCACCTCGGCTGGAGGGACAGGCTCTATCCTGTCCTTTCGTAGAAGGGAGGCGGTCTCCGCGCGCAAAGCAGCGGCGTTCTCGCCTCTCACCGCAGTGGAGCGGACACCGTTGAACCTGGGGGGGGGTGGGGGGGCCTGCGAACTTAATCGCGTAGCCGAGTCGAATGGTCCTGATCAACCAACCAAGTTCGGCCAAAGGTGGCGCTCCTGGACCACTAAGGTGGACATCGCATGCCCGAGAGACCACGCCGTGACCATCATCACTCGGAGGGCGAGACAAGTCACTGAGCACAGCTCCTGCATAAATCTCAGGTCAGAACTACCTTCGTGCAGTTCTTTGAGCGCCACGACTTGATGCACTTGCAGGAGAGCCGTGGCGTGCAGTGTGGAGGCGGCCTGTCCAGTGGCACTGTAGGCTCAGTCGTGAGTGACGATGTAAACCAATGGGCCCTGGAAGGGAGTCTCGGACGGCTCCGCCATGTGGCGGTGTTCTGCGGGCATAAGTGCACCACAATCGCCTTACCAACCTGGGGAGTCGCCGAGCACCCCCTGGCAGCCCCACAATCAAGGGTAGTGAGAGAGGACGAGCCCACGAACCGGGTCCGGGCAGTAAAAGGTGCCCGCCGCGATCGCGTGAGCTAATCATCCACTTCCGGGAAGAAAGATAAGTGGGAGGGGTTCGGCTGTAAGCGGCACTCGGACCCCCAGGACCGATCACTGGGCCGCAAGGTTTCAGGGGGGAGCCGAGGATTCCACTCCATCCTGATGCTCGCAGCCACCCGGGGAAGCATGGCCGTCAGCTGCGCATGTGACAGACTGAACCAACCCACTCTCCGATGCTGTAACCGATAGCTCATCCACTTCGCGAGCCGCGAACGCGAACTTGCCCTGAGACAAGCTGGCGGTCACATCGTGAACTTGCTGGGGCAAACGAGCATGCTGGCGAATGGGATATCCGTGGGGGGTTTCCCGGCAGAGAAGCTCCCATTGGAATCCCCAAATCACCCCCAGTGCTAACCGACCCCACCTCACAGCCGTGGGTAGAAGGACCGAGTCGGGGAGATCCCTCTTACGAGAGAAAGCCACGACTGCAACGTTGCCAGAATCATGCCTTTGCAGTGAGAGCATGATCCATCCACAAGCACTGTCCCTGTGTGGGTAGTGCCCAACACGAAAGGCAGCGATAGTGGCTGTGGGAAGCGGAGAGGTAACGATCGCAACCAGGATCTTGAAAAAGAAATTTTTCATTTGTGCCACTCTTTCAGAGGAAATTCAACTCTTTTATGTTTTTTTATATATATATATGTACGTATACGTAGGTATAAATATATATATATATATATATATATATATATATATATATATAAACAAAGTTGTTCACTCCATAGTTTTCTGCTGCTGAAGCGCCCAGAGGAATTCAGCTCTGTGAACTTACTCGCTTGGCTCTGAAGAAGATATCTGATGTGTGTTTGCAGCGTCACTCCTTTTATACCTGTAGTGGGGGGGGAGTGGCATGCAAATTCCAAACGCCAATTTCTATTGGCCTTCTCTCAAGATCAGAGATGTCTGGCTCCACAGGATCGACCCCTAGTGTCAACTCATCGACACAACGTCGAGTGAGTGACAGATAGGGAACAAACATTTATGCAATTGGACATTTGTAATGAACAATCAAGCATTGTACATTAGTCACTGAGATCCCTAGTCTCCACTACATACATCTTATCAGACCATGCTGTCATTATATAGATAGATCTTTATATTTTTCCAGGGATTTGACCGCTTCATCATCAATGATGGTTCTGTGTTTGTGATCATTTTGGTTTTGGTTTGTAAGCTTAAACACAGCATCTCATTAAACTTCAGACATAATGTATCAATATGCACCTTGCATTTGTGTTAATGTCAAGCAGTCTGCAGACATCCATGATCAATAGTAAAATCAATATCTAAATGCCATGCTAACCATTTTGGCATGTTAGCCAAAAACGTTTGTGATGTTGTTGACGAACCAATATCTGTTTTTCTGCCTTACATTTGCTAGGTGGTCATTAACGATTCCAACATGATTCTAGTAATCATCTCTAAATAAATCAGTATCTCTTGTCTTTACTTTGTCTTCAATGTAGCTACAAACATGAGCATTTGTTTTCCCCGCTGACAAGTCCAAGCTAAATCCAGCATAATTTTTTATGCTGGTTCAGGCTGGTTTTTGGCTGGTTTGGTGCTGGCCTAGCTAGTGGACAGGCTGGTGGATTTTCACAGAATCTTACTGCTGTAACTATTTAAGAAGCCTGACAGGGACACTAGCAAATCAGCATTCAAAGCACAACATATGATGGTGGCCAAAAAAGCTGGTCTTTTCAACAGGTATGTGGTTGATCAGCCATGATGGTCTCACATCTTCTACTCTCTCTTTTGAAAACGAGCATCGACAACATGTAGTAGGCTAATGAATAGCTATAATGTAAGGAGAGAAATAGGCTAATAGTGCAGAGAGCCCTCTGTATTGATCTCAGTCCAGTCTAGATAAAAATTATGCATTGAGGATGTATCTTCATGCCCTAGTAATGAGAAGGTGATGCAAAACAGTGAAAGGAAAAGTGTGGATGATGAATGCTGTGTGTGTTGTTGTGTATGCCTATGTTTGTGTTAGAGACATTGAGAAAGTGATGAGGTCAGGTAGACATGTAGACAGATCTCAACCTTGAGGCTTTCATTTTTACAGTGATTAGGACTTTCCATTGACTTCATTGATTTTTTATACAGAGATATCATTTTCTATCCCCTAACCCATACAGAAACATTTTTTGCACATTTAGATTTCCATAAAGACAACATTGCAAAATATGTGGATTTTTGTTTCCTGGCGAAATGAACACTGGAGGTGCTACAACAAAGACTTTACTTCACTTTCACACAAATCATGAATAATATAGCAGATTATCAGTTTATAAACACTTACATTTTGATCTGCTCCTCAAAGAATGCCATATTTTCAGCTGCACAATTGTAAGGGGTCTTCGTTGCCAAATTGTGCAATTTTTAATGCACCACACATTCTCAACTGGAGATGGTCAGGACTGCAGGCAGGCCAATCTAGCAACCTTGATCTCTGTTTATTTGGCCAGTATGTGGTTTGAAGTTGTCCTGCTGAAAATGCCTGGACATACCTGGAAAAAACTGTGCTGGTATATGCGGCTCCAAAATTTGTACATATCTGTCTTCATTAATAGTGCCCTCACAGATGTACAAGCTACCCATGCCATGGGCACTGACACCCCCCTGGCCTATACAGACACTGGCTTTTGGACCTGACGCTGATGACAGCTTGGATGGTCCTTTTAATCTTTGGCCATCAGTGTTTTTTAAACACTATTTGAAATATGAATTCATTTGACCAAAAAACTTGGTTCCTCTGTTCTACTTTCAGTTGGCAGCACTTCTGAACAGTGTTTATGTAGGGCTTCTGCTTTACTAAAGTCTTAACTTGCATCTGTGGATGCAGCAGTGTATGGTTTTGACTAACTATTGTCTACTAAAGTAATCCCAAGCCCATGTTCATGACATCTATTACAGATGAATGATGTTTATTAAAACAGTGATGTCTGGGGGATCAGAGATCACGCGCATACAGAAGTGGTTTTCATCTTGCCCTTTATGCACCATGATTTGACAAGATGTCTTAAATTTTTAAAATATATTGTGCATTGTAGAAGGTGAAATGCCTAAAATCCTTCCAATTTGTCTTTGGGGAACATAGTTCTCAAAGTGCTGGATTATTTGCTGAAGCATCTGTTGGCAAACTGTCAAGTCTCGAATGATCCTTGCTCTTGAAGGACTAGGCTGTTTTTGGAGGCTCCTTACATACTATGAAACAATTGCCTCACCTGTTTAACATCTCCTGTTTCACTTTGCCTTGTTATTTTAAGTCGCCAAATTATTTGCCCCATCTCAACTTTGTTGGAGTGTGTTGCAATCATCTGATTTGAAATTACTGTACAAAATGAAATTCACATGGTAAAACAATCTTCAAATGTCTGACATGACTCCAACAGTTCAGCTAAGCAAGGTTTGTAACAATTTATCATGGTTCCAGTGTGCCTTTAGACTAGAAACCTTTTTTTTTTGTCTAAAATTAGCTTTATTAATCAACATGTTTTGAGCCTATTGATAATAAACAGAGATTTTTGTTTACATTTTATGAAAATTAATCACAGTCAGAGATAGCATCATCTCTGGCATAGATGACAAGAAAGACAACCAAAACTTTTAAATTAGTTCTGTGCAAATGACAAAAAACTTTATTCTAGGCTATAAGTAACGTCATGATTACTGTTGTGATCCTATTCTTTCAGTGGGAAAATAACCTGCAGAGACCACATCCTGTCCAGACTAGGGGGAGGTGATATGTGGCCAATACACCACATGGGTTGTCAAGCCACACATGGGAGTGGCGCGGTGGCAGGTCCAACCTGATGAGGGAAGAGATCTACATACCCAGTGACCGGGGGCAGAGGGACTGCCCAAGGGAGACGCGGGTCCTCAGACAGGGGGACCGTACCGCAGAAAATGCATCACATGGAGTTGCCTGAAGAGGGAATAAAACCTGTGGAGCCCTACCCCAGTACAGAGCACTTGCGGCTCCTAGTGGGTTTGGTCGCAATTTCCTCTGCTGAATTCACAGGCAAGAAGGCTAGGGAGGAAGAACATCCATGAAGCAAGAGCTTAGAGAGAAAGCGCACTGGACAACTTAAAGGGTGCTAGGTGCAAGTGGAACACCTGGTCGGCTGTTCCGTATTACCGAGTTCTACTGGCTCGGACCTGACAAAACACGGGACAAGATCAACTCAACCCTTCAGGTCTACCGCCACGAACCAATCTTGATGCCGAACGCAGGTTAGAATCTGTTTCTGTTCAGCATTTTGAACGGGAGTTTGTGTAAAGCCCGGTTGAGAACATGCAAGTTCAAGATTGGTCTCAATCCACCACCTTTTTTGGGTACGATGAAGTAAGGGCTGTAGAAACCCTTCTTCATCTCGGCTGGAGGGACGGGCTCTATCGCATCCTTGAGTAGCAGAGTTGTAATCTCTGCCCGTAAGGCGCTGGCGTTTTCGCCGCACATCGAGGTGGAGTGAATAACGTTGAAACAAGGCGGGAGCCTGGCGAATTGAATTGCGTAGCCAAGTCGGATAGCGAAAGCCATGCATCCAAGCTCCAAGCAAGGGACACTAGAGGGACGATCGTTTTTGATGTACTGGGTGTGGTTTCGCAGTGGGGGGAGCAGGTAATAGCGCATCGGGAGGCAAAATCGCTTTCCGAGGCTTTGCTTTGCCAGATCTGCAGTCGCAGTCGCAGGTCTGGCAGGCAACAGGCAGAGCTGCCTGTTGTTTGGACACAGGGGGATGCCTTTGGCTGGAAAGCAGGGCAGGTGAAAAGGACGATCAACGCCTACTGTGTATTGCTCTTTTGTGAGTGAAAATTAAACTCTTTTAGATAAATATACTCTTTTAGGAAGGAACACACTTTCAGACAGAAGAACTGTCAAAATGCACAGGGGCTTGGACTGCACAGCGGGCAGAGAGGGAGAGAGAGCTGCTGGTAATGCGCTGCAGATCCAACAGCAGTGCTTTGCCAACAGAGGTGAGTGGAACAGTAGTGAACTTCAACTTGCTGCAGCACAACTGCTCGGTGGGACATGTGAATTTGGTCTGCCAATTTCTCATAGGTCTTTTCTCAATTTCAGAGGTACACAAGGCTCTCAAGAAAGACCCCTTTTGTCACTACATTCGGCACAACTTCGGTAGATTTGCATTTCAAGAAAAATATAAAAATTGTTCATTAAGACTTTTATATTCCCTGTCCTACATTTTGTCACAGGGGTTACCCCTGAACCCCCATACAGTATTTTTCCTATATATAAATGTATAAGATCCACCATAGTCCGCTTCTTTGGTTGTCTTTGGGGAATGTCCTACTTTTTGACTGTTTATTTATGATGTAGACCTTTTTTTCTTACTTTACAAAGTACTATTGCTGCCAACTTGGAAATTTATAATACCTATTCCAAAAAAATTTGCATTTCTTACACATTGTCATTAGTCAGAATGGCTATGATAATTTTTAAGAAAAAAAAAAGCCACAGTCAAATAAATTTTGTGATATCAGGCTGCATTACTCAGTATTTTTATGAACTGTTCATAAAACAGCTCCATATATTTACTTAGGTATCTAAATGATGGCATAACTGACTTCTATTGTTTTATTATAAAGCTAATTAGACCCCTAATTAGATCTGATAAAGACCCCAGTCTACATCCCTTCAGGACTCAGGACTTGAACTGAAGATGTGACATCAAAGTGTCAGAAATAAAGTTTTCCATAAAGAACAATGCTTGCCCCATGATTTTGATTTTCAGGGGCATTTTTCTTTACTTTTTTCAGGGTGTCTTTTTTATAACCAAATTAAAATATACTGTGTGTCATCCTTTATGCCTAATACTTACATTTAATCAATTAATTTACATAAATTGTAAATTTGAAACTAATTATTCATGCAGTAATGAATATAACTAGGCCTAGAATAGAATATTTCAGATGTTTTGCTGCCACACTTCTGAGTTTTGGGGGAATTTTTGTCACTTTTGTTGGCATTTGTTTTGTCTGAGCCCTCTGAAATGTTTGCCCTGATGCCAACTGTATTTAATTAAAGGCAAATAAAGAAGTCTAATGTAATGTGGTGTGATTTGATTTAGCATTGTTTTGTATCTTTTTCATCTATTTTTTAATATAGTTCAGTCCTAAAAGTAAAGCATTTATCACTGCATTCAGACAGTAATGTTGTAATTTGTGATACACTGAGTCAGCCAGAGGTAGTGTGCAAAATTTGACCAGCAGGTGGAGCTCTGCAAACTTGAGGTATCAATGGAAGATAAACCAGACAGTAATGAAGCTATCTATTATAACTTCGTTTTCAACTCCTCTAAAGAAATACATTTTTATAAAAATAGTACCAGTTCAGTTATGCTATTCTCAGGGAAATTCAACATCAGGACACTCAGGACTCCATGGTTGTGTTACTTTGTAAGATTTCTATGGCTTATAAAGTTAATTTACATATTGTAAAAAATTGCCAGGATTTTACAAGGTTTAACAGTAAATTCCTACAGTAAAATCATATTTTTGTCTTACAGAAAATGGCATAGCCTGAACTGATTTTACAGTAAAATACTGTCACAACACAACAAATAACTGTGAAAAAGAAATTAGAATAATCACACTGCATTATGGGAAAATTATTGTTCATTTAAAGTCACCATTATAGTGTTTAGTGTTCTATTTGAATTGGTCCTTATTGATTTTCTTGCAGTGATTACAAGTGTGTTAAAGAGTACAAGTTGTGCTGTGATGTATGAAGAAAATTAGTTAATACAGTAGCCTTCCAGGAACATCTCAAGACATCTCTCTCAGTCAACTTTGAAAGATTGTCATTTGGATTTTAAGAATGGATCTTTCAATTGAAGATCACATTTTATAAATACCCCCCTAGACTCTGCTCTCATATCCACTGTGGTATGCAGTCCCCAGTAGGGAATCATTATGACAAAGAATTTAAGATAGTAATGACCTCAATTCTAGGTGACATCACTAGTCACATGACATGAGATGAAGTCATTATGTGATCACCACAGTATGAATAAACAGGTTTGCGTCACTTACACTACCTTGATGTGTTATAATATATTGGTTTTCATAATATGCGATTCCATTCCAATTTTAAAATATTTTCTTAGAAAATTGAAATAACACTTGAACATAAAAAAATGCTGTCAAAACACAGTATTCCATTCAATCTAGATAAAGATTTTCTACCTTGGATTATTACACTTTATCAATGATGGCTCAGGAGAGTAATCTAATTGTTTTTTGAGTAAAGGTCTTTAAATAAAGCTACACATGACACATCGGCAGGCTAGTCAGGAACTATAATCTGTAGATTGCATGTCTCACCAAAGCACTTTAAACATGACATCACCATTTTTTTTCAGAGAACGAGAAAACTGATTAGTTTCCACCACTCAGCAGTACCTGTTCACCTCCAAGGCAAAGCTACCATTTCAACAGAACCCATCTTAGATGTACTGATGTTAAACACTTCCTAAAACTCTATAATGACATCATAGCTCTTGTTGTGACCTCAATCGGGTGACCTAAACATGCTCACAGATGAGAATAATTTTATTGAGAGATAAAGTGCTGATCCAGTGTTATCAATATTTCATACAAGCGTAGGAAGATTCAGGGTAAATGAAATTCTGAGTTCTTAAAGCTAATTTTAAAGGTTAATAGGGCTCATTCACATCACTCATTTTCTCAGAGTTATCAACAGGTGCTGTTCTCAGTATTTACCATTTGAAGACTGTAATGAAATGCTGTATAATCAAAGTGAATTTAGTGGGTGTCAAATACACCATACATTGCAGAGGATTTATCATATTTTTTTCTGCCTCAAAAAGTATTTGAACACCAATGCCACACACATATATATATATATATATATATTAAAAATATAGCATTTGTTTTATATTAATTCATAATTATTATACAATATTATTTTTTATATATATATATTTTATAGATAATAAGTTTTGTCTGTTATTGATTTAAACTGAAATGCAAAAAGATAATTCAAAATGCAGAGCAGGCATCTGCACAGGGACTACAATGAAACTGTGAATCAGTTCTTTGAAGTGCTGTATATATAGACTGTTTGAACAAACCAATTCACTAAAATGAATCGGACAACCCAGTGCATCATATGAGAGCGAGAATGGATATTTTAAATAAGCTTGTTTAAATGTTTCCTCTTTAAAGGTATACTAAGTAATGTTTTTTTCTAACATTTTACATTAATATTCTCTTATTAAAGGGTAAAGTGTTTATAAAAAGGATCATTATTGACATTATAAATAATTTATATCCAGTTGTGACAACATGAATAAAAAGGTTGACATTCTTGCCAAAAAGTCACATTTTATAAATGCTTAATGAAGGTACTTAGTACTTGTATTAATCAAAATCAGGAACTATAATTTTTCATTACTTATGCCATGGTGCAGCACTTTGATGTCAAAATGAATGGTGCTACTCCAAGTGGTGTCTTACCAACAGTTTTCTGCAAAAACACTTTTTAGGTATTGATGCTCTTCTACTACAGAAATGTATAATCATTATTCCACTTGTTTATCAAAAATACATAGATTTTCCACAAACCCTTCATTTTATGGGCTATTTCTGAACTTGGATGTTTTGAGTGTTTTTATCAACCTACGTATCCTCAAAATGGGTACCTTAATGCAAAATGGACAACCTCGACTAATTGTAACCATTTGCTGAGTTACTGACATTAGTAACCGAATGAAACTGTACACAAATGTAAAGTGAACACCTGTGAACTATTTATTAATATTTTACAAACAGGAAGTGTTCCTAAATGTAATGTGAAAACCTGTGAACCATTTATTAATTAGTTACTGTCATTAATAACATATGAAAGTGTATCTTAATATAGAGTGGAGTGATGGTGGCATAGTGGACTAAAGCACATGACTGTTAATCAGAAGGTTGCTGGTTCGATCCCCACTGTCACCACCATTGTGTCCTTGAGCAAGGCACTTAACTCCAGGTTGCTACAGTAAGACCTTATTCACCCTAGCTCCATATTTTTTAATTGAAATTACAATGAGTCTGTAAGGGATAGACTTACAGTCTATTCAATGGCACAAACTGTATAAAGCTGTATAAAACTTTTAGATCATATCTGATTTTCCACAATTCATGTTGTCTTGAGTTCTTTGTGTACTGAATGTTCTTGGACAGATATTTTATCAATGTTTTGTGCACGGAATGATCCTAAAACACTTTAAACTACTGTGTGGCCCATTGAAGAGACTGCTGCTGCGACCGGAAACATGTGCTGTCACAGTAAGTACTGTATTTGATGAAGGACGCACATATCTGCAAACAACAAAACAGTACATTATTTTAGGTATGCATGCAAGTATGAATAGATTTCGTACATACTCCATCCGTGGATGTGGGCATTGACCTGTGACCTGCATATATGACATAAAAACAAGAAATGTGAAAATGATCTGCTCTGGTTTTGTTAAACAAGCTCAATTTAAGCGCAAGGAACAATTATCAGGATATATGTAGCACTTACAGTTGAGAAGAGCCGTCTGACTCGCGGTTCACCACCATTCTTTTAAATCCAGCATTTTGAATGCGACGTTGCCTCAGTTTCCGAGGGGTTACGTGATTGTTGATTGCCCCGTCGATTTGCACTCAGAATCTCACCGAAAATAGTATGCCATTTGGGTATTTGTCACTTACTGCTTCATAAACATTCATAAATGTATGTTTTATGAAGGAAAATTGTGCTATTTATTTGCTTTACATAAAGTTCAGTAAATTGTCATCAGATTATATTGATGTATGTTCATTTGTGTACATGAGTTTTAATGTAATACTAAATAATTAGGCAATCATTAACAAATTACCTGCAGAAGTTATTTTGTTATTTTATTTTAATTGTCCATTTAATATTATTGTACACTTTATAAGCTAGTAATGTTGGTAGCTTAGGAAGGCGGGGCTGGGTCGTGATTTTACACACCCGGCAACTAATCAGGCTAATCAAGACTCCGAGAGGGATAAAGGATGGACAGCTGCCCGTAAACGCTCTCTCTCTCTGTCGCACCACTGTCCGCAGTCTGCCTTTATCCCTCGTGGAGGCTTGATTAGCCTGATAAGGGGCCAGGTGTGTAAAATCACAACCCGGCCCCGCCCTCCACCCAGTCACATTTAGATATTAATACAGTAAATGGCTAACAGATAACTCAATTAACAGGCCATGGTTGTCTAGCTTGCATGATGGTACCTATTTATGGTTCCTAAATAAGTTTGTAAACCCACCTAACATTAAGACTTGTATTACAAAATATAGATATTGTTACCTAATTCATAAATGACTGATAAAATGAAGGGAAATAAAGAATGTATACTTTTGATAAGTGAGAGAAATCAAAATGATAGGTATGCATTATAGCTGTGGATAAGCATGAAGACCTAAAAGGTGTTTGGGTGAGACCTTCTATCTCTGATACATAGGTTACCACTCAGAACAGCTGCATTCTTTTGTCACCAACTTGACAAGCAAAGTGACATTTGTCAAGGGATTAGAGTAATGACGCAAACTCAACACTTTTTTTTAATCATCTTTTTTTGCTACATCATGACATAAATAATTATGACCTTTCATGATTATGATTAAAATATGAATTAAGTACCTTTATTAAGCATTTATAATATGTGAGTTTAAATTGGCTCACTATTTGACAAGTATCACATAAAATTCTCCTTTTTAGTCACGTTGTTATAACTGCATATAAATTGATTATAATGCATTTGTAGATGAGTTATTAGTCATTAATGAACTCTTTTGTAAACCCTTTTCAAAGGGGACCTTTATGCAAAGTGTTACCACTTTTTTCCTTATTAAAAATGTTTTACTCCTTAAGAAATTAATTACATTCTTGAAACGACTATGTAAACGTAATCATAACTCACATGAGTTTAAGACACCAGTCATATCAATAACCTTTTAAAGGCTGTTTTATTTAACATTGAGAGGGTCTCCAAATATCGGCCACCATGTTAGGATCACAAGAATAGCCGATTACTACTTGCTTAATCTCAAGTACCACCCTGTTATTGGATACTTTCACTCATGGATTAATCATGGCTGACTGTGAATAATGATTTTCTACAATGGCATCTTTAACTGAAAACTATTGCGTTTGAACAGTTTTCTCAGGGTTTTCTCAGGGTAAGCAGTCTAGCGCTGCTAGCATAACATGCCTAGTAAATAAATATTTTTTCATTGATCTTTTTGCCCATGTATTTCCAATTGCTTTCCACTCCTAATTCACCTACAAACAAATAGCAAAAACAAAAGTTTAATCCAAACTTGATGCTTACAAGCACAGTGTGACTACTGTTTCACAAATCGCATGCCTGCAGCCATGTTCCTTAGCCAAAGCAGCTTGAGAGTGTCTGAGCTCCACGCCATCAGGCCTTCAGAATTTCTGCGTAATCCCTCAACAGTGCAAATGAATGGGCATCTAAAGTCAGACTGTCAGATTCATCAGGCAATCAGACTGATTTTTTTTGTTCTTGGTGGGTGTGGTCTTTAGGATATGTCCCAGTCCAGGCCTTCTAGCTAGCCTTGAATGATGCAATCACGCTTTAAGCGATGTACGTAATTTCAAAGCGAATAGCATGAGATCTTGTTGACGAGTTGGCTGTCATCACTGCTGTGCGTTAAGAAAGAGATCCTTATGGAATTAAAAACCTGAGATATTCTGCATGATCCTGCAATTGATTAATTGCACAGGAAAGCAGGACTGATTTTCAGTTCAAGCAAATTAGTAAGTGCTTTTTGTATTGTTATAGCAATATCAGAAGCTTTCTAAGTGTAAATTAGGGATGCTTGAGCATTCAGTGTCGGATCAAGTTTTGAAAAATAACCATGTACCCTGACGAAGAAAACTTTATTGCAAGCAAAATTTAAATCACAAATATTATTAGAGAGCTTTTTCTTGGTATTAGACCTCCTTGGTTCTGACTTTTGTGAGTGGATGTGTTCTTAAAATGTCAATTTGTATGATTAGTTGACTGCCACGTAATGTATGATTACATTACACAATGTCTTATTCATTATGAAACTGTGTTTTCTTAATGGCATCAATCGCACTAAAGGCCTAGACTTAAAATGCATGGGCCATGGCTGCATTTGAATGATGCTGCATACAGGCCCTTAGGTGTCAGTGTAAGTCCAAATAGACTTGAACAAAAACTTACTGGTCCTGTTCCAAATGCACCCTTAGCCTTTGCGGTCCTCCTCCAAGTCCAGACTTTCGCTACATAAATGAGTGTAGACCGATGGTGCGCTAGTCAGCAATGCCATGGGGGTGAATGAGTTTTAAAAGTGGGTATTTGGGACAGACTTCAATCAGATGGCATTTTTACATTATGTAAGTACATACAAATTTACAAATTATTATTCGAGAAAATTATGACATTGGTAAAGGAACGCACTTTAGACTCACTCTTGCATTTTTGTTTTTGTTAAATAAATCCAAGCAACACACTGACAACAAATCATTTCAAGATTTAACCATGAAACTCTGAAATGCAAAGCACACATATAACACAAACAAAACCCCATAAAAAAAAAAATTCTCAGATTCCTGAATGGTTGAACGCAGGTGCTTTAAACAGTCAAATGTATAGAAAGAAAAACATGCGTCTCACACACCGCATAAATAATTATATTTATACAGACAGCCACACATCTTAAGGTATACACACAGAGACCACTTTATTAGGAACACCTGTACATCTACTTATTCATGCAATTATCTAATCAGCCAATCATGTGACAGCAGTGCAGTGCATAAAATCATGCAGATAAGTATAAGGGGCTTCAGTTAATGTTCACATCAACCGTCAGTATGGGGAAAACATTTTATCTCAGTGATTTCGACCGTGGTATGATTGTTGGTGCCAGACATGCTGGTTTCAGTATTTCTGTAACTGCTGATCTCCTAGGATTTTCACACACAACAGTCTTTAGAGTTTACTCAGAATGGTAGCAAAAACAAAAAACATACAGTGAGAGGCAGTTCTGAGAATAATGACTTATTGATGAGAGAGGTCAACAGAGAATGGCCAGACTAGTTCGAGCAGTCAGAAAGGCTCAGCTTTCTGTTCTTTTTGTTTCCATCTGAAAGTTGGTCACGATTTGATCCGATTCCATACTTTAAGAACGATTAATAATTATTTCCAAAAATGTGCAGAAAAAGATTTTAAGTTTTTACTAAACATTCTTTATTTAAACAGCACAGACATGCACCAAATTTGAGCTCTAGAGTCACAGATGCTTTTAGGACCAATGAGGTTAGGCTTATGTGTGTCTGCATTTATAATAAGAAAAATAATACTAATGTTACATGCATTATCGATCTAATGTGAATAAAGGATACCATAATACATCAAAATGACTATGCAAACACACACACACACACACACACACACACACACACACAAATATATAAGAGTTATATATTTGTATATCATGTAACATTAACATTTATTGCACCAGTAATTACAAATGAAATATACCATATTCAGACATATAAACCCCGTGTTTAAATCAAGCATTCCAAACAAATCTTTTTGTAGCATATGAAGGCAGTAAAAGCCGTCATGACATGCCTTGTGTTAAACATGAAAATTTTCCACCCTCATTCTGACCTTCTTTCAGAAACACTTGGTTTTGGTGCTGCTTCTCCTTTAAGACTTAACTGTACACAACCACTGTTATGACTGGCTCTCTTTTCTTGACTGACCTGCTCCCTCCTTGCCATCTCACTGCTCACCGCTACTGGGCAGGGCTACAGAAGTAGTAAGGTAAAGTAGTTGTTGATGTGTTGTTGTGGAGGTGGTCAGATGTTTTATCTTTTCATGACTGCCATGTATCATTGACCAATTATAGGTTACTTTTATGTTTAACTTGTTAGTTCCCTTCAGAACAGTCTGAAATCACTGCCTGTTCCCTATATAGTGCATTAAGGCATTGCCTATTAAGAGAATATAAGGTAAACAGATGAATGAATGAATGAATGAATGAATGAATGAATAAACGAACAAATGAATGAATGAATGAATGAACAAACGAATTAACAAATGTATGATTAAATGAAAGAATGAACAAATTAATGAATGAATAAACGTACGTTACATTTACATAGTACTTTTCTGATACTACACTCAAAGCACTTTAGGTCTGAACACACACAGAGAACAGAGAAGAGAGAGAGAGAAAAACTTGCCTGTCCCCGGACATGCCATCGCCTGGTCCTCAGCCACTCCTCCGCCCTCAGGCGGACAACAGCCATTCCCAGTAATGGCTTCTCCCTTTCCTCTTCCCCTTGAAGATGGCAGCAGCGAGGACTCAACGACAGTGCATCCCTCCTCCTTCCCGGGTTTCAGCACCAATATAACGGGGTTTATAGGAGGCGGGAAGGAGGCGGGAACCAGAAGAACATTCAAAATAATTATAATGACATAACTGAACTTAAACAAACATAAACACACAGACACACACACAGTGGCTGCATGTCTCTCTCTCTCTCTCTCTCTCTCGAACTGTTTCCTCCGGCTCATCTTGATTCCCCTCCTGGCTGATTAGGACAATTCAGCGGTGGGCCTGCATTCTCACGTCCCGGCCACACCCTCCTTCTCATCACAGACACAAACAGTTATGAATAATGACACAGAAAGCCGAACCCGTTAACATCCATCCATTTACCCACTTTTTGGGTCGCAGAGAGTGAACTCTGCATGCTCCCTGTCTGTTGCGAGAAGGTATGTGTAAACTGAGACAGTATCTGTATCAGATTGGGTATTAATATTATAATGATTATCGATTCTAAAATTTTGCAATCGATGCATCTTAATTTCTTTGTCAGATCGAGGCATGCATTTTTACTCCCCATTGAAGGACTGCAAACTTTCTACCAGTCAAATATAAGGCATTTTGCCCTTTGCACTAAGAAAAGTGAAAATGCAGACTTCCGATTGGTCCTTCTCACCACTGATCTATAAAAGCCAAAAATGAATCAAAGTGGGTGAGAGCGCACTGGCTAGCTGTCACTGCCATATGTTGTTTATAGAACCGTGAAGAACCATAATGACATGTTCCGTTATACACAAGTCCAGTTGTTTATAAAACAGTATAATTTACATGATATGACTTACATGATAGTCGTAGAATGCCCATATAGTGTTTGCACAATGTTATCAAGATTATCAAGTAAAATCAACAGTGTTTTACATTCTATGTGGGTTTCATGTTATTCTTCTTTCAAGAGGGAAATTTGTCTTAATTCATAGTAAGACAAGATTGATACTGAAGATCAGTCATAAAGTCAGCAGTATTAGACAAAAGAGGATAATAAAAAAAACAGTTTGTATCCTATTATTGGGGATGAGGAAATAACTTTACCCTTACCTCTTCAAACCAGATAATGTAAAATGTGAAATGATAAAAATCACAGGGCATATTGTGCATGCTTAACGTTGTTGAATGCAGACAGAAACAATAAAAGACTATCAAATGATTTAAAAGAAGTTCCGGATTCAATACAAGTTAATCTCAATCTATAGCGTTTGTGGCATAATGTTTACCACAATAATGTATTTCAACTCATCCCTTCTTTTCTTTAAAAAAATAAGAAAAAAAAATAGAGGTTACCGTAAAGCACTTACAATGGATGTGAATGGGGACAATTTTTGGAGAGTTTAAACACAAAAATTTGAAGCTTATAATTTTATAAAACACTTGCATTAATTCTTCTGTTAAAATGTGAGTATTATTTGAGCTTTAAAGTTGTTTAAATTGTAATTTTAGGGTTTGTTGGCATTACATGGTTAGGTAACAAAGTTGTAAAACTGGCTGTAACTTTACACAGAAAAGGTTAGTAAGTGATTTTATCACAATAAAATCATGTTTACACATAGATTATTTGTCTTGTGGCTATACTTTTGAAACAGGGAGTATTTTAACATTTACGGATTGCCCCCATTCACTTCGATTGTAAGCATCTCACTGAACACCGATTTTAGCTTTTTTTAAGAAAAAGAGGAACGAGTTGAAATAAATTTTTGTGGTAATCAACATTATGCCACAAATGCTGTCGATTGAGCTTAATTTGTATTGAACCTTGAACATTCCTTCAATAGACACATAAAAAAGAAGGACCCATCCACAAGAACATGCAGTTGAACCAATACAGTGTTCCAGTAATATCTGAAACTGAAACAGCTGCACCATCAAAGGTATGTGTGAACTGTGAATATATACTGAGCAGATTTGAAACTCTTTAGTTAGATTATTTCAACATTTGAATTGTGTAAGGAGATAGTTCTACAAACATGTAGATAAATAACTAGTCAGTCAATGTGATTTTGACCATCTTGGAAGATGGTCTGGTATAAATTGTCCATTTTGACTGTGTAATGTTCTTTTGATGACATTACAATCAGCCTAGATTGCCAGATTGCCCCTCCCCCTTCATCAAAACTGGTTCCAGTGCCAGTGCTACACCTCTAATCTTTGGAAGTAGCAAGTTAGTAGTAACATCTTTAAGTTAGCAGTTTTGCTACTTTTAGTTATTTACTCTCAACTATCTCTTATTGTTACTAGTTTAGATTACTCAGCCCTAAAACAGACCTTCCAGTCTTATAGCACTAACATTTAAAATGTGTAACACAGCAAATAAAAACGAGTACTATTGGGGAATGCACAAATTAACTCAGAGCCAGTTAGAGAGAGAGCATTCACTTTGAAATATTGAGTAAGTCTTTTTTCTTTGTACCAGCCCTTATGCAGAATGCCATTATGACTAGATTGACTACATAGATGGATTGAGTTTAATAGCTCAGCTATTGTAGTGGATTGAAATGTAACCACTGGCCCTCATAAAGGCAATGCATCAAACAGACAAGCCTATGGCAAGCTACACTTGAGATCCGCCCAGTGTGATTAATTGTAATTAATTGTTTTACTTAGTGAAGTATTGTGTGCAACTAATTTATCTTACTTACATCAAATTACATTGCTCAAGTTTACAGCCTTAGAACTATCACTGTTTTCGCTTTTGTCCAACTGACTGCATTTTGACTTTTTTTTACATTTCATTTCAGACCTACTGGTACTGCATCAGTTCAAAAAACTGTATCTTTCTTTTGGACAAGTTTGATTTCATATAAGTCTCTTAAATGTGAGGCTGCTCTCTTGGTTACAGCATGTACATGTAACATTTATGTTTATAGTAAATAATGGGATATTACAAGTTGGTCTATATGTATGTATCAGTAGCAGGTGTTCTAAAAATTTATTGAATAGCTAATAATTATAATGCATTATGAAAGTCAAGTAAGTACTGTATATATATTTATACAGCCATAGTTAAGGGTTATCATCATTGCTACTCAATTGGAATGTTATTTTATATAAAAGTTTAGTTCAATCAAAATATGTAATGTTATGTAATTTCAGTGGCCTCATGCCATTGTGCCCCAAAATCAACACCACCTCATTTCTTATAACCCGTAAAGTTTTATATAATTTTTCATATACAGGCTGCTCATCAGCATTCAGAACCATGCAATACCAACAGCTGCTGCAATCAAAGATACATTATAGTCTGTAATAAAACTGGAAAATGGCACATTAAGTGGTATTTTATACAGCCTCATTAATTTAAAAAAGGTCAGCAGAAAATGTATTTATTTGAAGAAATATGGGGAGACACATTTTATTGGTAATAAAGGTGGTGGGAAGCAACAGTAACTGGCATTTGTACTTGTCTGACATGCATCATGTTGTGAGAGCCAAGAGCATATTTTCTGTCACTAGCCTGCATGTCTGTAACAGTGGTTTGTGCAGTTTCCTGTGAATGAGGTAAATGAGGTGACCATTAAACCTTCAGCAGAGTGTCCTATGTGTCATAGCGGTTAGTGAAATTATAATGTGCAGTGTTTTGGGTATTCCATTATGCTAGAGAAGAGTACAGTATCCAATCTTTCAGAGTACAGTAATAATGTTAGCCATTCCACAATAATTCTTTGAATGTGCAGTAATTGCACCTTACCATTAATAGAAGTTATGATTTTAAAAACTATGTATTAATTTTCGAAAATTATCATGTTAAAAAATAGATTGTCACACTTGACACACTGATCACATTTTTTAGTGTCAGATTCAGTATCCTAACACCTGTCCTTTTGTTTTGTTTTGGTCTTGTGTGTGTTTTTCTCTATTTCATGCATTGACCACGCCCCCTGTTTGCCTTGTTATTAGTTTATTTGTCCCACCTGCCCTCCTCGTTTGCCTCCTGATTCTCCCCCTTTATATTGGCCTTCTTGTGTCTCTTATCTTATGCTGGATTCTTTCTCTTGGTTCTGTCCTGGTCTGTCATGGTTTCCCATCAGTCTGGCTGTCTCTAGTGTTTTCTTTTATTAGTATTTTGGTCTGTTTTGTTTCTTGTTCTTTGCTTTACATTTTATATTTGCTTTGCATTTTACATTTGACTCTATATTTTGTTTTCTATATTTTTAAGGTCTAATAAAGGACTTTTGCTTGAGCTTTGGCTGTCTGCATTTGGGTTCCTACCACATATACTGGCATGATGACAACAACCCTTGTTAGTACAATTTTAACTGGCCTTCACTATAGCAGTAATGGCAGTAACATATACACTTTATTAACAGTATTTCTTTTGAATGACATACTTTGTGCCATTTTCTGGACTATTTCTTTTAGCTATCATATGATAGCTATATTAGATAGCACTATTAGCAGTTCCATTATCAGGCCCAGCATTTTTCGTTGCTTAATTGTGTTGTTCTGTATCAATCCAGGTTTGCTGACATGGTTTTTTTTTTCTATTGTGGTGCTGCGAAATCAGGATTAGAATGAAAATGACAAGTGACCAGTCATGAATCACCACATAACTAAAGCTGTTCCTCCAGCACAGTTGTCTTGAGTACGGTAAGCTAACCGTGGTCAGAAATCAGTGCAGGGAATGGTTTGTAATTATACCAAACTGTGCTCTAATGGAAATGCTACTGGTACCGTTACTTACACCATTCGGTAACCTCTGAACCATTCAGTCTGATGATGGGAACTAACCTGTTATCTATGCTGATTTTTGAAAAGTTTTTCTAAAAGTTGATGTCCACATATGCAGAAAGCAGGACTAAGTTGTGAAATCTTTTTTTTTTTTTTAATCAAATGGTCATTGTTCACAAAATTTGGAACAATGTGTACTGGGAAAAACACAAATAAAAAACTGTACAAATAAAAATTATTTGACTTGTTACAATTTTTATTTTATTTGTATTTATTAAATTTTTTTTACTTAGCGCAAAGAGAGAACATTGAGATTTTTTTGCCAATCAAACAGACAAGTGATAGCCAGTACCAGGGGCATCACTAGACCCCTTTTACTGGGGCATGTGCCCAGTATAATTCTGCTGTGCCCCAGAAAAATCTCAAGTTTGAGTTTTAACAATTTACTTTATTTGTCAGTGCATCAATTTAGATGGATAAACCCGGAAAAAATTAATTGATCTATCTAAATGCAATGCTGTTACCCACCCAATTTAACCAAAAAACAAATCTGATGCATGTGGCCAGAAATCCATGTCTGTGCGGAATGCACTTGTGCACTTGCTATAACCATAGCCACTGGAGAGCGCACAGCCACACTCACAAGTCCTGGGGCCGGTTGCACCAGCTATATGTACGTTACAACTTAGCCTATTTGTGGCGTATATGGGTACTAAGTCACAACTTATGCACTACTAAATATTTGAGCATTGCACCATTAAACTTAGGTAGAATGTAACCCTACGTATGAACTAAATATTTATGGAAGCCTCCGACCAGGAGTAATGGTTGGAATAAAAAAGCAGACACATTTAATGACATCGATGTGTTCATGTTTTGCGTGATAGTCGTCTATAATTTCGACATATATGATGATGTTGTATATATAAGATATTAAAATTAATAAATGTCTATTTTTCCAGCCTGTTGTATTAGAATTTATTTATCACCCCTTATTTATTTTAGATACTGTTCCTATATATTGTTATTTACACAGGGCAAAAATACTATTTATTAAATCTACTTTTATTACTTATCATATTTTAATGGGGATATAATTTATAATGTATTTATTTTTTATTATTTTTATTTTTTTTTACAATACTCCATATGTCCAAAGTTTAACTCTTTACTGACAGCCCAGATATTTCTTAACTGAGATCAGCCAGTTTAAACTAATTACAATTTTGGATTGCGTAAAGTGAAGCCAAAATATCATGTCCAAGTATGTGTATGCAAGGTCGCAAGAGGTTAAATATGGTCAAATAGAGTCCTAGATGCTTATTGGTAGCTGAAAGCACAACCATTAAGCAAACCGTAACTGTCAACGAGCCGATCGGTACAGAACAGCTCAATTCAGCGACGGTAACCACTCAGCATAATGATTTAAATACAACTAAAGTGAATAAAAGTCTGCAGATTTATCTTGGTTGGATCATAGCTTAAAGCCCAAATATTGCATAAATAAAAATGCAAGGGGTGGGGAATGTGTAGAACATTGTGAATGACTGTTGTTATAATTCAAATAAAAGAGATCTATGGGTGCAGATTCTGTGTATGCCTATCTATGAGCAGATGTTGACTGTAGGTCCATTTTAGACCTCAGGGCTTTAGATGTTGAAGGACAGAAATATTGTATTTGTGTGAAATGGATAGTCTTCAGGTGACTCATGAGGCATGGAGGACCTGCAGATATGAGCTTTGCTGACAGCCACTAAAGAGATGACTGCGGAACTGGTTTTGACAGCTCTCACACCCGATCATCCCATAGTGTTGAAGCCCGATGCTTGCAAGAAGTCCACACTTTTATGGCAAACTCTTTATGACACTTGCTGAATGAGCAAACCCTTTCGTGACAATATGACCAACTACTAAAAATCAACAAGAAATAGCATCAACTGCAACTTTGTGTAGATTAGATCATAGGTAATACCAAATTATATTTGCAAGGTTTTTCTCTGTCAAAATACAGGTCATAGATTTGGAGACTCAGGTTTCTAGAATGTCACTGTTATTTAAGGTTGATTATCTGAAACTGCATGTTTTGGAAAAAATCATACAGATGCATTAATTGATCATAGCCAAAAGTAAAATCTATCAAAATGGAAAGTCTTTGGGTTTGTTCACACTCAAACATGTTCACATGTAATTTGCTGCTTAAGTCATAGCTTTTTATTATCATACATTGACATCTACAGTTCAGTTTAAAGTCTGAGTTCACTTTCACAGTTCGAAATTTAATTATTCAAATTTAAAAGTTTTTTCCCCATTACAAATAATTTTATCAGCATAACAATGTATGCAAAGAGTATTTTAGAATTTCTAAGGGGCAATTCAGATTGAATGCATTCTTGTATTAAAATAAAGCTTGACAAATGGAACAGAATGAAGTTGTGTTTAGTGAAATGTGTTTATGAACACATTTATTAAAATTCAAGTTCTTTTTAACATGACACAGCTTCTAAAAACCTTGGCACTCCTGCGCGAGACACAGAAAAAAGAGATATTTGGCCCAACAGTCAAATATACCTATCTAGCACATTTGCATAAAAAAACAACTAAAAAACAACGCAGACAGACACAGAAATGTGCTTGGTGTGAACGGTATGCCCTATTGGACTATTTCTATTAATGTTTTCTGCCTGCCTTGATCCACTGCCTGTTTCACCAGGCTACTGCTCTGCCTCTGATATTGTTGATTGCCCTGGTTATTCGAACAATGCTTGTCTGTACTCTGAACATGCTGTGTTAAATAAACCGCACATGGATCCCACTCAAGTCATTATCACTACAGAGTGACTTGTTCCTCGTCCTCCCTGACCTTGCACAGCACCCGTGCAAGTAGGCTCACTGGGGGAAATGCATATTTGCACAGCCCACGGGGCCAGCTGTTTGCCAGTGTGTCTGTCCCAAGGGGAACCTCCAATAGGGAGAGCCAGAGCGGGCAGTGGGAGGTCATTTGGGAAGCGAACAGGTCTACCTGTACTTTGCCGAACTGCTCCCAAATCAGCTGGAACACTTGGGGGTGGAGCATCCACTCTCTGCTGAGCATGCCTTGTCGCAACAGTGCATCCGCTGCCGTGTTGAGGTTGCCCGGGATGTGAGTAGCGTGCAACGACCTGCGTCAAAAAGCTCAAAAGGAGGAAATTGCCGGTGAGTTGTTACATATAACGAGTGCACATGCCACCATGGCAATTTATGTAAACTATTGTAGCGGTGCTGTCTGAGTGAATCAAGACATGCTTGCCCTGTATTAGTGGGAGAAACCTCTGCAGGGCAAGGATTATTGTCAGCAACTCTAAGCAGTTGATGTGCCAACCCAGCCGGGGCCCCGTCTAGGAGCCGGCGGCTGCGTGCCCATTGTAGACGACACCCAAACCCTGTTTGGAGGTGTCTGTGGTGACCAGAACGCATCAGGACACCTGCTGTAGGGGGACTCCTGTCCGCAGAAAACAGAGGTCTGTCCAGGGGTTGAAAGTCTGGTGGCAGGTGGAGGTGATGAACACACAGTACTTGCTGTGGCGCCATGCCCATCTCAGGACTCAAGTCTGAAGCCAGTGCTGAAGCGGTCTCATATGCATCAACCCCATTTGCGTGACTGCCGCGGAGGATGCCATATGTCCCAGGAGCCTCTGGAATTGTTTTAGAGGGACCTCTGTTCCTGGCTTGAATAAGGTGAGGCATTTCCTCACCTCGCAATCATTTTTGAGGAGCGCCATCATTGAGATTTAGTCTAACTCCATGCAGAGAAAAGAGATGCTCTGAACCAGGGCAAGCTTGCTCTTTTCCCAGTTGACCTGAAGCACCTGGTCCCTGAGGGCGCACAGTGATTCACAAGAGTGGGCTAGGATGAACCAGTCATTGAGATAATTGAGTATGCAGATGCCCACTTCCCTGCCTCTGCTACCTTCGTGAAGACGCGAGGGGACAGGGACATGCCGAAGGAGAGGACCTTGTACTGATACGCCTGACCGTTGAACACGAACCGTAGGAAGGGTCGGTGTCGAGGCAAGACAGAGACGTGGAAGTACGCATCCTTCAGGTCTAACACTGCGAACCAATCTTGATGATGGACGCAGGTTAGAATGTGTCTTTGCGTGAGCATTTTGAACAGGAGTTTGTGCAAGGCCCATTTGAAAACTTTTCTTGCAATTCCAAGAACTTTCGTAAGCCTCCGCCTTTCTTGGGTATGATGAAGTAAGAACTGTAGAAACCCTTCTTCATCTCAGCTGGAGGGACAGGCTCTATCGCGTCTTTGAGTAAAAGGATCGCGATCTCCACACGTGTTGGTGTCTTCGTCGTGTAACAAGGTAAAGCGGACGCTGCCGAAAGGGGGTGGGGCCCTGGCGAACTGAATCACGTAGCCAAGTTGTATGGTCCTGGCCAGCCAGCGCAACGGGTTGGGAAGAGAGAGCCACTCGTCCTAGCTCCGTGCAAGGGGCACTAAGGGGATGATCGTTTTTGACGTACATGGTGAGGCTTCACCAGAACGACATTCTGCTGCGTGGTAGAGCAGGTAGTGTGGTGTCGGGAGGCTTTGGTGCTGAGAGAAGACTCAAAGCACTTACCTTGCTCTGCACACTTGGCAGGGGGCGGGTTAGTGACTGAGGAGGTGGTCCCATGTAGGCGTCCTCTAGACTCATCAGAACCGGCCAGCTGTGTGTCCGGAGGTGAGGGGTCCACGTCCGGGGTGCCGGAACTGCTGGAGTGTTGCACCGTGCTGTCGTGAGAATGGCATTTTGCGGGCCAGATGACCCAGGAAATGAGGAAATTGCTCTTTTATTGAGAATGTGGGTAACGCAGCCCGAAGAGGGTGTGGCAAAGGAAATAATTTCAAATAAGTATTCACCTCCTGGCCCTCCACTGGGGGATGGAGTGGTCTGCTTTCCAGCTCCGGAGGAAACGTCTCGTTCACTAGGTCATCCGTCTCAGGAACGCTTGGGAGCCTTCCAGGTCCTAGAGGATGTTTAGGAGACTGGGGGTGTGCGCTTCCTGCAGGTCGCTCGACGCTGGGGCTGAGAGCTGGGCCCAGGTTGATGCAGAGCTGCCTGGTGTTTGGAAGCCGCAGGAGGATGCCCTCGGCGATCAGATGGAGCACGGCCCACACTGGAATGGCGGCGGAGCGTGATGTGGGAAATGGTCTCCGTCTGTTTCTTTACCGCCGAGAACTGCTGGCCAAAGTTGTTGACGGTGTCCCCGAATAGACCGAGCTGGGAAAAGGGGGCATTGAGAAAGCGAGCTTTGTCTACCTCCTGCATCGCAATCAGGTTCAGCCATAGGTGACGTTCATAGGTGACGTTCCTGGGTGACCATCGCCTGCCCAAGTGTCTGCCTTGTGATCTTCGTAGCCCGGAGGGCAAGGTTGGTCGCAGATCAGGACTACCCAAGTGCAGATCTGTCTGGGGGTGGGACATGCAAATTTTGTCTGCCAAATTCTCATTGGCCTTTTCTCAAGTTCCGAGGCCTTCAAGTAAGTCCCCTAATGTCGCTTCACTCGACACAACATCGAAGTGAGTGACAGACAGGGAATGACAGTTCTGGTTAATTCACCCTCATGTTGTTACAAACCCATGTGACTTTTTTTATTTTGTGGAACACAAAAGGAGTCACCATTCACCTTCACTGTATGGAAAGAAGATGCAGTGAAAGTCAGTGGTGACAGTCCATGACATTCTGGCATTCCCTTTTGTGTTACTCAGAAGAAAGAGTGACAGGGTTAGAAACATCATGAGGTTTAGTAAATGACAGAATTTGTATTTTTGGATAAACTAACCATTTAATAATATGCTTTATCTCATCCCCTTTGATTCCCTCCTTTTCTTCCTTTCTTTCCCACTCTGAAGATAATTTTCAAATCAGTAGCTAAATCAGTCTCCATCAGGTAACTCAGGGTCACATCTGTCTGCCCAAATTCCGATGAAAAGCACAAATAAATAAACATCGGACTCTGTCACTTACTCTATATGGAGAAATTGCCCGTCTACAAATGAGATTAAAAATTATTCAAAGCTTATTTCAAAGAGCATTCCATAAATCGTGTTCCACCACCTACCTGTGTTCTCTGGCAGAAGCAGTGCGCGGAATGCATCCTTGGTTTGAGCTGAGTAAATAAATCAATAGGCCTTCTCCCATTGGGGGTTATATATATAACCCAGAACACTGCCTCTGCTTGTTAAGGCAGGAAATGATGGCAATGACAGATCGATGGCATGGTGTAGAATGCCGAAGTGCCTGTCCTATACTACATCACCTTTCATATAGCCTTTCACCTTGTAGGTTTGTGGGGTGAATGAGATTATTTCAATATATTCCTTTATGAAGATATTTGACTAATGTTGAAATTCTCCATTGGTAGTGTTTTTAAATACAGGGCAGATATGTCATATTTTACAGCTTACATGCTTGATGGTTTAGGGCAGACCGGGGCTAGTTGTAACACTTGGAAGCTATATCTCAGTAACTATATAGTTTTAAATAAAAAATTCTATTTTCTCAAATGTGTGTTTTCTCTATTATTATTAGTAGTAGTAGTAGTAGTAGTAGTAGTATATTTTTTTAAATAGTTGATTCAAAACCCTCAAAAATTTGAATAATTATTTTTTGCTATTGGGGCATGTTTTGACAAAAGATCCAAATGACTGTATATGTTTTTCTTTTTTTTTTTTTTCCTGGGCAATAATTTAAGTTCTTTTTTTCCTGGGTAATAGTGGTGAAAATGTTCAAGTTTTTTTGTAGACAAGACTTTTAGGTGTCTATACAGAAATTGGCTTTCAGTCTCCCTTATACTGCAGTCCATAAATGAAGTCATTGTCTATAGAATGACATCAGGCATTACCTACCAACAACTCAACCACTCTAATCTTGTTGACTCAGAGTGACTAATACTCACATGAAAATGGACTATATAAGAGCTGACTGTGTGAGGAAGTCTCTTACTTATAGTGACATCACCTCCAGGCTCTCTTAAGAAACTGTCATGTAGCACCACTGGTCTGATCTCTAATTGTTTTCAGTGCTGGAAATTGCAACTGACACGGTGATCATAGTCCCTAGTTTTACCTTTTTATATACCATACATGCTGTTTGTAGATCAGTGTTCATTCACTTCTATTAGGATTGGTAGAGCGTGGTGCTGTTCATGAGTTGGAGTTCAAACAGTGTGAATATGCCTTATTTCAGCTCTCAATTGTGGAAGCACTGGCCCACACAATGGATGTGGGTAATATGGTCCTTTACTGCTCATTAGAATAAATCACTCCTGAACAGAGGAGCTTAACATCTCATCAGGAGCTGAATTTGCCTGAATAAAAGTGCTTATCACCCTTTCTACTTTACAGCAGATTGAGAAAGGTAACTCTGTTGTAGCTCAAGCATAAGTTCAGTGTAATTATATTTAAATGTGGAAAAAAAATGAGTTTCAATAATTTTCCCTATACATTTCACATGAAGCAGTCTTTTCACCTGCCAATGCAGGAATTCCTCAATTAAGGTCTTTAATCATGCAAACCTACTGTTCTATCTTTTGGTTAGCTATATATATATATATATAATGTTGCTGCTGTTGGCATGGAAACATGATGCTTCTGAGACAGAGGAGACAAGTTGCGGCTACTGTACCAACATCAAGATAAATCCCCTTGTAAAGCAGATCTAGGCAGGTGGTGCTGGCGAGGTGGAGGGAGAACACTGCACATAACAACGATTTGCTGGTTTATTGCAATGAGGAAAAAGATTCTGATTTAGGTGATTAATTGAGTAGTGAGCCTGTTCAACCTAATAGCCCACACCATGTAGAGCTTCCTATTCTGAAATTTTCGAATTTCTTCTGAAAAATAGGTCTCAAAATGCGGGGCTGCACTTTTCCTAACCAAAAGAACACACAATACGTCAATCCTATGTAACAGGATATCTGAGGACTTAATCTGGGGGGGGGGGGGGGGGTTATGAACAGCTGGTTATGAAAATCCGAGAATGAGAAATTCTCTCATTGCAAGTTTCTCGCTACAGGAAAAGCACAGAAGTTATCTTTTTTTTTATATATATATCCCCTAATATATATTAGGCTAAAACTGATTGTCGGGACAAAAGGCAACCTGACTGCATCTCTGTCGGGATGCAGGACTGGTCATCGGGTCCTGGTACCAGGACGTCTGGTCACCCTAACCATGATTGATATAAAATCCAAAAAAAAAAAAATGCCAGACCAAGAGAAGCTAGCATCATTACATAAGGAGTTATGACTGCTTCCTCTCTTCTCCCTCCCAAGAGGATATGGACACACACAGCTTACTGATCTACTGCTGTCAATGTACACCCTTAAGAACATTATCACCCCAGCAAAACAGTCGTGCCTTCATCTCCAAATCTTCACACGTGGATATTTGCCAGTTCATAAATAATAATTGTAATGAGGCTGCCATAGGCAGGGATCACACCCAGGTCTGCAGTGCTCGAGTGTTTGGTGTTTTACCACTGAGCTAACTCCCCAATAGTTGAACCCAAGAGCAGAAAATCAATGAGTCTGGAAACTTATGTTTCTTCAAAAAAATATAATCTTTACTTGTAGAATTGAGCAAAGTACAAATAAACAAGGAAAGCTGAGATTCCACAAAACTGAGAAACAAAATAGACACAAGGGTCAAGAAGGTATAACACTTAGCTTAAGCGCTGGTCACTGAAGGCACAAGATACATAGGCTCAAGACTGAACACATAGGCAGGAAACAAACAGACTTATATAGGCCTAGACACAGGTGAAGGGAATGAGGGTTAATGAGCAGGGAGTTGAACAGGGTTAGGGGCGTTGGTGCCATCTGCAGGAGTGGAGAAAACAGAGCTCAACGTATAAGTGCCACCTGCAGGCCTGAAAGGAGGATGGTAAGGGAGGATCAAGGCAAGCACCCCCTGCTGGTCTGGAGGGGAACAGCACCCCAAAGAGGAGATCCTTTACTATAATACTGATAAAAAAAAACAATATATATTTTCCACATTCAGATGGAAGCAGAGAGGCAATGTGTTATGCCTGTGATGGGGAGATGAAGGCCACATTCATTAATGTAGCATGCTGATGGATAGGGTGTAGGAGAGATGCAGAAAGAGATGGTAAATGTCATGCTACGGAACATGGACCCCTCACACTCCGAGCCACCTACACACTACAGAGTGGAGAGCAGTGGAGAGAAGTATCTTTAAAACATATTCAAACTGGCTGAAAAGAAAAAAAAGGATATTTTTGAAGTTTTTGAAGAGTGTTCAGTGTGCTCTTGTGCAATTTTAATGAGAACTTACTCAAATGCCAGCTGACATAATTCTGAAAAGAAGACCCACATGGAATGCTGGAAAGTTGAATTGACCAGCATTTCTGGTTAACATCATGGAACTACATGCTGGTCTAAACTGGTCCTTTCAGTAAGGGATCTGTACAAATGGTCATGTCATGCAGTTGTATAATACTATGCTGTTTAGCTATAATTCAGTGGTATGTGAGTTGGTAGATACTTGTGGAATTTGTATGTATGGCGTTACGTTGTTAAATGTATGGTGCAGACACCTCTGTTTTTTAGAAGCATGATCCATTATATTATAACTCACTCCTCCCATTTACAGTATCTCCACCATAGTCTGTATTTGTCTTTTAAACCTACACTCTAATCAACACATTCTCTATCATGCTGTACTAGCACAATGACAAACAACCCCCAAACCCACCATCAGAGCTCCAGTAAAATAACAAATATAATGTAATCTGTAACTCAGAGCTTGTGGGGGTATGAGTTTCAGGCAGGAAAATTATTTTCAGATGCAATATGAGTGAGTTTGGGAGACTTGTGAGATTGCGCTATATCTCTGTGAGTAAATCATGCATTCAGAATCATTTTAACATTTATTATCTCAGAGACGGGTCTCTGTCTGCTAAGCCAGTGTCCGTTATCAGTCATAATCCAATGGGTTCGTTACGCTTTGCTTGTGGCTTTGCTGCTTAGATCACGATTAGTACCGGCCTTATGGGTCAATGTGTAAAGATGGCAGCTGCACATCCTTGTCTCAGTGGCCTTCTCCTAAATGGTAGGGAATGTTTATCTTAATGTCTGCTTGTTTCACTGAAATTATCTATACTAAAAATTTAGAGGGTTTTATTTACATGCAGTTGACCCATGAGATTTTATGCACGCATGTCTGTTTGATTTACCGCCTGATGTGTGATTGATAATTTTCTATGGGTGTAGAAATTTCAATTATAGTATTAATTAATAAATTATTTATTTTAATCCTGCAAAATTACATAAAGGTTTTGAACAGCTTCAGTAATTTTTATGGATACTCTGAATTTGATGAAGTGTGAATTGTCGTTTTACAGGGCCCAGGGGCTCTAGCCTCATTGAAGGCTCCAACTTGTCCAACTAAAAATATATAGCAAATATGAAAAATAAAGTAGCATATAAGTAACTTGTGAGATATAAAATCTTAAAAACAAGAAATAAAGTTGCAGTAAAGAGAATGATAACTTTATGTGTGTAATACATTACACATGACACAACAATGCACCATAACTAATATACAACATCAAAGCTATAATAAGATGTCCAGAAAGCACTGTTAATGCTGAGGAGGGGCTAGGAACAGAAAACGTGTCATTTCTTCATTTATTTCACATTGTGCCAACAATCACTGGTGCATATTCAAGCACTGTTAATCTAACTCAATTTTATGTTTGTTGTTTGTTTTTGTCTTCCGTTAGATGTCTTCCGTTAGATTACTCAAGGCCAATAACATATTCTAAATACTTTGGATTACTTCTTCAGCACTGGTAGATTTTTCACTTGTTTTGACTATAAAAACTCTGCCAGTACAGTAAGACAAACTACACAAGTTAAAAATACATTCTTTGTACATTCTTTCAAAAAACCTAAATATCTTATGCAATGTTGTTTCTAAAACAAGATACATCAAATTGATCTTGTTTTTATGATTTTTTTATATTTTTGCAGGAAAAAAATAAAAACAAATATTATTAAGGATAATAATAATTATTAAGGACTTATTAAGGACAATTAAGGTCTTACTAGAAAAAATTAATTATGATCCAATGTGTATTTTTTTTATCAAAAATGTGATCGTGCCTGGTAACGTGTATGTAAAATGGCTAGAAATAGTATTTCAACTTAGTGTAAAGCTGAAAATGTATGGTTATTTCTATTTCTTCTGCTCCATACATACTTTTCTGTCTGCTCGTATGAATGCAAGACATCATGTGTTTCACTGCTGTTCAAATGCACTTTTGGATCACATCATGAATATTTATTTTATTATTATTTTCCATCTGAAAGGACTAAATATTAAATGAAACAAATTACAATAAAAATGCTTTTTAAATGTAACTGTATTCTAAATACCAATGATATAAATTGTAACTGTAGTGATAATTTAAAAAACCCTGTCCATTTGTTCGATCCATTGATCCACATCCTTGGTCTTGATGTGTATATGGCACTTGGTGGTTAAAGGGAGAGTTCACCCACAAATGTATATTCTCTCATCATTTACTCACCCTCATGCTATCCCAAATGTGTATGACTTTCTTTCTTCTGCTGAACACAAAGCTTTCTCAGCTCTTTAGGTCCTCACAATGCAAGTGAATGAGTACCATACTTCCAAAGCTCTTAGGACCACTGAGAGGAGAAATGTTAAACATAAAAAGTTTGATAATTATTTTGATTTGAATCTGCTTAGTGCCTTTGATATCTGTGTGTTTTTCATAAAGACGCTCATATCTGAAAATCTGTTAATTGTGACTGGAAGTTGCTCTAGGAAGGTCAGGATTGGTTTATGCTAAGTAATTTACTTTTCTTATATTTATTCAGTCTGAAATGCAAATACTGGGAAGATCACAAGGCAGTAAGTGGCTCTGATGTTTAATTCAGTAGAGGCATAACAACTAGAAAAGTGATAGGTTGTTTACTTAGTTTACTCTTGATAATCTCCTTTTTCATATGATTGTTAGTTTTAGTTTAGTTTAAATTATTCTGTTTAGTGTTTTATTTTAGTTTTATTATTTTAAATGAGGTCAGAGTTTATGAGTTAGCTGACATTCAATTTTAAAATCTTAGTTAAAACATAGTTAACACTGTTAGATTAGATTAATTTTGCTTTATATATGATTTCTTGAAGAAGGACATGTAGCTGGCAAGTTTCAAATTTATTTTTTTAATCATGTGTAAAATAATGAAAAAAATGAAAATAATTAATGGTTATTTTTACTTAGGTCAGTTTTAGAGCCATTAATATATATATATATATATATATATATATATATATATATATATATATATATATATATATATATATTATATTTTTTATTTATTTTAGAAAATGTTTACATTTATACTTATTTTTCGTCTTACGATAATAACCATGACAACTTGATTACTTGTCTCCACATTAATATATGTTTGTATTCTGATTGTGCTTAAGAATTCTGATGCATTGCACTGAACAGAATGCAGATGTCTGGAGACGTGTTTTTTAAAAGTTTTGTTCTTTTTAACCTGACTCAACATATAAACAATGAAGAGCTCCTGCATGACACTCAAACAATTGCCTTAACACAGTCCTGTTTCCAGCTGACATCAGTAAGCTCTGTTCTGCTTTAGATAAGGCTAAAAGCATCTCCAATAGTCCACAGAGATTTATTATGTAGCTTTTCAGAGCCTTATGGAATATAAAGTAACAGACAGGGGCTGGAGTCTGAGCACTGGATGACTCATTCCTCTATTATCTGAATAGATCATAATGCAGGCTTACATCATTAGGCCTATTAGCACTGCTTGAAGAGACACACTGCCTTATATACTTAAAAAATGAGATAATGAGCTGCTTCTCCACACTATATGTTATTTCATACTACAGAAATATCAGATTTTTGCCTTAGCGAGGTGCCTAAAGAGGCAGAATTTTAAGGCAACATAGTTGCACTCTCAATGCAAATCCTGTTTGAAAATCTAGGCACCTTAATTGTGCTGCCTCCCAAGATACCTTGCTTTGGCCAAATTCTTAGGCAGCATTGCATATATCCTTTGCAGCAATAACAAGATGGCACACATGGCGTTTATGTGTGAAATATTTCATTCAATAATGAAAAGTACTGACAAAATGAGAGAAGTGTAATTAAAAAGGATGATCTCACCCAATTTTTGTTTGCGCTATGTCTTTGTAGACAACAATTGTGAGTCAAGTTTCCCATGTGGTACACTGCTATTGTGGTGCACACAGAGTTTACTAAGTAGAGCAGTTTGGCTGGGGTTTGGAACAGAGCTACTCTCCCCTACAAAGGCAAAATGCAGTAACTATGTCAAAACTGAGGGGTGAAGTCACTAAACAGATGCTCCACTTTAGTGCGCGATATTACAACAGTATGTTACACAAAAACCTGAATCTTATTCACTAACTATCATAATATACAGCAATATAGGCACATAGCAGGTGCAATCAGCGCTGAAATTGTGCCATGCCTAAAATATTAAAAACATTCCTTTCCGTGCAAACACTCTTCCATGTTATATAAATTGGGCTTAATTTAGACTTATTCATGCACATAAATTGCCTGGCACAACTTTAACATTTCGCTATTACCACCAGATGAAAGCAGGCAATAACGATAATAATATTTAAGAGATTTTTGTGCACATTTTCTATCAATCATATCAGCATTTAAAGGTGCAATATGTCACAATTTTCATGTAATCTTCACCCTTTTTTTGCCAGTGTGTGAACGGCTTGTAATGCAACTTAAAAAATTAGCCTTCTAGGTTGCCTATTAAAGCCTGTAGACTGATTTTCATGCAAAGGGAGAGGGTTGCTTTTGCCGGGAAAATCCAAAGGATGTGATGTATATGCGTGCTCCCGAGAGCCTTGCCTTAGACAGCGTCAACAAAATGAAACACCAGGTAATGTTATCTTAGAGATGGAATCCAGCAATCGTCCAGCTCCCAGCACAACATCGACTCCTACACAAACTCCAGGTAAGCCAAAAGAATTTATCTTCTGAATCCCATCTGGCTATATGGAAACATGATCGTGGGTGAGCGAAAACTAGAGTGAAAATCGGCAGGGCATTTTATTCCTGGAGGGACCTTCGTTCAGTTTTGGGGATCAAAACCGACCCTGAATTGGCGTTCTTCTTATTGGACAGGTAAGCTTACATAACTGCAAAGCATGTGAAACATAGTGCCATAAGGATTGATCTGTGTAATTTTAGCTAAACTACAATATCTCATGAAATTTTTAAGATAATGCAAAATGACCCATTCATTAGTGTAACTTAACTTGGTTATACAGAAAATATATACATTCTATTATTATAAAACAATTGTGCATCGATATATCAAAATGACAGTTGTATGGAAGCGCATCAATACCGAATTGTGTCAACATATTTATAATGTACAGTGTATTTTATTTAACAGCTACAGTCATAATCCACCAAATTTAGCTAACACCTAAAGCTGGCTAGCTAGCTAACGCCGACATATGCTATCGGATAAATGCAGTCAATGTATCATGCAAAGAAAAGTGATTATTTCAAACTACAGTCTTGCATAGCCAGACCTATTTCCGCACTTTGTTTTAGCCCTGCTCCAGCACTGGAGAGTCAAATATAATATGCAGTCTCAAAGTTTGTAGTAAAACAATCATAACTGTGTCATTTTAATTATGCTACCTCATCTTTTGCATGATGCCAGTGAATCACGTTGTCTCTTTGTATGTTACATCATTGTTTTGGTCAATGCTTGCTCGCTCATGCCCCTATGGAGAATGTGCACGAGTGTGAGCACGAGCAACAGGTAGCAGGCTGCAGTTCACTTAACGGCCACAGGTGTCATTAATAACAAGAGATTCTGAATCTTACATACTGCACCTTGAATATATCCTGATGCCTGGTGTAGTCAATTGTTCTTTCGGTATGTTAAAGAGATGAATCAGGTGTCAGTGATGCTTTTCATTCCTGCTAAAATGAGTCAGATAATGGTAGTCTGCTACATCCTCTGCTTTATAGTGCTCAAAGTTGACCCACAAGATCAGAAGAGTGCATAAAAATTGCGTTCATCAGCAATTTATTGGGTGCATTTGCACCATTGCCTTATCTGCATAATTCCTTTACAGTTTAGAACCTGCATAGTTGACCTTAATTAGATTTTTTAAGGCAATTGGCCAATCGGCATGCTTTGCTTACTAAACTTATTTGGCTCAAGTAAACTTAACTTAATTAATTAAGTACATTTAAGTAGTTACAAGTAAATCGATCTCATCTCTGATTAAAGTATATATTTTTTTATTCAATTATTTAAAGTGGGTTATCGGACGTCTCATACAGTATGAGGGAAATTGTGACTGAACTCTAGGTTAGTTATGTGGCACATTAGATTCTCATCAGTACTTATTAGTGCAAATATATTTTCACTTTTGTGAAGTACAGAGTAGAGAATAATTACTTAAATTTAACAGGCTTCACGAGATGTAACACTAATCATCCTAATGGTGACTTTGCACAAATCACAACCATCAACCAGCTACAACAAAACAACAACAATAGTCATGAGTAGTTCCCTTGTTTTTACCACACACACACACACACACACACACAAAATAAGTTCACTGTACTTAATTAAATTGAGGAAAACATTTCCATGTAATTAAATAAACTTCTTCCAACAAGTGTTTTATTTATAATTGTACAAACTTAAATTCATTTTGCCAGACCAACTAGATAAGATCTAAATATTTGTCTTAAGTTGGTCCAACTAATTTAATTTTACTAACCATTAGTATATGGCAGGTGAGCAAGTGTAATGACAGTGAAACCTTTGCACTGTCAGTATGACAACAACTGCTTTTAGAGCTAAGCAGGACTCAAATTGATTAAGTAAACTTCAATTTTACAAATTTCATTGGAGAGAGCGTAATGAAATCAAGTTAAGACAAAATGTTTAAGAATTGTGTTGCTTTAGTTGATTTTATTTAAATAAACTGAACAACCTGCAAACATTTTTTTTTTTGCATAATTTTTTCAAGCGCAAGCACTGATTTCACACAGTCACGGTTTTGTACTTGATCATTTTGAGTTATTTGATTCATCCACAGATGGTGCACAGAGGGTGGCCATCGCCTGTCTGAGTGGATGCGCTGTGACCTTCGTGGCCCGGAGGGCGAGGGCGGTCTCCGAGCGCAGTTCCTGCAGCACATCAGGACCAGGACTGCCCAAGTGCAGATATCTTTGTGCTTTGGACTGGTGGACTTGCAGGAGGGCCATAGCATTCAGGGCGGAGGTGGCCTGTCCAGCGGCGCTGTAGGCCTTGGTTGTCAGAGACAACGTCAACCTACAGGCCTTGGAGGGGAGTGACGGTCGATCCTGACTAGTGGTGGCATTTTGCGAGCACAGGTGCACTGCAACTGCCTTATCCAGCTAGGGGAGTTCCGTGTACCCTTGGAACACCCCACCATCAAGGGTAGTGAGTGCGTACAAGCGAGGGTGTTGGTTTCGGGCAGTGAAAGATGCCTTCCATGACTTTGTCAGCTCATCATGCACCTCCGGGAAGAAAGGCCTGTGTGCGGCAGCCCAGAAGAAGAGAAAAGCCTCTGAAATGCGTCATATTTCCAACAGCATATGCTCTTTAGAGGTGAGTGGAACATGAGTGAGTTTTACTCAGCTTGCTGAAACACAACCGCTCGACTCCGAAGAAAAAATCTGTCTGAACAGAAGCATGCTTCACTCTTTTCACTCCCGTATGTCCGGGAGAGGGGCATGCAAATTCTGTTCGCAAATTCTCTTTGGCCTTTTCTCAAAGATAAGAGGTAACCAAAGCTCTCAAGAGAGGCCCCTGGTGTCAATATATTGACACAATGTCGAGTGAGTGACAGAAGGGAACCAAAGTTTAAAAAACTAATATATTTAAGATAAGATTCCAAATTGTGACATTTCAAGTACTGTTTAATAAGAACCACTAACATTTTCATTATTAATGACAACTTTATTAATTTTTCTTCATTAATGACGCTTAATTAGAACTAGTAAGAATAGTAAAATATTAAGTTTAAGTTGAGTAAACTATTTTTCTCAATTTTAGATAACTATTCATATTTACATTAGTGAATTGGCTGCTAAACCAGTGCAGACACTTTTACCACTTTTGTGCCATTTTAATCAGGCACAATTCAGTCTAGTGAATTTCCCTTCTTTTTGATTGTCCAGCTAAATTTTGATATTTATTATCAAATTTTTACACTTCAGTTTTTCTAAATCTAATTATAGTTGAGCCAAACCAATTTTACCAGGACAGATCATAGTCTAAGGACACAATCCTGGTCATAACTTCATTTATTGAAAATATGTCGTAGGGAAGCACTGTGTTGCACATTATAACTGTAATTCAATGCAGTTTTATCATCATCTAAGTGTATTTTAAGCATCTCACGTGTAGCACTGACCATTAACATATTCACTTAGATACCTGTATGTATGATGCAATCTCAGCCAATCTGCACCATTATCTCACCACAGACCACAGCAGAAAGACTGTTACAAACAATTTATTTGGACATACTGTAATTGTGAAAAATAAAAAGGCACTCTGGAGAGATCATATTAGAAGATGGGACTCAAATGCAATTATTCCACTGATGATGTTTTTATGGCCTGGTTCGATTTATCCTTTTTTTTTTTTTTTTTGCTAGTTTCACCACTATAGACTAATTACATTGTGCATGATGTTATTTATGAATTCGTAATCTTTTTCAGAGTGGAGAGCATAATAGATCACATCACAGCACTGCCAAGTCTCCGACACCTGCTTTGTTAATTACCACTCTCATTTGCATATACAGAATGAAACCATTAAAAAAAAAATAGTATTATGTAGCAGTATACACAAAATCTGTCCCCCCAAATATGAATTGTATTATTTTGTAATCTCAGTCTGTATGGAGATGTAATATTGCCAATTGCATTGTATAATTTCACATGAAATGAGTTAATTCCTTGCCAAAATTAAAGAAAGTCTAATCTATAATTCATTTCTTGATGTAAAAACCTGTGTTTTTTTTTTTTGTTTTTTTTTTGTCAGTGCCAGTGGTCAGATTTGAAGAGACTTTTAATTGTTGTTTTTTTCCCACCATGGGTTTCATCAAGCAAAAAAGGAAAGAAAGAAATGAATGGAAAATTAAGATAAAATGAATTTTGGAGCTCCTCCCTGGAGTTGAAGCTCTTGCTGTGCTTTATGCATGCTAATAAAGGTGTGGGAGGGAGATGGGGGTTTTCAGAAACTACAAGATTGGATGTATTCCCCAGGAAGCCACATGGAGGTTCATTACTTTTGTATGGCTTCTGTTTTCTGGTTTATCTTCAAATAGATTCCGTTTAAGATTGATTAAGGATGACACTAATGTATGGTGTGCTATCTTCTCTCTTTTAGTAGCTGCAATGTACAAAGAGCTAGAATAAAAGTTAATAAATTGCCTGCAGAAATATATTGACATTGCATACCCGCAGACCAAAATGCGCAGGACGATAAAAGTGAATCAATGTGTATCAATATTCTGACGAGACAGCTGCATCATTACATTATTTTAAAGCCATGAAATTTTGCATCTTAAGGGGTAAGGTAACATTCTCTTTCTCCACCTCAGATAGAGCCCAAAAGAAGGGAAATATACACTATGAACAAAGATTTTGTTTTCCTCACTGTTCTCAATATTCTTTTAAACCTAGGCAGTGAATGTACACTTAATCTAGTGCCTATTTGCTTTCTTGCTATAGGAAACCAATTTTTCAAGCATAAATTTCCATTTGGCCACAATATATGAAAATATATTGTATGAAAAGCACCACAACATATTTTCCAAAGATACATTGTCACTTACAAGATTTTGTGCACTTGAACTGCAGCCCCACCCAATCTAAGGCCTTTGTTTCCAGAGATCCCTGTATGTGCCCTGGGGTCCGGTGAGGTAATGTGAGCAGAGCCAGCACCCTGACATCACCACTGTACCAGCCATACTGTACTAATGAGGAGCCCCCCTCCTTCCCTGGCTCAGTTCACCCCACTTTCCACCTCCTCAGAGAGCCAAGGGAGGAAACCAAAAGCAAGGGGAGTCTCCCATTAGCTCAAGTTTCAGAGATGCTGCACCTCACACCACCTCAAACCACCCCCTCTGTGTGTGTGGGCAGAGTCAGTTCAGGTGCGCCTAATTATTCCTGTCATCACCGAGGCCTGTCTTACTGTAAAAGAAAAATAGGAAAGCCTGGCTCTGCAAACCTTCCCCCAAAAGCAGCGTAACTCATATTTCTGTGACTTGTTATTTATTCATTCTCCTATGAACATTTGCTAATGGGAAAGAATCCATAGAATAAGAAATTATACAATTGCAAGGTAATGTCCATCTTAAAAAATTTGAATGAGGGCTAGCTTTAATAATGTTTGAAAAGCAATTACAAATGCAGATAAGACAAAAACAATAATTATAAATCATTGCCTTGTATATAACGTCAACGTTTTTGGGTAAAAAAATATAGCATATAGCAATGAACGACACAAAGCATACAGACCTGAGTTGCATATTGCTTTTATAAAATGCAAACATGAATTATTAATATTTGTTAATATTATTATTAATATACTTCCGCCAATTAATATAATTATTACACAGCACTCAGGCATACTCTTTTCTGACTGGTCAGTCATGCTATCCAGTGATTCAAATATTCCTGAATAATGACTGCACATTTGGGGATAACATGATATCATTACATGATATCAGACTGGTCGTCCGTGTATTGCGAGTCATCTTTTCAGCTGCATGTGTCACACTTCTATCTTTACAAGTAAGCTACTAAAACACCCCTTTGTTATATGTCGGGGCCCACTTTGTGCATAAATATAGAATGTGTGGACACAGGTCTGTATTTTAGAAATGTAATGCTTTTAAATCTTCTCATCCAATAAGAATTTAACATTCCCTGTATTGTTTATGTTTTTAATACAGTTATGTACACATAAGAATGTATTTTTAGAGCATCAAATTTATGCACAGCATTTATAAGCTGTTGTAGTTAGTTTACAAAGCTCCTATCCTGCCAGAGGCTAAATGAGTGACCAAATTATATTAACTGTCTCAAACCAATTGTGGAGCTGCTAATTTCCCAATATTAGCATTTTGTAAATGATTAATGAGCTTATGAATACTGAACAAAGAAAGAGCGAGGGAGGGAGTGAGAAGGAAAGAGAAATAAAGGGGTAAAGGGGCTGAATGAGTTGCGGTTCTGACCTCTGAATATAAGGCTGACTGTATGTTTACAAAGAGAACGATGGACAGGGCTGTCAGGACTCTATGAGGGAGAGTGAGTGCGAAGAGGGCATAAGCAGTGATTCAGACCACAATCAGTCAACGATCTGTCACTCAAGCTCCCCTCCCACCCCTCACTCTGGCCACTTACACCTTACGACCAGGAGCCACTCTTTTCTTTTTCTGCTCACATTCCCTGTCTCATTTGCTAGCTTTCTCTCTTCATCGCCATCACTCTTCCCCTGCCACTGTCTCACATCCCCCTGTCTTTCTTCTTCTTTCATTCATTTAGGATTTTGAAGGGTCAGCTTCCTGCCCCAGTGAAAAGAATAGAAAACAGTAATATATATGGGTTGACATTAAAACATTTTTTTTAAAGTTGGCATGTCCTGCAATGTGACATGCTATGCTACATCTAAAACTGTTTTAAACATCTTTTTTTTTTAAATAATTACAATGCATGCAACTTTTATGAACACATATTAATTGAGAGACTACATGGACTATTTGTGAACTAATGAAGGCAAAATGTTAATTAAAAATAGCGTAAAACTGATATTCATCACTTTTCTCATAAAAATTCTCATTCATCATTTTTCTAACAAATGTATTTTAATTTTAACCTCAAATCTTGATGTTGAGAAAAATTTAATAATCCATGGACATGTTATGTGTCAACTACCTATATAGGTTTTAAATATTCTCTTCAAAAGAGGCCTGGTCTTAACTCCAAACAGTTAAATATCCTTCTGTAAAAAGTATTATGTTTTATTGTGGTCTTCGAGTGTTTTTTTATGCATGATAAGACAGGCATGATTTAATCTGTACATCTAGCTTGCACTTGTGAAAATGTTAATGCGCTAGGAAACTGAGCTGCGTTAAGATGGAAAAATTGTTGAATGATCTCTAGGATATGAAAGCATCATCACTTAAACCTTACTGAAATATGGAGCAGCTTATTCATAAACTTTTCAATAGCTGGTTCAGCTGTCTGTTTAAATGGTCTACTGCTGTTTTGTGCAAAAAATAAATAAATAAGACAACAGAAACAGCACACAATGACCGTTTGGTGACCTGAAAGATTTCCTGGTGTCTGTGGTTTGCAAAGTTATTGGCGTGAAGTAATTAATCCTGTACCGGCGCATCACCAACAATGGAGCAACTTATCAATGACAAAAAATAGATTGAATATATTTAAAGTAAGATTCACTGACTGTGGTAACACAGATTTATTTCTCATAGAATAGCTATTTTAAGATTACCTTAATAAACAGACAGATCTGGTAAGAAAAAACAAGTTTTTTTCTCCTCTTGAAAGATAATAAATCCCAGTGACTCTTTGCATTCACTCATCAACAATTATGACAAGAGATATAATTCTCCAGTAAAAATCCCCTTTAAATCAAACTAACAGTTTTGTGGCTATTTCAGACCATGTCTGTTAGCTTTGAAGTCATCTGTATGCCATGCAACAAAAAGTTGACAATATTTATTTTTAACAGATACAAACTTTAAATGTACTTCGATCTTATACTTATGGAAACATCCTAAATATATTGATGACTATTCTTGCGCTCATGGACATATCAATCAATGTAGGAATTGCAATCGCCCTAAGAACAGCAAGTAACAGTAACAGCAAGTAGTCATGGGTTGTGATGTAAACTATGTCCAATTGGCTATTTTTAAAGTCTTGATGAGTTCCTCTATAAGTGGTTATCACACCAACAAAGAAAAGAAAACTGCTTGTGGAGCAATTTCATGGAATCTTCGAACTAATTTGTAATGAGCCTTTTGAATATTTCTTATTTAAGAAAACCAACGTTAGAGTAGAAAAAAAGAGAATAAAAAAATATGTCCTTGCAAGCAGAGCCACAATCATGACATAACTGGTTTCATGCTCATCAAATCTGATCTGGCTCCCCACATCTGCACGACTAAGAGCACGTTTTGTGGATCAGTTAATAAGGTTTTCTGTATTTCTGTAAATCTGCCATTGATACAAGTACTGAAGAAAGACCAAGTGTAAGCCACAGGGCTGCTGCAACATAGCAAATGAACAGAAAATGGAGCCGGTGTCATAAATTCTGCCTGGAACTCAATATAGCATGAAATGTCAAGAAGCCTCTTGCAGCAGGCAGATATAATTGATGTTTTATGACATTTACAGATGCGTTAGGCAGAGAGCTCAAGCATGGCGCTACTTTAAATGTATTCTACCTCAGTAGTTGACATGCCACACAGTTTGGTGTGAGAGAACAGCATGATTAATGCAATATCAACAGCCTGTTGAGGCCCAACCTTCCACTAAAAGCCTTTATTACATTCACTTACCTTTGTGGTCACTGAGTCAGTTTAAATGCAGAGGAAATTAAGAAAAATAGTGACAGGCTTGTTTACAGATGTGTTAAGCCAGACCTGTAGACCAAATGGAGCAATGGAGTCATGAGAGAAATATGTGTCATAGTTTTAAAAATAAAATCACTTAAGGTAAATGGTTTTTCATTAAAAAATTTTGATAAAGAAATAAATGTATATTTATTTTAAAGCAAATGTAGACTTTAAAATAATGGTAACTTTTTTACACAATTTAAAAAAAAAATGTTTTACAGCATTTATTAATCTTTGTAAATATAAATTTGTTAGATATTGTTAGTTCATAATGCTTTATCTAATGTAAACTTGTTCAATTATAATATATATATATATATATATATATATATATATATATTATAATTGAACAAGTTTATATATAAACTGTATATATTAGTATATGCAGAAATTAAAATGAACCGAGATTTAATGTATATTTGGCAAAACAGTTTACAATGATTGTTGCTTAACATGATTTAATACATCAGGTTTCATGAAATAAAAAATGGAAAATATATATATTTTTTAATTTTGGTTAATGTAAATTTATTAAAAAACTGCTAGTTCTTGTCATATAGCATTAACTAATGTTACTATATACATTTTTAATGATAAACATTTATCAGTATACAGTATGTAGTAATTAATAGTATTCAAGACTTATAAATGCTATATAAATATTGCTAGTTTATAGTTCATGTTAACTACTCTGTTAACTTACCTTATTGTAAAGTGTTACCGAATTGTTATTGTTAACTTTTGCATTAACTGTTAACGTCTATGACCTAATTGTAAAGTGATACCCCTATAATTAAAAAAAAACAAAAAAAAAAAAAAAACAAATGATACCCTTCATATAATGATTGAATCGGTTCATACGGCAAAAGTGAAAAGCAGCATGATCCTGTTACATCAAAACCATTGACAATCTTAGGACAGATTTATGGGTCTTAAACAATGCACACTTACTCTGACCTCTTTAATTTCAGGGTTTAGCTTGAAAAGTAGATAATTTACTGTGATTGGAGGACTGGCAAAAACATTTTTGTAACAGAGCAATAGGTGAATAAGCAGCATTCTAAAGCCCAGCGTTATTGCTGAGGGGCCCAGGAAGGCTGTCTCTTTCACATGCTAATGTTTGCATTTCACGCACGAAGCAAGGGTGCAGACGCGGCGGTGCAGCTGTCTGCTGTTTTATCAGCTCTCTCAGTGGGTCCCTAATGAATATTCTTCTCTCTGGCAGTGTGCATGAGCTAGGTAATCAAGTTAAGAAGCCTAGCACTTAACAGGGCTTATGAAGCTTCATCATTACCAAAGCATGACCCTGCTCAGGTTCAATATCCCACTGAAGAAGAGTTTGCCAAAGCAGAGTAATGGCTTAGAGAGAGAAAAAAAATTGGTTGAAAGGCTCTGTTGAAAGTCACAGAACAGCTGCTCCCTGAGTTTAGTGTCAGTGTCTTTGGAGTAGTGCTGCGTGATATAGTGGAAAAAAAAACCTTTGGAAGATATTCAATATATATGTCAATATGTATTTGCTTTGAAATTACTAAAAATGGTGATTTGCTTCTTTTTTAAAATAAATAAATAAATAAAATAAAAACATCATTATGACCAATTGTTGACCATTGTTGTCATATAGATTCAAAATGTAATGTAAAAATTAAATTACAGTAAATATCTAATTTCCACACTATGTTGCTATGTTTTTCACACAGCACAGTAATAAACAGCAACATTGCCATTCCGTGAACATTTTTATTGCCGTAAACACATTGTCGAATCAGAGTTTTGAATCAGTTCATTGAGTTTGAAACAGTTAGAACTGACTCACTGCAATGAATGAAATTTCCACCTTAAAATGCTGTTTTTGCTTTGCAGTTAAGACCATAGCCATTTAATATATCTTTGTCTAAAAAAATCTAAGCCATGAAAGCGTTTACATGCACGATTTCACAATGATTATGTTTCATAAGCCGACAACATGATAGGTCATGTAAATGCCTTAAACTGTTTTATCAGGGTACGGTCATAAATGGTTTTAGCAACTGAATTTTGCACTTTAGCCAGTTGTCATGTTGCATGTACTTTCTTTTGTGCACAAGGGTTGTGTGTATAACTGTTCTGTTTTGACATTACAAACAGACAATATCCTGATCATTTCAATTTTATATAAACATTTTCGAGTGTCTTTGTATTTTTTAATAAGCTGGTTTTTGGTATTATTAGCATATTGGTAAACACTAAATGAAACAAGGAGTTATTGTGAAATTTGAAATCACGTTAAAAAAAGTGTATTCACGTTATTTTTTTATTTTTGCACATATATAGTGAATATTGTACAGTATGTATATTGCTCAGCCCTTCTTTGGAGTATCAAATCAGCTTTATTAATATTCATATAACTGAATAATTGAATGTGATTGTTGGTTCTGTGAAATATTCAAATCAAAAGCAACTTTGACACAGAGCTTGCACTGAAAAATATAAAACAACACTCAAACAATATCGTGCACATAACTACAACTATCCTCCAGCAAGGCCAAGATTTTCAGCCCACGTTGTGTTAATGTTTGGAGTGGATTATTGGGGAATTAATTGACCTGCCATATATTTTTGTTATTTTCCAATAAGTTTATCTTCCAGTTGGCAGTGAGCGAACGCTTGAAGACGTTGGGTGATGTCAGGCAATTACGGAGCATGCAAGTGGAGACAGTCCCCCTAAAAAAGATAATCTTTATAGCGGCTTCTGCGTAGGGCATCTAATTTAGTCAACACAAATCATTAGTGCATTTTGCTTTAAGGCTCAAATGTGAGAATTGCAGATAAAGTAGACAGTAACAGCACATTCAATGTATTTTTAAAACATTGTAATAGGAGGTTGCCCCCTATGATCTGAATATGCCTCTGAGATGAGGTGCTGGGTGTGGCTACACTTGTGCATTAATAAACACTAGTCTGGGCTGATTAATCTTCATGTTTTGTTTTCATGTAGAGACCATTTTAGTAGCTCAAAAACAAACGTAACTTTTAAGTATGATGTTGATCATTGTTGGCTTTTCCTAATCTTTTGAGAACTGTTTGTAAACATTTGTGATATATTCTCATTAATGGACAAGGGATAGTACGTGTACATGTCCACTTTGCAACACAACAGATAGAGTAAATCTTTCTGGCAAATCGACTGATAAATGGATCTGTCAAATGGATTTTGATTAAAGGGATAGGTCACCCAAAAATGAAAATTCTGTCATCATTTTCTCACCCTAATGACACTCAAACCTTTACAACTTTCAGACAATGGTGTAATTCATATCAGAAGCAGTCTCAAATTCTTAAACTGTAGGCCTAGACTAAAACCACAGAAAATAGTTATTTTAACTGAATTTTATTTAAACAAAATAATTAACTGTATTGACTAATTAAATGTAAATTACGTTAAACAATTAACAGGAGGCATTAGGATAAGCTGTCAAATGTATTGCTGCAGGGATAACATTAGCATTGATCATCATCCATGTGTTAGTTATTTCTCTTGACTTGCACGTTCCCATCCGGGCCCGCTGGTTTAAATATTTCAGTGTTTTTACCTTCTAAAAAAACGCCTAGGAAAATAATCACAGGTTAACGTTATAATTTAGTGAATCTGAACTGTCTGTGAGCCCTTGACTTTAATTATAATTTTTTCTTAAGTTCTCATTGTCATGCAAGAAGAAGACGTGCTTCACAATTTAAGATGGCTGTTGCGTATGGAAGGATGTATGTTTTCCCTCAAGCATTGGATGCAATTAAATAATTTATTTACCCATGTAAAAGTGAAACAAACCAGCATGTTTTCTTTTGATTAGGGTAATTAGTACACACATAAGCATGTCAAATTGTGATTTGAACAGAGTGAAGAGAAGAAGGTGTGTTTTTAAGTGTTGTTCGGACACTGCAACATCTCATTTTTGGGAGGGGCATAAAAAATTACATAATGTGAACAGATTGTCCATATTTTTAATTCAAGAGTGTAATATAGGATCACAGGCTCGCTATGTCACCAGTTTTGTTGTATTTAGGTAGCTATTGGATGTATTCCAATCAATTTCTTCTAATAATCCCAGAAAGGCTACAGCATACGTTAACGATTATTATTTATTGATAAATTAATCAGCACAGCTATACATTTTCTGATGGGTTATTTACGCATGACGTCGGTGTGTAAATGCAGCAAGTTTATGCGGCCATCTCTGGGATCCCATGTCCCATTCAAATCAAAAGTTAACAAGTCTACAGTAATACTTAATCTACAGTCAGACGTTTGTCCGAAAAATGAATCACGTCCAGATAGGGCTTTATTTAAAAGTACCTTCTACTGCTGATATGGTAAATACATTCAGTCTGACTAAAATAGGAATAAAAATGTATCCCCTCTGGAGAAAATGAATGACCAGAAGGGGGGATATCAAAGCTGTCAAATCACACCCTGATTATTTTTACATGTACATCATTGGGGTTTCTGTTACTCCATACATAAACAAAGTACAGCAATCTAGTCAATCTACTGTAAATTGAAAGTCAGCCTCAGTTGTGCTTGACTTGTATTGAACATAAAACATTCCTTTAATTGTTTATTCCCTAGCATGAAATTAGAAGTCAAACCAAACATTTCTGATTCTGAAAAGCAAAAGCAGTGCACACCTGCAGCAATCGACTTTGGCACAAACTATATTCCATAAACCTTTTTTTTCAGCCCCTTAATCTTAAGCGCTTCCATCAAGTAATCAGGGGCCTGTTGTCATGTGCAACAGCTAGTTCTCTCTAAGCTCTGTTCTGCCTAGAGTAGACATGAATCCGGCTCTATCTTCCTGCAAGCTGCCTGCCACTCAGCAAGCAAGCAGATAAGTTCTCTCATCAGGGAGAGAAAGCTGGGAGACATAGAGAGATAGACGGAATGAATTTTACACACTTTTACTGGGTGAGAAAAAGAGAGAGAGTAGTATAATTTGCTTTTTGACAATGTGATAGAACAAGCTTTTTGCTCCTTTTCAGATCCATCATCCAGACAGATTCATTTATATGTGTTCTCTCACACTGACATCAAAACAGTGTGGCCGAGCTGCTCAAAGTGCCTCAGTAAACAAACTGTCTGCAGCTAGACAAATGCCTCTGTTGTTTAATGCACTGCCCATGAACCTAATTACTGCAGGTATGCAGCATGAAAAAAACTATTTCTGATGATATTGACTTTGACTTATTTGGAATGTTAACTCACAGACACCCAGCATGCAGGGAGGTAAGACTATCATAAATTATTTAATTTTTTTCCAGCAGCGAGATTCAGATTTCAGTGTTCTCAGATACTGAATAATGTCACAGACAGATAGGAGAGTAAAAACATAGGAAATTGTGTTTTTGGTTGCTGGTGTTGATTGATCTTTGATTACGGGAGATGTTTTGAGTCTGTGACCAGAATGCTGTATTGTTGTTTTTTCATATCCATTGTGGTAAAACAGCATGTGGTTCCGGTGGTTTGAATACTGTAAAACTGCCCTGAGTATATTGAAACATCTGTCTGTGTAGATCTGGACAAAGGGCAGTAAATCAAATCCTGGAATTTGTTTTCTTGTCCTGTTTCCCAGTACACTGATTGTTGTTCCTGTCCTTTGTATGAATGGTTCAGTAAAGTTGGGGTCAGTGAATGTATGTGCTCACACTGAGTGATGCATAGGGCACTGCTACACCTTGCACTGCAACACAGGTAGTTTTTTGCTCCTGCAATGTCAAAAGTACTAACCTGCAGTTGTTAACTTAATAATCCAGACAGACTAGCAGTAACGGGTGGACACGTCTGGAGGCCAACTTTGATGAAACGATGTAGCTGTCAAAATTCAGAATGCATGCGCGAAGATTCCATTAATAATGTTTGAGACCTACACTGTGCCACCACACAGCTTATTTCCTCCACCACTGCCAATTTCCTGCAACAATGTGTGATGCATAAGGTGTCTTTACATAGCGTGAAATAGTGAGATACGGCAAAAAGCCACTTGAGATCTGATTAGAGCAGTCAGACTGAAACGGATTTCCAGAAATGTGATCTGAATAAAATAAAATAAAGCACATGTGAATATAGTTTTAAACACACTGCAAAAAAAATGTTTTCAAGACAAATATTTTTGTCTTGTTTTCCTGTAAAATTTTCTAAACATTCTTAAAACATGATTTATTGACTTTTTATTTATTAATATCTTTATTTAAGATATTAAGTCTTGATTAAAGATAAATCTGACAACATTTATTAAATTTAGACTTAGACTACAATCTGCCAATGGGGTAAGCAAAATAAATTGAATTAAAAGGGAAACTAGTTTATTTTGCTTAACCCATTAGCAGATTTTTTTTCTTGTTTTAAGTCTAAAGTTCACAAATTTATCAGATTTATCTTAATACAAGACTTAATATATAAGAAATATTATTCCCTGTCTGTTGCTCACTTCGACGTTGTGTCAAAGAAGCGACACTAGGGGTCTTTCTTGAGAGCCTTTCGCATCTCTAATCTATGAGAAAAGGCCAATGAGAAATTGGCAGACAGAATTGGCCTGTCCCCGCCCCCGGACATACGGGTATAAAGGGAGGGAAATGCATCTGTTTCATTCAGGAATTTTCTTCAGAGCCGACTGGTTGTGTGAGCAGCGAGCTGCGATTTCTCAGAGCATATGCTGTTGGATCCACATATCAGCGGCTTTCTCCTTCTCTGCACAGCAGTGCAGCTTTGCCCCTGGCCACTTCGACAGTGCTTTTAAAAGAGAATGTTTTCCTAAAAGAGTTTATTTCTCTATAAGAGCAATACACAGCTGGAGTTGAATGTCCTTTTCAGGACGCGTCTTTTTAAAGATGTCTTATCGCCTCTGTGTAGTTTCTGGATGTGGTTGATTTCTCTCTGATGGTCATAAAAGCTGTGTAAAGGACACCTTTTACTGCCCGAAACCGGCTTCCTTGTTCCTCCACTCTCACTACCCTCGACGGTGGAGCGGTCCCCCAGGTGGACAGAGCGGTTGCGATCCACTGGTGTCCCGAGAACGCCGCCACCTGACGGGATCCATCCGTCATCCACCTTGCACCAGGCCATGGCACTTCAAATTCTGCACTTGGGTTGTCCTGTTCCTGATGTGCTGCACACCCCCAGGGAGGTCCCAGCGCTGGCACTCGGACGGGCGATGGCCACCCTTGTGGTCCAGGAACGTCATCTATGGCTGGACCTTGTCGAGATACGAGAGGTAGACAAAGCACGCTTTCACAAACGCCCCCGTCTCCCAGCTTGGTCTATTCGGTGGCACCGTTGACGACCCCGCCAAGCAGTCCTCAGCGGTGAAGAAGCACTCACCGAGGGCGTCCTGTGTCCGAAGGAATTCGCCAACCAAATCCAATGCAGGTACTCAATCTACCCTGTACTGGAATGGATGCTCCACAGGATGGACTCCTACGTGGACTTATACCCCTGTGTGTATTTTCTGCGGTACGGTACCCTTGCGAGCTGACCCGCGTCTCCCTTGGGCAGTCCTCATGTACCCCCGGTCGCCGTGTTTGTAGCAACTTCTCCCTCCCAATGAAGTAGGATCTACCAACGCGCCATTCTCCATATGAGACCCTAAAAAGCCCATGTGATGTATTTAACCACTCTTTACCTCCCCCAGTCTTGGCAGGTGTGGTCTCCGCAGGGTCATTCCCCCTGAAAGAATAGGAAAACGTGATGGCCCCAATAAGATGGCCCCAGCCGCTTTAACTCTATGCGAGAAACATGGAGAGAGAAAAGACGCGGCTGGCATGGCCTGCTCTCATGCTTGACTTGTCGCCTTATTCCACCCTGTTGGGGGTAAAGAAGTATAGTATACCAGAAGTATAGTATACCAGAAGGCTTTGACGATTTTATGGGGCGTTGGGGAAGGGTACAGCTTGACACAGCCGGTCGCTTTGGCACATAAAATACCTGCCCGCTCCTGTGTCAGCTGTACACATACACAGCTCAGCACATGGTGTGATTTAAATTGGACCCCTAGTGTCGCTTCTTCGACACAATGTCGAAGTGAGTCACAGACGGGGAAATTCTAGGTTATGGATGTAACCTCCGTTCCCTGATGGAGGGAACGAGACATTGTGTCCTCCCGGCCACATCGCTGAACCAAGCCACTGTTGCGGCCGAACCTCATTGTCGGCTCCTTAGAAAAATCCTGAATGAAACAGATGCATTTCCCTCCCTTTATACCCGTATTTCCAGGGACGGGACATGCAAATTCTGTCTGCCAATTTCTCATTGGCCTTTTCTCATAGATCAGAGATGCAAAAGGCTCTCAAGAGAGACCCCTAGTGTCACTTCTTTGACACAATGTCTTGTTCCCTCCATCAGGGAAAGGAGGTTACATCCGTAACCTAGACGATATATATAGTAAATAAATCACATTTTAAGAATGTTTTGATAATTTTACAGGAAAACAAGACAAAAATACTTACCTTGAAATTCATTTTTTGCCGTGCAGATTTGTAGAAATCATATTTTACTGTTTTTTTTTTTGTTTTTGTTTTTTTGCCATTCAGACTCGCTAAATATTATCGGATTCCAATCAATATGCAAAAATTGGATTTTGCACAGCCATAGTGTACTGTATGTGTGTGTTTTAATGCTGTGAATGCCAGGTTAATTGGTATAAGTGAGTACAAAAACAGATAATTATCTGCATTGTAGTGTTTGATTAGGTAATGTTTTTATGAGTTGCAATCTCACTAATCCACCAGCATGGTTCTCTGTCCTGAGCACTAACTATGCAGAGGTTTCTGGGCCATAACGTTCAGCCCAGTGGTGGAAATGTGTTTTATGTTTGTAACAATGGAACTTGTGACCATAGATGGCTAATGATGCTTTTGGGAAGCACATCCCTGATAATGGCAGGGGAACAGTTTGATGAAAAGCTTGTTGAGCAAATCTGATTTTATATACACTTTTAAATGTTTATAGTTACCTAAATTATAGCACATTCTGTTTAATGCTACAGACACTCTTTCACTCCCTTGAGTACTAAAGGTTATTACTGCCACACTAATGCAAGACTGTTAATTGTGCACAATGTGACTGTGCATGTGCTATGCCTGTGTGTAGAGCATGTTTCTGGCCTTTCAAAATCAGGGCCACAATCAGCCACAGTTTATATAACAGACATATATTTGCCTTCGAGAATGATCAACATGCCCATAATTTCACTTCTTCAGCTCTTAACCGCAAAGAAAATTCATAGTTTGATTATTTGGTTGTAGAAAAAGGAATTCAGACAAGCGTCCCTAAAAAAAGATTACACCTCACTTTTATGTGCCATTGTAAAGAGTCCAGTCATATGTCTGCATAGCAGTAACTGAAGTGAGACCCCTCGGTCCACATAGCCCTAGTCTCCATGGCGATGAGGCCTCCTGACCTGCCTGTCAGCATTGCTAATGGCCATTGTTGTGAGCCATGACCTGTGAGCTTCTCATGAGCAGATGGAGGGTGTGACCCCCACCCAGTCTTAGTGCCGCTCTGTCACCCACTCCCTCCCTTACACCTCCTCTCTATCAGCTGCCCTGCTCCCAAAGATATAGCATAACAAAGCAAGGGATGGGGTAAGAGGGAAGCGCAATGCAGGCGTCACTGTGGAAACTTGGAATGGAGGGTGTGTTTGTATGGGCCCCTGCAGGCTCGAGTAGCAGCAGGGCACACTCCCATCTGCAGAACGGGGGCGCAGGGGCCATGGAAGGATTTGAAGGGCTTAATGTCAGCTGGGTGGTAGCCTATACTTTATACAACATAAACACAGACACATACAAAAATCTCATTCCAAATTTTTCCAGTTCAACAAAAAAAAAAAAAGCCTCACAAACCAATCACTTGGTGATTGAACATTCGCAGAATGTTGAAGGGTAAGTTCACCCAAAAATGAAAATTCTCTCATCATTTACTCACTCTCATGCCATCCCACATGTGTATGACTTTCTTTCTTCATCAGAACACATTTGAAGAAAAATATCTCCCTAAAAAAAATGAAAGTGATGTAATAATCGCTTCTAGTCATTTGTTCTTTGTATAGAACAAAGACACAATAAAAGTGAATGGTGACTGAGACTATTTGTTTTTTTATTCTATTCTATTCTATTCTGCACCAATACTGTTACCGTACTTATTTATTTTTCTCTGTCACTATGTTTTATTTTGTGTGTGTAATGATACTTAGACAATATTTTAATTAAAACAATCATGCCAAAATGTCAATTAAAATTGCTGTGCAATAACATAGTAAGAAAAATGCGCTCTGAGATGTACAAACATAAAAGAATGTATGCCAGCAAGCTTGCACAAACTCACTCTTTCAAGCTGCTTTTTTTCTCCCACACAAACACACACAGAGTGCTCATGATGAATAAAAGCAATAGAGTGTAGAGGTGGTGAGGTTATGGGGGAGAGAAGCAGAGCTTCAGCTTAAATTCTGTGGGAGTCAGACTCAAATCCCCACAGTAGGACACACTGCAGAGCAAAGCTGATTCAATGCATTACCAATTCAGCTGATTCAACCTTATTCCATCCCAGCACAATACACGCTCTACGGTCCACCGCCTTCCGTTGCACCATTCTGCAGAAGAGCACAATATAATTGTGCTGGAAAATATTTAATGGCTGTGGGTGAGAAAGGTATATTTATAGAAAACGAAATTGGAAGTTTGTGTCTTGGGTTTGAAAAGTGGCTCAGCCATGCTCTGTGCACAATGTAATACAGATGAATAACAATAAAATATTCTGCAATTAGGTAATCAAGCAGAAATGTAATAGCTGCAGCAAATTACTGCATTATTTTTGTATACCAAGGATTTAATATCCAGGACTGAGCGGGACCACATGTAAAGTTTAAGAATCTACAATTTAAAAAAAAAAAAAAAAAAAATCCATCAGCATAATCTTATTTAGAAACCTGCTTTTGAATTGTTACATGTCTGTGCCACTAGTGTCACCAAATGGAATTGCAATAGATATGTATAGTTTGACAAGACAAACTTTGATGTTGGCTTGACAAAGTTTCGTTTAAAATAAAGTTTTATGTTTAAAGGTTATACAGGCCTTATAATCAGACACAGACAGACAGTGCATTACTAAGTGATAGATAGGCAGACAGACAGACAGACAGACAGACAGACAGTTAGACAGAGAAATGATAGATAGATAGATAGATAGATAGATAGATAGATAGATAGATAGATAGATAGATAGATAGATAGATAGATAGATAGATAGATAGATAACCATTGTTGCTGTGTCTGGCTTGTCGGGATGTTCAAACAGAGCAATGTTTTTCAGAGAAATCAACCTACAAACAGCTTACTTATACGAAAGTATTTTAACGTCCTGACTGCTTTGTGCTTTTTCAATTTCTCTTTTTGATTTTAATTAGTAGCACCTAATAAACAAGAGAGAAAAATATCCAGAGCAAGTAGTTTTCCTAAAAATGCATGTCCACAGATGTGGATAGCGGCACTAAGTCGTGAAATTTTAAGCAATACCAAGCTATAGAAAGTCTGATTATTTTCATCAATTATGTGTCCAGGAGTGTTGGTTATTCATGTTTTTGAGACATTATAGACATGACATATAGGCTGACTTTCTATAATAAACTGAATGAATATTTCTGATTAAAAGTAATATCCAGCATCATCAAATCACTGCCAATCATTTTAAAATAGTTTATTTACTGATTATCATGTACCATGTCTGCCAAATATGTTGAGTGGTCCAAACAACATCTTCAGCCTGAAACTGAACTTTTGATAGGTTTTAGGGGTGAATGCACTTATAGTAGTTGCATTGAAAGCTATAGGATGCACCATTGCACCCTTGCTCCCTATTTAGTGAATTACTTAACCTCCAGTGTGCTGTCTGTCTACAACGGTCTCAGAGCAGTTAGAAATGCACCTTATTTTTATCCTAACTCCATATAAAGCCTCTGAAAGCAACATTTTTCAGCTTTTGCATGAATACATTTATTCTTAATGTGAAAATGCACTGTAAATATAAAGGAATGCATTTACTAATGTTAATGAATAGAACTGTATTTTACAGTAATAAAATAAATTAGAACAACATTTATATTAAAACGAATGTATTAATGTTGAAAAATCTTCAAAATATTCATGTTTTTTCAACTTTTGAGGGTCCTATTTTCCACATATTTGTACTACATCTTTATCAGCACATTGTTGCGTGAAAAATGAATGGATTTTTCAAAGCATCATATTAAACGAAGCTAGAGATGCTGCTCTTTACAACCAAGTGGGTTTCAATAAAAAAACTTAAAGAGGTTTCTTACCAGAGGCACTTCCTGCCACTTTCCGGAAATCAAATTTATGCTTTTATGTCATGTGACGTGGTGCGCCACAAGTTTAAACCTTAAATGACAGTGTAGAGAGAACAGCATTCAGCCGGGCTTTGCTAGCACCATGCTTTACCAGCTGAGTTGTTGAAGCACTGTAAGTTTTCAAGCCTAAAACCGATCTTGATATATTGCATGCACTGTGTAGTACATGAATGCAACACAAGCTATTGTACAATGCTGCAGTGGTAAACCACAAACTGCAGGTTGCATATTTTAAATATGGATCTTCCTATGACTCAGCAGGTGCTAGGTAAAGGGAGTGAGTTTTTTGTCTCAAGGGGAGGCCAGAAGATGTCGTAACTCTGTGAAATGAGGCCTAGAGGCCTTCAATATCAGTACTCTGTTATCAGAGAGAAGGAGGTTGAGAGTAAGAGAGTGAGAGCCTCAAGGGGGTTGGCCTGGGTCCCATCTCCTCTCCCCACGTCCTCCTCCTCCTGGAAGCTCGCCATCTGCCACAGCTGCTGCTCGGCGCAACCGCCACTCTAATTGACAATGAACCCAAAGGCACAGCGATAATTGTGGCTGGCCGCTTTGGCAACTTCAGTGGGTTTCAATTCCTTCCTTTCAGGATTCATCAAGCCCCATCTGCTCCTCTCTCTGTGTCTGGCATCTGCCCCTCTACCCCTCCCTTTAACTCTTTCCCCTGTTCTCCCTCTCTCTCCCTCTTTCTTCTCCTCCCCTTTGGACAGTCCAAGCTTTTGTGAGATGCTTATTAGAGAGTCGGTCAGTGGGTAACCCTGAGAGGTTAACCACACCCCATAGGAGTGGAGCTACGGTGGGGGCAAGCAGAGTTTGTGCAATCCCGAGGCAGATAAAGGACGCTTTGTGTTTTTCTCTTTCTCTCTCTCTCACTCACTTGCCGCTGCTCTGCATCCACCCCCTTCTTCATAAAAAGCAAAAGAATAGTGTCGTGTGTTGCAAAGCATGGGGTGGGTCACACTGTATGAATGTGTATGTGTGTGTGTGTGTGTGTGTGTGTGTGTGTGTGTGCGTGTGTTTGTGTTATGTGTGTAAAGTGCAGGAGAGGTTCCCTACCTACTGTTGTAATTGTGTATAAAAAATATATTATACATTAGAAGAAGGATTGGGCTTTTTCAGATGTCTGCATATTTAACATTTTTAAATGTTAAATGGATAGTTGACACAAAAATGAAAATTCTGTCGTTTGCTTCTTGTTTTAAATCCAAATGAATTTCTCTTTTCCATGGAGGTCAAAAGAAGTTAATAATTCTTCACAGGTAAACTTGAAATTCATAATTGTTCTTTAGTTGTCTCTATGGAATGATTATACTGTTGATTTGATACATTAATATGTTACTGATTTAATGCTATCAGACTTTTGGTCTGTAAATTAAAATGAGTATTTGCTCATCATAATTTTGTGTTCAGTTTTCATGGGCATATTATGCTATCCAGAAAAGAGCAGTGAATTGTTTTTGTGATTGTTGCAGACAGTGATTGTTGCCTGATTAATAGCCTATTCCCTTCAATTTTATATGTAGGAATTGTATGCAATCTAAAGGACTGTGGTTATTTATATAATAATTATTATATTAGTAAATAACATGTGCTCCCTTTGTTTTTCAGCATAAGCAGCATAAAGTGAATTTGGACTTTATATGCATCATATGTTGTGCATGCGGTCTTTATGTGTACAGCAGGGTTTAACCATGTATTTAACAAATAAAAAATATTTGTCCTGCAAGTGAGATTTTGTCCAATATATATATATATATTAGATGAAGTCATGTTCAATGATCCCAAAACAAATGAAAAATATTGAATCCATAAATTATACTGCCTTTGTTTAAGAAAAATAATTTGATTCTAATGTAGGCTATAATCATTTGTAGCTTTTTTCTTTGTGCATGAATGCAGCAAGCAATGTCAGAAAATGCTACCCGCAACCACTAATCTAGTGTCAGTAGTTTTTTTTTTTTCACGCTTCACTAATCGTTAAGGTGTGGATTTGACTTTTGGAAGCTGACCAGCAGTTATGTGCCACTTTATCACATAGCAGAAATCGAAATCAACGGACTGTCGATTAAGTGAGATAATCCCACTATGAAATTCTCTATGCGAGAGTGGAAATCTTTACCAATCAAATGCTCAATTGTACAATGGAGGCATGAAAGCAGAATGCTGCGCATGCAAATTAGGAAACACTGATGGAAACACTGATCTGCAAGATCATACATGTTTATTAGTTTTGATGCAGATATTTTGCATGTGTGTTCGCCTGGATTCAAAGAAATATGCTTTGTCAATGTACAGTATTATAAAGCTTTCATATTCAACTGAGGGTGCTCTAATGTGTGTACCCCTGCAGCTGCACTGACATGACTGTAAAACAACATGATACCTTACCATCTACTTATCTCTTAATTTATTATCGAATGGTAGTGTAGCCTACTAGCTCACCTTTTGCCGCACTACCATGTTCGCATAAAACTTCCACGTGCTTTCTGGCAATGTGACGCTTAAAATTCCAAAGTGAATCTTTGCTAACTCTCACAGTCTCCAAACTCCCTTTTGGTTTCTTCTCCTTCCACGTTCGTAGCTTTGATTTTTACTTTGCATTTATGTATAAGGTTTGCAACTTCACTAAAACAATGCTTGAACTCCATAACCTCAGGTCTATTTCTTATTTAGCAAATTCCCAAACCAGCATATCACAAAGTTCATTCTGAGTTGAGCGAGCGGCACTGAGCGGCCTGAGTGAGTGGAGTGGAATCTTCAAAAAGGCACTCTCCACTCAGGTTAAATTATCACCACTCCGCTCTCTGCTTCTCATAGAGCAATCAAGCTACATTTACCAAAATTGGCAAAGACCTTCAAGCTGTTCTGTTTGCTTTGTGTTTTCTAACAGATCAAACTTATGGTTTTCTCTGCAGCGAAAAATCGAAAATTCCCAAAAATCCAGTAGACTTACATTTACAGAATGTTCAAATGGGCCAAGACTCTGTCAAAGAAAGTTTGTGGTTTTAAGTTATAACTGTCTCAAACTATTTTAAACAAGGCTTTGGCAAGCCAACATCAAAGTTTAAATTTTCTTTGGTGCCGCTAGAGGCACAGAAATTACACACTTCACAAATACATTGATCTGTTGAATGTCAAATATTACTTCATATCTTTAAAAACAGAGCATGTTTTGTGTAGGTCCCCCTCAAGCCACCAAAACAGCACCAACCTGCATCTTAGAATAAATTCTAGAGTCTGTTGTGCATGAAAATCCCAGGACATCAGCAGTTACAGAAATACTCAAACCAGCCCATCTGGCTTTAATGTTGTGGCTGATCAGTGTACATTTCATTATTTTTTTTATTTTCATTCATTATTATTATTAGTATTATTATTATCAATAAATGTATTTATTGTTGCTTACTGCTTTTCCTGTTGCAAATCACTTTGGATCAAATTAGCCCACCTTCAAGTTATTGCCTGGTATCTGAAGACTAAAATTGATATCTGTCAGAAAAATGACAGTCAATGTGTCTCCATTAGCTGTATAGCAAGCTCTGGGACACTTGTCTCCTCTGGGCATCTCTGGGTAGAGCTCAAAGTTGGCACACAGACAACACCAGACAGCCAAGAGGGGATTGTGCCACTGCCATGCCAGCTGTCTCTGCCAACTGAGCCTTCTCACTGCCAGGCTCCTGTCACACAGAGGATATGTGCAGCCTGCTTAGCCTTGTTCCTCACAGGCAGGCCAGAGCTGAACAGAGCCGGGCCTAATTGAAGGCAGGGTCCCCAAGCTGCCTCACGTAGATAGATTTGTGTTTGAAAACTTGGAAAATCTTAGAAACATACTGAACACGCTTTCCTGTGTGTAGAATTAATTGGACTGATTTGTGATTTGTATTCACACAGTTATGATGTAATTGCTACTTAAATACAAAACAGCTGGTGGGTTGATGTTACAAGCATATTTAACTATTGTGAAATGATAATATATCAGTTAGTAACAATAATTTCAGTAATACTTCACTCACCTTATATTATCAGCACTTTCTGTGGCCCTACAAATATATGGACACTTTGGAACTATTAAGCCCCATCTAAGATAATATAATTTGAATTGTGTTATATAACAAAATATCAAAGCATGTGGCAAAAAGAAATTAAAGCATACCTTTTTTTCAGAACTAACTTTCTTTGATTTTCTGTGGATGTATAAAGTCAGTTCTCCCTTAAGTTTACACAGGAGCCCTAGTAGAGTAACCAAAAAAGTAGATTAGCACATTAACAATGGACCCTCTATCCACTTTACTTGATGACTAAAAAGTGTGCAAATACGTGTCAAAATGGTCTTAATTGTAAACAATATATATTGTTTTATCAGTTTAAACCTAAAAACATTTCTTGTCCAAATAATTTTGGAGCCAGTGCATCTCATATTACTTGCATGTTTCATGCTGGTCGCATATCTAATCCTGCTCATATTAGAATTGCATTACTTACAATGATCATAACATACACAGTAGCCTACACAATATTTAAGGTATAAGAATAAGAAAATCAGCCAGAGAGAAAAAACTAAAATAACATTAATTGCACAATGGTAAGGATAAAATTATACATTTATCAACACATTTATAGACGTAATTTATTTCAGCAGAATGGTGCATTTTTATCTTCTACTCTGTCTGTTTTCTCCTTATGGACCTCCACTCAGTTATCCTATAATGCTTTGAGCTGATCAAAATAAGTACACGTTTTATGGCAAATGTTGGTCATTAATCTCAAGACTGTATCACAAATTACTGCCCATATAAAACAAATGTTTTCTTGCCACTATGGGTTTAAAGGTAGAAAAAGCAGCAAGACTGTATTCACAAACTTTTCTATGATTAAGCACTTCCATTTGGCTTCTCATCTGCCGTGACTTACTGAGGATGTATTTTTAGTACTCTGTCGGTCTGATGTGACCGATTAATGAAGGCATGTGATGCCAGGGCATTTTCAACACTCTGCCAGTGCACTCTGTTTGGAACGCCTGCATAAATAATGGGAACATCGTGTTCAACAAATAGACCAGTGCCAAAATACACTCATACATAGTAAATTATCCTTCTGAAAAACAGACAGCTTTGAAGTGCACTGTACCAGGGCCTTTGAAATCACAGGATTGAAATGGCATTATGTCCACATTTGTTATTCTTAAGTTAGAGAGAAACATCCACATCTTTAAAAGTGCTCCCATGTTTATTACATTGCTATTGGATTGCTTTAAATTGGTGAGGTAGATCATGGGTTATCTAACCGGATCCACCTTGATTTTTTTTTTTTTTTTTATGTAGTAAATATACAACAATTTAAGCTGTAGATTGATGGTAAAGTGATGAACCCAAGAGCAGTTTATTTCCAAAACGTGATATCCAAAAACCCTGACTAAAAACGTAAATCTAGTTGTGTTCTCATTCCAGGTAAATGCCAGTATTGATTTACCAGTACATCCCATCAATTCCTGTACACATGCCTTCTAAATTAAAAATGGTGTTAATTTAAAACTACTATATAAAAAAAAAAACGTATGCCATAGCTTGTAACAACAAGCTATGTTATACGTGCCACCTCCCGCAAGGCTACGAGCCCATTCTACCAGGAGTTTGGCAGCCTCCTATGCCCTGACCAGTGGTGCCTCTCTAACAAACATTTGCAGAGCAGTGGACTGGGCAACACCCAACACCATTGCGAGGTTCTACAATCTCTGGGTTGAGCCGGTTTTAGTCCCGTGTCTTAACAGGAACAAACAAGTCTGGGACATTTGGTTGGGTGTATCGCTTGCACATAATGCCTTTCACCACCACTGAGCTGAAGAAGTGCTCTGTTGACTCCCAGTAGTGTTCAAAAGATGTGTTCCCAGGATGACTTCCTCCTAGCCCTGTGGCAGACGAGTTTGCGGAGAAACTCGCTGCCGGCTCCGCATGTGAAGGTTCCCCATATGTAACCCCATGCGACGTATTTCTTCCAATAAATCATTTCCCTGTTGGTATACTGCGTCTTCCTTGGGCAGAGGGAGCTCTGCCACAGTCACCATGTTTATAGAAACTCCTCTCCTTTGGGTAGGACCTACCATGGGACTTCTCCACATGACTCACTTCTGACGAAAAAGAGTCGACAAGACCATGTGACATATTTCCACTCAAAATACCCCCCCTGATGTGGACACTGGCAGTCCCAGACGCTTGAAAAATGTTCACTCTTTCAGGGAGAAAAATGAAAAAAGAGGGAAAAGGCACGACTGGGCTAGCCTGCCCATATTCTTTTGTTGGGCAGTCAACTTGTCCCCGAAGGGCTGTTCGATGCTCATAAAAGCACCTGGGGAGGTTCCGTGTCGGCCTGGTGTGCTGGCTACAATGCACACAGTAGTCTGCCTGTCTCGCACCGCCAGTTCACGTAACACAGTCCAGATAGATTTGGCATTTTGTAGGGGACCATTGTGTCACTTCATCTACACAACGTCGAGTGAGTGACAGATAGAGAACATCCTGGTTACTTCCGTAACCTCCGTTCCCTGATGGAGGGAACGAGTCCCTCCTGCCACAATGCTGGACTACCCACTGAAATGGCCGGGACCTTCTCTCTCGGATCCTCAGCACAAAATGGCATGCAAATACCACTCGCCAATTCCCATTGGCCTTTTATCAAAGATCAGAAGGTGTCTTGGGCTCCCAAGAGTGACCTCTAGTGTCGCTTCATTGACACAAAGTCTCGTTCCCTCCATCAGGGAATGGAGGTTACGGAAGTAACCAGAACGTTTTCTGAAATTTTTCTTAAACTGAGAGAGGTCGATGGCCTTTTTCCGTGATGGCAAAAAATTACCTGCAAATCATGCAGTGTTACTTCTTACATACAGTATATCGAAAACATGAACAATAACTAGTTGTTAAGTGTGCTTCTGTTCATACAGCACTCGGACTCAGAAACGTTAAGGGAGAAACTCTGGTTACTGAATAGGGTTATGATTCTTAAAAACTAACCAAACTGAGTATGAACAGAACCGCCGATCAATTAAACGTTTGGCAGGTCCATTTGAAAATTCTGTCAATATTAGTCTAAATATTTTTTTGATTTGTTTTTTTAGATTGTATGCTGTGCAAAAAAACTAATATCTGATCAGTTGGGAAATAAATAGAACACTATTCCAGAATTTTGGTCTTGGTTTATAGATTTAAAAAAAAAAAAAAACCTAAATGTTTTTTGAATAACAGTATGTTGGCATTGTCAAGCCATTTTTATTTATTCTAAGACATTTTAAGACAAACATCTGAGACAGAGTGGATACATAAATTTAGCATGCAGTATCTGAGATATCCAATAAGTCTCCTGAGTTTTGAAAGAGCAATATTTAAGCTATAAAATATAAATTATTTTATTTGTTCTTAAAGGGTTGGTTCACCAAAAAAATAAAATTCTCTCATCGTTTACTCACCCTCATTATATCCCAGGTGTGCATGACTTTCTTTCTTCACCAGAACACATTTGAAGAAAAATATATTAGCTCAGTAGGTCATTAAAATGCAAGTGGATGGTGATTAGACTTTTTAAGCTCCAAAAATCAGCATAAATGTCATCCATCTGACTTCAGTGGTTAAATACATTTATTTTAAAGTGAAACAACTGATATTGGTGCAAAAAGGATCAATATTTTTTAACTATAAATCATGACTTCCGGTCAGCAGTGGTAAATCACAAATTGGCACGTGAGACTCTTTTTTTTTTACTCGTAATTGTGTGTTTGTGTGTTTATTCTGGATGTCTCAACTGAGAGGAGAACGTGAGATTACGTCCGTAACATGCCAACACTAATACGTCACATGAGACCACATGAACTCAGCAACCTTGCGAAGCTTACCTGAAACGATGGTTTATAGTTAAAAAGTATTTAAATATAGATATTTTCACATAAAAGCAATTGTACCGCTTTAGAAGACATTACTTTAATCAATGGAGTTGTATCGATGACGTTTATGCTGACTATCTGTGATTTTTGGAGCCACAAAATACTAATCACCATCCACTTGCATTTTAAAGACCCAATGAGCTGATATTTTTCTATTTTTCTTCAAATGTGTTCTGCTGAAGAAAGAGTCATGCACACTTCGGATATCTTGAGTAAACAATGAGAGATTTTTTTTTAACTATCCCTTTAATCAATTGTTTTAGATCCAAACAGGATAAACAATAATAGTCAACGTGTGACACATCAAACAGTTACATCAGATCTTGACTGAACAGTGATCAAAGAGTTACATCAGATCTTGACTTTTCATGGAAGACTTTAATCCCATTCCTATACACACTTTCCCCCATAATCTCAAGGTTCTTCAACCAAGGATGGAGAAAATCTCAGGCTTCAAATCTGCGGTCAGCAATCACCCCACAGCCAGAAAAGCAGAATATCAGAGCATGAATGTGTGACCAGCCCCCTCTCCACTCACCCCTGACCCCCTTCTCATTGCCAACAGGGAGATGCAAGGTGAGATGGAGATCTGTGAATTCTGTCGATGTCACTGAGTGTCTCTAAATCTCCCTGAGGAGCAGATAAACATCTTTGTATGACTCTCTGTGCCCAGCTTTCTCTAGCTTAGTGGCTGAGTGCCTCTGGACCATATGAGCCTGCAGAGTTAGAGGTTTATAAGGATATGAGAGTCAGTCTGTGCAGTTTTCTTCTTTGCATTGTTTGAACATGTATTATGCACAAAAATAACACTCTGTCAGCATTAAGTGAAATTTAGACCCAACACATAAACTGATTATAATGTAAAAGCTTCATACATTATGATTTAAAATGGTGATCAGTGTATTGAAGATGAACTTTTTTCATCTTTTAATTTCCTTTATCATGTCTCCCTTTTATTTTTTTGGAATCAGATTCATGAAGTGTTTATCATAGATAAGTGATGTATTTTAAAAGTTGGCATACAGTGTTCATTATAATGGGGCATAGTTTTTGCAACACAGTACTCAATACTCACTACTCATGAGTACTTTTAAATGAGCTACTCTTTTACTCTTACCTGAGTAGTTTTTAGGACAGATACTTTTACTCTACTCACACTACACTTTTTGGGAAGTAACAGTAATTCTACTTGAATAAGTTTTTTCAGTACTCTCTCCACACCTAGAATAATATAATTATAATAATTATAATGAGTTTCAGTAACATCCATACGTTTTCATATACATATAAAAAAAGTGTGTCTACACATCTATTCGCTTCAATAAAATGCATAAATGTTCCAAGAACACAGCAGATCTACCCTTTTTCCTACAGTTTGTTGACTGCACACCAACATAGAGGTATAAAACAGGAGCTGATATTAAAAATATCTTTACATATTTAACACAGATCTAGTAATCTGCTTAAATTGGCAAAAACCACCAATCAAACTATTACCTCACAAACATAATGTAAAAAGCATAACTTAATGAAGACTCATGGACTGATAGAAACTCCTCATACAATGTGTGCTTAAAAGAAGCATTGTCCTTTGTTTTTTATTCTGCTGTGCATTTTACATAATGCTGCCAATCAAGAACGATGTTACGATAAATATCTCTCATTTGTGTGTTCCTCATCTGTAGTTTATTCATTGAGATCAACATCAATGAAAAACATGGATAAATGAGCATTGTTGAAAGCAACTTTATAGAAATGAACTGAGCTGCATTGATCAGACTGTCTGACTGACAGCCTATTACGTAAGGGATGTTTCGGCTCATGAAACTAACCTGTGATTGCTGGATGGTCGCTCATTCAACCCAAAGTAACAACACGCAAATAATACCTTATACAAATCTAATATTTGGACTCAGGGTTTAGCTTGAAGACAAAATCACCTTTTTATATAGTGCGGGGTATGTGTCCCACATGTCCCCCATGGGTGTTACGTCCTTGGTTCCACACCAAACTCATGAGGTTGAGCCTGTGTTGCTATGTTGGGATGATTTGGATGCTCAAACAAACAGAATGAACTGATTTTTTTCATTCATAAGGGGACTTTTCACAAGTAATGTTAATTAACTAATTCAATTTAATTTAACTATTGTTAAATAAGTAATTAACTTGTAATTGTCTTTAATATAATAGAAATGTGAAAACAACTCTCATCTGTTCAAAGTCATTGGTAAGATTCTTACATGATGCTGTTGGAATTTCCAATTTTCTTCTGACAAATGTCGAATTGACTTTATTTTGTATTTTTCTGTCTATGCACAGTATGTAAATAAGAACCTTTCTATTTTAAAATAATTTCACTATGCCCCAGCATCTTTTCACCTCATCTCAGAAATGACATGTTAAAACCTTAATTTGCACCTCCAAAATATTCTATCAGCACTGAGGCACAGTGATTTTTTTTTAATGTCATGTAGGAGCCAAGAAGAAATGTGCAGCTAATTATAGGGGAATATGCAGGAGTCCAGCGTGTAGTTAGTGGGCTTGGGCTGTAGGAATAGATTCAGACAGCCAAATCCATCACCTGCCATCTGGATACCTTAGCGCCATTACGCCTCTGACATGTTCTGCTCGGGACCCGTCTTGACCCATCACCACCGATTCTGAAGCCCCCAATCAGAAACAGCAGCTCAATTGACCAAGCAAATTTTAATTTGCACAGCACCCAGTGTTTGACAGAATATATGAATTACAGATTTTAATTGCTCTGGCTCACTGTGTTTTTCTGACAATTAGATAGAAACTCAGAACAATGAGTCTGGTTAAAAATGGTGATTCAAAAATAAAACACTTGCATGCTACACACAGTCACTGGCAGATATCTGCTGAATGGTGAGCTAATGACACGTTACATTTTTGCAGAAGTAAATTGCAAGTCACAGTCAAAATGCAGTTATATAAAGACAATACTGTTCCCTCAGGTCCAAGGTCTGAGCTTGTATATTGATGTTATTTGCACCAACTTAAATGGTCCCTACAATCTATATTTTAAAATCAAAAAACGATCTAATGGCTGTTCCTCTTACTTGGCTTTCCAATTATATTAGACATTATACAACATTTTATTCTGGTCCTCTAAGTGGATTGGACAAGCATGATGGCACACCAGATGAGAAGAACCACACCACATCGATGCATAGTTTAGATTTTTAGGACACCGTGTCTCATGAACCAGACATGTCTGGTGTGTGACCACCTTAAAGGGCCGTTTAGACAAAAAAGATCTTGAGTTAAAAACAAACGTAGATGCAACACAACAAATTCGAATTCAAGTTTGTACAACTAGACATGACACCTTAATAGTACACGTACATGGACAAAACAATTAACCCTTATGTTGTGTTATGTTAATTTTGACACAGACTACTTTTGTTTATAATTTTTCTTACTTACATTTTTTTATACTCAATTGGAATAAAATTCCTTGACTTTGTTCACATATGGTATCTAAAAACACAAAAAAAATATTCACTTAGTTACACTGGATGTGTTTCCGGTCAAAAGTGACCGTACATTTGAAATTAATGGATTAGACTGCAAAATACAGAAATATTAAGTGTTCAGAAGCATCCCAATCCTTTAGATGAGCACATATGTGGATGTGTGTGTGTGTGTGTGTGTGTGTGTGTGTGTGTGTGTGTGTGTGTGTGTGTGTGTGTGTGTGTGTGTGCACATGTTCAAGGACATTGTGTACTGTATGTTGAGTGCCCTTTTGTGCATCGTTATTCCATGTATACTCTTTGAGTAATATTTCAAGATCACTTATCACATTATGTTGTGCTCGGGCTCATTTGAATCGGGATAGTCGGCTGTAAGTTACAATATGTCATTGCCTATGTTATGTGTAGGTATCAGGATAAAAATAAGGAAAAACATGACAAAAGCCACTCCTGTTTCTGTGTGTGTGTGTCAGTGGGAATTTCATACACTAATACTCACTGCAGTTTAGCCTCTGAGTGAAAAACAAAATTACTCATTACATTCTACTAATTGAGACCTTTCCAAGGATATATAACACACAGCTATATCATCTTTTTTATGGTTTTACCAACTCTGAAAATATTTCTTGTGATAACAAATTTCCAAATGATGATATTGAAATGGTTCTTTTTTGTCAGCAATTAAAAAGCATTATTTAAGAATGAATAGGATCAGCTATTTATATTGTAAAGTCCAGATTCTAAGTTTTAAAATGATTCCTATTTTGTTCAGATCAAGCAAGTGGTTTTTAATTTACCATTTAATAATTAAAAAGACCATTAGACACCTACAGCCCATTCAGAATGACGCTGCCAGGATTCTCACCCAAACCAAAAATTTGTTTATACTTGTCTATTAAAGTACTGTTACTTGTTTATTAATCGCTCAATAGGACCTAAATATATTTCAGATATGCTTGTGGAATACAAACAGACCTCTCAAATCATTAGGATCAAGTCAGTTAGACATACAGAGGGTTTACTCAAAACAAGGTGAGACAGAGTTTAGCTATTATGCCACCCGTAGCTGGAACCAGTTTCCAGAAGAGGTCAGATGTGCTCCAACAGTAGACACATTCAAATCCTGACTGAAAAACACACCTGTTTAACTGTGCTTTTACTGACTGGTCACTGTGCTGCACTTACTGTTTTTTTTTATTTTAATAATTTTTTAATATTTTTTTAATTCATTTTATTACTTTATTTTGAAATAAATTGTATCTTGTATTTTCTTTATCATTTATATGTAAAGCACTGTGAAGTGCCATTGTGTATGAAATATGTTATATAAATAAATGTGATTATTATTTGTATTTTTATTTTATATTTTTCCACAGGGAGTGCCCTCCACTGGCCCGGTATAAGCTCAGCTCAATTAATCCTTCTATCAATAGAAATATATATATATATATATATATATATATATATATATATATATATATATATATATATATATATATATATATATTTTTTTTTTTTATTATTTATTTATTTATTTTTTTAAAGGAGGACAAAACCATAATTACTTAAAAAGAAGTTGTTAAAAATATATAATTAAATATCTTGTGATAATAAATGAAATATATATTTATAAATAATCTTAGTGGGTCGGACATTTTTTGACCAGGAACACAAAATGTGTTCGCACAAAATGAACTCAGCAAAAGGGTTAAAAAAATAAACAGTGCACACTGACACAAATTAGCCATCTGTTAACAATTCAAAATGAAGAGATTCTTTGTCTATGAAAACAAATGACTGACTTACAAGCCACACTAGATGAAACTCTGCCCAAAATTATTGTAACTCAAAATATAAATGATAAATTCCTTTTCAATCCATAGCCAAATTAACAAATCCTTAGCATCACCAACCTTAGCATCATTGCAAGCTAAATGTCACCAAGCAAGTGTAGTCCAAATCCATACTGTATAAATCATCTTTTATTGAAATTAACAACCTTTGTAAAACCCTTTTTTGTCTATAATGACGAATATATGTTCATACATTGTAATACACATTAACACACTGTAATTATTCAACTTTGATTGCTTGCTCTTTGAACACATACTGGTTTGTGTTTACAAACCAGCACATCTGGCCTTATCTGCCCACACTGTGTTTATAATGGAATCTATGAGACTGTTTCTTGACAGATGGGAGACAGGGACTGATATAGTTGCTTAATCAGGCATCAAAGTCCCACGCGCTCCCTCCCCACCTCAGCTGTCATATTCTAGTCATTATCTTACACATTGTCTTTGCACATTAATACTGGATTTGTCATTAACCGGTTACTTTAGTCAAACGCTAAAAGGGAGGTATGGCCAGATTAAACTTCAATCGAATGAACACAAGCTGGTTTAAATATGAATGCAGTAAATTCCAGCAATTATTTAAAGGTTTCTGGTAATTAACGGAACTGTAAGATTCCCTTTGACTAAACATATCCTATGTAAAGTCTGTGTTGCACTTTTGTACATATGCTATAAATCATAAACTACACAACTCTCGTTCCGTGTGGTGATGTCATCTTGTGTTGTCATGACCTCCAGTTCATAATTATGAAGCAATAACACCTCCGTCTTTTGTCTCCATGCTTCTTTAATGAACCCTGCTGCCTGATTCATTGTCAGTACTGTGACAGAACAACAGAGAAGCCTTCACAGAGAGACAGCAAAGCCCCACTGTTCTTTTTACATTGATTCACAGTTCATTTAGGCCTGGCAAAGGGAGATTAAGCCTGCTGTACGTTACTCAATACAGTACACTAAAGCACATTTAAGTAATTACAGCTTTTAAGCGAGGATTGAGCGATGAAATCAGGATGTATAATTCTGCATTATATCTCGGCCATATTGACCCTTACGTAAAATCAGTGACTCAGCAGTTTACCAGGAATGCACTACACTATTATTTGCTTCGGGAAAGAGTAAGAGGGTGAAAATCTCAGTCATTAGTAAAATAGTCTATGCACTTTCTCTCCATTTCTGATGACTTGAGACATTGCAGAAGACATGTCGACTTTTTCCTGTAAGTGGATATAGTTTTTTACGGTGCATTCTGGGAAATATCTTGGAAGTGAACGTTTCAGTGCACTGGAACAATTTTAACAATTGGACAGCCTTAGAAATAGCGGAAGCAGAATGTGCACACACTCTATCAAAATAAAAAGGCAATAGGCCTATGTGTTATATTAAATTATATTTATATTATATTTACAATATCTATTTATTTATTTTATAAATTAGATGTTTCTTCAATCATATAATTTATAAGGCAATGCAGGGTCACTGGAAAATCAAAACATCTAAGATAAAAAAAATCACATTAATAATTCATATTCTAATTTTAAGGTTTTAACAAAAAAACTTTAGGCACAAGCATGACTGCTTATTAGAGAGACTCATTAATCAATAAGGTGATACAAACTGACAGAGTACTGTATTCCTCCTTTAAAGGGATATTTCACACAAAAATAAACTCATTATATTGAGTTTTAATTTACTCATGATTACATTCTTTCTTATGTGGAACACAAAATATATATTTTTTAATGGCTATTCTGGTCCTTGTTTTCAATATGTTGATAGGGAGTTGACAGGGACTCATTTTAAAAAGACCCCAAAAGTAAAATAAAAGTAGTCCATGTGACTCATGTGTCAAATTACAATTCTTCTGAAGGAGTACAATGGGTATTGGTGTTCAACAAATGGAAATTTAAAGGGATAGTTCGCCCAAAAATTGAAATTCTCTTTTCATTTACTTACCCTCATGCCATCCCAGATATGAATGATGTTCTTTCTTCTGCAGAACACAAACAAAGATTTTTAGAAGAATAGCTCTGTTCTGTTGGTCTGTTTAATGTTAATGAATGGTGGCCAGAACATTGAAACTCCAAAAAGCACATAAAGGCACCCCAAAAGTAAGTCATACGACTCTAATGGTAAAAATCAATGTCTTCAGAAGCGATATGATTGGTGTTGTTGTTGTTGTGAAACAGATAATTATTTAAGTCCTTTTTTAATATAAATATACTTTCAAACAGCCCTCCTATGCACATTCACGAGAGTTCTTCTTATTCTTTGCGCATCTCGCCACCTACTGGGCTTTTATGCAAATTTTATTTATTTATTCCTACCTTTTTTCTTTCTCTTCCCTGCCCAGTAGGTGGCGATATGCACAAAGAACCCTGTTCTTTAGTGAACGTGCATCAGAGTGCTGGAGAATGTGTAGATTTATAGTAAAAAAAATACTTAAATATTAATCTGTTTCTCACCCACACTTATTATATAGCTTCTTTAGATATGGATTTGACCACAGGAGTCATATTGAGTAATTTTATGATGCCTTTATATGCTTTTGGAGCTTCAAAGTTCTGAACACCATTCACTTGCATTGAATGGACCAACATTTTTCTAAAAATATTCATTTGTGTTCTGCAGAAGAAAGAAAGTCATACACATCTGGGATGGCATGAGGGTGAGTAAATAATGACATAATTTTTTATTTTTGGGTGAAAATTTTGACTCTGGTTACGCATTCATGAGCTCTATGCGAGAGGCTTCTCTCTCTGCACGCTGTGCAGTTCACGCCCCTGGCGCTTCGACAGCGCTTCTTCCTGTTTAAAAGAGTGTTCTCTTCTTAAAAGAGCTATATTTTCTCTAAAAAAGTCAAAACTCAAAAAAAAAGAGCAATGCAAGAACATGACCATGACAACGTTGCGGTCGCGGCTCTCCTTCCTGAAGGTGAATGCCACTTCAGCCACCACCCGTGTCGCTCCTTCTTTCCACGGGATTGAGAATGGCCCGGCTGGCGATGAAGGCGATATGGGGATAACGACGGGCTCGGTTTCGCTGGGTAAATCCCCATGAACCACCCGCCCCCAACACGCTCGTGTGCCTCTGTCTGGGTTTGGAATGAATGCGACTCGCCGCGTGGCCAGCCGGCATTCTCCCTCGAGCCCCCGGGCTTGGATGATGACATCACTGCTGCATCTGGAGTGTCCAGGCGTCTGATGCGGAAGACTCGACTGGGCTGCCGACTTTGGGCCAGCCCACCCAGTCTGAGGTGGACGCGCAGATGCTTTCCCGGGCTGCCGCGAGCATGGGCTTGGACTGGAACCCTCCCTCCTCCCCACAGCCCACCGGACAGGCCTCCTCTGCCCTGCATGCCATGGATCTCCTGCAGGTCCATCAAGCCAAGGCACTTAAAGATCTGAAGCTGGGTAGTCCCGATCCCGACGTGCTGCAGCTCTGCCACCGACCTCACTCTCAGAGCCACGAAGGTCACAGCACAGGCACTCGGGCGGGAGATGGCCACCCTTGTGATCCAGGAGCACCACCTCTGGCTGAACATGGTTGAGATGCGTGGCGTTGACAAGGTAAAGTTTCACAACGTCCCCGTCTCCCAGCTTGACCTCTTCGGCGACACCATCGACGACTTCGCTCAGCAGTTTTCGGTGGTGAAGAGGCAGCTCTGCAACCTGGGCCCAGCTCTCAGTCCCAGCGTCGAGCATCTCACAGGCGGCGTACGCCCCCCATCTCCAGGACCCCTTCCCGGACCAGAAAAGCTCCGAAGCGCTCCTGAGATGGGCAATCCAGGCAGTCGGATGTTCGCTCCGGAGATGGTACCAAGACCACTCCGTCCCCCCGGTGGAGGGCCGGGAGGAGAATCTTTATTTTCCTTTTGTTCATTTGCCCAAATACTCAATAAAAGAGCGATTCCCCAACTCACTGGGTCATTCAGCCGGTGTGCGCCGTTCTCATGGCACCCCGGCCCTACAACTCTCCAGTCCCGGTTCCCCGGATGCAGCTCCCTCGCCTCCGGCCCTGCGACTGTCCAACCTAGTCAGGCCAGCGCTGACGAGTTCCAAAGACGCTTTCTCAGGACCTCTTCCTCACTCTCTAACCCGCCCCCTGCCGGGTGTGTGGAGCAAGGTAAGTGCTTTGAGTCTTTTCTCAGCACCCCAGCCTCGGGACGCTCTTTTGCCTCCCAACGCATTATTACCTGCTCCCCCCGCCACAAAGCCCCGACCGGTACGTCAAATGTGATCGTCCCGTTAGTCCCCCTCGCATGGAGTTTGGGTGCGTGGTTATCACTTCCCAATCCGTCGCGCTGGTTGACCAGGACCATCTGACTCGGCTACGTGTTTCAGTTCGCCCGGCTCCCGCCTCGTTTCAGTGGAATTTGCGCCACTCTAGTGTGCGGCCAACAAGCCAGTGCCTTACAAGCAGATAGAGCCTGTCCCTCCAGCCGAGATGAAGAAGGATTTCTGCAGTCCTTTCTTCATCGTACCCAAGAAAAGTGGCGGGTTGCGACCAATCTTGGACTTGCGAGTTCTCAACCGGGCTTTGCACAAACTCCCATTCAAAATGCTCATGCAGAAACAGATTCTCACCTGCATTCGACAGCTAGATTGGTTAGTGGTGGTAGACTTGAAGGACGCTTACTTCCATGTCTCCATTTTGCCGCAACACCGACCCTTCTTACAGTTTGCGTTCAACGGCCAGGCGTATCAGTACAAGGTCCTCCACTTCGGCCTGTACCCTCGTGTCTTCACGAAGGTCACAGAGTCCACTCTTGCCCCCCTAAGGGAAGTGGGCATCCACATACTCAATTACCTCAATGACTGGCTCATCCTGGCCCACACTCGAGAATTACTATGCGCTCACAGGGACCAGGTGCTCAGGCACCTCAGCCGTTTAGGGCTTCAGGTCAACTGGGAAGCAAGCTCACCCCGGTTCAGACCATCTCTTTTCTCGGCATGGTGTTAGACTCAGTCTCGATGACAGTGTGATTCACCAATGAGTGCACCCAGTCAGTGCTCAGGTGCCTCGCTCACTTCAAGCCCGGCACAGTGGTTCCTCTAAACAAATTACAGAGGCTCCTGGGGCATATGGCATCCTCAGCCGCAGTCACGCTGCTTGGGTTGATGCATATGAGACCACTACAGCACTGGCTACAGACTCGAGTCCCGAGATGGGCATGGTGCCATGCACACATCGTGTGATAATCACCCCCGCCTGCCATCAGACTTTCAACCCTTGGACAGAACTCTGCTTTCTGCAGGCCAGAATCCCCTTGCAGCAGGTGTCCAGACGTGTCGTGGTAACCAAAGATGCCTCTCGACAGGGTTGGGGCGCCGTGTGCAATGGGCACGCTTCCGCAGGCACCTGGAAAGGAACCCAGCAGCGTTGGCACATCAATTGCCTAGAGTTGATGACTGTAATTCTTGCCCTACGGAGATTTATTCCACTAATCCAAGGCAAGCATGTTCTGATCCGCTCAGACAGCACCGAGACAGTAGCATACATAAATCGCCAAGGCGTCGTGGGCTCTCGTCATATGTCACAAATCTTCTCCTTTGGAGTCAGCTGCGACTCAAGTCGCTGCTCGCCACTCACATCCCTGGCAACTGCAACATGACGGCGGACGAGCTGTTGCGACAGTTTTCACCCAGCGGAGAGTGGAGGCTCCACCCCCAGGTGGTCCAGCTTTTTTTGGGACCGATTCGGCAAGGCACAAGTAGACCTCTTTGCCTCCCAAGACAATTCCCATTGCCCGCTCTGGTATTCCCTGACGAATGCTCCCCTTGGGACAGATGCACTGGCACACAAGTACGCATTTCCCCCAGTGAGCTTTCTTGCATCGGTGCTGTGCAAGATCAGGGAGGACGAGGAACAGTTCATCTTGGTGGCCCCCTACTGGCCCACCCGCACCTGGTTTTCGGATCTCACGCTCCTCACGACAGCCCCTCCCTGAAAAATCCCAGAGGAAGGACCTTCTTTCTCAGGGACGGGGCACCCTCTGACATCTGCACCCAGACCTCTGGAATCTCCACGTCTGGCCCCTGGACAGGATGCGGAAGATCTAGTAGATCTACCACCGGCTGTCATAGACACGATCAATCAAGCCAGAGCTCCCTCAACCAGGCAACTTTACGCCCTGAAGTGCCGCTTGTTCGCGAACTGGTGTTCTTCCCGAGCCGAAGACCCACAGAGATGCGCAGTTTGGTTAGTGCTTCTATTTCTGCAGGAGAGACTGAAGGGGAGGCTGTCCCCTTCCACCTTGACGCAGTAGATGGCAAGTCCCTTGGTAAGCACGACTTTATTATCAGGTTTCTGAAAGGTGCCCGGAGACTGAATCCTCCCCGGCCTAGCCTGTTTCCCTCTTGGGATCTCTCAGTGGTCCTCCCGGGCCTTTAGAGACCCCCATTTGAGCCACTTGATTCAGTCGAGCTCAAGGCCCTCTCCCTGAAGATGGCTCTCCTGATCGTGTTAGCCTCAATCAAGAGGGTTGGAGACCTGCAAGCGTTCTCTGTCTGCGACACCTGCCTGGAGTTCGGTCCAGCGCTTTCTCACGTTATCCTGAGACCACAACCGGGCTACATGCCCAAGGTTCCTACGACCCCTTTCAGGGACCAGGTCGTGAACCTGTAAGCTCTGCCTCGGGAGGAGGCTGACCCAGCCCTTTCGTTGCTGTGAGCGGTGCGTGCTTTGCATACCTATGTGGACCGCACGCAGAGCTTTAGATGTCCTGAGCAGCTCTTTGTCTGCTTTGGCGGACAGCGGAAAGGGAACGCCATCTCCAAACAGAGGCTAGCCCACAGGGTCGTTGATGCTATTGCCTTAGTCTATCACGCCCAGGGCATGCCCACCCCCCTGCAGGTCTGATCACACTCTACTAGAAGTGTGGTGTCTTCGTGGGCACTGAGCCATGGCACCTCCCTAGCAGACATCTGAAAAAAACCTAAGGTGGGTATGCTAAAACTCTTTGAGGGGGCGTTAGGGATGGCTACGTGCACTCGGTACAGGTGCCTCTAACACGCAATGGCCTGCTTTGCCCCTGTTCGAACAGTCACGTAAAACGGTCAGTGCGTGGTGTTTTTATATTGACCCCTTTTGTCACTTCCTTTGACACAACGTCGAGAGAGTGACAGAAGGGGAACGTCTTGGTTACTATTGTAACCTCCGTTCCCCAAGGGAGGGAATGAGACGTTGTGTCCGTCCTGCCACGGCACTAGACCTAGCACTGTAAATGGCTGTGATTCATCCTTTCGGCTCCTCAGTGCAAAATCCTGACTGGCATTCACTGCCCCCCCTTCCCTTTATACCCGTATGTCCGGGGCGGGGCATGCAAATTCTGTCTGCCAACTTGACATTGGCCTTTTCTCAGGTACAGAGGTACGATTCGGCATCCAAGAAGACCCCTTGTGTCACTTCCTTCGAATGGAGGTTACAATAGTAACCAAGATGATTTTCATTTTTGTGTGAACTACTACTCTGAGTGCTGAAAACTTTTATTTGTTCTTTCAGGCCCAATTGATGGTGTGCTGGTGGTTGTCATATAGTTAGAAGCACACTAAACAAGCTTGACTGGATGGTTCATCATGGAGTTAGGAGTACAAAGAATACCCTGGATATGTGTCTCACTCATATATCCTGTTCTCTATCAGCAACACATTATACTACATCAGGCCTAGCTAAAAATAAAGTCTTCGAAGGTTTTCGATGTAGCTGAACATTCAAGGTGACCTTCGCAAGCCCTGTTTCCTAAGATCCCTAAAATGTTGTTCCAAACCTGTTTGACATTCTTTCTTCTGTGAAACAAAAAAGAAGATGTTAAGTAGAATGTTAACCTCAGTCACCATTCACTTTCGTTGTATGGAATAAAAATGTATTGAAACTGAATGGTAACTTAGGCTAACGCTCCACCTAACATCTTTTGTGTTCCACAGGTTTGGATCAACATGAGTGTTATTTTCATTTTAGGGTGAACTGTTCCTTTAACCTTACATTTATCATTTCAACAATCACAGTCACTGGGTTGTAGGTTTGAATCAATCAGGATTCCAATGTAACATTTTAAAGGACCTTTGTGCAATGTGCAAAGGCTCTTCCCTTTAGGGTAGGTCATAGTTTAGATCACTTTTTTGGTGAAAAGTAGGAATAGGTTTTACACATCACACTTCACAGATCACATTAACACACGGACAAGCTGAGAAATGTTTCCTCTAGCATCTGTCTCGTCTTTTTGTCATATGGACAAACCATCAGCATATACATATTTAAACAGACACCTAAACAGATATACACAAGTAAACATATACTGTCATAGAACAATCATACAGAATGATATACAATCACTCATGTGCATAGACACACACACTCAGAATGGCTGATTTGGTTAAGTCTCAAACCCCCATTATTATGCTAGGTAGGTGGTGTACAATTTCAATGATAATCCATAATGCATGACCAGCTCTGTTGCCGTGGAAACATAAATTCAAGGTTACCAGCTTGCAGATACATAACAGGCTGCTTCAAGGAGGCACTGCTCAAAATTCTGTGCATGGACATGTAGCATCAATCACACTGCCACAGATTGAAAAGTACTCATAATCAGATGGAATGTCTTAGAGAGAGAGAGAGAGAGAGAGAGAGAGAGAATTTCTTTAGGAATATGTACACAAACAACATTGCTCTACATAAGGAGGAGGGAAAAGACTAACCAATGCTCTATTTTCTCTCAATACACACTTGCAGCATGCACACAGAGGTACTGGGAATGGAGCTGGTCAATTTGAAGCAATATCACTGTTTTTTTGTTTTTTCAGGTGGCTTGCTCTCACTTTATTTTCTGTTATCTTGCTTGGGCAGGTTGAGATGTGACCTGAGCCTGAGCTGTAGGGGGACGATGGAAATCAATTCTCAAACAGAGAATGATGCCCTGTAAGCCTGCCACAGGCCCCCTGCTGAGAGAGTAAGACAGAATGAGAGAAAGACAGAGAGAGAGAGGGGAAGTGAGAGAGCTCATGGGCTATGACTTCTCACTTTAGTTCTCTCTCAACACTCAGTTATTTCTATTTGACTAAATTGCAAATGCAGAACAAGCTAAGGATGAAAGTCTATAACATCTTTAATTGTAAGAATGTTCATACATATCCTCTGTACTGCTAGTGTTTTCATGTAATTATCAACTTGCTAGAACTAATATACTATTTTCTTACCTTGTTTCTTTTTTAATACAATTCTATGGATCTATGCTGAAGCAAAACAAAAAGCTCAGAGCTTCTTACACAAAGCACGAAGTCCAATGGCAATAAATGTGAACGATGTTAGTAAAAGATTTCTATATATTGGTTTTGAATTGCAATACTTTTAAGAATTTCAATGTTATTCACAACCCACTTATCAATATAATATTGTCTCACCAGGTTCCTACTGATTCTAAAGACATCCCAATTAAAGACATTTCAATCAAGTGTCATAGTCAGTGATGTAATGTCAGAAAATCCCCAGTATCCCCCAGCAGAAAGTGTCAAGTAATCTGTGGCATTTACAGGGGCAGTGTTTTATGCAATTGTAGAAAGAGACTCTTTCTCATACACACACACATACACACACACACACACACACACACACTCTCTCTCTCTCTCTCTCTCTGATTTTTTTCAGTCTTTTTCACAAACAGCTGCATCTGTCTGGGCAGGAGTTCACTGGTATTCATTGTGAGGAGCTGGCCTCACTCCCAGAGCCGTGATTGTGTTCAAGAGGGGCATATTGTTCAGTATTGCTTTTCAAAATATCAGGTTTCTTTTTAGTGAGCCTAAGTCTGGAGGCCTGGGAGGAAGGAGGGGCATTACATACTGGTCCATATAAAGTACATGTATATGTATTTTTGGGAACACCTGATACCAGATGCATGAAGATTCCTCTCTACTACTTGCTCTCTAGGCTTGGCTGACTTAAAAAATGGTGAAAAAAACTGAATATACAAAATTAATTATTTCTCTTAGAATGAACCAGCTGGTCAAAAACCTTTAGGTCTATGCCTAGATTATTTTGGGGAAATCTGCCATGAAAAATTCAAATGGTGTGCTGAGAGATTGTCCCCCAAAATTTGTATTCATAAGGTTATTAGTCCAGGGCAATAGGGGTCAGCTCACTCAATTGGTCAGTAGTTTCTCTTGATAAAATAGAGGCAGAGTTTGATGATAGCCTCATGGTTGTTGTCACATTTTTTTCTTTCTTATTTTATCAGAACTAAAAGGGAAAAAAACATTGGTTGTTTCTGTCCATAAATATTGAAGACTGGATAAGACTGGTCTGGCAATCATTTGGAGGGTCCCATTTGCATGACATACAGAAGGAATTGTCTCTGCAGCTTGAGGAGAGGAAACAAAATAATGCCATATTTGATCATATTTTCAATAAGAAAAAGTTTCCGAAATCAAATTTGAAAAAAAACAAAAAACAGAGCACTGATTTAAAAGGGAGAACTCTTGCAAAGGAGCAACACTCTTATCGTAACATAAGCTCTGGTGTGTGGGGCTGCATTAGTGAGCATGAATGCACTGTTTGTCTAATGCTCATTTTTCTTTATCCATGTGATGATTTACAAGAGGAGCACACAGTGATATTGTTTATCCAAAATTCAATTTATGCATTTATAAAGAAAAATATGAAGTCTTATACAATTTGTCAACCCTACTTGCCACTTACTCATTCACTATTCTGGGGAATATTCTCACAAGGTCATACAAGACATAAGAAAATAGATATATAGCCAAAGCATAATATTAGGGGTTGTAATCATTAATCAAAAAGGTTTGTTAGTCAATTTTCATTTTTTTTTTTTCACAACATTAGACAGCACAAATTGTAACACAAAATGTAAACTGTCAAGTTTATTTCAAAACTATCATTAAAGGACTAACTACAAAAGTATATATACTCATAAAACACAATGGCTATATAAAGTCTTATCAGTTGCAGTCAAAAATGTAAAACGCTAAAACAGTTAAAACTCTTGCAATTGATAATGGATTCTATATTGTCATGTGGTGAATTTACAGAATATATTGCCTCCAAACATTGTATCTAGGGGATAATTCACCTTTGATCATCCTCATGTTATTCCAAACCCATATGACTTTTTCTTTTGTTGAACACAAAAGGAGATGTTAGGTAGAATTTTAGCCTCAGTCATCACTCACTTTCAGTGTATGGAAAAAGAAGAAATGATAGTGAATGGTGATTTGCCATAAAAATTTGTCCATAATACAGTATATCAAGATATATGACCAAATAACAACAATTATAGTACATATATTTGAGCATTCAAAATTCAAATTCCACTAGTATTATGAAAATATATGTGGAAAACCGCTTTTTTTTTTTTTTTTGGTATTTAATTGGTATTTTATATCACAAGTATTTTTATTTTACAACAGTGAAAACCATATCTGAACATATATAACAAATACGTGTTTTATAAATATTGCCATGTCAGATTTCTGTATGGGCTAACATTGTGCCTAACATCTCCTTCTGTGTTCCACAGAAGAAATTCATATAAGTTTGGAACATCATGAGGATGACTACAGAATTTCTGGATAAGTGTGTTTTTGACTGCTTTGCCACCTGGAGTAACTGTGAAGTCATACCAACTCATGTTAGGAGTATACCGTATGTGATTGGATTTTTTACAGCTAAACTATAATTCAGCATCATATTTGCTAGATAGACATGTTGCTTTGGCTAAACAGCAGATGGTGACTATAGAGCTTGAAGAGAATTTATAGACTGTCTGTGGCCTTGTGGACAAGTCTTAGGTTTCTTTCTTTTAGTCCATTTTTGGATAACGATAAAAATGCAGGGTGGTCCATGTTAAAAACTACGTTTATTCATGTCATTCCAAAACATGTATAAAAAACAAACAAAAAAACAAATAAAGGATATATACAGTATATGTTGAAAAATCAAAGACTGTTAGCACTTTGTACATAATTTTATCCATTGTACAAATTTAAAAGGCTTTGGCACAAGGGCTAAGGGAGAGTTTTGTCGAATTTCAGTGCATTGTACAATGTTAGTGCATGCTGGGATTGTACTCACAAGGACCCCCATGCATTACACTGAGCTCAGAGAGCCACCATTGATTGTTTACTTGCCATAACGCCTGGAATTACCTTGCCTGTTTCATGAGATATGACTAAGCATGCTTACAGAATTAATATAAAATATTTATTCACTACCCACATTAATTCTGTGAATTCTGTCTTTGGAGGACTGAATAGTCAGATTTGAACATGCTGAAAGCACCCGTGTTTTATCTGTCACCGGCAGCTGCTCTTTCCCAATTGTGTATGCATGTATCTGACCAGCGGGAGAGGTCTTTGATAGCTGTGGATTTCATTAGTCCAAACTCGGTTTCCTCAGGGGGATTTCCTTCCAGCTTACAAATTGATCCAGCAAATTTTCACAAAGGCAGGTGGCCAATCAACCAGTCAGTCTCTGAGTGGCCACATGTGGATGCAGCTAGTGTTCCAGAACTTTCTGGAGTTTTCTTTTCTACTTTCTGGAGTTTTCTTTTCTTTTCATATGAAGGCTTAAAAATCACCCACTATAAAAGCAGTCCATGTCACTTGTGCATTATATTCCAAGTCTTCTGAAGCCCTACAATCACTTTGTATGATGAACAAACCAAAATGTAAGTAAAAATTCACTATCAAATCAAATCATTAGTGAACTCATGTAAACAGAGCCAAAATCAAACATGGCAACACGTCAACAACATAATTGGTTCTTGTATCATGACATCATGAACCAATTGCTATTTTTATGGCTTTTTAAAGATTTAAAGTGAGTCAGATACTGCCACTGTATTGAAGTCATAGTGGTTTGGAATTAAATGAGGGTGATATGAGTAAATAATTAAAGAATTTAAATTTTGGGGGGATCTATTGCTGTAAGAACCAAGTAAAATCCCTAAGCATTCCAAAGACCCCACTTTCCACCTACTCCTATTTCTCTCTTTTTCCAAATGAGTAATGAAGACAGTGCCTTTTTTATTTGCGCTCTCAGTTCTGTTTGCATTTCTTATTACCATTCAGATAAGTGAATCCCAAGGCAAAGCTTTGCCCTTTGGTGCTATCATTCAAGTCATTCTCTTGGTGTTTACCTATGCCCCCCCCCCCCCACACACACACACACTTTTTGTATGCACAGGCATTATTAACATGACAAGATACCATCTTTCCTATGGGGGGTCTGGAGGAGGCCAGACCGAAATGGATGGGCTATTCCCTGAGTGTTTTGCAAATGAATGCATCCCGGAAGGCCTCTTGGTTAATCAAGGTTCAACATATTTAAACAATATTTTACTGTACAAAACACTTCTTCCAAGTGCAAGTTAAATTTGCTTTAAAATGTAGTCGAGTTTGATTACATGTACTGCCTTTAATATCAACAAATCTTTTAAAAGTCTATTTACAGTATGTTGCTATGGAAGGTTACATGGTTAGTTGCATTTTATTATTTGCATTTAGCACTTCTTTTCCCTTTTTTTCCGATCCTATCTGAGCAAACCTGTCATTATTTTTTGGGTCGCAACCAGTCAAGAACCTCTGCCCTAAGCTACAACATGGATGTGCCTAATTGACTAATATCAAAATGAAATACAATAAATCAGATTACTCACCCAAAAGGGTTCAAGTGCCTATAATGAGGCTCCCAAAACAACTGGAACCCCTGAAGCAAGATCCAGATGTTTAACGAAGCAGAAATCTAGCCTGAGGTAATGGCCAGCTGTTGATATACATTACATGCTGATAGTCAGAGTGTGAAAACAGAGGGTTGACTGGTTAGAAAGGGCTTCTTATCTTTTTCCTCAGCTTCTGTAACAGATGGCTGGCCTGAGGTGTAGATTTTTGTGAGGCCTTCCTCTTTTTCCTTCTCTCACAACGATTGTTACATATATGCATCCTCTAAAATGGTTAGACAGACAGTTAAAACTGATAAATAACCAGTGGTTGGCATCAAAACATGTGGCGAGAATAATTGTTACATTTTTTATGAGTTGATCCAACCTATTTAGCACAAACACATTTGAAATAAGTCCAAAATATTTTTGCAGCAAAACTTCACTTTCATAATCAATATTTGTGTCTTGTTTTACAGAAGAAAAAAAAAAACTCAATTTAAAATAATATAAAAGTACTCGAAAAGCAAAAATGTTGCCTATACAAGATAATACTTGTATAATATAATTAAGTTTATTTTAAAACCACTGATTTCTGTTCCATTGAAGTTTAAAACTCACTAATTGGTGTTACATTTATGTTTAAACAATAAATAAATACTTGCCAATAGGGTGAGAAAAATAAACTTAATTCTTAATATATATTTTCTAAAAAAAAAGTTTTAGTATATTATGCAATTTTGTTTTTCAAATCCTTTTGCTTTGTTCATTCTACATTACCTTTGATCTGTCCTATAAAACTTCAGCAAGTAAATAATGATACTTCAGCTTGTAGAAGGTCACAGATCAATGTCAGAAAGCCAAAGGCTTCCTACAGAGAAACTAAATCATCTGCATCCCAGACATGAACCTCACCTAACTCCGTCTTCAGGGCTGTACTTTAACAATCAGAGGCATCAAAGGCACGCTGCCCCTCTGATTTTAATGTCTCTCTTTATACTCATTTTACAGTTGTTTTAAACATGATTCGTTTCTGGAACAGCTTGTGCTGTTTCGCGGGATATGGAATGACGGGATATGAATGAGGTTTTGAACTTCCTTCTCTGTTTTTGGTAGTTTTTAAAAACGTTTGTGTGGACATATGCATGTCTGTTACAGGAAGAGTCTATGTGGGGACCAAATGGAAATCCAGGTGATGACAGGCATGATATTAGCCCAGAAAAAGTGCTGATGGATTCTGAGCTGATCAGACTAACTGTTCAAGACAACTATCACGACATGTCCAGATTCCCTTTAACATACTGGTGTAGTCAGGGAGCACAAATAATTGCAGATTTGCTTAGTCAGATAATGTGATTTGGAACAGGAGCAAAATAAGGAAAATGTTAATGTTAAAATTTGTGTTCGATTTTTATGCAGGGCTGGACTGTTAATCTGGCATACCGGGCATTTTCCCAGTGGGCCGACGCACTTTGATGTGTCGCACACCAATCAGGGGTGGACTGGCCATCGTGAGAACCGAGTGGGCCAGTGGGTTGGCCGCGAAATGTGCCGAATGGGCCGTGATAAGCAAAAATGAGCCACCGCATTATGCAGAACAGACAACAAAACGGCACCGCGATAGGACATTGAACAACCCCACGCCCCCCCCCCCCCCCACCCCACCCTCCCCGCCCAACATCTTTTATTCTACTGTAAATAGAACCTTAAAAGGGTAATATCATTCACTTTATATTTATAACCCTTTAAAGTTCCATATAGAACTCTTAAAGGAATATTTCACCCAAAATTAAAATCTCTCATCATTTACTCATCCTCATGCCATCCCAGATGTGTAGGATGATGTTTTTCTGCAGAACAATGCATGTGGTGACCAAAACTTTGCTTCAAAAAGCATAAATTCTGCATAAAATTAAACGCCAATGGTTTAATCCATGCCTTCTGAAGAAATCTAATATATTTTGGGTGAAAACAGACCAAAATGGGTTTTTTTTCACTATAAAACTTTACATGAGCAATCTCCTTGGAGATCATGATTTCAAACTCAATTACACTTAGCGCCATCTAGCTTTCTGTACATTCTTCAAGCACTAGGAAGTCTGATCAAGCTTTGAAAATGTGATGCTGTCTAGAGACTGCAATGGCAAGATGTACAGTGAAAAAGTTACAGTTTGCTCTGTTCTCACAAAAATCAATTGAAAAATTGTTCAGAAAACATAAATTAAACCAATGAAGTCATATGGATTACTTTTATGCTGCCTTTGTGTGCTTTCGGGTGAACTATCCCTTTAGTAAGGGTTTAATCTAAAGAACCTTAGTTCTTGTAGCCAGGTGAAAATTTTTATATAGACCATTTTAGGTGTTCCAAAGTTGGGATCAAAAAATGTTATGGAGTTTGTTTTCTTGCTACAAATTTTCATGCATATGTGAATTTAAATGTAAATAACAACAACCATGACATGTTAATGTCTCGGTTACGTCGTGACCTTCATTCCCTGATGGAGGGAACGAGAATTTTTGTTGATGTAGTGACACTAGGGGTCACTCTTGGGAGCCCCAAAACACCTTCAAATCTTTGAGAAAAGGGAGATGGGAATTGGTGAGTGGAATTTGCATATGGGTATAAAAGGAGAAAGAATGCCCACTCTCATTCATGTTTTGTACTAAGGAGCTGAGAAAAGTTCCCAGACATTTCAGTGGCTAGTAAGACCTCACGGAGATCACATCCTGCTCAAAAGAGGAGGTCAACATGTGGCAATACGACACATGGGCTCACCAGCTGCACATGAAAGAGGGGCGGTGGCAGGTCTTGCTTCGAAGGGGAGAGGCTCTACAAACACAGTGAATGGGGGCAGAGAGAGCTCTGCCCAAGGGTGACGCGGGTTTGTCGACAGGGAGACCGTACTGTGAAAAATACATCACAGGGTGTTACCGGAGTAATCGGCTCCTGTGGAGCATCTATCCCAGTACAGGGCATATTAGTACTCGTAGTGGGTCTGGCTGTGATCTCCTCCGCTGAATTTGCAAGCCACAGGGCTAAGGAGGAAGAACATCCAGGCTCCACGACTTTGTGAATTCAACTGGGGGTAAAAGTGCACAGTTTTGCCTCAGGGGAGGGGAAAGGCACTATACTGAAGCGATACACCCGGCCAGCTGTTCCATATTACCAAACTCTACCTGTTCGTACCTGAAAGAACACAGGATGAAACTGGCTAAAACTGGAGATTATAAAATATCGCGAAGGTATTGGGTGTTGCCCAGCCCGATGCTCTGCAGATGTCTGCTAGAGAGGTGCCATTGGCCAGTGCACATAAGGATGCCACACTCCTAGTAGAGTATGCTCGAACTCGCAAGGGGGCGGGCACAGCCTGGGTCTGGTAGGCCAATATGATGGCATCCACGATCCAGTGGGCAAGCCTCTATTTGGAGACAGCATTCCCTTTCTGCTGTCCACCAAAGCAGACAAAGAGCTGCTCAGAGCATCAAAAGCTATGCGTGCGATCCAAGTAGATGTGCAAAGCATGCACCGTACACAGCAATGATAAGGCTGGGTCTGCCTCCTCCCAGGGCAGTACTTGCAGGCTCACCACCTGATCCCTAAAAGCGGTCATGGGAACCTTGGGCACATAGCCCAGTCGGGGTCTCAGGATCACGTGAGAGTCCTCTGGACTGAACTCCAGGCCCGTTTCATTGACAGAGAACGCTTGCAGGTCCCCAACCCTCTTGATGGAAGTGAGCGTGGATAGGAGGGTAGACTTGAGATGGCCTTTAACTCTACTAACTCTAGGGGCTCGAACGGGGCTCTCCGAATGCCCAGCAGGACCATGGAGAGGTCCCATAAGGGAAAGAGGCATGGCCTAGGAGGGTTCAGCCTCCTGGCACCTCTCAAGAACCTGATGATCAGGTCATGCTTAGCATGGGACTTACCTTCAACTGTGTGCTGCTATAGCAGCTATGTACACCTTCAGAGTGGAGGGGGACAGCCACCCCTCCAGCTACTCCCGACCCAACTGCGCATCTCTGGGGGTCTTTGCTACAGGATGAACACACGCCACTTAAGGGAATACAGCTGGCTATACGTGGAGGTTCCAGAGGTATGGGCATGGGTGCCAGGTGGTGCCCTGTCCCTGAGAGAGAAGGTCCTTTCTCAGGGGAATTTGCCAGGGAGGTGCTATTGCGAGGAGTGTGAGGTTCGAGAACCAAGTCTGGGTGGGCATGTGCTTTGCTGAATTGACTCCAAATCAGCTGGACCACCTAAGGGTGTAGTCTCCACTCTCCACTTGGCATTGCCTGCCACGACAGCGCGTCCTATGTGGCGTTGAGGCTGCCAGGGATATGAGTGGTCCACAGCAACCTCAGTCGCTTCTGACTACAAAGGAGGAGATGGCGGGCAAATTGCAACATGCGAGGAGAATGTACCCTGCCTTGGCGATTTATATACACTACCATTGCTGTGTTGTCAGATCAGACCAACACGTGCTTCCCAACGGAGTTGCCAAATAGGCCGATCTGGAGTTGGGCATGATGAAAAGCAAGCTTTGAAAAGTGGCACTTCTGGACCACCAAGGTGGACACCACCTTTCCGAGTGCTCGAGCTGTGACTTCGTTGCCTGGAGGGTGAGGTCAGTCGCTGAGCACAGCTCCTGCATCACATTGGGATCAGGACTTCACACGTGCAGCTCTTTCAGTGCATTGGCTTGGTGTACTTACAGGAGGGCCATGGCATGCATGGTGGCCTGTCCAGCAGCACTGTAGACTTTGGTCACCAGAGACTATGTAGTCCTACAGGCTCGTAGTTCTACAGACCCGAAGGTGGCAGCCCAGTCGAGTCCTTGGTGTCCAACATTGCTGGTGCGCTCTCCAATGCAGCGATCGAAAACTCATCCTGCTCGAGAGTCCTGAAAGAGCCTTTACGCTGGCCATTAGGCGAGCTGGTCTCATCTCGGAACTCAACGGAGGCAAACAAGCATGCTTGGGAATGGGAGGTCTGCAGGGATTTACTCAGCGAGACCGCGCCATTGAACTCCCCAAATCGCCATCCTCGTACCCGTGGGTAGAAGGTGCAGTGCAAAGGGCGGCTGAAGTGGCTTTCCCTCGGAAGAAGGAAAGCAGCAATTGCAACGTTGCCATGGTCATGTCCTCGCAATGAGAACACAAACTATTCTCGAACAATGTCTCGGTGTGATTGCAGCCCAGACACGTGAGGCAGCACCAGTGGCCATCGGAGTTGGAGAGATAACGACCGCATCCAGGAATCACACAAAGACGGAAAAGACATCTTTAAAAAGACGCTTGCTATAATGTAGGAAAATATACTCTTTTCAGAAATATATACTCTTTTTTTTAGCACCGTCGAAGCGTCCAGGGGTGTAATCTGCACTAATCGTGCAGAAGTAGAGTAAGCCGTTGGAATGCGCCGTATATCCAACAGCATATGCTTCTTTCAGAGGTGAATGGAACAGCAGTAGTATTCAGCTTGCTGATACACATCCGCTCGGCTCAGAAGTAAAAATATGAATGAGAGTGGGCATTCCTTCTCCTTTTATACCCTTATGTCTGGGGGAGTGGCATGAAAATTCCACTTGCCAAATCCAATTGGCCTTTTCTCAAAGATTTGAAGGTGTTTCGTGGCTCCGAAGTGTCACTAAATCAACACAATGTCGAGTGAGTGACAGAAAGGGAAAGTGTTATTTAATTTAATGTAATTAATTAATTAATTAATTAAGTATTTAATTCATATAAAACTGGTTTATAAAGAAATTTTTGACAAAGTGTACTTTAGAGTTGAGAAAAACCCTAGGGTTCTATACAGAACACAAATGAACATTTGAAAGTGCATAGTTTTTATCATAAAACAGATAACTTTCAGATTTCAGATTATAATTTCTGATAGACAAGCCATGTCCAGAACCGTTACTTAAGTAAAATTACTGTAAACTGACACTTGTAACCATGCATTCTATTAATATGCCAAGTTGGTTCATTGATTGACAACCACAAACTTCTTTGAGTATTCAAATTATTATTCATATTTTTTTTTACTTTATTGAACATTGGTGCCTTTTTCATGCCGTTTCCACCATTTAATCAAAGCAATAAGCCAATAGTGATTTTTACTCCTTACTTGGAACTTATTGTTTTAGCTGTTGTGATACGTAGAGTTTCAGCCTTTGCAGGTTGACAAAACTCTCTGGAAATACAATCATATCATTAAACAAGAAAAAAGCATTTTTGTTCAACTCTAAAACTATATAATTTTAAAATAAAGTGATAATTTCATTTCCTGAGATAAGTGCGGTAAGGACTGTATGATCGTTAAAGCCTTTTTGTCATGTGCTAATTTTGGAAAAGCAAAAACAGTGACTGAGTCAAAGATCTATTGTTGCCAGACTAGAGACTGTTCAAATGCAAGCAATCAAATTAAAATGAACTAGTGCATTATCAAAACAATCTTGAATGTGAATGGCATGTTCAAAGCACCAGCCATTTATTATAACATACCATCATTGTACAGAGACTCATCAAGTTGATCAGTTTAGTGATATCATAAAATAATTTTTGTTTTAAATATAGCAGCAGTCCATACATTAAGTGTCAGGAGGTGTGCCAGCAATAGAAATGAATGTTTATCTGGGCTATATTTAGTTTATCAGTATGCAAAATATAATCGGATAAGTGACAACCAGCTCTCAGTGTTCCAGGTCAAATGGGTAAAACTTCTACATTTGTTGATGTTATCTCAAAACACGCTCATAAACTTTCTTGTCCAGTTCTCTGTCTGTCGCCATAAACTTTTATCTGATGGTCATGGCTTTCTGGCTATTTGCATTTGGTTCCTATTTGAACGTTACAAGGCCACGAGGAGAACTGAGTACATTATAGGAAGCCAGACGATTCGGCTCAGGAAATGAGGGTCCAATTATACTGACCTCAGGGGGCAGCTGGGAGACTTAAGTAAAGACATATGGAGAGAGAGAGAGAGAGAGAGAGAGAGAGAGAGAGAGAGAGAGAGAGAGAGAGAGAGAGAGAGAGAGGAAATAGAAGAAATTGTAAATGATTGTGCATGACTGATATGGTCCCTGTTTGTGTGGGTGTTTATGCATATTGTGTGCATTTATGTACAACGTGTTACTTCCACTTGGTCTCTCAGAATGATATAACAGTTGCCACAGACAAAGTGGAAAGAGGCAGTTCTTCTCTGCATACCCTTCTCCAGATTTGATTGTGTCAAATTTGCTTCATAAAATCAAAGAGCAATTAAGTCTGGGCCGAAAACTGTATATGTTCATTATCCCTCTGCTTTAAAGAGGTGATTATATTTATTGGATGGAGTTTAACTGAAATTCCAGACAGCTGTAAAGCTCTCTGAGGAGAGAGGAGTTTTAAAGCTTGTCTATTAGCATGTAGTACAACAACAGTCTTTCTTGTTGCAAATTCATGACATATTGTTTTAATAATGTTGCCTATTCTAAAAATCTCAGCATTTTTTCTCAGTGTGCGCTTGTCTTTCAAGAGATTATAGTAAAATGCAGAGCAGTCCAGTCCAAATTTAAGACATATGAAAAGCATTGCCTTCATGACTGTTAAACTTAGTCGAGATTTATCCGGTGTCCATGCTGCGTTCATTAATGAGAACACACGCTCCACAGATGCAGATGTCCCAGGCAGGCATAAAACAAACTCCACAGCCTTGGCTAAGTCTCCGAAGTTGATGGTCTTGCTCTCCAGCTCGAAAAACAACTGTCAATCTCTCAGACACAGCTGTCTTGTTCATGTTCCACTCAGTGATGTGACGAGTGACAATGTTTTTTGCGTAAGCTCACTCATTAAAGTTGGGATGTCTCTCATTAGGGCCCGCTCAAGTTTTTCTGTGTTCTCCAATGAACGGCTCCAATTTTGGAGGAAATCCACAGATGCTGAATAAATGTTTCTGACTGCACAAAAGAAATCATCCACTCGTATGTCTCCAGCTTCAACCAAGGCATCCAACTACTTTTAATGTCAGAGCCTATGACTGATTCCTCCTGCCTGACCTGCAAGACTTTACTCAGGTCATGAATGTGCATATCTATGGCTGTACACAATAGAATTATAAGCAAAAAGTCATTCACTTGCATGCACTTTGTCAGATTCAGAACTTCATAAAAACCAAGCTAACGCTTGGTGTGGCACACTTACTTTTAGCAGCACCAACATGCATTTTTGTATGAACATGCTGCACGATGTCGGTGTGGCCTCCATGGGCAATAGTAAACTGAGTTCCACAAATCTCACACCTCACTTTACTAGATTCTGTCTGTGACTCTTTTTTTTAAACTTTAAACTCTTTTTGAAGATCCTCATGAATGCACACTTCCTTGACATTTTTCCAGCCACAATTTCCTGTGTGATCTTTTCAACTGACTCTTCAATCAGTTCATTCACTGGATATCTATTGATAGGGGATTGTGATTGGATAGTTTAATCCAATCATATACTTCAAATAACATGGTGTGAGTTTATTGGTTTTACAATCACTAAGAAATATGCTTTTGAAAGAGGGGAAATATGGGACAAAACACCATTTTTTCAGAATAAGTCGGGCAAAGTGCTTAAAAATGTGACTGTCCCAAGAAAAACGGGACGTCTGGCCATCCTACACTAAAGATGTATTTCACTGGTAAATCCATCACCACCCACATGAAAAAAATATATAATTTGACTATTTTTTTCCCTTCTGAACAGCAGAAAATGCATTTCCAAACACATGGTAGAGATATACTCCATCCAGTCCCCCCTGCTGAGCTGGTCCTCGCCCTGAATTTGCATTACATTGTGTAGATCTCATCTCCGCCTCCACTTTTGTCTGCCACCTCTATCTAGATAATGAAATTGTCTTGCTTACAACCTGATTTAATGTTGTTTAGCAATGCTCAAGTCAAAGACAAATGCCGGGAGAAGGGTGCTTGTGGTGAGAAATAAAAATGGAAAATGGACAGGCTTTGATGTGCTGTTTTGAAGAGGTATTTCCTCTGGTCAAGTGTGGTGAAAGTGTCACTGAAGATGAACTGGTAAATCAAGGTCAGCTCTGTCATCCAAATCATCCCTTATGCATCTTTACTATGTACGTGTATGTTTTGACAACACTCAAGATGGAAAGAGCATGGTAGGTTAGTCAGTGCCCAAAATGAACATTCAACAACAGCAATATGTGAGTTATTGTAACTCGGCTTTGGCGAGTTAGCTGGTAACAATCAGAAACTGCAACATAATTTATGGAATTTTAGTGATTTCTGTGCCACTAGTTCCACCAAATGGAATTTTAAAAATAAAAATTGTTTTCAAACAGCTTTTCCGAATAATCCCCCATCTTGTGTTGATCAAACCAACAGGTAGTACCTCCCCAAACTCAAGCCATTGTTTGAGGCTATGGCGCTGTGTTGGGCAGTCAGGATGGTTGAACAAACAGAGCAATGTTTTATAGCATGACACAGTGTTCACAGTTTTCAAGGAACTCAACCATATAATGGCTTACTTATACAGTAGATGTCTCTGCATATTAAACAAGAATAGATATTATTGAAGCTGTAGGCTTTAAGTAGAATTATAAAAATTATAATATGACCCTTAATGATTTAAGCATCCTGAGCATCAACTCTAATCAAATATATACAGACTGTCAAAAAGATGTTTTCAAACTTTTGATGCCAAGGATCCCAAAATATGATGATTGCTTTGTGAGGGACCCTCTTCCTAAAATATAAACACATCTTTATTTTCATACTGAAAGACCCATTTATACTGTGAATGAAATATATATAGCTTGATATTATACAGTCAAGCTATATATATACATACATACATACATATACTTGTTGTTAGCAAAATTGTTTAATTGTTGAATTTTATATTGTCACAAAATAAAAGTCAAAAGAAATACTTCTGGAAAAGATTTACTTTGTATAAAGTTAATAGCATATGTTTTTTTCTGCCTAATATTAATGTTAGTTGTACTGTATAAACCTGAAGAAAATTTTTATTCAAATGTTAAATTTCATTACAAAGTACAGTATTTGTAGACTTTAGAAAGCAGAATGAAACAGTAATATCACATTTTTTTTTTCATTTTTTTTTTATTATTTTTCTCCAAAACGGCAGGTCTTGTGGGATGTTTCTGGTATGCAGTGGTTACTACATGCCAAAAGTGGTCCAAGTAAGGACAACCGGTGAACCTGCAACAGGGTCATTGAAGCCCTACATGTCCGATCCCACAGAAGAGCTACTGTAGCAGAAATTGCTGAAAAACTTAATGCTAGCCATGATAGAAAGGTGTCAAAACACACAATGCATCGCAGACCCCTGTCCACTGCCGAAAGTGTCTACAATGGGCACGTGAGCATCAGAACTGAACCATGGAAGAAGGTGGTATGGTCTGATGAATCACGTTTTAATTTAGATCATGTGGACTGCTGGGTGCATGTGCGTCATTTAACTGGAGAAGAGTTGGCAGCAGGATGCATCATGGGAAGAAGGCAGGCTGGCGGAGGCTGTGTGGTGCTCTGGGCAATGTTCTAATGGGAAACCTTGGATCCTGGCATGTGGATGTTACTTTGACACATACCAACTACCTAAAGATTGTTGCAGACCATGTACATACCTTCATGGCAACGGTATTCCCTGATGTCAGTGGCCTCTTTCAACAGGATAATGCACCCTGCAGCACTGCAAAAGAAATTCAGGAATGGTTTGAGGAAAATGACAAATAATTCATGGTGACTTTGCCTCCAAATTCCCCAGATCTCAATCAGATTGAACATCTGTGGGATGTGCTGGACCAACAAGTCCGATCCATGGCCCCACCTCACAACTTATAGGACTTAAAGGAACTGCTGCTAACATCTTGGTGCCAGAAACCAAAGGACACCTTCAGAGGTTTTGTGGAGTCCATGCCTCCACAGGTCAGAGGTGTTTTGGTGGCACGAGTGGGACCTACACAATATAAGGCAGATGGTTTTAATGTTATGGCTGATCGGTGTATATATATCTAATATCATAGCCATTAAGAAACATTTCTGAGCAGGTATAGGAAAAAGGTAATTTTGAGCACTGGTTAAAGTAAAGTGGGAGAACAAAACATGTCACTGAATAGCACTGAAATGTATTTGCCACTTGATTGTGATAGCTTTATAAGCTACTCTGATGGAACGACTACACCCACACGCTTCCCTTTTCATTCTCTCCAGGAAGCCTATACACCATGTTTGTTTGGGTTACTGTAGAACCATGCAACCACATGACCTGAAGTCAGATTCAATCTCTGACTCTGATCCACCCAAGTCTTGCCCAAAATAGAGACCAATAGTATTTGCATTCTCACTAGACCCTGTTACATGGGTCAGTGGTGCTGCGGGATGCATTGAAATGAACTGAACACTTCCTTCTGGCCTGGACGCAAAACATTGTCTAGAATTTGTATTAGGATCCTATTGTGATCAAGATTCTTGCTATTCCAAGGGGGGAAGTCAATAGAAGGCACATTCAGATGAAACAGAGAACAATAAACCTATTATCTATTATGCTCCAAAGACTAAGGTCTCAATTTCTCTGAATAAATTCAGATTAAAAGAAAGAGCTGAATGCAGCTGTCCTCTCCTAACTCTCATGTTGGACAACAATGTAAAAGTTTGCTTCCAAATGCTGATGATTATGTAATAAAAAGTACAGTGATTACTTCCTTTTTGCCCAAGCAATAACAATCAATTTAGTATGCTCCAGTGCTGGAGCTTTGCTGTTTTCATTAGATGGTATTTCTAAGCAGCTCCAGTCTGTCTATTTATGGCCACTGAAGCACTAATTCTATCAGGTTTTTGTTGGTATTTTTTCTCTCTTTTATCCTATGCAAAAAGAAAGACCCTACTTCTTCTCTCCCTTCCTCTTTCTCTTGCATAACCAGTGCTTGAAGTGGGAGGGTACTCACCTGTACGCAATACTGTAACTGCACCTCTGTAATTCATTTGACAGAATACCAGCATATTTTCTTGAGAACCACCACTTCTCCCAGTATACAATATGATATTCTTTATTTAATGTCAGTTAGTGGGTGATTTGATGTTGCCCGCCAGTAACCCTTTAACTGATTTTGATAAAATCGCATCAGTCTAAACATCCGAGGGCTCTTTATGCAAATCTCAGAGGTGAGATTATCAAAACTCAGCCACATAGGCAACAGCATCAGTGGTCATCAGAAGTGATCTGTGGGTTAGTTCCAGATAGAAGCAAATGTATTTAAGCTTGTCTGGGCATACTTCAGTTACACTGCTCTCCAAAACATTTAGGTGAGCAAATATTTATTTCATAAACAATAAACCTATTTTTAGTCAAGTTAATTTAATCATGCCCTTATATGTTAGTTGAGAGAGTGAGGTCAGCCAGATCTTAAGAAGGAATTTGTGGACAGACCTTAAAAATGTTAAATAAAAAACCCTGACTATTTTAATGTAAATAAATGCATATTATGAAAAGTGTTTAGTTTTCCAGTGCAATATAAATACTGAAAAATTTGGCTTCCGATGGGTTTCCATCTACAAAGTAGTTGAAAAGCCCTGCTATATAGTATAAACCCCCAGGTTTATTTATTTATTTTAAAATAAACTGTGGTGATGGGGGTGTGGTCGTGTGTCTGTCTGCAGAAGAGAGGGAGTAGGGTGGCTCATCAAGCTTTTTGACATGATTTCAAACAGCTGTTTCTCATAACAGTGATGGTGGAGAGATGCCCTAAAACATCTGAACATGCCATAGAAGTGAGAGAGAAATAATGACACAAGTCTGAAGTGTTGATGTGTCTTATGTGTGTCTCTGAGAGTGAAATAAGAAAAGACTACATACAGTGCTGAAGGCAGAAAAATTAAAGCCTTATCTGAAGCGTGACACTGCTCCCCGTCTCCTTCTGTTCCTAACCTGACCCTGAAGTTCTATTACACAGGTGCTGAAAACCCAGGATCCAAGGAAACACGTCGTCATGGAGTCCTCAACATTGGATGAGGTGATCAAGACCCTCGCCGGCATTAGGCCCTCGTCGAGCTGCGGTTGGGGCAGGAGCAGCTTTTTCAACTCCTGCTCCAAACCCAAGCGGAGGACCGACAGGCATTCTGGAGAATGATCAGATATGAGGGGGTTGCTGCTGAAGCCCCAGCTGTCCAACTGGTCACCCTTGTCAAAATGGGGCCAGCCGACGATCCCGAAGCATACCTTGACCTCTTCAAGAAGTCAGCTGAGGTGTGGGAATGGCCCCCTGACCAGTGGGTGGCCCAACTCTCAGGGAAAGTGCATCTTGTGGCCAAACAGCTACCCACAGCCATCATCCTCATTTATGCTGACTGGAAGAGAGCCATTCTGCAACAGGTTGACCAGACCCCCTAACAGAACAAACAGAACTTCTGCCAACAAAGTGCCACCATCCGGCATCTCTGGAGGAAGCGATCCAGGTGGCAGAGGTCTACATGGCGGTGTTTCTAGGAAGCAGTGATCCGGAATCAATCTCTCTCTCTCTCTCTCTCTCTCTCTCTCTCTCTCTATAAATATATATATATACAAAGTGGACATTCACGGGGAAGTTTGCAGGTGGTCAGTTGGTAAATCCACCAGCTACCCCAAAAGTCCTCGAGATGGGCATAATAGAAGGTACTAGTACCGAAGAGCGACGGGATAGTCCAATTCTGTGTGTACTATCGAAAAGTGAAAATAAGAAAAATAAATTTTACTCGTACCCAATGCCCCAGATTTGGAAGTTGTGTGCAGTTCAATTTTATTTTACACTAGATTTAACAAAGTGTTACTGGCAGATCCCTTCAACTTTAATCTCCGAAAAATAACTGCGGTTTTCACACCGTTCAGCTTACACCAATTTGTGACACTTCGGTTTGGTTTGTTTGTTTGGGGCCCCCTCCACATTCCAGTGTCTCATGGACAAAATTCTCAGGCCACATACGGCATATGCTGCCGCTTATATAGTAATGATTGGCGGCAGCACATGCAACATCTGAGAGCTGCCTTGAGATAGCTGTGGTGGGCGAGGCTCACGGCCAACCCATAGAAGTGCACAATTGGGCGAGTGGAAGTTCGGTATCTGGGGTCCCACTTCAGCCATGGGCAGGTGCGTCCCCAAATTAAAAAAATAAATAAAAAAGGAGGTGAGACAGTTTCTGGGGTTGGATGGCTGCTACTACCAACGGTTTGCGCTTAGTTATTCTGATGTCACCAGCCCGCTGACTGATCTCACTCGAAAAGGGGCTCCCGATCCGGTCCAGTGGACGGAGTCGTGCCAACAGGCTTTTCTAAAAGTGAAATCTGCACTTTGTGGGGGACCACTCTTACATGCGCCAAACTTCTCTCTCCCCTTTATTCTGCAGACAGATTCATCTGACAGAGGGCTGGGGGCACCTCTTTGAGGTGGAGGGGGAGGAGCGAACTGTGCTGTTCATTGGTCGTAAACTCTCATTGAGCGAAACTAAGTACAGAACCATTGAAAAGGAGTGTTTGGCGATCAAGTGGGTGGTCCTCACCCTCCAGTTCTACCTGCTGGGGCAGGCCTTCACCCTCTGTTCAGATCACGCCCCACTCCAGTGGCTTCACCGCATGAAGGATACCAATGCAAGGGTCACCTGCTGCAGATGGCTGTGGCTAAAGTTCCAGAAATAGAGGGAGGGTATTTGGCACGACGGATGTTGCCCCGGCCTGAGTCGAGTGGTGGGGGTATGTGGTGATGAGGGCGTGGTCATGTGTCTGTCTGTGGAAGAGAGGGAGTAGTTTGGCTCATCAAGCTAGTTGACACAAATTTCCTTACAACAGCAGAACACGCCAGAGAAGGGATAGAGAGAAATCGACACAAGTCTGCAGCATTGACGTGTCTTATGTGTGTCTCTGAGTGTTGAGAACTTTATTATTTTAAGAAGTTTATGTTTATTGAGAGTGTTGAATACTGAACTGAGTGAAATAAGAAAAGACTGCATATGGTGCTGAAGGCAGAAAAATAAAAGCCTTACCTGCAGCGTGTCACTGCTTCCTGTCTCCGAACCTGAAGTTTTATTACAAAAACATTCTGTATGTTGTAAAAAAAAAAAAAAAAAAAAAGTCTCAAAGTACAATTTATTTTACAATAAATACATATATACTAACAAGGAGAAAACCTGCTCTTTTTGCACTATTTTTGTTATCTCTAGCTTTTGGATCAAGGATAGGGTGAGTGTCTTTGTAGGAAATAATTACAGTGTGTATTAAAGATACTCTGGGTTCACTAAGTTGAGCTCAATCACAAGCATTTGTGGCATAATGTTGATTATCAAAAAATGTATTTTGACTTTTTCTTTGAAAAAAAAAAGTAAAATCTGGGTTGCAGTGAGGCACTTACAATGGAAGTGAATGTTGCCTGTAAAAATTAAAATACTTACTGTATCAAAAGTAACTGCAAGGGCAAGTATGTTCATTATGAATGCTACAGACCTTCACACATAATACTTAATGGGTATAGACACACACACTCACCATCATACATTGTGTATGAAGGTCTACAACCCCAATTCCGAAAAACTTGGGACAGTATGAAAAATGCTAATAAAAACAAAAAGGAGTGATTTGTAAATTACATTCACCATTTACTATATTGAAAGCACCACATCTAAAAATAAAATAATGTTTTACCTTGTTTTCATAGTTTTTTGAAAATGTACAGTCATTTCAAATCAGATGACTGCAACACACTCCAAAAAAGTTGGGACAACCGAGTGTTTACCAATGTGAAACATCACTATTTCTTCTAATAACAAGTTTGTTAAGTTTAAAAAGTGGAATTATCCCCCATTCATCCATTATGCTGATCTTCAGCTGCACAATTGTACAGGGTCTTTGTTGCTGTATTGTGCGCTTCAAAATTCCCCACACCTTCTCAACTGGAGATGGTCAGGACTGTGGGCAGGCCAATCTTGCACCTGTGATCTCTGCTTATTCAGGCCAATATGTGGCTTGAAGTTGTCCTGCTGAAAATTCCGGGACATCCCTGGAAAAGACAGTGCTGGATGGCAGTATATGCTGCTCCAAAATTTTTACATATATGTCTGCAATAATGGTGCCCTCAAAGATTTGCGACCTACCATGCCATGGGCACAGACACACCTCTGGCCCATACAGACACTGGCATTTGCTCTTTGTTCATTTTCCTTTTTGGCCTGGAGAACACGACGGCAGTATTTTTCAAAAACTATTTGAAATGTGGACTCATATGACCAAAAACATGGTTCCACTGTTCTACTTTCCATCTAAGATGAGACAGAGCCCAGAGAAGTCGGCAGCACTTTTGAACAGTGTTGATGTAATGCATATCCAGTTTACAGTATATAAAGTACAGTATAACCCTGCATTGTATGTGCATAGGATCACAGAAAATGAAGGGATTGTATTGTATTGTATGTTTTTATGGGTACATGCTATGTTCAGTGCAGTTTAATAGAATTTGGGTGGTGTGCTGAATTGAAAAGGAGACGGTTTTATTCACATCATACTGACAATAGCAAGACCTACCACCTCCACATAAAGTTTCAGACTGACCATTTTTACCATATGATTACAACAATATATTTTAGTGCGCAATGTGAATATCAAAGGTTTGCAATACAGAAAATAAATATAATGGTAATTCCCATAGGAGCATATTTTTAGCAGCATTCGTCTGAAATTATTTTTCTCTTTCATTTTCCACATAGGGATTTCAAATAACTCTACAATCATTTTTAAGCCATGAATCAAACCATCCATTGCAGGACATATTAAACCTCAAAAAACTTTAATTTGAAGCAAAACAGTATTTAAAAATTGGTTAAATTATTTTATGATAGTATGAGCATGAGGCCTATGAAGCATATGAAGCATTGCAAATTACATCTGAAAAGCAGCACAATATATGTTACAACTATTGATTCATCAGTGTTAAAACAATATTCTTGAAGTTATTTAAAAAATAGTCATATATGTACAAATATTTAAGTTGTTTATGAGTGTACAGAGGCTAAATTATTTGTGTCATTCTAGATGTTTCGTGGGAGTGGACAGATGCATCTGAGCTGTTTTGCAAGAATTTTCATGGAAACAAATTCTCTGATTGGCGGATCTCTTTTTAGGATTATTGGTAGTGTGGTTCTCTGCTGGAAATTGAACTTTATATGCATTTTTATTTGAAGTTGAAATCCCACTAAATTGTTTCTTTTACAGAAGCTTTTATGATAACTTCAAAGCTTCAATTCTTTTAAGGTCTTAAAATGTATACAGTAAATTATCGTAAAAAAAGAAACCTTTCTGACAATTAAGTTTTTCTTCCGTAACCTGGCTGTTGTACTTTACACCATTCTCATTCCCAGGTAAGTGTAATACGGCACTGTTCGTAGTAAAACATGTTTCTATAACTCTCCTTACTAATTCATTATTATCAGTTCAAAACAAAATCTAAAAAGTCACCACAAGAAAACACCATCATACTCTCCCCTCCATCATTCTCTCTTTTCTGTCTCACTGCAGCTGTGAACCTCTTCACCCAGCCTGGCACAAGAGATCTATACCCCTGCATGATGAACAATGGAGGTATTAGAAGGCTCTGTTAAGCTGCAGCCCTCTTCAAGGTACCAGATCCGAGCTCTCAGCAGCTGTGCTAACCCCCATTCACTTCTACTGAAAGAAATCCTTACTCTCTATCCCAAAGACTGCTTAATGCAAGGCTCTCTCAATTGAAAAGAGTGTTTATTATTTCTTTATTATCCCAGAAAAAGGACACACAGATTCTTTTTTTGCCAGTACATTTTCATCTGCCAAAGGCAAGCAGTCAATTATTATTGTTATTTTTTATTTATTTCGGTTCGCCACGCCTTGTTTTTGAGCCTCCCCATCTAAGAGGACTAGGGTGGGGCTGGGTGGCCGACAGCCCCTCCCCCTGAGTGTGGCGAGGAGGCTTCCTCGTGACTTTTTGCCTCCTGGAACCTGGTGATAGCTACATTCATAGTGTCATCAAATAAGCCAGAAGGAAAAAACCGGGGCATCGAGAAGGAAAGTTTTGTCCCTGTCTCTGATGCCCGATAGGTTAAGCCATAAGTGTCTCTCCGCCTTCCCCACAAGCATGGAGGTGGTCCTGCACAGGCGAGTGGGTCTCTTTAGCGATGATGCCTAGCCAGGCGAGAGATAACCCGCAAGTGTCTCTTCTACCGGCGGCATCACCGAATACCCCCCGAGCCTCAGCACCCACGATAGTTGAATATTTCAACATCGAGGGCATGAAGACATGGGAAGTATAATGATTCCTCCATGGATGAGAATTCTCGTTATGGAGGTCATAGAGGAAAGTATGTGACTGATATAGCGTTCCCTTCCCCCTTTTTTTATTTATTTATTTTGGCCACCAGACAAAAATCTGTCTTCTAGTTTGAAGCGTTTGAGGAGGGGGGGTCTCTTAATTCCACAGCCGCTTTATTATTGTGCGTGGGATGTACAGAGGTTCAGTGTCCCCCTCATGAACCGAAGAGGCGCCGAGGCGCGCTTCAGGCTTACGAGAAGGATCAGCTGGATCTGGGGAGAGAGCGAGCAATAGGGACGGACCCGTCTCTCGCTCCTCAGCCAGACCATACAATGCCCCATGAATGCAGTGTGGGCGCCGATTCTCGGAAGCGAGACGAGCGCAAAGCATTTTGACCAAGAGCAGATCGCAATGCTTGCACCCGCCCTGCCTCAACACGAGAGTAGCATGCTCTTCCCCCAAACAAACAAAGCAAAACTGATGCATGTCCCTCTCAGCCATAGAGCGGAGACAAGGGAACACACATCATTTGCCCTGACTTTCAGTCTTTTTTTTTCCTCTTTTCCCCTTTTTTTGAAAGAAGAGAAAGAGAGAAAGGTCTTCTGCACACTACCTAACAAATTCTAACTCCTAACAGAGGAAAGAAAGTTCTGACAGGCTCGTGATAGCACACACACACAGAGTGATCTGAAGACAAAAGATCTGACGATGCTCCTGTGATGCATCTATTTATAGCCCTGCCCCAGGTGCATCCAATGATGCACCTGGGGCAGAGGCTATAAATTCTGGTCAATGTTTATTTACGTGTTGCACACATATTCACAGCTGGTCACACCTAAAGTTGTTCCCAAAGCACTTTTCTCATTCTCATTGATAGGGAACTTGATATCCTGAACTTTTTTCTTTTTCAGCTAAATTGGCTTATGCCCATATCGACAGCCCCTCCCATTCCCATATTGAATTTTTACCTACTATAACAAAACACTTGTGACATGCTGTCCAGTGCTGGTACAATTAGACATGCTCTATAAATCATCACCCACATACTTCGAGTGGAGGACGGAAAAAATAGCAAACAGGACTGTAGCCAAGGAAGGGTAAGAGGGCACAACTGGAAAGTATTGTGGCAAAGGAACAGGGGATATTAATACATATCAGCAGCTGGAAGTGTTCAGATAGATGAAGAAAACGTGTGTGTGTTCTTTTACACTGGATGAGGATAAGCACTGTAAACATGGATGAAGGCCACTTTATATAGACATATCTTTCTATTAGCGGCATTCCTATAGTTCTGATATTTAGTAGGCCTGTAACCACACTGCAACATTTAATTGTTTGTATCCCTCTGTTTCTCTGTGTTTGCAGCATTCGAGACAGGCTGTCAGTCTGTGTAACATTCAACAGTTGATCCTGCTTTGGCTTAATTTGGCTTCAGAAAAATAGAAGAAAAAAAAAAGTGGTCATATATTTTTGAAAACATAAGCTACTCATTATTAATGTCTTGTTGATTTAACTATTGTATTGAAATAATATCACACTAGAAATTGAGCTTTTGTTCTGATTATCAAAACAGCTGAAACACATCAAATACCTATGGCACTCTGCCTTCATCTAATTACCTGCATTATAACAGCCTGATCTCATTCAATTTATGTGACTATGGTGACATTTATGCAAAATGGTTCATTACACTAATCCAGTGGCATAGATAAGAGTGAGCTGGGCTGGGCAAGGTCCCACCCAAATAAGACGCAGGCCCACCTAAAAAATCAAAAGATAATTCTAAATATATATGTATAAATAAAATAGTAAAAAAAATGCATAAATTATGATTTCTGAAAATGTGAAAAAAAAATGTATGTGATGCTTCTCTGTAAAGGAAGATTTATTTTTAGTGAGGCCTACCCAAATATAATTTCCTGGCTGCGCCCTTGCACTTGGCTGTGCCCTTGCAATTACTGTGACAGTTCTAAGGTTAAATGTCCACTATGTGCTGCTAAAAGTGAGTCAAATATTCTTTCAAAACAGATTAGGTTTAGGAGGACAGTCTTCAGAGAGACTGCCTTTAACTCAACTGACTCGAGGGGCATGAAGGGGGTTCTCCGTAGGCCAGGAGAGGGCCACGGAAAGGTCAAATGAGGGAAAGAGGCGCGGTCTGCCTCTATAGCAACTATATAAACCTTGAGAGTGGAGGGGGACAGCTGCCCATCCAACTTCTCTTGCAGGAAGGAATGCACTCACCACATGCGCAGCTCTGGGGGTCTTCACTCCGGGAAGAACACCACTTTGCGAAGATACTCTACTTAAGGGAGTAGAGGTGCCTTGTAGAAGGGGCTCTGGCCTGATTGATCATGTTAACCACAGCGGGCAGTAGACCAGTTAGGTCCACCGGGTCCCATGCAGGGACCAGACTTGGAGATTCCAGAGGTCTGGGCATGGGTGCCAGAGGGTGCCCCGTCCCTGAGAAAGAAGGTCCTTCCTCAGGGGAATCTGCCAGGGAGGAGCTGTCATGAGGAGTGTGAGATCCAGGAACCAGGTCTGAGTGGGCAAGTATGGAGCCACGAGGGTGACCTACTCCTTGTCCTCCCTGACCTTGCACAGGACCTTTGCAAGTAGGCTCACTGGGGAGAATGCATACTTATGCAGCCCTCGGGGACAGTCATGTGCCAGTGCATCTATGCCGAGGGGAGCTCACGTCAAGGCATACCAGAGCGGGCAGTGGGAGATGGGAGGTGAATAGGTCTACCTGTGCCTTGCTGAATTGACTCCAAATTAGCTGGACCGCCTGACGGTGGAGTCTCCACTCTCCCCTGTGCGTTACCTGCCATGACAGAGCATCTGCTGTGACGTTGAGGTTGCTCGGGATGTGAGTGGCGTGCAGCAACCTGAGCCGCCGCTGATTCCAGAGGAGACCATGACGGACGAGTTGTGAGCGTAAACCGCCTTGGCATGTAGGCCACTGTAGAGGTGCTGTCCATGTGGATCAACACATGCTTGCCCTGAATCAACGGCCGTAGCCTCCCCAGGGTGAGCAGTACCACCAGCAACTCGAGGCAGTTGATGTACCAACGCAGGTGAGGTCCTGTCCAGAAGCCCACAGCTGCGTGCCCATTACATACTGCACCCCAGCCGGTCTTGGAGGTGTCTGTCGTAACCACGATGCACCTGGACACTTGCTGTATGGGGACTCCTGCCCGCAAGAACATCAGGTCAGTCCAAGGGCTGAAAAGGTGGTGTTAGAGCCACACGATGTGTGCCGCAGCACCATATGTGCCTTGGGACTCGAGTCTGGAGCCAGTGCTGTAGAGGTCTCATATGCATCAACCCCTGAAGCCTCTGAAAGTACTTCAGTGTGACCGACTTCAGTGTGGATGGGTTCAGGCAGTTCAGCACCGACTGAACACTTGTACGTGAGGTGCGCTATCATTGACACAGAGTCTATCTCCATGATGAGAAAAGAGATTCTCTGAACTGGGGAGAGCTTGCCATTTTCCAGTTGACCCAAAGCCCTAAATGGCTGAGGTGCGTGAGCACCAGGTCCCTGTGTGTGCACAGTAACTCTCGAGAGTGTGCTAGAATCAGCCAGTCATCGAGATAGTTCAGTATGCATATGCTCACTTCCCTTAGCGGGGCAAGGGCAGCCTCTGTGATCTTCGTGAAGATGCGGGGAGACAAGCTGAAGGGGAGGTCCTTGTACTGATACGCCCAACCATCAAACGCAAACTGTGGAAAGAGTCTGAGTCAAGGTAAAATCAAGATGTGAAAGTATGCGTCCTTCAGGTCTACCACCACAAACCAATCTTAATGCCGGATGTGTGACAAAATGTGCTTCTGTGACAGCATCTTGAACTTGATCTTGAACGGCGGCACTCTCGTTCTTTACCGATGTGAAGAGAACACGTGGAACCGAGGTGGGCGCCAGGCGAATTGAATTGCATGTCCGAGTCGGACAGCTCTGGCCAGCCATTGAGATGGAATAACCACGTATCCAAAATCCGGGCAAGGGGCACTAAGTGAAGGATTGCATCCGACGTTCCTGGGGATGGGCCCTCGCAGCGTGGGGAAGCAGGGAGAGCTGTGTTGGGGAGCGGGGCTTCAACATGAGGTGGGAGCACTGAGGAGACCCTCCCACCAGTTTCAGCAATAGGTGGTGCTCCAGGACCACAAGTGTGGACATCGTTTGCCCGATGGCTTGCGCTGTGATCTTCATCGCTCGGAGGGCGAGATCGGTCGCCGAGCACAGTTCTTGCAGCACACTGGGATCAGAACTACCCTCGTGCAAATCTCTTAGCGCCTTGGCCTGATGCACTTGTAGGAGGGCCATGGCATGCAAGGTGGAGGCAACCTGACAGGCAGGGCTGTAGGCTTTCGTTACCAGAGACGACATCATCCTACAGGCTCCGGAAGGAAGTGCCGGTCGATTCAGCCACACTTTAAAAAGATGTTCAACGTCACTGTGCACAACTCTTTTAGAGAAAATAAACTCTTTCAAAGCGTTGTCGAAGCGCCCAGGGGAGTAGTATGCAGCGGAGTGCAGAGTGGAGAGAGACTGCTGGAAAGCATTGTAGATCCAACAGCAACCCTCTGAGAGAGTAGGTGAATGAATGAGCAGACATCTTCAGCTTGCAGTAGTGTGAATGCTCGGCTCCGAATAAAAAATCTGAATGAACTTGTCTTCTGGCTTCCCTTTTATACCCGTATGTCAGGGGGAGTGGCAAGCAAATTCAACTCGCCAATTCTCATTGGCCTTTTCTCAAAGATCTGAAGGTGTTTTGGGCTCTCAAGATCGACCCCTAATGTCATTTCATCGACACAAGTGAGTGAGTGACAGAAGGGGAACTATTATTCTGCCATTTTTCTCATGATTTTTGTGAAAGTGAATAAAAGACATTGTTATTGTAGCCTCTACTGCTTATATCACCAGGAAACTTCCGCTTTATGTACAATGAGCTAGGTAAAAATAATTTTGCAAAAATGTAGCAACATGATTCTCTGAGACCAGACTGCATTATTGTGATATAGTTAGAAAATGAAAAATATAGTTGGAAAGTGGGGAAGCAACGAAGCAGTTCAGGCAAGTGTGTATTTTCTGCCAATATATATAGATATAGATATATATCTATAAATGTTTGTGGCACGGTGGAGGGCGGGACTGGGACGTGATTACGCACGCCCGGTCCTGTATTAGGCTGATCAAGCCGTCAAGAGGGATAAAGGCCACTCGCGGACGGCGATGCGGGAGACAGAGATCGTTCACGGACATGTCCGTTATCTTATGTGTTTGTATTTTGAGTTCCTCATTAAACCTATTATTTTATATGTCAAGCCGGTTTCTCGCCTCTTCCTTGCCCGTGAAAATGAACTGTTCTACACTGTTTAACATTTAACAGTTGCATTTCCATCCTAATTCGACGGCTTAATTAACATTACGCTACTTAATTAAACAAACTTCTCATTCATCACCATCATCATCAAATTATGAACATTTGGAACTCATAACTACATTATCTTTCAATTATTACATCTTTTTAACCTTGTAAAAAAACAGAACTTATCAGCATTACATTCTGACAAAGAAATAAGTTTTCATTCTCTCTCAATTTAATACATCAGTACACATTTGACCACATTTATGGAAGTTCACACATTACAAAATGCATACTCACCAAATCCAAAGAAAATAGAACATAAATTATCTATTTTTATCGGATACTGTTAACTTTTGATCAAAGTTACAGGGCTGCTCGTCTCACCAGTCTTACAGAGAAAAGAAAATGGCTTTCTCCATCCAGCAACTAGTGTGCTGGGGCGGTACTTACAACGCTGAGTGAGTGACAGAAGGGGAACTGTTATTCTGCCATTTTTCTCATGATTTTTGTGAAAGTGAATAAAAGACATTGTTATTATAGCCTCTACTGTTTATATCACCAGGAAACTTCTGCTTTATGTACAATGAGCTAGGTAAAAATAATTTTGCAAAAATGTAGCAACATGATTCTCTGAGACCAGACTGCATTATTGTGATATAGTTAGAAAATGAAAAATATAGAAAGTGAGGAAGCAACAAAGCAGTTCAGGCAAGTGTGTATTTTCTGCTTAGATCCATACTTCACACACGCATCTTTTGGTGTTTGTAACTTAAGATTCTCCAACAGGTCTCTCAGTGGTTTCTCAATAAATTCAACTCTCAACAACATAAACTCTCAATAACATAATCTCTTGGAAATATTTATTCTCAGTCGACACATCAACATCGCACAATTGTATCACTCTATCCCCTCTCTGGTGTGTTTGGGGTACTTTTAAGGTCTCCCTCCACTATCACTTTAAAAATAAACAGCTGTTAGAAATTACGGCAGCCAGTTTGACCAAATTTAACACTCCCTCTCTCCCGCATACAAGCATACAACCACACACCCATTCCCACAATTATAAAGTAGGAACTCTGTCATACCTAACACACTTTGTAAAAACTCAATGCCACACCCGTCCGATGTTTATAGAAAATTCCATCGCACTTTCTGGCTTATTTTCTCAAGTACAGAAATGCATTAGCAAAATGCAGTGTTTGGTTATGTTCACTCATGCTTTTATGTATGATTGTCCTACTGCACTCATATCAGCTGATGGGATAAAATGCACACTCATGCAAGCAAACTGATTCCAAATGTGGCAAAATTTAGCTGAGAATATCAAATGTGCCTTAGCAATCCCTTTCAGATAACAATCAATGAAGAAAACATTCTAGTGTTTAAACCTTGCAGTACATTTCATCTTACCTTTCTATGACTCACTGGGGCAACAAGAATGATTGAGCCCAGCATGACCTGATTTCAGGCACTATAACTGATAACTGTTATAACATACACAAAAAAGCTTTTGAACACTGTTGAACTGTTCCCATCAATAGTTATTGAAATAGTTCACCTCGTGAACTAGTTCCCAGTTGTGCATTCTCTCCTCTTTCTTTCCACTCCATTTTGGATTCTCTGATCCTCTTAAGAAATCTAAATCTGAATACAGGATGTAACCATAAACCTCTAACTCTCATGACAGCACTTGCAAATTTCAGCTATCAAAATAGAGTGACGGCCTTGAGAAAAACAGAACTCTTTTTTCGCTTTCCATCTGAACTTGCCAAACAACCGAGAGGTGATCGGCAAGGGCTCTTCTGACATATCATCTTCAAAGGCAGGCTATTAATAATCTCCATAAATAATAACAGGTTGCCAGGTGTATGACGTAGATGAGAATGTCACAGTATATGCCCCCTCGGACACTTTGTCTGTCTCAGATGGCACAGTGTATAAAGCCAGTGCTCATTACACTAAATGCTGGGACTGCTCATTTGCAAAGAGAACAAAATATATGAATAATTTTAATAACAGATAGGCCTTTGGAATTTAATTTGTTCACCCAATAAGTCATCATTTACATAATGTTTTTCCAAGACCATATGCCTTTCTATCTTCAGGGAAACACAAAATGAGATGTTCTCCAGCATTAGTTTGTCACCATTTATATCATTGCTTCTTTTCAATGAGGCAGTCATTCTAATCTCCTTTTGTTTCATGTAAGAAAGAAAGACATAATGGTTCTGAAACAGCAAGTTAAAAAAATTAAACTTTTAGGCACATAAGATGCTTCACAAAAACATTTGTCTTAAGATGGTTATTTATATTTTCAGCTTTTGAGTGTCAATAGGAAATATAAATTTTACGCACCCAAACATTTCATTTGCAAATAGAATAGAAGAACATGGAGCCCTGCCCCAGAGAGCCCCCCACTGAATATTTAGTCAGTCTGGGATTACAAGAACAGACAGAAGCAATTGAGACAGCTGAAATAGATTGAAGAAGTGTGCCAAATTCACCAAGAAACACTGTATCCAGGTGTACCTTCGAGAATTGGTGCTGTTTTGAAGGCAAAGTTGGTCTAATATATATATATATATATATATAGATAGATAGATAGATAGATAGATAGATAGATAGATAGATAGATAGATAGATAGATAGATAGATAGATAGATAGATAGATAGATAGATAGATAGCTATCTATAATTGTTTAACATTTAACAATTGCATTTCCGTCCTAATTTGACGGCTTAATTAACATTACGCTACTTAATTAAACAAACTTCTCACTCATCACCATCATCATCAAAATATGAACATTTGGAACTCATAACCACATTATCTTTCAATTATTACATCTTTTTAACCTTGTAAAACAACAGAACTTATCAGCATTACATTCTGACAAAGAAATAAGTTTTAATTTTCTCTCAATTTAATACATCAGTACACATTTGACCACATTTATGGAAGTTTACACATTACAAAATGCATACTCACCAAATCCAAAGAAAATAGACATAAATTATCTATTTTTATCTGATGCTGTTAACTTTTGATCAAAGTTGCAGGGCTGCTTGTCTCACCAGTCTTACAGAGAAAAGAAAATAGCTTTCTCCATCCAGCAACTAGAGTGTTGGAGCGGTACTTACAATTTAGAGCTCACGTAATTGGACAACCATTGCGATGTCAATCATTATACCAACATGCATTTTCTTTAGATTTTCTTATTTTCCATACACTCAACTCTTTTCTGGTTAGTTTATTATTTTAACAAACTTTTTAATTATTTCCTTTTCATAATTAATTTGCTAAATTATACAGGGTTACACGTAATTTGAAAGTGAAGAGCATGAGATCTTGCTGACATGTCGGCTGTCATCATTGCTGGTATTGCTGTTGAGAAAGAGATCCTTATGGATTTAAAAACACGAGATGTTCTGCATGACCGTGTGATTGCTTAATTTATTAAAAAGGAAAGGGGGGCTGATTTTCACTTCAAGCAAATTGTTAAGTGCTTTTTGCATTGTTATAGCAACATCAGGAGTTTTCTAAGTGAAAGTTTGGCTGCTTGAGCATTCAGTGTCGGATCAAGCTTTGAAAAGTAGCGCTGTGTTCCATCAACTTGGAATGTCAGAATTACAACTTCCTGCTAGGAAAAGTGCAATGGAATGCATCTTGAAGTCATAATTACAACTTGTAGGCTCCTGCAGAAATTCTCAACTCGCCGAGATGCAGGGGCATGATGTCACAAACATGTCAACACTTAGGGAGATATACAAAGTATGTAATAAACATTCACTTTATTAAGTAATATTGATGAGTTTGTTTCCACATTACATTATATTAAATCTTGTTTAACAAACACCTGCAGAAACAGATGTATAAAAAGTGGTAAATTATAATCTCTTTTGATAATTGTACACCTGAAGCACAAATGTTAGCACTGCAGCATTGTTGATCAGTTGGGTTGCTAGGAGACTTCTCTAATGAGAGTCAAACCCCTGATAAGCTAACAGGAGCATTGCAGTTTTGTTTCCTTAAACGCCATCTTCTGAATATCGAGGGATGGAATGTATTTATGGTCGGAGATATCAAGTAGGAATATCCTTCATTAAACCTGAATGGAATGCAGCATTACCATGTACCCTGATGAAACGAAATTTATTGCAATATATTTTTAGATTGATTTAGACTTGGTAGATTCATATGAAAAATTATGATTTTTGAATGTCTGTTTGGGAGAAGTTAATTTCATAAAACAGTCATGATGTAATTAAAATGAGGCTTGAGCATTAAGTGTCATTTCAAGTTCTGTATTTCGTGCGAGGACGTGTTTTTAAAATAACAACTGGTATTAGTTAGCTGCAAAATAATGTATGATGCCCAAAGGCATAGGGTGTCTAATTCATTGTGAAACTGTGTTTTCTTAATGGCATGAATCACACTGAAGGACTAGAATGTAAATGCATGGCAAAATCTAGTGCAGTCCATGAGGAGGAGATACACTGCAGTACTTAATGCAGCTGGTGGACACACCAGATACTGACTGTTTAATGTATTGTGGTACATGGATATCACCACAAGAACCACAAAGATATAGTGCTGTGGTGATCTCATGTGTTACTTTTGGTTGCATCCAAAATAACCAGCATTAAAATTCACGAATATATGGATTTCTTTCTTTTCTGCCAAACACTATTTGTATGCATTAAATGTTAATGTGACATTTATAAATGCAACATTAAAGCAGAAACAGCAAAATTGCTTATTCAGTAAAACTATGAATATCAGTAAAGCTGCCAAAAAGAAAGGAGAAATGAAATTCGAATTGATATTCTAAAATGAAAACACCTTATATATCGTGATAGATGTTTCTTGTTCCGACAGACTTAGCTAAAGCAGCCTAAATGTGAGTTGATTAATAAAAAAGGTATATCCCTGGCTAAAGAGTATTTAGTCTAGATTTCAACTGAGAGAGTGTGTCTGTGTCCCAAACAGTGAGATTATTCCATAGTTTTTGAGAAAAAAACTCAAAACCTCAACCCCCCCCCCCCCCCCCAAGTGGATGTAGCTTGAAAGCTTAAAGAGGAGTTACTTTTGATAATTTTGATTAGGTTTAGGGACTTTGAAATAACTCTAAATCAAGTCAGAATTGATTTAACTCTAAATCAATCAAGTCAGAAGTAATTGGTTGTAACTGTTTAGACCTGGTTTAAATATTAGTCTTTGGTGAGCTGATCACAAGTGTTCAGCTGAAAGAAATCACTGTTTATACATGGTATTAGACCTTCCGTGCATCTTAAATGCGTTTCCTGTGACCACTTGTGTTCAGATTTCGTTAAAGGGATTTCATAACCACATACTTTACTTCGTATGGCAAATAACCAAAACAAAACACAATTTCCACTTAATATGTCAAAAAGAAAATAAAAAAAATCAACGTGTTTCTGACAAAATCTCAGTGTGGTTTGAGTGACTGGATCGCCAAAAAATTTGACCCCATTTACACCTGTATTTAGCACTGTCCACCTGCAATCGGATCACCCAAATTTATGTTAATACCATCTGTAAATGGGACCTTACAGCTCCAGCTTCAGTTTGACTAATGAGAGACAATGTACCCCACTCCACACCACCAAAATGTAATGGGTTAGATTAATCCCTGCCTCTCTACCGAAGGGTCGCAGGAGCTTCGCCTAATAATAGCTGCTATCAATCAATGATGTGTATGCTTTGTGTCAATAGCTTTGAGGGAATATTACTATCATCACAACTAAGGATAACATATGTAAAAACACACATGTTTGTAATGCGTTCTGAGAAAAATAAAGACATACTGAACGCAATTATCAAAATGAAAGAAAGGCCCATGTATTCTCCTAATAGTTGTTGCAGGTTGTATGAATGAGTGGTATTTTATTGTCTGTTTCAAGTGTTTTGCATTTGTATTTGAAAACAAGGATTTTTCATTGCTGTGAAATACAGTTGAATGTACTTCCTGAATAATACTAAGTAAGCACTGGATATTACAATACAGTGTTTCTCTCTTAGTCCCTATGCATTTCTTCATGCAGCCATGAAACAACTGGGGCCAATTTAGCTCTCAAAAAAAAAAAACATCTTCGCTCGAGAACATCTGTTACAAAGGTAGCCTATATTGAAAAATACTGTTTTCTTAAGACCAGGAAATAGGATTAAGGGTTTTCTAAATATAAGTCTAAGATCTTAGTTATTCCACAGGATATCATGTTTAAGGTAAACAGAGGTTTATGTTATTCTAGAAATACTTTGTGCAAATACTTGGCACTACTGTGTATAGTCTATGTCATATCATGACATTGACTTGCAATGTCATTTTAATAAAACCTCACTTCTTCATAAATTATTGTGACAATTTAAGATTATGTGGGGAGAAAGAATGACTGACGTCTGTGGAATAAGTGGGGGAAGACACTTAAAAGGCGAAGAAAGTCCTTTGATACGGAGTGATAGAAAATAGCGATCTATATGTGCATAATTTAAGGTGATGCATGGAATATCCACCATCAGACATATTTGAATTTTTTCTTTATCTGGTTTTCAACCTATTATTTAATTATAATTGATGAAATACCATATGGAAATTTGATGTGATACAGAATCATTGCAAACGTCTTTTTCTGATAAGGCCACTTAAACTAATCTATTGTAAGGTTTAGCTAGAGACATTTATGGAAAGAAATGTATTTGCTGTTACTCTGAGGGATGGCTCCTTTGCAATCAACATTGTACCCTTACTCTTCATTCATTCTGTAAGTGAACTGCAGAAACCCTTTTATTAAAACAGTTTTGATGCTCTGTAAGGTTAGACTGCCACACACTGTTTTTTCTGCTTAGGTAGTCTTGCAGCAGCCTACCTCCCAACACCTCAGAGCTGTGTCTCCCTCAGGTTCATCAGGTTCATTTCAGGCTCATTAGGGCCAGTCGATGAGAACACGGTTCTTTGGATGTGGGGGTTGAACTTAGAGGTGCCTGTAGTAAGAGTATGTGCATCTCACAGAACGATGTGTACTTGACTAAAAGACTGTAAAGGACATGAGCTCTTTTCAATTTAAAACAGTGGTTCTCAGCTGGTTTTGCTTCAGGACCCAGAATTTTACAGTAGACATCCTTAATTAATTATTTACATCACATAGATTTGTCTTTATAGTTTGACTGTTTGGTTTTAAATGTCATGATTTCAAATGGTCTGCTGCTCTTGATAACATAATTAATCTCACAATTATGACTGGGTAAACCATGTTTATTCTCATTGCAATTGAGCCCATATTTTCGGGCAGTCTCATGACCAAGAAGTCACTGTAGTGACTTTTTGCCTAAATACTTTTGCCAAAAATACATACCTAAACATTAGATTGTCACAATCAGTCAAATGACATGCTAAAACTGTATATGCTTCCCCTGGGAGATATTATCAGGAATCGTGTAATAAGTTTCCACTGCTATGCTGATACACAACATTATATTTCTTCAAAACCTGATGAGATTTCATAGTTCTCCAAATTAGCAGAGTATATCAATGAAATAAAAGATTGGATGGCCAGAAATTTCCTTCTACTCAATTCTGACAAAACAGAGGTACTAATTATTAGACAAAAAAACTCTCAAAATAAGCTGCTACAATATCATTTGACTCTCGATGGATGTACTGTTACATCATCTTCAACAGCGAAGAAATTAGGTATTATATTTGATACCAATCGGTCCTTTGAAAATCAGATTACCAATGTTTGTAGAACAGCATTCTTCCACCTAAGAAGTTTTGAATGGTCTAGCTCCACAGTACTTAAGTGACCTTCTACCACGTTATATTCCATCACGTTCATTACGATCGCAAAATTCTGGCCTGTTAATAGTTCCTAGAATATCAAAATCCACAAAAGGAGGTAGATCCTTTTCCTATTTGGCTCCTAAACTATGGAATAGTCTAGACTAAAGACTCATCTATATACACAGGCATACACACTTATTTATTTGAAACTTAATTCAAATAAATAAGTGTGGAACTTGAAACATCGATCATGATCTATAACTCTGCAAAAGATTCACTGATGCCAACTCCAACCATAGGTCATGGTATACTTCATATGCCATTGCCTGGACCTTGGACTTAGGAGAGACCTCACTGGAATTACCGGCCAGTTGAACCGAAAAGAACCTCACTGATCTCAGCCTGCATCACCTTGGTCTAATGATGGACAACACTCTGAAAATGGAATACACAGTCTATCAATACATTTCAAACAAAAGCCATTATCAGTCAACTAACCAAGGACAATGCATCTATATGAACTTCTGCAATTAATCCAGAATGAACTTCAAAGATATTAGTCTTGAATCTTACAGTTCTTACAAAATCTTTGTTTAAACACTGGCCCTTAACACTTACTTAGTTTAATAATTTTTAAACCATGACTTGCACTCCACATCAATAAGTAATATTGCCATTATATTCATGCTGTTAGCCAGAATGGAACTGGCCCCCACAGTGAGCCTGGTTTCTCCCAAGGTTATAATTCTCCTTTAAATATCTTAAGGAGTTTTGTGTTCCTAACCAGGTTCTAAATACCATTATTATTTAATTACTTGTTTTAATACACACTTCATAATCATTATTAATCAAACTACACAATGATGACTCTAAAACTTTATAGATATTTTGGTTTAATTTTCTGTTAATGCATGATTTTCTGTAAAGCTGCTTTGAAACGATATGTTTTGAAAGGTGCTATACAAATAAAAATGACTTGACTTGATAATTTTATATTAAAATGCAGCATTGTCTAAAGCAATCAGTACCGTCGCTCCCTATAAGCAGACTTCGCAGTCTGCGTAGGGCACCAACTCCCTAGGGGGTCACCATCTTACCCTAGGAAGGCACCAGAAAGTCCACCGGCTACCCTTTCTCACATGTTATACGTTATTCAAGGACACGAAAGCAGTTGCAGAACATAGATGACCGCTTCGCGCTCATATCACGTGAACCCCCCGGTCAGACGATCACTTTGTGCTCATATCCACCTGGAACTCTGCGAAGGGCATCAATTTGGATAGCTATGAAATCCTCTGAAATTAGTTAGACATGATATTAGAGTGACATTTAATCTACAAACCCAAGACATTTCAGTGGTGTAGGTAAAAAGCGTAGCTTTTACCAAGTGGCAGAGGAATTTGCAAAAAAAAAAATACTGTAGAGTTTTACTAGGTTAACAGCCTTTGACCACAAAAGATATGGGACGCATTTGTTCTCCCTTATAAAAGTTGATATTTACCCTGCTATCCTATTTAATTATTAACTATGCTATTATCCTAATCATGCACAATTATATGGTACACTGCATTTTATTATTTGCATTTAGCATTGTTTTTCACTGCTGATTGTGACACTGCCCATTTTTGGGTCACAACCCTCAAGTTGAGAAGAACTGTTTTAACAGATCAGAGATTGTTTAGTTCAGTCAGCACATGGGTAATTTTTTTATCACAAAGATTTTATTTTTGTAAAAGTAATGTACATTAAAAAAAACGAAAGAGAGAAGTGATAATTGTGGGCAGAATTAAGTGTGAAATTCACATCAATTTTAGACTGCATTCGTGTTCTGCTTTGTAATCGAAACGGGCTTTGTAATCATCATGTTATTCACTTCAACAGCAACGGGGAGCACGACTCCCTATTCTTAAAATCAAAGGAAAAACACTTCACTTTTCACTCCAATTTTGTTAAATACCATTTTCAACAGCAGTATTTTCCCCCTACTACCGATTCAGGTGGCATCTCAACATTCATTAAACTGTGAGGGAGCGCAAGTGCTTGTAGTGGATGTTGACGTGGTGCCTCAGATAAAGTGCAAGCTGTGGATCTCATTACCTGCAGGTTGTTCAGAATAAGCCCACCTGCAACCTCAACTTTAGCCTTTCTGTGTTTGTCATGCTCAGGCCCAGCACACTGCTCTCTCCCTGCACCAGGTAATTAACTGGAATGTCAACACGAGATGAACTGCTGAGAAATAATCGCTTCTTTTATCTATGAGTCGTGACCATTATCTTTATTTTTCTTGCTTTTCCTAGCCATCTCCACCACTGGCACCCCCTCAACCCCGGCCCCTCCTTACCATTGTCTTATTTGTTCAGAATTGATGACATCCTCTACTTACCTTTAAATTAGTCTGCCCTCAGGAATGAAGTGCTCTGAAGAGGCTTGCCGAGGAAAGGAGAACTTCATTTTTCAACTATCTGTAAACAGTTTGTGAGTAAACCCATGACAGCTTATTAATTCAGTGGTTTTCGGGAACGGCCTGAAGTTTATGCACTGTAGAATTTAACAGAAAGCAATGTTAAAAAGTGTTAAGGAGGGAAAGATTTCTTAACTATTAGAAACTGTTTGATTTAAAAAAAAATGTCAGGTTCAGTACAAGTTAAGCTCAATCAGCAGCATTTCAGGAATAATGTTTATTTCCACAGAAAGAAAAAGAAAAAGAAAGTTACTGCAGTTATAGCAAGGAACTTAAAATGGAAATCAATGGGGCCAGTCCATAAACTGTAAAATACACATTGTTTCATAAGTATCAAGTCAATTTTAAACATGATTTTAAGGGAAGGCAAGTTTATGTATATAGCACATTTCATACATAATTGCAATAAAAAGTTTTTTTACATAAAAAGGATAAAGAAAATCAAGATACTTTGATATATATATTTAAAAACATTTAGTGTGATAGAATTGCTTAGAAACCTTATTTGTGTAAAATTATATGCAATATTTCAACTTTGTTTTTATGACAGTGAAACCCTATTATCCTGGTATAAGATGTAACTTTACACATAAATTTAGTAAGCAATTTTTCACACTAAAATCCCTACACAATGTGTATTTTAATGTTTATGGATTGGCCCCATTGATTTCCATTGTAAATGCCTCAATGTAACTGCAAGTTTTGTTCTGTTTGAAATTTTCTTTACTCACCCTCATGTCATTCCAAACCCATTTGACATCCTTTATTCCGTAAGCCACAAAAGGAGATGCCAGGCAGGATGTTCAAACTGACAAAATTGTTTCCAAACAATATATTGTAAATGGTGACCAGGTGATGTCAAGGACAAAAAAGCAGCATAAAAGTACCATAAAGTAGTCCTGATGACTCACACACTAAATTCCAAGTCTTCTGAAGCCATACAATAGCTTTGTGCATGGAAAAGATCGAAATTAAAGTTGTTAATCACTGTAAATCTCCACCTCCTCCATACTTTTGTCATGCTATAGTGATTTTATGGTGCTTTAAGATGTTTTTGAAGCTTAGCAGCCTCTGGTCACCATTCACTTTCATTGTACAAAAAAGTGAAGTTTCAATATTCTGCTTATCTTCTCCATGTTTGCTTTATTTTTTAGAAAATAATACAGGTTTGGATTGCTGTGAGTAAATGATGTCAGAATTATTATTTTTAGTCATCTATTCCTTTAAGGAGCTTAAATTTTGTTGCAATTAAAAATGACTGGTGAGTTGAAAGAAAGATTTGAATTCTGATTCTGAAAAGGTCTGGACTAATTCCAGCCATTTTAATTCTGTAAAACTAGGTCAAAAATTAGTTCATCACAGTATTATGGTAGTGATTAGTAACTCAGGTAGTGATTTTAATTTTAATAAAACTTTTTATCTAACTCTGCTAACAAAACCCTCTACTCCCTAAATCACAGCAGCAGTGGTATTTTCACTTGAGAAAGATTTTTTTTTTTTTAAATAAAATAATTTCATACAACATTTGTGTAACATGCTCTTCTGACATATTTTCCATATTTTGTGTTAACAGATTGAAAGTATAGACCTATTTAGTTAATTAATAATGTTAATTAAAGGAATGTTCCATGTTTAGTACAAATTTGTTTTTTAAAAGTCCTCATGTGCAACATAAACATCAGCTCAAGTATTTTTATTATTTATCCATCTTGCATGTTTGTTGAACAAGATAATAAAGCAGCATTATCTGATTGATGCCTTTCATCTTGCCCTTTGCCACCACATATGCATGAGGCCTGTAGCTATGACACAAAATCGGCTCCAGGAATCGATAATTTGAAAAGGGCACAAACACACACTCAGAAATCTATGTCCACCCAGCACCTTGTCGAGTCTTCCTGTGGTGTCAAGAGAAAAGAAAAAAAACTCTCCCTCAGGCAGTGCAATCCATCAACACAGGGCCTGGCCTTCAGACAAAACACACTCTCATTATGGCAGGTCAGGGCCCCACAAGAGCCTCTGAATACATGTTTACTGTTAGTGCAAAAAGCAGCAAACAAGTGTACTGTATCTACCAGAGTGCAACTGTTTTATGCATTTTTTGCTTTAAAGACTAGTTTTGTTAGTAGACTGTTTAAGCTTGGTTTTAAAGATGCTTGACAATACAAAGCCACTAACTTTCTCAGTGCACTTTGATGTTAAAAACATGCTGCTCTATTGAATTTGCATGTTGGATGTTTACATGAGTTTACAAGTATTTGATTTGAGAATGAGTAAAGACTACAAGTCTGTCTATCATAATAAGTGATTGTATGATTTCAAAAATGATTATTAAGTTGCATAGTCTACTGTAATGAAAATTTTGGGTGCTTTAATGTGAGTTATAATCAACCATGTGGGGCTGGGTTACAATTTCCGGGGCTGCAAGTAGCCATCCAATAGAGGGGCCCTTTCCGTATAAAACCAGGGAAAATGACATAAAAGTTTTGTTAAAAAGATGTTTAATGAAATACAAATCTAGTTAAAGATAATGAATGCATGTTTTCCACAGTTTTTCCTCTAAATGAACACAAGGAAGAATGGTAAATATGTATGTATATATATATATATATATATATATATATATATATTAATATTATTTATTTTTTTACAACATTTTTGTAAATTAATAGCGTGTGCAAAAACTACACCTTTGCTCACTTATAGTTTTAAACCCAGATGAATAATTTAAATTATTTTCCAGTCAAGTTTATTATTAAAAGTTTTGTTTAATACAATAGTAAAACATTTCTGCCATATTTACTTCACCTTCACCTACAGCTTTTATTTTGATGGAACAATGATTTGCACTCCAGTGTCAAACTCTTTTTTGACAGTTTAAATCTTTCTTAATACAAATCTGGTGAAATGTTGTCACTTCCTGCAGTGACTGCCGCTTCAAATGTTTGGAATTGCGCGAATGGGTGAACCTGCAACAATGTGGCTTCACAATGCACGTGAACTGTTCTGAGACAGCTGAAAACAGCGTATCCATGCATGAGCATAGAACAATGCGTCACCCATCAACACTTGAAATTCTTGCTTAGCTTTCCAACCGACATCTGGGGCCCCACACAATTGCTTGGTGGGAAACACTGCTACTGCTATTGTATGGAAATCAGATATACGGTGTAATGACAGAATTTTCATTTTGGGTATTTGTTAGAAGACTGAAGACAACAGCTTGATTTCATTGCTGCTTGACACTGCAAAGCTATAAACATCTAGATTTTTCAGCATAAATTTAGTCAGTAACATTCTCAAAGCCAGTAGAAGTATAACTTTAGAATTATAAGTTGTATGTGGCATTTAACAGGCTAATTTACCAAACTTCATTTAGAACCGCATGACTATAGGGTGTAGAGAGAGTGTTGTGGTATCCTGTAAATGCACTCTTAACATTCACCTCTAATATACATAGAAATGGGTGTGTAAGTGTATAAGAACAGGGTTACAGTGATAGTGTGTGATCTCTATTGCATTTGCATCACTGACAACGACTATATGACAACCACACACTAGTGTGTTAAGTACTCTCTGTTTACAGTATCTTCTCGTGAAGTCACTCCTATCTGCCAAGCATCAGACCTTGAAGGTTTGGAAACATGGGTTAAGATGCATTACAGTATGTATTCCACTTCAGAGACTCCTTATCTAACTCAATCCTTAACAAAACCTAACAAAATCCTTAACCCTCCCCAAATCACAGCAACAATGGTATACTCACTAGAGAAAGAAGAAAATGTGTTTTTGTAAAACAGAATAGAAGATGAACATTAGACTAAAATATATTGCACATTGCACAGGGAATTCAGAATTAGCAGAATATTTTCAAAAGTGAATAGTCGCTGTAGGTATCTTTAAAATATAAAATTGTAATTTTATACAGCATTTGAGGTACAGTATGTTGTCTACGACCATATTTTGTGTTAACAGATTGAAAGTAAAGGCCAATGTAGTTTAATTAAAGGAAAGTTCCATATTCAATACATTGTGGCCAAAAAATTATTTTGATATGCCCCTGGTTTATTTTTAAAAAGTAAAAGTTGTGGTAACAGTAAGGCAATTGCAATGGAAGTGAATGGGGCCAGTCCATAAACATTAAAAGATACAGTGTTTCAAAAGTATAGCCACAAGATGAAACATTATGTGCTAACATCATTTTAGTGTGATAAAATTGCTTATTAACCTTGACTGTGTAAACTTATATCCAATTTGTTGTCATGGCGATTAGGGATGAACCGATACCACTTTTTCTCTTCCGATTCCGATATCTGAAATCTCTGTATTGGCTGATATCGATCCCGATCGTTATTTTTTTGCATAATCAGTTTAGAATATCTTTACATTATTGTGTGGAACTAATTGGGTCTACTCTTTAATATGTAAAGAAACACAAACCTCTAACTACACATCCTTCAATATAAATGTATAGCTTGTTAAGAAACACTTTATTTTTAACTAGTATACTGGATAATGTAGCAGCAAAATTAACAGTAATTCCAGTATAAGTCATCAGTAGAAAAGAAGCTGTTTTTTTAATTTAATTTTTTTTATACAAAATGATTTCAACTTGTATCTGGTCTTTAAAGGATTCAAATCTCTTTTTATTTTTTGGAACCCATTCAACTTATATTTCCATTTTTTGGAACCCATTCAACAAATTATAATAATAATAATGATATATTATAATAGTAATATTTAAGCAATATCACACTCTCATTCGTGCTATATGGCCCTACATCAGCACTGCTGTGATTCAGCAACAGGCAGAGTGCCGTAGGTAATCACAGCAGTGCTGATTTAGGGCCATATAGCACAAATGCGAGTGTGATATTGCTTAAATCCAACAGTTCAATGAACAAGTAAATAAAAAAAAAAAATAGGAAAAACTGAGTACGGTCATAAAAACACATTTGTGCTTGAAACTACTTTCTTACATGACGGATCAGCATCTGCAGTTGCTGGTTCAAAACAAATGATGCGTCCAAGCCTTCGTTAATAATAAAAAAATGTAACTTCAGAAATAGTATCATGGCTTGTGCTGTTTTGAACAAGTTATTGCATAAGCAAGGATGTGTGTGTGTGTGTGTGTGTGTGTGTGTGTGTGTGTGTGTGTGTGTTCATGCGAGTGAGAGAAAGAGAGAGAGAGAGAGAGAGAGAGAGAGAGAGAGAGAGAGAGAGAGTGAGGGAGCGTGTGCAATCACCTTTGCCACTCTCAAGCAGAGATGCTGTCAGCTTTCTGAAGATCAGCATTCTCAGTGGAAAAATGGCATCCAAGCGGGGGTATTTCTCCCTATTCCGCGGTAGCCGGTGCACAAGAGTCAATCACTATTGAAACTACAATGTCCTCCACCATTTTAAACAGCTGTTGTGTAATTAATCAGTCTGTTGTGTCTCTCATTATTACACAGCATTATGGCTGTGATGAGCCATAATGCTGAAGCTGTTCATTTAAAGCCATTTAAAGTTATGTCCTAGCTGTATTAATAGTAATACAAGTGATCACGAAGAGCTGTTTTATGTCAATACTAGATGATGCGGATTCACTTCACGTCACCTAACTGGCTCATATTACACACAAAAATTATCTTTTGCCACCACCTGCTGGCTAACATATGTAATGTAAAAAAAAAAGACAAATATAAGCTCTTAACACAAATGTACTGCTCTTACACTTTAGTTTAGAATGGCACCAACACAAGTGGAGTGATACACAGTGAAGCGAGAAGTGAGTGCTGATAGTGTCAGACCATCAGTGCTCATGGAATTCGAGGACCAGAACTCTCAATTGTGCACCTTTAACTTTTAAACCCTCATGCTTTTATTTTGACATTTTGAACTCTCCGGGAAGTCCTGTAAGTGCGACTTTTTGCAGTCAATTTAACAGTAGTTTAATTAGCTTCTTATTCAAATTCTGGTAAAAAAATAAAAATAAATAAATAAATAATATATATATATATATATATATATATATATATATATATATATATATATATATATATATATATATTATTTATAATATATTTATATATATTGCGCACCGCGTGTAGGCTAAAAATAGCCGTGAGTGTGTGTGTAAACAGAGCAGTGCCATTCACTGACGTGCTTTTAATATTTACTTATTAAACACAGCTGTAACGTTTAGACGGGCAAGGAGGAGGCAAGAACCGGCTGGACAATGTAAATCATATTTTAATAATAAACTTAAAACAAAGGACAAACACACACATGACGGACATGTCCGTAAATGATCTCTCTCTCGTTGCACCACCGTCTGCCATCGGCCTTTATCCCTCTCGGAGGCTTGATTAGCCTGATACGGGACCGTTTGTGTATCATCACGACCCGGCAACGCCCTCCGCCCTGCCACAACAGCCTTTTGTGATTCACAGAGCTATCACACATCTTCATGTGGCTTTCAATAAAATGCATGAGTCATATAGACTGCTATAATGGATCTTTTATGTACATTTTTGGAGCTTGACAGTAACGAACATGACTAACAAACAGTATCTTAAAAAAAAAATTTTATATACTCTTTATTTTTTATTTTTATTGTATGTGTATTCTATATTGTGTGTATTGTTTACTGTACATTGTATATTATTATTGTGTTGTGCAAGTATGTGTACATTTGATACGTAAATTGTGTTGTGTATATTGTGTTGTGTAAATATGTTGTTTATTGTTAATTGGTATATGTCTCGAAACTGTCATGACTGCTATGTTGCTCGGACTTTCACCTACTGTTGCACTTGTGTACATGGTGATCCAGGTATCGGATCGGTGCATCCATCACAGCGACAGAACACTTGTAATCTGGTAAAGGCCATAACACTGGTAAATTCCTGATTTTATCACACTAAATGTTTACCTCTACTTTTTAAACTGTGTATTTTAGCGTTTATGGTCTGGTCGTATTCACTTCCATTGTAAGTGCCTTCCTGTCACTGCAATTTTTGCTTCACTTTTTATATATATATATATATATATATATATATATATATATATATATATATATATATATATATAATAGAGGGATGATTAAAAATAATGTTTGTGGTAATCAACATTATGCCACAAATGCTGGCATTTAAGCTTAACTTGCATTGAACCTGAACTTTAACATTGAACATTCCTTTAAACACAAATAATTTTTTAACCAACAGTGAAGAAAATCTAATTCATTTAGCCCAAATATTTCCATCCAAATTAAACAGCTTTGCAAGACAAAAACACAAAGTGTTACAGAACAATCACGACACCCCGTTTCCACACCTACTTAACAGTTCTTTCAGTCCACACATCTAACGGCAGCCATTAGGTAAGCTATGGCCACTAAGACCAAAGCTAGCCATCATGTTCCCAATCAATGGCCAAGACGCTAGCCCTGATAACTCATTTATGTGAATGTGGCACTCCGCATGTTGCAAGTGTCCCTTAAGCCCAGCAGTTGCCTAATCTGATTTTGGCCTTTTATATGCTGTTGAGATTGAAGGCATATTGAACAAGTCTGTCTAGGGGCCATTCAGAAGGAATACATTCCTTCATCTTCAATATCAGATAGCTCCTAGTCAGGACTGTCTATCGATCCATTGCTTTAGCAATTCTCCAGTGTGTAAGTGGCAGCTCCTAGACTATGGAAGATAAACACAATGGAGGAGATGAGTCATTTCAGTCTGGTGTGCTCTTCTTTTGCTCTCTATTGGCACTTTTCCATTGCACGATACGGTTCGATTCAATTTGACTCTACTCGCTTTACTTTCTGAGCTTGCTTTTCAACTGCTGTTTAGTGCCACCTCAATGTGGTTGGGATTATAGGCTGATCATCATAGTTGCACCACCTCTACTGCCGTGACATCATCTTAAACATGACACAAACATCACTGAACATAAACAATAACATGACCGCTGGCTCTTAGCTACTAGCTTGTTGTGATGCATAAAGCAGTTGTTGCATGGTGATTTTACACAAGTTTAACAGTTACATTGGCCTAATTGTTTTAGAAGCAAGCAGTAGCTGGTCAACTAAATAAAGTGAAGCTTTCAAGCAAAATATAGATTTAACATACCATCCTCCATCGTGGACTCCAACAATGTCGTGGCTGAGTCCAGGCTCTGACCAATCAGTGATCTTCGGGGTTCTGACGTCACATTTAGTATTGGCTCGGCTCGCTTGGAACCTCAACCGAGGTGGTACTTAAAGTAAAACATCTTCTCCCAGAAAGTCCCATTTTACCACTGTAAAAGCCTCATGTAATTTAATGTAATGTACCACTGATCTGAAAGCAGGAGGGTATTATTATGGTTTGATGCAATCTTAAAAAAATAAAACAATGGCTGAAGGCACACCTTTTCTAGCAGTACTTGACTGACTATCAAGTCCTTTTGCACACAAACAAATGTACTTATACTTCTGCTCTAGCATTGTAGTTCAACATTTGTATTAGCTAACATTAACAAAGATTAATAAATGCTGTAAAAAAAAACATGTTGTTTATTCGTGATACCTAATGCATTAACTAATATTAACGAATGGAACCTTATTGTAAAGTGTTACCATATAAATTTTACGTCAATTTCTGTCATCCTGAGGCCCCCTGTTGAGGTACAAAGTAGCTCATAAAGCATCAGAATATACAAATCTATATAGGCTATGGTATGAGTTTGAAAAATATGAATAAGGTTTTTAGGCAGTCCTCTGATGCAGCCACCTCAGCAGGAAGATGTTGTATGTGTGTGTGTGTATGGGGGGGAGGGGGGATACTGCCTGTGAAAATTAATCTTAAGATATATCTCAATATCTCAATGCAAAATTGTCCGTGCTGAGAGAGACAGCAGCCTGGGCAAAATCCTCTCACTGCATTTCTAATGTGTCACTGTATGAGTCTGGTGTGGGAAGCAGTGATGGGTGGGGGCAGGGCAGGACTGATTCAAAGGGGTAAATGATTGCCCTCTAGGGGAAGCAGAAAAAAGAAAACGCCAGAGAGGTTTATCAGAAAAGGAGCTGGCAGTCAGCCAAAGCTGTAGTGTCTGCAGTGAGAGAGAGAGAGAGAGAGAGAGAGAGAGAGAGAGAGAGAGAGAGAGAGAGAGAGAGAGAGAGAGAGAGAGAGAGAGAGAGAGAGAGAGATGCTCACCTCCTTGACACAGCAAATCTTCGGATTCCCTCTCCTGTCTGCTCTCTGGACACTATTCTAAAGACAAATATGCAAAATAAATGTAGGTCAAGGCGTGTGGGTTGTACACACTCATACTTTAGAGCAATATCCCACATATATTTTCCTTAAATAATAGAAAAATAGAAAATCAACACCAACACTTGTTTCACTGTTAATGAGGACTGCGGTTGTCCGGTAGTGTTGAAGCGCCACCCGCAGTTTCTTCAAATTGCTTCACAAGATATATAGTTTTGCATTTATTCTAAAATGGGAGAAAGTTCATGCACTAATTTAGCAAATACAGCAAGAACACTGTATGTTTGTCCTTTCACTTAATCTATGCCCAGGTGTCTAGCACTGACTGGATGTATGTTTATTCAATATGCTCGTCTCGCGCAGCAAATCCAGACATAAAGAAAATCCCACCCAGAGACGAGCGCACGCAAAGGGTTAACAACGGATGACTGACGGCTTGTGGGCGGAGTCGAGGCACGCTATTGGATAATTATATGTGACGTAATCAATATGAGAAACCTAGGAACTAGTTAAGAAGGCAGACGGCAATTTTGAAAAGAGGTTTGACGAGAGAGCGCAGCAGCTGTGAGTGTACTAAGGGGGAAAGTAGCTTTGAACTTTCTCAAACTGTGAACGCAAGAGGGAACATGGTGCTGCAAACGGAGAGCAGCTTGTCGCGGGAGACCACAGATACGGAGGAGAACGAGCTGATGTCTTGCAGCCCGGTGCCGCCGAAACCGGACTGGTGCAAGACAGCCACTGGACACATTAAACGACCCATGAACGCCTTTATGGTGTGGTCCAAGATTGAGAGGAGAAAAATTATGGAGCAGTCGCCGGACATGCACAATGCAGAGATTTCCAAAAGGTTGGGAAAGCGCTGGAAAATGCTGAAGGACAGTGAAAAAATTCCTTTTATCCGAGAAGCCGAGCGGCTGCGTCTCCAACACATGGCTGACTACCCCGACTACAAATACAGACCCAAGAAGAAACCAAAGCTCGACGGTTCTTCGAAACCTGCGGTGCAGTCGCCGGAGAAGATCCGCAAAATGGTTAAAGCCGCAGCGAAGAAGTGCACGAAACTCAAGCCGAGCAAACCGGTACACATCAGAGCGAGAGCCCCCTCACAAGACTGTAGATTCAACTATGTTTTTACAAACTTAAAAGTGACCCAGTCTATTAAAAGGGAACTTACTGATGATGAAGATGACGACGATGATGCTGACGAGGAGGAGGATGACTACGAGGACGAGGAGTACGTCAGACTGCACAACGTCCCGGCGAGCCCCACTCTGAGTTCCGCCGCCGAGTCGGACGGCGCGAGCATGTACGAGGAGACCACGCACACGAGCGGCAGCAGACTGTTTTACAACTTCAAGAACATTACCAAGCAGAGCGCAGCATACCCTGCCTTGGTCTCACCAGCATCCTCTTTCAGGTCCATCTCTTCGTCCAGCAGCTCCAACGAGGACACCGACGACTTGCTGGTGGACTTCAGTTTGAACTTAGCGGCGGGCTCTCACGTAGCGGACCTGGGAAACACTTCAGGAAACCTTTGTCTCTCTCTGGTGGATAAAGATTTGGACTCGTTCAGCGAGGGCAGCCTCGGTTCTCACTTTGAGTTCCCGGACTATTGCACTCCTGAGCTCAGTGAGATGATCGCGGGGGACTGGCTCGAGGCGAACTTTTCAGATCTGGTTTTCACGTACTAACAAGAAAACTCTCGGTGTCCTCCGGCTAACGGGGACATCACGCATCTTCAGGTTATTTTTTATTTTTGCCTCTGTGGTTTTTCCTGGTTCGGCGTAAAGACAGCGGGACTTACGTTATTATGAGACTGACTGATAACGTTACAAAAAAAGTGACTGGGTTGTATGTGGTTATTCTGTGGGGTTGCAGTGAAACTGCTTGCATTTAGATGGAGCGCAAAATGTAAAATCTAAACTATGCATTCCCATCCCACTCAAATCTCCACAGGAAGCTGGCAAACGGCTGCTGGACCGAACAGAGGCAGTTCTGAAACACTGTTCAGGATGCAACTTTTTCCGAGGTCTTATGTAAACTCTGTATGCTACAAATGTTTTTTTTGTTTTTTTTTTACCGGTTCCGTTTCCTCCCATGTATGGGAATATTTATGTAGACAATTGCTCTAGAACATAGGTATGGCAGGAAGCATTTTGATACATAACCAACAACATACCTCATCTTTTTAGAAAAAGTAAAATATTTTCTGGCATATTTTTGTACAGTTAAAGGGAATGTTCTTACTGTGCTTTTAAGTGAGGTTTCTTCAGGCACTTCAACCCGGTTTCATTTTTAAAAGCATGCAAGCATTACACTGAGAATTCAACTTGCATTTAAATGCCTGGTAATGATTTTACTCAAGGCAAATGTACAGCTGTAGATCTGAAGCGTTTTTATAGGGAGATGTACAGTGGAATTGGGGGAACGCATACATGGACCTCATGTCTGGTACTAGATTGAAGATTGTATATGTTCTGTAATATAGTAAATTTAGGAGTATATGTATATCTGTGTGAATGCGTCCCAAATAGCAGGTGTAAAACTGGATTTTGTTTTGCATTTTTTTATTATCTTAATGGCACATTTGTTTTTCATTATTTTTGTGCAATATACTCTCAAAATGGACCATCTGCGTTTTGTAGCAAAGGAAATGAGTTTCATGTCGTCATGCTGAAGTCTGTATCTGACACAAATAAATCAGCTGGAACTGATAAGAAAATGTATGTCTGGTTAATTGTTTGTGTGAGAGAAAGTGAGCTAGAAAGACTTTTGATTTTGCCGTTGGACTAATTCAAATAGGTTGACATTACTAGATATGAGAAATGCATATTTTTCCTCTTTTAGGGTTAAACTGGTAAACATCTGCTCTTTTAAGAAATAAAATATCGCGCTCGTGGAAGAAGCCCACTTTGATTGGTGTAATGATCCCCTCACCTTCCCCCAAAGAGTTCAACCCCTCTTTTTTTTTTTCCTGTGCATTCATTCAGCAGGCCTCTGACCTGGAAAGAGGAATCCTGCACTTTTAGTGCATATAAAACAAATAACAATATTAAACAGAAAAAAAAAAAACATCATGATATCATGTATTGGTACAACACCTAATGGGAAAACAAGTTATTCAGATAATCAATACTCTGAAAGATTATTCAGAGTCCTCATATTATTCAGATGGAGATGAGATGCCACCAACCTAAAGAGTGCATGATAAAGACTTGCTATTATAGACTGTGCCATAGCAAGTTGACTTTATATGATATCTCCGTTTATATTTTTTGAGTGGCAAATAATCTACTAATTGATTGAAACCTTTTTCCTCAATATTTGCACAATTCTCATTTGCTTCAATTGTCCAATACCTCTAAAAGAAGAGAGAAAATGAATGGTGTGATAAGCATATTATTTGTAGTCTGTCACATTAGATTCCTTGAAAAGTGACCTTATAGGAACAATCTGACCTGTACAACTGGAAACCCAGTTTATTTGAAAATCCGTGTCAGTCTGTATGCATTGAGCAGAGGGGATGGGACAAACTGGTGGGATAGCAGTTCATCTGAGCTCTCTCGGTTGGCACATATGTTAATCTACAGGAGAAAAGTCATTCACTGGGCGGCAGCCAAGATACATGGGTTTGATTATACATTCTCCTGTTCTGTTCAGGGGTGTATGTTACCATTCAGAGCAAAAAGCACTTTTCTTCTACCAGACCCATCATCTTTACAAGATAATTCTGTGGCTCCTGCACAACTACTAATTATTTTTTTAAAGTATAAGGGCATCTATGATGTTCACTTCATCAAGGTTTATGAAAATAAAGAAGAAAAAAAATAAAAAGATTGTTGCCGGTACTTGTTTTTCATCTTGTAGCATATCTACATATCTATTTTCTGCTGGTGATGATGCGAGTTAAATGCTCTGTGGTTAAATCAGTCAGGCAAATTTGAAAGTTGATCCAACGGCCTATGGCTTGATTAGCACAGGAAAATGTGGGTTCACCCATTATGACATTGAGATGAATGCAACTTTCAGATTTAATGCCAAGTGACACCCAAAATAGGAAACTTTTCAACATTCTCTCTTAAATTTAAACACACACATATAAATATAATTATTTGTATTTTTTTTTTACTTTAGTTTTTTTTATGTAGTTTAACATATTATCTAACAGCAGATAGCATCAGCAGAAGGTGTGACTGCATTATAAAGCACCTACATCTGACATTTGAGTTTAATTATAGCACTACAAAGATGAGAATAGACTTCCTGAATTACAATCTTTAAAGGTTAATGTATATCAGCAGTCAGTTGTGTACAAAGCAGGGCATCCAAAGCACTGCAAGTCTCACTAAGTGGCAAACCTAATTACTATGCAATATTAATTTATTGAGGAGCAGGCAAACTTTATCTACACATTTACAAGTTTGCAAGTTGTAAAAGATCTGAATTAAGCTGATTCTACAGCGTCTGCTAAATTTGAGTTCATCCCCCAGCTGGGTGCCACCCCTCAACCTCTTTTTACAACCCAGCTGATCTTTACTATATTTTATGGTTTTGTCAGTCTTAGTTGCTTTGTAGCCATATTCCTGACAGAAAATAACAAGCAAAGCAGCTTATAGATACGCAGCACAATGTGTCTGTCAAACCGCTTGCCTCACACTATCACAGATGGCGGTCTGGTGTGAGGATATACTATCCTCTGCGTCTCTGCTATTAATTAATCCAAATAATGAGACACAAACTGGATTTGCAACTTAAACCGTATGCTGTTGTGAAAATGTCTACACTACAGTGTGTGTTTAACTAGTTAGGTCTCATTTGAAAAAAATTATCATAGGATCATAACTATGTGAAAGTAAGAGGAATATTTTTATAACATTTTATCTAAATGCACAGTGGGACGCTGCTGAGGAGCTTGTGCCTTAATTTCAATTTACTCTCTTGAGTGCTAATTTGACTATCTGCATACATTTTTTGTAATTAACATTTTTATTGATTCATATGTACATGACAGCAAAAAACTCACATAATCAAGATTTTACATTTAAACCCCACTAATACAATCCCACTCTGAGCCACAACAAACACCCCTGTGATCCCACATAGTAACACACACACTCACACACACACAATACAAAAAAATTAAATATAATGATAATAAACATACACGATTAAACTAAACTACACTCTCTGCATCCCCTCCCTGAGAGCCACCCAAAAAAACTAAATATTTTCCCCATTTTTTAACAAATAAGTCCCTAAATGCAGCCTTCTACTTACCACTTCCACAAATGCAGCTACCCTCCCCATTTCCTCACACCACTCCGAAAAAGAGGGTGCTCCACTTGACTTCCAACCCTGTAAAATTACTTACCTGCCAATCATGACACTGGTCAGAACCCAGTTTTTATATGATTATCCCCCAAATTCATGACCACTCCATCACTCAAAATACAGAGTCTGGGACAAAGCAAAATTTTAACGTTCAAAACATCACATAATTAATTCTGAACCTTAAACCAAAAATCTTGGATCTTAACTCCAAAAGACATGGGTAGTATCTCCAACTTCTGACTGGCATCGCCAGCAGGTGGGTGTGTCTTTAAGACCAAGCCTCTATAATCTAGAGGGGGGTCCAATAAAATCTATGTAAAATCTTAAATTGCATAAGGTGAATCCTTGCATCTCTAGACAAAGACTTTACATTTTTTAGAATCCTAGTCCATACTCCTTCCTCCAATTCCAAGCTTAAATCTTTCTCTCATAATCTCTTGATAGAAGTTAAAGCTCCATCCCCCAGACTCTGAGTTAGCAGGAAGTAATACACTGATGCCTCATGACTTTTGACAATCTGCATAAATTAATGTATACATCAAAGTCAAAAAAATGTAACTACTTATTAAAGGATAGTTCACCCAAAAAGGACAATTCTCCTTACAATTGCAAGTGAATTGTCATTGAGGCTGCCATTATAAGTAAAATCTTCAATTCATGATAGAAAGTTATACATATTTGGATCAACATCATAGTAAGGAAAGGATGAAAGGGGGGGGCTGTTCCTTTAACTGTTTCTTTTTTTCTGCCTTGTTTAGAATGATCTGTAATTTTAATAATAAATAAATGTAAATCTATGATTCTGACAGGTGCATAGCCCAGTCTTCACCTCCAAGAAGTCCTATTTAAACATGTAAATATACTTCGTGATGGAATATTGGGAATTTTGATGAAATTTAATGCAAGCAGGATTGATCTGATTTTTCCTCCTTTTGCTCTTTCCATAGACGCAATGCATTTGTTTCAATGTGTCTTCACAAAATGTGTACATTTATAATAATTTATATTATTCGAGTTCTCACTTGATAGCTGAAACATGCTGTTTTCTTGTAGGGCATTTTTAGAAGGTCTGCTCTCATGTGAAAATAGATCACATCATCCATTTAATAGAGGATATAGACTGAGCTGTGTGGTTTTCCATGTTTTTCATTGCTTTGTGAATCTTCTGATTGACACACGACACAGTGAAACACACTCTCTGTCTTTATTTTTTAAGCACACAGACATACTGGCCTGTCATTTTGTACATATTTGTGATGAAACTTCAAAGTAAAACCCTATGAATGAAAATGAAAAAATTTGGAAGAATGGAAGAGCAAGACTTTCTCGCAATAAATGGCTTTCTGGTGTCCATGTAAATGTGGTCAGTCTGAGTAATTTTATAACACGGTTACAGTATATCAGTGTTGGCGACGCTACTTTAAAACTAGCTTCCCAATATATTAGCTATTCATAACTTAAAGTAACATCATCCATGTGCCAAGTTGCGATGATACTTAGCTACCTTAGACAACTTATATTTATGCTGTGTGCATTTAATCCCAATATAACGGTATCTACACTGATAACACAGTATTCGTAATAGACTGTAGTTTCTGCTTGGTGTCAGATTTGATATATTTTTTACGCTGTGGTGTAAAGGTTATAGCAGAATCTTTGCCACACAGTATGCCATGGTATACATGGTCATACCGCCCAGCCCTAACTGTTACTAACCACCACAACCCTCATTTGCTCTGCCCTTTTCTTAAATGTGTCTGCATGTCTTGGCTTCTCCCTAACTCACTCTCAGCTATTTCTATTTTGCTCAGTTTCCTGTAATTGAGCTTGTCATGTTTGTGCAGAGAGATGTCACATCAGATCACATTGTGCTTTTTGAGTAGCCTTAAAGAAAGAAGGTCATTGGTCTCCTCAACTTGAGGATCTGCGTCAGCTCTGAATATGTCGTTTTTGGCCCAGTTTTCTAATAGCTCATTTCCATAGTACTTCCTGCCTATTCCTTACTCCATCATTCTTCAAGACTGCTCTGCTGCTCACGGATCCTCTGGCAGTTGAGCTGCTATAATGAACTTGGGTTACCTTGTATGCTAAACAAAAACAATACCACTAGCCTAATATGTTCTGTAACATAAAGAAGTTTTTAAAAAGGTTTTTTTTCTCCTTTTGGTCATGTTTTATCACACCTAGAACACCCCCAAACAGCACTACCAACCCCAAATGTCCTCCTCATCACCTCCTCAGCCCTTCCCCCAGAGATCTAGACCAAAAACACAGATAAGCCTAGCTTTCTGTTACTTCCTGCTGATCCCGTGGACTGATAAGTATGCAGTGCTGCTTTTAGAGCACTAAGCCACAGAGGAAGATGTCATTACTTTTATTGACCAAAGGTATCACTGCCAGTAAATAGATCTTATAATTTTAAAAGAGGGCACCTCTACTGAAAAGACCATCATGAATTTCCATTTTGATCTACGCTGATGTATGCTGGCTAGTGTTGGTTTGGTGCTGGTCTAGCTTGTGGACCAACATAGACATGTTGTTCACCAACAACATGTGAATAACATGTGCCTTTCTGATGAAGCTGAGAGAGATTTGCTAGTTAAGAAGCCTTGTAGGGACATAAGCATTCCAGCATCCCAAATTGGGGTTGATCATCCAAAACAAAACATATGCAGGTGACCAGCAATGTTGGTCTATTTAACTTTAGGTGTCAGATCAGTTTGTAGTGTGTGGCCACAAAAATTCTTGCAAATCCTTGTGTGCTTATAAGAAACTCTGACTGCTCAATGAACCCAAGCGTTTACTCAGAGAGATGGATATTCTCAAACAAACATTTCTGTATTTGAATGGGTCTATAGTGGCAGTGACACCATGCTTACAAAGATGCCCAGACATTTAATCTACAAGTGTGTGTTTAAGTGTGCCCCTCAAGTTAGTCTATTCCTGGAAGTCATCACCCTCGGGCATGCTACAAATGGCAATGATACGGGCCTTAGTGTGCCTCAGATATGACAGGTCTGTGTTTTTACACTCAACATGCCTATTAAATGTAAAAATGTGCATGAAGATTCTCCTCACACAGGCTTTCTTAAACCCTAATAGGTTTTTACTGTGATTACCATGCAAGTCCATGTATTACATGAGTACATGTATTACCCAACAAAAGTTTGTAGACATATATTTATTCAGGTTATTTGTTTTCTCTGCTCTCATATCTGATATAACTGAACAATCTATATTTCTCTACTCTCCCCTGCCAGAGAGGCATTATGGTCCGGTGGATTGAATAAATTAATTCTGCTGGGATGTATGCTTCTTTCTTGCTCAATGTAATCTTTCTCCAGGTCCTCAGCGAGGCCACACCACTATGGGTTTGTAGATAAATACACTGAAAACAAACATTTGTCTTTGAACACTGCATTTTTCCCGAGTGTAACAGGAGCTTATAGTTTTAGTATGTGTTGACAGGTTCAGATTCCGATTGCTCTTAATGATTTGGAATCCTTGAAAGTTCCAATAACAATTCTTACTTTTGACGAAGAAGAAGAAGAAAGAAAAAATATTTGGAAATAATAGAGAAATGCATTTTAAAAGAAATGCATTTTTATTGCATTGACTGTCCTCAGAAGTCGTAAGTGTCACAAGAGTCATTTGTTGGGGACTATACTAGTGCTGTGTATTTTGTGCTGCAGATTCAAAAGAACCGGTTAATAAGAGTAATTAGTTTGGGAATCAGACTACACTGGTCGACTGTGTGTTACGTGCCGTAGATTAAAGAATCCACTCATAAGAGTATTTCGTTCAGGAACCCCACTACACTGTACACTACACTACACTACAATGTCTGTTTCACGCTGTATATTAAAAATAACCGGCTCATAAGGGTCATTCATTCTACATTGGTCGCGCTGTATGTGTTACACCACTACACCGGTCATGCTGTGTTTCGCCTTTTTGATTCAAGAACTGCACTGCAGTGGTCACACTGTGTGTTTCTCGCTGTAGATTTAAAGAACCAGTTCATAAGAGCCTGGGTTTGGGAACCCAATACAGTGATCGCACTTTTTTATGGTAGATTAATATGAGTGATTAACTGTAATTTATTCTGACTTCGCTGAATGCACTGTGTGTTTCAAAGATTATTTAGAAGAGAGGCAGTTCGGCCACTGAAACACTGTGAGAGCTTTTGTATTTTGGTGTTCTGTCCATGGAAAAATGCACATTCAAGAAATGTCATGAAAACCATGTGGTTCCAGTATTTATTTATTTTAAAAGGATCCAGCTCCAAATAAGAACCGGTTCTTGGGTTGCAAGCCTAGTCCAGACACTCTCCTAAGGGAATAATATAATAAAAATAAACATTTATTTATTTCCATGTATTGTATTTCATTAATGCCACCATATAGTTCAGAAAACATTTTGAGACACTTTGACAGTAAGTGGGAGCTTTAGAGCAAATTATATGTAGCCTACAGTATATGCCTGCACATGCACACATCTAGGAACATACTAAGACAGGGGCCGAAACACAAATGGTTTTGCAAACAGTTGCAAGTGCAAACCCCCAGTCTCACCAGATTCCCTGTTGAGAATTTGCTTGTTGACAAATCCTTGTTGGTGCTGTGCTAACAAGAGCAAGCAGAAAAGCAATGAAGGGCATTCAGAGCTAAAGAAAAGTCTGTCACTTTTTGGGGGAAATATGCAGTGACAGATAAAAGAAATAGAAAGGGGCTGGGAATCTGTGAATTGCAATTCTGCTTTAATTAAAGCAGTAGTCTCTCACTCGTTTCTACACCCACCTCTCTCTCCTCATCATCAGCTTCCACTTTTCCTGCTCATTTCTCAAATTAATGTGTGACCTGCACAATGCTCCCTATGTGTGAAAATTACTAATTGGCTGGTTTATAGTCCACTCTTGTGAAAGGAGCTGTCTGCCATGTTTCCCCTTTTCCCCCTTTACACTCCCTCTTCTTCCTGCACTACAAATCATCATGCGCACACATGCTAATGGCTGAAGTTTTCCAGAGGTCTTTCAATAAGTGGCCCAAGCGATCCACATGCTTCTTGAGCGAAGATTGGCTCCTAATGGGGACTGGCTGGTGAGCGAGTCAGGGTCAAATGCACTTTCAGTATGAGGCCTCTGTGAAGAGGTGTGTTAGTAGGCTAGTGTTTGTATTCCTGTGCAACATTTAATAGCAGGTGATTGGCAGAAATGTTGTCATTGTGAGTGCTTCACAGTAGACATTTTAAATAGGTCCAAGAAAAGCAGAAAATTAAACATTCCCAATATTTGTTTGCTACATGCACCACAAATCATATTACAGCAGCATCTAGATATGTCATGGAAGCACTTACCTTACCTTATCTCTTTGGCTTTTAGCATGAGTAAATATAGGAGTAGTCAGAATTTGTCACACAGGGAAGTTTTCACAAGGGCGATATCTTGTGTTTTCTCTCACAGTGGTTTTGTACTATGTTGGTTTAAAATGCACATTCGAAACTAAAATGTAAAATAATTTTGGTTAAATCAGTTTTACAAACTATTGTAATATCATCATGTTTTGCATAATAAAATTTCAATATTTGTTGACCAAAACAATGGTTGGATATTTTCATGAATCTTTTGTTTCATAATTGTTTTACTGTCAGCCTGATCTCACATAAAAATCGGCAAGTGTCAGTATACATTGACCGAATTTGAAATCACTGCCTCCAGATGCTAAGTGTGTCAGAGCACATAAACAAGTGTGACATCCATTTATATCCAGGAGAGGCCGCAGAAGACAGTTGTAAAAAGAATTGTTTTCAGCTAAACAGGGTGTAAAACAGTGAAGAGAAATGCTTATTTGATTTAATCTACCCCAACCAAAACCCAAATCTAATCTTAACCATTAGTAGAGACAAAATGCAATGTTAAGGACTAAAATTAAACGTCTTGGGTTACTTGAATGTAACCCCTGTTCCCTGATAAAAGCGGAACGAGATGCTGTGCTGAAATAGTGCTTTGGGAACAACTTTAGGTGTGACCAGCTGTGAATATGTGTGCAACACGTCAATGAACATTGACCGGAATTTATAGCCTCTGCCGGTGGAATCATTGGATGCACCTGGGGCAGGGCTATAAATAGATGCGTCACAGGAGCATCGTCAGGTATTTTGTCTGAAGAGCAGTCCCAGGGCATCCCAGTGTGGCAATGAAGCACAGCATCTCATTCCGCTTTTATCAGAGAACAGGAGTTACATTCAAGTAACCCGAGACGTTCTCTTTCAAAAAGCTACACTTCACAACGAGAATACCCACGCCGCCGCACTGTGGATGTCCGTACCCCCTACGGTTGTGTAGTGTGCTCACAAGTGCGCGAGAGGTCCCGGACATGAGCTTGTGATGTCGACTCAAGGACATAAGAGCCCGGAGTGGCATGAACATCCAAACTGTAAAATCTAATGAATGTGTGAGGAGAGGACCAGCCTGCTGCATCACAAACATGATGCAGAGGGACACCTCTAGCCAAGGCTTTAGAGGAGGCGACCACTCTGGTGAAGCTTGACCGCGCACCTCGTAGGCCAGGACAATAGTGTCCCTCACCCAATGCGACATAGTCTACTTGGTGGTGGCCACCCCCCTGTTGCAGCCCCCATGACAAACGAATAGTTGCCCTGACTTACGCCACTGGCTAGTGCGGTGGACATAAGTCTGAAGGGCACGGACTGGACAAAGTCTGAGAAGTCTTTCCTGCTCCGGCGTTGTAAACAGCGGGGAGCAGAAGGCTTCGAGAGTGACTGGATGTAAGGTCGAGAAAGGCACCTTAGGCAGATAGTCATGATGAGGGTGCAAAATTGCTTTGTTTACCTGGGGCAAACTCTAAGCAGTCTGGCAAGACAGACAGAGCCTGTAGGTCCCCAATTCTCTTTAGAGAGGTAATCACCATAAGAAAAACCATCTTGAGAGTCAGAAGTCTGTCAGACGCTGACTCTAGATGTTCAAAGGGGGTCTCAACCAGACCCTCAAGGACTATTGCTAAGTCCCATGAAGGGGTCCTGGTCCTAGCAGGAGGCCTCAGTTGCATAGCTCCATGAATGAAGAGAGTAAGTAGAGGATGTCTCCCCAACGGCACCCCGTCCATCAAGGCGTGGCAAGCCGAAATGGCGGACACATAGACCCTGAGAGTGGCAGGGCATATGCCTGCTGACAGTTTTTCCTGCAGAAAGTCCAGAACTGAAGCAATCTGGCAGTTAACTGGATCTGCATTATGTGTACTGCACCATATTTCAAAGACACCCCATTTATTGGTGTAGATTCTTCTGGTAGAGGGAGCCCTAGCACTTAAAATGGTCTCGATAACCTCAGGTGAAAACCCTGTGTCCCTCAGTTGGTACCCTTCAGGGGCCAAACATGAAGATTCCACAGCTCGGGCCGGGGACGAAATATTGTCCCCTGTGCCTGAGACCGAAGTTCCCTCCTGTTCGGAATCACCCAAGGCGAGCCGACGAGGAGAGACATTATCTTCTAGAACCATACCCTGTTCGGCCAGCATGGCACTATCAGTAAGAAACAAGACCCTTGCTGTCGAATTCTGGCCAAGACTCCCAGGAGCAGAGAAACCAGGGGAAACGCATACAGACGCATTCTGGGCCATGTATGCGCCATCGCATCCAGACCCAGGGGGTCTGGGTGACTCAGAGAGAAGTAGAGGGGATATTGCGCTGTCTGAGAAGAGGTGAAGACTGTCTGGACAGTAAATCTGCTCCCACGTTTAGACATCCAGGGATATAAACTGCCCTGAGTGACAGGAGCTTGCCCTGGGCCCAAAGGAGAATCCGACATCAGAATTAGAGTATTACTGCTGCTTTGTTGTCCACCCGCACCAGGACATGGCAGCCTCTCAAATGCTGGAGGAAGTATTTCAGGGCCAGAAATACCACCATCAGCTCGAGGCAGTTGATGTGCCAATCGAGCTGATGACCCTCCCATTCCCCTTGGGCTGGATGACCACTTAAGACCGCTCCCCAGCCTGTCAGGGAGACATCTGTTGTTAGCAACCTGCGACAACAAGACGCACCCAGAGTGGGACCCAAGGTAAGAAACCAGGGTCTGAACCACATAGAAAGGGAATGAAGAGCGTGGCGCGTAACCCTTATTTGCCTTAGGGGACTGGCCCTTGGATGAAATCCCCTGGCTTTTAGCCACAACTGAAATGGTCTCGTGTGCAGAAGGCCCAAAGGGATCACCATGGACGCATACGCCATGAGACCTAGTATTCGTTGATTCTGACGAACAGTGCAACCTTGACCTAGCCGGATTTTGCTCAGGGTGTTCTGAATGGACATGATTCGAGCGGGACACAACTGTGCCCGCATCGTGATCGAATTCCATATAACCCCCAGATGTCCCTGTAATAAGTGCACTGTAAGTCACTTTGGATAAAAGCGTCTGTCAAATGCATAGATGTAAATGTAAATGTAACATTCCACCCACCCCTCAACAGTCGCGGCTTGACGACTGTTTCCTGGGTTCTGCGTGTTGCGGGGAACCACACTATGTTTTGGGGCGTCTGGGGAGGCTCTGTGTAGTCCGAAGGCATCTGTTCCTATGCTCATAGTAGCTTGCCTACACCTGCATCAGCAGTTCAAGTGACCAGTGCAGCCTTTATGGCGTTTCAAATTGGTACCCCTAGTGTCACTACATCGACAAAACATTGAGTGATTGACAGAAGGGGAACATCTCGGTTACTGTCGTAACCTCCGTTCCCTGATGGAGGGAACGAGACATTGTGTCCCTCTTGCCACAGGCTGAACTGCACTGCTGTAATGTCCGGTACCTTGACACAGCACCTCAGTGCAAAACCAGAATGAATTCGCATACTCCCTTTTATACCCGTATGTCAGGGGAGTGGCATCGTGGGGTAATGGAACTTTCAGAAAAAGCAAGCCAACTTCCCATGTGATCATGTTGTTTACTGTTTACATTTAGCTGAAAATATGCTGGTCAAAGGAATGTTCCGGGTTCAATACAAGTTAAGCTCAACTGAAATAATTTGCGACAATGTTGATTACCACAAAAAAATTAATTCGACTCATCCCTTGTTTATTAAAAAAATAAACATTAAAGCACTTTCAATGGAAGTGAAAGGGGTCAATCCATAAATGCTAAAATACACATCGTTTCAAAAGTATAGCCACAATACTTAAACATTATACAAGTTAACTTGATTTTAGTGTGATAAAATGGCTAACTAATCTTTTCTATGTTAAGTTATATCTAACATTAAAACGTTGTTGCTATGACAACATGGTAAACTGGTAATTGTTAATTACGTAACGCTGATAAATCAATTATTTATTATACTAAATGATCACATTAAATTCACATTAACATGCATAATTTTTACTTTTGAAACAGTATTTTAGCTTTTATGGACTTGCCCCATTAATTTCCATCGTTTGTGTCTTTTTTTTTTTTTGCAAGTAAAAATTTGTCGATTGAGCTTAACATGTATTGAAACTGGAATATTCCTTTAAATGCAGCTTCCTTTGTGACAACTTACACTGTATAATGTGCAACAAATATCAACATTTTCAATCAACTTTGTCTTTTTTCTTTTCATTTTTTTCAGCCTTAACAGAAATGGACTGAACCTACCCTCAGAAACACTGAAATAAAAAGTGTGACAACTAGAGCCAGGCACTCCTTTGTGTATCTGTGCATGTTTGTATATGAAACAGTAAGTGATTGACTGTGTACGTGGGTCGTCTGATTGTGTAAGTGGCAGCATTCATGCATGTGCATGTCTACAGTCAGGTCGGCCCTGTACTGATGTCACCTCCCCTGCCAGTCATCATCTCCTTCATCATCTTACATTGTCATTCATTTAGCTAGAATGAGGGGAAAAAACAATAAACATTATTGCAGCACAGGAGATTACATGGTCTGATATTTTGGGTTACCAGTGAATCCTTTAGATTCCAAAGGTTTCTCAGATGTAGGCCCTCTTCAATCCCTTTCCTATGATGCCATCTCATTATGACACGATCACAGCCCATTTCCAAGCCAGCAGGCATGTTTGGACCAAGCAACAAGATGTCAGAATAAGATACTTTACCAGCATAATTCAAACTACAAAGATTTCCTAATTTGATCATCTATAGCAGAAAGGACCTCAGTGAACTAGCTTTCTGATGCCTCCAAACAAACATGGCTTCTCATCTTTCGCAAGGATGAGTGAATACTTTTTCATGTGAGCATTGAGGCTCTGACTTCTCAGCCAAATTGTTTTTCAAAACTTTTTGGATGGGTGAGGTCAAACTGGAATGAAGGAGGCTGGTGCCTGCCTGAAAATCAACAAATGCATTATTTTAAAAGCCTTTTTTGTTGTGTGATTTCGCAGCATTTGTGTGCTCAGAAATTTGACCCAGAGAAACAATGAACTGTAGGCAGTAATATGTGTTTCTGCTACCAGCACACAATAGCAATGTGTGAGAGAGGGAAATAGAGATAAACAGGAAAATAAGGCAGACTATTGAACAAGCCAAAACATACTCGCACACATAGCCTACACAGTTTTCTCAAAGAGTCTTAAGAACTGGGCTTGACAACAGCTTTGCTATCCTTCACACAGTATGAAAGGATTAAACATCTCAAGTTCCTGATCACATCTGCAGAGTGTGAAAAGGAGATTGAAAAAGGCACTTTTCCCTTAGGTGTTACAAAGTCTCAGGCTACCAGCACAACTTATGGTAGTGAGAACTGAATTATGTAATAACTGACAAACTTCTTTAATTACCATCACTCATATTACACCCAGCAATTAAAAGGGTGCTTTTTAGACATTTTGGAGTTTAATACCACCAATGTTAATAGTAATTAAATTTCATTATATAGAAATGAGTGGCCAAGATATTCTTCCAAAATTAACTTTTTTGTTTCAGACAGTCAGACAGGTTTGGAATGACATAAAGATGAGTAAATTTGACAGCATGAATGTAACGTATGTCATTTCTGCACCACTAGCTTCACCTTGCAGAATAGAGCACAACAGGTGAGTTCCAAAAGTAAAAATTATACATTTTCTCCATTTAGCTAATTGATTTTTAATGATAAATTATAAAACTTTAAAAACAGACATACCATGAGCTCTGAGATTGGTAATCGATGGTATATGCCAAGTTGAAGTCATCAGGCAACATTATTTCTTTATAACTTTATTTAAAAAAAAATAAATAAATCAAAATTTCTGATGAAGAACTACAAGCCCGACAGTGAGAGACAGAGCCACTTCCATGCTGCACTGTGAATGATGCAATCGAGTCGGTGTTCCTATACTCTGAAACAAACTATGTATTGTTTCTATACTTACAATCAACAACACTCACAAAGCTTCATTGGATTCCCTCTTCAAAGATGGTAAATACACAGTCGTGTGTCTTTTTGTATGATTTTCAAATACATTTTTGTTTTAAATCAAAGCTTGTAATGTGATTCACCTTGGAGCTGATTGGTTTTGTTCATGGCTTAGAAATCTTTTATGGAGATTTTATAAAGTACCTTTTGAAAAAAATTATGGTTCTTCCGGAAACTTTGAAAATAGCCACAAAGCTGAAAAAGTGTGCAGGCACTGTTATGCTGGATTGAAAAATAATGACCTTCTCAAACACCCCTACCTTCCATTTTCAAACCTCATGCCATTGGTTAACCCTGAATGACTATGTCAAATCATAGACTGAATGCTCAATCAAATGGTGCAAGGTTTTTAAAGAGCCACTGTGATTAAATCTTTTAGGGCATTCAACCTATGAATGGCTTACTTGGAGTTTACTCTGTATATTAGGATGGGATGCGAAAAAGATTAAACAATTTATCTTTAAGCAGTAGTTAGAATTAAGTGCTTTATTTCTAAATCTCACATCCTTTTCGGCTCTACATAGTGTACATTTTAAGTTATGTCTGTCCTGAGTGACCATGGTTTGTTCACTTCCTCACAATCAAGTGTCAAAGAATTGAAACATCAGTGTACTTTGTAAGTTTCTGGGCATATTTAGAAACAAAGAACACTTTCTCATTCCATTTGATCTTCTCAGCACCTGTGGTATCCTTACCACCTACACAAAACACACATATTCAAAGGAAAGGTTTCTCTGTTTGCTCAGAAATAGGTTGATGAGTGTAACCTGTTTCTGTCCTGGCAGTGCATGTTATCTGTAAATGCATTTCACTGTCATGGTGAACTATGCGTGTATAGCCCCCCAACCCCATGTCTTTCATCTGCTGACTCATGTAACTTGTGTGTTTTGTTTGCCCAGGTTTAAAGGGGAAAGGGGAAGGCCCTTCCCTGTTATGCCAGGCCTGTGTTTATGCTCAGTTGTGAGGCTGTGGCATTCTGCAAACCTGTAATGGTTTTGAATTCAAGAAAGGAAAAGTTACTGGAAAATTGAATTAGTGAATTAAGTAGAAGAGCAAAGTACTGACAGAAAGAAAGAAAGAAAGAAAGAAAGAAAGAAAGGAAGCCATCTCAGCAGTAATATGCAATTAGTATCATTACTCAAATGTGTTTTGCGTATATTCAACACACTGTAAAAGCAGAAGAAAGTTTGACCACTCTCATGGGCTGTCCAGCAGATGTCAATGATAATGTTCAAGGCGTGTGTGTGTGTGTGTGTGTGTGTGTGTGTGTGTGTGTGCGCACGTTTGCAGCAGGAAACTAAATGATCCATCTCACAGACAAATTAAATTGAAAGGAACCTAGAGATTATAGGTCACCAGTGCAGAAACCACAGTTTAAATGAAAAGACTACCATGCAGGGATGTAACACGCTTAAACATGGCAAGGAGTCATACTTCTCAACTCTCACAATTCTTCTCAAGTCTCATAATTAACCCAAACAACTTATTTTGAAAACTTGCTAATTTAAGGGATGGTTCACCAAATATTTTAATTCTGTCTTTGTTTACTCACCCCTGTGTTGTAAGCCCATAAGACCTTCCTTCTTTTTCTTAACACAAAGGGAGAAACTGTGAAACACATTTTGTGCTTAGTAATGTCATACACTTGCAGTTAACGGTGACCAACTCTTCAAGCTTCAATAGGACGTTATAGTATAGTCATAAGGATGGATGAACGCATATTTATAGTGCTCCCAGAAGTGTGTGAAGCACTGTTGCTCCCAAACATGAGACTATGTTCTTTGTTTGCGTGCTCTAAACCACCAGTATTTTATTAATAAAACACTCACAGTGGGTACAATTTCTCCAGAAGTGATGATTTCATCCTTTTGAACACCCATGGATGGAAACACGGCTTTTTTCGCAGATTGGTTTTGCTGTAATAAAGTTTTTCGCATAAATTAAATGTGCAACTTGGATGGAAACATAACTTATATTATGGAGAAAAAGAACTCTAGATTGCCTTCTACATGCACTTTTTGTAATGTCTAATCAATGCTTTATTCGTCTGCAATGCTTTTCATTATCTGAATTTATAAATTATAATTACTTTAATAATTATTTTCAAATATTGGATCATATTGAATTATTGTTTTAAGGGCCTCTCCAGCAAATACCTATGTATGCAATAATTGCAATTAATTAAATTAATAAATCTGCATATCATGAAATAACTTGTGATTAAAAGTTTAAAGCGGTTGACAGTCCTAGTTCAAATATTATCTTATCTAAAAATAAGGCATTTGGAGATTGATTTCCCCAAAAAGTGTAAACACTGTGGCTGATTTGGCTCAATCAATGGTGTGAGTTTGTAGGGACTATCTGTTTGTTCAACTATTGGCAGAAAGGGGGAGTGTTCTAGTAACCTGTTTGAAAACAGTCAGTATTTATTTTATTTAATTTGGTGCCAAGAGTTGCACAGTAATTACAAACTGCACCTTTAAAGTTTAAGTGTTTATTTGTTGAGCCACTAATGGCACCATAGGTAATTGCAAACAGATAGTCCCACCCACATCTCACATCATTGGTTCAGTCAATGTTGTGTCAGGCTGGAAGGGCAGCTCAAAATAAACAGAACAATTATTATAGCACAATAGAGACAATGTAGTTTTTTTTAAAAAAAAATTATCATACGAATGGCTTACTTATCACTGTCTCTGCATATTAAGCTGGGATAGCAGAAAATATTTAAACATTGAAAATGTTACAAACTTCAGCTCTACCTTTTGGACGCCAGCCTCTTTCTCTTTCCTCTTATATCCTGCACCTGTAAACTGATAGGTGCTATAGAACAGTGAAATATTGTGGCTATTTGTCTTTGGTTGTGGTCAGTGGCGGATTTAGGCATGGGCAGTCGGCCAACAACTTGGGGGCATGTTGAAGCAGGTTTCGCCCAGGGCGCCAAACAAGCTAGAACCACTACGGGTTGTGGTTGAGCAGAGGTTTATCTTATCAGCACATATCACATCAGTGTTTTATCAGAAAGTGTGGCTTCTGATGAATTCTTGTCATTGGGACAATTTAATGTGCTATATCGCTGATGGAACATCTGTATCATTCAGATTTATATGAATTGTCTGAAATGCTTTGTACTGACTTTCATGCAGATTTTAAATGAATGAAGAATTCCTCTTGATCAATCAATTGCATCATGTCTCTATCAGAGTACAGCTGATACCATGGTCTCAATCACTGTCTGTTTAGATTTTATTATGGGTGTGACAGAAATTTGCATATACACTCAGTATGCACACTTGGTAACTGCTTCAGAAGTCCATGATCTACTGTCATAGTTTCCCTTTAACTGTATTTGATGGTGTTTTGTGAAACTGGTGCATAATCACTTGAATTCTACCATTCCCCGCCCCTGACAACCACTGTCCCTGCCGTCATCGACTGAGGGAATTTATGACAGTGGAGAGAGAGAGCGAGTCACCCACACACTGAAGCAGTATCTAAAATTAATAAGCAAAATTAATGTAAATAATATGCCAAACGTTCCTTAAAATAAGGAATTGTCCCATAATTAAGGGAAAAAACGATGTTCCGAATTAAATCTATGCACAATTCCATTTGTTCCATATTTTTGTGCCTCACACCCAAACTGCTGTGAATGTTTCACAAATCGAGAGAAATGGACCTGAAATACACACACCTTTTGTGTGATTTGTGTGAGATATTGGCTGGTGCTTTACACAGACACTTGACCGAAGATTTTCTTACATTTCCCTTTGGGTAAACACTATAAATTTGCCATAAAAACGATTCTAATCCAAAGATAAATACACTATTTTCGTTTTCAGCCTTTTCTCTCCCTTTCTTTCAAATTTCCATTTACAGTATTTATGTTAACAAATAAAATCATCAATATAATATAACAAATATGTTTGCTAAATATTAATCACAGAAAATGAAGTGGCTAATTTATCTACTGAATGTCCAACCTGTTATTTTCCACCTTGACACTGCCCTTTTAACTGGATGGACATCTGGATTTTTTTAGTCAATTAGCTTGACCAGTATGACTAATAAAATCTTTAACATGTCCCTGTAATTATGAAACATGAAGATAGTTGTAAAACTACATTTTATTTTTCAAAAGTTTAAAAGACAGGATGTCAAATGAATTGTAAGAATGTGCCATTTACGTTATATGTACAGAGTTGTAGTTTCGCTGGTCCCAGAACTTACCCCTCCCCCAGACTGGACTGGGTAATAGTAAACCACTTATTTCGTAGGACTGCATACCACTGTATGCTAAAGGCTAAGGGCAAAGAGGGTACAGACATTTGCTCTGTTCCAAAACTTACTTAGACTGTTTTGCTGTAATGTCTGCCTTTTTACCTATTTATGCATGTTATAAGGCAGCATCACATGTGTCCTTTGCAGAGAAGGCACTGCGACAAAATCAGTGAAAAATCTGACAATTAAAAAATGGCACAATATTTGTGTGCTATGTATTTTTAGGCTTATTAGAGTACTGTGCCATTAGCTAAGAAACATTCTAATGTCGAACTTAATTGAAATCAACTGCGAGTCGAGTCTCCTATGCAGAGCACTATTTGTGTTTTATGTGGAGTTGCTGCCAAACTGTAAGTAGACCATTCCAAATCAGTCACTTATGAGGCTAGGTTAGCCTTAGAAGGAAGCTGCCTATGTAGGCAGTAAGGCAGCTTAATAGGTTTTTGAACAGAGCTATTTTGTTTAGCCTATTTATTCAGGGTTTTTAGTGCCCAGTAAGACATTTCTGTTCTTGATTGTTTTAGCAGTAAAAATGTGTCAGTCAGTTCAGAACTGTGGGTATTTTTTATGACATGATTTTATGCATATGATGTATGCAACTGCCGGTTAATTGTAAGTGTAGTTATTCATGACAGAGTTAAACATATAATTCCCCCAAGTACCTCTTTCACCTTCCTTTTCTGTTGTTGTTAGACAAGGAGAAGGGGGGAGTTGTGGATCTGCCAGTGGCTGTCTCTCTCTGTAGTTGGATATCCATACAGGCTTGCAGTAAAGCATGCTAGCATGTTCCTAAAGGTCAATGGGTACAGAGGCATTACTGTCTGTGTGGATGGATTGTGATGATCATCTTCATTAGCTTCATGTATGGGAGCCGCAGAAAGAGAGAGAGAGCGAAAGGTCTTGGTGACTGACTGTTAATAGGTTTCCAGCCTCTTTAGGGATACATATTTTTGTGAGGAAAAACAATTAAACTTTTTAATAACATAGTACTCATGTTCACAAGAAAAGGATAGAAATCTAGAGAAATTACATTAAAGGGATAGTTCCCCCCAAATTAAAATTCAATCATCATTTACTCACCGTCATGACGTTCCAAATATGTATGACCTTCTTTCTAGATTGAAACATGACTGAAGCATTTATAGCAGAAGATGTACATTTGCATACAGTGAATGTGAATGGTGACCACTGATTTTCAAAACAAGATTTTCAGTGAATGACGGAAAACTAATTTTGGAAGAGAGCAGCTTGGACATTATGCTAAATTCTGTTGGTAACTGTGGGTAAAAAATGACAGTATTTTGGGGTGAACTATCCCATTTAGATACAGAAGAAACTGAGAGAGACCAACCCTCCTCCCCTTAATTGTGCTATTTATCCTCTGCTGGTCATGCCCTCTGCAGTGGGATTATGTTGATGTAAGCATGTCTATCAGAGACTCAGACAGCCAGATAGGAAGATGGGTAAGAGAGAGAGAGAGAGAGAGAGAGAGAGAGAGAGAGAATCAGTAGTCTGACTCTCCCATCTCCACACAATTCTCAGACACTGGATCATTTAACACACACACACACACAGACACACAAAAAAGAGGCTAGATTGAAGCTGAATCATGCAACACTGACTTACAATCATAATTCTTGTATCTATATGATATTTTCCATAGTGTTGCAGGCCTGCAGGTTTTATATGATCAGCAATACTCTCATCAGCTACAGACATTCCTGCATATTTAAAAGATCAAAGAGAGATGAGAGAGCACTTGAGAAAGTTGCTCAAACTTTAGGCTTGAAATCAGCAACTGCATTACTTTAATGAAAGGTCAAGATAATGTTGCAGTTAACAAAACTAATTTCACAACAGCTATTAGAAGCGCTTTTACAGAAGATTTAACCAAAACTATCAGCATGCACACATGACCACAAAAAGACATTTACTTCCTTTACATGTTTAAAGCAAATGTACTCATGCTGCCTGAAAGTCATGTCAGAAATTATCCTATTGCTTGCATATCAATGATGGAGATGAGTGCACATGAACACCACCAATTCACCAGAGTTCATCCAAAAATTAACATAATTTATTCTATCATATATGTTCCCATATGTTTTCTTATAGAACACAAAAGGAGATGTTTGGCAGAATAAGACCCATATTCACCATTCAATTTCATTGTATAGAAAAAAGATTCAATGGAACTGAAAGGTGACTGATTTCCTAATATTCTGCCTAATATCTCCTTTTTGTGTTCACTGAAGGAATAAAAGCATACAGTTTTGGAAAAATATGGGGTGAGTAAATGATGGATGAAGTATAATTTTAATCCCTGACTTTTTCGCTTGTGTCAATTATCCAATCATGACATAATCTAATTGATCTTGATCTCAATTAGATATAAATGTGAATAACGACTATACAGTTTCAAATAAAGATTAATTGAAGAATAATTATAAAGCTTACATGAAGTTGGAGCTGTAGCTTTGTTGTCAGTGCAAGCATTCTGACATATTGATCTGTGCAGGAGACCCAGGATTCAGTCTGGCCCAGGCCTGGTAAAATCTGTTCCTAAGGAAGTAAAGAGAAAAATCATTTTCCGCATCCATTTTACTGTGACCAAAATCGCTTGAATGCACTTCTTATCATAATTACGACTTCTGACCTCATAAGTAGGAATTTTCCAAGAGGACTTGAAAGCAATGAAATGTCCACACATCTGCACTTAAAACATATTCAATAGCAATAATGAGGTAAATAGTAAGGATAATATATATGTTGGGGGGGACTCAGTCAGTACAATCAATTTTGTTGACAAACCCCTAATAATATGGCTTTATTGCACACTTTTCAACCTATGTTTGCTTTTATCTTAGCTATTTTCCTTTTCCAGTACTGTAGTCTAGGGCATACGAATGCCCACCTATCTTTCTTAGAATTTTTTGCATGCCAACCTAAAGACTGATTAGAACCACTATGACAATGAGTGGGCTTTTCACCCAGAAATGTTTAAATCTATTAACAAGATGCCACAACATTGCTGAGTGATGTTTCTTATTAAGTGTACAGAGAGATTATCTCTAAACGTACACGGAGCTGCTGGAGGCGAGAGAGCAACTGATGGCATGGGCAAGACAGACAGTTCGACTAAGCTGATCCACCAATCAGAATGTTCATTTCAGACGTGATTGGATATTTTCTAACCAATCATATTTTCCATTTACGTAAGGGTTAAAGTGTTTTTTTTGCTGGAGGAAGGAAGATATATTTTTTCTGCAGAAAAAGTTTGAAAAAGCATCTCGTTTTGTTTTGCTTTTTTAAAACGCTTGTTAGGCCTTGCACTAATTCTTGATCTGAGAAGTTAAAAAATGTATGAACAAATAACAGTAAATATCATACAAGTTGTGTACCAGATTAAGGGGAAAGTTTTTTATTTTATTATTTTTTTTTTTTGTATTTTTTTTTTTTTTTCAAATAATTGTCAAATGTAATATATATATATATAATTAAATATGGAGCCAAAACATTTTGTTTTAATCAACAAATGTTACGTTATAGGATTATGCCTTTTAAATGGGTTTTTTGACTAATTGAAATTTGTTGACACCTTCCCTCTGTTTTAATCGGTAAATGTGACATGCTCACTGACTAGGAGGGCAAGATTAGCAAAAACAGTCATTAAGTGTGACACCCCCCATATATTTCGAGTTGTTCTGAGTCTGCTAGTGTCATGCCATCTTAAAGGAGACCTATTATGCCCCTTTTTACAAGATTTAATGTAAGTCTCATGTGTCCACAAAATGTGTCTGAAGTTTCAGCTCAAAATACCTCAAGAATCAATTTTATACCATGTTGTAAATGCCTCTTTTTGGGTGGAATCAAAAACACGCTTGTGACAGGGCGGAGGGTGGGTGCGGGTCGTGATTTTCCACACCCAGCCCCTTATCAGGCTAGTCTCTATCCTCCGAGAGGGATAAAGGCTGGCTGCGGATGGTGGTGCAACAGAGAGAGAGAGAGTGTTTATGGGCAGCTGTCCATCCTATGTGTGTGTTTGTGTCTTTTCGTTAAGTTCCTCATTAAAATATTATTTATATTGTCAAGTTATATAAGCAATATAACTATACACAGAAAAGAACATTATGGAACATAAATAAAACAAATAACACTTAATTCTTATGTATATGTAATACAAGATAACATGTTAGTGAACATTACTACACTCATATTAGCTATACAATTTAAGTTTTATTTTAGGGGAAAAAATTAATTTCTTACACATTTTACAAATGTACTGTATATACATGTAACTATATTAATTTTAGAGGCTGGATGCATGTTTAATTTCATAAATTCATAGTACTTGTCACCACTTCAGACACTACTGCACCACTGTCCTTTTCACATTTTATCACATGTAGATCTCCTTTCTGCTTCTTTCCCCTTGTTTCTTTCTCTATATATCAACATAATTTTTGCTTTTTCTTCTCTCTCTCTCTCTCTCTCTCTCTCTCTCTCTCTCTCTCATATCTGCTGTTTGACGTGTGACCTTCAATGCACCATGAGAGGCTGTAGCAAGTGAGAGGTTATTTTGCGCGTAATTGCTGTGGTGACAGTGCTGCTTAAGGTTAGTCTTTAAGATTCTGCTGTAACCTCATAGGTCAGTGACATGGCATTTCATGTCTCTTAAAGCTGTCATGTTACTATTGCTACCTGCTTAGGACTCCAAACCACAATTTCTGCCAATCCCTGTATATCATCTATCAGAAAACAGGACTGTTTAGGACCATTTGCATGCCTATACTTTAGCTTTTTGGTTAAAAAAAAATCTGTGTTCCTACTTTGCCTCTCTTTTATGAGAGCTTGCAATTGCTTGCTATTAAAGAAACATAAATCAACAGGGAATATAATCTAACTTGAGAAAGGTTTTGCAAGGAGCACACATTAATTTAGAATAGTGAAAATGTGTCTACTTTCAAAACAACTTTCAGATTATGATTCATCATGGCCCATTATGAACAACTAGACGGTGGTAATTTCATTCTGAATAGGTAACAGCAACTACCTTCTGAACTCACACAGAAGAACTGTTAGACACTTAAAGGGATTGTTCACACAAGCATGAAAATTCTGTCATCATTTACTCCATGTTGTTCCAAACCTGTATAACTTTCTTTCCTTTGTGGAACACAAAAAGAGATGTTTGGCAGGATGTAAGAAACTGACAACCCCAGCCCCCATTCACTTTCATTAGGGAAAAAAAGAGCATGCCGGTTTAGAACGACATGAGAGTGAGGAAATAATGAAAGAATTTAAATTTTAGGGTGAATTAATCCTTTAATGCAATTTTCTTTTCAACAGAAGAGCTATTCAGAAGAGCATTTGAGAAATGTTGAGGTAATCAATTCTGAGGTTACACAAATTAATAAATATCAGTAGAGATGCTGATTTTGAGCTAATTTTCCTGTATAGGCCTACTGTAAATACTTGATCTTGAATCTTGATTTTTGGGAATGTCATTTCATTTCAGAAAGATTCAGACTTTCAGTCATGATTAAACTCAAACTTCTGTACTTTATTTTAATCAGGAAAACAGCTGTTTCCACTGCTACTCTCGTGTATTTTAACTATTATGATGAATTATACAGAAGACCTACTAGCCAATTGAACTGTGCTGTGCCTCTAATTCAGATGCATTTCAGTAAAAGTTTATCAATAGAGGTATTTCATGCACATTTGTTGGCAACTCAGTGATACAGTCTGTTAGTAGTACTGCCCTATGCCTTTGCCAGAAGCAAAGTCTGGATTTGATGAAGTTTTGTATTAAAGTTATGTGTTTGTTATGGTTGTGTGTGTTAAAAGATCCAATTCCTTAGATGACTCTGAAACATCATTATCACAAAATATTATCACAATTCGATTTCAAGCCTCTAAATGAATTGTTCTGGAATTTTTTAAAAACATATGCTTGTTACATTGCAAAAGTTTATAAGTCAAAGGTTCTATTTATGTAAAGGAATACAGAGCTTGTTGGCTTGACACAGGTATGAACTCTTTGCCTGTGTGAGCTAGTGAGAGTTGATTCAGAAAATAAAAACAGTAAATTTCAGTGCCTTTGAAGCACTGTCTAAATAGTCTTACCCAACATTGCACATAAACTAATACTTATAGAAATATGTGAATAATGGTGACTCTCTTTTAAACTGGATTCTGAATGTAACAGTATGAGGAATATTTTGACAGTGGACTTTAGGAGGAACACATACCCTGCTCATGGGCACCTAAATCAAGGATTTAATCTGAGGGTATGCACAGAAATCTGCCTACAGATGTTCAAGGGCCTTAAAATGAAACCGAACCCAAGCATGACCCTATCTGGCTGGAGCAATACCGTCAGATTTTAAGCCTGAACCCAACCCGAACCCACTTAATGTCTAATTTCTTCTCCTAGCAAGTACTGTTGCAATAGTCTGTATATTATGTAAGCATATAGGCAACATTCGTAACAGCACTGAAACAGTAATCATACACAGTTTTAACAAGACACAGCAGCCCCTTAGTACACTAGAGCAGAAGGGGAAAAAAAGTATACATTTTTCATTTATGTGCTGAAACTTCACCTGGTGCAGAACAGTCTGGAATAATATGAAACAATTCAACAGTCCCCTCTATGCAGCCTGAACTTGTTCAGATTGTTGAATCTTTGTGACAACTGCACTAAAAAAAGTATCAAGATGCAGCACAAAAAATTAAACAGAGCGCAGGTGTCTCAACATGCATTTTTTGAAGTTAATTTTGCCTTGACATGGAGTTTAAACAGTGCTGGTCCTGCACGAGACGCTGAAGAAAAAATGAGACGTGGTGCAAATGTCAAAGGCTTTCGTCTAGCATGTGTTTAAACAATGGGAAAACAGAACAGACATGAGCAAAATACATTCGGTATGAACGAACAGTGTGAAGTTGAGTTTTTATTAATCCTCTTATAGCAGGCATCCAATCCCAACAAACTTCTGGAAATGGGCAACATATCTGGAGTTAATTTAGAAGGGAATCAATTTATTGTCAGTCAGTTTGCTAATGACACTTCTCTTTTTTTTTTTTAAATGTACAGCAAATACCCCTTTCACTTCACTTTAATAAGATTTTTCTCAAAAGCTTAATTTCTCATAATGTGAGTAATTGGCCATCAATGATCATCCTAATAGAACATTGTATAATATCCCAGTTAAAAATGAAGTTAAATATTTAGGTATCTGGATATCTAAGTCGGTGGATAATTAAGCAAAAAAAGAATTTTGATAAAAATGTAGAGAAATGTAAATTAATTATGAATACTTGGCTGCAGAGAGACGTAACGATATCTGGAAGAATTCTATTGACGAAAGTAGAGTCTTTCTAGATTCATTTATCCGTGTTTCTCACTAGCAGCTTCTGCTAAAAAGATAAAAGCAATAAATAAATTACATTTTAAGACGGAGGTCTTAAGACAATTGACTTTGACATTATGAATGGGGCTATCAAGCTAACATGGTTACAATCGTTTTTTAATAACAAGTCCTCATTCTGGTTTGAGATTCCTTCAGCTGAATTTAAAAAAATTTGGTGGCAGAAGTTCCCCGTCTGTCGCTCACTTCGACGTCGTGTCGAAGAAGCGACACTAGGGGTCTCTCTTGAGTGCCGAAAGATGCCTCTGATCTATGAAAAAAGGCCAATGAGAGTTGGCGAACAGTTTTTGCATACCCCGCCTCCGGATACAGATATAAAGGCGAGGGAAATACGCTCGTTCATTCAGTAATTTTCTTCGGAGCCGATGGTCATGTGTATGCAGCCAGCTGCGAATGCCACAACTGATCCTGCTTCTGATCCTCTGACGCTCTGCTTTGCTGTTGGATCTACGGCGCACTTCAGCAGCTTTTCTCTTCACTGCCGGCGTGCAGTTTGCCCCTGGGCGCTTCGACAGCGCAGAGTTAAAAGAGTTGAAAGAGTGATTTTCTCTGTAAAAGAGTTTATTTCTCTGAAAGAGCATTACACAGCGGTGTTGAACGTCCTTTTCAGGACGCGTCTTTATAAAGATGTAATTTCCGCCCCTGTGTAGTTTCTGGATGCGGTGATCTCTCCCCACCTCTCTCGGTCATAAAAAGCTGTCTTGCATGCCTGGGCTGCGATCACACGCAGGCAGCGTTTTATGAATGGTTCATGTTCTCAGTGCGAGAACATAGCCATGGCAACATTGCGGTTGCGGCTTTCTTTTGTAATGAGAGAAAGCCACTTCAGCCCCCACACCCCACCCCCCCCCCCCCCCCCCCCCCACACCCCGCGCTCCGCCTTCTTCCTACGGGATCGGCACAGGCGCCTCGAGCGATGAAGGCGATTTGGGGACTATGACGGGCTCTGTTCGCCGGGTAAACCCCCTCGAACCACCCGCCTCCCCGGCACGCTTGTTTGCTTCCGTCTGAGCTCGGGATGAGCATTCTCTCCAATGGTTCATCTTCTCAGTGCGGTAACATGGCCGTTACATCATTGCGGTCGCACGGCTTTCTTTTGTAATGAGAGAAAGCCACTTCAGCCACCCCCCCACGCTCCACCTTCTTCCTACGGGATCGGCGCAGGCAACGCGGGCAATGAAGGCAATTTGGGGACTATGACGGGCTCTGTTCGCCGGGTAAACCCCCTCGAACCGCCCGCCTCCCCAGCACGCTTGCTTGCTTCAGAATTGGATGACATCACCGCTGCATCGGAACGCGTTACAACGGCATCGGATGCTGATCACTCGCCTGGGCCGCCACCTTCGGGTCTGCCGCCCAGCCCAAGCCTGACGCACGGAGATCCGCTATGCTTTCCCAGGCTACTTGATCGGTCCCACGGGCAGGTGCGCCACTCACAGCCATGCCCCCCGGTTCCTTTCTTCTCGGACGTGCATGAGTTGAGCAAAGCCAAGGCTTCTTCGCTCCTCCGCTCTCACTACCCTCGTGGTGGAACGGTCCCAGACCTCTTCCACTCTGCACGCCACAGCCCTTCCTGCAACCAACTCCAGGCCAAGGCACTTCAAAACTTGCACCTTGGGTAGTCCTGTTCTTGATGTGCTGGATGACCAACCGCGCCCCCGGGCCACGGAGGTCAGAAGCGCCGGCACTCAAACAGGCGATGGCCACCCTTTGTGGTCCAGAAACGCATCTGTGGACTGGACCTGGTCGAAATGCGGGAGGTAGACAAGGCACACCTTCTCCCACACCCCCGTCTCCCAGCTCCGTCCATTCGGCGCCACCGTTGACGACTCTGCCCAGCAGTCCTCAGCGGTGAAGCAGATGGAGGCCACCGCACATCCTGCCCCGCAGCAAGCTCGCCGCCATGGGCCATGCCCCGTCTGCTCGCCGAGGGCGTCCTCCTGCGGCTATGAAACACCCTGCTCTGCCTCAACCCGGGCCCAGCTCTCAGCCCCAGCGTCGAGCACTCCGCAGGAAGCAGACGCCCCCGTCTCACGGACCCCCTTGAGGACCCGGAAGGCTCCCAGGCTGTCCATAGATGCCGTCCGTAGATTTCCTTTTGTCTCTGGGTCACCTGGCCCGCAAATGCCGTTCTCACGGCACTCTGCCACCAGATCTCAGCAGTCCCGGCTTCCTGGACACAGACCACCTGTCTCCAGCCACACGACTGCCCACCGGCCGGTTCCGACAAGTCTAGAGGACGCCTAGCCGGGACTTCCTCCTCAGTCGCTAACCTGCCCCCTGCCGGGTGTGCGGAGCAAGGTAAGTGGTTTGAGTCTTTTCTCAGCACCCCAGCTGCGGGTCGCCCTGTTGCCGCCCAACGCTGCCCTTCCTGCTCCGCCCCGCTGCGAAGCCCTGCCGGGTACGTCAAAATTAATCGTCCCCTTGGTGCCCCTAGCGCAGAGGTTGGACGCATGGCTTTCACTTCCCAACCCGTCTCTCTGGCTGGCTCGGACCATCCGTCTCAGTTACGCAATTCAGTTTGCCAGGCCCCCGCTCCCCTTCATGGGCGTCCGCTTTTCCGCAGTATACGGCGAACATGCCCAGTCCCTGCGCCGGAAATCATAACTCTTCTGGCCAAAGACGCGATAGAGCCTGTCCCTCCAACCGAGATGAAGGAGGGTTTCTACAGCCCTTACCTCATCGTACCCAAGAAAGGCGGCGGCTTACGACCAATCTTGGACTTGCGAGTTTTCAACCAAGCATTGCACAAACTCCTGTTCAAAATGCACATGCTTAATCTGCGTCCGGCATCTAGATTGGTTCGCAGCGGTAGACCTGAAGGACGCGTACTTCCACGTCTCCATCCTGCCTCAACACCGCCCCTTCCTGCGGTTTGCGTTCGATGGCCAGGCGTGTCAGTACAAAGTCCTCCCCTTCGGCATGTCTCTGTCCCCTCGCGTCTTCCCAAAAGTCGCAGAGGCAGCTCTTGCTCCGCTCCGAGAAGCCGGCATCTGCATACTCAATTACCTCAACAACTGGCTTGTTCCGGTCCATTCGTGAGTGACTATGCACCCACAGAGACCAGGTGCTCAGGCACCTCAGCCGTTGGGGCTTCAGGTCAACTGGAAAAAGAGCAAGCTTACTCCAGTCCAGAGCATCTCTTTTCTCGGTATGGAGTTAGACTCGGTCTCAATGTCGGCACGCCTCACCTACGGGCGTGCCCAGTCAGTGTTGAAGTGCCTCGCTGCCTTCAGGCCGGGCACAGTGGTCCCTTTAAAACCTTTCCAGAGGCTCCTGGGGCATATGGCGTCCTCCGCGGCGGTCACGCCGCTGGGGTTGATGCATATGAGACCGCTCCAACACTGGCTTCAGACCCGAGTCCCGAGACGAGCATGGCACCACGGCACGCACCGGGTAACAATCACCCCCGCCTGCCGCCAAGCATTCAACCCCTGGACAGACCTCTGTTTCTTATGGGCAAGAGTACCCTACAGCAGGTGTCCAGATGCGTCCTGGTCACAACCGATGCCTCCAGATCGGGTTGGGGCGCCATTTGCAATGGGCACGCAGCCTCAGGCCATTGGAAAGGGGCCCAGCTGTGTTGGCACATCAACTACCTCGAGTTGTTGACCATCCTTTTGCCCCTGCGGAAGTTTCCCCCGTTAATTCGGGACGAACATATCCTAGTCAGGTTGGACAGCACCACTGCGGTCGCGTACATAAATCACCAAGGCGGCGTACGCTCCCGCCACATGTCACAACTCGCCCGCCGTCTCCTCCTTTGGAGCCAGCACCAACTCAAGTCACTGCGTGCCACTCACATCCCTGGCAACCTCAATGTGATAGCGGACGCGCTGTCACGACAACGCTTGCCTGGTGGAGAGTGGAGGCTTCACCCCCACTCGGTTCAGCTGATTTGGGAACGGTTCGGCAAGGCCCAGGTAGACCCCTCTGCCTCCTGAGAGACCTCCCACTGCCCGCTCTGGTACGCCCGCTCAGAGGCTCCCCTCGGGGCAGATGCACTGGCACACAGCTGGCCGGTGGGGCTGCGCAAGTACGCATTCCCCCAGTGAGCCTTCTTGCACAGGTGCTGTGCAAGGTCAGGGAGGACGAGGAGCAAGTCACTCTCGTGGCTCCTTACTGGCCCACCCGGGCCTGGTTCTCGGACCTTGTACTCCTCATGACAGCCCCTCCCTGGCGAATTCCCCTGAGGAAGGACCTTCTTTCTCAGGGACTGGGCACGCTCTGGCATCCGCACCCAGACCTTTGGAACCTCCACGTCTGGCCCCTGAACGGGATGCGGAAGATCTAGCTGGTCTACCACCACGTTCGTAACCACGATCAACCAAGCCAGAGCCCCTTCTACCAGGCAACTCTACGCCCTGAAATGGCGTCTGTTCGCGAATTGGTGTTCTTCCTGGGCAGAAGACCCACAGAGGTGCGCAGGTCCGCTGTCGCAGCTCACCACGACCCAGTAGACGGCAAGTCTCTGGGTAAGCACGACTTAATCGTCAGGTTCCTAAGAGGTGCCCGGAGGTTAAACCCCTCCCGGCCAAACCTGTTCCCCTCCTGGGATCTCTCGGTGGTCCTCGCTGGTCTTCAGAGATCCCCCCCCCCCCAAGCCGCTAGAATCAGTTGGCTCAGGGCCCTCTCCTTAAAAAGACGGCCCTGCTGATCGCGCTCGCTTCCATCAAGAGGGTCGGGGACCTGCAAGCGTTCTCTACTAACGACACTTGCCTGGAGCTCGGTCCGGCAGATACTCATGTGATCCTAAGACCTCGACCGGGCTATGTGCCCAAGGTTCCTACCACGCCCTTCAGGATCAGGTAGTGAACCTACAAGCGTTGCCCCGGGAGGAGGCAGACCCAGCCCCCTCACTGCTGTGTCCGGTACGTGCCTTGTGTGCCTACCTGGAACGCACCCAGAGCTTCAGGCGCTCTGAACAGCTCTTTGTCTGCTTTGGAGGACAGCAGAAAGGGAACGCTGTCTCCAAACAAAGGTTGTCCCACTGGGTGGTGGACGCCACTCTGCTGGCCTATCACACCCAGGCCGTGCCACCCCCTCTGCGGGTTCGAGCCCACTCTACTAGAAGCGTGGCATCCTCATGGGCACTGGCTATGGGCACCTCCCTAGCAGACATTTGCAGAGCTGCGGGCTGGGCAGCACCTAACACCTTTACGAGATATTACAATCTCAGGGTTGAGTCAGTCTCGTCCCGTGTTTTCTCAGGTCCGAGCCTGTAGAACTCGGTACACGTCGACGGTCTGACCAGGTGAATCACTTGTTCCAGCGCCGTTTCCCTCTGCCGAGGCAAAACAGTGCGCTTCTTTCCCAGAAGACCTAGGTCCCTGGTTGATTCCTCCCTAGCCCTTTGGGCCAGTGCAGCAGTTCAGAGGAGGAACTTGCTGGCCCAGTCCACTACGGGTACCCCAGGCTACCCCTACTGGAATAGGTGCTCCACAGATCAGGCCTCCTACGGGACTCCTCCTGTGTGTACTTCCGCGGTACGGTCAACTTACGAGCTGACCTGCGTCTCCCTTAGGCAGTCCTTTGCTGCCCTCCGGTCGCCGTGTTGTAGCAACTCCCCCCTTCTCGAGGTTGGATCTACCACCGTGCCATTCTTCCCACATGTGACCAAAGAGGCCATGTGATGTATTTTGCCACCTCTACCTCCCCTTTCGGGTGGGTGTGGCCTCCGCAGGGTCTTTTCCCCCTAAAAGAATAGGAATTCGGGAATAAGACCCCCTTCCCTCTATGCGGTAAGGGCCCCGGCTGCTCTTGCTCTATGCCGAGAAAACATAGAGAGAAAAGAGGCCCAGCCAGGCTTGGCCTGTTCCCTAGTTGGGAGCGTCACCTTGTTCCCCCCTAGGGTAACCAAAAGGATTCTGATGACTTTTTTGGGGCATTGGGGAAGAGTATGTGCAGCCTGAACACAGTTGGTCGCTTGTGCACGTAGAAATACCTGCCCGCTTCTGTGTAAGCAGTACACGTACACGGCTCAGCGCATGGCGAGTTTTGAAGTGGACCCCTAGTGTCGCTTCTTCGACACGACGTCGAAGTGAGCGACAGACGGGGAACGTCTCGGTTACGTATGTAACCTCCGTTCCCTGATGGAGGGAACGAGATGTCATGTCTTCCCGGCCACGTCGCTGAGCTGAGCCGCTGAGGTGCCCGGAACACTTCCAGCTCCTCAGAAAAATCCTGAATGAATGAGCGTATTTCCCTCGCCTTTATATCCGTATCCGGAGGCGGGGTATGCAAATACTGTTCACCAACTCTCATTGGCCTTTTTTCATAGATCAGAGGCATCTTTCGGCGCTCAAGAGAGACCCCTAGTGTCGCTTCTTCGACACGACGTCTCGTTCCCTCCATCAGGGAACGGAGGTTACATACGTAACCGAGAAGTTTTCTGTTACAGTGTGACATTGAAATTTCTAAACTCCCTATAAAACTTTCTGCTTTTCACAAACAAGTACTATTATATTGGAAATTGATTTTCAAACATAATTTTAGCCCACATAACATGTCAGTCTGGAATAACAGATGTATAACTGTGAGCAGAAAATTTTGTTTATTGATGAATGGTGGCAAAAAGGCATAATGTATGGTCAGTGACACATGTTATGGATAACTTTGGGAATATAATGAGTCTCAATCATTTTTGTGTTAAATACAATATACCTGTAAGTAGCTCACCTAAATTGTATGATAAAATTATTAAAAGTATCTCATTGTCAATGATTAAATTAGTTAAGGAACAATTCAAATATTCAGTTGTAAAACCAAAATTGCATGATATCATGATAGAAAATGTAAACTTGTAGATAAAACATACAGGAAAAAAAAAGATTTTTGAGAGATGGTTTACTACAACAATGTTTTCCAGGTCCTGTAAAGAGATCTTACATTTTTCATCATTTGGAGAAGAAAGAAGTGAGTGAAAATAGAACCAATATCTTTTCATTTCCCGTTGCCCCTTAATGTAAAGAGGTGCACTTTAAAATTATGAATCATATTTATCCAACTAAATAATTTTTAAGAATAAAATTTATGGGGACTCAAATCTGTGTCATATACAAAAGTCAGAGATAGAAACTGCTGAAAACTTGTTTGTTCAATGTAATTTGGTGTATTCATTCTGGAAGGATGCATTTAGCTTGATGCATCAAAAAATACCTGCAAGACTGATAATATCATGGGATATTGTTAAATTTGGTTAATTAATTAAGGACAAAAATGTATCATGTTATTAATAATTTATTGCTTTTGTTGAAATTTTACATACCACAAATGTAATTCCTCCCCAATTATTTGCTTTTAAAGAGTAAATTTCAATGTATTTAGAAAAATATTTGTATTCTTTGTTGAAGGATTGGTTTTGTAATGTAAAAATCTCCTACTCCCCTACTTTTATTTTTATTTTTTGTTTATTTTACTTTTTTTTTGTAAAGTATTGTTTGGTATGTTGTGGAGAATGTGATGTGTAAATTGAATTGTAATCTCAGTATTTGTTTGTAAATCTTTCAAAAATGAGTGCCTTTCTGTTGATTTTCATACAAGAATTAAAAAAAAGAACAATAATAATAAAAAAGCAGACTTCCGGAAAAGGGCAAGTAACCAATGACATTTTAGTTTACAATCAAAAGACCAAAGCCCACTTCTAAAATCTTAAAATAAAGACAGTTTGACTCCTTGTTTGGAGTGAAACATTCACAAGTTATTAAATTGATAGACATTTATTAGATGATTACAGTATTTGCAGTAAACTTAAAAATGTTCAGAGAGTTTTACTGTAATTTAAACATGTGCGAACCAAACCAATAACTTATGTTAAACTTTTACATTCGTTCAACTTTTCAATTAGGATTTGTTTAGTAACAACTTTGTAAAGCCAATACTAATTAGACTTAATAATACTGGCTTAATACTGTTAAGAAGACGATGTAAAATCTCTCATTGAGCATTCAGTACCTTACTTTCTGCACACACACACACACACACACACACACACACACACACACACACACACATTGGGTTTCCATGTTTTAACCCATAACCCTCACAGAAAACTTTCTGCATTTTCACATTTTCAAAAAACATAATTTAGTATGATTTATAAGTTGTTTTCCCCATGGGGACCGACAAAATGTCCCCACAACGTCAAAAATTTCAGGTTTTACTATCCTTATGGGGACAAATGGTCCCCACAAAGTGATAAATACACGCTCGCTCACACACACACACACGCACACGCACACACACACACATACACACACACAAAAGGTGTGTAAGAAGTAGTAAATTATGGCTAAAATAGACTTTATCTACATTAATTTCATTATTAAGTACTGTCTTATTCATGCATTATTGTGGACCCTTAAAAGGAAGTGTTACCAGAACATCTAATCATTTATACAGTCAAAAATATTTTTTTGTAGTGTTTCCCAGATGAAATAAATCAGATAGCATACCCTATCAACCTCATATCTTTCACTAGTACAACTTGATGAAATAGACTAAAAGCACCATGTCTCCAGAGAGAGAGAGAAAGAGAGAGAGAGAGAGAGACCACCAGTCATGGGACTGTGGATTGAAGGAAATTAAGAAATATAAAGGCCACGGGGAGGAAAGGAAAGAACTCCACATATGATTCCGCTTCAGAGGGGCATGTGGTGCCACTGACTGGTGGGCAGGCGATTAATGAGAGTTTGATTTAAGGGCTGTTCTCAGAGCAGCCATCACTGGCGCTAGCGCAGACTTTGGTGTGGTTGCTCTTGCAGACATTTTAATCGTGGCTCAGATGACTCTACCATACACTTCCAGTAGGGCTGCAGTCTGCACATTGCTTAGCCCATTAATAACCTGAGAAGGCATCGCGTGCTGTTACAGAAGTATACTAATGCCCTGTGAGTGAGTGTGCTGGAGGCCTCAAGTGAACATTTACTGTCACTGGCTCTCCTTGAGTCACAGAATCACATTTTCATAATGTTTCATTTAAAACCAATTGTTTTTCATTTATTAATTTTGGTTTCAAGCATTTTCAAAAGCTGGGTTGTTGCAATATACCTAAGTTAGACCTATTCTTTTTTTGAAGCAATTCTAAAGTTTTAGAGAATGCCTCTTCTCAGGTATTGGCTTATTTTTTTGTTCAGTATCATCTTAACTTATGAATTGTTAAACTATCAACACAATTTTGAAAATAGATATCATTCAATGCATCAAACAAGATACAATACTCTAGAAACTCCACCCTGGAGAAACATGCTTCTGTGACTGACATTCTATATACATTGAGTCATTAAGGTTAATGTTATGGTGTTAAGATACTTTGTCAGAATATTCCTACTGTATGTGTTTTTTATCCATCAATCCATCTGTCCATCCATCGTTTGTCTATCTGACTCTGTAAGGTCTAGGTTCATACACAAAGACTGACAGTTAAGCCCTATCCACTTACCTGACTGTGGTTATAAATATAAGAAATGTTTGGAAGAATAAATGTTTGGTGAGATCTTTTGACAGCCTTAAGACTTCACATTTCCCAGAAGGCCAATGAGATTACCTATTGAGCTCTGCAAGGCTTGTGATATCTGTTTTAGACTGAGCCTTTATAAATTGTTAATTTACATACTAGCAGGGGACACTCACAGCCTCTCTCCAATGCAATGGATAAAATATATCTCCTGAAGGCTGTTGTGATCTGTCTGTCTGCACATCGGGCTATAAGTATACCAGAAAGCCAAGCCTAAATGCCTGCACTGTAACACCCACACCCCCACAGCCCTGTCATCATAAGAAAACATTCTGCACATTGCTCTTTTTGGCTTGACTGTTTTAGTGTTCACACAATCCAAGTGAATGAGCTGCAGTGAACGTTAGACTCAAACAACGGTCTCAAGTGCATCGATTCGGGGGAGTCTGTAGTTCTCCTGCACTCCTCTCACACTTTCTTTAGCGAGAATGCAGATCGTGTAACAGCTCATCAGGCCTGGTATGCAGTCAGAGAGAGAATAGAGCAAAACACACAGAGGGGAGAAATCAGCCAAGGTCAGACAGGGCCACATGCCTGCTTCCTGCACACCTCCGACCCCACCATCCGACACCCTTCCTCCTTGCGCCCTGCTCGCCCGCCTAACATTATGATCAGCTAGCTGATGGCTGACCTCATCAGAGAGACACAGGGTTAGGCGGGGTCATCCACACCACTGCAGACAGACTCTCACAGACAGCCCAGTGTGAGCACTTCAGCACAGGGGTCTAGGCTTTTCAGACATATGCTGCGTCCCAATTCGCATACTATCCATCCTAAATAGTATTCGAAAATAGAATTAGTACGTCCCAAATCGTAGTATGTTGAAATGAGTGTTCCAAAGATACCCGGATGGTCTACTATTTCCGGTCAGAATCCGAAGTGCAGATCGATGCATACTCTAACAGCTAATATTGCCCACAACCCATTGCGTGCGGGAGGGAGGAGCTTTGAGATGATGCAAACATGGCGGCCGGATGCGGCAGCGGAGATGCGCCCTCAGTTTTTAAGTGTAAGAACTTAAACGTTTAGCGCTAATTAAAGTTATATTTTATTGTCTCATAATATTAATGGATTTGTGTTGTGCAAAAAAAGTACCGTGTTTATCTTGTAGGGTCCGATGAAGACACTGAGTGCCTCATTAACTGGCGCATTGCCAACTACGATGTTTGTTTAACTGTTGCGGTGTGCGTAACTAGGCAACCACGTTCTCTTCCATTGCATGACGTCTTCGTAGTATGTCCCAGAACGTGCATACTCTTTTGCTACACACTCAAAAGTATGTACTTTTTCTTCAAAAAAAGAGTACATACTTTTAGGTCGTAGTATAAGTAGGCGAATTGGGACGCAGCCATAGTCAGCAACTACACAAACAGCTCAGTATTACAAGGCTTCTCAAATCACTTCTTAGCAGGGTTGTAGTTAAGTTTTTGATTCGAAATGTAGTTTCTATTTTACTTTTAATTTGTCCTTTTAATTTAATTTAGATCAAATTTGTATATACTCTATGACAGTTTTAATTGAGTTTTTTGTGTTTTATAAGCTACTTTTCCACCATCGGACTAAGCGGTTACTGTTGTTGAAACGTGTCGCTCTGTGTCAATCAGGGCTCATTGGCATGGTTACAGTTTCTATTTCCATTATGATGCTGCAAATTTAGTATTAGAAAAGACATGACTGCAAGTTACCAATCGTGAGTTGCCATGTAAGTTATGCCATTTCACCAGCACATTTCTTTGTCCTGAGTAGGGTTAGCTAACCTTGCTAAGAAATGTTGGTGGGGAACGGTTTGTAATCGTACAGTACCTAACTGTATTCAGGTGGAAATGCTACTAGAGTCATTACTCACAATGCTCAGAACCGTTCGACCCTATGGTGGATAAATGGTTATAGTTTCAGTAGAGTTTTCTTTTTTTTAGGGCTGCCGAAGTTAATGTGTTAACAGATATCATTTAAGTACTTGTTTAACTCCATTCAATTTCCCAAGGCCATCCAGTGTTATCACTACTTAGTGACATTTTCATGTTAAATGACAGCTGGTTGTAAAGGTTTCTAAATATATACAATTCTTCACAAGTAAATGTATTTTGCTTGTTTTAAGTCAAATACATTTTATTTAGTTTTAATAATGTTTTGATAATTTACTGCAAAAAATAAATATTACGTAAGAAAAAGATTTGTACTATTATTATTTTATTTTTTGCAGACATAGTCATTAGTGTGTCTTCTTTTTTTATAATATACTGTTTTCTAAATTAAAATTAATTTATGATCATTTTTATTTCAAGTTTTCTAATTGTTTTATAATATATATATATATATATATATATATATATATATATACACACAGTATAAAAATATGTATAATATTTTAATCACATTTAAATGACAAAATATTTATATTATAATTATTTTATGTTTTAGTTTGTATTTTTATTTCAGCTAACAAAACATTTTTCATAATAACACTGCTTCCAAGCACTGAATTTAGTGCACATTCACTGATTAATATTGTGAAGTGGGATGGGTTGTGATGCAAGAGGGCAGAACGCCCTTAGATAAAGCAGATTTTGCTTGGCCAATGTGATCGACCACTTCACTCCCCTGGGAAATCTCCCCTCAGGAAGATCAGCAGCACCTCATTCAAACCACCTCTCTAAAAACAAATGGGCTTGTTTGTGGATGGAGAGTCTGCGTCTCTCTGGCCCAAACATCCTGGAGTACTTCACCCTCTAATCCCAGACTGATTGGATGTTTTTATGAGCTGTTTATACTCAGTGATTTATCACTATGCTTGGTTGTTAACTTAATTATTTATAAAATACTTTCAGCTCACTATTGAATCAACTCTTTGTTTGTGCTGGCAAAGTCAGTTCAATGTTCAACATTTCCTATTTCAACGTTACTGCCAAGCCTACTCATTCCGTATTGGATTTAAACACCTTTGTATGAGAGAGATTCATAGCGCTGTTAATATATTTTCTCAGGACACGAACACGGATTGCTTGATGCAAAGTCTATTTAGCCATTGATTTTTGAGACTGTAACGTAGACTGGCAACAGGTAGATGCAGAGACACAATGAAGTGCGATGATCCCAAGTGCAGTTTATTAACAAAAGTGATATCCAATTAACCCTAACTCCAAACGTGACTACAAAACATAAACATGAACGGCTTAACTAAACTTGACATGACATGACTTGACTTGATCATGGTACCAATATTACACAAACAATACTTGACCATGGACAATGGCAAACATGAGGGTTAAATACTTGGACTAGGGAGAATACATGACAATGAAAACCAATTAACACTTAGACCTCTAAACAAGATAGCAAGACTGCTAACAACCTAATGAAACAATGAACCAATGAGGGTAAGACACAAGAACATGGGAAACAAGTGACAAGATCACATGACAAGGAAACAAGAATTAACATGGCATGGAACTAATTTAAATAAAAGACATGAACAAAAACACATACAATCCTGACATATCCCCTCTCTAGGGGCAGCTCCTGACACCCAAAAACAAAAATACGAAGTTTAAGAGGGAGCGGGTAGCGACTTGACGTGGTTACATGGCAGGACATGGAAACATGGTGAAACCAGGTGTGGGGCATGGCCTGGTGAAAACATGGCATGGAGCATGAGACCAGGGTGGAGCCCGTGGGGGGTGGAGCCATGAGAGTCTGGGATGGATGAGGCTTGCAATGCTGGTTCGTTGACTGTGGCTGGCTTGGGCATTGGCTCGTTGACCAGAGGTGAGCCTGAGACTTTACATGGAGCAGACTAAAGCATGGCTGCGACATGGCATGGAGCACACTGAGGCGTGGCTGTGACACAGTATGGAGCAGTGTCAGGTGTGGCTGTGACATGACATGGAGTAGACTAAGGCATGAATGTGACAAGGCATGGAGCAGGCTCAGGCATGGCTGTGACATGGAGCAGGCTCAGGCGTGGCTGTGACATGGCATGGAGCAGGCTAAGGCGTGGCTGACATGGCATCTCAGTGGCCATGTGGGACATGGGACTGTGGGTTGGCAGCCATGATGTGGGACCGTGGCTTGGAGGCCATGATATGGGACTCTGGCTTGGTGGCCATGACGTGGGACTCTGCCTTGTTGGCCATGACGTGGGACTCTGGCTTGGCGTCCTCCTCCCCCACAGTGAACGATGAACCACATTTTAGTATGGCAAGGTCAATATACTGATCCAGGCTGTGGGTACTCTGACCGTCTGGCATCAGGGAAGAGATTGGCTCATTCAGTCCAAAGCAAATACAGTCCTTGAGGGCAATCTCATTCAAATTGACCCTGCAGGCCAGAGCACAAAATTTCTCAACATATTCCTCAAAGGAAACTTTTTCCTGGTGTAAACAGTGTAACTGAACTGCTGGTTTCATATTGGTGGGTCGAGTATTCTGTAACGTAGGCTGGCAACAGGTAGACGTAGAGACGATGACGAAGTGCGATGATCCCAAGTGCAGTTTATTAACAAAAGTGATATCAAGCGTGACTACAAAATGTAAACATGAACATCTTACCAAAACTTGACATGACATGACTTGACTATAGATTTGACTCAAACATGACTTGACTTGATTTGACTTGATCATGGAACCAACATTACACAACAATACTTGACCATGGACAATGGCAAAAATGAGGGTTAAATACTTGGACTATGGAGAACACATGACGATGAAAACCAATGAACACTTAGAACTCTAAACAAGATAGCAAGACTGCTAACAACCTAATGAAACAATGAACCAATGAGGGCAAGACACAAGAACATGGGAAACACGTGACAAGGTCTCATGACAAGGAAACAGGAACAAACATGGCATGGAACTATTTTAAAATAAAAGACATGAACAAAAACACATACAATCCTGACAGAGACGTGGTAAAACTGACTTTGTGATTCTGGCGAGCTCTCAGACTTAATCCCAAATTGTTTTAAAGTCTCATTAATATAGTGCTAACAGCCCAGGGGAAGCCCGAAACACACTTTTTAGTGTGCACTATAAATGATGATCTGAAAGGGAAGGGTCTCCTTTTTTCTTTTTCTTTTTTCTTTTTTCCGAGTATAAACTGTTTTCTGCATTTAGTGATTTCCATCTTTCCTATGCTTTTAAAAACTAGAGTCCATCTGTTACCTGGTGCAGAAAGATCTTGGTCATTAGCTGTACTTAAGCTTTTGGAGAGAAAAAAAAGTACAGCAGGAAAATGTAACATCTCCCATATGCTTTCTAAAATCAACTGTTTGTGCTCTGAGCCAAATGGTGGGTTCCACTATTTCCTATGGAGTCATTTTTCCAGTCTGTTTTAAGCATCTCCTTCTGAACGTTATTTCACACAATACATACTCTTGCAATGCAGAAGCCACAGAAGAGAGCTGTAATGCCCCACCCTAACCTCTGGAACTAATGACAGGGTAGTATGGCACTCTGTCAACACTGAACTAGCTAACAGATAATGATATTATCAGGAATGTTCATGTTTCCTGTTTATAATTCAAAATTACAAAATGCTTTAAGGTGTTTTGAAGATTCTGACTGGTTTCTACCCCTCAGCAAATGTTAAAGGTAACCAAGTAAACAAAGCTTTAAAAGTGATTTTAAACATAACAAACTGCTGATCTTAGCCTACCAGGACCGAAGACCTGCTAGACCAACTTAAACCCGCTAAAACCATCAAACCAATTTAAGACAGAAGTAAACAAAGCTTTAATAGTTATTTTAAACATAACAAACCCTACAATCCTAACCCAAAATTTATAATTTTATTTAAACCAGCCTGAACTGGTTTGCAAGTCTTACCTGTTTTCCTGGTTTGGTCTGGATTAATGTTCTAGAGGTTATTTGGGAACTGGTCAACTAGTTAGGCTACGAGGCCAGGCTTGTAGACCAGCATAACAGGGATGGTAGACCAGCTGTACTAAAACCAGAGTTCAATGATTTCAGAGTGATATTAAAGGAAGACAAAAAAGACAATTCTATTATTATTTACTCATCCTTATCACATCTCAAACTCCTTAGACTTTCTTTCTTCTATGGAACATAAACAAAGATATTTTCATATATGTATTTTGTTTATGTCCATACAATAAAGGTCAGTGGTGTCCAAGACTTTTGTGTTCCAAAATGGACAAAAAGACAAAAAAGGTCTTATACGTGTCTTCTGAATTTTTATGATCGGTTTTGGGTTAGAAACAGACCAAAAAATAACTCCTTTTTCTCTATAAATCTTGACATTAGCAGTCTCTTTGGCACTTTAATGAGAGAAGCTCAATTACACTTCATTGTGCTTAACACATGCATTCTGCGCAAGTACACACACTCCTCTAAACATAACAAACCTTGCTGAAAGAAGCATCTTAAACTAGCTTAAACTAGTTTTTGTGTCTTAGCTAGTCTTCCAGTCTGATCAGGTAGGGTGACCATATTTCCTCTTTTTCCCGGACACATATACTCTTTTTCAGACCTTACAAATGCATCTGGAAATGTCCGGAATTCGGCTTTAGTTGCATTATGATGTGCATCTGGTCTAATACTTCATTATGTGCGCTTGCATATTTGCATTGCGTTAAACCCTCTTTGTAATTCCCGCCATTTCTCACACCAATTGGTTGATTATAAGAGGCTTGCAGCAACAATTGGAAGAATAATGTATGACATGTAAATCTTGCACTTATGTGTCAGTTGCTAATAAAGGTGCAAGTGATTTAGAAGCACACATTAGCTCTGCGATGCCTAAAGGGTCAGCAAAAGGTGAAAGTTCATCAGGTAAATTAACAGACTACTTTTTGCGACCAGGTGAAATTGTTATCACATTGCTTTCCATGGCCATTCAAAAATATAGTAATAGTAAATGAAGGTACACTCATGGAATCAAATAAATTTTTTTTTAGTTCATGGACATTCAAAAGAATGTTGGAAATGTTTATTTATTTAAATATGTTTATGTTATGCTAATAGAGAGTCTTTTTCACTGTATTAAAGTTTGCGTTTATAGTAACACTTTTTTGAACCCTATTATTCTACCCCACCCTGATACCAGAAAATAGCTACCCTAGATCAGGTTTGTAGGTTTTAGAGGGGTTTTAGGCACTTGTCAGCAGTTCAGGCTGCAGACCAGCTAGCTGGTTAGCTTAACCTTCTAAATATCAGCTTGGACAGGTTTGCTGAACACCAGCAAAGACTAACAAACCATCATGTCTATAATACATGCTGGTTTCTGTGCAGCATTTGTGTGGGGGAGCACAGAGTTAAATAAATCTGCCATTTCTTTGCTCAATCAAGTGAGAAAATTGAAACAGTTGACGTGTTTCACCTGCAGGGCTGATTGCTGTATATTTTGATCTTCTATTATAGTTTACTTTGTGAATTGCTCTCTCCCTCCCATCGCTCCTAACTAATTGAAAGTGAGTGATTACCATGGACTGCTGGATGTGATGACATCCCCCTTTTCAGTGCAGGCAAGTGGTCTTCTGCTTTGCATATGTTAAATGTATAAATCTTTCATACCTCAATCGTGAAGAACCGATCAAGGAGGAATACTAAAGCTCTTATTTCATCAGCCCCAAGAAACAAAACAAGATTAAGTAAAAAGCACTCTGAATCTGAAGCTGAATATTTTATTTTCTAACTACAAAGTGCATTAAAATAATCACACAACTCATCGCTGGTGTAATTCTTGTGCTTGCACAAGGGCCCTTACAGTTAAATTCCCCCATAAAAGTTGTACCTTATTTCCTGCAAAAATTCAGTTTCCCCACTTTATTTCAGTTTATTTCTGCTGTTTTAGCAGGACAGGCTGGCAGAACTGTTTTTTTTTTTTTAAGTATTTATTCTATATTTTCGTTGTGAAGAAATTGAAAAATTGTCAGCGGTGCAGACTGAAGACAGACATGAATAATTCATCGGGCTGGCCATGTTCCTGCTCTTCCCTGTGTGATAATGAAAGGGACCCACTGGGACCCCAGTGTCTGCCGGTCAGTGATTCATATAACACCCAGCAGATACATAACCTGCACACAGAGGCAAGCCTTTGATTGTTTCTACAGTTTTATATTTTTCTGCACTCTATTAAATATTAATCCCAGGCAGTTGCTCGAAATTATCTGTTGCAGCCATTGCCAGCTCTCGCTGCTGCCTGTGGCATACAGAAAAAGGTTACATTTGTAGCTTCTTGCTCCAGGAGACTCTTGTTTAGGTTTTTCTCTCATTGATGCTTGAGTTTGATGTCAGCATTGGCTCTGACTGTTAGGTGTCTCATGTCAATAATTCCTCCTCTCATGCCCTGCAGCACTTGCACAGTCTGTCTCCAACAGGTTCAAGATAAGGAGTGCAGCTTGATTTTCTCCCTCCCTTCATCCCTCTCTGTTTTTCTGTCTTTTCCTGTCTTTGGGTGCTGTACCTTTAAATATGCTGCAAATATTGGTTAAAATCAATATATATATATATAATTATTATTATTATTTATTGATTTAATTAGAAGTATTCTTACAAAAAAATCAAAATGCCTCAAGCAGTATGTCGCATGTAAACTTAAATTTAAAGGGATGAAAAAACTCTTATCATTTTCTCACTCTCATTCCATCTAAGATGTGTATGACTTTCTTCTTCTTGATTTTTTTTTTTTTTTTGAAGAATATCTCAGCTCCGTAGGTCCATACAATGCATGTGAATGGTGGTCAGACCTGCAAAAAGCAGATTAAGACAACATTAAAGGTGTGCTAAGGAAGATTTTAGCTGGCTGTGTAGGTCCCTGTAGTACTTGAGGTTTTGGACTCTATACTGACACCTTTCGTCCTGGAGACTGGAAGTTTGCTTACTAAGTGCTACTGCTTTAAACCAAATATGTTTGTTTATCTTATTTTTTGTTTCTTTTAGTCTGTCTATTTATTCTTCTCATAATACACGCATCACTATAATGAACGTTATTGTATCTAATTAAATATGTTCACACCATTGTGTGCTAAACTGTGACTGTGCAGACGCAGCTCGCAAGCTCTCTGCATCGGCTGAATACCATCTTGTGCTCGCAGGTTTATCTGTGATCTGCGCCATGGGAGTTGAAGGTAATGTTTCATCACTCCACCGCTTGTTTAGACATTGCATTTTCCCACATGCATCATTCTGTTCAGACTGTCTGGTGGATCACACTACAGTGTATCAATACCATACTATCACTCTTCACTATACTGTTGACTCGAGTTCCGTTGATATTATGTTTGTTGTTATCATTTTTTGGTTTGCTTGTTACATTTACATGTACTTTTATGTTTGCACATTGGCCAATATTATTATTATTGTCATTATTAGTGGTAGTAACTCAGTCTATCATTCTATCAGATGGAGAAGGTAAACAGAGTGTGAAAGTTTCAGTGATGGTACAAAGGATATGACATGTTTTTCAACCTCTTTGGGGCATTTAAACTGTTTGGGGATAAACCATGCATTTACCTTCAGTGGTAATATGGATGTAACTGTGGTCAGTTTAAGAGATTGGCAGATGAATGCTATTAAATCTTTACTTCTCTGGTCAGGAATTCAACATCGTGCTCAGGTTTGTTTATGAATCCTTTTGTCTGAACTGTGTGAAACATTTGGTGTTTATGTATTAACAGGCATTTTAAAAAGTGGAAAAATTTGTATAATATAGGCTAGTATCTTAGTTAACATTACTCATGTCAAGATTAGATTTCTGGGAGACACGCACAATTAATGGAGACCATCCGATGAACATAAAATCACACTGTACACATTTTCAATCATAAGGTTTACACTAGGAGTGTAATGGTTCTCGGTAAAAAAGATACATATGGTTCGCCACCCACGGTTCGGGAGGCATTGGCACCGCGGTCACCTCAAATTTAATAACGCATCTGGAGCACAAGTTTTGGTCAAGAAAAAAAGCATAAAAAAACAGGCATGGTTACAATCTCCGCTAATGTACCTGAATGGATCTATTGATGGATACACTCCGCCAGTGTTTCACGTGGGTCAACTTGATGACATCACTGTTCTACATGCATTGTGTGTAGTTGAAAATGGCAAGTGGAAAAAAAAACTAGCTGCTGAAAGAGAAGCCCATTGCATTTGTCCTTTCTGGGAAAATTTTCTTTTTGCAGTTAATTACAACAGCGTTAGTCAAAAGACATTTACAAAACAGGCACTGTTTGCAGACATCGCTTGACACCAGTGCCAAATAGCTTACTGGTAATACATGTCAATAATGTGCATGAGGGTTTATTTAAAACGCGCATGCAAGTTCTACCTGCCCTCATAAAACTAAACAGCTTTTATTTGTTTTCTGATAAGACTGGAGTCTTCATCTATTGTGAGTGTACGTCATTTTCGACATATTTAAAAAAAAAAAAAAAATTTTTTTAAAAGCTATTTGTTTCTTTTTTTATTATTATTAGCAAAACCGTATTGCACTTTTAAAATAATTCATTCGAAAATAATATTTCTCTACATAAATTATTGTCTAAACTTGGGATGTGTAGGGTTGTTTTGGTCACTTTCCACATACTGACTGTCAGCATTTGTTTTGCAGTCTCGCCGTCTCTGGCTGTGGAGCCCAACAGGGTCTTTGCCCCCACCTCCTCCTTTCTGCGTGAATGTGAACACCACACAGGCCTGCCTGTGGTGATTAAACCTCTTGGGCAGCAGGAGGTGAACGAAGGCTCAAATCTACACAGTGTGTCTGCCAGTGACCCCCTACAATCTTTGGTAATTCAACCACCCCTTCTGGCTGTGAGAGTCTTGTTTGGTTGCACACCACTGGCTGGATAAACAACACTGTATATGAAGATGAGAAAGGAGTAGTGGAGGAAACATGAGGGAGGCAATCTTATTAATGGGCAGTCAAATGTGGCTACAGTAAACATAATGTGCATAATTCTTGTGCACATCAGTAAAACATCTGAGACTTGTCTATATCACTGTTTAATGTGGTTATCAGAGAGTGAAAACAAACTCACAGGAAAATGTAATTGAGTGAACACAGTTGGTATGTTTGCCTTGTGGCTCATTGGTTGCTCGCTTCCTGTTTGTTGTGATAGTTCCAGCTTCGTTTTAAACACTAAAATACAGAACTTTCTGTCACTGCTATTAAATCTGTAATATATATATATATTTAAAATAAGAACTCTCTATATTATATATATATATCTGTTGAACTTCTTTTAGGCTACATTCACACAGTCAGTGTTTGGGATTGACAACCGTATATACTTACAGGTGTGAGTCTAGAAATGTCCCGTTTACAGGGTTGGGAGGGTTACTTTTGAAATGTATTTTACTACAGAATACATGCTCTAAATTCTAATTTATAATATATAACGTTAGATTACTCAAGGTCAATAATGTCTTCTAAATACTTTGGATTACTTCTTCAGCACTGGTAGATTTTTTCATTTGTTATATATATATATATATATATATATATATATATATATAAGTATGTGTTTTAAGTATTAAACTATATTTAACTTGACACAGTGACCTAAAAATGTATGTTTATGACGCAATGCACCCAAGACGCTACACAAGCATGTCTGATGCAGGTGTACATTGACGGGTCCTTAAACAAGCCCTCATAATAAATCTCCAACTGATTGACAAATTCACTTACGAAATGGATTGCTGTGAACTGTGTGCCAGTGATTGACTTATGTTCAATAATATGGCTCTGACTTATACGCTATATTGACTTGCTAATATGACCAAGAGAGAAAGGTTGCTCTGAGACACCACAGCACACGGACGACGGAGAGAGTAAGGGCCCTGCTGGGCCACAGAAACAGAGCAGCAATGGGCATGGGGATGTGGAGGAGGAGATACAAGGGATCTAGGAGGACTCCAAACCTTAGAGTGACCCCAGGTTCAGGCTTCCTGCTGGCAGGCACTGCTTAAGACTGCAGATGGTTTAAGGTGTGAGTGAGATCTTGCCCCATGCTAAAGATGAGTTTCATATTGCAACCACTAGATCAACTGAAATCATGTTGAATGAGAGGGGAGGGCACATGGCTCCAGAGTTAGCCTCAGGGTTTTGTTATTCAAGAAGGCTTGCTAGAGTTGTATAATATAATTGAAATAAAGGGATCCATTCTCACAGTCTGTTTTTAAAAAAATACTGGAAGTTGTGGAGAACATTTATAGTGTAGATTGCATTAAAAAAAAACAGCAAAGCCATTTTACAGGCTGAGTAGCAGGTTGGTGTTGACAATCTCTACAAAATAAAAAAAAAATATTCTGGAAAAATTTCTGCAATAAAGTGTTGAATTTCATAGCTTCTGTCAGCTGTCTAGAAACTGAACAAGCGATGCCAGATTCATGATTGAATCACTCTTGTGAGTCGGTTCTTTTTAATGAATCAATCGAACCCTTTAACAAATCTGTCTGAATCATTCACACAGCCTGCTCATGTGCTGAATCGTTTGGATCGGTTTCTCACGCTGTAAAACCAACACAGGATACTTTTGAACATGAAGAACCAAAAGAATGCAGTATGAAGTGTATATTTTTCTATTCAATTGAACACATAATTTATATGTGTAAATGTTTTCCATCTCTAAGGACAAAATTTTAAATGAAACTGTAGTGGAATACAGTTACTTATATTTTGTATTTTAAATATGTTATCCCATTACATGTGTTCCGTTACTCCCCAAGTGACTCGAATAATGTCTATATGAATGAACAACCAAAGTCACAACCATATTCTATCAGCTGTAACCATAGTGACATCCATCAGATCATAATTAACGACAGCAGCTTTGAATGTTTTTTAACTGAGTGCAGAGCGCAGCTTTGTGACGCGCGACTCTTGCCCACGAGAAGCTCCTTTTGAAGACAGCAGATGGATCTTCGGATCATACAGCTTATTTCTCTGTGAGTTTTGAAACCCCACATATAACACACTAGATACATGCATGTACAGTACAGCATGGGTCTCAATGTATATGACATGACTAACAACAATTTGTCCTCTACAATTCCGTTCACACAGCACAGGTTTGCCAAAAATGCAGTTGTCTACAAGTCCCAGGAGCCCAGAAAACTTGTGGGTTTCAGTTTGGTTATAGAATGCGGTTGTCACTCTCCTAATAACCTGTGTGTGAATACAACTGTATTAAGCACTCAAAACAGGACTGACAACCATATTCTTCTGCTGTGTAAACATGACCTTGTAAACATGATCCTAATAAACAATATTACACTATTAAATTGAATTACAGCTGAGCATTTTTTATATTTCATATTAATAAAAAAAAAAATTTGCAAGCAACTTTTTCCATGTACCTTGTAGTGTAGCTATAGCAATATTTTATATAGCAATATAAAATAGCAATATTTTCCCCAAAGAAAAGTTGATAGCTTATCTAACTAATTTGTTTTTAGTTGCTTGCCCAACACTGCATTTTTTCTTCACCATATTGATATTACTTTTACATAACATAAACACTTTTATTTAACCCTGATGATTAAACATATTTCTTTAAGAATCTGTGTTTATAAGGTAAGATGTGGACCATGTACATCTGAGAGGTGTGTAGTGCAGCACAGCTGTAGTGTAGCTCAAATTGTGCTCATGAATACACATATTTTCTTCTAAAGTCTACATTTGGAACGCAGGCAAATCCAGACAGTTTTACAGCTCAATTTGCGTTAGGTTATTGCCCAATAAATAAGTTTTACAGCATCGTGTTTTTCTGTTTATGTGACCGTTTATACTTTGTTTAGCTTATTAATCTGATTTGTCTTATTCAAAGTGACAAGCCTTGATGTAGCAAGTCCTGTGGGATAATGATTATTTAAATGAGATAGCCTTTGCTGGCCACGCACAATAAAACAGTTGGACCAGTGAAATTGTGCAGGTTTTTTAAGCATGCATAATTTCTTTTCAATGATCCAGCACTGAATATACACATTACAGCAACTTGTATTTGCAGTAAAATACCATCTAAAAGGACAGTTCTAAGGGTTGTACCAACTAGTTGACATGTTGGGTCTGTGCAGAAAGTTGCAGATCACACTTGTGCTTTTCTGTATGGTGACACCAGAAGGAAAATTCCACTGACCACAAAATGTACCCCATAGATGCTTGTCATTAGCTTTGTGTAATACAGTTCCTATAGTACTGTATTTTTCAACAGTAACTATAGTTCATATATTATTGTTACTACAGTACAGTATAGTACACATTTATAGAACAAGAGGAAAGATAAGTTAATGACAGAAATGTATCCACAAGCATTGATCAAAAAGGCTACAATAGCTTTTGTATCTTATTGCCAATATTTAATTCCACATTTTCTCTCTCCTGCCAAGCTGTGATAAAGCACATGGTTGATTCACTAAACACAAGATAGAGAAGAATCCCTTGGTCCTAATTCCCCCTTCCACAATCCATCTATCACCAGATGTACGCTGACCTCTGTGCCGCCACCTGCACCCAAATCTGAAATGGATAACTCTTCTCTGAGCAAATACATTCATGTGCATTAAAGCAGCACCGTAAATGTCTCCCCTTTGTATCTGATGGCCACAGCCTCATAATTTCCTTCCCACCTGCCCTTTCTGCTTTGAACCACTCGGTGGTCATATCAGCAGTTGTTCTCTTATTTTACAGCAGATCAGGCTTCAATGAAGTAAAAGACCATAGATTGTTTAATTGACCTTGTCTTTAATAGCCCTTAGCAATGGGTTTTCTGCTTTATAATGGAAAGTCCTGTAGCATTGGTGTAATGGCTCTCGTGGCAATAAGTCACACGAGAAACAGCACAGCAATAAAGGCACAGAAGAGGGAGACTAAAATCTTGCAAATTGAGCATCCTTTTTCTCCAAACAAACCCTATTTTCAGGTGCTAGCATGTCAATAACCTCGTTACAGCCATTAAAATTGGTTGACCTTCTGAATCGGTGAGCCGGCAATAATTTATTTGCATTACAGCGCTGGTGACTGTTGGGGCACTACAGCTGTTTGATCTGTCTGCCACTCTGTAAAATAAATGGGTCATTCACCTACAAGGCTGTCATGATTCCTGCGGGTTTAAAAAAAGGAAAGGGGAGAAGGAAAATTCAGGGAAGGGCTATACACGACAGGTTAGTTTGTATGAACTTGGCATTGATTAATCAAAATCGCCTGAGGCTACTCCATAACTCAGGGATGCATTTGTGAAGAGAGGATAAGGCCGTTACATGGACCATCACTGCTCTTCTCACAGCCCCAACTTTGTTCTGAAATGCAAATCTGGAATGGCACTTCAGGCAGAGTTGTGTTTTCCTGCAGAACTTCAAAAGGTTTTACAGATATTTAACTTTTAACTTAGGGTTTTATTGTCTCCCTGCTGAAAAGACCAGTATATTTTGTTTAGATGCTGGTGCGCTGATGTCCGCACCACAGTTCTTAAAGGAATAGTTTACCCAAAAATAAAAAAAACATTAACCAGCCTTGACCAGCATGGAAATTCAAGATAGTTTAATCTTGGTATTCTTTAAGGCCCTGTTGGTTTTTAACAGGGTCAAAAACAAGTTCCTTTGGAATTAAGACACTACTAGATTCTGCTTTTGAACTTTATGCATAGTGATCCACTAAATTGAAAACAATATACACATTGATAAATAGTACTAATCCTGTTCTTCAAAAGCTTGACTGGAGGAATTATCTTGCCCTTTTTTGTTGAAAACAAACACTTCTTTAAGTGTTTAAAAACAGGCAGGCACAAGCTGTCGATCCTTTCGAGCCAAGAAATGTCCTGCCTTACAGCAAAATAACTAAATCTATTTTTGTTTAAATGTTGGTTTTGGGGAAACACATCATAACATTTATCCAGCAATTTACATCTACCCACTTGGGGGCACTTATCCAGCTAGTTTAACATTCTCGACCGATGCAGACCATAGATGTAAAATATTTATCTCCAATGTCATTATGTGCATCTGGCTGATGAACAGGGCATCCTGTCTGTAATTAGAGTCACTTCATCCTACTCTATTTCTGTCTGTCTGCTGGGTCAGAGGTCAGTGCATGTAATTATAGTCTAGAGGTCAGAGGCCAGTATAGGCTTAGGTTAAGACTGGATCCCTCTGAAGCTCGAAATGTCCACTGAAGGCCATTGTCTTTAATGGAGACACATGGATGTGTATGTGTTAACTGATCGTTTGCTGAAAGAATGATACATGTATTGTGCATTTTTTTAAATTAGTCCTATCTGTAACTTTTTAACCTACCAACAGAAAAGGTGAGGACTTTGGAAAATCATGAAACATCAAAAAAAAAAAATAATGATTCACCATAACTGTAATTGAATCAATGAACTTGGATTCATTCAGATGTTTTCTTACAGTTTTGGCAAAACTTATAAGTCTGTCTTAATTTTATTCATATCACAGGCAGAAAAGAAACATAGGCTTTTGCAACATTGCCATAGCCATGTATGAAAAATACAAAGTAATGTGATAAAGAATATATCAGTGAATGTTCTTTATCCAATAAACAAATGCAACCTTTTCTCTTCTATTTTTCTAGATAAAATGGGTCATGTTGTATTTGGAAGGTAAGAAGGCAGAGCTGATTTGCTCCATGTGTTTCGTATCAAAGTGGCCACAATCAAACTTGGCTCTATGAAGTCGAGATCCTATTGCTGGTCCCGCAAACAGCTTTCTTTGGTAGTTTTCTGTTTATGCAGCTGGATCTTAACTGCCAGATCATAGTGATTATCATCATTAACATCACTTACCTTCAGCCCCTATCCTCATCCTAGAACCATGTGCTTCACTGGGACACTGCGTTCTTCTCAGTTCAGATATCTTTGCCTTGACATGGTGGTCCAGACATTTGGCCTTTGGATGTTCTTTTGGTTGCAGTTATTTCTCACTCAGATAAGCATACAACATCAAGATAATACAGTATAGTTACTGCTGACTGGTTGAGTATCTCCAGATATGAGATATACTTGGGAATATGCTAAACATACAGAGTGTATTTGTTGTGAACTAATGGGAACAAAGTGTTGTGAAAGCTGATGTAAGGAAAACTCTGTTTTGGTGTCAATGCAGTATCACTCTTATCATCAACCAACCAAAAGCATGTTTTGAATTCTGTTGAGAAAGAAATGAATTAACAGGCATAGAATGCTTCCTTTTCCCATGCTACATCTCAAGGCAAATGCAGCTGAAAAGTATAACTAAGCTTACATCGTATATTTCTCTGTAATGAGAGGCCTCTTACTAATACATACTTATCTCATGTTCTGTTGAGATTAACTTTGTTTGGGATCCTAGAGACCCCATGATCTATGTGTAAAAGTAATAAAAGTAATTTTTATACTTTAAACTTAATATGTTCCTCTAACCTAATCAAAACTGTAGGCAGGCACTTTTCAGAAATGTGACAGACATCCACTCTAGTGACATTGTTTCTGTTTAAGTTTAATCTGACCCCATGAACAATATATTGTAGAACAATACAATACAACAATTCAAAATAATGGTATTTATTCACAGTGTTCTCACACAGCCAGAGTAAGAGTATATAAACAGCTGTTTACCTCTATGTAGCATTGAGAGTTTCCGGCATTCTGCCCCAAACACTGCCCATGAACAGTCCCATGCAAGTGACTCAAGTGACTCCTCTGCAAAGCATTTGCCTTCATCAGAATAACTCTTCTGTCTAAATCATCTTGTTTCTAAATAATTTAGTTTCAATTCGTTTCACAGCATCGACTGCTACCACTTAAGTGCTACTTTTACTGTCTTTCCTCCTAATCTATTATTTCCACCTGGAATGGTTCGTTTGAGTGAAGCTGCTTCATACATGTGAAACTGCTCGCTATGACTGTTCATATGTTCTCTTATCTAAACCTCCCACCAAGAGCGGTCCATCATGTTTCCGCAAACGGCTGCTGCTCCGGCTTCACGCAATGCAAGCTCTACTACAGCTCCATTCGTATGAGTGAAACAAAGATTAACTATTTATTTCAACCATCATGCCTACGTTCCCCAGTGTTTCAATCTGGTTCTCCCGCACGGGTGATTCCTGTCAGCCTCATTACCTCATCATGCAGCTCATTTAGGATGTGATCCATTCAGCGATTCAGTTTTGAAGTCATCTTCCAACACGAATATCACAATTGTCCTCCCTTAAAAGCACCTTCGGAGCATGATTTATCCAATTTGGAACTCAGGGGCAATCATACAACAAACAAACTTTTCCAAACGATGCTACTCTAATTACAAAATCTTCTCTAATCAACGCAGATATTTTAGCGTGAGCTCACTGCACAGCAGCACCCACTATGTCACACATTTCGGCCCCGCAAGAGGCAGATTGCACACCATGTCACACTCATTCATAAAATATTCCATTAGGCAAATATTAGGTGTCTCATCTGACAGTTTTAAAGCTCGCCTCACAACCCCGATACATAAAGCAAGCTTTTGTACAACTATCATTTTATTTACAGACAGTCTTCTACTTTCACCCCGCATCAATTTTTTTAGAGTTAACAAAATTACTCACTTTACTTTGGAAAGCAATCAACAAAACAACCATATGCCTAAGTTAAATACACCAGACTATTGTATTTATCAGGGTACGTAATTTAGGTGCCTTCTCATTTCACAACAAACCAACTTAAATGACATTGTACGTCAGCACACGCAAGCTCGTTTCCCAACATTGCTTCACATATGTTCCAGACACTTGATCTAGCAAGCAGTTATGTTCTGGCCTCCGCAGACGCTACGTTTACAACATTAATATGCTTAATATTGGCATACATCCCTAAACAAATATGGCAAGCTTGTTTCTCTGCAGCCGATATCGCCACTATCTTTCAGTGTTTCAGCCTAAATTTCACTCCCCAATTCCTCCCTATCCTACACCTAGTGGTTTCTTATCCACCAAGCGGCTCCATTCATTCAATCCTCCTTGGCACCTCTACCCATCTTGCACACAATGCTAGGCAAGCGTGCCCCTTCTCTTCCAGTATGTTGTTTCAGGTTCCATTCTTTTTTGGGAAGGGGGATATTGTCATTATAATCAGTCGCTTCCTCTTATTCTTTCCAACAATTCACTTCCACATCTCACAAGGCCAAGATGCCAGCAACTTGCTATTCCGTTTCTTGTCTTCTTTTTGGGTGCATTCGAGCTCAGGTGAACTCTCAAGCCTTGAATGGACTTCAAGCCACATATGTTTAAGCTATCCTCACTGCAGGATTCAATTAACCTGCGAACTACTGAAACAACTATTTGTAATCTATCACATAAACTTTTAGATTACACTTTTTAGGTCATCTAATCAGATTACTTTTTTAATTGCACGATTTGATGAAATTATAGGTAATGTAATCTATATGTTATCATGTCATCCATACAACAGAACTGTAATCTGGTTACAATTAAAATATAATGTTATCTAATAACAAGTACTTGATTTACTTGAAGTTCTACCCAACACTGTTTCTTTTTGGGGTTTTTTTTTTTTTTTTTTTTTTTTCATTTATATCTGAGATCCTAAAGAAAATGTAGGTTTTCCACAGAGAATAATGAGAGGTATAGGCCTAATGATGCACACATCACCGACAACATTTATCTGTGTAAAAGCCTTTAATATTTTAAGTACAGTATCACCCAAATTTACTGAATGCTTTAAGGTGATTATCGCTAATTTCCACCAGGCTATATTTACGTGTGTTTGTCTGCATTGAAAGCCTATTTACAGTATCAGTTTTGCCATTTAGGATACATGCTTATGCTTAGACTGGTTAAAAGCCAGCAACATTTTTTAGTACAGGTCATATTTACATTTACATTTATGCATTTGACAGACACTTTTATCCAAAGCAACTTACAGAGCCCTTATTACAGGGACAATCCCCCCAGAGGCAACCTGGAGTTAAGTGCCTTGCTCAAGGACACAATGGTGGTGGCTGTGGGGTTCGAACCAACAACATTCTGCTTAACAGTTTAGTGCTTTAGCCCACTACACTACAATCATCACCCCCATTTATGTAGATCAAGGCATGACAGGAGATAGAGAGAATATAAGAGAAATGCAATGACTTGACATGTCTGTTATTATATGAGGAAGAAAATATATATTATATTATATATATATATTACATCTATTATATTAGTAAGACTAAGTCAAGTCTCTAACAACATGATAAGTCCTATCTGTAACAGAATTTATGAATAGCTCTCATTTATTGATGCTTGGGTTGCCATTTTTATTCTCCACAATCAATTATAAGGATGTTTAGCACCAAGAATCACAGTAGCTAGTTTGATTACTGTACTTGGGGCCAAGAGAATACAATGATAGCAAACAATATGCAATTGAATGTAATCACAACAGCACTTGTTTTTCCTGTTTCTGGGTGCTTCTTTTTAATTTAGCTGATACAGTACCATAAAGCCGAATTGTATATTTTCTTTATGTTAAAATATTTTCTCCCCTCCCACCTTACTGTAAGGAAGCCATTTGTTGACTGATTTACCCAGAAAGTATAAACACTGTGGCTCTGCTTTCATCAAAACATTGCTTTGATTTGTTTGAGCATCCCAATCAGCCAGACAAAGCAGCATTTGCTCAATCACTGACATGAGTTTGGGGCAGGGCTATTGGCAATCATTTTTGCTTTTTAACTCATGGATTGTTACTGTTACCTTTATGTGAACTCACATTTGTTTGGTTTAGTTAGGTATTACTTCATCAAAGGAGAACATTAGAATAAGAAAATGAGAGACATTTTAGAGTACATCTCTCACTATTTTTAGTCAGATTATCTCTATTTTCTCATTGATAATCACTTTTCAATCATTTAAATTTAACACTACTTGTGCATTTAGCACAGTTAAAATAGTCACTACTCAATTAGAATTAATGTACTGTTTAAGAAGGGTAATTTCTCTGGTGCTGTCCTCTTAATGTTTTTGTGATGCCATGTGTTTAAAGAAATGTGCCAGGATGGAAGAGATCACTTGTTGCTAGGGAACAGGTCTTTGATTAGCAATGCCACTGGACACGTCTTCTGCGACAGGACCTTCCATTAATTGACAACTTCTTGGCCTCAGGGTTTGAACATGCCTCCCAGAACTCTCCCAGCAACAGGTATTTGCAAGGTTGAAAAAGAACAAGAGGGCTACTAATCTGGTTGTATCTCATTCATGACAGAAAGGTGTGGTCTTAATATGTATTTTATTGGTTGCCCATTGTAGACCAGTGCTGCAGCAAATTTTAATGCCACACAGGTTTCTTTTTTTTTTCTTTTTTTTTTTACATGGCTTTGAATGTTTGTCAATGGACAAATATGCCTTGCTCCCCAGATATGGTGTAGTTACAGCATCTACCAGCAGGGGCTTGCTGGCCCACACTTACCGAACCCTGACTCCTGGAATCAGTCTAGCTATCCACTAACATTACCATCCAAACATATTTCACTAATCTTTGGAATCACTTGAAAATTATTGGGAGGTGTGTTAGAGGTTTGTAACCAAACTCTGCTAGAATGCAGATCTGTGGTAGCAGGATTGAGCCTGCTGTTATATGGCTTGTCCACAGCAAAGCATAATGGTGAGATACAGGATATTCACTTAGCAAGGAGCACTGACAGAGGGCAGCCCAGTGGGACTCTAGTACAGCAGTGAGATATGATACAGGCTACAAAGTCTTTTCAAATAGGGCAACAGGGCAAATGATCCCCATTACTACTGATGCTGTGTTTGAAAGCAATTTTTCATTTGACCCACATAAGAAAGCAATTTGCTGCAATACCATCAAACTTACACTGTATGCTTTTGATGGTCTATATTAAAAAACATGCATCTGTGTTTGATATGTTGCTCTCTGCTTTACTTCCTCTTTTGGATTGTGTGAAGTCAAATCAAATCACTATCATCCTCAAAGTAACTATAGTTTTGCACATTTTCTGTGCCGGTTAAAGGGATAATTCACGCAAAAATGAAACTCACTCAAACTTAGTTCCAAATCTGTATGACTTTCTTTTTTCTGTGGAAGACATACAGTTTATTATAAAAAGTCTTGTGATATATTTGCTATGTAATGACAGGGAATAGCGACTCTGTCAAGTTCAGAATAAAAGCACCGTAAAACCACAGTTAAAGTATGACTGATGCAAAATTTCCAAGTCTTCTCAAGTGATACGGTCATTTTGTATGATTAACATAAAAATATTTAAGTCATTGACCATCAAATCAAAACATTAAAGCACTGCAACAAGTTCTTTAACTCAACAAGGAGGAAGCGGGAGATGGCGAAATCCAACTCAAAAGGTTTTTTTTTTTTTACACAAATTTGCTTTCCAGCATAACACAAAAGCACACACATAAACAATGCTGTTTGCATTGCATTGCTGTCTCTCTCCCACTGGTATCTGGCTCACATTTCAAATCCATCTCCACACTCACTGCTCACTGACAAACACCCGTTAGGGACAATCAATGACAGGTGATGACAATCACCATCCTCATCTCCCGATCTTGCTCTACATTCCACACTCTACCCCACCTCCACATACCCCATTGCCTGACTCAGGTCAGGGATCCTTCTGGCCTGCCCTGAACCTGACTGAAGCTATTGGAGTGGGGCATGGTCCAAAAAGAGGGTGAAAGCCCATCCCAGGAGGTAGTATTGAAGGGTGAAGACCACCCACTTGATGGCCAGACACTCTTTCTCAATGGTGCTGTACCTCACATCTCTCGCTGAAAGTTTCTGGCTGATTTACAGCACTGGACGCTACTACCCTTCACTCACCTGGGACAACCCAACTCCCAACCCCTAATATCCTTCAGGCAATGGAGCTACTGGAGTGTGGCATGGTCCAAACAGAGGGTGAAAGCCAATCCCAGGAGATAGAATTGATGGGTAAAAACCGCCCACTTCAGACAATCTTTCTCAATGGTGCTGTACTTCACCTGTAAGCACAGTTTTCACGTGCATAAAAGCTTGTTGGCACAGCTCTGGGGCTCCCTTTCTAGTAATATCAATCAGTGGGTTGGTGACATCTGAATAATTAGGCACAAACATTCTATAGTAGCCAGCCAGCCCCAGGAACTGTCACACTTCCTTTTTGGTCTTGGTCTCAAGTCTTACCAATTTGGGGACGCACCTGTCCTTGACCCAAGTGGATCCCCAGATATCGTACCTCAGAAAAGCCCTCAGATGCTGCATGAGCCACTAACAATCATTACTGTATATAATGACACCATCCAGATTGGCAGCGGCATAAGCAGAGTGTGGTTGGAGGACTCTGTCCATAAGGTGCTGGACATGGCTGGGGCTAAAAACAAACCGAATGAAGTGTCACAAATTGGTGTAAGTCAAACAGTGTGGAGAAGGCTGTTTTTCGCAGGACATTGGTGCTAAGGGGATCTGTCAATAACCCTTTGTCAAATCTAGTGTTGAGTAAAAGCGATCTGCGCCCAACCATTCAAGCAGTTTGTCAATACGAAGCATTGGATACCTGTCAAATATAGACACAGCGATAACATTTCTATAATCAACACAGAACTGAGCTATAGCTCATCGGAACCAGCACCACCAGGCTGGCCCAGTCACTGTAGGATTCTTCTGTTACACCATATCGTGCACGGCCTTTAATTCTTCCCGAACCACTTTGTTTTGTCCTAGGGTAATCGGTAGGGATAACTACATACCACTACCCCTGAGTTTGTTTCAATATGGTGTTCTATGAGGTTTGTACTACCGGGAAGAGGTGAGAACATGTCCGAAAATTCTCTTTGCGGTCTCCGCAAGTGACCAAAGCCATGGGGACCACCTCCCTCAATAGTCTTAAGAGGTTGAGGTGGTAAATTTGCCATGCCCCGCCTTGGGAGATGATTCTGAAGAGTGCCTCCACAACACTACTTTCTCTAGGCACTGCTTCCGGATATCCCGTTGCATAGTCCACCAGAACCAACACAAAGCGATGCCTGCGTGCCATCCGCTCAAAGCGTGCCGCTATGAACATCCTGCGAACATCCTGGTGAATGCCCGGCCAATATAAACGGGCCATTAGAGGGTTTAGTGTTTTATCTCGCCCTAAGTGATCTGCTGTCGGATTATGATGAGCTGTCTGGAATATTTCACAGGAACAGGACGGAAGGAAGGGGCAAGAACGGAAGGAGGGGAGACAGGAATGAGAGAGAAAGAGAAGGATCTCGGGGCTCACCGGCTCCCAAACACACTACTATGTGTTCCTCTGCCAGCTAGATGTTCCTTTGGAGCAATGCTGAGCAATACATTGCTCCAGTACCACCAGATCGATCACAGTCCCAACATTGCATTGCTCAGCCAGCAACCACCTCTGGAAGGAGTCCCGGAGCTGCTGGACAAAGGCAAATGGGCATCAAGGCTTGCCAAGGGTCAATGCGTGGAAGCTTTGGAGCTGCTGCTGTCTTGAACACCCCCTCCAGAGGTGAGGCTTCCATGTCGGCATTCTTCCTCCTTAATATTCCTGGGTTTCGGCACCACTTAATCTCTCTGCAAGGAGGAAGCGGGAGACGGCGAAATCCAACTCAATAGGGTATTTTGTTTAACACAAATTCACTTTCCAGCATAACACAAAAGCACACACAAACACTGCTGCGTGTGTGTCTCTCTCTCTCTCCTACTGGTGTCTGGCTCGCTCCTAAATCCGTCTCTACTCTCACTGCAATGGTAAACAGCTGTTAGAGACAATCAACAACAGGTGATGACCTTCACCATTCTCATCTCTCGATCTTGCTCTCCATTCATAAGCCAGCACTCAACCACGTCCCCACCCCCACAAACGCTAAAATCAAATATGGGTGCTACATCGCTAACATCAAACCTTAATAGCTCTCATCATGTTTCTTTACCCAAATGTCATAACGATTTATTTTAATAACCAATGAAGTTTGACATTTGTGACATAGCTGCCATATTTGATTTTAGCACTTTATTAATTTTTTGACCTGAGAATGAATAATGACTTAAACTTGAATAAATTTAATTTCTTTAAATCTCAGAAGAAAAAAATAATCTTTGTGTTTCATAAAGAAAGAAAGTCATATTTGGAAGGACTTTAGAGTAAATGGTGACAGAATTGCAAATTTTGGGTAAACTATTTATTTAATTGTGGCAACTTAAATATAGAAACATTGAATTGGATATGTGTTGTAAATTATATTTCGAATAGGCTGTGAAGGCTCATAAAAAGATGCATGCTTCAATCTCCCCAAAATGCATTTGAAAGTGTAAGCGACCCCATTTAAAAATGTTGTCACATTTTCGGTCTGAATGAAATAAAATTTCTGTGCATGACTGAGATAAAACCATGACTTTTCCATGTAATTATCTCCACATTACTGCTGAATGTTTGCTAAAAGGATTATTTTCCCCCCTAGAGCTGCCCTAAGCCTGAGCATTCCGTCTCTCGGTTAGCCATTTCCAGTGTCTTGTCACCGAGTTTGATATTGTCATGCGCCTGGCACTTGTCCTGCATACAAATGCATCCTGTCTCTCTCCCAGTTGCAATAGTCTAGGTCATTTAAAATGGTAATGCTTCATTTCCTGACAGTGAAGATTGGTTCTTGTTAAATGCAGAGGGTGCGATTGGAGGAAAAGCATATACAGATGACTGCCTCCATCCCTTGCCCTCACCTCTCATTTTCAAGCTCTAATTAGAATTGGAAAAGTGGCCATTTACTCTCATTGAATACTTTATCAGTTACATGATTTCAAGGACAATGGGTATAAAAGACTTTATAAAGGACTCATTTGCACTGCAATTAATTGGGCTAGTGGACACCCAGTGTAAAATTAAAGGCAATTAGGCTCTGACCACCCTCTTTAAAGCTTCTGTATCCACTTATTCAGCAGGTAGAAAACCTGTGTTGTATCACTGCTCGATTAGCATGCCCTTCTGTGTGATCTTTGCTGGAATATAACCACACACCTGCTTGACACACTCTGTTGTCCTTCTGCCTATTAAAGGAATATTCCAAATTCAATACGAAGCTTTAAGCTCATTTGACAGCATTTGTAGCATTATGTTGATTACCACAAAAAATCATTCTGACTCATCCCTCCTTTTTTATAAAAAAGCAAAAATTGAGGTTATAGTGAGGCACTTACAATTGAGGTGAATGGGGAAAATTTGGGGAGGGATAAAGGCATAAATGTGAAGTTTGTAATTTTATAAAATTGCTCACATTATCTCTTCTGTTAAAACTCTTTAAAAAAAATATTTGAGCTGTTAATTTGTTTAAATTAAATTTTTACAGTCATTTTAGGGTTTGTTGACATTACATCGTCATGGCAACAAAGTTGTAAAACTGGCTGTAACTTTACACAGAAAAAGTTAGTAAGTGATTTTATCACACTAATATCGGGATAACATGCATATTATTTATGTTTTGTGGCTATATTTCTGAAAAAGTTTCATTGTGGTTGACAAAATACATACACCAGCATCCCATGCTTTGAACCACCATACCAGTGTCGCAGTTCCGATGAGTTCGTCGGTCTGTTCTGTTTGATTAGTTTTTTCTCTCCCTCATGTGTCTCTGGCGCTGTCTGCATGTGTGATCAGTGTTTCCATGGGTACACTGATTGTTCCCATGGGAGCGCTGATCACACCACTAATTGGTGTGCTAGCAGCACCTGTCTCTCCACTAATTCATTGCCCATTTAAGCCCTTCATGTGTCATGTTCTTTGCTATATTGTTGTTTGGTGTTGAAGTAACTCATCTTGCTCTCTCTGTCTAGTCGGTCCTGTCTTGTGTATTTGTTGCGATTGCTGGTCTCTGCTCGCGATTGCCTTCCAGTTTGCTGTATGCCTGTTCTCTTCATCCACATCTCTTGAATAAAGGATTCCTCATGAATCTGCTACTGACTACTACAAGGCTTACACTCGCCTACGAAGACACTATTCATGAAGGAGGAACTACTCATTCCGTGGTCAGCATGCACTCATCCACAAGAAGTTATAATTTATTGTTAATAAATCCTTTGAACTGCTCCTCTGCTCAAAATACAACATATGCTGATGACCAGCAGGCTAAAAAAAAAAAAAACTGCTAAGAAAATAAGACTGGCACCAATGGAACTAACAGCACAATGCCAAGGCAATATATTAGGATAGCCAAGTACCCTACTTTCATCAGTTGGGACAGTTGATATGCTTTGCATTTTCTAAGTTAAAATAGCAATTTGAATTGTCATATAAATGCATTGAATGATAGTAAAATTAACGATAGAATAAAAAAAAAAGAGATTTGCTTAATTTCTCATTTGTATAAATATATACAAAGAAATTTGACATGTGATCTTTAAAAAAAAATATATATATATATAAAAAGAAGCTAAGGAAAAGGATTGCCTATCCTACACTGGCTACACAAAAATATTTGCCCCTACAATAGCATGTCTGTGGCTTGTGTGTGTGTCTCTTGATGAAATGATTTGGAAGCAGTGCAATCCTTATTCAGTGCGCAGGTGATTCATGGGCCTGGCGTCTGGGAGCAGCACATGTGTTTTTTTTTTTTGTTTTGTTTTTTTTTTTTTTGCCCAGGTGCACCAGATCTGTCTTGTCCAAAGCAACTATCTTGTCCCTCCCTCATCAATTTCCCAGAGCTCCACCATACTGATGCTTTAGTTGTTAGTGTTAACTTGCTGTCTGATGAATTAATGTGCCACGCAGGGCTATCTGTATCTGCCTCTGTGTGAGGGTTCTCTACATTCTCTGAGCCCACACTTCTCTCTTAATGCTACTCTGGAGAGGCTACCTATGCAAAGGCCTATACTTTAAAAACAGAATTCAGTGTTAACTGAGGTTGTTGAAAGGATTGGCTGTGATGTTATACTCTGAATTTAACACTGTCTGCAGGCTAAACATCAAATCATGTAAAAGCAGGGGTGGAAGGAGTACAGAAAAATAATACTCAAGTATTAAGATGTACTGTTACATCTTAAAAAATGTAGTGTGAGTAGAGTAAAAGTGCCTGTCCTAAAATTTACTGACGAGTAAAAGAGTAGCTCATTTAAAAGTTCTCATGAGTATTGAGTACTGAGTTGTGAAAGCTGTGCCCCTTTATAATAAAAACTTGATGCTGCAATTTAAAAATGTACCACATATACCATAATTTACATTCCCTTTTATGACTGTTTGCCAGAAAGAATAAAATATATAGGTATTTTATAGGTGTTTGTAATTGACAACTTTTAAAATACATCACTTATCTATGACACCGTAAACACTACATGAATAAAATGTAAATAAAAGGGCGACATGATTACAGAAATTAAAAGATGAATGTTATTTTCAATATAATGTATGAAACAATTACATTTCCTTAATGCAGACAAGAGAGTGTTACTGTTACGCATAAAACATGTTCAAAACAATGCAAGGAATGCAAAAAAGCAATATATATATATAATATTACCTATTATGAAAACCCACTAAAAAAGCAGGGTCGCTTGGTGTGTTATGTCCCACACAATAGAGGGGGTAGAGCAGTGGTTTGGTACAGGGGCCACATCGGGCGTCTAAGGAATAATTCACACAAAATATTTACCCTTTACTCACCCTTATGCATATGACGTCCTGGATGTGTATGACTTCAGCAGAACACAAATTAAGTTTTTTGAAGAATATTTCAGCTCTTTTGGTTCATACAATGCAAGTGAATGGGTGCCAAAATTGTGAAGCTCCAAAAATAACACAAGTCAGCTTAAAAGTAGCCTAATCCATGTGCCTCCAGTGGTTAAATCTATGTGTTCAGAGGAGATATAAGAGGTTGGGTGAGAAACAGATCAATATTTAAGTGTATTTTTTATTTAAATTCTCCTCCCTGCTCACTCAATGTCCACTTTAACTTTCAAATTCTTCTTCTTTTGTTTTTGGTGATTCACATTGTTCATGCATATCGCCATCTACTGGGCAGGGTGAAGAATTTTTAGCAAAAATGGACTTAAAAATTGATATTTTTCTCACCCACATCTATCGTATGACATCTGAAGACATGGATTAAACCACTGGAGTCATATGGATTACCTTTATGCTGCATTTGTGCTTTTTGGAGCGTCAAATTTTGGCATCCATTCACTTGTATTTTATGGACCTACAGAGCTGAAATATTCTTCCAAAAATTTTAATTTGTGTTCTGAAGGAAGAAAGTTATACTCATCTGGGATGGCATGATGGAGTTTTTCTTATCAAGAGGTTCTAGCTGTAAGCTTGTGAAAGTATGATGGATCATGAGAGTCGTTATACTCTCTCAACATTTGTTGTTTTTGAGGCATCTTTTTAATATTGTAATAAACACATGGAGAACACATGTGTGTTTACAGACTTTATTCATTTAACATGTAACTAGTCCTGCGAAACTTCACTGGTGTGATGATATTAATGCTGGTACTGGTGTGATAATATTAATGCTGTCACTGGTGTGATGATATTAATGCTGTCACTGGTGTGATGATATTAATGCTGTCACTGGTGTGATGATATTAATGCTGTCACTGGTGTGATAATATTAATGCTGTCACTGGTGTGATAATTTCAGTAGTTCTCTCAATGGATATAAATGTGCTGTGATGATTAATTGTTCACCAGGAAGATCGCAGCACATCTCAGAGCTTGCAATAGATGCGTTCAATGACCTCCTGTCCTTCCATGTTCTTTCTCTCAAGGTAGCTTGACAAGACTGGTGTTTATGAGAATGCAAGTTTATTCTCTGTGTTCTTTGCATTGAGAAACACTAAGCATGTTCTTGTGGCTTTGTTGTGAAGTCATTTTCCTGCAGTCCCAAAGTGATTAGTCACAAGGATTTTGTGGTTCAGGAGATTGGCTCAAAAACCTCTATGCGCAGAACTAAGTGCCCGTAAGCAAAGATGGCAGCAAGTAGGAGGCATATTTGTTTGCTGTGCCAGTCGATCAACTGAGATTAAGATGTCTAAGAAGAATGGGAATGTATATCTTTCTCCAGGTAAGACCTCCTTGTGTAAAACAGCATCCATTCTCTATTAAACAAATACAGTCCACTCAAAATAAGAGGTATCCATTCTGATCTTAACCTACCAGCAGTTTGCTGAGTATGTTTTCTGACTAGCTTGCACTAGTTCTCCCTGCTTTGATTCTGAGAAGTGAATATGAAGCTTTCAGCTTAAACCAGAAAGAAGATCTGTCTGGCTTAAGAGCATGGGCCATGCCTGGGGTGGTAATGAACATCACACACACCTACACGCAGGAGGAAGAGAGGAAAAAGGAGAGAGCGAGCATGGCCCTGCAGGCTTTGATCTCAAGTGGCAAATGCTGATGAAAAGGGTCAATGCAACAGGTAACTTTCATTTATTTTTCCATTAGTGGACAAAAGTTTGGAATAATATACAGATTTTGTTGTTTCGGAAGGAAATTGGTACTTAATTCAACAAAGTGGCATTCAACTGATCACAAAGTAGAGTCAGGACATTACTGATGTAAATATAATACTATTTGAGAAAAGTCATTTTTTATAATATCTAGACAGGCCCCATTTCCAGCAATCATGCTAAATTGCTAATTTGGCACAAGAAATCTCTTGCCATGACATCAAACACATCTGAAAGCTATTTGGTTCGTTAAATGAAGCTTAACATTGTCATTGTGTTTGTTTTTGAGTTGCCATAGTATGCAATAGACTGGCATGTTTTAAGTTCAATGTTAGGTCAAAAATGGCAATAATAAAAGAAACATCTTTTTCTAGAAACTCATCAGGCAATCATTGTTTTGAGGAATAAAGAGTAAACAATTCTTGAAATTTCCACAAAAAAAAAAGATTTCATACAAAGGTGTACACTACAATCTTCGAAGACAAAGGACAACTGGCTCTAACAAGGACAGAAAGAGATGTGGAAGGCCCAGATACAACTAAACAAGAGGATAAGTACATCAGCGACTCTAGTTTGAGAAAAAGACGCATTGCATGTCCTCAGCTGACAGCTTCATTGAATTCTACCCGCTCAACACCAGTTTCATGTACAACAGTAAAGAGAAGACTCAGAGTTGTAGGGCTTTTGAAAGAAAAAGACACTTTTAAAACAGAAAAACAAAAAGAAAAGGTTAGAATGGGCAATGAAACACAGACATTGGAAAACAGATAATTGGAAAAGAGTGTTATGGATCTTAACCCCATTGAGCTTTTGTGAGATCAGCCAGACTGTAAGGTATGTGAGTGCCCGACAAGACATCTATGGCAAGTACTACAGAAAGTGTGGGGTGAAATGTTACCTGAGTATCTGGACAAACTGATAGCTAGAATGCCAAGGTCATTGCTGTACTTGGAGGATTTTTTGATGAGAACCCTTTGAAGTAGTTAAGTTAAGAATTGTTTTTTCAAATTGTAATAGTAATATTTCACGTTATTATTATACATTGTGATCAGTTGAATGCCACTTTGGTGAATAAAAGTACAAATTTATTTCCATAAGAGCAAAATCTTTTGGCCACCAGTGTATGTACGGACCTCTTCTATGAATTTGTGAGTGTGAGTGTATGGTCGTGCATGTGGGATGGAAAAGGCCATAGAAATAATCAGTAAAGGAAGACTCCTAACCACCTCTCTCTTACTCTTTCTCTTAATTTTTAATCTCAACCATTTTGTTGGACTGACTGTGTGGTACAATGTTGCCATAAGTTTTAAGTCAAGAGAATGTAAACAATTACTGTATGTAAGAATTTAAACTGGGGTTAATTAAATTATTAATTAAAATAAATGTAATTACATTTTTGTACAGTGCAGTATATAAATGGACTCTGATAACAACAAAGCATTTCTCTCTCTTCTTCATCAGTCTCACATTGATGAAATATTCTTTCTTGGGGTAACAAAATATTTTTTTGAGGGGGGGGTCACGTGTATATTATAAAAAAAAAAATTATATTGCTAGGTTTTGGTTGTTTGGCTGGTACTTGTTCAAGATTTATCTCTGCTTCTGATCTTGGATGGAGGAAAGTTGTCTCTCCACACAGAAATGCACCTGTCGTCTACTGGAATTACTTTGCCATTTACTGTTATCTCCCTGCTCACATGGGACCATTTAGTGCATCATAACATTTTATCCTAGTAGAATAAATCAGTTGATCTCAAATGTTGTCCCCCACCCCCCCCCCCCCCCCCCCCCCCCTTTCCAATATAAAATTTTAAATACTCCTCTCCCCAGAAACGAATAGTGTGAATAGATTAAAATATTTAAATAAATGTTATTTTTGAAGTTTGAGGAACGGACAGTTTATTAGTTGTAGTCATCTTGATTTTTTGTAGTTTTTTGCATTTTAATTAAGTTTACTTAAATACAACTTTATTTTAAATACTTTTGAGTCATCTTGCAACCATCTTTGAGGTTTGCTGAGGCCCGTCTGGTGGGCCCCGGCTCCTTGGTTTTGAACCACTGGAATAAAGTACATATGCAATACTGCCCCTGCCTTCCTGGAGACTTGCACTCAGGGTCCAAAATGAACACTTGCCAAAGAGTAGCAACCTCTGGTGGCTGCTAGGTCAAAAGTCTCAGGTGTTACATAGCCCCCCCTTTAAGGAGCGACTCCTGTTGCTCCTAAACATAACACCAAAAAACATTGTAAATGGGAGGAGCTTGCGGACAATCAGGAGGCCAGGGAGGGGACCACAGGGCAGGGACTGGGTCAGGAGGCCTGGGAGGCAGCCACAGGGCCAAGACAGGTTCAGGAGGCCGGGGGGCCGGCCACAGGGCAGGGACTGGGTCAGGAGGCCTGGGAGACAGCCAGAGGGCCAGGACAGAGTTAGGAGGCTTGGTAGGTGGCCATAAGTCAGGTGGTGGAGCAGCTGAAAGAGTAGCTGGAGGCCTCTGGGAGAGTGGACGGAACCGCTTGTGGAGGAATCTCTGGGAGAGTGGGCGGATTCGCTAGAGGAGGAGTCTCTGAGAGAGTGGTTGTAACCGCTGGAGGAGGAGTCTCTGGGAGAGCTGTTGGACACTGTAGTAAGGAGCGTTGGCAGCGACTGGGAAATTACCTCCATGAGCATGGGTAGTGACAGGGGAACGACCTCTGCGGTCGTGAGCACGGGCAGTGACAGGGGAAAGACCTCTGTGGTCGTGAGCATGGGCAGTTACAGGGGAGTAGCAGTCCTTCTCTTCTACTTCTGGACGGCCGTGATCATAGCTGTGAGAGACTCGGAAAACGGAGCCGTGGGAAGCTCGATAAAGGAAGGCAGATCAATGGGAAGCTCGAGGGGCGGAGCCATGAGTGGCTCGAGGGGCAGTGCCATGGCCCAAAAATTTCACTAAGGCTAAAGTGGGCATGAACACTGATTCTTGGACGGACGAGGCTGGCAATTCTGGCTTTGGGAAGGACAAGACTTGCAACGCTGGCTCTGGGATGGACAAGGCTTCATTGGCCATGTCAGACATGGGCGTTGGCTCATTAGCCATGGCAGACATGGGCGTTGGCTCGTTGGCCGTGGTAGTCATGGGCATTGGCTCATTAGCCATGGCAGGCATGGGCGTTGGCTTGTTGGCTATGAAAGGCATGGCATTGACTCATTGGCCTTGGCAGGCGTGGGCGATGGCTCATTGGCTGTGGCAGGTGTTGGGTTCTTGCCATACCCCTAAGTGTAAGGGGAGAATGTGAACCTCAAAGCAAGGTCAATGAACTCTACTGAAGAGAGTTCACACCTGCCTCTAGGCATGCAGGACTTCACCGGCTCACTGAGTCCAAGGTGATAGATTTCCTTTAAACAAAGCTCTCCCCAATCAAATTCCTGGGTGAGACTACAGAAAAGCTCTGTATACTGCTCTATGGTTTGGTCTCTCTGATTGAGATACAGCAGTTACAAAGCCGCTAGAGCCGAAGTTGTGGGTCAGTTGTTCTGTAACAAATGCGGCAAGAAGTCAAGAGAGCAGGATCTATGTGCAGTTTTGATTGAATAATAAAATGAGCCCAGATACAAAATTTGGAAAAAACAGGAACAAAACAAAACTAAAACTAAAACTCGAGAACAGAACAAACGTCACATCCATGGGGGTAACGGGAAACAACAATTGACAAAGACACAAGCAAACACAAGGACATTAAATACATTGGGGCAAACAAGGTAAACAAAAAAACAGTTTGGAACAATTAAGGCAGGAACCAGGAAAAGAGACACAAGAAGGTAAACAAAACTTCAAACTAAAAGTCTCTTAAACACCTAGCAACCTCTGCTGGCTGCTAGGGAAAAAGTCTCAGGTGTTAAAAGTAATGCATCACAATACTGCTAGCACTGCCAAGGACAAGGGCAGACTGCAGCGTGTCATCTGGTCTGCAGAGAAGGTGATTGGCTGCAGTCTGCCACCGCTCCAGGACCTGTACGCCTCCAGGACTCTGAAGCGTGCTGGAAAGATTGTGGCTGATCTCTCCCACCCTGGCCACAAACTCTTTGAGACACTCCCCTCTGGCAAGAGGCTGAGGTATATTAGGACCAAAACCTCACGCCACAAGAACAGTTTTTTCCCATCTGCCACTAGACTTATCAACAAGGCCCGAAACCCACCGTGACATTCTCCACACTCCACCCCTGGCTTTACATGCCACTGTACTTACTCTGCTGTACTGCTCTTTTTATTTTTATTTATATTTTTAATACGTACTGTGTATATATATTTATATTGCTTATATTTTAATGCTTGTTTCTCTTAACTTCTTTTAACACCAAAACAAATTCCTTGTATGTGTAAAAAAAACTTACTTGGCAATAAAGCTTTTTCTGATTCTGATTCTGATAATCTAGTCTTGAGGTCATGAATGCATAAATAAGTTTTTTGGCATCAGCAACACAGAGCATGCGTCATAACTTAGCAATATTTCTTAGGTGAAAGAATGCTGTTCTACAAACATTGGAAATTAGGTTTTCAAATGACATATTGGTATCAAATAGAACACCTAATTCATCACTGTTGAAGACGATGTAACAGTACATCCATCGAGAGTAAAATTATATTTCAGCTGCTTATTTTGAGAGGTTTTTGGTCCAATAACTAGTACCTCTGTTTTGTTGGAATTGAGAAGGAAATTTCTGGCAATCCAGTCTTTGATTTCATTGATACACTTTGCTAATTTGGAAACATTTGAAATTTTGTCAGGTTTCGAAGAAATATAAAGTTGGGTATTGTCGGCATAACAATGGAAATTATTCCATGATTCCTGACAATATCTCCCAGTGGATGCATATAAGGAGATGGTCCTAAAAAGCAGAGGCCCTAAAAGTGATCTCTGTGGCACTCAATACTTAATTTTTGAATTAACAATTCCTCATTTACACAAACAAAGTGGTAGCGGTTTGCTAAGTAGTACCTAAACCATGCTAATGCAAGTCCACAAATGGCAACATAATTCTCTAGCCTATTCAATAATTATTTTAAATTATTATATATTAAATAATAATAATAATAATTTATATATATATATATAAATATATGTTTATTTTTTATGTTTTCAGTTTTCTTGAATAAACAGATTTTTTTTATAGTTACCAGACTATTGCTGTGCATGTAAATTCAGCCATTGACAGGTGTAGAACAGTGTTAATTTTGGACCCTGCTAGTACTGTTTCAGATACAGATGCTCTGCAAGACCTAGTGCAAGGAGCTGCTAACCTGGCATAGAGTTACAAAGCCATCTGTGGAAATGGCACCATTACATCACTTCTGGACAGGGACCTGCAGTACTGCAAGAGTGTTGTCTGGCAGAGATGGGTGGCAGTGCATCACTCATTTTTGGCAGAAGCCTTGAGAGGATCTGTTTGAGCAGCACTGGTTTATGAACTGGGCAGTTCTATGCTGCATATCCCTGTTATTGTGCCATATTGGGAGAAATTCTTGCCTGAGGCAAATGCCAATTTGTGTTCCTCTCTTAACCACTTGGTAACTTTTGCACAGGAAGAGTTAATACCACAGAATGAAATGGCTTTAGGGGACGCAGAATTGCAGCAAAAAATGAGGAAAATTTTCATTATAAGAAAGGGAAAAAATAGCAGTCTCTATCTGGTTTGATGAGCACACCTCCATCCTGTGCTGGACTGGGTGGTTTAAGATATATTAGTTAATAAAGTCTTCACTTGGACCATCTCCTCATAGCAACAAGCTTTATTTCAGAGGGAGAATTGGGGGTTTTCCTCCCGAGACTGGAGAGGAACAGATTGTGGAATTACTATTGGGCTGCAGGAGTACTGGACCTGCAGGTTTCTGGCACATGAAGAATCACTGGAGCATATGTCACCAGCATGACTCATTTATTTAAATTTATTGAGTGGAAGTGGGCCAGGTAGCTCACTGCAGTGACTGTCAACAGCACCTCCATCTTCACGCACTTCATATACACCCGTCCCACCATCCTGCCATATGTCCTGAGAGACACAATTTCAAATGGACAAGGACAGCTGTGTCAGGTCAGTTCTGCTTTGCACAGACACACAATGGAAACCTTTGGTGTGGAAATTAATTAGGCAGGTGCGAACACCCGCTAGCTTGCACTGATTGACTGAGCCTCCCACTAATCTCAGTATCTCTTAGAGACTTTCTGAGCTCATTCTCTCTTAAACCTGCAGCTTTTATTTGTATTTTGTATTTAGCTTCGTAATCATCAGGAGTTCAATGTAAAGGTCTAATTTATCACAGAGTGCAATACATTGAGTGCCAAAAACCTCACTACCCCCACAAGTTGGCATTAGGATGAGCAGTGATCATGAGAAAGAGAAAATATTATGTTAAAAGTTAGGTTAGCTTGACCACGCCAATATACTGTTATTCTTCAGACTTTGTTTAGGGTTTTTACCAAAAGTATCAATTGTAACTCCTACACATATAAATCTATATCCGGCAAACGCTTTCATATCTGTTCTGACTTACATTTACATTTATGCATTTGGCAGACGCTTTTATCCAAAGCGACTTACAGAGCCCTTATTACAGGGACAATCCCCCCGGAGCAACCTGGAGTTAAGTGCCTTGCTCAAGGGCACAATGGTGGTGGCCGTGGGGTTCGAACTAGCAACCTTCTGATTAGAAGCCCTGTGCTCTAGCCACTACGCCACCACCACCTCATCAGGTGGTCACACACCGGACATGAAGCGCCATGCCATGTTGCGGCTAGAACACAATACATGTACCAATCTCAGGGCACACTGATGAATTTCAGGTGGCAGACAGTACACACAAAAGTTACCAAGGTTGTTCCCTTCTTCAAGAATGAACAGGGCAAGAGTAAACTAGGAGTTGTGAGGTGCAGTATGGTATGAAAGTGCGAGCAACTTCAACAGGGTCCTTCAATAATGTATGATGTGCTAGTAAGGGCAGCCGGTGGAGTTTCTGGTGCCCCCCTAAGGTAAGACAGTTCCCCCCTAGAGAGTTGGTGCACTAAGCAGACTGCGTGATATGTGTATAAGGAGCAGTGGTACTAATATTTTGGGTCAAATTGAATGGAAAATATGCAAGTTGCGCTCCATTGTGCAGTAGAAATTTGTGCAGCCTCCGGAGATGTAGTTGGGCACCGCCAACAGATGGCGAGCAGTGGCAGGCGGGCATACCTTCATTGAAAACTGTTGTTTTGAATTTTAGACACGTGCCATGTCGTCCACCAGACACTGTTTATTACCTTATCTTTTAGTCAATTTCAAAAGGGCAAGCTAAATCTCATTAATGCTGTTTAATTGATTCCTAGAGTTGGATTTTCCAAGAAGCAGCCATTATTTTTTACTCCTATTTACTTTTGTAAATAATTTCAATGTTTAAATTCCATTTCTGCTCAGCTACCCCCTTTACTAGACGCTTTACACAGTTTTTGTCAGCTGAGTGTAAAGTGAACTGCTGGTATCAAACAACATTCTTAGTGGGCCTCACCTCTTATGGAAAAATACTCTTTATGTTGTCTACTTGTGAAAAAACACATTTGGATACGTCAAATCTTCCCATGCTCTGTGATGCATCATAAATGATGAGTCTAAAATTAGTATTTTATTTCTCACTTAACACCTAACATAAAGAAATAGTTCACACAAGAATTAAAACAAGACAATAAAAATTGGTAAGTGAATCAATCTTTTTTTTTTGTAGTAATTGGACTGAATTATTCATTCACAAATCAAACTTATTAAGTTCTTGAGTTCAACTAATTATCTTGATCCAGACATACTGTATGGGAAGATTATCTACGGGGCTGCACCAATGAATTCCCTGATTGTGTATTGCTCTGGGTCCATTACCTATTAAACATATAGTTTTGAATTTGTTGCAGGCCCCCCTGGATCTTTGGGCCCCTAGAATCATTACCACCTTTCTCCCTACTAGCTACGGCCCTGTCTGTAAATAATTATTTAAATTTCAAGGGTTAGGGTTAGGTTAGGTTATGTTGCTCACACAAAGCTACTGTCTGGCTTCTTTTTTTCATTTTTGGGTTGAGCTATGTCTTTAACATTTTAAAAAGTCTCAGGACTGATCACTCTTGGGTGTCTGATCAAAGGCTCCTCTGAGTCTCTTCTGTACTGCTGAACATATTCCCTCCTTGCAATCTATGGCTGTGTTTGAAGAATGTGTGTGTGGGATTCGTGGAAGTGTGTGTGGGATACTGTCCAGCTTATTCAAAGTGACACACAGAACCATCGCCTGTCTCTCCCTATGAGGGATCTAGACAGCAACATACACTCTTCTTGCATTCAGATTCAACTTGTTAAAATACAGTATGAGCATATAATGTAGTTCTGATTTTGTATGTGTATACACTAATTGCATACGTTTGTCTGTATTCCCTCTCATTGTAATTGTCTCTTAAAGTGTAGGAAACAAACAGTCGATTTAGTTATTTTGTTATAAGATTTGCCAAATTTTGTGATCACACCTGCTCCAAATCCAATACCTTCTGTTGTGTTCTGTGTCCCAGTGTTGTTATTCTAAATATCAGCACTTTTAGAAACCAACTTAGAGGACAATCAGATTAGAGGACTGGAACAAAAAGTATGAACTCAATCTGTATTGACTCTTTCCACCATGCAGTGCAGACACAATGGGTCAGTGTTTTCTTTCAGCAGGTTGTCACTCATGTATGTCAAGCTCATTGAACACTGCTTGGGCATGTTTCCAAAAATAAGCCATTTGAGACGACAAATTGATATTCCCTCCACCGTTTGGCTTACAACCTCAACAGCAACAGCAACACTTCAACATAAATCCATTATTCTTTTATAACTTAATGGAGCTGAATGGACAGCTCCTGAAATGAAATATTACACATTAACTTAAGAGACTTTATTGATTTCTCTTTCATGCATAGACCAGCTATGGGGAATTATTCTGCCGGACAGTTGTTTGTTTGGAATCTTCTCTTGGCGGTGAATAATTTTCATTCTAAATGAATTTTAAACTCATATCATACTTCATTACAAAGGCTACTGTCTTCTCTGTGCAGTCAGTGCATTGTTAGGTTTAGGGCTGTGGAGTGTTTTAGTGGCTTTAGTGGTCATCCACAATCATTAAAATACTACACTGAATGGGGATCATTCTCAGAGAGCCCTAGCCATCCTTCTTCTGAGCATTACATCATTCTGAGGAACAGACTAACCAACCAACAGTAAGCAACATCCTGGCAGGATGACACAGCATATGTGCATGTCCTGACAGTGAGGGAGATGACAAGTGAGAGATCCTGGACTAAACATAGAGTTGTTATACTGTATGTATTACAAACATGTATGACTTTCTTATGTGGAATTTAAAAGGAGATCTTATGAAGAATATATGGTACTGACAGCCTCCATACATCCACTAAATATCACCTTTACACCAAGTGGTTTAAAGAAAAAAGTGATGTTAGCTCTGGGGAAAAGGCATCTTCCCAGATACAGATAGAACAGTAATTGTAATTGAACATGTTTCATAGAGCTCAGAAGAGCTGCAGCAAATTACCTTAAAAAAATATTGCAAACCTATCAAAATTCAGATCGACCTCACCAGAGAGCTTCTTATTTAGTTCATTCTTCAGAGACACAGCAGATATGATGTCTACACATACTCACTGAACAGCTTGCTACCCCCACTGCAAGTTATTTAAAAAAAAAATAATTAAAAAATCTAATGTAAGAGCGCACATGCATGTATTTATAGAGTGTGCGGCACAGTAATTGATGTCATTAGATGCAGCGCAGGAAGCAGGTAAGAGAGTGATGCACACTGTTCTGATTCATTGGATTAGTTAGCAGAAAATTATGTCTGATCAGCCTGCTGACGTAATCAATCCCAATCTGAGATGTAAACTGCTCTGATCCACTCTGTTCCCAGCCGGTGTTGTTTAAACAGAGATCACATGACTCTGCGGTGATGGCCTGCACTGAAGGAATGCACCAGAACTAAAATCAGTGAAAATGAGCTTGCCATATGGAGCACCATGTATAAGTTATTGGTCATTTTATTTTTGCAGAACTTTGATGATAGGGTCAAAGTTTGGCTTGTTAGCATGCCAAAGTTAACCCCTGCTGGTAGATGTCATAATTACACCAAATGGACCCAAAAAGCATCTTTCTCCTTTGATGGCTATTCAAATGTAGCCATGGATTCTAGCAATTCATACTTTCAGATGACTAGAGTCACAGAGTTTAGTTTTGATGTTCATGTTGTGAAGTTCCTCACAAAGAGGCCAATATTGCTTGCATAGATCCTTCTGCCTGCAAGTTTGATCTGGAACAATCCAAGTAACATTCTCTTCAATGTTGATGTTTCTAGTGGATTTCACAGCCTCAATTAATGCAATCTTCTCTTTAAACTGGTTTAGTTAACCTTGACAACCCTTGGTGTCAGTTTTAAATTTAAACTCTATGGAAAGCAATTAAGCCATGTAGGGCTAAATGTTCAAAATGTGTTTGGATAATTGTCCTTAAATTGCAAGGATGAGATAGCAAGTCCAACTTATCAGTCTCTGGCAAGGCGTTTTTAGATTTTAGTGATAATTTCTACAGTAGTTTCGCAACAACGGTGATATAAATTTCATTGGCTGAGCTCACAATGGCATAATGGCATACTAGCCATACTACTCTTTCTACTTCTACTATGTCAGTCTATGGTAGAAATAGTAGTATATGTACAGTAGTTTAGTATTTATTACATTATAAAGGTGTTTATTCTGACACGTTCAGTTCCGAACAACTCTTAACAAATCAGTGTTTTTATAACAGAACTATTCTCTTTTCATGTAATATTTATATTATATTAAGCATCATGTACCCTATTTAAATTAATAGTATTTCTTGTAAGTACAGTATATGTCAAAGTTAAGCATCTGTCTATCACATCCACTTCCTCTGCAATTAAGGTAGCAAACATTGCACAATCTGCTGTGACAGGTAGGTTATGTACATGATGGGAAGCATAAACTGTCTGGCTTAACAGCTCTCTTATCAGCTCCTCCCCAACTACATCCGGCAAGTTTCACCGATCAGTAACATAGTTGACGTTGAACACACCCAATGAAACAAGAACGAATGGCTAAACAAGACTACTAAAACAGTTAACCAATATAAACAGGCCACATGACAATACAAGAAACAGAAAGCTCTCAAGGCAATTTCAAAATAAAACTCCACTCTAAAACAAGACACACAAAACATGAAAAGAAATACAAAATAAAAGACTAAATCAACAACAACACATGAAACCATGAAATAATACTGCTAACTAATATGAACTGTAAAACACGAACAGACAAAACATGACTGACAAGACATGCTACAACGTCACAGCTCAGTAGAGCCGCTAGGGTTTGGCAGTGTGCGCAAACCATAAGCCAGTCACTGTGGTACCATCGGCCAATCATTTTACTGCAGCTCCAGTATAAGTCACATGGCACTTACCTTCCAAGAGACCCTGCACAGCCAAGCAACAGCCTTTGAGATTAATGGGAATGTTAATGGATAGCTATCTCCAGGTATTATTGACCTCATTGGCTCCACAAGACAGGGCTCTGTTGAAAAGCTGGTCTAAAGTAAAGAATGAGGTGTGGATTTTTGGAAGTGCTGTATGTGCATATCTTTAGGGATTTGTTTTCTCTCTATTTCTTTCTCTTTTTCCCACTGTCCGTCATCCCTCCCACTAACTGTTATTGATGTGTGTGTGTGTGTGTGTGTGGCAGGGCAGAGGGTGGGGCCGGGTCGTGACGATATACACCCGGTCCAGTATCAGGCTAATCAAGCCTCCGAGAGAGATAAAGGCTGATGGCAGATGGTGGTGCGACGAGAGAAAGATCATTTACGGACATGTAGGAGAAAGGGCTCCTAGCCAACCGCCTGGAGCGGTCAGGGCCACTGCCAGGGGTGGAGGAGTCCCCTACCAGCCGCAGAAAAGCAGCAGGGTCGAATACTGCCAACCGCGAGTGGGGATGGGCTCGCGACCGACCGGAGCGGGAGAACCGCTGCCAGGGGCGGGGGAGACCCCTTTGGCTCCCCGAGAACGCGGCGGGGCATTGCGTACGCCAGGGGCTGGAGGACTGCCTCCGATCCGCCAGGAGAGGTGCGCCTGTCGTCCGTTAGAGGGTGGAGGAGTGGCCGAGGAACAAGCTACGGCGTATTGGAGAACCGGCGAGTAGGTTTTTTTTTTTTTCTCATCTGTCTCTCCTCTCTCTCTCTCACGGCTGCTCTGTGTTGGCCTTTTCCCTCTCTTTTAAATTGTAGTGTTTTTTTTTGGGGGGGGGGGGGGGGTACTACACTGTTACAGGAAGTACCCCCCCCCCCCCCCCCAACACACATTTTAATTATTTTTGTTTCCCTCCCCTTGTCCCCTCCCTCGTCCAGGTAGACGGGCATGACCTGCCGGCAGACGGTGCAGAAGGCACGCTCCTCCCCAGGGAAAGGGGGAGGGGGGGGGGGTGTATGTCAGGCCGGTGGCTCCCCAGCCTGGAAGAACAAGGGTGGAATGTGGCAGGGCGGAGGGTGGGGCTGGGTCGTGACGATACATACCCGTTCCCGTATCAGGCTAATCAAGCTTCCGAGAGGGATAAAGGCCGATGGCAGACGGTGGTGCGACGAGAGAGAGATCTTTTATCATGTGTGTGTTTGTCTTTTTAATTTATCATTAAAATGTTATTTATGTTGACAAGACGGTTCTCGCCTCCTCCTTTCCATTGAACTGCTTTACAGTGTGTTATTCCACAGGTTGTAATGTTCTGTGTCAAGTTACCTCACTTACTTGTAGCTCTTACCTGGTCTCCAGCAGTAAAAGTCATAGCAGTTAGTTAGCTAGTATTCAGCGAACTCCCAATATGCAAGTGTGTTGAAGGCCAATAGTGGAAACTGACAGATTAATTGGATTTTAAGTAGAAAAGAGAATATTAAGTTTTATAGTGTGGGCGTCTGAATATTCTTAGCTAGATCTCTCCAGAGCTAAATTTCTGGATTCCATAGTCTGTCAAAGTTTCGTCCTCATTGCAAACACCCATGCATAAATTTGCATGCAAAAGCAGCACAATTAGGCTAGACGCTATTGAGAAAACAAAACAAGCCCTGTTCTCATGGCCTTTGATCTTTAAATTCTATACTGTAGATATAATATAGCAATTGGTTAGTGTGACATAGCATAACTCTCACAGTAGATATTGGTTTATTTTCTGTGAAGATCTTTTCTCTTTTTCCATTCTCCTCTTCACTTTTCCCTTCGCGCAGTTCCATAAACTGTCAATATTTATATACAAACCCACAATCAACCTTTCATGATCACAGTTGGTTAAAGTTGGTTGAATAAAATGTTCCTGTAGCTCAATTCGTAGAGCATGGTGCTAGTAATGCTTAGGTCTTATGTTTGATTCTCAGAGAACACACAATCCAAATGCAAGTCACTTTGGACAAAATTGTCTGCCAAATACGCAAAATGTCATGCAAGTTCGCAAAGGCTTTATTTGTCTTGTGCATTTTGTATGCATGCTGCTTGTCTAGGCAATAAATGTTTGAGAAGACTCAAACTTTTTTCCTTTTTCTTTCTCTCTTTTTGTCTGTGTATGTGCATGTGCCCTTAAACCATCATGGAGAAAATTATCAAACTGAGCTTAACTTGAAAGCTGCAGCAGAATTGCATAATTGCAGACATATCTGGTACAAGCAAGAGAGCTGGAGAGTAGAGTGTGTTTAAACATTTAAGCCTCATCTGTGAGAGCCTGAAGGCTTTGATAGATCCTCCAGAGCTCTGAACTATGAGAGAAACACTCTTTTCCTTGTTTTTCAAATGCACTTTGTGCCTTTTCGAAAATGGGCATGAAGAGAAATAGAAATAGAGAAATGAAGAGAAGGACAGAGCTTGGTTTTAAACTTCCAATGACATTACATGGCAGAATTATTAAAGAAGACTGTTCAAATTGAACTGAATTATGACAGCTGATAATATTTAAGCAATATCAGATGAGCAAGAGTGCTGGGTAACACTATACTAATGGTCCATCATTAATAGGTAATTATGCAGGAATTAATGCAGGATTAATAAGTAGTACTACATTAACATTTTAGTTGCTACTATTAACTAATATGGAAACTGTAATAGCGAACTGATGACTGAGGGAGTTCACTGTTAGGCAATCAATAATTACTGAATAAGATCTTCTTCATTGAAAACTATCAACTAACTATGGGTAATTTAAAACGACTACTAATAAAATACTAATCAGAACATTAACGTGTGTGTCTAAAGTGTGAATGGTTATGATTTTATTGTGAACATGATCATGAAATGATCCTTCAGAAAAACTTGTCCCACACGAGTTCTTTGCTGGAATTAATTTATGAACATAACAGCTCTCTATATCATGGCTACAGTGTCTGGTAGAGTATCGTAGTCAGCTAACAGATGTATGTGCCCAACAGTGTTGGATAAGTTACTTTTAAAAAAGTAATCCACTACTGAATACTAATTACATCAGTAAAATTTAATTAGAATACTTTACTAATTACTTCATGTGGAAAGCAATCAGATTACAAATTATTTTACTTTGAAGTTACTTTCTAAAACCAATTAAACCTGCAAAAAAATGTGACACTAAATCTATATTTGGTACTTTAAATTGACTGAGAACAATAACCAAATTACAGCAATAAGTCACTAACTTTACCAAAGAGATCCAATGCATTTCTAAAAATGCAACTTAACTTTCTTATCTCAAATATGATGTAGTTGTGACAACAGGCAACGAGAGAGGATCTATGTGCAGCTTTATTTAGTCCAAAACAAGAAATAGAGAGAACCACGGGGAGCTTGAAAACCATGCAAAACATAAAATAACTAACACTGGATACAGGGAAACCAAGGACTTAAATACATAAAGGAACTAACAAGGGAATGAGGAACACCTGGGTAAACAATCAGGGAATGAGAAGTAATCAGGGGAAAACCAATCATAAAATAAAACTACAAAGGACTACAAGAAACAAACAGGAACTAAACTAAACTTCAACATAAAAGCACAAAAACAAAAGACAACAGAGAACATGACAGTAGTAGTATCTTTAGGTTGGGGGGGCATGTTTATGTGGTTTACAAGGACAATTTGTTATGCTACAAACTGGTAATTACAAGAGTATTATGCTATATGCTATGTGGTTTATGAGGACATTTCTATTGTCCCCATAATTTAAATAGATCAAAAAAATATTAAACTATGTTTTATTGAAAATGTAAAAATGCAGAAAGTTTTTTTGTAATGGTTAGGTTTATGGGTTGTGTTAGGGTTAGGGGATATAATATATAGTTTGTACAGTATAAAATAATTATGTCTATGGAAAGTCCTCATAATAGGCAGACTAACGTGTGTGTGTGTGTGTGTGTGTGTGTGTCTGCTGTATGTGTAATGCGTTACACCCAACACTGGTGCCCAACATGTGAATTCCTTGAGATATCACTTCTTATTAACTATTAATGTTTGATATTGCTTAAGGTCTTTTTAAAATAATTTTCATAACCCATAAGTAATGAGTCAAGTGTTACCAGATAAACATGAAGGAATTACTAATTATTTTAAAGTGAGGGTCATGGTAACGCATTATTAATTACTGAATACGCACTTGAATATACACAAAAAAATATTTTTTTGCAAAACATTTTTAAAAATATTTTTTTATTCATAGATACTGTAGGTTAATATTACAAGAAGTGTTTAATTTTATGTGAAGCATTGTTTTTTTTATGAGTAACTTAATGGATACAATGGGAAAAAAGTGTCTGGTCCATCAAGCTTCTAATCCAATCAGGGTTCATCATATTCAATGTTCACGCTGAAACTGAAAGGAGAGCGATTTTGCTCCACCGTCCCAACAATCCACCTGTACACGGTAAACTTTAACATGCATTCTGTTCCGTTCATACCTGAACACTGGCAAAGGAGGGAACATGTCAAATGAATTTGATAAATGCTGTACATATTTACAGAGTGGGCTGTCTAGCGCAGAAGTACATGGAATCGGCCTCATGCTGCATGCAGGTTTTCACTCCATTTCTGTTGAAGTATTGTGGAGATCAATACACTTGTTCTTTAAACAAATAATTGTATTATTTTACTTTATGTTAAGAGATAAGATTTTTAGAACATGTAGTAACTGTGAGCATTATCCTGCTAAAGGCATTATCCTGCTAAAGATTTGTAGCCAATGCAATTATGTTCAATTATTTAAATGATTAATAATTCAATGCCAGAATTGTTTTTTGAATGTCTGTGAATTATTGTTAACCATCTGTTTGATTAAATGAATAAATCTAGGAACAAATACTTGAGTATTCATTACTAACTGACAAGTAACACCTCAGTTACTATTAATGGTTTATAATGTGTGTTCACTTTAGAATAATGGTCCAGAAGTCCTTTAACTCCCAAGAAAGGAAACAGTAAGATCTCATTAATTAATAATGTGTTACCATGACCCTCACTTTAGAATAACGGTCCAGATCATTAGTAATTCCTTCATATGTATTTGGTAACACTCATTACTTACAGGTTATGGATTTTTTCCATGGTTAATTATTAAATTATTACATTTGGTCTCCATCAATCCTGAACATGTGGTAACATCCTTGACAATGATACTCTACCAGGCACTGTAGCCTTGATTTAGCGACCTGTTACATTCATAAATTAATTCCCATAAAGAACCCATTCATGATCTTGACCACAATAAAAACATAATCATTCACATTTTAGACACATGTTAATGTTTTAGTTAATATATTAACTAATTAATTAGTAGTTATTTAGAATTAGCCATGGTTCGTTAATAGTTCTCAATAAGGCAGATTTCAGTAATCATTGATTACCTAACAGTGAACTACCTCAGTCATCAGTTCGCTAATACTTACTGATTGGTTAATTATGTTTACATATTAGTTAATAGTAGTATCTAAAGTGTTAATGTAGTACTACTCACTTGTCCTGCATTAATTCCTGCATAAATACCTATTAATAATGGACCATTATTATAAAGTTTTACCAAGTGCTGTTATACTGATTATCACAGCTGTGGCCGAATCACAACTGTGCTGATTATCAGGAAAACAGCATAATTGCATTGAGTGCAATATTCCTTATATACTGTTCTATGCATTTTTATACAGTTGCTGTTTTAGAGTTTTATGAACATGAATTTAATATCAAGTAACTTGGACAGATCCAAAATGGATAGATAGTTTATCTATTTTTGGTCTACTAATTAGCCAAACAAACCCAAATAAGCTTCATCTGTTGCTTGTGGCAGAAAATGCACAGAATAGCTGCCTATTTGAAATGCTGTGGAGTGATGCAAACAGTCCCAGTGCATATTCACTCTTTTTTGCAGTGTCCTACTGCATTTGCACCAGAAATATTTCACCCTCCATCCTTTCTGCGGTGAGGCATTGAGAGGGGTACAGGTATTTATAGCTTGTTAAGCTAATGGGGAGGAGAAAAAGTTCACAAGTGGCTCATTTAGCTTGTTGTCACTAAACCACTGGTGGCAGCATGACCCAAGGTCTTCTATGCATCATCACTCAGTGACAGCCGCCCACTATGCCCAGCCGGCTATAAAAGTCTCTTTAGAGTGTCAGATATCTCACTATGCCTACCCAGCCTCTTTCAGACAAAGCTAAATAATGAAGAAGCTTAATAGCATACACAAACCTGGAGGCCCATATTTAACGGAAGGGCTCTGCGGCTTTACGGCAGCATTATTTGTTGTAATATGCTTATTTGCCAAATGGGTTTGGATCAGGTAATCATTCACAATGACATATGTGCCACATAGCAGAGGTGTCCCTAAAAAAATGCTATCTCAGGTCTTCTACAAACACTGTGGAAACATTTTGGTGGCTTGTAACAGTAGTCCTGTGTAACAGTAGTAACCTGTAACCTGTATGAGCAAGTGTTGTCTTTTTCTTTCCCAAGTTACAATGTAAAATAAGCCTTATTCAGACTGTTGTCACTGTCAGTGACAGTAGGTGGAAAGTTGTGATGCTGAAATAAGTTGGTGCTTACTAAAATTTGAACCACTAAGCCCAAAGGCCAAAGCTGGAAGTGTTGTTGAACTCACATTGTGGGAACTTGTGAGATCCAGTTTCGAGATGTAAATGATGTAATACAGTTAACAGGAGTGTGTATTTTATTAAAGTAATATTCTGGGTTCAATACAAGTTACACACTTTTGACAGAACTTGTGGCATAATGCAAAAATCTGGGTTCCAGTCTGGGAAGTGAATTGGGTCATCCTGCAAATGTTAAAATACTCACTGTTTCAAAAGTATAGCCACAAGACATAAACAATATATGTGTTAACAGGATTTTAGTGTCATAAAATCGCTTTCTAACTTGTGTAAAGTTATATCCAATTTGACAACTTTATTGCCATGATGACGTAACACCATAAACCTTAAAACAACAGTAAAAACAATTATTTAAAACACATTACAGGTCAAATAATACACACATTTTAACAGAATTACTTCTGAAGGGTCTGAAGAGGCTAACTGCAAACCACTGCTAGTATGAGAATTTGTGTGTCACTTAAAGCAACCTATGTCTAACTAGCAGTAGCAAGTAACAAATAATGGTTCACAGCTTTGAAATAACTAAAGCATATTGCCCATTTAATAAAGGGACAGCCCCTCAATATGTCCTGCCTCTACTTCCTGTTTCAAAAGGAAATGCAACAACATAGGAATGAACTGTGTTCATCAAGTGATTTCATGCGGTCTTAAAAACATAATTTAATTGTTGTATAGTCACAGATATGCTTTCTTTCACAACCAGAGTTGTAAATCTCTGTTTTGTCATTAAATAGACTTGGAGAGGTGTAAATTCTTCAAAGAGCATAGCCCTTTTCCACTGAAATTGCGATTGTTCTCGTGCCGAGCCTGTACTCCTCTGGTTCACGGCAATCTGGAGCCTATTGTAAACCTGCCACGCTTTTCCACTGACCTGAGAGCCGAGAAACAGGTTACTGTCTACGTGGTAGTTTCACATGACTACCTCAAATATAAACAAAATTGGTGCATCACAGTGTGTTTGTATACAGCTTTTACTCTTGTTTTTGAGGACATATTTAAACATACGGAGCAATCCAGCGATCCAGCATTATTACATTGCTCAACAAGATTGTCAGAGACGACATCTACGTTAAAGACGATAGGTAATGTAATAACATTATATTGTATGAACTATGGCTTAACATGCTAAGTTCTGTAAACTGTTACTATGGAATCAGTATTAACATTGGTGTAGCAGATGGTTGTATTTGGATTTTTGCCATAGCATTTAATATTGGTTATTGAGAATCCCACTGTTTTACATAACAGATAGCCGCGATCTTCCAAACTTAGAGAGTAGCTGGTTGAAAATCACCTTAAAGAACAAAACATTGCACAAAATAAGATGACAATAGTGTAAAAAATGCTAGTTGGCAAATATAACAACTTACTGAGATCTGCTGCAGAGGACACCGGCGATTCACTGTTTATCTCAAGCGTTAATGGCTGAATTCAATGCCCCAGTTAGTTAGCAGGCTGGAGTCCAAAACATCATTGCTCTGTCCACTGTTCTTCTTATGGTCCCTGTACTCCCTGAAGTGTTTTTCAATATGTTTATGATTTGATCAGTTGTCCGACTGAAGGTGGCGTACATCATCGTCTCTTCATACTCGTAGAGTATTTTTTTTCCTTTGCGATCTCTCTAGTGTATCTCAGACCTTCGTAAATACCATATCACAAGTAGAGCACTCGTTTCGTTGTGTTACATGAACGCTTTAGATGTCTGATAATTTTGTGTTTTTTTTATTATTAAAAATGACCATGGTGACGAAACATTATCCCGCCCTCCATTGCCTGACGTAATCGGTTCCTGAATAGAGACCAGCAAGCCTTTGAGGCTGGCGCGGAACCAGGTTTCCACCCCCGGAACGACCTTTTCTGCAGAGGAAATGCACAAAACAGTTTGAGAATTTGCATTGGCCCAGTAACCCGCACCTGAACCATGTCGATGAATAAGGGCTATGAGTGTGCTCTAACATGGTGTTTTTTTAAATCAGGCCATTGGACAGGATGTCTTTGTTTCTTCTTCATACAGAATAGACAATGAGTTTATGAAATTGACATTTCTCTTTCACTCTCTTTCTGGTTATTTGCTTTAGCACTCAGGGTTGTCCATCTCAGTAATTCGATGAGAGGAGCCATTTAAAGCAGCCTGTGCTTCTTACACAGCCTGTGCAGGCGCACCACAGGGATTATGAGTATTGATCCAGAGCCATAAGTAGGTCAGAGATATAGCGACTAAGAAACAGGGTTTTGTCTGACACAGTTCCTCTCAACCTCAGTATCTCTGACACGGTGAACCATTTGCGTTCATCCATCTCAATGATTCTTCATAGGCCATCTCAGTCAGGAAGGCACATTTTCTCTCCCCAGGTCGACTGGGACACAGTACATCCTGTTTAGTGCAAGCATCAGTCTGCTTCCAATGATAACTTTATGTTCTGCCTCTGGAAACCCTGCAGTGAAAAGGTCAGTGGGTTTATAACATAAATTCCCCCTTTTATTCTACATTCTTACAGGACAATAAGGTATAAATTTGTCCTGTTTGTCTGGTGCATCAAAGACATGATCATCTTTGCAACTTAAAACTTCAGTCCAGTGCACAAATTATAAACACACTGACATTTCAGATCCAAGAACTCCTCTGACCCCAGGTCAGTTTAAAAAACTCACTATGGTCCTTTATGCGGACCTGAAGTCTTGGAAAATTAAAGAGTTCCAGCACTTTGAGTGATTAGAAATGACTAATCAGCCGTCCCTAATGACAGAACCTTAATTACAGCTCTCTGCGAGTGCAAGCTTTACTTTTGGCCCTTATCTTCCATCACAGGCAGTTTGCATATTTGCAGTGTACCTGAAAGAGTCTGGCAGTAGCTTTCCTTATCGCTGCCTGCCTGCTATGAAAAAACAGCTCTATGTTTGCAAAAGGGATGGGCCTGTGTTTGTGTGAAAGCATTTGTGCATGTGTGTTACATGTGTGAATGTTTATGTGAAGGGTAATCACACATAAGACGCTAAAGTGTGTCTCTGCATGGTTATCCACACTTCCATATGTGCAGAATACATCTCGACTCATATTTACAGTGCATTTATTTGTTGTTTGCCAATTTCAGGACTCTAGCAAGGTCCAATATATACATCTTTATTGTCTCTAATGGAAAATATAACTACATTAGCAAAAAGCTAAAGAAAGAAATATCCAAGAACTTGCCATGTCCATTAACTTGATAAATTTCTATTCATTATTCATAAAATCACTGAAGGTGAGTTAATGTTTTGCTAAATAGGCAACACTTTCCCTGAACTGTTATCTGATACATTGAGTAACTCTCGCATAAACTATGGGCACAGTTATCATTAACCCCAGTTACATGTATTATTTTTGATTAGTTAAATTTGAAGAGCCTTAGGCCTTTGAGTCATTGGCTAAGCAGAGATTTTTGGTAGTGTTGAACCAATGGGCTGTGACTCATATAATGTATTCAGATCAGAATCAACCATCATTATCCTCAGGGTGAAAAAAATATATGTTAAGAGAGGCTAGGAATAATTACATGCATATTTATTGTGCAATTTGATCAATGATTTATATGATCTGATTCAGGTAGGCCTATTCTTTATTTTAGGACTATGAGAACCATATTATTGGACTTAACAGTGATAGCTCTAGAGATTTACTCTGATCTCTCAGATATGATTGTTCTTGCTAAGACAAACATCTAGTGGAGGAAAAAGTGATTTGGCTATTTGCATTGGACATACCTCTGGACTTTAGGCTTTGTTGATTAAGCACATTTAAGTTGTGACTGCTCTATAGCTGATGGTCTTAAAATTATGTGCCAGACTGTCCTGTTATAACAATGTATTTATGTATGTATTATTGTAGCTGTTTTGACTGGAAATCTGTGTATGCTTTATGACCAAATGAATCAGTGAGTGTTGTATACCACTGTGATGCATGCACTGCACTGTACCAGATGACAATGACACATACTTTATCATGCACTGTCATATCGCAATGACACATACTTTATCAGGCCACATTACAACACTACATCAGGGATATTATTGTAAATTATGCGTAAATGAAAACTGCAAAAATAAAATGTGTTACATTTTGTTAAGCACAATTTTTTTGTTGTTAAATAAATACAGAAATAATAATAAATAAATAATAATAAGAAGAACCATGTTAATACAAAAATGAACTAAAATAAAATAATTAAAAAAATTATAATTTTGCTTTCAGTTATTAATATAAGATATTTAGAATTTGTTTAATGTGATAGTTGTTAAATAAATTCAGTGGTTTTAAACTTGTACTTTATAGACTTGATTTCTGAATGGGGTTGGGGTTATCGGACATGCCTCATGCATGAATCTATGCCTGGCTTTGCTTTATGATCAAAGTCGACACTGTACTTGTGTCAGTGGAGGATGGTCAATAAAATGTGCAGATGAAACAAAAAATTTAAAGAGAGGTAGAGAGCAAGTATTGGGGTCATGAACAAGAATCTAGTCCATACAATGATGCCACCTCTGTCAATATTACTGAGTAAAAGCACCCACCTTTTGGACCAGCTCTGTCTGTGGTCTCCAGCATGCTGTGAGAGTCTGTGTATGTACATTCTGTTCTGTTCATGCTGTTCTGCTCATCAGTACATCATCTCTTCTTCTCAGTAGAACTGTTAGTGGTGATGTGGTGTGTGGGTGGCAGACAGTGTAATGGGTCAATTACTCAGGGAATAAGACTTTTTCTTTTGACTGAGTATGGAGGATCACTGATTTCACCTAATGTTGTGAAGGTACTGATACACTCTGCACTTCAGTGAAGGTTCTGGGTTACAATATGGCACAATATTGATAATAACAATTCAAAAGTTCAAAGAAGCAAGGTTGAATAAAGAAACTCGTCTTCTGTAAATTTAAAAAGACAGCTGAATGAAGACCCTATTATGTCATGATGAGAGCACAATTCTTCAAATAAAAATAAGACTGTGTCACAAAAGGGTAGTGTTGAATAGAGTAATCTGAAACCAATTTTGTTCAAATTAAAGGGATTGTTCCCGTAAAAATGAAAATTCTGTCACAATTTAGTCACAATCATGTAATTCCAAATGCATATGAAAGTGAATGGTGATTGAGGCTGTCAGTAAATAATATTCTGCCTAAAATCTCTATCTGTGTTTCACCCATATAAATTTCCTTCACCTGTGGAACACAAAAGATGTTAAAGGTGAATCCCAGTCACCATTAAAATTCACAAATTTTATAGAAAACGTATGTAACCTCTGTTCCCTGCTGGAGGGAACGAGACGTGTCGAAGAAGCGACACTAGGGGTCTCTCTTGAGCACCGAATATGCCTCTGATCTATGAAAAAAGGCCAAAGAGAAGTTGGCAGACAGTATTTGCATACCCGGCCCCCGGACATACAGGTATAAAATTGGGGAATTATGTCAAACCCCTGTGCAGTTCCTGGATGCGGTAGAGTGCTCTCCAATTGAGATGGCCACAGGCGTTGTCTCGTGTGTCTGGGCAGCGATCACACCGAGGCAGCGTTTGTGGATGGTTCATGTTCTCACTGCGAGAGCATGACCATGGCAACATTGCGGTTCCGGCTCACTTTCAACAGAAAGCACGCCACTCCAGCCACCCCCCACACCCGCATTGCTCCTTCTTCCCATGGGATTGAGGACGATGCGGCTGGCGATGGAGGTGATCTGGGGTCGGCAGCGGGTGGAGCTCCGCCAGGTATGCCCCCTCGGACCACCTGCCCCCCAGTATGCTCGTTGACTCCCATCCGTGCTCGAGGTAACAGCGGCTCGCCTCACAGCCAGCCTGCCTATCCTCTGGAGCTCGAGGTGGATGAGCTCGCCGCTGCATCAGAGAGCACGGCGTCTGACGCTGATGACTCCCTTGGGCTGCCGCCTTTGGGCCAGCATGACCAGGCTGAGGCTGATGCGCAGATGTCCGGCATGCTTGCCCGGGCCACCACCAGCGTGGGGCTGGACTGAAACCCTCCGTCCTCCCCACAGCCATCGCGGTTGGATGACTGGTTCCTGGGGCCAGCCGCGCCCCTCACATCCCCCCCCCCCCCCCCCGTCCCGTTTTTCCTGGAAGTGCTTGATGAGCTGACGTCTTCGTGGAGGGCACCCCTCTCCACTCGTCACAAAGCCACATGCTCATCTGCTCTCGCTACCCTCGACGGAGGAGCAGCCCACAGGCACACGACGATTCCCCAGGTGGACAGGGCTGTTGCGCTCCACTTGTGCCCTGGGAACCCTACCACCTGGCGGGGTCACCCTGTGCTCCCCTACAAGGCCTGTAGGACAACGTCTTCACTGACCACTAAAGCCCACAGCACCGCCAGACATGCCGCTTCCACCCTGCGTACCATGGCCCTCCTGCAAGTGACCAGGCCAAGGCACTTAAAGATCTGCATGAGGGTAGCCCTGATCACGACGTGCTGCAGGAACTGCTCTCAGCGACCGACCTCGCCCTCAGAGCCACGAAGGTCACAGCGCAGTCACTCAGGCAGGCGATGGCCACACTCGTGGTCCAGGAACATCATCTGTGGCTGAACTTGTTCGAGATGCGTGAGTACGCTTCCTCAACGCCCCTGTCTCCCAGTTTGGCCTCTTCAGCGACACCATCGAGGACTTTGCCCAGCAGTTCTCCGCGGTGAAGAAACAGACGGAGGCCATCTCACACATCCTACTCTGCCGCAAACCTGCCGCCATGGGCCATGCCCTGTCTGCTCGCCGGGAGTTCAGTCCGGCAGACACATATGTGATCCTAAGACCGCATCCGGGCTACTTGCCCAAGGTTCCTACCATGCTCTTTAGAGACCAGGTAGTGAATCTGCAAGCGGTGCCCTGGGAGGAGGCAGACCCAGCCCCTTCATTGCTATGTCCGGTACATGCTTTGTGTACCTACTTGGACCACACGCAGAGCTTTAGACGTTCTGAGCAGCTCTTTGTCTGCTTTGGCGGACAGCGTAAAGGGAATGCTGTCTCCAAACAGAGGCTTTCCCACTGGGTGGTGGACACCCTTTCATTGGACTATTACACCCAGGACATGCAAATACTGTCTGCCAACATCTCATTGGCCTTTTTTCATAGATCAGAGGCATATTCGGCGCTCAAGAGAGACCCCTAGTGTCGCTTCTTCGACACGTCTCGTTCCCTCCAGCAGGGAACAGAGGTTACATACGTTTTCTATAAAATTTGTGAATTTTAATGGTGACTGGGATTCACCTTTAACATCTTTTGTGTTCCACAGGTGAAAGAAATTTATATGGGTGAAACACAGATAGAGATTTTAGGCAGAATATTATTTACTGACAGCCTCAATCACCATTCACTTTCATATGCATTTGGAATTACATGATTGTGACTAAATTGTGACAGAATTTTCATTTTTACGGGAACAATCCCTTTAATTTGAACAAAATTGGTTTCAGATTACTCTATTCAACACAACGTCAAAGTGAGCGACAGACGGGGGAAAAGAAACTAAGTAAAAGTGAATGTTGACTGCCTAACAACTCCTTCTGTGTTCCATGTAAGAAATTGAATCATACGGGTTTAGAACAACATCAGCGTGAGTAAATGATGATAGAACTTTTATTGTTGGGTGAACTATTCCTTTAACTAACCAGAAACAAACGTTTGACCATGACAGCAGAACAGGCACGCAGAACAGTTCACATTTGTTGTTATATACTTCAAATTGCTCCGTTTTCACGATTTCATGATTTATATAACACCCGTATCACTTCTGATCTCTGTGATTCATTCGCAAGTTTCACAGAACATTATTTGGCGGCTGGTGTTTAGCATGTTTTTGAGTATTACAGTGTACAAAACAGTATGTATTATTTTTATTCATTTATTTATTTTTGAGCTGACAGGCAGGGACAGAGCATGAATCATGGGCTGCCTACTCTCATACAGCAGTGATAATATCAGTTTGCTGATGCAAAGTGGCCGGCAAGAACATAGCGCTTTCACGCCATCAGTCATGTTCCTGTAGCAACACGATAACGCAGGAATAACATTACACAAACAATTTTGAAACTGTGTGCTGGCGTGGGAGGGCAGGGGCTAAAAACAGTCCCCACAAGAGAGCTGCTGATTATGTGTGGAAATGTGTGGGAAATTAGTTAAGTCATGTAATGACTGTGTGCATCATTATATATATATATATTTTTTTTTTTTTTTATTTATTTATTTTTTTTTTATTATTTATTTGATTATTTTTTTCAGTTTTCAATGATAACCAACTGTTTCATTAGCAAAGTATGATATTCTTTGAAGTACTATGAAGTACTGCGTAAATTACATAGTATACGAAAATGGTATATTCAGTACAGTGGTATGTACTAAAGTACTTTGGTATTTTCTGAAACCATCACTGTACTATGGTACCACTACAGTACTTTTTTGTAAGGTTTATTTGTTTTGTTTTTTAATCAGTGAACATAGCAAATGATTTAGTCACAATAGCACTGTCAGCTCGATCAATAGTGTTTGGATCACTGTATGTGGCTGTTTGGAGCCTGAGCTTATGAGAGGTGGAAGTGAGCACTGAATCAGGTCCTCATGGCGCCTGTGGTGGGGGAATAGGAGAAGTAGGTTACTCTCCAGACACTTGAAACAATTGGCTAACTGCCTGTGGAGATGCAATTCCAGTACACATGTAATGGATTACTTTACTGCCACCTACTGTCCATTGTGTTCCACAGACTACATTGCATTTGATTGTTATGAATCTGAATATGTTCTCATTCATTCATGACATAAACATGGATTCAGTAGCTCTGTCTCTCAACACAGAAAAACTTACTATCTTTCTCTCATTGATATGCATGGTGTGGGCTGAAGGTGGTATTAAGTGTTTGTGTATTACCAGAAAAATGCTCTCTGCTGTGTCAGTCAGTTTTATCATAGGCTTACAGAAGACAGCACTCTGGTGCTACAGCACACAGACAACCCACCAGTCTCCCTTTGCTATCTTGTTTATCTGCTTTTCTCTTTCTATCTCGTTCCTCTTCACTTTCACATTTAGCTGTGGATTAGGGGAATGTAGCATTAGCTCTGTTCCAAAACATTGTGAGCTACCTTGCTGCCTAATGCCTTCATTAACAGCTGCCATCTAAGGCAGTACCCTAACTTTCATGGACCCTCATAAGTGACGATTTGGAAAGCTACAATTAGGCAGCAACTCTGCATACCACACAAATATTGATTTAAATAGAATTTTGTGTTAGCATGTTGCTAAGATAACATTATGATTCTCTTAATAAGCTAAAAATATGTAGCACATACAAATATTGGGTAAAATAATCCTCATTTAATTGCACTGAACTGTTTTCCATTGATACTTTTCAGTGATGTATGAAATATAAGTTTATTCATAATTAACATTTCTCACCTTGTCCACCATCTTGGATTCATTTTTCTACCTGACTGTGTCACGGTGAATTCTGAGAATTGTTTAATCTGTGAAGGATACTTGCAATGCTTCCTTGGAATTTGGTCAAAATAAAGCATATATATAAAGATTTAAATTGCTGCCTCCAAAGACAGCTTGCTAGGTTTGGAAAAGCAAAACAGTCATGAAACGTGATGTGTTTGTGTGTAGGTTCTATACAGAAGTAGGTGCCACTCTGCCCATCGTGAAGGTTCCTTGCTGTGTCTATCAAAGCGTGTAAAATGCTAACTATGGTATATCACACTCCAGCAGACCTCCGGCATCCAATGCACCTCTCTTCTACTGTTTTCTCCCTCTCTACAGACTCCCCTGTTAGTTGCACCCCTAATTCAAACAGTAGTCCTTGTTATCTGGGAGTCCCTGTTTTGCCTGGCATTGCAGGACCTTGGAGGCCCCTTCACCCTCTCTGTGAATATAGTCTCCAAAATCTAGATTTAAATACTATATAGATTTTAAGACTTGATGTGCTTCTATGGTATTTACATTCTGCCAAAGTACTTTAATTTGTCACAAGTCCTATCTGGGTTTGTTTTGTACAATAAATATATATATATATATATATATATATATATATATATATATATATATATATATATATATATATATATATATAATTAGCAGGTCCTTTCTTCATCATTTGATCGCTGACACAGAATCGCTGTTGTGTGTGTTTGTGTTTAAAATATCAGAACATAATTTCAATAGCTCATGGTATGAATAATAAAAACAAAACTAACAGCACCAGGAGTTTGTTCCTTCTCATTCTAGGATTTTTTTTGATTTGAGAGAATGAGTGAGAGGTCTTCACAGCCATCCTTAGAGAGAAGATTAGGAAATGACCTCATCCAGTTTGTACGGAGGCGCTCCCTAATCAGTGGCACATTTCTGCTCTGCCCCCAGGCAACTCCACTCTGAAACGTACTTCAGTTCAACAATACAATATTCATCATATCTGTTTGTGTTTTTTTGGTTTCCCTTTATTTATAATTTTCCTTTTTTTCTCTTTTCATTTCATGAACAGATGAAATCTGTAAACTGCATAAAAAATAATTTTCGTAATCAGCATTGTTGTCTTGCATTCCAGTAAAATGTCTAAACATCATTAAAACAAGATAAATACTTGAGAAGCAAACTTGAATGAGATATTAAGACTTAGTTTTCACAGAATGTATTTAGAATTACGATTTGAACTTACCCCACGGGTAAAGTGCGTTTTCTTTTTTTCTTTTTTTTCTTGTTTAAGCATTAACCTCTAATGCTTAAACACTAATTTTGTTAGATTTACTCTATGCTGAAAAAAGAATAAAACATAATAGCAATTTGTTAAGAAAAATAGACTTATTAAAAATATATTCTGTGAAATAAAGCAATATAAAAATAAATTTTTGTGAGGAAAAGTAAAGCTTCTCAAGTAAACTTTTATTTTAATGTTTAGGTATTATTTATTTTTAGGAATGATGTTTAGGTATTTTTCTGGAAAACAAGACAAAACAGTTATATTTTTTCATTGTATTATCCTCCACATTTAAAACTGTATCATTATTACCCTTTTGCAATGATTGTACTATTATAATAATTAAAATCAAGTTACATTGAAACCTTCAAAGATTTTTTAAAATCTTTTCATCAGACTTACCACATGTAATTAAAAGCACCGTACCCTTGTCTGTGTAACAGGCCTGACCTGCGCATCAGCATTACACAATTTCAAATTAGCGGTGTGTTAATGGTTTAGTCCCAGCTGCAGATGCCTGTAAAATGCACTTAGATAATGGATATGGGTCAGTAACCAAGCTATCATTAGCGTGTCGAGTGCTCATTAAGAACCATACATTAATGCAGATTGAGTAAGTATGACCAGGGGCCCTTCGCCTTCCACAAATGACTAGACAGCTGTTCCATAAGACTGAGGCATAACCTTTTAACACACCATGCCAATTTGTAACCTGTGCAGTGATTAAGGAGATGCTGTAGTCAGGGCTCGAGTTGAGGGGGGATGTGAGGGGATGCCATCTCCCTTGTTGCAAGAAATACCAAAAAGCGTCCCCCTTGTAAAACAGCATCCCCAATTACTATCCCCTTTAATTGTGTCAAGTATTACTTTTATTTTTTATTTGATTACTTATGCTAGTAAAATATTTTATATTTAAATTAATACGTTTGATAAATAACAGAGTTTAAATAAGGGCGATATGCCAGTCAGAATTAGATTTTCGACATGTGTGATTTCTATAGGTGAAATCCCCCAATCAGATCTGGACACTTGTACAGTTTGGATATGCTGCCAGGGTGACACTTTAGTCATGCAGTTTGGCAACTTTGAGCGCGAGCTCTCTCTCCACTGTAAAAAAAAGAAATCGGTTTTCTGAAAACACTGGCAGGTATGTCAGAGTTTGCGATGGGTTGATTGTCCTTCCTAGTGTTCATATGAAACTTTCGGCAGAAGTTTTCAAATGTTTCATGCAATTTCAATCATGATCATGTAGTAGAATGGAGAAGAAAAAATGTGTGTGTCTGCAGTGGGTGAGCATTTAAAAAAAAAAAAAATACATTTTCATGATCATAACATGGATTATTTTTATAAGATTCATCATAAAATACAGTAGCATAGGGTAACAGGTGCATATTATGGCCATGTGTTCTAAGGGTCAGTGAAGTGACGCTCATTTTTGTCCTGATCTATTAAATTAAAAATGTATTTAAAAAAATGCAATTCACACAAACCATTTACTTGAATACACTTCTATGATGAACATTTTTCAATTGCTAAGTTTAAAGTCATGTTGATATTTTTTCTTGGGCTTTAAGTAAAAAATGTCATGTAGTGTCTAGAGACAGTCTCATGAATAGCTGAAATTCCATAAAAGAGAAATGTTGGCATGACAAGTGCAGAATAATCTTGAAACAATTGTGTTTTAAAATGTGATTAAAAATACTTTTGTCCACCAAATCAAAGTCATTGGTTGTAACCAACATGTAGGTAGTTATTTTGTTGTTTATGTTGACCATAAAAACCATAAAACAGAGCAGACACCTTTGGACCCTCAAGACTGAACATATATAAATTATATTTATTTTGACATTTTTACGAAAAGGCACATTTTGTTCATGTGATGTAACCCTGATAAAACTTCTTGATATTTTTGACTCAAAAATTAATATTTTAAAAATAAAAATAATAAATTTCAAAATGTGTTTGAAAGGTTTTGGGAAATTAATGATTAAGTTGCTTATACTCTCATGTATTCAAAGTGCAAAGAAAGTATTATAATAATTTTTACTTAATGGTTAAACCACATGACAATTTTAAAGTTAGATTTTTTTTGTTTTTTGTTTTGTTTTGTTTTTTGGTAGAAAAAAAAAAAGTTTTTTTAAAAATGTATGAAACCAAATTGGACACAAAGCTTACATTTCTGAGAACATGACACAAGTGTTTCAAAGTAGATTTTAAAACTATTTCTCTCTAAAATATACATTGTACAACATTATTTGTCAGTGACCCATAAGTATTAGACCCATTCTCCACCCCAAAAAAGTCTTTGACTACACCATCCCCCTTGAATTTTTTTTTTTACAAATCGACCACTGGTTGTTGTTCAGTTCTTGCCCTTAGACGGATTAAAAAATAGGGATGCATCGATACCACTTTTTCTCTTCCGATCCGATTCCGATATAGGAAATACCAGACTCAAAAAATTTCATTTCACATGTGTCTGGGTAACGTATTATTCAATTAATGTTCAGCTATTTGTACAAATAGAGACATATTTGTGAATATAAATGTTCCTTTTTGTTCAAATATATCACATTTTGCACATGCAACCAAATAAAGATGTTCCAAATGAAACACAAAATGGTCTTGTGATGTATCAAATGTGCATTTGTGGATCAAGTGACATGTGTGCATTCATTGCCATCTTTTTGCTTGTTTTCTGTTTCATTCAATTGAATTTTGAGATTTCCTTTCTGCTGGTTTTGCCTTGCACAATCAACATGTAAAATTGTGTAATAAAAGCAGCTACAACTAGATGCTGGTTTCATTTTACAGATATACCATCAGGTGGAGCGTGGTTTATTCACTCGGCATGCACAGTTTTCAAGTGCTACTTCAAACAATCAGCGTCTGAGGTCAGCAGAAAGAATCAAAGGTTTGTCTACATTTTTCTCATAGACAACCAAGAATAATGTCCTGTCTCTTTGTAAAAGGTGAAAAAAGCCCATTTTAGAGTGTAAGTCCTGGTGACAATATGTTTGTGTCAGTAGATTTCTAGCTAATAGGATTCCAACACCTGGCTCACCGGGTCTTTGTTCCAGGTCAGTGTTAGAGTCTGCTACTTCAATATTTTTCATTTACATTTTTTCAGTTAAGTTTCTTAACTGAAATTCCTGTCTACACAATGGGAATTGTCTGTTTGTGTAGACAAAGCATGAGTACACGATATAGATGAAATAGAAACATTTCTACCAATTGACACTTTATTCTGTCACCACAATATATATATATATATATATATATATATATATATATATATATATATATATATATACATTCCGCTCAGCCCTTTTGATACTACAATATTGAGAACTGTACTCATGCTTTGACTACAAGTTATAAACATTTTAAGGCTAATAACACATATTTGTGAAGATTCCCAAATTGATGGGTAGATGTAACCACCCTTATGGATGAATTTAGGACTTATTCATTGGTGGTTGTTTGTGTGTGGGTCGGCCATGGTGAAAACAGCAAAACAAAAGTCTCAAAATTCAAAGAAATACATCAGAATAGACATAAAAATATGTAAATTAATGTGCATGTGTCAATTCAATGCACTTTCAATGTTTCACAAGGCCATTTTGTGTTTAAATTGGAACATCTTCCTTTGGTTAGACATGCACATTTTTTACATATACGTCTCTATTTGTACAAATAGGTGCACATTTATTTATTTCAGAATTTCAAAGACACAAGATGAAATGCATTTGTGTGTGAATTCTAAGATGCATGTATTACATTTATTGAATTGATGGATAAGTGTTTACTCATTTGTGAATTATTTTGATACTATATTCATCCCATATTTTTCACTCTGTTAAACAAATTTCTCTATAGGGCATTGCTCAAAAGCATGCTGCATCAAAATTAGTCCACAGAGTTATGAGTAATCCTTGGGTGGATAGTTGACCCAAAAATAAAAATTATGTATCATTTATGTATCCTCTTATCTCTAAAGGTTGGCAGAATATTAGGGACTGAAAATCTCAATCGCCATTCACTTTCATTGTATGTAAAAAATAAATAAATAAAAGATGTAATGAAAGTGAAGGGTGAAAGAGGCTAACAATCTGCCTAATATTCCACAAAAGTCACATGGGTTTGTAACAACATGAGGTGAGTAAATAATTACAGAATGCAAAAACATATTCATAATGTGGTCAGAAGTGTTTAGGTTTCTATGAGTTTTGCTTAATAGACAAAAAAAAAGTTGCAATAAAAATAAATGCCACACCTATGCTTTTGTGTTAAACAGAATGAAGTCATATGGGTTGGCATGACATTAGGGTGACTAATTGATGACCGAAATGTTTTGGGGTGAACTGTCCCTTTAATAATAATCTTGTTTACTGCATGTAGACATCAAAGCTTCGAATTTGTAGTTAGGAAGTGCGTCTGCAAAGCCAGTTACTCGAACTGAATATTCCTGCCCCAGTGCACCACATATGTCAGCATGCTGAATGTATTTCCTCATTAACTCAACTGTTGAGGAATAAGCAACGTAAAGATGAATGTGACCACTCTCATTACTGCCTTTAAGCACACATCCACCCCTCCCTTGCATAACTTAGATTTCAGTGACAAATTGTTTCAAATTGTCTCTGTGCTGTATTAAAAAAAACAGAATCTCGTTTGGGAGGTTGGAGGCAGGCAGTGAGATGCGCATCAACTGCAGGCCTCCCACGGCGAGATTATTAAAGTGAGTCTGTAGCTATTCATCACCCACAATAGAGACCTGCAGGCAAGAAAAGAGGCCAGAGCATGCATCAAATGAGTGTATTGTCACCCAATGACTTATTGTAATATGCAAGCAGACAACAGGCCACATATTGCCCCTAATGACATTGCACTAAATCATGGGTCATCTTGCAGTAAGATTATACAAAATAAGAATGCTGATATTTAACGTGAAGTAATTTGCAAATCATGTGCGACATTTTCATAAATTTATAATCATGCAATCAGAGGGAGAAGTGGAGGAGGAAGAACGAGGTATATTGCCTCCCGTGGATTCTCCTTCGTCTTATTTGTGAGATATCAGATGCATTCATTATGGTGCTGGAATATGTATGTGTTCCTCTCAGTGCATTATACAGGCAGCAGCAGGAGGCATGCTCACTGTGATGTCTGTCCCATGATTCTTCTGAGCACATCTGTTAAAGGGATAGTTCACCCAAAAACTAAAATGCTCTCTCATAATTGACTCACCCTCATGCATTCCCAGATGTGTATGATTTTCTTTCTTCTGCAGAGCATAAACAATGATTTTTAAAAGAATATCTCTGCTCTGTTGGTCCTTACAATGCAAGTGAATGGTGACCAGAACTCAAAATGTACAAAAAGGAACATAAAGGCAGCATAAAAGTAATTCATAAGACTCAAGTGGTTAGATATGGATTTATGGATATATATTTAACCACTGTATTCTAATAGATGTTCTTCTAAAAAAATTCATGCATTCAAGTTTCATACGATTTGAAATTCGTAGAAATTCATAGAATTAGATTGGATGCTGGCCTTTGCTGTCAACAATGAAAAATATGGGAAGTTGATAAGCCTATTTTATTATTTGCATTTAGAATTGTTTTTCCTTGTTGTCAGAGATCATATCAGAACAAACCTTTGATCTGTTTTTGCATCACAAATTTAAGAACTTCTGAGTAAATATAAAAAAATCAGCACAAGGATAAGCATGACAATGCATTCTGAATTTTGCCCACTCTTCCCCATTTCATTCTAAAACAGCAGTGTATCACTGCACATACAAGAGATTATGTCACCAAAATAGTCTTATGATCTTTACCTGCTAAAGTAAATAGTTTTTCTCTGTGCTCAATATGACTTTTTGATTGTAATTGAAATCAGGGCAGAGTGAAGAGCGAAGACTGTGCTTTATTCAAGCCATGTCTAGTATAAGTGACGATGTCGACTGTGCTCTCCGGTTTCCCTGATCAATTGATAAGCACACAATTCCCTGAAACCATGCCCCAACTTCCCTCTCAACATCCAAAATTAAACAATTACTGCTTGATGATTGCTATTTGGGGGAGGAAGTCTGTTGTTGTATATTTGTTTTGCCAAAGATTTCCTGCATAGACTTATTAATGATTTCAGCATGGTACAAAATAAAAAATACATTTATATGCTTCTGTTGTACATATCTTCCAGTTAATAATGCTTAAACATATATATATAAAAAACAATTAAATATGTTTTGCAAATGTAATTAATCAAAAATATGGTAACTAAAAGCATGCAAAATGTAAGTGAAGTGTAATATTTTTCATGCTGCTGTTGCATATGACATTGCATGCATGCCAGCTGCAAGTATGACACATTGTGGCTTGAACATCCATATGAATAATGCATTTTTAAACATATTCTATTGTATTCACAGGTCCATGTTTATGTTCCCAGAACGTTGGCAGAGTAGATTATGTTTGCAACAGACGCTTGAGCACTTTCTGCTAGGATCAATATCGACAAAGCATAAGTAGTGTCAATATTTATGCCGTTATCATTGATTTAAAGGCTATATTACAACAACTTTAGTGTTTTGTTTGATAGGTCTTTTGTGGGTAAAATTTATTTATACTGACTTGCAAAGGTGAAACCCAGTAACTACTCATTTTGTCTGATTTATGATGGAAATCAAGTCTTAAAGACTAGAATCTGACAGATAGACAGTCCAAAAAAAATATTAGTTTCACAGTTGGCGTAGTTTCTGTGTTTTGGCTTTGTTGAGCAGAACTGTCAACTGTGTTAATTCAGGTTGTCAGAGAGAAACCTCAACAGATCATGCCTTGAAAATGACCTATAAAAGTTTCTGTATAAATGTTGAAGACCCTAAAAGTCATCGTACAATTTGCACCCTTAAAGTGCACCACTCTCCTGCTATTGTCTGAGGAGCCACATAAGCAAACGGTTAGCACAGCTATTCTATGCATATTTCTTCTTCTTCGGGGATGCAGTCATGCAACGTCTGTCTCACTTGTTGTAGTAATCCTGTGTGACATTTGAAACCACTGGCCTGAATGATTTTTGTCATGAAGCAAGAGCATACGGATGGTTCCAGTGTGTATGTGTGAGCGCCAAATCACCTGAGGGCATACAGGATGATAGTGTGGTTCAGTGCTTAATGGCACTTACCACTGCTGTGGGCATGGACACAGGGATACACACTGACAGGGTCTCGCAACAAACGTGCCTCAGATTACATAATTTACATGTAAACCTCCACAAGTCCTGCAATGGATAATGTAGGTTAACTGTCACATATTGTAACTAAAAGCTTGATTCACTCCCTTCTGACATTATAGGTACAGATTTGTATGAGTGTTTCTCTCTGGGAGGTCAGTTGCTGTTAATGTTTGAATTGGCTCTGTTTTGGGCTAAATCTCTTTGAAACGTTCAGATCATATAGGAAGAAGTCTTGCTTGAATCCCTGCTGGAAAGACTGCAGCACAGTTGGTCACTAGTAAATCATGGTTTTGGTCCACCAGCTAGCCCTAAATCCATAAACCACCAGCACCAACACAGAAAGCATGCTGGTTTAAGCTGGTCATTTCAGCAAGGCAGAACCATAAATTCCTGCAGGATACAGTCTCCACTTTTCTTCCTTGGCAATTTCGGGTTAGGGTGATGTCATATTATGGGTGGTGGCTGTTCCTCAATGCATGGCTGGCATCTGTTGAAGGGCAGAAGGTCTGTTACATTCAATCCATCCTCTCTCTCTCTCTCTCTCTCTCTTTCTCTCTCTCTCTCTCTCTGTCTCTCTCTCTCACACACACACACACACACTGTGGCTCTAAAGTGAAACAGCATGGAAAGCTGGCATGGAGTGAAACAGAAACACAGGTGACTTTCTCTGTTCTCCTGGGTCTCTCTTTCTCTGTCACTCTATCTCATTCTATCTCCCCTTTTTTTCTTTCTCTCTTTCATGTTGGTGTCTCAGGGGAGTTTGGTTTTGTTGTTTATCAGAAAGAACACAATAAGGACATTTCCATTTCCATGTATTGTATGTATATATATTTGAAATATACGCACCTTTTATTTATTTATTTATTTTCTTTATTTCTTGGGAATATAGCAGTGTGAAGATAGTAGTAACTGCAAAATCCTCACTAAAACCAAGTAACTTTGAACCATTTTTCGCAGTTTCAGTATTGGCATAGTCACTGCATTTTGCTTGTGTAAGGGAGTATAGACTAATTCAAGGACTATTCACTGGTTTAAGGAAATTATGTCTTTGTCCCTTGTCCTGCTAGTTCCCTTTCGATTCAGTCCAATCAGCATTGCAAGAACTCACTTAGGGGATTCCTTCCTGACAGTGTCAGTTCCCAAAATCTCAGGGAACTGAGGTTGCATGCGTAACCGGAGACGTTTTCAAACTAATTCAAAACAACAGTGGGACGTGCTTCATTCGTAGTGACTTTAACTTGATTGTCAAAAAATAGAATTATTAAAATGTGGACCATGTTGTTCACTGGCTGGATGCTCTCTCTGGATGCCTGGAACTAACAGAAAGTAAAGATCTCCAAAAAAGCAACCACAGATGGACACATGAACCACTGCAATGAAGCAAGAGGGCTGGAAACATGCAGTGCTAATAACTGTAGTGCACATCTTATCTCGTAGGTGAACAAAATATATTTTTGTCCTATTATAACTACAGATCGCTTCCATTATAATGAATGAAGATACGCAAGTCATTTTTTTACATTTAGTCATGAAGGCTAGGGAGGAGAAACATCCAGGTAGTGATGCTCAGTGGCTGACCTGGGACAGAAGGTGCACTGGATCAACTTGGTGAAGGGCGCAAGGTGCAAGTGGAACACCTGGTCAGTTGTGCCACGTTACGAGTTCTACTGGCTCGGACCTGACAAATCACAGGATGAGAACGACTCAACCCTCGGATTGTAAAACCTATTGGGTGTTTCCCAGCCCACTGCTCTGCAGATGTCTGCTAGGGAGGTGCCATGGCTCAGTGCCCACGAGAATGCCACACTTCTAGTAGAGTGTGCTCGAACCCACAAAGGGGCGGGCATGACCTGGGTGTGATAGGCTAAGACAATAGCATCAATGATCCAGTGGGCTAACCTCTGTTTGGAGATGGTGTTCCCTTTCCGCCATCAGCCAAAGCAGACAAAGAGCTGCTCAGAATATCTAAACTCTGTGTGCGGTCCAAATAGGTACGCAAAGCACGCACCAGACACAGCAACGAAAGGGCTGGGTTTTCCTCCTCCCGAGGCAACGCTTGCAGGTTCACGACCTGGTACCTGAAAGAGGTCGTAGGAACCTTGGGAACGTAGCAAACCTTGGGAAACGTAGAAATCGATGGATGCTTCTTCATCTCGGCTGGAGGGACGGGCTCTATCGCATCTTTGAGGAGCAGAGTGGAGATCTCTGCTCGTAAGGCACTGGCTCTGGCACTGGCAGCGAATACTGCTGAAACGAGGCGGGAGCCGGGCGAACTGAATAGCGTAGCCGAGTCGGATGGTCCTGGCCAACTAACGCAATGGATTGGGAAGTGAAAGCCATGCAAAGCTACGCATTATTACTTGCTCCCCCCCGCCGGAGCAGGTAATAATGCGTTGGGAGGCAAAACAGCGTCCCGAGGCTTGGGTGCTGGGAAAAGACTCAAAGCACTTACCTTGCTCCGTGCACGGAGACGGGGGTGTTGAGAAACTTAGCCTTGTCAACGTTGTGCATCTCAACCATGTTCAGCCAAAGGTGGCATTCCTGGACCATGAGGGTGGCCATCACCTGCCACAGTGCCTGCGCTGTGACCTTCGTGGCTCTGAGAGCAAGGTCGGTGGCAGAGCGCAGTTCCTGCAGCACATCAGGATCGGGACTACCCAGGTTCAGATCTTTAAGTGCCTTGGCTTGATGGACCTGCAGGAGAGCCATGGCATGCAGGGTGGAGGCGGCATGTCCGGCGGCACTGTAGGCTTTGTAGGTCAGTGATGACGTCGTCCTACAGGCTCTAGAGGGGAGTACCGGGCGGTCCCTGCTTCTCTGGGCACAGATGTGAGTAAGCAGTGAGAACATGAACCATTCACAAACTCCGCCTCAGTGTGATCGCTACCCAGGCGCACGAGGCAGTGTCTGTGGCCATCGTTCTTGGAGAGAAATTGACCGAATCCAGGAACAACACAGGGGTGGAAAGGCATCTTGAAAAAGACACGTCCTGAAAAGGACGTCCAATGCCGCTGTGTTTTGCTCTTTTATGAGTGGAAAACTCAGACTCTTTTAGAGGAAATATACTCTTTTAGGAGGAGACTCTCTTTTATACAGAAAGAAAGCACTGTCGAAGCGTCCAGGGGTGTGAACTGCACAGCATGCAGAGAGAGAGAGACGCCAGCTGGAAATGCGCCGTGCGGATCCAACAGCAATGCTTCTCGCTGGTGGAGGTGATTGGAACAGGAGTGAGATTTCAGCTGCTTGCTGCACAAACATTCGGCTCCGAAGAAAAATTCTGACTGGCATTCGCTGCCCTGCTTCCCTTTATACCCATATGTCCGGGGCGGGGCATACAAATTCTGTCTGCCAACTTGACATTGGCCTTTTCTCAGATTCAGAGGTACGATTCGGCGTCCAAGGAAGACCCCTTGTGTCAATTCATTCGACACAACGTCTAGTGAGTGACAGAAGGGGAACTATGATACAATTTCCTAACCTATATTGTGTTGTTGACGTTCAGTATCAACAACATATATTTATAAGTCACTGCAGGTAAACATTTGATGTTTTTGAGAAAATATGATGATTCCGAGTCACATTTAAAGGATCCAGTAATGATACATGGATATAAGTAAACCATTTGTTGGTTGATTTCTATGTGTTCGTGGCTGGATGCTCTCTCTCTGGATGGCTGGATCTAGCAGAAAATAAAGTATTTAGATTAAACCAATAGCATATGTTTGGGTCAGGATCATCGGTCTGTTCAACCAATGGCAGACGGGGGAGAGTTTAGGAAACCTGTTTGTAAACAAGCATTATTTTTGTGATGTGATAATTAACACCCTCCCTCCCCCATCTGTTGCAAATAGAAATACTAATCAAGAAAGCGTATTCACATTTGAGTAGTCTTAAAAAGAACCATATTATGTTAATGAGTAAAAAACAGTAAAACACATGGGTAGAAAAAAAGCACACAACACTTGTATCCTTCACCTTCATCACCTTCATATTGTATCTGTTCACTGTGTACCCGTGTTTGTCTTATTGTGACAGGGTCTCAGCCCTCATAATTTTTTGGAACACAGTTATTTTTCAGAAATTATAATACAGATATACTTTATACACCAATAATAATAATGTATTATTAAATACATATACCAAATAATTTATTATTAAAAACAATAACAATAATTTATTATTATTATTATTATTATTATTATTAAACAGTTACACTTGCATGCGGTATAGCTTTGAGGCCCATTTAAACCCTTTAGGCTTTTTTGTGGGTACTTATATATACTTAGTGGGTGAACAGGCTTCACTTAGTTCATCTACAGATGACAAAATGCAGTGACATATTTGTTCTACCAAGGTGTTCATTTGATGAGATTTCTCCTGTTTGCGCTCAGCTGGTTGAAGAGTGCTGATAATTGGTTAATCGTGGGTTTGGTTTGAATGTGACCCTTTTTATTTACAGTGGCGCATGCCAGCTGAGGAGTTGTTACCTAGGTGACTGATTTAAATGGATTTCTTTCAAGTCCGTCTCGAGATTGTGCAGGATTATACTTTATACATGATTTGCAAAGCAAACTCTACAAAGACTGCACGGCCACGACAAATGAGGAGAGAGAGATTTTAGTTTTTACAAGTGGAAGGGGCTGTGTGACACGTTTAATAAAGAAAAGAAGTGCTAAAAGTGGCAGTCCAAGGAGAGAAAATCCTGAATTATTGGCTTTACTTGTGGCTGGAACAGTATGTTAAACACAGTGACATCACCCTGAACAACAAAATTTAAAACAGTGTCGTGTGTAGTATTAATGCCGGCTTCATGTGCCTAGTGAGCTTTTGTTCACCCAGGAGAAAGAAGTTTGACTTCTTACAAAGTATAAATCTGGCTTTAAGCCTTTATTTTGGCAGAAGCTTTTATTTTTGTCGGAATGCTGAAGGAAGAACTTTGTTTGTAGTTGTGTTGAAAATTGCCTTTTACGGCACAGAAATGCTCTCATCCAATCTGCGGTCCAACAAAAAAAAACGGTGTTATGGGGTTACTTTAAATTTGAAATGTTTCATTTAACGGCCAAACACATTTGGAACTACGTAAATGTGCAAATTGTGAATCTAGATCGCTGTAAATATAAGACGCTTAGCTCTATAGCCTCATGTATGCTTTGACTACAAAGAACAGAGCTGCACACATACAGTATCTGTGAGCAATGCATGAAAGCTATTTATTTATTTATTTATACAAATCACAGTTTTATTTTTATTTGTTTTATTTCAGCCCAAACAGAAATTACACACTTTAACTTATTGAGCCAATAAAAAAAGATTCTCATTTAACTCACACCAAATCACGAATTAGCCTTCTATTCTAAATTGTGTTTAATTTATTGCACTCTGCCTGAAGCCCTTATACATTGACACAAATGCTCTTGATAGCATAAAGTATGCCATTTCTTAATTTGCCCTTTTTTGTTACTGTCTGTTACACATTTGTATCATGTTGCTGTGTTGAGTGGGCCAAGCCCCGGAGTGACTACTTTGTATAGCGAAAGATAGAGAGAGACAGAGCAGGGAGTTGAAGGTAAGCTCCACTCCCTTCACAGACTGCTCAATCTCAGAAACAGGATCTAGCCCAGCCCTATCTCGGCTTTGAAGAGATGACTGCTGTTGTAAATGGCAGCAGTGGCCAGGGGCTGTGCATGAATAATTGAATAGAAGAAACTCCACAATGCCACATTTCCGTTTCTTAAGAGCTTGCTGGGGCTGTCTCAGTTACCAGTTATACGCAAAAAAATGGAGCTCCTTTGAGTTGATGCCTCATTTTTTGCAGTGCTGAGGGCTAGGGGCGAGTTCACAAAGACAGGGAGGCAGCCCTTAGCCAGCCATTATGTGTGTGTGTGTTTTTAAAGCTTTTAGCCTAAGCCTCAGGCTAGAATGTGCACCAGCCATTGTCTGAGACTGCTGTCATCGATCTTAGAGCGGTGTTGCAGCATTCCTCACTCTCCTTCTCATTACCTGACTCATCTGCTTTCTGATGCCTCTGACCATGAGCACACACACATACATAAACAACCTGATGCTAGAAATGACCTTCAAGGCTTGTGGCACAAGCAGATGTAAGAAGAAAAGTTGTTATGACCAATAGGAATAGTTATGATGTGCCTTGTCTTTCTTGTAATGAAGGATTTTAAAGCACTAGCATGCATATGAATACCTTCAAAGCAAGGGTCAACAATAACAAGTTTCAGGCCAAATGATGGCTCTATGTTACATTTGTTGATTATGTACATGTGTTGCAAACTTTGTTTGGTTTTCTGTGATGTTTTAAAAGATGTTTTGCTAAATCTGCTGATTTAAATATGTCACCATGGTAATGTTTTAAGCAAGCTAAAGTGTTTATAAAGTGTGACTGTAAGGGAGGTACAATTATAGCTGTAAAATATTCAGCTATAATTGCAAATTAAAAACATAATTAAAGATATGTTGTTTAGTAAAATCATATTTTTCAAAATAATAAAAATAATATCCTTTTATGGATAGCCAGTGATTGTAGTTTATAAAGTTATAAATATGGATATCGTTCTTACAAAAACCCATTGCTTCACTTCAGAAGGCCTTTATTAACCCCCTGGAGCCATATGGATTACTTTTTGATGGATGGATGCACTTTTTTGGGCTTCAAAATCTAAGGTACCATTCACTCCCATTAGAAAGCTTGGAAGAGCCAGGATATCTTTAAATATAACTCTGATTGTGTTTGGTTGAAAGAAGAAAGTCATATACAGTTAGGATGGTTTGAGGATGAGTAAATTATGGGATAATTTTCATTTTGGGGTGAAATAACCCTTTAAATTACACAGTAATTTGATTAAAAACCTGGAGACTGTGAATCAAAAATCAAGGCAAACAATTATATTTATATGCTTTTTATTTACTGTCACATTTATTATGACTTAAATTAATAAATGAATGAATTAACATTCAGTTATTAGTTTTAATTTACCTTGGAGCAAATGTAGGTGCCGTTGCAGATGTTATTTGTTCATTTGGGAATGAGGGCTGACACAATTTAATCCATAATGTGCTCTTATTCCAGATTTATTTAAAGATTATTTTAAAAAATACTGCGCGTATCCTCTCTTGTATTTTACATTTTTTATTATTATTTTTATAAAATCATGGTTAAAAGTACTCAAACACACATTATTTCCACAGGCTGTCATTGGAAAATAGCAAATGCTTGTCAGAGTAATAGAAGCAGGGCAAAAGTTGCTAAAACAGGATTGGTGAGAAGTGTTTTTAAGGCGGAGCTTAGCAAAGGCTCAATTATTTGAATATGTACAGCTGAAGGATGTGCACATAACGAGTCAATGAAGGAGGAAAGATTATTATATATAAAGCATTATTGTTCATTTGTTGAGCATAAAAACAAAAGCTTTTCTTTGAAAAGTGTTTTATAAAATAACGACAAAGTAATTATTAATATGATTACTTATTCGATGAAATAATCTGGAAAGTCAGTAATCTGATTTTAGAGAAGTACTCATTTGTAGTGAATTTCTTTTTTTGAGTAATTTAGCCAACACTGTATGCAACAGAATAATGCTCATCAGAGGATTAAACCATATTTTTTAGACAGATGTCATCCAATAAGAAAATATTTTGGTACATGTTCTATTTTCACTTAGTATGGAGCACAACCTGTCTGTTTCTGTGTTCCTTTGAGTTTTACTAGCTGTAGGTTTGACTGAATACTTTACGAAAATTGACAGATGTGTGCAATGAACTTGTCATACACAGGAAGCTTGAAACATTTTGATTGGCAGATCAAAGTCCCAGTATAACAGAGAAACAGTTCAGTGCTCTTATGGACTTTATGTAATGCGTGGAGAAACAGAGACAAAAGCTGACAACTCAAACACTTGAGGAGGATTAAGTTTATATGCAGAGATTTAATGACGCAACAGTGAGAAAAATCCAGAATCAGTGTTTCAAAAATGCAGATATGTATCGAAAATAAAATAGGGATGTATGATTTCCTTATAAGGCTTTAAAAACGTGTAAATTACATGAAAAATAAGTTTAAATATAAACAATTTGAAATATGTCTCTTTTTGATCAACTTTAGTTTTGGTCAGTTTTACATTAACACTGTGTTTTGGAACTCCTGTATTTTATTTTGTATATTTTTATAAAATATTAAACATAATTATATATATATTTATAGTTATATTATATTAGATATGCATATGATTCAAATGTGATTGGAAACTGAAGTGCACAATAATCACGGTTGTCTCAAATAACCGCGGTTAGATCAAATATCCACGATCAGACAATTATTTAATAATCGTGAGAGGCCTAAGAAAACTGAGAATGAATACACACTTAAAGTTCCAGAATCAAGACCTCACAAGTAAATAATTGATATACAGGTGGTTTGCATGTGATAGAAATTAACAACAGGTAAATTGAATGAGCAAAACAGTCAAAACAGATATCTAGTGGCAGGGAGGTGCCATAAAGAATTTCTTTCATAAAGAATTATAGGCATTCATGTAACAGCTACAGTTTTAATTAATAGGTCTATGCAGTCTCCCACTTAAAGCACACAAAAAGGAGACAAGTCCTAACATGACCTATCCTGATGTACATCCCCATCTATTCACAAAGTGGTCTGCTATCCTGCGATGTGAAGCAAAGCGACAATGGGATCAGTCTGCATTTGCATTATGAACACACAATGCATGACACAAGCTTGCCCAGAGAGATATTTCTGTTGAGAAAATCTCTGGCTTCAGAAGGATCTGTCTGCAGTGCTCAGCATCACTCCAGTGACTCTCTGTCTCTTGCTTATTAACAAACCAGCCTGTCACTTTATAAACCCAGTTTCAGCCTCACACACACACACATTCACTGAAATACACTCAGACAATGGGCTAATACACAGATTGTCAATTCAATTTAAGTGAAATTGTCAGCATGCATATGTCATTTTAGTCACACAGAGCACCCTGAGGTATAAAATAGTTGCATTTGTGTAATATGTTGATTGTATCCTATTGGCATTTAAAACTGGGAAGTACAATACACAAAAACCAAGCAAAACACTGATGAACATGCAGTATTTAGGGCAGTCGATCAATGTATTGTGCGAGGTGGTGGCTAGAGCACAGGGCTGCTTATCAGAAGGTCGCTGGTTCGAACCCCACGGCCACCACAATTGTGCCCTTGAGCAAGGCACTTAACTCCAGGTTGCTCCGGGGGGATTGTCATTGTAATAAGGGCTCTGTAAGTCGCGTTGGATAAAAGCGTCTGCCAAATGCATAAATGTAAATGCTTCAGTGTATTCTATAAGTCTGGGATCCAAATTATGAAAACCTCACAAGTGCATTAAAATGGAGTGAATAGGATATAATTCTCATGGTCCTTTAATATCATTATATCACAAGTTGCATATTTGTTGTCGTTTACTTGGCTAGACATATTTTTACAGTATACTTCCAAATGTGTGCAGCCCTCTTTCTCTATTCAGCTAGCACAATGTCCCTAATGGTATAATAGGCCATCTAATGAACCATAAAAGTTAATAATGAAGAAGTAAAATTAGATTTTGGTATTTTATTTTATTTAAAAAAAAAAACAGGCTGTACTAAACAAATCCCTTGACCCAGTCAAAAAGCAAACATCGGTATTTAGCATAAACATGCAAGAAAGAATATTGTCAGGATAACAGGAAATGCCGATAAAAATAAATAAGCAAAGTAACAGCAGCAACAAGAGAATAACTTTTTCTATTCTTAAATCACATGTATTGTAATAGGGTTCTAGAAAAAAAATATGAAGGGATTTTGCCAGGTTCTGTGTTTAGATTCAGGTCTTCCATGAATAGGAAGCCGCCTGAACTAAGGACAAGTCTGAACATTATTTATTTGTTTGTTGCTCATGGACAACTTTTTACTTTTTCCTCATAGGATGCTTATGCTACATTCTGATTGGACATAAACACTGGAAAATGTCTGCATACTTCTGGATAAAGCTACTGGAAACATACTCATACTGTATAGTATATTGCATATCACTATATACTCATTAGTTTGGCATTAAAGTATATCTAACCTTTTATTTTTTTTATTTAATCCATTCACTAGTCTTGTCTCATTATACATTTCTTTCTTATGTCACACTCCTACAATTTATTTTTCTGATTGGTTCAGATTCGTATATTTCAAAGGGCCACCAGGGGCCCTCAGGGGTCAATGTAAGTCTCTTATACAACCTCTCCAGTCTGCAGGGAGAACTAGGAATTGGTCTTACAGCTGCTAATGGAATCACTTCCACCTCAAGTTATGGACACAGTCCGGTTGGTTTCCTTTGGGAAGCACTGCAGCTGGTCTAAAGAAAGAAGGGTTGAAGCTTGTAAAAAATCCACACAAACAGGTCTTCTTATTCCCTCCCCTGGAGTCTGTCACCGCCCCTGTTCATCTAGTAAATAACAAGGCTACAAAACAGTGGGCTCCTCTGCTGTGTCTGCTGCAGCTCCTGGTTATGTAATTAGTTATTCCAGGAAATAAAGGCTTGGGGCTCTGGGTATAGACTCCACTGAAAATCACAGCCAGCTGAGTGAAGCTGCCTGGACTCAATTGAAACTCTGGTTATGACAATGATGACAAGGTAATGCTACCTAGTCTAATCAAGGTGCACTGGGACAATAAGTAAAGAGACCCACGCATAACAAAACACGTTTACATGCACAAACTTACACGATTATGTTAATGCTTTTCACCAAAAAAAATACATTTTGTCTTAATTTACCATCATTTTACCAATCACCAACTACCATCATGTCTTTCCAAACTCTTATGACATTATTTCTTATGCAGAACACGAAAGCAGGCATTCTAATGCATATACTGTACCAATCTTTTCAAGACAATGGCAATTGATAGCGACTCGCTTTAAAGCTTAAAAAAGGACCCAAAAAGTAGCCTATACTCATGCATCATATTACAAGTCTTCTGAAGGCAAAAGAAAATAACCTGAAATTTTTGGTGAAAATCTTGACATCCGTTGCAGGTTCATGCATGCTATGAGAGCTTGTTCATAGGAAGAAGAAAGTAAGTGATATGGGACAGAACAACTTAACGAGGGGCATTTTGCCAATTATCCTGATTTCACTCTGCATGTAAACATCTTTACTGGCATTTTGGTGGCTTGTCCAGTGTCTGCATGTGTTGTGTGCTAGCCTGTTTGCATTTTGATGTCAAAGCCAGAGCAGGGCTGATGATTTCATATCTCATGTAAATGCTTTTTAAATGATTTTTTTAAATAAGATGATTCCTGATAGTTATCAGCATAATGTTGGACAAGTAAATGCAGAGCTTTGTGGTGATAGGAGGGGGAAATGAAAGAGGGGTGATCTGGACCTTGTCTAGCTGACAACAGTATCCCCACCCTCACCCTTGACCTCTTTGGTTCATTAGTTTGGCCCAAGTGGAAAGAAAGTGAGGAGATGTATGGTCACTGGTGCAGGAAATAGGAGAGGGACGCTGGGATTGAATGGCCTGTGGTGGACCAGTTTCAAGCTGGGTGACGATGGATAACGGATTCAAGCTGCTGGTCTCTGCTTTGCTGCAGTCCTGTAATCAGGACTCTTCAAATGAAAAGAGACCAGGACTCTGTGGTTTCCATGCTGAATTTGACAGATCTGTCCACCCTCAGGTTCTCAGCCACTTCCTATATGTTAAAAAAGTTGGTTGTAACCTTGTTATTTTTAAAGATACATAGGTAAAAAGTGCTTGTGCTTCAGAATATTATGGTACAAATGGATAAGAAAGTTCTTATAATTTAATATAGTAATCACTGTTTGACTTGTGTAAGATATTAGCAGCACACATTAAAGCTCATTGGTTCTTGCCCATCTTGTGACCAAATAATTTGGAAACACTTTATAATACGGTTCTATTTGTTAACATTAGTTAACAACGTTAGTTGAAATTAGCTAACAATGAACAATTCTTTCACATCATTTATTAACCTTGGTTAATGTTAATTTCAACATACACTACTAATTTTTTTAATCAAAAGTAGTATTTGTTAACATTAGTTAATGCACAATGTAGAGTTGGTGTACTCAAGTTCAGACTCACAAGTCCAATTTTAATGGATTTGGACTTGTCACAGACTTGGATGCATTTTTACTCAGACTTGACTCAGACTCGAGCTTTTGGGACTCCATGTGCAGCATTTGTGATGCAATGAAGAAAAATAAATAAATAAATAACAGAAGTAAATGAACACAGCTCTTTCTGCATGCAGTTGTAGCATCCCCTGAAGTTGTAGATGCAACCAGAGTTTGTTTCACTGTGTTAAGCAAACACACGCATACACACATGCACAATCACACCCATTAGTCAACCAATAAGCTTTAATGTTACTACATAGACTACTGTTTAACATCGGTTACCAAGGTAGCCAATGTAATAGAAACAAGGCAGATTCACATGGCACAGGACCTGACAATTGGTAAAATTGCACATGCCATTTGTGCAGCCAAGAATGTGCTCGCATTGCGGTTTCATAATGGTTAAGAACTTAAAATCAAGAACTATATTGAGTCACCCACATCCTGACATCATGAAAAATGTAATATTGGTCTATTAAGTCTTTTTAGGCATAATGTTTCCACACATGTACGCTTCTGTAGTCTCTTGTGGTCCACGCAGTGTTGTCAGCTTGAAATGCTCCATAATATCTCAATGATTAACTGTGTAACTTTTTTAATAGTAAAAATCATTATTGCTAAAGCAGACAGCAACTCTAAACAGATAAACAGCACCTAATTATTATTTATTTACTATTTTCAAAGCATTCAAAGCATACACTATATCATGTATTATTTGATGGCAAAAAATGTGTATGAAGCTAATTCATGTAACGAGTTGAATTCAGTTGGTTATTACATTTTTATTTTTTTTATTTTATTTTTTTTTTACCACCGGGTAACTTATGCACATATTGTTTTTAGCCTATATCACTGACACATTTGAAGAACAATTCTGTTAAATTTAAGACTCAATATTATTATTTTTCATGTTTTTAAATGTTAAAGAAGACCTCAGTGAAATGTTTTAATTGGTATTTAAAGATTTCATAATGGGGGCCTGTGTAGCTAAGCGAAAATTGTTGCTGACTACCACCCCTGGAATCAAGAGATCGAATCCAGGGGTGTTGAGTGACTCCAGCCAGGTCTCCTAAGCAACCAAATTGGCCCAGTTGCTAGGGAGGGTAGAGTCAGATGGGGTAACCTCCTCGTGGTCATTACAATGAGGTTCTCACTCTTGGTGGGGTGCGTGGTGAGTTAAACTAAGCTTAAAATATTCATTCATTGTGGTTACAATTCATGCTCGACTCAGACTGTTATGGACTCGGTCTTGATTCCGACTTGGCCCCATTTTTACTCTTTATGGTTTAAATAGTTTAAAGACTCTGACTTGACTCAGACTCAACTAAGGTGGACTCAAACCCAACACTAGCACAATGAACTAAAATGAACTAACTATGAACAATTCTATTTTTATTAACATTAACAAAGATTAATAAATGTTGTAAAAATATATTGTTCATTGTTTGTTCATAATAAATAAAGCATTAAAGGAATGTTCCGGGTTCAGTACAAATTAAGCTCATATCAACCACATTTATGGCATAATGTTAATTATAACAAAAATGTATTTCGACTCGTTCCTCCTTTAAAAAAAGCAAAAATCGAGTTTACTGTGAGGCACTTACAATGGAAGTGAATGGGGGCCAATTTTTGAACATTAAAATAATCACTATTTCAAAAGTATAGCCACATGATATAAAGGATATGCGTGTAAACATGATTTTAGTGTGATAAAATCACTTACAAACCTTTTCTGTGTAAAGTTATAGCCAATTTTACAACTTCGTTACCATGGCGATGTAATGTCAACATATCTTAAAAACCTAAAATGACTGTAAAAATTACAATTCTAGAAATTTACAGCTTAAACAATACATGAGTTTTAACAGAAAAATTAATGAAAGTGCTTTTAATAAAATTATAAGCGCCACATTTCTGTTTAAACCCTACACTTCTATTCACTTCTATTGTAAGTGCCTCACTGTAACATCGATTTTTGCTTCTTCTTTTTTCCTTTTTCTTTTTAAGAAAAGGAGGAACGAGTCAAAATACATTTTTGTGGTAATCAACATTAACAAATACTGTCGATTGAGCTTAACTTGTACTAAACCCGGAACATTCCTTTAACTAATGTTAACGAATGGAACCTTATTGTAAAGTGTTACCAATGATTTAATTTGGACTATTTGAGTTGTTCAGTGATTTGAGTGAATTATGCCTTGGAATATGATACACAAGTCACAAGCACTACTTTTATGTCAATTTTGGGTGGTGTTTTAGGCTTTAAAGTGAGGTGATATCTACTGCTGTTGTATGGATATCAGTGAACGTACAATCCATTAAAATACTAACTTTTTTGTACAGCATAACAAATATGGGTTTTGAATTGCATAAGGATTAGTACATTATTACAGAATGTAACCCTGTTTGTTTCAAAGATGCTAAAAAAGTTTGTGTGAATTCTTGTTTCAAAATTCTGTTTCTTTCTTATCTGACCATATGACCATAACATAAAGAGGTCACATGGCTTTGCTGTCTTTCCAGTAATTCAGTTAGTGTCAAAGAGGTTCAGTGGACTGCACTGAGAGTGGCCCTGTGCACACAACCCCAGGGGTTAAAGCAAGAGCACAGAAGACAGCTAGATGGATCAGGGCCTCAGGTTAGCTCAACCATGAAGATTTAATTAAGATTTTAAAAAATAAAAAAAGCTATATTGATTGGATGTAATGAAATTGTAATTGGCATGTGGGGGGCCTAACAAAACAAACAGGTCAGTAGGTATGACATGAAGGTTTTGCTTCTCTAGCCCTTATCTAACCCTCTCCAATCTTCTTTGGAAAAAATGGTTGAGCCAGGAGGGCATAGGAATCCAGTGCTAAACATGTGAACGTGTGAGATCTATACATAAATTCTTACCTGTATACGTTTTTATAACCTTTTCAGACCCCTAACAATCTTTCACACTTGCCATTTTTGGTAGTGGGTTTCCATAATACAAAACGGGTGTTTTGACAGCTATATCTTGCACAATTTAACAATTCTCACAGAAGATAGCACCCTACTAGTGGCAAAAAAATAATAAAAAATCAGATCAAAGTAACCCCTTGTAGCAGAAACGTTAAAATGAAAAATATATCTCCAGCCATACTGGAGCAAATGCATCCACTTAAAAATGTTATATGGTTTTCACTAATTAACAAAGTCCTCATATATATGTTTTCTCATAAAACATGGCAGCTTTCAATGGTTTAACCCTTTATTCTACAGACCACATGAACTTATAGAGAAGGAGTTTGATGTGTGACTGTGTTCCTTAGTCAGACAGATTGCAGTGTCTGAGTGAGCAGCACAAAACTATCACCTTCAACCAGGCACACCATCCATTTGGAATTACGAACTGCAATTATTCCCTTCCTGGTGCGAGGAAGTTGCCATAGTGACTTGGCCTTGGGCTACATGGAGTGCAAAGGTAAACACCAAACCACAAGGCAATCTCTGACCTGCTGTGCTCCTGAACATTTTTCACAAAGAACGCTGCATGCTAGATATTCTCAGTTTCTCCCACCATCCCAAGAAATAGTTCTGCAAAAAATGAAAATGTTCTCATCATCAACTCACCCTCATGCCACCCCAGATGTCCTGTATATGGCTATCTTTCTTCTGTAGAACACAAACAAATATTTTCACAAGAATATCTCAGATCTGGTGGTCCATACATTTTTTTTTTTTTACTATAAATCTATTTTCAAACAGCCTTCCTGGCGATTTGCATTGATTGTGCAGACTGCTATCATCTGTGCCATCTACAATTATGATTTATTTATTATTTTCTTTTGCTTTATCCCTCCCATTTTTCTTTTTTCCTCCCTGCCCTGTAGATGGCGATGTGTACGAAAAATGTGTATTGCAAAAAAACAGAAGAAGAACTTGGTCCTCTGGTGAGGAGTGCTAGTGAAAGTGTAGATTTATAGTAAAAAAAAAAAAAAAAGGGACTTTTTATCTGTTTCTCACCCATACCTATAATATAGCTTCTGAAGACATGGATTTAACCACAGGAGTTGTATGGATTACTTGTATGCTGCCTTTATGTGTTTTTTGGAGCTTCAAAATTCTGGTCACCATTCACTTTGATTGGACCAACAGAGCTTAGATATTCTTCTAAAAATCTTTGTGTTCAGCAGAAGAAAGAAAGTCATACACATCTGGGATGACATGAAGGGGAGTAAATGCAGGATATGGGATGAAATTCATATGATTTTGAAACTGGCAGTAATTTCGAAGTTTGAAGAAGAATATGTGACGTTAGACCAGGGCAGATGATAAGGGGGGGACAACTGTACCATTTCTATAAAACCGGTTTATAAAACAATACAGTAAAATACTCTATCCCACTAATTCTTACTGTTATCAACACTGCAAACAATTGCAAAATATGTGTGAACATAGCCAAATTTAAGACCAAATTACCAAAGTAGGTTATGGTTATTTACAACAACAACAACAACAAACAAAAACGAAATAATATTTTTGGACTGCCCTGAAGACTCTTGCTCTGTGGTCTGAATCTCGATGATTATTTCAAGAAAAGTAAAGTAAATCTGTGCAGATCTTTTCAGAACAACAGAAATAAGACAATTGTTCTGTATTTTAGATAGTTCATCTGTATCAGAGGCAGTTCAACATTTCATCATCTCATTAGCAATTAGGTTGAGTCAAAATTTAAAGCAATTATAAATACGCAGGCTACTGCCTCCAGCACCATCCAGCAAGTTAAGCATGATGAGCAAATTTTTGGCATGCCATTTCTTTTCCAAACATCAAATTAGCATGTAGATTACAATGCAGACTTCCAAAACAACAGACATGCTGAAATCATGTTGTAACATGTCCTGGCATGTTCTGTAGTGTTTGCCTGTGAGCAGATCCTACTAGACAAGTATACTTTTCTGAGGCAGCGTGGAAGGAATCTAGACCATAGACAATATTGGCGTCAATGGTCTCTACGATCAACAGTATATTAAGTCTCTCACTGACATCTAGTGGGGATCTCTGGTACTGACTTTCCAAACTCTACTAAAATCAACTAAATTGATTGATACGCACAATAAATGTTGGGAATTCTTTGGAAGGAAATTTGTATATACTTTCTTGTATACTGTGTTTAGTGTTAGTTTAGTTTGCCTCAACCTCAGGTTTTAGGTACCATGACAGTTGGCTAACCTGCTCCAGAGCATCTTTCGTTCTGGATTACAGATCACTAACAGATGCTGAACCAATCATTTCACTCCCAGTGTCTCTTAAAGCACACTTTACAAATCAAATCTAAGAAATCCACAAGTCGACTCTTCATGATAAATAGTTTATTTTAGAATCTAAATGTAGATTTTCAGCAGATAGTGTTGTGTTTTATTTCAAATGTAATTACTTCTCTTTTATCCTCTTTAGCCATATAGCAACACATATCTTTGAACATATAATAATACATCAGGCTGAATAAAATGGATTAATATGATACCTGCAAAAAATAATAGTTTTTAAACTACAACTTGTACATCAAGAAAGAGAAATACAAAAATCACCATGATGTTATTTTGAATAAACATATAAAATAACCATTCACAGCATATTCTATAAATAGCGTGTATAATTAATTAATTTAGATGTTATATTTTATTTCAAATAAAGTGGAAAGAAAGTTAAGGCATCACCTCCTTTAAAAAATAAAATAAAAAATTTAATGAGCGAGAACATCATACCTCATATTTTAATTAATGATGTTCAAAAATCAAGAATCTGAAGGAAACGATATAGCTAAATTAATTTATAACGCTTTTAAGCAAATCCCATTCATATTCACATTCCAGACTTTTATTATTTATTATAAATGTTATTTTGGTAAATTTCCAAAATCATTTCCTCTCCATCTTTCAAATTGTGGTGGTTCTTGTTCAATGTAATTTTTTCTCATCTTTTTCAAAGCTGCTATTCTGATTATGCTAGATATATTTTATTCAGTTTTATTTCTTAAGGACAATGGCATCTCACCCAAAATATGTTTTTCTGTATGTATTTCTATTGTGCAGTTAAATATTAAATTAACCTGTCTAATCTCCTCATTCCAATCAGTTGTCAATTTAGAGCACTCATATAGAATTTGAGTGTAATGAGCCTTTTATTTTCTCCAACAATCCCTGCTATTGTATTTACTTTAACAGGTGTTATAAAATAATTATATCTTCCAAGCATGTTCCTTCCAAACACTGGATTGAGTCATATGGAATGTGTTTATGATATTTATTCCCAGTCTTGCTGATTCATATTTATTTTTAATTAATCCTCCCACCTTCATATCATTTTATTCAGTATGTCTTGTATATCTCTTTCAAGAGCACTCTTTAAAATTCTTAACATTTTTATTGGATAAATTGTATTGTACACTTTTTATATACTAACTGGTAGATTTTGAAAATGGAAAATAAACTTAGGGAGAAAATTCTTATTTATAGTCTATTCATTTTGTAATCAATAGTAGCCTGTATTTATTTGTAATAATTTTGAATGATATAGCTATAAAGTTTTCAGTTCAAATAAACATACAAGCTTTTATATTTTAAATCAAATTAAGCTTTTAAAATTATTAAGCTTGCGTGTTCTTGTTGTGGGCCTTTATGAATTCACCTACGCATTGATAGTTGTTGGTAATGGGTAATGTGTAAAGCTCAATGCGGTCACGGTTCTGTGCACGAAAATGGTCACGAACTAATTATCACCAGCAGATGGCGCTATACCACTGTTTACACTTGTCTGCGAAAAAATGACCATGAGTATGACATGAGTATGCGTCGACATTTAGTCGGCAGAGGGCGCCACAGAGCGCTCTGCTCTCTCAGAATAGTGTATCGGTTGCGTCTCTAGAGCCGCACACCTCCAAACCCAGTCAAATGGCGCCGCTCCACGGACTCACAACGAACAGCTCGATCAGCCTTATTTTAATTAGAGCATAAACCGCTTCTCTGGGATTCTATGTATTCTCTTTCTTTGCTGGCTTGCGAGCCATGCTATCTCAATTTATCTGCGACGAATGGGGACATATAGGAAGATATTGCGCATAGTTGTACGTGGAGCTGCTGTTATTCCAACAACGGATTGACAGCTGATAGATTCAACCCAAGGTAGGCAGTCCACCGAGTGTTATTGTGACAATTGAACGTCGTGTTACTTTGTATTCTTACTTTGACATGTCATTCTGAAATAATATTCACAACAGGGTTTTTTTCGATGCTTGGAACGTTTCAAACTGTAATTGAAAATGTAACAGTTGTCGACATTGTCTCTTCGTAACACTAATCCCGTAGATATGCCGTAGACATTTTGAGTGTTTAGTCATTGGGGAAATCTCTGCAGGCTAGCACACTGATCCGATTCTAATAATCCGGGGAAACTCCCATTACACATTTTACGTGACATTTAAGAAGGCTGGCCCTACAGCAGGTTTCCCTATAGGACTTTCGCTTAAAATACTGTACTGTGATGTTTATTAAAGGGCAAAAAATTGGCAAATACTGTACATAGACATGTTATTTCACCTCAGTCATAGTCACATGAATAGTTCTCTACTAATAGTGCATTCAGTTTGCCAGGTGTAAGTGTTGATTTCTGACAGCTAGATCACTCAGAAAACAAGTGTGATCATGTCTGCTCCTTCCTCAGGATGTAGCTTAGCTCAGTCAAAACATGACCTACTGATGGGTTGTTTGTGGATGTCAGTCTTAATGGCTTGTTATTTAATGCCTCACATTCCTTACAGTTACTGATTCATTGGGAGAATGTGCACAGAGTATTTTTTAACAGGTTTAAAAATGTGGTATTCACATTTTGATTTTTATTCAGGATGTTTAATGCTCAAAGACTTTGATTGATTTCAATGTGCCAGTAACTCAACCGCATTAGCTGTCTAATCGACAATCAATGATTTACTGTATTAATCAATGTGTCATAAAATGTGTTATATTCCAGCTCACACATACAGTTTCTGTTATTTCATAGTGGGGACTTTGACTTTTATTGTTTTTTTTTGTTTGTTTTTGTAAACAGAACAAATTTGTATCCCATAACCCTACTCTTGAACCTGACCTTCAAAGAAACCAGCATTTTTTCCATTTTGTTCAAAAGGAGTAGTTGCCCCAAAAAGGACAAATTTCTCATCATTCATGCTATCTCAGATGTGTATGACTTTTTTCTTTCTTCTGAAGAACACATAGAGTTTTAGAAGAATGTCATATCTCTGTAGGACCATACAATGCATGTGGTGACCAACATTTTGAAGCTCCATAAAGGCAGCTTAAAATTAATCCATATGACTCCATATGACTGAAGCGATCCAATCGATTTTGGGTGAGAATAGCCCAAAATATAAGCTATTCTCGCCCAAAATTGATTGGATCCCTTCAGAAGGCATGAATTAAACCACTCGAGTCATGTGGATTATTTTTATGCTGCCTTTATTTGCTTTTAAGCGTAAAAATTTTGGACGCCATTCACTTGCATTGTATTGACCTAAAGAGCTAAAGTATTCTTCTAGAAATATTTGTATGCGTTCAGCAGAAGAAAGTCATATACATCTGGGATGGCATGAGGGTGAGTAAATGATGAGAAAATTGAAATGTTTGCATGAACTATCCCTTTAATACTTTATTTAGTTTAATATGCAATATTCCTTCTGGTGACATTTAATAGATGTATATGTTTGGGGACATTTGTTCCTTACAAAGTATGCAAACCTTGACCCAGATTGTGTTTTTTTTTTTTTTTTTTTTTTTTTTTTTCAAAAACTCTAGATGTAATGCAAAGTTTGACTTTTTGATTTGAGACCAGTTGCAGGGAGTTCTTTACAAACTGATGGTTTTGTTTACATTCAGATAGATGCCTGTAACTTTAATCGTGATGTGCAGACATAAAGATAAATAGAGGGGAAGTTGATCAAGCCTTGTGTGATGTTACTGAACCAGACTGAAAAAGAGGGACATTAATGTATGCTGTAGTACAGCTGGACAGTTCTGAATGTCTCTTTCATGGGATGTACAGGGATTGCTGTGTCCGGAACACACTGTGCCTGCCAGCTTCCGCTTTTCCTGCTCTACACACTCACAGACACACACACACACACCATTACTTTTCATTAAAGTAATACAACAGTATTGCGTCAAATTTTTATAGTTTCTCAGCACAGGTAGAGGATTTTTTTTTCTTTTTTAAAGAAACAGTTTTGATGTCAACATTTACTCACCCTCATGTTGTTCCAAACCCATATGACTTACTTTCTTCAGAACACATAAGCAGATGTTAAGCTAAATGTTTGACTTTTAATTAATCTTTTTCCAATGCAGTGAAAGTGAAGGAGGACAGATGCTAACATTCTCTTTTGTGTTCCATGGAAGAGAGAAAGTCATGTGGGATTGCAACAACATGAAGATGTGTAAATGATGACAAGAATTTATTTTCGGGTAAACTATTCCTTTAAGGGCACAATTAATTACCGAACTGTGCCCTCTTGGTATTTTCAGCTCCATGATCAGCTAGGGAGCGGTTTGGCATCTTTTCCTTCAAATGAGGACAAGAGACAGCTCTACAAATCATATGCAGGGTTTTTCCTGGGACAAAAATGGTCTTCGGTGGTGGCTGACGTACACAGTCATCACATATGTGAGGCAGTTTTGTTTTGTTATTTTATTTTATTTATTTTGGTTACATTATTTAAATTAAAATTTAAGATATTTAATTGCAGTTCATATTTTTAATTAATATTATTTACTTTTGATTGTCTGAGCATCTAGAAACTTCTGAATTCAACAGTTTTTGTATTTCAAGGTGCTGTGGGTAATCAAACTAACTTAACACCTTATTTCTATAGACCTAGTTATAATATTTATCACACACGTGAAACCAGTCTTCAATCAGCCCACATACATTCGCGTTCCACATGAGAAGCATTTTTTAGCACTAATTAAGTGGCAAATTAAAATCAATATAATAAAATTAGCTTCTCCGGCCCGAAATATATCTGCGGCGATCACCGGAAAAAAATTAAATGTATTTAATAATTTTGAGTCTTCATGTCATGGGTTCACTGAGAGGTCCTATGTGCAATGACCGTGTGCAACGCGCAAGTGGGCGTTGGTGAGAGAGTTTGCGCTATTGTGGGTGTATGCGTGCAAACTGTGGGTGTATTGTGTGGTAATGAAGTGGCGCAACGCACAATTTGCCATCTTCCTGAGAAATAGGCCATTGCGCTAAGACGTTTGAAAACAACCTCTTAACTCAGTGCAAAGTTTAAATAAATGTACATTTGTATTCATGATTTATGTTGCTATAGTATTTTTCCACCTGTTGTCGTAGAGGGATTTTTAAGTCGCCGATTTTTTAAGGGCCGGTGGAAGAATTTGAAGAGAGTAAAATGTTTTTGAATTGGTATGATTTTTTGGCCACTTTATTTAGATTTTATTTTAGTTTCTACATCCAAATTCTGCCAATAATCAAAAGTTTCATGTGTGTAAAAGGAGCGTGTCACCATCATGGGTATATTCCAGACAATAAAGGATGCAGTAAATGCACAAAAGAACAACATTTTTAATTGTTTTAATTCATTGCATGCAGTCCATTTACACTACCAACTTCTTATGAATGTGCTGTCTTATCGCTGGGGATTGAGGGAATGAACTATAATAAATTGCACTTGATCCAGCGCATTTGCGCATTGCACTGGTGATTTCGCCAAACCCACTTGTGCATAGACCAGACATGGGCAACATACGCCCCATGGGCCGGATCAGGCCCTCCACATGCTTTAACATGGCCCGCGGCTCATTTATCGCAAAAGCGTTTGTATTTTTCATTGGATATTTGTTAACTTGCATTGGGACCTAACGCGTCTCCACAAGCGTTTAACATGCTCAGGGTTGCCAGATAAGAGATGCAACACCCCCAGTCTGAGATTTATACTTGCGCAAATTGGAAATATTCTGCCTAATGTTAGACATAACATTATTATGTAGACATATGTTGTTCAATCTGGCAACCATGTACGCGAGTGTGCTTTTTCTATCTCGCATTCCCCTTTGAACAAACTTGTTCAAAGGGGAAAGCTACTCTGTGTCCATTCTTTGAGGCTGCTTGTGATGTTTGGTGCTACTTTGGAGGTAAACCTTCTCAGTGATTAAATTAAATATAAAAGTAGATCTCGGCATCATTGACATGCGAGCAGAAGCAAGCCAGAGACGAATATGTATATGTATTTTTTATTTGTGCAATTTAGAAATGTTGAAGTTCCTTCGTGCCTGTATGTTAATCTAACTCTTGCTGTAATCATTTATCATAGTCATGCAGCTTGTGTTATTCGGTTGTGTGCTGACAGTTATACCATCGAGGAGACCCGCATCATGACCCTTTCAGCGTGTAAACGGGTAATGTTTTAGAAAAAAAACAAGTAAACCTGCCCACTTTGCGACAAACATTAAAAGTTCTATAAATGTTTTTTTTTATTATTTTATTAAAACAGACCCCCTGATGTAGAGATTGAATTAAAAATTAACAGGGAAATAGAGATGGCAAAATACATTTATAAGCTCTGCCTTTATTCAGTTTTTAATAGCAATACAATACTTTTGGCAATTGCAGAATAGTCCCACTAGTCACAGATACGCTTCAGAAAATTGAGTATACAACTATTTCTGAGCTTAAAAGTTACAAAAAACAAATAAATGCAGAAAATTGCATCTCAAAAGTAATACAATGTGGCCTCCTATGCACTACTTAAAGCCCGATGTGACCCCTTTACCAAAATAGTTGCACACCCCTGGCCTAGACTCTGTGTATGCTTGCATGAAAATACTGAACAGGCAATGGCAAGTTCACTCACAAACTCTCCTATAAACCACAGTTCTCTGTATTCCTCTGACATTTGTTTAAATCCCTTTCTCCTCAAAATGAGAGATGATGGGTGTGCATTTTGCAACAAATCCTTTGATCCCAGTCATTCAATTAATCTGTTAAATCCTCTTTAGATCATGTTGTCTAACTGAAATGGCACAAGCCCTCTAGAGATTCATCTCTTCCTAATGCTTTCTATTACACAGACACATGTGTCATGCCACATAACAATGTGCAATGATCTCAATATACATTTTTGTTTTGTTTGTCTCACATGATCTTGTTACCCAAATCTTGTCTTTACTTTCGTCTTTGTGTCAAACAGCACATGAGGCACATCCTGAGGTATTAATTAAATGATTCATGGTGTTTGCTTTTTTGTATATTATTTGCATATCAAAATTTTCTTAGGAAAAGAGTGTCAATTTATCATTGAAATTAAGGTTAGGGTATATATATATATATATATATATATATATATATATATATATATATATATATATATATATATATACTGTATATTTTCTGTATTTATGAAAGAGAAAGCTTGTTTAAATATTTATGCCAGAGGTCTTGGCTATAGCCTAGCCACGCCCAGCACACAAGAGTCAGGAGAGACAGTTGTGTAGTTTCGTGACTGGAGAGCATCTTAATTTAGCTTTAACCTAGATAGAATAAAAATAAATGTTGCATAAGACCTTGATATAATTTGTTATATGATTTTACTCATCAAATGAAAACTATCCTTGCATCTCCTGACCCCGTTTACTTTTTGCAAAACTGACAAAAAAAAACTTTCTTTTTTTAAAGGGAACTTTGTGCACTTTTAAATGTAAAAATCTGTGCTGGCTGGCTGTTGAACATTTTGCTTCTTCAGTCTGGATCTTATGTTGACCATTGTGCCGTTTTGCTCTGTGTGACCCAACTAAATAGGGTATTTCACTTCCTTACCCATTTGCGTGTAGGAAGGGCTCCAGCTGCAGTTAGTCTAGTGAATGAACAATGGAGGTTTATAGCCCTTCGTTCATGCCTGGGATTACAAGTCAGTCATTCTGAAAACTCTGGGTAAGTGCCACGGTTTCTGTTGCAGTAGCTTCTTTTGGAATTATCTTCCAGCAGCATCACCAAATGGAATTTCAAAAAATTATTTTCATACATGTTTCCAAGAACACTTCCCACGTCTTCCTTTGGTCAGTCTCATTCCAAATGTTGTGACGGGCAGCTTCAAATACTTTTTCACAGCACTGTTTGGCTGAGAGTTCCTGTGTCTGGATAAAGCTGTGTGGGTGTGCTGGCAAAGGGGCAAGGCCCAAACAGGAGAGATGCACAGCCTGCTGAGAGGTCTGTGCTGTTTGGGCTGTCGACTCTTCCCGTCACTAACACAATGAGATACTGCAGACGCAAGCACTCAAGTCTCCATCTGTCTCCACCCACACAGATATCTGCTATTGAGAAATGTACCAGACCATCTGAACATTCCTCATTAATTTAATTATTTTAGCTCGTGCTGACGTGTAGTGATTGCTGGTATAGTGAACATTTCTTATTAGAAACCAGAGATGCACCAATGTTATTTTGCTGCCTATTATTGATCAAATGAAATCTGTAATACAGGTCTACAATTAATTTTTTAATGCTCATAATATAATCACTAAATTCAGTTGAGTGCATAAGTTTGCATCCCCTTTGCATCATCTGCAAGATAAGGGATTATAACAATTGTTTTGTTTTTTTATTTAGTACTGCCCAGATGAAGCTATTTGACATACAGTAATAGATCAAAATAATAACTGAACTTACATGAATTATCCTGTTCAAAAGTTTACATCCCCTTATACAGGACTTAATATGGTGTGTTGCTTCATCTGATCAATTTCTCTTTGTAACTTTTGTGATAGTTGTGCACGAGTCCCTGATATGTCCTGTGTAGTGAAGCTGCGCTTTCAGAAGTTACATAAACAAAATAATAACAATTTTCCCAAATCATTCCGTTCAAAAGTTTGCATCACCTTTGTTCTTAATATATCATTTTGCCTTCTTCAACATTGATTAATGTTTGCACATTTTGTACTATTTGTGTATGTGTCTCTCAGTTGTCTTGTAATGTAGGTCTGTTATTGCTACATTTAGCTAACACATCCAATTCAATAATGTTTCATGGAAATGACTGAATGCCTCTGCTACATTCTAAGTATCCCCAGTGCCTTTTTGTGGGACTGTAATTGTGTTAATTTACAAACAAAACATAATTTGAAAGTAAATTTATGATCTCATTTCAAAAGTTCAAACAGGCAATGTAACAAAATATTGGTACGAATCATTCATTTTTTAGCATGCTGCTTGTGCTGCATGTACTCTCTGCGGGGGTCTGTTCTCTAGTCCTAGGTCTCCCCTATAGAGAGATAGTCATTAATTTTCTTTGGGATGCCTAGCAGCATTGTGGGGGATATTAACACACTTGCCAGTGACCGATTGGACAAGCCCTCAGCAAACACCTCTCAGAAGGATAGCTAGTCAAAATGACTGGTGTTATTTCAGGACAACACTCTTTTCCAATTTAATTCAGTGCAATTTCTGTGGCTCTAGTAGCACCAAATAGAATAGCAAAAATATTATGTTCATACAGGTTTCCCCAAATACTATTTAAACATTAAAAAAATTACACACATCACCTTTAAGCAATAAGATATGCATCCATGGGCGCAGTTCAGTGGCAATCGAGAGCACCGGTCGTTTTCCCGGTGGGCCGCAGGGTAATTTGGGCCGGCCCTTCCTAAAGGCACTCAGGTGGGCATCCTCAGCTCCAATGTGGCAGCGCAGACCCCTAAACAGAGCCAGAATTAAATTAACTTTATAAGGTCAAAACAATACAATGACTTTTGTTTTGAAATGACTTACACAGTGGCGTGGTTTTTGTGTATGCGTGATCGATTCGTTTTGTTCCAAAAACAAAATATTAAGTTAAAGATGAGATCTGAATAATAACAAAATGACAAATAACTGACAAGTTACAACAAATACAATAACAGTAGGGGAAATAAAATCGGCAAACAATAAAAAAAAAATATTAAAAAAAAAATATATATATATATATATATATATATATATATATATATATATATATATATATATATATATATATATATATATTTGTTTATATTACATTTGTACATATTCTGTCCAACTTTCTGTTTTCATAGATTTTTATGTATATCGTAGATTTTTATGTATTATGTAGATCTTTTATGTTTTGTGACACTTTCTTCAATTTAAACATTTTCTGATCTTGTATAGCTATACATAAATAATATTTATACTTGTTTCTATGACTGCATATTAACTAAGACAATGATTTATTTTTACTTCTAGAAAAAATTTGAAAGATTCCAAATCATCACATTTATAGTTCTTCTATAGATGTTTTAAAGTTATGACTGTGGGGCCCATTGTCACGACTAGATGTCAATATTAATGTCTTTTTTCAAAAACTAAATTTGAAATTGAGCCTGAAAATAAAATCAATGAGACGGTGTGGTGTGGTGTGCTGCAGGCCTGGATGGTGGGCCGCTCTGGGACAGAAAGTAAAGGGCTACTTTTTAGTCCTGTCCACCCCTGGTTATCAGAAGGGAATAGTCAAAATTAGAATTTCTTACTTGCCTGTTCTCCATGGTCTTTAGCTCTTGTTTTAGTCATGTGGTTTGTCTGTGACTCTTAGTGTCCCAGATCCGTGAACCATGAGCAGCTCACGCTATAAACCCAGCTGGGATGTGGACCTGGCGCCCCTTCTGTCCTGTAAACTGTGCCTGGGAGAATTTCCTCTGGAACAGATGACCACCATCTCCCAGTGCCAATGCACATTCTGCAGTCTGGTAAGGAATGTGTCTTCTGTATATGAAGAAGGTAGTCTTACCAACCAAATTTTAAGATGAATGTTTTTGACACATATTATTTTTGTTTCATTAAGAGTTTTTATATTTACATTTACGCATTATGCATATCTTATATACATAAGCATATATATATTGTATAAATATGTATTTACAGTATAATGTTACTAATGCTTTGGCAGTTTTTTTTTTGTTTTTTTTTGCTATGTGTATAGAGCTTCTTCTTGATGTGGCAAAATAACCTTTTTTCTGCAGTCAGCTCTTGAATGTTGTCTCAGCCAACAGAATACTATGATGGTCTGATGTTGCAACATGATCTCATGAGAATTTGTATGTATTTTTATGTAAAGTTTGGTTCTAGCAAACATACATTCTCTTACGTTTGCACAGACACTGAAACGTACAATACTAACATATCGACAGCATCTAAACGTCTTCATTTTACGTATTAACACCTACAGAAATGTACAAATATTTACTTGTACTGTTTGAATTGATTAATATTGAATAATTCATAGAATTAATCAGTGAATTGTATTTCATTTATAATCAATGATTATTTAAATGCCATCACATTTATTTAATGCAGTTGACATTATAATATGAATTTTTATTGGTTTCATTCAGTTCTGTGTGATTTCTGCTGCCCTATACAATGTTTTAAAGGATTATATCACTCTAACCAAGACTACACTTTAAAATGTTAAAATTAATAAAAACTGTAATTTCATTTTATTTTTGTTTGCCATGGGACACAAAAGGATTTTTCAGAATATGCCAAAAACAAAATAAACCACAAAAAGCACCATAAAACAACAATCAAATTAATCCATACATTTGTTAGCTCTACTCCAAATCTTCAGACTGCTTTCTGTGAAGAACAGACACAAATTCAAGACTTTTATTCAACTGTCTTAGTCTCCATATGCCGCAGCGCCGTCGTGCCCGCTGTAACCGTCAAAATTATTTTTCAAAATTATAAAATTGCAGCCTCAAGCATTACGATAAGCGGTTTTACGGCAGTGATCTCGAATGCTCATTGGCTCTCAAGTGTCTTTGTTTGTGGCATGCTGTATTCCAAAATGTATATGTTTGAATAAGAAATGACAGCGCTGTTATGGAGTGCATCAGGAGAAGATTTACAGCAATTCATAATTAAAATTCTAATCTCCACCTCACACAGTGCTATAGTATGCCATCAGGGAGCACATCGGATGCAGCACATTGCCCTTTGGACTAATTTTGTACTGAATTTTGCCATTCTTCTGAATAAATGATTGTGTTCAAATTGATCTGTTACCAGTTTTTTATATGATTAATAAATGGTCACGGTTAGCTTTAGGAGTAGGTGTGGGATTAGCGGCTGTAATATATATATATATATATATATATATATATATATATATATATATATATATATAAATTATTGTATTGTAACACATTATTGCTACTGTACATGAGTCTATTTGTTGCATGCTTTTATATTGTTGATATGTGGTTCTGTTTAGAGGTTAGGGTAGGGTTAAGGGATATAAAATAAAACAGTAAAAATGTACAAATATATTTATTATCAATTTGTGTATTCAAATATATTTGCAATGGATTCATCAATATTTTCAGTTTCTAAAGCTGTAAAAACAATACAAAAACAGCAGCAAGACATAGATAATAATAAAAAAAAATCATAAAAAACAATTACAGTATACAAATATGTACATACACACAGACACACAAATACATAGATACACATATACACATACATAATGCAATTCTTATACAAATCTGTTATGTACGGTGCAATTTTTTTTTTATGAGATCAGGCTGGATGTTGCCTTGATTACAATGAGCAGAGCTTTTGTTGGTGATAGCATAACCATGCGCAGCAGTTGAATATCCTTTTAAAGACTATTATTTCCTTTTTGATATTCATCAACTGTCTCTTTCAGTGTTTGAAGCAATATGTTGAGCTGCTCATTAAAGACGGCCTTGAAACAGCTATTAGCTGTCCAGACTCTACCTGCCCAAAACGGGGACATTTACTGGAAAATGAGGTAAGCTCACCTGAAATTCAGACATAAAATGCTGACCTATTTGAAGCTTTTGTCAGAGACTTAAAATAATTTATTTAGGGTTTAATATTAAGACTCGAGTCTCTCTCCCCTTTTATTTCCTTCTGCACATATGCTCTTTCTCTCTGCCCTAGATTGAATGTATGGTGGCTGTTGAGATCATGCAACATTATAAGAGACTCCAGTTTGAGCGAGGTGAGTTTCCTTGATACAGACACATAATAAAAGTACATCAACTGCAGTTTCTAACTTTTCCACAGTTGATGAAAAATGTGGGGTTTGTAACTTTTATGTAATGTATTATACCATATTTATATACAGTATAATATCCATATAATTAAAAGAGTATTGCACATTTCTTTATTAATTTCTTTTCACCATAAGAAATAGCAATTTTACGCCAGTACGGAAGGTGGCACAAAACAGCTTTCAGCTGGCCTTCCCTCAACCCAACACGGATGAGAAGATGCAAAGCAAACATGGTCTCTATCGAGCAGATCGAAAAAAAGAAAACTGATTTCTCTTCAAGCTGCAGCAGTGATGAAGAGTTAGTTGTTGATTTGCTCAACAGGAAAGAAAACATTCTAAACACTTTCACAAACTTTCAGTTCAGTGTCACAGATTCATTGACTGGCAGTATTATCATGTATACACAGTCTGAGGGGCTATCAGAAATAATTGAATTTAAATAAAAATATTAACGGTTAAAACATGTTATCAAATGGAACAAGAGTGATTTATATGCCACTGCCACACCTACACACACAAGTACATTTGTACATAAAATCACTGCTTTATGTACATGAATATAATGACTGTTAAAACAGATCTTGTCAGTTGGAACAATACTGATATATGTATTTTATTTTCATGTATATCTACTTGTGTTATACAGTTGCTACAGTTAAACTCAAAACCCATCTTCAGTCTGACCTATTATTAGGTACATTAGTACTGCTAAAGGAAGCACAACTGGTAACTATTTAACGATAGCAGTCACAGTAGAGATTTATATTTGGCAAAGAAAAATATGAGATCCGTAAAGTTGTTTAAAAAAGTGATACAAAGGCATACAAATATGACACAATATACTGTACATGCAGTACTGTGCAAAAGTCTGTCAGTGTGTCAATAGGAAATATATATGCAAACATTACTCCCAAACATTACTTTTGCAAATAGAATAGGACAGATGAACAGATGCAATTGCCCCCACAGTGACCCCCCCACTGAACATCGAGTCAGTTTGAGATTACGTAAAGAGACAGAAGCAATTGAGACAGCCGAAATAGATTGAAGAACTGTGGTGAATTCTCCAAGAAACTTGGAACATCCTGTCAGCCAACAATCAAGAAACACGGTATCCAGGTGTACCTAGGAGAATTGGTGCTGTTTTAAAGGCAAAGGTGATCACACCGACTATTGATTTAGCTTTTTTATGTTTACCAGACCGTAATAAGGAAGATTCCTAAGAAATGCAAGCTTGTAATACCTTCTGTTTACTCCAGAGGGCAGTAAGTGAAACTTCAGCTGAATGGCAATGCGCAGTTTATACAGTGAACTAAACAACCTTTCAGCAGGCAGCCCTACACAAACATGCGATATATTCTTGCGTTTGAAACACTTGATGGCGTGCAAATCCGAATTTAGAGATCTCAAGCTGTGTTCTAAGTATTAAACTATATTTAACTTGACTCAGTGACCTAAAAATTTTATGTTTATGATGCAACACACCCGAGACGCTACACAAGCATGTCTGATGCAGGTGTACATTGACGGGTCCTTAAACAAGCCCTCATAATAAATCTCCAACTGATTGACAAATTCACTTGTGAAATGGATTGCTGTGAACTGTATGCCAATGATTGACTTATGATCAATATTATGGTAGTAAACAATAAATTGTATTCTAAAGCCACTTTTTGTATTGTCTTATCAATGATTAACTCTTTCTTTTTTTAATATACATATTGCATTCAATTTTTATTATATATATAGATTTTTTTAATATTTAAAGATAACTATGTGTAATTATTTCATAATTCTATATTGAATTATTGTTATATGAGGGGCTTTCTCAGCAAATATTTGTATATGCAATTTATTGCAATTAATTAATCGGGACACCATGTAATTAATTAGATAAAAAATTGTCATCAATTGACGGCCCTAATTATATTCTAGATATTTTCCCGTGTAAGATGGCAAAAAAGGCTAATAAATGCAGCAATATGGAATACATTTTGAAACCATTTACATAAGATCAGATTTAAAAGGATATGTAAGGCAGTGATTCAGCAGTAAAATTTACACATTAAGAGAACCCATCTGAGAAAATTTGTTTACGTTTTTAAGGCATGAAATACACATCCTCACTGCTGGTTCAGGATTTCTTTCTCGAGTTCCTTAAGCGTTTAATGTCGGTGGTCAAAACAGCATTCTATGCTTTAGTGCCACTTGTTGTGCTGGTTTTAATAACTGCAGTGGCTCCTGACACGTGATCTAAAACTTAAGTGTTATTGGCCAGGGCATTTCATTGTTGGGCGAGGGTAAAAAAAAAATTGACACCGTAAAAAAAATAGCTGTGCAAGATTCGACGTGAATGTACACTCCAGATGTGAATGGCTCATTAGTAATCCATTGTTTCGTTGATTGCGGCAAGCAATCACTTTTCGTTCGCAAACGCCTTTAGAATTCAATGAACAAATATGGAAAATGAACAGCACTTTAAGTTCCCCAACCTTCAACAACTACCTCTTTTCAAAGCCTTGAAGCCTGACTAAAATAATCATGGACTTTGTTAAAATATTTTTTTTTAAGCACCATTTCCTTTGAAATGATGCTTAATGCAGACTTGCAGGTTCTACACAGGTTTGGTGGAAGTTCTCATGTTTCGCTATTATCATTATTTATTCTGATGGTTAGGACTATTAGTATCTATCCTTCCTTCTCTTTATAACCTCCCCTTGGCCAAGTTTCTGATCACCCAATATGCATGGACTGTCATGTATTGATGTATTTATCTGTCTGATGTTAGAAAGCTGGTGAGCATCAGAATGAGTCATTTTTGCAGTTTAGTTGCATTTAATGGTGTGTTTGAACTGGCAAGAGAGTTCCGAATGTTTCAGTAAGTTTTCATTGAACATCAGGTTTTTATGTGTCAAAAGATTTTAAAAAATTCTATTGCCAGTACCCCTGTAAAAGGAGACTAAAACTGGCAATGTAGATACTCAAGGCAGATGCTGATCAGAGCCCTTGTGTCATCATTTTAAATATGCTCTGTCTTTCCATGCAGAGGTGCTCCTGGATCCTAGTCGGACCTGGTGCCCATCCTCCTCATGCCAAGCGGTGTGCCAGCTGAAAGAGGCAGAGGTGCAAATGCCGCAGCCAGTGCAGTGCCCTAAGTGCAACTTACGTTTCTGCTCTGCCTGCAGGGAAGACAGCCACACAGGACAGGCATGTCAAGAGAGCCTTCAAATTGCCACCTTCCTGCCTGGGGAAATTAGGTACACATACTTGTTAGCTTCAAACCCTCAACATCAAATCATATGGCATACACAGCAGAGATGGTGTTTCTTATTGTCTGTCTGGTAGAATTAAAAAAAATAAAAAATGTCATGTAATTTTTTGTTCCAGCAGCATTTCAAAATAGTATATTACTTGTCATTTAGCAGTAGCTTTCTGTCTAAAGTGACTTGAGAGTGCCCGTTGTGCAACCTGATGTTATGTGCTTTGCTCAGGTGTACAGCAGTAATGAGGCAGGAATTGCAGTCTCATTTCTGAATTCTGTTTGATATTGCTCTTATCTGGGTTAGAACTTGCAATCTTTACGTGCAACCTACACAAAACTTAGTCATTAATTGTTAGGTTACCAACAGCAGTAAGATGGTCAACAGGCCATTATCATCTGTGCAGTGACCTGTGATGTGTCATATATAAATGTCCTGTTGGTTTTATCTTTAATGTTATCTCTCTTTCAGCTCCCACCTCAAGAATCAGGATGACGAGGCTCCGATCAAACGCTGTCCTAAATGTAAAGTGTACATTGAGAGAGACGAGGGCTGTGCCCAGATGATGTGTAAGAATTGTAAGCATGCCTTCTGCTGGTACTGCCTGGAGTCACTGGATGTAAGTCCCTATGTAAAAAGCCTATTTACACCTTATATTGGATAAAAGCCAAAAATTAATTGAATAATTATTTGAATATGAATTTGAATGTTTTAGGCAAATTGGTCTTATATTTGGAGGATTTTTTTATTCCTGTTGATTTAAGAATACCACATAGTTCTTGAAAATGCCTTTGCTTCTGTCTACAATATACTGTATATGTGGTTTGTTGACCACAACTGCAATGTTGATCATAGATATGAAACCATCTTTGCACATACTGTATGGGAGAATTTGTCATTGATCCTCGGATAGCTTTACCACTGCAATGATTAAAACAACAAATAGTAGAGTTTCTGTGGAAAGTACTGGACTATTCCTTCAGTGCAGTAACAGAAACCTCACAACCCTCAGTCTTGGTTGGTTAGTTGGTGGACTGTTATGTCCATTTGATTTGTTTTGACTATCTGATGTCTCTCCAATACATCTTTAGGATGACTTCTTACTGATCCACTATGATAAAGGACCATGCCGGAACAAACTGGGTCATTCCCGTTCTTCCGTCATCTGGCATCGGACACAGGTGTGTACCACATGAGTGTATTTATCCTGTCCGCACATCTGAAATGGAAAAGAGAGTGCTGAAACAGCCCTGGCTTTTTGTAACACTTATTAAATCTGAGTATCTAAGAACATAGTTAAATACCCTGCATGCAATGCATGCATACTATGCATCTGTGTTGTTGATTGATTTAAATTACTGTGCATTAAAAGTTTTTTGTGCACAAAATAAGAGGTGGAATTGAGATATGGCTGATCCTCAGATATTAAAAGCACATCAAGATGCAACGAGGGCATTTACAGCCAGCCTAAATGTGTTATATCCTTATGTTGTGTCTCCATATCTTGTGTTAGATGTATTTTTAAAGGGACACTTGGGACCTTCCTTCTACCTACTGCTGTAAATCTAAATTTCGAAAATCTGAAGAAATTTTCTTTCAGCTGTTGGTAAATTAATTGTTAAGGCATTCAGTAAAGATTTTACATTCTGAGTTTCAAGATGCATGAATGAGTGTTTTTTATTTAATACATCAGTTAAACAATATTAACAAGGTGTCTTCCCAATATGCTGTTTTTAAAAAGTTTTGTAGCAACAGTAGGATGTTTGCTTTCAAATATTTTGATTTATTATCAATTATCTTTAAAACGATTGCCCAAAAATGAACATTCTCTCATTATTTACTCAACCCCATGATATACCAGATGTATATGCCTTTCTTCCACCAGAACCCATTTGAAGAAAAAATAGCTCAGTAGGTCATTAAAATGCTAGTGGATGGTGTTTCGATTTTTGAAGTTCCAAATATCACAGATAGTCAGCATAAACGTCATCGATGCGAATGCAGCGGTTAAATTAATGTCTTCGAAATCGACAAGATCACTTATGGTGCGAAAAAAGATCAATATATAAGTACTTTTAACCATAGCCCAACGCTTCTGATAAGCTTCACTAGAGGGTGGAGATCACGTGGTCTCTCATGTGACGTGTTCATATTGTAATTTCGGATGTAATCTCACGTTATCCTCTCAGTTGAGACATCCAGGATAAGCGCACAAACATACCATTGTGAGTAAAGAAACAGATAAATACAGATCCTACTCCTACTCACTTGTAAACAGCATCGCTGTTCTATGTTTGTTGCACATGCCGTTTTTCATGTATGGTTCATGTGCCAACGCGATTATGTCACGCGTGCTTACAGCTGCTGACCGGAAGCCACGATTTAGGGTTAAAAAAGTACTTAAACTGGCGGCCAAAATTTTTGAATAATGTACAGATTTTGCTGTTTCGGAAGGAAATTGGTCATTTACTTCACCAAAGTGGAATTCAACTGATAACAAAGTATAGTCAGGACAATACTGATGTAAAAAGCAGAACATCACTATTTGAAAAAAGTAATTTTTTATCAAATCTAGACAGGCCCCATTTCCAGCAGCCATCACTCCACACCTTATCCATGAGTAATCATGCTAAATTGCTAATTTGCTACTAGAAAAACACTTGCCATAACATCAAACACAGCTGAAAGCTATTTGTTTCATTTAATGAAGCTTAACATTGTCTATGTGTTTGTTGTTGAGTTGCCACAGTATGCAATAGACTGGCATGTGTTAAGGTCAATATTAGGTCAAAAATGGCAAAAAAGAAACAGCTTTCTCTAGAAACACGTCAGTCAATCATTGTTTTGAGGAATGAAGGCTATACAATGCTCGAAATTGCTAAAAAAACAAACTTAAGATTTCATACAAAGATACACTACAGTCCTCAAAGACAAAGGACAACTGGCTCTAACAAGGACAGAAAAATATGTGGAAGACCAGATGTACAACTAAACAAGAGGATAAGTACATCAGAGTCTCTATTTTGAGAAATAGATGCCTAACATGTCTTCAGCTGACAGCTTCATTGAATTCTACCTGCTCAACACCAGTTTCATGTAAAACAGTAAAGAGAAGACTCAGGAGTGCAGGCCTTATGGGAAGAATTGCAAAGAAAAAGCCACTTTTGAAACAGAGTGGGCAAAGAAACTACCAATTTCTTTCCATAAGAGCCAAATCTGCACATTATACCAACTCTTTGGCCGCCAGTGTACATATTGATCTATTTGCACCACAAGCGATCGTGTCACTTTAGAAGACATTAATTTAACAGCTGGACACATATGGATGACGTTTATGCTGATTATCTGTGATTTTTGGAGCTTAAAAAATCGAATCACCATCAACTTGAATTTTAAGGACTAATTTCTAATTTTCTTCAAATGTGTTCTGGTGAAGAAAGAAATTCATACACACCTGGAATATTATGAGGGTGAGTAAATTATGACAGAATTAGAATTTTTGTCTGAACTACCCCTTTAACAACCTTCATGACACTGTTGAAATTATATTGCATTTTAGTACATCACAGATAAACATGGACTGTTAAACATTACTGCCCTCTTGTGGCAGTGCGGCATCTGGACTGATGTTGACGTGTTCCAGCATCATAAAGAGCAATATCTTACTTTTTAATAATCACCAGGAATCTACATGCATAATTTTATCTTCTACCTCTTTTTTTCTTTCATTACTACTTTCCTCCTTTCCTCCCTTCCTTCTTCCCTCCCATCTTCTGTGTTCAGGTTGTAGGGATCTTTGCTGGCTTTGGTTTACTCTTGCTAGTGGCCTCCCCCTTCCTTTTGCTGGCCACTCCATTTGTGCTCTGCTGCAAATGTAAGTGTAAACGTGGCGATGATGACCCTCTACCTACCTAGAGATCCATCCTTCAAGAGGTCACTTTTGGCACGGTCGAGAATCCCATCTCTGAGCCCTCTTTGTAACTCCAGCAGGGGTGTTGTTGGTGAAAGAATTAGCTCTTCTGTCTATGAGACTGCATATCTCTGCTGAATTAAATGTGGACTGACAATGAAAGGAGTTTGGAGAAGCAGAGAAGCTGATTGGATGAGCCATTTGAGGCAGGCTGAATGTGTTTGCAAGCAAGCACTTCTATGAAGCAGGACAATGTTTGTTTTGGAGGGTTTGATATTCTTCGATTCCTGTATGACATACAGCTAGCTGTCTTTATTTATGCACTTGTCTTGTAACTTTTCTCATTCAATATTTCATCACCTTGTGTTATTAAAGTATTTTTTATGTTGTTTATCAAGGATATAACAAATACAAATTCTACTGACTACAGACTTCAAGGGCACCTTTTAGGAATGAGAGGATCAAGTTATGTGCTTTCATGCTTTTCTTGTAGCAAAGTCACGTAACCTCAATATTTCTGGCAATTTGTCTTGTCTGGTTGCATATATGCATGCTGAAGACTGAGCACTTATTGAACAGGCCCAGGATTTCAAACATTAGCATCTCTACATTCTTCCACTTCTAAATGCTTCTTATAAGCTTTTTCTTGGGTCAGTAAAACCTTGTTGTTCCATTTGAATCTACTTGGACATACCTCAAATGTAGCAGATGTGCCACCTGATGCCTTGTCAAAGCTTGTAGGCTTGGGTGTTGCCAAAAGATTTCTTATTTTCACTCAGTTGGTTACATATCAATCTAACTGTTTATAACAAAGTTATCACAAATGTGTCATAAAAAACAAGCTATTTTTTACTAACAGTTGTCAGTGATGTCATGTATAGATTAATTCTGTAGATATTAAACGTATGTCTTGTGTTTATATTTCCCACCCAGAAAGTTGTTAGAATGCAACAAAAATGTCAAATACAACCTGCATTATAATGTGCATACCATTTTAGGTCAGACTAATCAGGCCAGTGAGGCTTAACTTTGTACTTTTCAGGTCACTCTAAGAGTAAAGAATATTTATTTAAATCTTTATTTATTTTTATTTTTTTGGAGTAATACTTCTGGGAATAGTTTGCCAAATGTGATGTTATAAGCCCATTAGTAATATTTGGTTGATGAATAGGGTACACCTATTTTGGTTCATATTCTTTCAGTTAAATATGCCTTTCTTTTTTTCCACATTTTGTAAATTCTCTTTGTAAGTGTTTCAACACTTTTTGTAGCTGTAACTGTATATAATGTGTATTTACATGTTTTTCACCTTGAAATATATTATTATGCCGAATTACGCTCTGTTTGGTTTTTATGTACATTTGAACAGTTTTTGGAACACTAAATTGCAAAACAGTATTTTTTTTTAAAGATGAGGTTTCCAGACCACTGCCCCTGTCTGCCATTAGTTGGACAAAAAAAAATTTTTTTTGAAAGCACCACAGAGTGTTTACACTTCTCAGGGATATCAAACTACAAATGATGTATCCTAGCTCACTAAGCAGGGACAAATACAAGACAGAGACGAAACCAATTTTAACATTGAGAATAGTATAACCTTCAGCTCAGAGCTGCATCTCAGTAAGACATTCTCATGTCTTAAAATGCTTTGACATCAGTCTTTTGGAGAGTGTGAGTGGTTTAGCTGGGGTTCTGCAACATCTGGTTGGAAGCTGAGGGGCCATGGCTGACCGGGCGAAGGGTCCCTCATGGGGCCAGTGGGCATCTGCATCAACCTGCTACACTTCACCCTCCAGCATCATATATTCATGCGCTGCTCCCCCCGCACCATCTGTGTCCACACTCACCAGCGGTTCACACACCAGCTCTGGTGACACGCACGAAGGGCAGATCAGGGTAGGGCATGGAAGAGCTGACTGGAGAGCTCTACTCTGTGCCAACACATATGAGAGTCTTTCTGTCGCTAAACAGATTTTGTGTCCATTTGTGTTTTTTTTTTTCCAATAGTTTTTCTATGTAAACGTGCTTTGTGCTATGTTATGTTCGCTTGTCTCTGTTTTTTGTTTTTTCAGCATCTCACACAAGAGTGCTAAATTTTTAGATGCTGTTTTAACTTTTAACTTCAACTGTTGTGTTTTACTTGTTGCGCTGCATCTAGCTTTTATAACACAGGAACCCGTTCGGTCTGAACAATCCCTTAGATGTTAGTACATTTGTGAGCACATTGTAAACCCTAAACAGTTAACCCTAAAAATGTTGCAATAAGTTATATACATTTTTAAAGTAACAAACTCCAACTTTAAGTTAGTTGAACTATCAGATTTTGATTTTGTCCAACATATGCATGTTAATCTTAACTTGATATATTGAGTAAGCTAACTCAAGTAAGCTCAATTTTAATTGCAATTAACTTCAAGTTCAGCCAAACGGTTAAATTTAATTTAATCAAGGAAAGTGGTTCCATGTGTTTGAAATGAGTTTTTCTACAATAAAATTATCATGTAATCTTAATTTAAAGATTTAAAGTAGAGAGAACCTAATTGAAACAAGTAAACTCAACTAATGAACTTAAATCACTTTCTGTTAACTAGCATGCTGAATGCATGCTCATGGAAATCTATGTTTTGATTTGCAATTGTTCAGTGAGTAAAGCATTATGGAGCATTAGAAACTTCTACCTGTCCTCCTCGTTAGCTCAAGCAACAAGTGCCACTCTTCACCATGATGGTATCCCCCCAAAACTCCAACATAACAGAAACTCTAAATCTCAACACAACAAATGATTACACTAAATTCATCTTGCACAAAGATACATTAAATAACACTAAATTTGAACATTTACTGTCATTATCAATTGCCATGCAAAGCATCCTAGAATTTAGAATTCCCCCGCCCAATATCAGTTAACCAAACAAAAAACATTCATGTAGTCTCAACACAAATAGATTAAGTAAAGCCTTAAAGCGTTGAAAAAACTTAGATTAAATGTCACTTGGTTACATAAATTGTTTGAGTAATATGATCGAGGGAGGATTCTGTAAAACTGACAATGATGAAAGAAATTTTTGTGTAACATGTGTAATGCAATTTTATGAATAATTTGAAAAAGAGAAACAAGGAATGTAGTAGCCTACATAATTTTTATTGCAAACCAAAGCTTTTGGAGAAATTTTACATACGTTTCATGATCTTGTATATTTAAATTTCATCAAACTCAAAACAATAAAAAAAAAGTCAGAGAGAAAAAGTTCTAAATACTCATCAAGGTTAATTTATTTGAGCTAATTTGTTTGATTTATTTTTTCACTACTAAATACAGTTAATTACTTTGAGTCTTGAGGTTCAAATGCAAGTTAAAAAGCTCTGCAGAAGCATTTAACAGCTACCCGTAGGAATGCTTAAGATCCATTTTGAGGATATACTGATAGAAATAATGTAGAAATATAGCAAATTAAATTCCCCAAACCACAATGGAACTTTCCCATCTAAAATGTCCATTGTGCACTGGGTGCCCCTGCCAGCGTTAGTTACAGCAAAAGTCGAAATTTTCTCAACCTTTGGTCGCAGTGACAAGTGTCAATTTCACAAACCCATACGTTTTTCCCTTTACGTCAATGGATTGGCAATGTAAAATCTTGCAGATGCCCTTAGGTTGTGAAAAACACTAGTTTCTAATATTAAAGTATAGGTCTTGTCATGCATTTCACTCCTTTTGCTTTAACTCAGTTGCAATACATTTATGCTGCCACAAGATGGTATGGCTCCTTCACACTTTACAAGTATTTCCTGTAAAGTTTGCAGGCTAAAGCAGTGCAGTCATTGGACTGCTTTTTTTGGAAGTTTGATTTATGATAATACAAAAACAATGTGGTATTCTTTTTCATTTGAATTTTGTGTAGGCTCTGCTTTTACTGTGAAAAGCCATCTCTGACCAGAACTCACTCTCCTCTATCATGTGCCCGATCCTCGTGCTCCACGGTGCGGCTGAGACCCAGTGGCTCACTGGCAGGTGTTGGTCCTCCTGTCGGCCTCAGCTAAGGGAACTTCACTGGGCCTTTGTGCCCGCTTCAGCCTGGCTCTGCTGTCCCGCTGGCAGATGGCATCAAGCTGCGGGTGCCTCTCCCAACTATAATTACCAGCTTCAGCTACAGATGGAGACAAGCAGGCGCGATGGTCCTTGTATCCTCTGTGGCCTTCACCAACCTCCGCAGTCTGCCCTGAAAAGCCTAAACTGGCCTGCTGCTAGGACAAACCTCCACATATCTCATCAAGTGCTAAAGTGTCTGTGAGCTTCCCGCAGATTAAATACTGTGTAGATGTTCCATGGCCTAGTGTAAAATCAGACATGCAGTATTAGTTTAGAATTATTCATTGATTGTTATTTACACAAAGCAACATTATTAATAAGCTTTCGGCAGCAGTACCAACTGCTAAGATAATTTAAACTTTTAAAGGAATGGCTTTTAACGGATAACAGGAATGAACATTGCGTTATCATTTACTCAAGTCATCCAAAACCAACATGATTTATTTTCTTCAGTGGGACACAAAAGAAAGACATTTTGAAGACTGTATTGGTTGCTGTTTTCCATGCAACAATTATAATGAATGAGGACTGAGGCTTTAAGCTACAAAAAGGATGCAAACACAATAAATCATAAAAGTTGTGCATTGTACTTGTGTGCTTTTTCAAGTCTTCTGATACATACAAAACTTTTGTGTGAGAAACAGACCATCATTTAAGTTGTTATTCACAGAGTTAATAGAGAGAAATAGTGATTACTTATTTGTGAAATATATATATATTTATGTTTTATCTGATCACTTCAGTGAATCTTGTACAAAACCTGTCTAAACCACACGTTTTTATTTTTGTATTTTTTTTCTTTTACAGACTTATCCAATTCTCGAGTGCAACTTACTGACTCAATCCAGTGATGCTGTTGATTATCAAAGATTATTAATGAATTATGACTTAAATGTTGATCTGTTTCTCACACAAAGCTATTGTATGGTTAAACAAAGCATACTGTAGATATGGCAAATTTTGTTTCATTGTATTTTTTGCAACTGTAAGAACAATGTTGATTGAACTACAATGAATTTCCATATTGCTCTTCTCATGTCATCTCAGAGATGTTACGCTGCCTCTCATACATCCTAAAATAGACAGCAAATCATCACCTTAACCTAAACTTCAGCAAGTCTGAGCTACTATTGCTCCAAGCTACAGTACTCTCCCTCTCCAGTCTCTGTCGAAGATCACACAGTAAACACTTCCTGGTTCATTAAGTGGCCCTTGATGACCAACTGATCTTCACCAATCATACTGCAATAACTGCTCAGCCCTCAGATGTAAAAAAAAAAAAAAGCCCTCAGATGTAAAAAAAAAAAATATACATCTTAAACAACATACAATTCTCATGCTGGTCTAAGCTGGTAAATGCTGGTTAGTGCTGGTGTGGTGCTTGTCTAGCTGGTGGAGCAGCATAGCCATGCTTTTCACCAGCAAAACCCAGATGGTAAGTTGGTTCACCAGCATGATCTTTCAGGTGAAGCTGGTTTAGCTAATTAAAAAGCCTGGTAGGGTCATCAGCACACAAAATTCAACTTAAGCTGGTGACCAGCAATGCTGGATTTAATTAGCAGGGAGTTCTGCTGCTTTGTGCTGCAATGCACAGGGAATATCCAGATCCTGAACTCCTGTGTTATCTCTTTGACTAGCAGGCTGTTATTCCCTTTTTTCCTGATCTGCCTGCATCTTCCAATGGATTTAAAATGCAGGGCAGCATCCCAATACAGCATGTGTCTGTACTTTGGCGATGATGGGAAAGTCCATACTTTTTAGTGTGTAGAAAGATGCTACCACATCATAAAAATGCATCTTGATTCCACATGACTATTGTCTTGCTTAATTATGTGTTGGTGAGCAATATTAGCTCAAAACATACTTTGTACTTTTGTAATTGTTGGATCGTACAGGATGTGGCCAAGTTCTTTATTTTGTATCTTGTGCAAAAATGCCACAAAAGACTCAATGTGTATTCTTATTTTTCTCAAATGACCTTGACTATGCAAGTTCTTTTGGTAAGAAAATAAAACTTTTAAATGTTAAGTCGGGTACTTTTCACCAGCAAAATACAACTGGTGAAGCTGGTTGACCAATATTGCCTAACAAAGCAGGTTAAGCTAGTTTAAAAGCCTGGATGAAGACACCAGCACACCAGCATCATAAGACGCTGACCAGCAATGCTGGTCTTTTCAGCAGGTTTGGAAAAATAAGTATATAAAATGTAAGCAATTTCACTGGTGGACCACACTGTAGATCTCAATAAATATCAAAGCTACTTCTGTGCACAACAACCCAAAGAGTTTGTACCTGTCCCGCTTGATTACTTGGTTGCCATGTTAGTAAAAGCTCTGTGAGATGAATGTGTAAGAGTGTTTTAAAGTGTGCCTAGACTAGCGGGAGTTGGGTTAGTTCTCATGCCCAGCTGGCTCTTCTCTGAATCAGACATGGCTCTGCAGTAACAGATGGGGACTCAGGGGAGACTTTGAAAGAAACACGCCTCACATATCAGACGCTCTCTGCTCCAGATCCACACTACTCTACACACGTCCCCCTTCAAGATGCGCCCTTAGTCCTTGCGGAGTACAGCTATTCAACATTTCTTCATTAACTCATTTATTATATTAAATATGACATTACTAATTGGATAGTTGTGTCAGCACTTTGGGGAAATTGCAGGAGGGTGTGAAATTGTTTTTCTGTACTTTACAAATCTAGCACAAATCAAATTAAATAATAATCACATTAGCAAGAGTTTATACAACAGTTTCAGAAACAGACTAACTGTTGTATAAAACCTGAAACATATTCTAGGCAGGTACAGTACATGAATGCAGGTGCTTCTATGCAAGACTGTCAGACCGCCATTCGTGACACAACGCAAGTATGCACTGCATTCTCAAAGTTGCCACAAGGGGCTCTATATCGGACATTAGTGAGAACTCTGTTTCTATAGTGAGTTTACTCTTTCAAGCTAACTACTGTCATGGCAGAGCACCCGTTTGAAGAGAATGTTGCTGAGCAAGTAAGTTAAAGTCAGTATATTCGTACTGCAGTAACATACCTGAATAATAACACATACAGTTTAATAGTGCAGACTTTTGGAACATGATCACACGGGAATTCGGCATGATGTTTCTGGGTGTTCCAGTCCCTAGGATTGGCCACACTGTGCTGACTTACTGACAAGCGGCATATCCTATAAGACATTTTTGCATCGGTCTGCATGTTTACCTTCCCCTGTGGCACGAATGGTAGTGCGTCACGTAGCGTCATCAGTGTGAGACGTGTTTAGATCACACATTTAAACCAGGAAATATTCAGGTTGCATTTTTCCCTCAAACATTGCTTTTTTACTCTACTGATGATAAGGTTTCGTTTTGGGGTTCGGGGGTACAGTTTATAAAATATCCATTCCTCTTCATTGTTTTACACGTACAGTACAGTGAAAACAACTCACTTCACAACTTGCGTTTGGCACCCCTCCATAGACAATGCACCTGGAGCTCACACATGCCCATATGCCCATTTATCGCTTTGGCCACTGGGGGGAGTGTATCACAATTCAGTAAGCAGAGACTGATTTGAGTTAAAGAAAAGTCTTGATTGGACTGAAGAATCAGTTTAGAGTTTGTAATGTAACTCTATCGCCCTCTTGAGTACTGAGGGGAGTTACCACCACAATAATGCAAGAAAACACGCTGATATGTGTAAAGTGAATCCACAAACATCACCCTTGATGGAGTCTTCCCATCCATCCAGGCTGTCACACTCACTGCTCTCTAAGGCAACATTGCTGGGAGGACTGTGGTTAATAGGGGCTGCAACAGGTCAGGCCAGTTTTGAGAAGGGAACAGGGGGGAGAGAGGTAGAGGTGACCTTCTTACTGTACCGTTTTAGCCTGGCCAGGCCGGTGTGGTGGAAGGGATGTGTCCGTGGGGAAAGTCAGACAGATGCTGTTTCTCTCGCTCTCTCTTTTCCACCCTGTGGGTGAGACAGTGTGCAGTCTGGCCTGTGCAGCTGCCACCCACACCATCAGGAGCCTCTTCTGCCTGTATCTCCTCTATGACCTACACTCTAAACTTCACTTAGATGAACACTTTTTCCACAGACCACACCACGGTTATAATTGTTTGAATCTAGTTTTTATTGCCATTTTATTTCTATTCAATGTCCTTTTAGTTTAATTTATGTTTGTATTTACTCTATATTTTTTTGTTTTATTTGTTGCATTGCTTTCTAGTTGGTTCATTTTCAGTTTTCCAGTACGTTTTTAAATTTTAGGTTTTTCTTTTATGGCTGCCAAATTTAAAGGAATAGGGCACCCCAAAATTATAATTCTCTTATCATTTGCTCACCCTTATGCCGTGTTCTGTGAAAAAGTTTTGATGGATTTTTTTTTGATGGATTACATTTAAGCTGATTTTATGTGCCTTTTGGGGCATGAAAAAAGTTTTGGCACCCATTGACTTGCAATGTATGGACAAACCCACATTTATACCTATATATATATATATATATATTATGTGTGTGTGTGTGTGTGTGTGTGTGTGTGTGTGCGTGTGTTTGTTTGCGCTCCACAGAAGAAAGAAAGTCATACAAGTTTGAGATGATGGTGAGTGATTGAAAATTATCATTTTGGGGTGAACTATTCCTTTAAACACATATATGATATGCAACCATAGCACCTTCCTCAGATAAGGCTTTTTATATATGTGTATTGACTGTGGAAATCTGTGCAAGTGTGTTTGTTGATGAGTAAATGTATGGGCAAAAGGGGGGCTGAAAGTTGGGGGAAGCTTCATACCAGCTGCTAAACATGACATTTCCTGGCTGGGCCTTCAGTCCCCAGCAGGGGCGACATCTGTGTGCATGCCTTTCATCCCCCTCTGCTCCTCAGGCAAGATGGCTGAACTACCTGCAATAGGGCACAGGCCCCAGAGACAGCCAGCACTCTCTACTGCAGCCAGCCAAAGCCTTTCCCAGCTGGGCTCCTGTTGCCTGGGGCCTAAAGCCCCCCAGCTGCTGTGGTTACACTTCTATTGGCCCCGTTTGATTCTCCACCCACAGCCTGCACTGGTACACACACCAGTCACCTCTAGCCCTCGGGGAATCATGCTTATTTCACACCTCTGAGCTATTCTCATTGAAATATTGGAGTTGTGGTTTTGAGGAAGCAATATCAGATAGGGGTGTGAATCAGCAGGGGCCAGGCAATATGATATTACATCGATATCTGGGTCACAATGAGATACTATTGTAATTCTGTATTTAAGTACATTTTGATTAAAAACTGTGCCATATTGGGAACTTTTACTCACTCGTTTCTTTATCATCTTCAGTGAAAGGGAATAGAGCGCACTGGTTCTAGTGACTTTTTCATACTACAAAATCACTTGCCGTCTATGCCATTGTACGGGCTGTAGGGATGTCAAAATTACAAAAGAGTCACATGGTAAGTCAGCATGCTGTTTCGCAGGGACGTCGTTAGGCCTATTTTAGGGGGGCTGAAGCTACCCCAAAATGTTCCTAAGCCCCCCTAAATGATAATAAGAACAACAATAACAATTCGATTTATCAATAACCGTATCCTCATTCATATTTAGAATTAGACGCAATAAATGATATATATATATCCAGCTACAAAAAATAGCCGAAAAGTCGGAAGTTGGACAGAGGTACAAAGAGTCGTTGTGCTATCAACATGATGCACCGCAGCGTCTCGTTGCATTGGTGTGAACTGTGGCAGCTTTCAGAGCGTTGCAGACCGGAGCGCTGCAAGTAACTGGAGGATTCATCTCGTCTCGTCGTTACTCTAGTTTGGTCTGAAGTTGAACTCGCTATGCACCCTCCCGCCCACACACACTGATACACACGCTAACGGCGAAAGGAAGATTGGTAAGTGTCGTGATACAGAGTGAAATTGTAAGTTGTTTTGAATTACCTGCTTACCTTTAGCTACGTTTTCTTGAGGTAAAGGAAAGGGGATATTTTGGTTTGCTATGGAAAACTGTTGTCTAGCTAGAGTGAACAAGCAAAATACAAGAAATGGTTAACTTAGCAAGCTAATCACAACTCTTTATTCTTTGCAAATAATATAACCTATCTCTATAATAGGCATATAAAACAATATCAATCCCCATAGAATGTTGTTGTCACTGAAAACTAAATGTAATAGGGTCCCTGTTAATGCTATTACCATTGTATCCTTCAATTCATTGAGCAGATGAGATGGATATTCGAAGATATTTTAGCAGGGAGAAAGAGAAGCAGCCGCAGGAGATTGGCAGGCCAGTAGATTCTGAGGGAGCCGGTGTGATTGAGGTCAGTAATGGTCTATAGGTCTAAGGATTGTTTTGTTTTCTTCTAACAATAAGCATTTGTTCGCAGGTCTAGGCACTATGCATAGCCTAAACTAAATTATTTCATTATTTATTATATATGCTAGCTATACCAATTTAACTTTCTGCATTCATTGGCTGTGATAAATTAAATAAATACGTAGATGTTACCTAAATGTAGGCTAAAGATGAGCAAATGCCCACAGATACACATGTGAAACTAAAATGAAAGCAATCCTACATACAGTACATATATACAGTAATCATTACTCCAAATCTTTTATTCCTTCCGCCATCAGGTTATTGTATTTAAGACAGTAGCCACTTTAAATAGGATCCCTATCAATAGCTTACATGATAAAGTATGCAGTGATGCCTATTTTATTCTTTTTCTTGTACTGCTATTTGTCATATTTGTTTAACTTGCCAACTTTTTAGCTGTCTGGCCTCTATTTGTCTGTTTTTGGACATCATTTACTTTATCATACATTTACATGAGCAGACAGATAGCATTTAAGTCATTGCTTATAGAGTAACTCATCAGGAGCAAAGTCTGGCCTAAGTAAATTCCCCCATGCAGCTTTGATGTGTCTAAAAGCAACATTACAGTAACTTTTCTTTAACAGAGTAGAATTGGAAGAAGAGGATATGTCTGTCACGTTTTACTTGTTAACATCTTGGTTTCTTGACTGGTTGTTGACATACAGTAAGTGTAGCTCTAGATGTGAGTCCAAAGATTTTGCAAACGCAAGTTACAAATACCCTGGGGGCTAAGCCCTCCCTGTCTTCCAATCCTAGTGATGTCCCTGCTGTTTTGGTACCAAGGGAATTCTAAATTAAAAACAATACCACTGCATTAGTATGTACCAACTGAGTACCAACTGTTCGGACAAACAGCTGCTTTCAAATGCTCACATGCAAATGATCATGTGCTCAGTTACTCCTTTTACACCAAAACACTTTCATGTCAATATTGTCATGCCATCAGAGGTGGTGCTTGAATGGAACTAATGTAGTCACGTGGCTGTGCGCATTAACAATGCGGTATCGAGGATCTGGATGTCAATGCGCGTCAGACAGTCAAGTGATTGCAAACATGTGGAGCAAAAGCCATCAGCTATGTGTCAAAATATCGAATTTGAGCATTAGACTTTTCAGTTGATTATTATGTTGTTCAGTGGCGTCTGCAGCTGTACTGCCGTGTGTACCATGAGTTCTCCAACTGACCTGAGACACATTTACTCTCAGAATTTCAGTGTGTCCCGTAGTTCTGTTGGCTGCGAACTAGCGATGCCCAATTTGCAAATTAATAATTCTTTTGAGTTGGTTCTTTTCAGTGAATTGACCAAACAGGCTTGCAAAACGGTCTGAATCGAGATTCGTGATTCAGTACAATTCGTTCAGAGCACTCTCTCAATGAATCATTTGGAGCAGGTTCTCACACAGTAAGCAGTATATTTATTAGATATTTATGAACACGGAGAACAAACAGCGCTGGATACAGTGGAAATTGACCTGCAATCAACTGAAACATTAGTTGATTGCAGTCTTTTTGAGAGTTTACTTTGAGAAACGTCAGCATGTGCTGTCATGTGAACCACGGGGCTGTTTAAACCGAACGTGTTTTTGCTTTCGCTTGCTGTTTTTCAATTGTTTTCATTGTAAACATTTGCTAGATGGATGTCTTTTGACAGCTGCGTCAAGTTTCACTATGTTTTAGAAGCCGTGTCAAGTTAAAAGTACTTCTTCAACTGGTAAAAAACACGTCTCGAGACACCTGCATTCTACTCCATTCATTGTGGTGCGTTTAGTTTATTTTTAGCACGAGAACGCTTTTGCTCTGAGTGTTTAATGGAAGAAATGCTTCAGCTACCAGACGCTACTCATACTCAAGGAAAAACTAATTCTTCTCTAAAAGTTACCGGAATTGAATGCATTGGCATTGTTTTTGCAACAACAACAACAAACAAAAAAAACCTAGATATAATGTTGGCAGATTTCTGAGCGTACCGTCAGATTAAATCCTGCAAACACCCATGATGTTTTTAGTATTAATCAAACAACCATGTTGAAAAGAAAACCACTCTGTGTTCTTTATTTATTTATTTTTTATCACTGTTCTTAGTTAACTTTAGGTTATTCTTAGTTCTACATTATTATAACTTTTTACCTGAGTAATTACTTGACATTACTTGACAACTGAGGAATAACATGACATTGTTTTCATTATGTGGCCTACATTAATATTTCACTTTTTAAACAGGCTGAAGGAGTGTTCAAAAGCATATTACAAATGTTTTTCTGTGGTGTCGTAATTGGTATCGAGGATCGTGAAATTTTACTGGTATTGGTACAGACTGCTAATATTTTGGTTGACAACCTTAACGGCCGGATATCCTTACAAATTAAATAAATTTTATAGACTTAATCTTAGCTCATTCTGAATTGGTCAAATATAAATAATTACGTTTTGATTCTTACACACTTATTAAGTGGTGGACTTTTCCCCAAAAACATATTCATGTGAGAAATTTAACTTAAACTATAGATTCTTGGTGTTATAATATTGATATAAAGTCTATTTTAGAGCAGTAAAATTAGCAGTAAATTGCCATTTAGATTTTTGTCTCTCCTCCAATATCTTTTCATAACATACTGTAAATTCCTCACTGCAGCTTTTGAGTGCTTGAATAAACACATCCACGATTGTGACACTCATGTAGAAGCACAGGAAAAATAATACTTCAGTCAGTACAAAAGTTGCTGGTTACAGGAAAAGACGGCATATCTTGCCATTTCCAAAGTTCCTGTAACTGTGTATGTTTAAACCCACCCTCTCTTGGTTCCATGAGAAGATGTAATGTCTTATGAGAGAAAAGTGTAGCACAGTTACACATGGGAAAAGAGTTCTGAGTATTTACCTTAGTTCATTGATACACACTTTCTCACTGAAAATATTGAGCAGCTCAGTCCATGCAAAGTTTTCCTCACAGATCCCAAAACTCCAGTTAAAATTGCAAAACTCCAGCAGCCACTGATTATCAAAGCCATATGTTGAGTAGAGGTCTCTGGTTTGCCACAGTGAATGCCTGGACAGTGAGGTTTTGGACAATTCCAGTTTCACATAAGTATGCTGTAAGGCGATGCAGCGTTTCTACCCAGAAAAAGGTTAAAGAAAAAGAGAGATCATGTTCCGGGAAGGGCTGCATCAGAGCTATGATTATGAAATGACTTTGTAAGTCATTATAAAGACATATATGAGATGACACATAACATGACAATGGACTTTATCACATCAAGAATTTACGTTAGAATTCACATGTCGAAATGAAAGGGATCCTCAGTCCTGCAACAGATCCATCCATCCATCCATCCATCGTCAACCGCTTATCCTGTGTACAGGGTCGCGGGGGGCTGGAGCCTATCCCAGCTAACATTGGGCGAAAGGCGGGGTACACCCTGGACAGGTCGCCAGTTCATCGCAGGGCCACACATAGACAGACACACACTCACACTCACACCTAGGGCAATTTTTGGAGACACCAATTAACCTAGCCTGCATGTCTTTGGATGGTGGGAGGAAGCTGGAGCACCCGGAGAGAACCCACGCAGACACGGGGAGAACATGCAAACTCCACACAGAAAGGCCGGGGCACTGCAACAGATCACTTTTTATTTTTTTATTTTTAATCACCTTTTTGCCTTCACTGGTTCTTTTGAAATGGTCCTGTGGTGTGAAAAATTCAATATTCCATGTCTTAATTAAAGGATTAGTTCACCCAAAAATGAAAATGCTCTCATTATTCACTTACCCTGATGCCTTCCCAGATGTGTATGATTGTCTTTCTTCAGCAGAACACAAATTAAGATTTTTAGAAGATAGAGCTCTGTCAGATCCTTATAATGCAAGTAAACAGGTGCCAGCACTTTGATGGTCCAAAAGTCACATTAAGGCAGCATAAAAGTAATCCATATGACTCCAGTCGATCAATGAATGTCTTTTTACCTTTGTGTGAAAAAATAAATTGATAATTAAAACGTTATTAACTTTTAAAAAAGCGCGTCCTGCCAGCAGTTGACAAGTCACATAGCTGTCACTTGACGTAAGCGAGTTCGCGCGAGAATTCAGAAGTGGCGCTTGTTTACAAAAGAAGAACGAACGTCATGCGAGAAAACGGCATCCGAGCCCTGAACGGAAGAGCCAATTTAAAGTTAAAAACATTTTGATTATCTACTAATTTCTTACATAAACATATCGATTAGCTTCAGAAGACAGTCTTTGATCGACTGTAGTAATGTGGATTACATTTATGCCTAAATGTGACTTTTGGAACATGCTGACACCTGTTAGTTTGCATTATAAGGATCTGACAGAGCTCTATCTTCTTCTAAAAATATTTATTTGTTTTCTGCTGGAGAAAGACAGTCATGCACAACTGGGATGGCATCAGGGTAAATGAATAATGAGAGAATTTTCATTTTTGAGCGAACTAATCCTTTAATATGAGGCCATAAAAGCTGAATGTATAATAATTAAAAAAGAATTAGCAAAATGTTGTTTAAAAGGTTTTAGATGGAGCATACTCTAGCATGTCATACCAGAAGTCAACTAGTCAACTACCCAGCCCATCTCTACAGAGAATTTAAAAGTAATAGTTACAAAAACATAATTGCCTTGGTAGCGATTGTAGTCCTGAGGCTGAGGATTTAACAAATCACCATAATGGATACGATACTGGGTTCTTTGACTTTGGCGTCATTGAACTGAAGTGAGCATATTTAACATGCCGAGCTTTTTGAAACTTGAAACTTTGAGACACCAACCCTCCCTTATCACTTTTAAATTATTCCCAAAACAATTTCAAGCTATCAAAAAATGAACTCTGTAGCCAGGATAACAGATTTATTACTAGTCATTTGCATTTCTAGTCATTAGCCAATCCTTTTCTGTCACCATTCTCAGACAAATATTCAAGCGCATCTGTTTTGAGTTCTCCAGCAAAAACCAAAATCTCTCTCTCTCTTCCACTTTGTTGATTGAGGAAATCATCTGCAAAGTTTCTAATGGACATGTTCTGGTGTTTTTCCCTTAGGTTAATGATTTCCTTCTCTCTACCAAGCCATTTATTCATTTTCTTAAGAGAATTTGGTCTCGCCCTTCACTAAGAGACAATTACTTCTCTGTGAAACTGATGGGACAGTTTGGCAAACAATGGATTTCCTCATGTCATCTCTCAAGGAAAAAGTGTGCTTGGCTCGAAATAACAAAATATAACACTGTCACAACATAAGGCAAACCCACAGCCTGTGAAGTGCAGGCACCAAGCCAAGCACTTTTATGAGAGAGGAGGACATATTTATGCAGTACTTACACTAATGGAAGCACATTTAAGAGGTAAAGGTAAGAAGATGCATTTCATTTCCTCAAAGTTTCCTAAAAAAAAAAAAAAAGTTGAAATGAAAACCAAAATTAAGTTTAAATGGCCTAAAATCTTACTTAGCAATGGTAATGCCTCATGAGATATCTGCAACATGCCTAGGCCTACAAAATCATTCTATAAAATTAATGCTCTAAAACTAATTGACAATAATCCCTACTTGTGGGTATACAACTTGGCTTACAACAATATCTGTTTGTGCATATTTCCTGAAAAGGTGATTTATTTATTTTTTTTGTCCTGCTTAATGTGGATAGCACCATATGTATGTAAGCCATTTTCTGGTTGACTTCCCGAAGAGTGTAAACATGGTGCCTCTGAGGTTTTATCAGAAATTAGTTCTTTTAGTTTAAGAATCCTAACCAGCCCAACACAGCAACATTGTCTCAACTAATGGCATAAGTTTGGGCCGGGACTATCCGTTTGTCCAACCAATGGTAAGGGCAATTCATTGGGAAATCTGTTTGAAAACCATCATTATTTTTTTGCAATTCCATTTGGTGCTGCTAGTCAGCATGTTCAAACAGGAAAACGGCATGTTGCTACCTAATGTTCCAGTACCCTCAAATCAACCCCATTCTGCCAAATTACTGACAAGCGCCATCCCCTATTAGACATTTTTTTATCAATTCAAATGAGTTTACCTTTTCCTGTGGTGCCACTGATAACTGCCTCAGAAACACTTGATCTGGTCCCATAGACCTTATTCACACTAGCACCATCTTGGATTTTTATGGGAATGTCAACGAGGTTGTGAGAGATATACTTAGTCTCTTCAATGGGCTGTACTGCAGTTTTTTTGGATCGTTCTGCAGACAAAATGTTGATAAAACATACATCCAAGTACATTCAGTTTACAAAGAACTCCAGACAGCATAAGATGTGGAAAATCAGATAAGATCTAGGAGCTTAATACAGCGTTATACCATTCGTGCCATTGAAGAGATGTTAAAACTATCCCTCACAGACTCGTTTTCATTCCTGTTCAAAATCAAAGATGGCGCTATCTTAAATAAGGTCTAGCGTGAACAAGGAAGTAATCCCGTTTACACAAACAATGATGATAGGAATCCAGAAGTTGTATTTTGCTTCAAAAATAAAAAAATTTACTCCACTGATGGTTAGGTATAGGTTTGGAGTTTGGGTTTACGGTGTTGGATTAATAAAATGTTAATTCCTGTTTACAGTATTACATTGTTTACAACTAAAAATATAACTCACTTTTGGCACTAGTATGTGGATATTCCACATGCTTTTACAGGACATACATCAACACTTCCAGCTTCAGCCACTGGGGACAGTGGTTTGAAATCTAGTAAACACAGACTGATTTCAGCTGAAGAACTTTTGATCTTCTGTCGCCAAATTCATAGTGAGATCAATCTGCTCTAGTGAAGCAAAAATTACACATTTCACCTTCACAAAAGCAAGAACAGGACCCTTAGCAGTCCATAGTTAACGCTGATCATTTTCTTCCTATAATAACTGTTGGGTGTTCAAATGAAGAATAAGTTCCCTAAACATTTGCTATTTCCTCATTTATCAGACACCACCTGAGTTTGAGAATCGCACCACACCATGCAGCTTTAGGCAAAGGAGCTCAAACATTTACCTAGTGAGCGTATTGCTCAACAATAGGACCTCACTAATAATCCTGGGTGGTTTGCATATTATCCTCTATCTGCCCTTTTCAGTTGCCCTGCCAGTGTCAATCTATTGGCAGATTGCACGCACACATGCAAAATACACTTTGGGGTCATCGTGCAGCTGCATTGCTTTGGGCATCCGCATACGATATGCATGCACAGGATCACACATGATGTGAAATATGCAAATGCTGGGCTGCGTTGTCCGTACAGTGCATTACTGTTAAATGTGATAATAGATGGGCACCCTTTTGCTAAATAAATATAGTACATATTGTTTGTCCAGCAAATGACGTGAATGATGGTCTGGTGGTCAAATTGTTTGTATAATGACCGCAAAGCATAATAATAAACGGATGTCCTTGACAACCAATCTACTTCATAGCTGTGCAAGTTTCATGTCTCTCTTTGCACTCCATTGTCTCTTTCTACCTTAACAATAAACAAACTTAAATCAATATGTCATGTTCATTTATTTATTAATTCTTAAGTGCTTCATCGCAAGGTCCTATTGGTGTTTATTTTGCGATAATGGCTGGATAAATGTACATTACCACTTACAAATTAGATAGTTCTTAATCAGAAAGTATCACAATCAATTGTAGAAAGAAAACTGAGCATTCTCCAAAGACCTGTCTTTTCAGTGTTGTCAGGCCTCACTTTGACATTGATGATAATGAGAGGCTGATTCCTGTTGTACACCACAACAAGCAGTAAACTATCAGAGATGGATGATAACCAAAATCCCTGAGTGTCAGTGGGACACTTTCTACCAAGGGCACCCGAAGCACAACATATTGGCATTGATCAGGCAGTATGTCTGTATTCTTTCAGTGATCATTTTTTGTGTTGCTGTGGTTGTTGATTGTTTTGGCACATCTGACACATTTCTGTAGGCATTGTTTTCATTTGGCAATTTTAGATAATTAGACATGTAAGCTCACATTTTACCAAAACATTGGACAGGTACAGTACAGTACACTGGTGAGTGCACATGTATTGCATGAATCATCCTGAGATCTAACAGAAATAACCGGGAAAGCAGTAAAACAAGGAATCTCACCAGGTAATACATATAAGTAACACACATGCAAACAGAAATTTAGAAATCTGTAAAGATTAATGTAAAATTACACTATTAAATAATTTTTTGAAGAAAATATGAGAGGTGCTTGCTTGTGCAAAAGTCTCCACTAAAATGCTGAGTTGGTGGTTGCTATAGTGCATTGCCACACAGTTGCAAGGGTTTTATGTGTGGTTGCTAGGCCATTGTTAGGTGGTTGGTAGGGTGTTCTGGGTGGTGGCATACTGGTCTGAAAAGTTGGGTTCCAGCCATTGTCTCTTTTATATTTCAGATTCTAGATAAGGCTCTATATCTATGGGTAAGTCTATCGGAAATTTTCGGCAGTTTTTTCGTGCCTCAAAAGCTAAAGAAGGCTTTCTTTCTCTCTCTGGTTTGGTCTTTCTGGTGAATTTTTCTGGCAGCACAAACCAATGCCCCATTGTTTAATTAACCAATATCTATATCTTTCTCTGAACATTATCCATTACGCAGTTGATATGGATGGATGCCAAATTGTAATAGTCACAATGGAAATGTATGCACTCCCATGTTGCTTTGGTATCCTGGAAAATACAAGTACAGGACAAGGGGTTCTCTGAGCCTGTTCTTATTTTAATGAATCAGAGTACAGAGACCGCACTGCTGCTGGAGGAGGTCCTTTACTCTGTGCTGCAATATAAAGTTGAAGGACCTCTTCTGCTCACGATGAATCTGCTGATGGCGGCACTAGATGTGCCAGGTATACAATTAGCAAAGTGAACCCAAAAAATGCTTACCAGCATGGTGCAATACATTTAGAGTTCAATATATTTTATATCAGTGTCTGTTTAGAAATGACTTGGAATAAAGATTTGGAATTCCAATGAAATACCATCAGAAGTTAAGAAGAGATAATCACATTCTAAAAAATTATTAATACACAATATAACTTCTTTCAGAAATATTAATGCAATTTAACTCTTAAAAATGCTCATAATGCTTCAATCTAACTTCTCAATCAGTTGACAACATGGATACATTTTTCTTACTGAAACGTGTCAGGTCATCCTGCAATTCACTTTTTTGTGCTTGTACTGATGATTTAATGTAACACTGTGTAATAATTTTAACACTGACCATGTAATACTCCAAGGTGAGATGAAACATCTCGGTTACTGTCGTAACATCTGTTCCCTGATGGAGGGAACGAGACGTTGTGTCGATGAAGTAACACTAGTGGTCGACCTTGAGAGCCCGAAATACATTCAGATCTTTGATAAAAGGCCAATGAGAATTGGCGAGTTGAATTTGCATGCCACTCCCCCCAACATACAGGTATAAAAGGGAGGCTGCACTGGTTTTGCACTGAGGAACCGAGACAAGGTCCTGGCCGTTACAGTGGTAAAGTTCTGTCTGTGGGATTCTATAACACAGCGACCTGGACAGAGAGGGTTCTGCCAAGGGAGATGCGGGTCTACCACAAGGTAGGGGGAGACTGTGCCGCAGAAGATACATCACAGCAGGTTAACAAGGAAACCGAAAACCTGTGGAGCACTTACCCCAGGTACAGGGCATGTAGCACAATTTCTCTGCGAATTCGTGAGTCAGAGGGCTAGGAGGAAGAACATCCAGGGTTCACAATTTCTGAACACGCATGGAAGAGAAGAGCGCACGGCTTCACCTTCTTGGATGGGAAAGGCTCTATGCACAAGTGGTATACCCGGCCAGCTGTCCGTGTAACAAAACTTACTTACCTACTCGCACCTGAAAGAACACAAGACGGAGATGGTAAAATCTTGCAACGGTTTGTCCTACATATGTCTGCAAGAGAGGTGCCGTTGACCAGTGCCCACGAAGATGCCACACTCCTCGTGGAGTGTGCTCACCACTTGATCCCTAAAAGGGGTCGTGGGAACCTCGGGCACGTAGCCCAGTCAGGGTCTCAGGATCACGTGAGAGTCTTCCGGACCAAACTCTAGGCACTCTTCGCTGACAGAGAAAGCTTACGGGTCCCTGACCCTCTTGATGGAAATGAGAGCGGTCAGGAGGGCAGTCTTCAGAGAGACTGCCTTTAACTCAGACTCGAGGGGCTCGAAGGTGGCACTCCGTAAGCCTGAAAGGACCATGGAGAGGTCCCATGAGCACCTCCTGGCACCTCTCAGGAACCTGATGATCAGGTCGTGCTTACAGGGGCCTTACCTTGAACCACGTCGTGGTGTGCTGCTATGGCAGCTACGTAGACCTTGAGAGTGGAGGGGGACAGCTGCCCATTCAATTTCTCTTGCAGAAGGCAAGCACTGACCAGACTGCACAGCTCTGGGGGTCTTCATTCTAGAAAGAACACCACAGCAAAGATACGCCACTTCAGGGAGTAGAGCTGCCTTGTACAAGGGGCTCTGGACTGAGTGATCATGTTAACCACAGTGTGCAGTAGACCAGTTAGGTCCGCCGCGTCCCATCCAGGGACCAGACATGGAGATTCCAGAGGTCTGGAAGTGGGTGCCAGAGGGTGCCCCATCCCTGAGAAAGAAGGTCCTTCCACCAGGGAGTAGCTGTCATGAGGAGTGTGAGGTCTGAGAACCAGGTCTGAGTGGGCCAGTACGGAGCCACGAAGGTGACCTGCTCCTCGTCCTCCCTGACTTTGCACAGAACCTGTGCAAGTAGGCTCACTGGGGGGAAACGCATATTTGCGCAGTCCTCTGGGCCAGCTGTGTGCCCGTGCGTCTGTGCCGAGGGGAGCTCCCGTCAAGGCATACTAGAGCGGGCAGTGGGAGGATTCTAGGAAGGCAAACAGGTCTACCTGTGCCCTGTCGAATCGACTCCAAATCAGCTGGATTGCCTGAGGGTGGAGTCTCCACTCTCCTCTGAGTGTTACCTGCCATGACAGAACATCTGCTGTGACGTTGAGGTCGCCCGGAATGTGAGTGGTGCGCAGCGACCTGAGCCGCTGCTGACACCAGAGGAGGTGGCGACGGGCGAGTTGTGACATGAGACAGGAGTGTAAACCGCATTGGTGAAATCTTTGCAAAATAGTCTTGACAACTAATTTAAACAGATAACACAATCATGTTTACAGCAGATATGTTTAAAGCATCACAAATGCTGTTAAACCATAACCTCAACAATATGACAGAAAAACACTGCATGACCACTTTATTTTTCAATCTTTTCTCTAAAATAGTTGATAAATGGTAAGCCGTTGTAACCAAGTAAACTAAATGTTTTCTGTTAATTGAATTAAAAAATAATAATCTAGGCATGTTTTGCAATATCTTTAACTTGATCAACACAAAGAAAATTATATTTAATCATTTTAAAGTTCATGCACCAGTAGATCAATACCATAATACCATAAGAATACCATAAAATTTAGGAAGCCACTTTAAAATATAAAAAGATGCCATGGATATTTCCGAGTGCTGGCCGTTTTAACTGATTCAAGGAAATTAATAAAGCTTACCAACTGAAATCAATACGATTTTCAAAATGTTGCTTAATTGTATGTCATCAGCGAAATCATAGCAAATGTATCAATAATATTCAAAATGGCCCAATCCTACTCCACAGCATGGCAGGAAGACTAATCCTCATTGGCCATTTCCCCACTTTGTTCACGTCGCTCCAGCCGCAGATACAGGCCACATGCAAAGTGCTGAGAGGCTGCTGAAACGTGCAGTTCTTAGACATCCACCGTGCCTCTGCTAACTCTCAGGAATGTGAGAGACAGTCTGTGGATGATAAGCAGACAGCAGATGGGAGATTACAAGGTCTCAGGGTGGAAAAAATAAGATTTGCTTTGCATAGAGTCTATTTTCAAGACCTCTGAGCAAACAGTGAGTGAGAAGCTGTGATTGTTAAATGCTTCAGTAATAGTTCACTGACAAATGATAATGTCTTATACTGTATATCCACGTAAGTGATTATGTTCAGTCTGCTGGTCTGCTGCAAAATTAACCCAGACAGGCTGACCAGGAGATTCATGAACCTGATGCAAAGCGGAGGGGTGTTTGTACTGAAGGGAATTATTTTGAAATAATGACTGGCTGACAGAATATTATCCTGATTTTTACATTATTTTGTTTTGTGAAAACAAAGTTTCTGTAGAAATATGCAAGAGACATGAAAGTAGCAGATTTGGAGATCAGTTGACAAAAACAACAGTCCATAATACAGTGGTTATTATACAGAAATATTTGACCACAGAGTATTTCAGAGACCTGTGTAATAAATGGGAAGAACGCTTTAAAACAAGCGGACCAACAGCCTCCGATTCCACCCTGTCTGTGATGGGGAACTCCCTCCTTGTGCTCTCAGTGGCTGATTAGATTATCTGTCTCAATGCCTGCTGCACACACTTTTGCGGATGTCCTTGCCCAGGGAAATGAACACACCATTCCAGGGTGGAGACCAAATCATCCTGGAAATAAAAACAGATTTGAGATAAGCACTCTCTCCTTCTTCTTTAGAGTTAGCTGGAGTCTGTTTGAACTTTTATGTTGCTGCTAAGCTCATTTTTAAAATCACCTTTCCTCCTGAAAATGACAGATAATTAGTAGTGATTTTCATCAGGGCCCAAGAGGTCTTGTAGAGATCCAGGATGCCTCTAAATCACCTCCTCAAGTACATATAGAGCCATCATGATTACTGCTCTGTGCTGGCCTAATGGTGAGAGCTACATTGGAATCTGAGCTATTGAGCTACTGTCTTTGTAAAAGGTTTCTCCCACAATGGTCCTAAAATAATTTCTCCGGTAGGTTAGTAAATGACACACAGACTCACCCATATACTCTAGTACAAGCCCGTAAATTTTAAAGCAACCCACCTGTTCTAAACCTAGAAAGAGCTTAGCCATTAACAAACTAAATTTTCATTTGTTTGTCTTTTTCTGTGATTCATTCTGTTTTCTGGTTGAATAAAAGGTGTTATGGTATGGTGTACCAAGAGATGGAAATGGCAACTGTGTTGCCTTGTTAAACACGTGAAATGCAACTGAATTACATGCTAGTAGACTTTGATCCTGCGCTTTGCAGAGGAAATTGCTATCCAAATGTACTGAAAAGATCATGTTCATACAAAAGCAGGCATGCGCCAAATTCAGATGCTTGATTCGTGGAACAAATCAAATGTGAGTGGTACAGAATTCTGTTACAACAGTGCTAATTTTTGTTTTTATACATGACTTATGAGGTGACCTTGTTGCACTAATGCCAGGTGGCAGAATCTAATCTCTTGAGCTAAAAAAGATTCACTCTATGTGCTTCTAATTCAGATCTACTGTATCTTAGACTTAGGCCACATCTGTACATGTACAATTTTGGTTGAAAATGTTTTACATTTCCTAACGTCATTTCCATTTCGTTACATTACATTTCCTATTGTAGAGAGCATTTTCAAGAGTCTCTGGTTCCAGTAGGAAAAAAAATGTCATTCCAGAGTGGATGAGATCCTTAAACAGGGCCAGCCTGTGGCATTGGCGATGTAGGCGGTTGCTTAGGGTCCAATAAACAATAAATGACAGTGCACTTATAATAAACATTAACCAAGATTTGTAAATGCTGTAAAATATTGTTAATTCATTAGCTAATGTTTACAATAGAACTTTACAATGAAGTGCTATTTAGTAAATAAATAATAATTTTTTGTATTTTTAAGGTCACTGTAGTTCAGTGACTATCATTTGAAGTTTAGTTTGTGTATTTCTTGCAGCCACTCTTTATCTCTCTAAAAACAATACTCTTATGTTACTGTAAACATGGAAGCACAAATTAAGTCAATAAATGTCTAGATTGGAATTGTAGATAAAGGAAATTTGGCTGATGTGATTGGTGTCTAAAAGTTGATGGAATTGATGACAAGTCCTCCTGCACAGTTTAAACTTATAATAGTTTATAATAATGGCTTCTTCACCTTCAGCCAAAAGCAATAAAATAGCTTTTATGTGGCTTATACTTGGCACTTACATTTTTATTCTGTGTAAGCGTAGCACATTGCCTTTGAAATTATCTGGCTATGATAATGCAGTAGAAGTGGATTTCAAACAGTGCTATGATTTTTGGAAAGCTATGACAGACGCTCTATGGCATAAGGACAGAGGAACCTCACAGATGGCTTCTAATGGCACTTACTCAGGAAACGAGGAGCTTCGGCTTTCACCGTCATCGCAAGACAATTAACTAATTATGACAGTGCTGAATCACAGGTGCAGAATATGACCTCTTGTCAGTGTAAATCCCTAAAATGGCACTACACTAACCGAAATGGTGGAAAATAGTTGAAAATATATTGGCAATATAAGGCTAATGGTAAAAACAAAGACTACACTTTGTATAATGGGTGAGGATTGTTGTTTTTAATAAAAGATTAAAACCCATATTGTTTAAGGACTGATGTGACATCCCAGAGGAAACTTTTCTTGCTCAGAGGTTGCTCCTTTATACTGTAGCTATAGTTATAACAATAACTTTATTTTTTGTCTCATATTTCTCTCCTTAAATTCATTATGAGAAACAAATATAGACAAAAATGTGACCAATTGTTATCATACAGTAAGATTATAGCAGCCAGGGGCCATGCATTTTAAGTCTTCAGTGCGATTCATGCCATTAAGAAAACACAGTTTCACAATGAATAAGACATAACGTGGCAGTCAACTAATAATACCAACTGACATTTTAAAAACACGTCCATGCAGGAAAGCCAGAACTTGAAGCGACACTTAATGCTCAAGCCTAATTTTAACTGCAGCATGACTGTTTTGTGAAATGAACGTCTCCCGAACAGACATTCAAAAATCATAATTTTTCATATGAATCTACCTAGGAAGTAGCGTTGCAGAGGTATACTGGTTTCACGGTATACCACGGTTTGAAATTTGACGGTTATCATACCATGTACATTTGCTTATCTACGGTATTGAGAAAAAAATGCAACCAGACGGAGAATCTCACATGCGCATCTCCTTTCCTCATTGTCTCGTCAATTTGCGATATGCACGCACTTGATGCATGTCCTTGTACTGGAAAACCATGAACAAAACTATGCAACATAAAAGGAAACGCAACCCAGCATACATTAAATACAGGCGTCCTGAAGCAAAACCAGTTGAGAAGCATTGAGTTAAAGATACAGACAGGAGCAGTCTGGCTGTGCTGCCGTGCACCTACAGTATATGTTAACTGTTAATAATCAGAGGACATTACTTCAAATCCAGTTGAGAAGCACTGAGTTAAAGTTACAGACAGGAGCAATATATGTTCATTATTAATAATCATAGGACATTACTTCAAAAGCTCACACAGCTGATGTTATTTTTCATTTAGTTTTTAATTTAACATGCTATGCTAACATGTAAACTAACATACTTTAGTTACATAACATGTTATTGTTACATGCAATTTTTATAATGTTTATAATTCGGTTTATTATTAAAATTCTCTTAACTTTCTTATTCTATTTATTTTCAAAAGGGAGAATTTTTTTACACATACTTAAATGGTTTCAAGTTTCAATTATAATAAAGTGTTTGCTCATAATAAATCAATAAAATAACCCTTCCGTTTTCACTGATAATACTAATTGTGTAGGCCCTAATACCGAATACCGTGATATTTTCTGAGATGGTTATCATACCGTGAAAATCTCATAACGTTGCAACCCTAGGAAGTCTATAATACCTGGAAAACTCTATATAATAATATTTGCCATTTAAATGTTGCTTGCAATAAATTTCGTTTCATCGGGGCACACGGTTATGAAGCGTTCCATTCAAGTTGGATGTGGAATATTCCTACTGGATATTTCCGACCATAAATGTATTCCATTCCCTGATATGTGGAACTGCAACACTCCTGTTACCTTAGCAGGGGTTTGACTCTCATTAGAGATGTCTGCTAGCAACCCAACTGAACAATGCTGCAACGCTAGCATTTGTGCTACATGTGTACGATTATCAAAAGAGATTATTATGTTTTATACACCTGTTTCTTCAGGTGTTTGTTAAACAAGCTTTAATATCATGTAATGTGGAAATGAACTCATTTATTGATATTACTTAAAAAAGTTAATATTTATCACTTACTATATCTCCCACAGTGTGGACATGTTTGTGTGACATCATGCCCCTGCCTCTCAGTGAAATCGGAGTTGAGAATTTCTGCACGAGCCTACAAATTGTAATTCTGACTTCAAGATGCATTCCATTGCACTTTTCCTAGCAGGACATTGTAAAATCCGACTTTACGAATTGAATGTATCACAGTACTGCATTTCAAAAACTTGATCTTGTGTTTTTAAATGCATAAGGATCTCTTTCTCAACGGCAATACCAGCAGTGATGACAGCCTTCTCATCAACAAGGTCTCGCGCTCTTCGCTCATGAATTACGTACATCACTTAAAGCGGGATTTTGTCACTCAATGCCAGCTAGAAGGCCTCCACCGGAACATATCCTAAAGATCACACCCTCCCAGAACAAATAAATCATTCTGATTGGCTGATGAATCTGACAATCTGACTTGCTCATTCATTTGCACTGTTGAGGGATTCTTAAAATATTCTGGTCTGATTCAAACTCACCGCTGCTTCGGGCACGCGATTTGTGAAACCGCTGTCACACTTTGCTTGTAAGCATCAAGGAATAAATTCTGTCTGGATAAACTTTTCGTTTTTCTCTATTTGTTTGTAGATTAGTTAAGAGTGGAAAGCAATTAAAAATACATAGGCAAAAAGGTGATTGAGAATGAAAGGATGAGAAAGAGAAGGCTTTGCTGGCCATCAGTATTCGCCACTGGAATGTAGAGATATAAAATCAATAGCATACCATAAATTATTTAGTCTTGGAAGAATTTGAGGAGAAATGGGAAATAATTTGAATCATTTAGGCTTGACTTTTGTATTTTAGCAAATCTGAGCATGGTTTGACACTGTTGTGAACTCTTCTGAAACTTTAAAACATGTGCCATTACTGGAGACTTATTTCTATTTCTTTTCTTTTTTTCAGGAAAAAAAAAAATCTGAGGAACTGGAGACATAAGTGAAAGTCTCGATTTGTCTCATCGCTAATCTGAGAAACAACCGAGACTAAAATGAGATCTCACTCTGAGACAGTTTTAAAGGATCTTGACATCCACAGAATTCACAGTCTTGTTTTGTTTTTCATTAGATAAACAGTGAGCTACATACTGGCAGCTTTTCAATAGCTTATTGCTTTCCCATAGACACGTTCAGCAAGCCAAGTTGGTGGCTGGACTGTGTGCAATGTTAGTTTTTATTGTTTCCAGCTGCCTGAATGATGACTGAATGTCAGAGAAATAACACATATCTGGGAGAGTTTGACATTAATTGCATCTTTCGGCAATCATCTCTGCTTATAAACTTCCAACAGCAGAATGCTATCTGTCCCATACAGCCACTCCTGCCTTTTTTATTACATTTTATTCACACTCCGTTGAAGAGCTCTGGTCCTGCTGCTGTAGACACACCCTCCTGCCTCCTTACACCATTGTGAATTTCAGGCCTCTTTGTACACATCAGAGTCAGAAAATAACCATTAACCAGTGCTTTAAGCAAAAATGACACCAAAAGTGACTAAAATACCCCACATCTGAAATACACCACGTATTTACAGTGTGTGGGCAAAACAACGCCCCCATAATCCAATAATCAGTTATTTAACATTTTATATATTTCATAAAATTCTATTCATGCCTATCTTGTTTTAAGTTTAATGTTTAATATGTATGTATGTATGCTACTAGCAGAGAGTTTATTGTGCTATTATTTCTTGGGCATTTGTGCAGTCACTGTTGTGTTTTATTGAATTTCATAGGTAACTGTCATAGTTATAGTGAGATTTTATTTAAATTAATTGAAAGTATTTGACATGTTTACTGAAGTATTTGACATAAAACATGTCATGCTGTGTGCTTTTATATGGTTGGAATAAAAATATGCCCTAATAAACTTCATGAAAATTCCAGGAGGCAAACATTGCTTCCTTAATTAATTCAATTAATTAAGTATAATTAATTAACTGATAAACCAACATTATCTTTAGATGTGAACTCGTACAGTAATTACTGTAATCTAAAGTTCCAAAACTTTCCTGTGACAGCTGAAGGGCGTGTGACCCCTAACTTGTCAATAAACAAGGAGTGAACATAGACATTATTTTTAAAAACAAAAGCTTTTCTGTGAAATGTGATTACCTCTTCAATGAAGCAATCAGTAAAGTCAGTAATCTGATTACAATTTTAGAGAAGTAATTAGTAATTTGTGCTGAATTATTTCTTTAGTAACTTTCCCAAAACTAGTGCTTGTGTGTGAATGGAGATTTTTCTCTGGCTCCTCCTGGAATAGTGTGGCAGTGGTCTGTGAGGCAGCATGTTAGAGAATGCTTAAGAGGCATGCACTCTGCAGAGCACAGACTTCAAAACCTGCAAGAGTAACAATTCAAGGTTGGTGCCCATCTGTTAGATGACCTCTACTGTAAACGCTGGAGGAGAACAAAGGTGTGTGTGTGTGTGTGTGTGTGTGTGTGTGTGTGTGTGTGTGTGTGTGTGTGTGTGTGTGTGTGTGTGTGTGTGTGTGTGTGTGTGTGTGTGTGTGTGTGTGTGCGTGTGCGTGCGCGTGCGTGCGTGTGTGTGTGCGTGTGTGTGTGTGTGCGTGTGTGTGTGTGTGTGTGTGAGTGAGTGAGAGAGAGAGAGAGAGAGAGAGACAGAGGGAGATAAAGAGAGGAGAGGGTTGTTATTGTGTAAAGACCAATATATAACATATTCTAATTCCAGGCTTTGATCTCATATCTGCCTACGGTTGATACTGTATTGCTATCTGGTGTGAGGACATCATCCAAGGGTAACCCATATCTGTCAGCTCAATCCCATCAAAGGGAACAAGTGATACTCAAAACACACACAAAATAAACACAGATGTTTCAAATTAGGTGCCTAGATAATAGTATGGCATTTGTGGATATTTTATCTAAAAGTGAATGTTTGTTGCTGAGAATATGCACAAAACAAGTTTTTAAAAGGTGAACTTTTATTTTGAGACAGCTTCCACTTTACAGGGCATGCTGGTGCATTTGGCTGCCGTTCGTCACAACGTTTGTTTGTTTATTTATTTTATTTAAATTGTAGTCCTGGTTTTGGAGTCCCAAAATTATTTTAGATTTTAATACATCTTATTGTTCTACAGTTGCGATGTGGTGGAATTAATTTACACACTTTGGACTCTGATTTATTAATGGACTCTTATCTGTGTGTTTTCCCTGGTGGAGCTTAGCTTGCTGTTGCGTTGCTGAGGACTTAAGTTTCTTTGGGATTACTGTGGACGTGGATTCACTGAGCATGGCTTTAGGGACACCTCACACCAGCTTTTGATCTTAAAACAGAACCATTATTTGGCAAAAGACACTTATGAACTCTGCCATAACATTGGCCAGAAACATGGCACAAACAAAATAATGGACTTCATTTTAACCAGATAACTCTTACAGGTTATGGGCTGTTTGATTTTCCACGAATCCCTGGCCGAGGCGGGAGTAACACTGTGTCTGTACCATAGTTTATGTCACTCTAATACCTCGTTTTGAGTATCTCACAGTCTATAGGCCTCCGATGTCAAGTGAAGCTTTTATGTCAGAGTTTGATGATTTTTTACATTACATTTACATTTATTCATTTGGCAGATGCTTTTATCCAGAGTGACTTACAAAAGAGGAATACATTATAACGAATCATCTTAAGGAGACAGTGTTACAAAAAGTGATGTATTACAAAGTTTCACTAGCATCAGAATAGTAGTATTCAAGACAGACTGAATTTTTTATTAAATAAAACATCATGGAAAATATGTGTTTTTAGCCATTTTTTGAAGACAGAAAGTGAGTCAGCTTCATGGATGGAGTTGGGAAGGTCATACCACTAATGTGGTACGATGAAACCTTAAGTCCGGGAAAGTGTTAAGGCACTGTTCCTTAGGCGATCACAGGCTTCCGGTGGGAATGTAGCTCTCCAGAAATGATTTTAGGTATGCTGGAGCAACCCAGTGACAATTCTGTATGCCAGCATTAGAGCCTTGAATTTGATACGTGCATCAACCAGCAGCCAGTGAAGAAAGACAAGAAGTGGTGTGACATGCACTCTCTTTGCTTCATTAAAGACCAGACGTGCTGCTGCATTCTGGATCATTTGCTGGTCTAATTGCACATGCAGGAAGGCCTGCAATGAGAGAGTTACAATAGTCCAGTCTAGTTATTACAAGTGACTGAACAAGAAGTTGTGTGGCATGTTCAGGGAAGATGGGTCTTATCTCCCTGATATTGTAGAGTGTAAATCTACATGATCTTGCTGTCTTTGAGATGTGGTCTGTGAAATTTAGTTGGTTATTGATTGTTACCTTCAGAAAAACCATGTGCCTGAATGATGGGTCCCAGTAATGTTGTGTATATATTGAGAAGAGAAGTGACCCAAGCACTGAGCCCTGAGGTAGCCAAGTAAGTAGCTGATGTGACTTCGACACCTCAACTCTCCAGGCTACTTTGAAGGTTCTACCTGAGAGATAAGAATTTAACCAGTCAAGCACAGCTCCTGTAATGCCCAGAGTAGAGAGGGTGGAGAGTAGGATCTGATGGTTGGCTGTGTCAAAGGCTGCAGATAGGTCCAGAAGAATCAGGATTGATAATCTGGTTCCAGCTTTTGCCTGTCTCAGCGACTCAGACAGCAGTGCAGTCTTGGTGGAGTGTCCTCATTTGAGGCCTGACTGATTGTCATCCAGCTGCTTGTTTGCTGTCAATATTGTTTCTCAAATTTAAGGGAATCTTTATTTTGGGGGATTTTAGCATACACATTAACCTATTAAATCTGTGATGACTGAGGACTTTATGTCTTTACTGGAATGTTTTAATTTTATTCAGTTTGTTAATGGCTCTATTCACAACAAAGGTCATACTTTAGATAATTGTTTGTGTCTCAGATCTCTTCTGTTGATAATGGTCTTTCGGACCACTTAGCTATCTTTTTTAATCTGGAATTGCCTCATTCAAGCATTTTCTCTTCTTGCACTGTTAATTTCCGAAAGTGGAAATCAATTAATCAGACAGATGTTGCCAACTCTGTTGTTTCCTCTTTAAGTGATTTATTTTCTGCTTCCCTTGAGCACTCAGTTTTGCTGTTAAATAATATTCTTGCCTCTAACTTGGATTCATTTGATCCTTTAAAGTCACGCAATATTTTCTATGCCCGTTTTGCTCCCTCGTATAATGGTAATCTGCACTTAAAGAAGGAAGATTGTCATAAAATGGAGTGTAAGGGACATCTTTCTGGCTTGAATATTTATTATCAATCTTGGAAAGACCACTTAGGTGATTACAGAGCAGCAAGTGAATCAGCAAGATCTTCTTATTTTGCTCAGATTCTAGAAAATAATCAAAGCAATCCCAGACATCTCTTTCACACTATAAACAGACTGCACAAATTTAATGATGGCACCACCATGCCTGTCTCACATCAGTTTATTTATGTTCTAAAATGCCCGTTAACTTATTCTTACTCCATCTGGCTCTTCTACCTCACCACTCTGTTTGTCTAGATTTTCTGGTACCCCTTTTTCTAATTTATTTCAACTTGACCCTGATTAACTTATTAAAGAGGTATCATGTATGAAAGCCACTTGATCCTCTCCCTACAAGATTATTTAAATCTTGTTTTGACTCCTTGTGTCCGGCTGTTCTCTGCATAATAAAAGAATCTCTGAGCACTGGTGTTGTGCCAGCAGCAATAAAATTGCCCTTACTTGAAGTTATTGCTTGTAACTCTGTTCCAAAAAGCAAAACATTGATTTGGACAATTTAAACAAATTCTGTCCTATTTCTAATCTTCCTTTTTAGGCAAAAATCATAGATCGTGTTGTTGCCTTTCAACTGCATAATCACCTTATTGTTAATAATCTCTTTGAACCCCTTCACTCTGGTTTTCGAAAATTCCATAGCACAGAAACGGCCTTGGTCAAGGTCACCAGTGATTTATTAATAGCATCTAATTCTGGCTCACTTTCCATTCGTATCCTCCTTGATCTCAGTGCCACTTTTGATACTGTCAATGACAATATTTTACTTACCTGCCGTGAAACAGTTTTTGGTCTTTCTGAGACCGTTTTAAACTGGTTTAGATCTCTCCAATTGTAGCCAGTTTGTTTCTATAGGTGGTTACATGTCTGAAATTGGAAATACATACTGGTGTCCCCCAGGGTTAAACTTTAGGCCCATTCATTTTTTTGTATTTATTTATTTCCTCTTGGTCAGCTCTTAAGATCACTGGGTCTTAATTATCACTTTTATGTAGACGATACTCAGATCTATATCCTCTCTAAAAAAAAAAAATTCTTTCAAATTGTAATTCTGAGATAAAAATATGGATGACTAACACTTTTCTCTGTCTAAAAAGGTAATAAGAAAAATACCACTATTAAAAGGTAATAATCACCAGCTTCGTAAAGCTGGTACTAAATGTATAACTCTTATCTGTTGATGGCTCTATTCTGGAGTTTCAAAGAAAACTGAAGAATCTTGGAGTGATTTTTGATGCTAGTTTGACATTTGATTCCCATGTGCAGAATACTGTTAAGACTTCTTTTTTTATCTCAGGAATATCGTAAGATTACGCCCTATGCTATCTTTTTCTCTGACTGAAAAGCTGATCAACACTTTTGTCTTTTCACACAATGACTATTGTAATGCACTTCTTGTTGGGGTCTCTAAATCCACACTTAACAAATTGCAATATATCCAAAATTCGGCAGCTAGGATCCTGACTAGGACCAGAACAAGTGACCACATTACGCCTATTTTGGTTCCCTGTTATGTTTTGTGTTGATTTTAAAATACTTATGCTTACATATAAAGCACTGCATGGTCTGGCACCTCAGTATTTGTCTGATCTTTTAACAATATGCACCCCAAAGCGTAATCTGCGCTCCTCTCAATCTGGTCTTTTGGCGGTCCCTCAAATTCGCTTGCATTCCATGGGTGACAGGTTTTTTCATCTTATGCTCCTAAATTGTGGAATTCACTTCCAGTTAATATTTGAGAAGCACAGACTTTGGGCATTTTTAAATCTTATCTAAAAACATACTTCTTCAGGTTAGCTTTTTCTTGATTGTTTTTGTTTTGTTTTTATAATTTTATGTTGTGTATTATCATGTGCACGTTTTATTGTGTTTCTGATTGACTATTAATTGTATTTTGATGTGCATGTTTATATTTCATTAATCCTAATGTTTTGTATTATTATGTGTTTTTTTTCGCTGTGTAAATCGCCTCGAGAAACTACTTTTAAAAGCTCTTTATAAGATAAAGTTTATTATTATTATGTTTAATAACATGCCGTGAGATGCTTAAAAACATTGAGAAGTATCGCAGCGGACAAATAGTTAAATCTAGGACATAAGTATTAACAAAAACAATTATAATCTGTTCAAATGGATGCAATAGTTCTCAGTTGTTTCAAATAAAGTGTCTGTTTAATAGTGAGACATTTATAGATATTATATCTGCAAGTGAATCTTAGTTGCTGAGACTGAGGGGACATTCACACAGGATACGTTTTTGAGTTAAAAACAGAGGCAAAGCACAGCAGCAGAGGGGAATAGAATGCAATGGTCTTGAAACACATTTTTTATAAGTTAACTTTTATTTTGACACCAAAAAATGACAATTCTTTTATAATTTACTTACCTTCATGCCAGTCCAGATGTATATGACTTTCTTTCTACAGCAGAACACAAAGATTTTTAGAAGTATATTTCAGCTCTGTAAGTCCTTACAGTGTGGATGGTGATCAGCAATTTAAAGCTCCAAAAAGCACAGACAGTTGCAGTAAAAGTAATCCATACGACACCAGTGGTTAAATTAATATCTTCTGAAGGGATACGATCACTTTGTGTGAGAAATAGAACAATATTTAATTCCTTTTAACTATAATTGTTTACTTCTGGTGCTCTCCAATGTGCGTCCATGAAGGGAAGAAGTTTACGCTGCCTCTCACTTGACGTAATCTCATTGGCATGTTCAAATGAAAGCAAAACCAATTAAGATTGTGAATAGTGTTCTGTTCTAAAAAACCGAGCTGCACTTCTGGTTGTATCTCTTCAGTTCTCACATGAACATGCCAACTTGCCTATGTCATGCGACAGGCTGTGTGTATTCGGTCCATTGGAGAGTGACCAGAAGTAAACAATTACAGTGAAAAGGACTTAAATATTGCTCTGTTTGTCACACAAAGCAATCAAATCACTTTAAAAGACGTTACTTCAACCACTGGAGTCGTAGTTTTTTTACCTTTACTATGACTGTCTGTGCCTGGTGGGGGGTTGGCAAGACCTGTCGCAACAGTCAAATGTTTTCATCAAGCACATAGAAAATAATTTTAAAAAAAAATACATAAAGAACATTTCCTGTATTCATTTTCCCTAAGTATGTATCTGTCTCATTGATTGACATAATGCTCATTACGGTTTTTTTTTTTTTTGGGGGTAAATAAATTTTTTGGATAGAATAAATTAATTAATAGGTATTAAAGGAATGTCATAATCAACATTATGCCATAAATGCTGTATATAGAGCTTAACTTGTATTGAACCCAAAATATGAAGATTGACAAGCATAACTGTCAAAACTTTATTGATTCAATTAAAATGAATTCAAACACAATCATAGACTTTACAAATATACATTTAATGTTAATTCTTCCTCAAAAATTGCCATTCATTTGGTTGAAACTTGACCTCACCTCCACATAGGACAAAGGGAACAGCCCTACCCAGAGCAAGCAGAACTTAAGACTGATGAAAGATATAGACCCACAGTGGACATACTGGTGAGTTGAAGACAGGACAGATAAATTAGGTCAAGCCTTTGTGGTGAGCAGCCAGTAAGAGTGACAGCTCCATTACCCAGAGGTGGGCAGATGCCCGCAGCATGCAGCTGGGGCAAGTGGGGGGAGAGGAGAGAGAGTGGGGCAGGGTAAGCAGGTGTTCTCCCTGTGGGCAATGCCCTCCCCATCCTCAACCACCAGCACCAGCCCCACAGCCAGGCACACTCCCCATGACACCCACATATGGGCTCCCCACCTGGACATTCAACCTACCACACTCAGCTGAACACCAGGGGAGGAAAACTTCACTACAGTGAACACTGAGCAAAAGACACATATGAGGGATAGACTAGTCAGGGTAGAGGCCATATTTATTATTTTTTAGATTAAAAACAAGGCTGTAAGGGATGGATGTACAGCCTGTTCAGTGGGTGGTATAATACTTTGGTGTGGATCATTCAGCTGACAAAATCTGTAAAAATTTCACTAAAAACTCTGAAAAAATAAGTTGTGATATTTAAACGTGACCATGGACATTTTGATGATACAACCCATTGAATGGACTGCACATCCATCACCGAAAGCCTAATTTTCAATCACAAGAAAATAAATAAGGCATCTTCCCTGCCTAAGATCCAGTTGTTCAGCCTTGATGCCAATTTGTAGTCAAACCCGTAGGCTAATTTGCCAGGGGTTCTCTTAGGAACTTCTTAAGTTTTTTAAAAAATAGGCATATTTCAATTACAAGTAAAATAAGATATGTGGTGAAAATTTGTACTTGAACATAAATTGCACACAATCATAACCCAAATGTCTATTTATAAGCTGTTGTGTCTTTTAAAAATGCACGTTGCTAACCAGTTGCTAAATATGGACTACAACAGTCATCCATTTCGTAAAGCATGTAGCTCACATGCTCATGGTAGTTGTAGTCCTTAATCAGAATTATGAGAACAAAATGCATTTTTAAAAAACACAGTAGCTTCAAAATTAACGTTTGGGGTATGACTGTATGTGACTTTTGTTATAGAACAAAATTAGGAATTTCTCTTCAATTAATTAAAAAAAAAAAAAAAAAGGAAATTCCTGAGGGAACCCATGACTCCAAAATGCTTGTTGTGTCCTGGGTTTTTGGACTACAACCTGAAATGCAATGTTGTGGTCAATAACAATCAAAAGGAGATTTCAAAGAGTTTTATTATAATCATAAGAGTATTTGTATACATATATCTGCTATATGGCCATACATTAACATATAAAACTGTAGTTAATATATTTGGACGTATACTGTAAATTTTTTTATTTCACTTTGGGTTGAAAAAAACATGGTACATATATGAAAACGACCATTTTGGTAGCATTCTGATGATGGCTGAGTATTTGACCATTTTTTATATCAGTGAAAACCATACATGAACAAACTATAAACTGTATGTGATTTATGCACACCACATACATCTGATTTCTGTATGGATTGTGTATTCAGAAATTGCAGCAGTTTGGGATTGTTGCTGACTTGGGTGGGGAAGCCCAAAGAGCCTTAGGTGCAACTGGTACTACATTAAAAACAAAACACCTGCAGTGTGTATGTGTGTGTGTGTGTGTGTGAACTTATTTATTTGGTCTCATTGGAGGTCAGCACTAGTTCTTGACATGGAGACAGATTGCTGTCACAGATCCATCACCTGCGATGAAAGCCACAACTGTATTAGCTTCCTTTTACATTCTTTACTAACAGTTGGGTGTGACCTCTTCCCTGCAGTTTGAAAGTATATTTCCACATGAGTCTCAAGCACATGGCTACCTGGAAGAGGTCTAAGGTCAATTCAAATGTCATATCTAAACCTCTCCTTCAACGATCCCTCTGATTCCCACCTTTGATGTTTCGACACTGTACTGGGGCAGCATGGCAAACAGCACCTGTCCTGTGAAGTCATGCCTGTGGCATCTCTCAGGCTCAAACCAAAAGAGCATGTAAACGAATGCACCCTTAGGCCATCACCATTGGCTGGGCTTGATGTGCTTGATGTACAAGCATGTAACTGATGCTTTTAGAAGTCTCTGCTAAAAGTTGTAAACACTTTTATTGACCATACTTTTCACTCTTCCTTCTCCTCCAAACACACAGAAACAAGAAAAAAGAGGGTACACGGCCAAATTGTGGTGCCATAAGTTGATATGGGAAATGGCTGTTTCTCAGAATGCAAACTGACTGAAAATTGGCAAGACTTCAGGAGTACTCTTTATTGAGAAAACACGTTCTTCTACTCATATTTCCCTAAAACAGCTGAGAAAAGAACATCATTCTGAAATTCTATTCCTTTTGGTTTGTGTACTTCAGTAATAGGCACAGGGAGAGCCAGAAAGGCTATCTCTTAGTTGCGTGTGATGCTCCAAGGGATGCCATTCAGTCATGTAAAGCTAGACACACTCCTTTGTGTTTGCACCAGTGTTAGTTTCTGGTGGAAAAGGTCAAAAAACACTCACTGCTGTGTATTGGTGCATCATAATGGCTAACGGACTCTTTCCTTGCATAATTAAACCAGTAAACATTTCCAACAGGAATATTTTAAGCAAGGACTAAAAAAGGTTCAAGGAATGAAAACGGAAGGTGAAAAGCAAATTTTTTAGCAGAATGTAACCGAAAACTGGAACAAGATGATTTTCAATTGTTCCAGAGTGAAAATTTTATTTTGAAATTCTGGTAACCAGATAATTTTGTTCCAATACATTTTTCAATAATTAAAGGCCAAAGGGTTTATCACAGTAAATTCTTGGAACTACACCACTTAATTTTGCCCAAAAGAATGAAACATGCTTTGATACAGAAGGAACTGCATCACACATTTATTTGCCTAATTGTCCATTGTGGATGTTGCATTCTCTGAATGAAGACCAGTAGAACTATGTATAAATACTACATATACATGCACGGTTAATCCAGATACAAGGAAAACATTATTAGAGATAAATATTTTCTCAGTTGTTATACAATATATATGTGAAGCGGACCCTACCTTCGGGTGTCTCATTTGATGTGCTGCTTTTAAAAATATACATTCATTTTTCGTGCATCACACACTGATAAACATGTAATGCAACCTCATGAGCATGATATTTAATCAGAAAAATGACAAATGTATTTTTTTTCTGATTAACTGTTTTTATTGATTCACAATTGAATAGCAAAACATATATTCACAGAATCAACATTAACATTTAATATTATTCCCTTTCCCCCTCCCAATCCCCAACCACACCCTGACCCTCAACAAATATCCCTGTGGTCACACTTGAATACACACACACACACAAACAAAAAAGAACAAAAAAGAAAGAAAGAAAAAAATAGATTTAAAAAATAAATAAATAAAAATAAATCACACACATTTAAAACTAAACTTCTCACTCCACTGCCCCTCCCCGAGAGCCCTCCAAGAATGCCAAGTAGCTGCCCCATTTTTTTATTAAATTAATCTAAATTACCTATCCTTCTACATGACATTTCCTCAAATGCCGCCACCCTCACAATCTCTGTGTACTACTCTTGAAATTAAGGTGCTCCAGCCGACTTACATCCTCTAAGAACAATCTGTCTGCCGATCATAACACTGAATAGAACCCAATTTTTTATAAATGTATCCCCTATATGAATGACCGCCTCATCGCCTCATTTGCCCCTACAGTCTGGGGCAAAATGAAATTTGTGTGGCCAATATTTCACACATAAAACTCTGAACCCTCAACCAAAATTCTTGGATCTTAACACACCACCAAAAAACATGGGTTGTGTCTCCATCTTCTGATTGGCATTGCCAGCAGGTGGGTGTGTCTTTAAGATCAAGCCTATTTAATCTAGAGGGTGTCCAACAGAATCCATGTAAAACTTTAAATTGCATAAGTCGCACCCTTGCATCTCTACATGTTGTTTTTTAGAATCCTAGCCCACACTCCCTCCTCCAATACCAAGTTTAAATCTTTCTCCCATAATCTCTTGAGAGAAGTTGAAGCTCCATCCCCCAGACTCTGAATTAACAGGGAGTAAAACACTGATGCCTCATGACCTTTTCCAAAAGCAATAATCACCACTTCTAGAGTATCTGCCACTTTAGTGGGGTGTATGCTACTCCCAAAAATAGTACAGAGCAGGTGGCGCAGCTGTAAATATAAAGAACTGAGATCTGGGAATCCTAAAATGTTGAACCATATTTTCAAAGGATCTCAACACTACACTCTCATATAGGTCACAGAGCATATTAACCTCTCTCACAATCCACTCTGACCAGTAGAAAGGGGACTTATTAATATGAATATTATAATTATGCATTCATAATATTAAAACAAAATCTTAGGTATAGGCCTAGCCCACCTTTGTCAACCGGCCTAGGCAACTTACTGAAATGTAATCAGGGACATTTACCATTCCAAATGAATTAATTCGCTATGCTATCAAATTGCTTGAAATAAGAGAGGGGGACATCTACAGAGAGAGATTGCTGCAGGTAGTTGAATTTTTGAATAAAATTCATTTTAATAACATTAACCATCCCAGTCATAGATAAATTTAATGAAGCCCACCTGCCCACATCGCCCGAAAACATTTTTTATTGAAAGGTCAAACTTAACTAACTGAATCACACAAATTTGCTGGGAATAAAATGCCCAAATACTTAATGCCCTGTTTGAGCCACTGGAAAGTGCCCAGCTGAAAAGCCATTGCTGGGCAGTACGCTGTCAGAGCCAAAGCTTCGGATTTAGACCAATTAATTCTGTATCCTGAGAACTTACAATAGGAATTAATAATTCTGTGGAGGCAAGACATAGATCTAATGGGCAGAGACGAATAATAAAATATAATCTGCGTAAAACAAAAACTTATGTGCCACACCTCCTGCCACCACCCCTGGAATTTTTATTTAATTTTATTCTTAATCACATTCATTGCATGGAAAAGAGCAGCTGGAACATTCAGCTGTATTACTCTCTTTGTGTTCCTCAAAAGTCCAAATGGTTTGGAACTAAATCAATATATATATATATATATATATATATATATATATATATATATATATATATATATATATATATATATTGATTATCATATATAATAATAATATATATATATATATATCTTTAAAGATATATATATATATATATATATATATATATATATATATATATATATATATATATATATATCTTTAAAGGACTGTGCACTGCTACAACAATGATTGAGGGTTTAGTCTCAGGTAGAGGTGACCCAGAGACTACACTTGCTGATCCTGCTTTTATCAGGATTGTGTCACAAGCAATGCACTTGACCCAGTGACTTGAGAGCAGGACTGGACCTGCATATAGTGCACTTTGGTGATTACATTACACTAAAAGTGTCACGCCAAGTAAACACTGTTTATTTGTTGAGCCAGACTGAAGAGGTGACAATTAACATATGCGCTAACTGAGCCTGAGGAAAAAAGGGACAGGCAGCAATGTGCTGCAGGTGCGCACGGGCATCCGTTAAACCTTAATAATTTTAGTTTGTAACTGGAGCAACATGAGAGTATAAGAGCAATGAGAGTATGACACAATTCTGAAAGTTAAAGAAGGTAACCGTGCGCGCGGCTCCTAAAGTACAAGCTCCAAGAGTTTCTCTGAATAAGTGACGTCATGTATTTGGAGCAGAGATTCGCGAGCTTAGTGCAGCACGCTCTCGTCACAAAATCAGCTCCCTTGCCTTTACACTTTGCTTTATTAGTTCCACAGCATGCATATTGAGGGGCCGTTCACACCGGAAGTGTTTTTAGTCTATGTAAACATGTGCTAGACGGCCGTCTTTGATTTTTCAGCGTTTCGAGACACAATATTCCCGAAAGATGTCCTGAAATCCATGCAACGGGGATGGAGAGTAGCGCAGTTGAACTTTGCGTTTTTAAAATATAAACAAACACAACAAATATAGAATAAAATAATAAAAGTAGCTTTTATAAAGCTGTGGGACACTGCGAAAGCACTACGTTCTAATTTAAAACTATGATATGAGACTGCGTGTTATGTTGTTAGTATCTGACCTGCAAACAGTCGCTCAGAGATACTCAGCAAGAGGAAAGAATGCAGAGGATGTGGGAGGTTTCTCACGTGCCGCAAATTTGGCCAATGTTGACGCTGCGGTTCACAGAGTGACGTCTCTTCACTGACCAATCCGATTCATTCTTTATCCCTTATAACAAACCCAGCTCGGTTGCTATATAAACGAATTGACAACAAGCTTCGATAAGGCTTTGAGCGGAAAGCTGTGGAAGAATTGCATGCTGTAAAATTAAACAAGAGCATCAGTATATCCACTATGAAGGCGGTCAGTCCGGTGCGGTCCATAAGGAAACCTGCCTTCCATTTTTCGGAGCACAATCTTGGCATCTCGCGGAGCAAGACTTCCCTGGACGACCCGCTCAGTCTACTGTACAACATGAATGACTGCTACAGCAGGTTGAAGGAGCTCGTGCCGAGTCTACCGCAGAACACGAGCGTGAGTAAAATGGAGATCTTGCAGCATGTCATAGATTACATTCTGGATCTTCAGATCGCACTGGAACAGAACCCGCTCGGACAGGGCCCCCCAAAAAAGACTGTCAAATCACTCGGCGCTGATATCAGCATCATCTCTTTCCAGGTAAGGCAAGTTTGATGAACACATCCCATAGTGGTACTTCAAAATGATTAATATAGGTATAATGAAAAAGAAGCATCATGTTAAATCACCAGTAATTAAATTAACATTCGGAGGACAGTATATAAATCTACATACCTGCAGTAATGCGTAAAAGTGCACAAAAGTTACATGTATGTTTTTCCTGGGTAGCTACAGTGAAAGTAATTGTTTGCCTCTGTTAATTAACAGCCCAGTAACCCTCAAAGAGATATCAGCTCAGATGACCTCATAGCCCTATCTCGTTGACACGGTAAGTTGGATGTTCTACACTGAGCTCGATAGTTCCACATATGATCAGACATATGAAGTTGTAAGAAAGTTAAACTTCCAGTTTTGGCTGTTTGCCAGTTGCACACCTGTTTTGCATGCTGTAGAGCTACTATAGGCTACTTGATCAAAACATCACTGACGACCAACAAAAAAAAAAAACCAACAACATAGGAACACTTTATTTTAAGTTAGATATATCTAACGTTGTATAAAGCTTAACACTGAACACTTTCGCTGTAATTTTTGCACATTTAAGCGCATATGATTATTCTATATATTTTGAATTTTTTCATATGATTTCACTGTAATTGTTACCTGCTAATTCTACCTCATTCATTGTCAGTTTGCTGTTTACTCATTTGCACTGGCCGGTCTACCATTTGCATCTCTTCTAATTGTCTCTTTATCATTTATTTGCTAGATCATGTATAACACACACACATAATATATATATATCTAGCTATTTGCACTTCTGGTTGGATGCGATAGTTGAATTTAATCTAAATATTAAGAAACTCTCATATAAATTAGAATAATTTATGAATTATTGACCTGTTAAGAACTGTATGATGTTTAAGAACTTGTTATAAAGTTGTTATAATGCCCCATGTCTGTCAGATGCCCGACCCCTCCATCTGGAGCTGTATGGGATTGCCCGGTATTTCACAAGTGTTTGGTTAAAAAAAAAAAAAAAAGAAAAAAAAAAAAGGTCCTGCGGCTTCCTCCCTGGCGCCAGTCTGTCCGGATCTCTGCCTTTGTCTTCTCTAAACACGTCTCTCTCTCTCTCTCTCTCTCTCTCTCTCTCTCTCTCTCTCTCTCTCTCTCTCTCTCTCTCTCTCTCTCTCTCTCTTTGCAGGTGTTTCGGTCATGGAGCAAAAACAGGACTTTGTGTTTTCTTTCTTTTCCTTTTTTTTTTTTTTGGTCCGGTGTCATTCGCCTGGACTTCGTCTTGAATGACAAGGATTTCCCTCAAATGGACATAAAACGATTCTGAGCTGACTTCGAACTTTATATTCTTTCTTCCAAAGGAAGATTAAAAAAAGACTGGAGACATTTTAAAAGGAATGAATTACGCAAGTAATGTCAAAAAGAAGGATCATTGCTTGTATGTTGATTCGTGTTGGGCAAAACGAGAGCGAGTTTGAACACCTCTAGTTCGTCACAGGCTGCGGACATTGTAAAAATGTACTATTATTTTCTCTTTCTGCTGGAAGTGTGATGTTTATAATATTACAGACATTTTATAATTAGGACGTAAATAGCACTTTTATACATAATTAAATTCTAAGTTTGATGTTGGTGACTTAGTCTGAGCTATAATTAACCATCCAATGTTTATATTGTATTTTTTTTTTCTTCCTTTTCAAATACATAAAGCATATTAACTTAATATCCCTATAGATGCTTTAAAGCTCTACTCTCATGTTATGAAGTTTGTTTTGTTATGCAAATGCCATGCAGTCATGTTCTGGGTGTGGGCTCTCATAATAGACCTTTTTCACACTCCCGGTTTTTGAATGCGGAAGTAAACGTTTACAGGGTAAACATCAACGGTGAATGGGTGACAACAGCAAATATTATTTTCACTTACCCATTTGCTCCAAGTGCAAAAGAAAAAAAATCCACTATTACGTTTGAATTACTTTCCAGAAGGGTTAAAAAATAAAAAGTGTTGGATCAAGACAGTCAGATGAGAGACTATGCCAAATTTACCGTCACTCTCTCATCAGCTGTAATAGAAAACCTCTCGCAGTTTTGGTAATTCGTCTTTTTTTTAAACAAATTTCTGGGTAACACAACACAAAGAATAATGTTGTAAAATTTACACTCAATATTTAAAAAAAAAAATGATATATAAAAAATTAGAGATTTGTGCTGATAAGGCGGAAACGCGTCACCAGTCTGTGAAAAAGGTCCATTGTAATGCACAAGCTACGGGTGTCACCCATCTGTAATTTACGATGCTAAAATAAGTTTACTCATAGCAAACCGTTTCTCGGTTACTCTCGTTTCGAGTGTATATAGAAGAGCAATATTATAATATTTTTTTCCTCTTAAAAAAAAAAAAGACTCAAGGGTACATGTGGTCAATGTGTATTTATTTAATTCCACATAAAATACAAGCATCACAAAGCACATTTTACCTTTAAAGTTACCAATAGTAGCTGACTGCTAAAGACTATCATCATGGGGGGGGGGGGGGGGGGGGGGGTCAAAAAGTCTAAACTATAATAAATATTTCACTTTTTAATTTTATAACTTGATCCATGCATCTAGCACTCTCAGTAATGTGATTTTGTTCCATCAATGGATACTGTAAATACATTTATCTGTAAGACATTAACCAGAATGACTGACTGGTCTCAAGGTAAAGTTTTCACCTCTAGTATATGGAGTTCCGGTTTCTAATTTGCCCATATTGAACTTTTTAATTTAATGAATAAAAATTTGATCTGTACGTCAGTGAATGTATATCTCCAGCGGGGATTCTGTTTGAATTCTGCTTAGCTATTTAACTTGAAAGGAGCGTGAGCAGTGCACCCTCTGTCACTCACTGATTAAGGCGCAACGAGCACTCATAACTTTAAAAATTATAAGCTAATGCTGGATCGCCACTTCTTATAACACACATGAATGAAATGGAAACTCCTGCTCAAGAACTGGAGATGTGCATTAGACACTTACCTGACGAAAGCTACTTCAAAAAGTAGTGGGGACAAAATTGTAAAAGGCAAAAAGTGGTAGGGACATGTCCCACCCGTAAATGACACAATTTATCATAGAGCATGCAGTTCCTACAGGCTAATTTAATACTCACTGCAGTCTGACACATGCTTGTCACGGCATACTACTGTCACTACAGCACAAGGACAGCATGTACGCATGCAATAAACAACTCAATACAGCACATTTCAAAGCCATATTTATGATTCCTCTGAGAATGACCGCTCCTATTACATGTTTGTGTAGTGTTTAATGCCTTTCAATGTCTTTTAGTTTATCGATTCTGCGGTTTCATCATAACAAAGGTCCTACAATCTTTTCTTTTGAGAGACTACTGAAACTTTTCCTACAGCTGTGATTCTGAAATGCTTTGTAGCCATTGTTTAGTTTGTCTGTTCAACTGTATTTAGCAAGGCTGACATGTACAAGTTTTGAGCTATTACTACTGTATGAAAACGGCACTTATACACACTTAACTTTAACTGATGGATTACTAGGTGACGGACTATGTGAATAAACACCACTTCAACTACACGAAGCATTTAGAAAAGTTGCAATTGACCACCATTACACATATTTAAACATTACAATAAACATGCGTTGACACCATAATATAGGACATTAACTGGCCTCAAAAGACCAGACTCCATCAGATACAGACATTGCCTACAGTATGCTTTCTCGTTCCTCGCCTAAGTTGACCATCTCAGAGGACACTTTGAGGATTTCTGGGGGATCTCCAGGGTTAAGCCCCCTCTTCAGATGCACCACACGGACGTTCTCATTTTGAGTGGTGGTGGAAGTGGTGCTGGAACCAGGCGTTATGATGACATCACTGCCAGTGGTGGTGTTGGAGCTATCTGTGGGGTGACGAACATTGTTTCCCTGTTGGGCGTTGGTGTTGTTATTCAGGGTGGTGTTGCTGGGTATTCGGTTGAGGTTGTAGCTCTTGGAGGATGGCCAGCTCTCCTCAGGACTGCTGGCCAGAAGACTGCACTGGTCCTCAGAGCAGATGGACATGCGGGTGATAGCTGGGTCTTGTAGGCCACTCAGACCACTCTTTTGGGTTGAATTCTCCTCATCCAGCTCGATTAGGTTTGCCCTCTCAGACTGCGAAAGGTCGGCTTCTTCGTCTTGAAGAGAATGGTTAGGCGAGCTTTCGTTAGAGCGGACACCCGAGTCAGATGAATCCTTCTTGTCTGAAAGGTAATCTTTACCTTTGGTCAAAGATCGATCACCAGCCCCAGAGGCTTTATTCTCTGGTTTCTTTCCATCCTTAAGCAAAGGGGCACTGTCAGATTCCTCCGACTCTTCATCATCACTGGTCAGTTTCTGGTAACGTAAACCACCGCCAGCCGCCTTCAGCTTCAGATCGGCACCCTGGAAGAGGCTCACCTTCTCTCCAGATGTCTTGCGTCCCAACAGAGACTTTGATGACCCATGATCAACCTTCTCATCTTCTTCTGTTATGGGATCTAAAGTGTCTGCTGAAGCGAAGTCAGTATTATCTGTTGCTGACTTGCTGCTCCCTCGTTTTGAAACAGATTTCCGTCCATCCTGGTCACCATCTTTCCTCTTGTCATCAGAGTTAGAGTGCGGGCCAGGCTTCTCCATTCCTATCTCAAGCTGAGCCATCGAAGTGATGTATTCCTGATAGGCATTACGGTACTCTAACTGCTGCTTATCTGTTAGTTGGCAAATTTCATGAGAGGAATCCTGGGAGTTGAGGCTGGACATGCTAGGTGTACGGTGAGTTGTGGCCTACATAAGACAAAAGATAGTGGAATACCTATTATTATACCCAAATAAATGTCTAAAATGGAATGGCTTGGTAGAGGTCTAACAAGAACCTGGAAAGAAACGCTTACCATCCATGTGGGGTTGGCTTGCCTTGGAGGCTCATCCAAGCCCACATTGCTGAGCTCCTCGAAGCTGAGGTTAAAGTTATACATGGGTGAGGTGTCTGTATTACCAGCTCCTCTGTGAACGGATTCTCCAGTATGCCTGCAAGGCTCCACATGACCAGCCATGCTGCTGCCCTGCTCACTTGGAGCCTCCTCATGTATGATCTGGCTCTCCACATGACGGAGCTCTATCACCTGCATAACACCACATCCATTAGACTAATATCTGGTTGTTTATGTCGGGATACTTAAATACAGCATAATTTGGCAGTGGCTAGTTGTGCATCTCAAAGCATTGATTTTTTTTGTACTGCATACATTTTCTTAGTTAAGATTTAGTTAATTTTACTGGAAAACAAGAAACATACTAAATCTAAACATCTAAAATGACATAAGTTTTGATTTTAAATCTTGTTTTCAGAGTTATCTAACAAAATTAAGTTTATTGCTTAAAACAATAAGAAGAAAAATCTTAACTGCCGATCAGTTTAGAAAAACAAACTTGTCTCTCCTTTTAATTAAAATGTTCTTTTTACCCCTTTGGGAAACATTTATTTTTGTTTCAAGCATAAACCTCACTTAATTTTGTTTGATAACTCTGAAAACACGATCTAAAATCTTACAATTATCTAACAAAATTAAATGAGGTTTATGCTTGAAACAAAAAAACTTTTCTCAAGGGGATAAAAAAAATAAAAAAAGTCATAAAAAGGATAAAAAGGATGTTCTTTTTCTTCTTGTTTTAAACATAAAACTTACTAAATTCTTACATTCCTGTGAAAACAACACAATGTCTTATGTAATTTGGCATCTCAAGTGAATGTATCTTGTTTTCAGGACATTTAGATATTGTTACAGGAAAATGAGACAAAAATAATAATTTTTTGCAGTGTGAACATTGAGGTTTTGTATTATATAATGGCAGTCAGTAAATACATTTCTTTTTTATCTAGTTAATTATATGATGTGCTTATTAAGGCTTATAAAATAATGTATTATACATTACATTAATATTGTCATAACTCAGGAAAAAATACTTACTGTTGTCCTGAAAAGCTGCCAATCTCCAAAATTCATGTTCATCTCTTTCTTCAGCTCATCTAGGTTACATTGAGACAGAACTCTGCCATTTATGTTAGCCTGAGAAATAAAAAATAAGAATTTAGTGCAAAACTATTTTGTGTGAGATGTTATTTTTCTCAGTGTACAATTATTATATATAATTAGAAATAATTATTATATCCACATCTTACCTTCTTAATGGTGGCAGTATACTGAGCCATCATGCTCTGGTCAATGCCTTCGATAAGTCTGACACGTTCGCACACAACATCTGTGCTCATTGAGCCTAGCAGAATTGAAGGGGTGGCTGACACCACAGAAGCAGAGCCCTGATACATACAACGGACCATACAGAACCATTAGTACCACTAAACTACATCAGAACAGTGTGCAAAACAGATTCTCTTAAGTCTCTGAAGACTGCTTTCACAAAGGATTTGAATTACCATGCAGATTGTTAGAAAAGAGCCCAAACTACCCAAGGAGTTGGAAAAGGCCTTGAATTAAAATTCAAGGAAGCGAAGGATCTAAAAGAGGTAGGACTGCAGAGTATGTAATGTATTTTGAATGTATTGCTGTTAGTAGGATTTCAAAGAGGCCTATTCTATTTCAAAACAATGACGTATAGCTACAGCGATAAGTTGCTAAGAAAAAGAAATTAATAATAAAGAAGTTGCACACCGGGTTTGTTAGTACTGGAGTGCTGCATCCACCACCATAAAACGTAACATTTGGTATTATGCAGCTTTCAAATAGCAACGTCTAATTATAACAAAACTATAAGTTGTGACCTCACTATGTGGACTATAAATACAGAATGTGGCACCTGGGTTCTGTACTACTTCAAGTTCTCTGTCAGATTTGTCTCTGACAGAATCCCCAAAAAGTTTATAATTTAGGCCACACTACGTGAGAAGCAAAATCTTTCAATGGCTTTTGTGTAAACAGGCATCATTGAAACAAATGTATTACTGCAACTAAAAGGGTACAGGTGAGACACAGATGGGACTTTTTAATATCTCATGAGGAGAGAAGCTTGAAAGATCCTTCTGGAACATGTGGCAGGGGAAAGAGAGAAGTCTGGGGAAGGAGTCCAGTTTGATTTGTGACCATCTAAATGATGTTGCATGTCAGCAGTTAACGTGGCCCAAAAAATATTTGGGCAGTTAAGCCACAGTTAATATGTTTGAATTTCAATGCATAAATATAACAAAATATCAAACAGAGTGGAATCTGGAATCAAATGATGCCACAGCTTCTCTCAGAACTAACTTAAACTTTTCTGAGCCATTTTTGCGATTGCATCCAACCAACTAGTGCCAATGTGATTTTTAGTGAATGTACTGAATGACACAAGTTCCCCCCACAAGTTCACAAAGTTGTCCTAGCAAAGTAACCATAGTATCGCATTAACTACAGTATACATGTTCCACCAAGTTTGACAACCAGATCTATTATTTTATCATGTAAAACCAAACTTTTTTTTAATATTATTTTGTTATATAATGCAAAGCCATTCATACACCTACATGTGGCAAAAATGTCCAAATAATATTTGGAGCTACTGCACTTTTTACTTCCCATTCGGCATCTATACACAAACACCTTACTTCCCCACTGTGAGTGTGTAAATACATTTATTTTCCCACAGTGCATGCTGGGATTTGAGTGTTCAGAGCTCTAGAGTGTGTTAGTGAAGGTGTGTGAGGGGGCAGCATCAGCAGAGCAGCAGAACTTAAGCCGAGTCTAGAAGGATTCAGTACCTGCTTCTTTTTCAAAGATGGTACCTTACCCTGCTTAAGGAGAGAGAGGAGAGGAAGGAAGAAACAAAGGAGGTGAAAATAGTGAGGGAACCACATTCAAATCATGTTGATGATAGGAGGATGGAGAGAGAGAGATTTTAAACATTGAGCAGATGAGTCTTTCTCTACAGCATGTGGGAACTGATGGACTGCAGAAGGCTCCGGTGAACATTAAGGCAGCTGGTGTTTGACGTCACTAGTGCAGTAAATGTGTGAACATTGGCAAGTTGCTATTCTCACAGAAATGGAGCTAAAATGTACCAAATGCAGAACACGGTCTATATGTTTAGAATAATGAATATGAACATCTTTTTATGTCACACATTACACTCTGAGAAAAATCAATGAAAGCATCATATATAAGAATTGATCTGGATCAACAACATAAAAACTGTGAAAACAAAACATTTATGACAAGGGCTGGGTGATAAATAGTAATATATAAATCAATGTTTTTCATTCTTTTAATGATATTCAATTTCTTGCTTTTTTTTATTTTATTTGTATCAATATTCATGTTCTCAAAAAATTGCTTACAAGGGTGATTTATCTTTAATCAGAGGAATCATCTTACCAACCAAACAGTAACTGATGCAAAAGTAGATTAAATATGTTTAATGCAAGAAGAACAATATGGTATAAATCTAGATAAAAATAATCAAAGCATGTTTTTCCTACTTAAATGAACACAATAATTCATTATAATCATTTTCATTTAAATACACAAATACATTAAATCAACAAAAACTATTAAGCATTAACAATTGTGATAATTATAGGATTTTAATTAATTATTTTATTTAATAGTTATTTTATTTTAATAGATTATCTTTTTTGTTTTTTATTTTTATAATTTTTTTTTTATTATTTCAGGATTTTGTAATGATGATATAAAAGAATAGCTTGAGTTTTATATATATATATATATATATTTTTTTTTATTTTTTTATTTTTTTTTTTTTTATATAGATTCGCTGAAATAAATCAAATTTACAAACTCTAATGTTGCTTTTGTTACTGACTGAAGATGCAACTGAAATATCTGTCTTTACAAGTAAGGATTGTGAAACTAGTTTAGCAAGTCTTTAGGAAACTTGCATTATTTATTATATTGCTTAATTTTATATCACCAGGAAAATCATTATGAGTAGATTTCATGAGCACTGCATGTGAATATTCTATATAATCGCCCAGCCTTAATAATGACAAATTATTACGACACATTTTTAAGAGAGTTTTAAATTAATGTTTAAAAAAAGGAAACATTATCTGCATGGCAAAAGTTATGTGTTAGCTGTGGAAGAAAAGTACATCACCTGGTAAACTCTTGCAAGAATATCTATTACTAATACTATTCTCATTCTAAAAACACATCACCTAGCAGCTATTGTTCATGACTGGTACTTACGGGTCCATTGCTAGGGTCCCTGAGATAGCTGGTTTTAATGAATGGACGTGGAAGAACATGAGCAGGGAGGGAGCTGCCAGCATACTGCCGTGGCAGCTGGTATAGATGATGGGGGAAATATGGCTGGGAGACCAAGTGTGGAGGAAACAAAAAAAGTTTAGGGAATGAAAACAACAGAAAAGCATAAATATGAAAAAGCAAACCTGTGAAATAATGAGGTGTCTTAGCAAATATTCACTCTCACTCTCTCAAACACACATTTTCACTCATTTTCTCATGCTCTCTTCAAATGCACAAACACTTATGGGACTATTGGGAAAATGTACCCAAAAATGAAAATTGTGTTAACATTTACTCACCCTCATGTTGTTTCAAACCCCTAAGACTTCTTTATATAGAGCGCAAATAGCAGATTGTTAGCCTTAGTCACCATTTACTTTCATTACATCTTTTTCCATTAAAAAAAAAGGAATGATGACTTAGGTTAACATTTTCCTGACATTCCATAAAAAAGAGAAAGTCATACGGGTGAGGAACAACATACAAGTCATCTCTTTAAAGTTGTTCATTAGGCATGATGTAATATGCACAAACATGTAGTATACCCACATAAACACCTCATTTTATTACATCGGGGGGCTTAAAAAAAAAAAAAAAAAAAAAAAGGCTAAACACAAATGAAAAACAAAATGACAATAAAATGAAGTAAAACAATAATTGGAACACAAGAACAGGGAAATGAATGAAAAACTGTCTGGGCGGGCATGTGGAAAATGTTTGGCACGGGGACTGGAATACTTTAAGGTGTGTGCTTGTCCAAGGGACTTCCCTCATCTATTAAACTAGACGGCATGCCTGGTAAAGCTCCCTGAGGAAAGTTAAGTCTAAAACACGGCTGAGTCATCAATCTTTGCTTGACACTATTTATCAGATTTAACTGGACCCATTCCACCTCAATATCCCCCAAAGAGCAGAGAGACAGAGCTCCTAATAATAGAAAAAATTATTAATATGAATACGTATGAATACGCTTCTCTTAATCTTAAACTATCATTTGCATGTTATCCATTTGGGCACACTCACCCTGTTGTAGAATGGGTGCTGTGGCCCGACCATGCCACTGAAATAGGCGCTGTGGGGCTGAGGAGATACACCCGGTGGGTTATATGGGCCATTGAAGGAGGCAGTAGGGGAGCAGGCCGAGGACTGCTGACTGTAGACTGATACTGGGCGCCCCTCCTGCAAAGGCATTGTGGGATAGGTGACACCACTCATGTTCACCTGCTCCCGGGCAGCACGCACATCTGAGAGAAGAACAGAGAATACAGAACAAAATGTGAAATTCATGCTTTTGAATAGTAAATGACTGAGGAAAACTAGCTGCTGTCATCAATTTGGTACAAGACATATTAAACAAAGTGAACTCAGTGTTTTCTAACCAGATAAAAAAAAAGAAGAGAGAAAAACACTATCTGCTAGCTACAAAAATACATACATGTTTGTTTCAAGGTGAGCTAATTAATAATTTTAATAATATGTATTTATAATAATATGTATAATTTTAATTATAAGTACATAATTTTATACTGTAAAATGACTCTCTCATTTTCCCAACTTAGTTTTGAAAACTGTTAGTTTTGTGCTTCCTGTCAAAAAAAAAACCAGCCCATTAAGATTTTGAACATATTTTAAAATATATATATTTTTATTGATAGACAGAATAATTGAACTGAGCTTATATCGGGCCAGTGGAGGACACTCCCTGGGGGGAAAATAATAATAATAATCATTACATAATAAATGAATAACCAATTGCTTGATCTGAACAAAATGTGTGTCGTTTTAAAGCTTAGAATCTGGACTTTACAATGCATATAGATGATACAACCAATTATTAAATATTGCTTTTTTTATTTGAAAATAAGAACCATTTCATCCTCATCATTTGCTAATTTGTTATCACAACAAATACAGTGCATTCATAATGTATTCAGACCCCTTGATTTTTTCAAATTTTGTTAATGCTAAAATGCTTTAAAAAAAAAAAAAAAAAAATCATATCAGTCTACACTCTAAACCCCATAATGACAAAGCAAATGCCAGGTTTTTGAAAAAGAAAAAACTTAAATATCACATTGACATAAGTATTCAGACCCTTTGCCATGACACTTGAAATTTGTCTCAGGTGCATCCCATTTCTCTAGATCTTTGGGATGTTTCTACACTTTGATTGGAGCCACCTACTGCAATTTCAATTGATTGGACATGATTTGGAATGCATGACAGCTGAAATGCATATCAGAGCAAAAACCAATCCATGAGGTCAAAAGAACTGCCTGCAGAGCTCAGAGACAGGACTGTGTTGAGGCACAGTTCTGGGGAAGGCAAAAAAAATAATAAATTTGGCTGCATTGAATGCTCTCAAGATGCTCTCAACGGCCTCCATAATTCTTAAATGGATGTTTGAAACAACCAGGACTCTTCCTAGAGCTGGCCACCCAGCCAAACTGAACAATCGGGGAAGAAGTGTCTTGATAAGAGAGGTGACCAAGAACCAAATGGTCACTCTGATTGAGCTCCAGAGATCAGGTGTGGAGATGGGAGAAACTTGCAGAAGGAAAACCATCACTGCAAAACTCCAATGATCTGGGCTTTGTGGACAGACGGAAGCCTCTCCTCAGAGCAAGATGCATGAAAGCCCCCTTGTAAATTGCAAAACAGTACCTAAAGGGCTCTCAGACTGTGAGAAACAAGATTCTCTGGTCTGATGAAATGAAGATTGAACTGTTTGGCCTCAATTTCTGGAGGAAACCAGGCACTGCTCATCAACTGCAAAATACCAACCCGATTGTGAAGCATGGTGGTGGGTAGCATCATGCTGTGGTGGTGTTTTTCAGTGGCAGGGACTGAAAAACCTTCCAACAGGACAATGACCCTAAGCACACAGCCAAGACAATGCAAGAGAGGCTAAGGGACAGCTCTGTGAAAGCCATTGAGTGGCCCAGCCAGAGCCCAGACTTGAACCCAATAGAACATCTCTGGTGAGATGAAAATTGCTGTCCACTAACGGTCCCCATCCAACCTGACAGAACTTGAGAGGATCTGCAGAAAATAATGGCAGAAAATCCAGGTGTGCAAAGCTTGTTGCATCATACCCAAAAAGACTTGAAGCTGTAATCGCTGCCAAAGGTGCTTCAACTAAGTATTGAGTTAAGGGTCTGAATCCTTACGTTAATGTGATATTTTTTAGTTTTTTCTTTTTAATAAATGTGCAAAGTTATCAAAATCTGGGTTTTGCTTTGCCATTATGGGGTATGGTGTAGATTTATGTGAAAAAACTAAATGTGGAAAAAAAAAAATGAAGGGGTCTGAATACTTTATAAATGCACTGTAAATTCAGAATTGGCTAAACCATAAAAAAGATGATATAGCCATACATCATTGGAAAAGTTTCAATTAGTAGAATGCAATGAGAAAATTAGTTTCCCAATAGAGGCCAAACTGCAGTGAGTATTAGTCTATGATATTCCCACTGACACACATTTATATACTAAACAGGAGTGGCTTTGTCATGTTTTTGCTTATTACTTCCTGAAACATCATATTATGTTGTGTTTGGGCTCGTTTTAGTCAGAATAGTCTGCTGTAAGTTACGATATGTCATGGTCTAATTTCTAAGTAAAAGTAGATCTTGAAATATTCCACAAAGTGTGTACATGGATAGACTGTGCACAAAAGGGAACTCAACACACAATGTGTGTGTGTGCGTGTGTGTGCGTGCACGTGCACACATTCCGTAGACTTTGTGTGCACACACACATCCACATAGCTCATCTAAAGGATTGGTCTGATCCTGAATACTTAATATTTCTGTATTTTGTAGTCTAATCCATTCATTTCCAAAGGCCGGTCATTTTTGACCGGGAACACAAGTTTACAAAGTGAAATAAAACCAAACAAATGTGAAGAAAATGGTCAATTGTTTTGTGTTTTTAGATACCATATGTGAACTAAAGTCAAGCAGTCTTATTACAATTGGGTTAAGTACAAACAAAAAAATCTTAAGAAAAAAGTAATCTGGGTCAAAATGACAAAACCACAACATAAGGGTTAATATGCAGAGAAAACTGTAAGTATGCCATTTATAGGTTAATTTCCCTATAAAGTGTAACCACTGTGCAGTGTTTCCCACAGGATGTTATGACACTGTGGTGGGTGGACATTTTAAAGTTAATGCATCAATCTATTCAAGCAAAATTAAGAGACTAGGATCTATGAAGAACTTTGTGCTCTTGTAAACACTTTTGTGCACTAGTAGCAATTTAATCATAAACACATTGGTTGAATAGATATGAATGGTGATGACACAGCAAAAAAGTCACACCCTCAAAGCATGGTAAACGAGACTGATTTAAACTGAAACTACTCTGACCTACTGCCCCTTTCTCAGCTATCAAAATCGCCTGCTGTCCCTCCCTCAGGGGAGGCTATCTCTCCTGCTGCCTCTTCTACTACCTGGAGAAGCTGTCTTTTCTGCTACAAAGAAACAAGTAAAAACGTTAAAATTCCACTATTAGATTATTTCTTGATAAAAGTCAATGAATAATCTGTTTGGCTATTGACTTCTAACTAACTATATCCATCTAACTATGCTAGCTTTCTTAGCTAGCTACCTCTGTAGCGGTTTCTTCCTTATCTGGTGGTGGATTTCGTTCTCTCCTTGAAATATTTAAAAATGCTCATGGTCTGAAAATCAAAGGTACAAACATTAAGCTTAAAACAGTAGCATTAACATTATAAATAGCCTAAGGTTACATGATGAGGCAACTTGCTCCTCAGATGCTAAAAATTGTTACGCTGTCAGATCCACTGGTAATAACGCTAACGTTAGATAATTAGCTAATGTTATCTAGCTAGATATAACGTTACATACGTTATGCATTGTTTTTCACGACAAGCAGCCGGATATGTCAGTTGACATATGTGAGGAGACTGACTGGGAGTGAGAGATGCTTTGCCGAAGCAATGGCGAAAAATACACACCGTTAGAGAAATGTTATGTTATTATGAGAACTACAAATATTTTCGGTTCATTATGAAACTGTGGCGGGAAAAATTAGCTAATAATAAGAAACACTGCTGTGACTCTGTTTAACCACCTCAACACAACATTTTTAGCTCAACCAATGGCTTGTGTTTTGGGTGGGACTATCAGTTTGCCCAATCAATGGAAGATGGAGGTAATGTTCGGAAAAATATTTTAAAAAGAGTTTTTATTTCTGCAATTCCAATTGGTAACACAACAGGCGCAAAAACTTGACACTTGACAAATTATTTACATTAACTTGCTAACAATGCTAGTTGTCAGTATTTTTCTAGCTACATGTGTTTAAACAAACAAAATACTTTTAAAGACAGACATTTACCTGCAATGATCTCTCTGAGTTTTGGATCTAAATTAACCGTGCAGGGGAGGAAGGTGCGGATGTCCCGAGCTGCAAGCACTGGTGTACGGGAAGAAAGGAACACTTCAAAGCTTCGTGCATCTCCATCTATCTCCAGCAATGGCTCCACATCTTTAGTGGTTGGAATATTCTTGGAGATTCTGTCAGGGAGTCATAAAAACATGAGACAATAATAATATTTTAAGGTTTGTTAAAGTTACTTTTGCAGCCATGATGCTTTAGCTAAAACAATGCAGGTTTTGTGAGAATTGCTGGCTTTTACATACCCTGGCATAAATTATATCAAGCCTTGCCAGATAAAACAAATATGGTGATGGTTTTACTGAAAATGGAAATGATGCGAATATAACTCAGCATGAGCAGCATAATATCTTCATTTCATTTTGTGTTCCTGGGGCATGGACTGCTTTTAAAGTGGATGGAGTGTGTAGACCGCCAGTGTCAACACACAATGCAGCAATATTACTGATGTTTTGGAGGCCAAACCTCTTAATAAAAATCACAAAATTCATATGTTTCCACTTAAGCAGACCTAAGGGTTTTAAGAAATGTTCTTTAAACCCCTCAAAATGTCAGAATACACCCATACTGTGGATACATTGGCTTCTCTGTTAATGTTTGGGTACAATAAGGATCAAATATTGTTTTCCATATTTCTATATTGTTGGGATGGTACAAAGTGTACATAAAGAAGTAAACGATGTCATTACATTTCAAGGGTAACTTTCCCCTGATGATATGACAGTATCTGTGCAATGAGAAAAGTCTTGTATGAATAGCATAATCAGACTAATCACCATAGGGAAGCCTATCTAATGATCTGGGGCTGCTTTCCTTGGCTTAATCCAAAATTCTGTGGCCTCCCATTATTTGTTTCCAGGAAGCCTCCCAATGGAGACATTTTTCTAAAGACCCTAATGGGCAATCTGACAAACTACATGCAAAAATTGAAACAATTGTTCAGAACTAAAAGTGTTACAAGATTACATTGACAAAATACTTTTTTTGAAAGTTACAATGATCAGGTTTCTTGATCGGTGTGTAAGAGTTTGCCTAATTTTTACTGGAATTTAAAAAAAATATATAAAACTACTTTGATAATGCCTGTGGTGATAAATTAAATGTCAAATCATTTCAATTTAAAAAAAAAAATCTTGTTTTCTAAAGATCTGCACATGCTACAGGATTATGTTAGTATTACTGTTTCTTTAAAACACCTTACCTTTCATAGATGGCTTTCAGAGTAGTTTGATATGGGATGCCATCCGTCTCCTCCAGGTAGAGTATGAGCCAGGATGTGCGATATGGCCACTGCTCGGTTAGGTTAATCCAAGATGCAAGCCGGTCCCAATTAAAATTTATCTGGTTGGCCCTCAGCAAGCGGCCTGAACAAGATGACATAAAAGAGCAGTGTTGAGATTTTTTTAATTTAGTTTCTAATTGTCCAATTTTGACCCATAAATTAAAATGAACCCTCCATGACCTTTCTAGTCATTTACAAATATGGTATAAGGATTAAAAGAAATCATCAAAATTCAGACTAATGAAATCACTACCGTATTATTTATATGAATTTTTGTGAACTGGTTTGACTAAACAATTTACTCACAAATAAGACATTAACACAGCTTGTGAGCAAGTTTTACTCTATACAAGAGTACATATAATAGTGCACATCACATATAATCACTACAGAGATTTCCATGACCTTTCATTCCCCGGCACCCTGTTTGGGAAACGCTGTTCTAAGACTGTGGGAACACCTTGATTTTATTGATTACTTAACTTAGTGAACAAAAAAACAAAAATTATTCAACACATTAAAACCCTTAAAGCTTGAATACTGACCTGTGACTGACACAATATTGAGAAGTCTCCTCATAGTCTGAGGACTGATGTCACTGAACCAGTCCTCAGTGACTAGTAGTTTGGTGAGGTCAAAGGACATCTGACGTGTAACTGACCTCTGCATCTGTCTACGCCGGTAAGTATCCTGAAGAGAGATGAGGTAGGTTACATTCAAATAATGTTTACCATTAAACCCCATGACTTCATGGAATAAATGGAGCGAAAAATTTCAAGGGAAAAATGTAGGAAACATTGTGTGATATTACCACATGACATGGCAGAACATGTTATTACATTACCATCATTAGATTACACTACAATGAGACAAATTGCATATCAAGTGCAGATACTAAACCTAATGGGGGGGATCAAATTGGATTAAATTTGGCCAAACGGTACAACTACAAAATCCAGCTAAATTTCACATGACTATAAAGGTAGGTTATTAATAAAATCTAACAAAGCCCTCTGAACAGAGCTGTAGACAATTGCTTGTCCTTCAGCAGATGTGGCCTTTAGTTGACTGAAAAAGGAGCATTTTCATTCAACTTACCCTGCGGTTTAGAGTGGTCTTACTGCTAAACTTTGTCTGTTCACCCAGGCTGTTCTGAGACAGTTTTCTGTCCAACTCCTCATGCCAGCCTATAGCATAATGAAACAAAATAAAAAAAATAAAACATAGTTGCTCTTTAAATATGTTGTTGGGAAGTCTTGGAAGAAAGACAGAAGATATAACATATTTGGCTACAATTTGAAAAATCAAATGCACAGGGAAGTATATTTACAGACTTAATTTTAATGACCAACAGACCTAAGTCCAGGAAGACAACATATTGAATTTTAAACAGATGAAAACAATGCTGTGAAACAGACTTGCAGCCTTGGCATTCACCGCATAAAGGTCCTAGGTTAAGCCTAATTTTCACAACATGTTTTCTGGAGCTTTTTTGGCAACCAGAGTCATAGACAACAATTGTAACTGAAACAACAGTATGAAACATTGAACAGACTCTCTCTTTCACAGCCTCGTTTGCATTCCCATCAAAATGTTAATTACGACACTCCTCTGAATATGGTCCATTGGATTTAAAACAAGAAAGAGACAAACCCTCAGAGTTCCCCATCTCTCCATTAGCAGGAGTGGGCGCACACATCTTCTTTGCACTGCTGAGGCCTCGGCTGTTGAGGAACACAGGCAGGTGAACAATGTTGCGCATGTAGTCATGGCCGTTGATGTTGGAGTCCCGCAGCACGCTGTTGAGGTTCTGGTTTATGGCTTTGATGATGATGTGAGGATCACTGGCAAAGACAGAGATGAAGGGACCCTTGGAGAACAGCACCCTCACCTAATCAGGAGGACAAATCCAAAAAAGGTTCTTTGTTGCAGGCCTAAAATGTTGCACATCACTAAATGTCTAAAATTCAACATTATCAAACTTTTGTGATTTTCATAGAAACACATGTATCATCTTAAGAACATACTTAAGCCAACAATAACTTGACATGTGCTAGTTCCCTAATCAATATATGAGACACAGTACAATAGAAACTCATTATTACTGTTCTTTAAAAGTATAATCACGTTTAGGGCAAGAACACCACTAAGAACACTTAAGTTGGAAAAATAAATAAATGTCAGTCTTATCAAGATCTCAATGCAACAGACTAAATGAATAAGGCATGTTGTTGGTTACTGCCAACTAACAGGTCAGTTCAATAAGTGGAGGAAGGCCAATCCTTGTTAGACAATCAGCAAAGCCAGTTCTAAGAAACCATTCCTTTATAATAATTAATGACATAATTTCTTTCAGTTTTTTGTGATCTATATAGCAAAACATACTGATTTCAAAGGTTATTGCAACTTGAGAGTGAGACAAGTGAGAAATAGAAGGATGTTTGTTTTAACCTATAAATTGTGCTACTGCTAAAGTATAACAGGCAATTACATTTATGAATGTGGCAAAAGCTATTATCCAAAGTGACTTGACAATACATTTGTGGTATACATTCTTATCAGTTCATATATTCAGTGGGAATGGTGTTGAAAGCACAATGCTCTACCAGATGAACAAGAGGAACACAATTAGATAGAGCAGCTAAATAGCAACTGGCTCCACAACTGCTTTTTCTCACCGTGTCTAGCATCTGTAGTACTTTGTCCTGTTCGCAGGAGTCCAGACCATCGATGATGACGACTAGACGCGTCTGGTTCTGGGTGAAGCCATCTATTGTCTTGGCCATCTTAGCCATGAGCTCCACTTCATTCTTTAAGACCTGAAAAGTAGTATCACAAAGATCAAAATGTCAAAAGTAGGAGATCGTTTTACATTTTAGACAATTTGGCCACTAAATCATAACAAATTATATCTGTGGAAGAAAATGCTCTGTCTATGACCCCGTGTATGTATACCACTTGTGTATGACTATGTAGCTATATAGGTTACCCAAAAGAGCTCCAGGAGGTTTAAAGCTCCTGTGAAACAAACCTTCATAAAGCCCTCACTCTTCAGCTTGTGCATCTTGTTGGCGGCACTGTGCAGCCTCTTCCTCTGGGAGTTAAGCACTGAATCTGTCACCTGCCACCAGATGCGGCACTTAAGCACCAGCGCCAACCCAACTACACTCGCCATGGAAACCAACACTGCATTCACTGTCTGGTTTTCCCCATCCACCTTGAAGACTGCCAAGAGGGCCATCCCCATAATCAAGCAGGCCAGGATGAAGAGGAAGATGACAAAGGATGGGATGCAACATGTCCTCTTCCACTTATTTTTACCTGGGAGTATATATGGTCAAATCATTAAACGAGAGATTGACTTCTAAAACAAATGAAACATAGTCTACCTGAGTATAAGCTCCAATATTTTCAAAGATTGTTAAGATCCCATTACCTTGAGTGTCCTCAGTTTTGAAGACTCTGAAAAGTCTGGTGGCCAGGAAGCCAAACTCTCTCTCACAGGCATCCGAGAGAGTAGCAATCATTTCAGCCATAGACGTCTCCCCACCCACACTGGATAACCTATTATAGTCTGTGAACAAAAACCTGCCAACAGATAAAGAGTAAATCAAATGCACCTATTCAGATAAATCTTATCAATCAGTCATATTCAAAGCAAGCCTGATTTTTTGGGCTTTCTTCTAATGAAAACATTTTAAAAAACAAAATCAAATACCACAGTTGGGAAAACTGAAAGTACTAGTTTTAGTTTAGATTTAATTTTTTCAATGTTTTCTCTTTTCAATTTTTATTTTAGTTGAAGTATTTTATGGTTGGCAAAGTCTAGTCTAGTGTTACTGCTTGAGGCATGTTCATGTTTAATAAAGGCGGATTGTAAAGGTTTCAACTTTTATAATATACTGTGCATTAAAAACTTAAATGTATTTATTCATTTTATTCTAATTTTGAAGTTATGAAAAATACATTGAAGTTTAATTTATTTCTAACCTTGTTTGTTTTTATATAATTATTTTTCATATTAGTGGTGTAATGCTGCATGTAACATTGGGTAGTAGACCACTGTCATGTCCGTATAAACAGCGCATTGTGGTCACAAACGGGAAGCATAAAATAACAAATGGGACATCCACATGTTGTTATTGATTTAATGAACACATGCATGTTAAGACCGTAAGAGTGCAAGTCTACATCAAGTACACCATTTGCGATAGGGCCGATACCACCTTAAGATTTTTTTGTTGAATTATATATCTACCTTACAGGCAGTGCGCGGGTGGTCTGTTCCGGCAGTTCAGGTGGGTTGACGAACATGAGTTTAAGCAGAAGCTCCAAGTATCCAATGTGTCGGGCCAGACTGGTGCTAATGACCCACGCCCAGTTCCAGTTCTCGCCCTCACGCCTGCTCCCAAAGTACACAACCACTGTGAAGAGATGGAGAGTTTACACCAAAATGTATTATATATCACTGGTTAATGCTACAGCATTATACTGTATGCAGTAGAGCAAGGGATACAGTACCACTATAAACCAGTGGTTAAAACTCATGGTGGTTCGCAATAAAAACCAATGGGTGGCAAAGCAGGTTTGATAGGGTCAGAGAGCAGCGAAATCATTGATATTTCAAATAATACCATATAATCGTACATAGTTTGGATAGCAAAATAAATAGGCCTATTTACTTTTAAAAGCATAGAGGAAATGTGTTGTATGTTTTATTGTTGATGTAAAAGCCACAGATCCAATCAAATTTGGGATGGTAAAACAGTATTTTTAAATTCATCTGACACTTGGTAAAAGCCAGCCATTTCCCAACATGGACAGGTTGTTTGACATGCTGTCATCAGGGGGTGGTGACTCAGTGGTTAAGGCTCTGGGTTACTGACTGAAATGTCAGCACCATCAAGATACCACTGTTGGGCCCTTGAGCAAGGCCCTTGACCCTATCTGCCCCAGGGGCGCTGTTTCATGGCTGACCCCAGCTTAGTTGGGATAAGCAAAACAACAGCATTTCACTGGCTCTGAACCTGTACTCAGCACAATGACAATGAAGTTGAATCTTAATCTTAATCCTTAAAAACCTTTATGCAATTTAAAGGGATATACAACAAAGACAACATTAAATACGGGTTTAATTTTAATTTTAATGAGGACAAAAATGGTTTGTGCCAACCACAATGTATTTTGTGCAGTGAATAATGAGACCGTCTCTTACCGAAGAATACGTAAAGCAGTGCTAGGATGCTGAGAGAGATGGCGATAGCCAGCTTAGGATCCACAGTAAAGCCGAGCACCAGAGCCACAGATCCGCACAGCATGAGTGATAACAACACAACCAGCCAGGAAAACTGGAACAAAGGTTCCACCTGCTGACCTGCAAATGTCTTCATCTCATCTGAGAAAGAAATATGAAGATTTATCCACCAATAAATATACACCAGATGCTGCGAATTGAGCAGTATTAAACATATCAAGCTCAAAAATAGCTAAAAAGCTCCGTACATGATCTACATGAGTAAACTGTGCTTTAAAATATCCTTTTCAGGTCACTTTCCTAGTTTACAATGAGCAACTCTAAATATCGCTCACCTTCCAGTTTCTTGAGCAGGAAGGACTTGCCGCTGCCCCACTGAGCGTACAGACCCACACAGATGGGCGGCTGCATTGTGGGCTCGCTCAGGATGTCAGCTAAAGCACTGCTGTACAGGTCATAGCCCAGCATGTCCCCATCTGACTCTGTGGGGGACAGATGTCCTAAAGGGGACAATACAGAGAGGGGAACAAATACACACAGGCCACACATGATTATTAATTAAAAGAAAGCAATGTCGAGCAATAAGGATTGTGTATACAGTATTTTAGCACTGAAATATTACTACAACAATTGTAGAACACACCACATGGATAAAAGTGTGTGAAGACCTAAACAGCATATGATATGTGTTTGTTGAACATTTCATTTTGAAACCATCAAAACTAATAGAGTGTCGGTCCTCCCTTTGCTGCGGTAACAGCTTCCACCCTTCTGGAATGGCTTTCCGCTAGATGTAGAAACATGGAATATGAGAATTTGCTCCCATTAAGAAACAAGAGCAACAGTGAGGTCAGGCACTAATGTTGGGCAAATGGGGTTCAGGCCAGTCAGGTTCTTCCACACCAGACTCCGCAAAACATTTCTTTAATGACAGGCACATTGTGTACAAAGGGGATCTGTTCCTCCAGAGGCAGCACCTTGGGATAGTTCACCCAAAAATGGAAATTCTCTCATCATGGCATTTCGGATGTATATGACTTTCTTTCTTCTGCTGAACACAAACAAATATTTTTAGAATAATATCTCAGCTCTGTAGGTCCATACAATGCATGTGAAATTTGACACATTTTTGAAGCTCCAAAATGCACATAAACACAGCATAATTGCAATCCATATGACTCCAGTGGATAAATCTATATCCTCTGCAGCAATATGATAGGTCTTATTGATTACTTTTATGCTGACTTTTTGTAACTTAAAATTTTGCCACCTAATCACTTGCATTTTATGGATTAAAGAGCTGAGATTTTTTCTAAAAATGTTTATGTTATGCAGAAGACAGAAAGTCAAACACATTTGGGATGGCATGAGGGTGAGTTAATGATGAGAGAATTTACATTTTTGGGTGAACAAACCCTTTAAGGCATCATTTGCATGCTCCAAACACGAAAGCTGCACCAAAAGTTTTTCTTGTTTTGGCCATATTATAAAGGTAGTATTGTATGTATTCTTCCCCAGGTGGGAAATCCCAGAATGCACAGTGATGAGCGTGGTGGAAAAAAAAAAAATTCATATGGGCAAATAAAGCAAGATAAATTTGTGTATATATATATATATATATATATACACACACACACACACACACACACACACTTGTGCGGTAATCCATTTATTACTGAAAACTATTCACATTTTTTGTTTGTTTAATAATATAAATTATTTGACCTAAAATGTGTTATATGTATAATTATTCTAATTGGCGTATCATGTTGTTCGTCGCACATCATTTGTTTTGAAGTTGCGAGTCGAGTCTCCCGTGCGCAGCTTGTGAGGAGCGTTATGAGAATGACGCGTGGAGTTGCTGCCTAAGAAGAGCGTTCCAAATCAGTGTCTTATGAGGCTCCAATTCAGTTATGGTAGGCCCAATGGGTAGGTAAGATACAGCATGGCAGCTCACTTGGTTTTGGAACAGACCCAGGGACTTTGGCACACCCCATTCTACTAAAAATGTTTCTCTAAGGAGATATCATGGCTGTATGCTTGATTTTATGCACTTGTTAGTAATAGGTGTTGCTGAAATGGCCAGACCCCTGAATTAAAACGGGGTGTTCACATACTTTTGGCAATGTGGTGCATGTTTCATTTCTTTGGTTATGAATTGCAGAGGGCAGGTCTCAAATTTTTTTAGATTAATTTGAGGAGTGTTGGCCAATAGTTAAGCTCATGATGGAGAGCTAGTTACAGACTTACGGGCTCCAAAGATCTGGGTGAGGATGCTCTTCTGGTGGCTGCAGTCGATGTTGTAGGGTGTTTCTCCAGCCTTGTTGGGGCGGTAGAGTAGGCGGCCATCTTTAGGGTTACGGAGGAGGAGCTCAGCCAGCCTCCGGCTCCGTCCACGTATAGCGATATGAAGAGGTGTGTCCCCTTTCTGCAGGCAGAGAGAGTGCCATGTTTCAATGTACGGTTTAATCAATCACCATTCCATTATATCCATGAAACTGTGACTAAGTTTTACCTTGTCCACTGCAGACACTTTTGCCCCTTTGTCCAGAAGCAGCTCCACTATTTCTATGTTCCTCATCTTGGTAGCTTTGATTAAAGGAGTCTCAGAATCCTAGACACAGACAAATAAAGAATCAAGACAGGCTTGTAACGATGAAAGCACCAAAATAATCAGAGTTTTGCTGTCCTTTACCTTAGTGGTTGTCTCTGTGTCTGGGTTACACTGCAGTATGTCTCTGACCATGGTTGCATTACCTTTCTCTACAGCCCAGTACAGAGCAGTCTTATTTTCCTGTAACAAACAAATAGTATAGTAATTTCAATTTCCTTGTAAACATCTCCAACAATCTGAACATGCATGATTCAATCACTTGGTGTTTTCTATATGCATATGATTAACTTTATGGCATTGCAGGTACATTACCTGTCCTCTGATGTCGATATCTGCATACTTATGCAGTAGTGCTCTCACAATCTCAACATGCCCCCCTCTCACAGCTCCAATCAGCACTGTGTCACCGCTCTACAGGTTTACAGCACAACACAGTCAAAATACATCAAAACTTTCAATCCTTATGCATCAGTTTACAAATACATTTCTGTCCGATTCTATCTGATTTCTAAGAAAAGAAGCTGAAAAGTGGTTCAGCCCACCCTGTCAGGGATGTTGACGTATGTGCCGGCATCTAGCAGGTCCTGCACAATCTCAGTATAACCCTCTTTAGCTGCGATCATCAGGGCTGTGTTGCCATCCTTATCTGTCATGTTCACGTTAGGGTTCCTCTTCAGAAGTTCTTTAACCACCTCTGTGTAACCTCCCTTCACAGCCACTATCAATGCCGTCATGGAATTCTGAGTGAAAACGGTTAATAAAATAAGAAACTATATTGAGGGCTTCTGCTATTATGCTGCTAAATAATGCCCAACAAAAATATAGAGTACATACCGCCCCCTCCTGGTCAACATCAGCTCCATTCTCCAACAGGTGCATCACACAGTCGTAGTGTCCCTTTCTAGCCGCCCAGATTAGTGGGGTGGTGCCGTACTAAATGTATAGTATGACAAATTAAGGTTAAATATGAAGGTCTATACCTTCTCTTACTATAAACCTGTTAAGCACAGTTTGTGAGGTTAGGTTAAGCAGCAGAGCTCACCTTATCAGAGCAGTTGACTTTGGCTCCATGCTCTAGCAAGAGCTTAACAATCTCTGCATGACCTCTACCGGCTGCCCAGATAATGGGGTACACGCTGTATTGCTAAAAGACCACAAGATATTAAAGGCATATTTTAAAGTTGCACTCAATAATTTTTTCCTTATTTAAAAAGTTTTACTTCTAAAAAAAATAATAGTAATATTTAAGCATGTATGAAATTATGACCACCCATGTGAGATGAAGAGTTCAGTCATATCAATAACCTTATAAAAATTATTTTATTTTATATAAGGCAGGGGCGCCCTCATGGCAGCAGCCATGTTAGGAACACATGACCAGCTGAATACTTCTTGCTTAATCTCAGTAACTGCCCTGTTACTGGACACTTTCATTCATGGATTAAATTAATCCTGGTTTACTGTGAATAGTGAATTTCTACAATGGCAACTGATAACTTCTGGTTGAATGATACAGCTTCCAAGCCACTAGGTGTCACTGTAAGCCAATGGAAGTTACTTCGACATACTAAAAATTACTGAGTGCACCTTTAATCAGTGTATACATGTATTAAACTTTTGCTGCGTCCCAATTCGCCTACTTATACTACGACCTAAAAGTATGTACTCTTTTTTTGAAGAAAATGTACATACTTTTTAGTGTGTAGCAAAAGAGTATGCACGTTCTGGGACATACTACGAAGACGTCATGCAATGGAAGAGAACGTGGTTGCCTAGTTACGCACACCGCGACAGTTAAACAAACATCGTCGTTGGCAATGCGCCAGTTAATGAGGCGCTCAGTGTCTTCATCGGACCCTACAAGATAAACACGGTACTTTTTTTGCACAACACAAATCCATTAATATTATGAGACAATAAAATATAACTTTAATTAGCGCTAAACGTTTAAGTTCTTACACTTAAAAACTGAGGGCGCATCTCCGCTGCCGCATCCGGCCGCCATGTTTGCATCATCTCAAAGCTCCTCCCTCCCGCACGCAATGGGTTGTGGGCAATATTAGCCGTTAGAGTGTGCATCGATCTGCACTTCAGATTCTGACCGGAAATAGTAGACCATCCGGGTATCTTTGGAACACTCATTTCAACATACTACGATTTGGGACGTACTAATTCTATTTTCAAATACTATTTAGGACGGATAGTATCCGAATTGGGACGCAGCTTTTGACTATTACATGAAACATTCAGCAATACTTCAATCTAAAAAAAAATGGCTTGATTATTTCCATTACATTGTAAAGTAAGTGTACAGTAATTAGGTTTAGGGTACTAGTATAGGAAGTTCTTCTTTCCTAGCTAAATGTAAATTATTTTTATGCACTTGCTTATCTCATTTGTGAAAAGGTTCCTTATCTTTACCTGTCCAGTGGTGTTTGGGTTCGCCTCGCTCTCCAGTAGGACCGTGGCTACTTCAACTCTGCCTTTATATGAAGCCCAAGTAAGGGCGGTCCAACCCCCCTGAATGACACAAAGCCACTCTATTTAATATGATAGGATGGGTGCAACTTTTTCAAATTTAATTACAATACAAAATAAAGGACATGCATTGCTTTCGATTTTTAAAGGAATAGTTTAATCATTTACTCACACGCATGACTTCCTTTCTTTCTTGGAACACAAAAGGAGATGTAAGAAAGATTAAATGGAGATTTAGACTAACATTCTGGCTAACATCTCTTTTTGTGTTCCACCAAAGAAATTGCATCATATGAATTTGGAACAACATTGGGGTGAGTAAAAAAATTAAAGACTTTTCATATTTGGGTGAACTATCCCTTTAATTCTAGTGTATCGTTAGTCTCACCATGTCTCTGTGCTCAATATAAGCACTGTTTTCCAGCAGCTCTTTCACCACCTCCACATGCCCCTCCTTAGCTGCAGAGATCAGAGCGGACCAGCAGTCCTATTAGGAAAAAGCACAGAGACCGGTCGCTATGGAAACTATTGAACCATTGGCAAATGTCACCATGGGAACAGTGATGGAGTGCACAGTAGCTGTACTAGAAAGAAAAGCCCTCAGGCACAGTTATAATAGGCACCATAACTTATTAAGTAAGGTTCTTCATTTTTGACACAAAAATAAAGGTTATACAAATATGTTCAGAATTTATTTTAATTATTAAATTATTCCAATCACAATCTAATTATGATATTTATCTTCTTTTGTAATATTTTAATGACAACATAATTAGCTGCTGATTAATGGCAAATCTTCATAAAATTCAAAAAGGATCTAAAACATCCATTTAGAATACCTGCACCACTTCTAGTTGGTAAATGCTATTTGAATATCTACAGTAATTGAATGGAAACAAGATGAACTACCAGCCAACATTCTTATAAAGCTAAAGTGAGCATTTTCTCACCACATCGTCCAAGTTGACATTTGCTCCCCTTCGAATGAGCTCTTGAACTATCTCAAGACTGCCCTGCTCTGAGGCCAACATCAGAGGAGTCTGTCCATTCTGTGAAAGATCGAAGACAGGGAGAGTGAAAGGTCAATATTTTAGCTGACAATTTTAAATTATATTTCACTTTCATAGTTTATAATAATAGTAAATTAACTTACGTCACTTCGACCATCCACCTCTTTGAATTTGTCCAGATGGGTTTTTATAGCTGCCAGATTCTCTTCCTCTACATAGCTGAAGAGGTTTTGGATGGCCAGAGTGGTCATCTTGATAGAGGTTGTGGTATCCATGATTGGCACTCAATACTGGGACACCCTGAGAAAATAGATGAAACTCAGTCACTTCCAGAACACAGAACAGACGCCTTTTCTGTATACCCTAAAAAATTGTTGGACGAAAGCGAAAATTGATACATTTATATGAAAGATCTTTAAGAGATTAAAGTATCACATTGCTGGTTAGTTTGAGGGACAGAGCATTTGTTCCTCACATGAGGCAAGAGAACACACAGGCAATAGACTTCAAATGCCAGGAGCGAGGATGCTGGAACTGCAAAATGTTAAACAGAGATAGTCTTTTTTTGCACTTTCTCTGAATGCCAATCCTCGATAATATACCTGTTTTCTCCTAATATCTCTATAGACACACGTTTTAAGCTACTCCAATCTCTTTTTTATTCCACCTCTTCTAATTAGTGCAAATAAACAAGTTAATTAGCTAGTGAACAGACAGATTAGATTACTCTTTAAATTTCCCTTTCCTCAATAAATAAGAAGCTATCATACAGGCTGACAATAAATGAACTTAGGCTTAATAGTATTTAAATATAAGGACAATACACACAACATCCTTCACCACCCTGTACTGTATGGCAAAACTGAAACCACATATTTTTAATGATATATTACAGCATTTGACATTAATTTGATCAGCACTGGAATGTGGTGCTAAGTTTAACCCTAAACAGACACTGTATAAAAAGGTTGTCATTGCAGGAAAAATACAGAATGCATGCTGTCTACAGCAACACATTGATGGACAAAAACAAAGAGAATATGGCAGCTCAATTAAGAGTCCAAGCAGCTTTCTGCTGCTCAGTCTATGAAATATGACACCAAAGTTATTCTTATGAACCACTATGTGACATCTTAACCAGCACACTCAGTATTAAACTGTCAACTGCATTTAAATGCCTATAGATGAAGTCTGTGACTGCTGTCTGTCTACTCTGCAATGACATAGCATTATTTATGGGACCAAGAGAGGTTAACGCCTAGTGTCCCCAGTGAGATGGTGAGTCCTACATTCCATAGCAGATACTAAAATATCTAGCCTATCTAATGTGATTTCTGCTGGACGTAATACAGTGTGCCGGTCAACATATACATACATATACATACATATATATACATATACATATATATATATACATATATATATATATATATATATATATATATATATATATATATATATATATACACACATATATATACACATATACATACACACACACACACACACACACACACACACACTGGGGGACGGATGTTTGGAATAATGTACAGATTTAGCTGTTTCGGAAGGAAATTGGTATTTAATTCACCAAAGTGGCATTCAAATATCTAGACAGGCCCCATTTCCAGCAGCCATCACACCAACACCTTGTCCTTGAGTAATCATGCTAAATTGCTAATTTTTGGAACTAGAAAAACACTTGCCATTATATCAAACACAGCTGGAAGTTATTTGGTTCATTTAATGAAGCTTAACATTGTCTTTTATGCAATAGACTGGCATGTCTTAAGGTCAATATTAGGTCAAAAATGGCAAAAAAGAAACAGCTTTCTCTAGAAACTGGTCAGTCACTCATTGTTTTGAGGAATGAAGGCTACAAAAGGTGTACACTACAGTCTTCAAAGACAAAGGACAACTGGCTCTAACAAGGACAGAATAAGATGTGGAAGACCAGATGTACAACTAAACAAGAGGATAAGTACATCAGAGTCTCTAGTTTGAGAAATAGACACCTCACATGTCCTCAGCTGACAGCTTCATTGAATTCTACCCGCTCAACACCAGTTTCATGTACAACAGTAACGAGAAGACTCAGGTGTACAGGCCTTATGAAGAATTGCAAAGAAAAAGCCACTTTTGAAACAGAAAATCAAAAAGAAAAGGTTAGAATGGGCAAAGAAACAGACATTGGACAACAGATAATTGGGGAAAAAAAAAAAAAAAAGGTTTTATGGATCTTAACCCCATTGAGCTTTTGCTACATCAGACTGTAAGGTGCATGAGAAATGCCGGATAAGCCACATCTATGGCAAGTGCTACAGGAAGCCTACAGTGCATCCGGAAAGTATTCACAGTGCTTAATTTTTTCCACATTTTGTTATGTTACAGCCTTATTCCAAAATTTATTAAATTCATTATTTTCCTCAATTCTACAAACAATACCCCATAAAGACAACGTGAAAGAAGTTTGTTTGAAATCTTTGCAAATTTATTAATAAAAAAACGAAGGAAATAAATAAATAAATAAATAACATGTACATAAGTATTCACAGCCTTTGCCATGACACACAAAAATGAGCTCAGGTGCATCCTGTTTCCACTGATCATCCTTTAGATGTTTCTACAACTTGAGGTGACCAAGAATCCGATGGTCACTCTGACAGAGCTCCAGCATTTCCGGCACCGCTCATCACCTGGTCAATACCATTCCAACAGTGAAGCATGGTGGTGGCAGCATCATGCTGTGGGGATGTGTTTCAGCAGCAGGAACTGGGAGACTAGTCAGGATCGAGGGAAAGATGAATGCAGCAATGTATAGGCTAGAGACATCTTTGATGAAAACCTGTCCAGAGTGCATTGGGGCAAAGGTTCATCTTCCAACAGGACAACAACCCCAAGCACACAGCCAAGATAACAAAGGAGTGGCTACGGGACAACTCTGTAGCTTCATACTCAAAACGACTTGAGGCTGTAATTGGTGCCAAAGGTGCTTCAACATAGTATTGAGCAAAGGCTGTGAATATTTATGTACAAGGTTTTTTTTTATATATATAAATTTGCAAAGATTTCAAAAAACTTCTTTCACGTTGTCTTTATGGGGTATTGTTTGTAGAATTTTGAGGAAAATAATGAATTTAATCCATTTTGGAATAACATAACAAAATGTGGAAAAAGTGAAGTGCTGTGAATACTCTCTGGATGGACTGTAGCTGGACAAACTGACAGCTAGAATGCCAAGGATCTTCAAAGCTGTCATTTCTGCATGTGGAGGATTTTTTTTAATGAGAATTCTTTGAAGCCCCCAATATATATATGTGTGTATGTATGTATGTGTGTGTGTGTGTGTGTGTGTGTGTGTGTGTGTGTGATAAATGGGATTTGATTGATGTAAATAAAAGCGCAATCTTAACTTTTCTGTTAATCTAATATTACTGATTGTCTAAATATTATTTTAATTCGATACTGAATAAATGTATTTCTGGAAACAAACAGGACGGGCTGTGTCTCATCAACAAGGTCGACATGTCTGCGTGCTGATGCACTGACTTACTGCCTATGACGATTCATCGACATCAAAACAACCTTGAACAGATAAACTATAAGTATATTAATACATATACATTAAAAACCAAACCACAATTATCAACTGTGGTGAAGGCTGCAGGTTGATACTCGTTATTGACATTTAAATAGCCAAGATTTACAAGCTGAGCTGTCAATCATACGCGGCATCAACCCATTTCAGGCGATTTAAACCCGCATCTGCTGTATTACGAGCCGTACCTCAGAGAAGAAAACCGCTGTAATGCTGTGCTGTCTGGGAGTCCGTTTGGAGAGGCGTATTTCTCTTCAAATCAAGAACTACGGCGCTTGTTTCTTCCTATTCACCATATTCATCAACAGCCATTTTGTAGTAGAGCTCTGTGCGCTGTTGTTGCTGGTTCTTCCCGCCGGCAACCCTTCACAACGCACTGCGTGACGTCACTGAAGAAGGAACGATCTAGTATTAATCTCACCACACTTCGGTCAAATGTGGCTGATTGTGTGTGGTGTTTTTTATGTTTAAATAAGAGCAATTTTACATTTTAATTAAAATTTGTTAATTTTTTCACTTATTTTGGGGAGTTGTCAAGTAAGCAACATACGTAACACCAGGGGTTTCCAAACATTTGGATGATTCCAAGAACCTCCAAAAATAATAATTCCTTTGTGAGGGACCTCACCCCTCTTCCAAAAAATTAATAATAAAAAATAATAAATAAAAAAAACAAATGCCGCGATATATTTTACGGCTTCGTTATAAGACACACGACTCATTTATAGGCTACTTGTGTAAGAAAAATAGTAAATGTGATATTTTTAATAATTTGACAAAATTAGTCAATAATTATTATATCATAATGTAATAAATACACTATCAAACTTAATAAACAACTAAATAACTGGATTTCATTTTGAATCTAAATCCAACAGAAATTAATACAATATTATCTAGACAATAATTATTTTGTAAGAAGTTGACTTCTATTCTAACTATTAGAGTAATTTAACATGTACAAACCATGTAAAAAATAAAATAAAATGTAATTCAATAAAAATGTATTTGAAGTCCACAGACAAAATGAAACAGTAATAATATCAAGTCTTATCAAGCTACAGTATGTCTATATCAAAATGTCAGCAAAATCAAGTAACTTGAAGTTGTTTGAAATGGCACAAAGTGCATGGTTTATGTCTGTAGGACAAAGGGCAGATGTTGAGCATGGATTACTCAGGTTAAAGCATGTGATAATACATTGCTTTGAAAATTATCGATGTGAATTTTAAAAAAAAAGCTCTACTTAATTGTGGATTTGTGAGGATTGTGGTTACATTATATAATGCTTCAGCAGTACAAACCACAAATGAGTTGTAAAAAGACTTTTTAATCACATAATATGCACACACACACACACACACACACACACAAAATATATAAAACTAAAATAAATCCAGGTCCACGCAGACAATGTTTAAACAGATCCAGTGGTCATCCTCTTATTTATTTTTATTTAACACTGACATAAGCTTTGTTTCTAAACTTCAGTGAGGAAATCCAAAATGATCATTACTGTGCATACAGAATTACTTCCTTATTGATTTAAAAACACTGTTAGTCATTTGCAGGGTGTTACCTCAACATTTCAACACAGGTTAAGAATTACTTTGCAATGCTTCCAGTTTAGACATTGTTTGTCTGAGAAATACTTTTATTTATGGGAAAATAATTTCTGGCCTTTAGAGTGGAATGTACAGTATATGTACGTAAAACTTTCAGAGATTTGTGTGAAGACTACATAGACAAAACGTTACAACAGACCATATAACAAACATAACATGACAAAGGGCTGAGAGCCCTGTTTAAGTGGCACCGCTATGAGATCTCTTGTTGTCTTTGAAGAGAACAACTAATCTTTAAATTTTGTGGGCAACTTTATACTGTATAAACTCCTTTTATCTTTTCCCCTTTCAAAAAATGACTTTATTATTTTCATTGGTACTTCAAACTTTTTGTTTTCAAAGATAATATTGCCAGCTTTCTTCAAGTGGTATCTACCTTGTGCCCTGCAAGAAACTTCTATATACAGCCCAGTAGAAAACCACCAGGTTAGGACACTAATACTGATTTACAAAGGCAACGAAAGATTACAAACTATTTTTTCTTGGCAAGTCATCTATAACTCCCCCTTATACCAGTCAGATTTGATTCCATTATCTCAAATCACTGTTGAATCCCGGCAGCACTATAATGAGCCAAGGGCCGACTCACTCTATCACAGTCCAGGCTGGTTGGTTTATTTGTGAGCTTTAGTTTGTCTGATTCTCTTCAAGTGTGGCTGGAGAATAGGTACATTTGCCCAGTCTGTGTGTATATAGGGATGTGGTGAAATGTCCCAGGACTCATGTGGCTTTTTGCTTTTGGTTGCTGTTGCTGTCTGTAGTCTCTTGGCCTGGCTGGAGGGCAGACTGCTGTTCTTTCAGCCGCAGGTGGCGTGGTTTCACAGGTAAAGCAATGGCCAACATTATGCAGCCTATGTGAATTGAGAAGTACCATGACCTACAGAGTGATGAATAGAGAAGTTGAGGTAATTAATCACTCAGACACAGCAATGATCAATTCATTTATGTTATCCTGATCTGAACTTCGCGTTAGAGAACCAGAATTTTAGCACAATTTTCAATCAGATAATTGCAACACATTCAACACCGCTGGATCCACAGATGCAAGTTAAGGTTTTACTATACAAAACAGAAGCCATACATCAACACTGTCCAGAGGCAATTTCTCAGGGCTCGGTCTTCAGAATCGTGTTTTGCTGTCCAACGAGTCCACAATTCAAATCACATTCCCCAGGCCAAAGTGGAAAATGACCACCCAAGCTGTTATCAGGTCCAAAAGCCAGTGTCTGTCATGCTATGGTGGTGTGAGGGCACCATTAACTCCTTGTTTTTAGTAGCATTTTCCATACTGTCTCAAATTTTTCAGAATTGGGGTTGTATTTTTCCTCGATCTTTTGAAATAAATCTGATAAAATGTACAAAGTAAATCAGTATTGCAAACAAACTCATCAGTCCAAAAACACAATAAACTAGGCTGCAAAAACAACTCGTTCCTAAAAAGGTTCAGCAATCTGGTCTGCCCACTCACAGTGAAATAAGGAAAAAACAGGACAGATATAGTCCTTTTATTCCTAAGCACCAGAGGAAGAAGATGCTGTTATTCCAATTAACTAATGATAAGTGTGTTCTAACGGGAACATTTGACAAAGGTGCTGTTTTTGGCTCTCAATATCAAAAAGAAGTGATTTTCCTTTTTCAAGTAACCAATCTTAACTTTTTGCATGACACATTTCAGCACATATTGTTGAACAAGATGGCTTTGCAAAGAGGCTGTTTTTGAAAGATGGCTCAGTACAAATAGGGTGCAAAGGGGCTAAGGGCACCCTTAAGGAAATTTTGAAAATTGATGGAGCAACATAATTTGTGTGAAAATAAATAATAATGGAAGGTTGTTTAAAAAAAAAAAAAAAAGGTGGTGAAAAGGCCCCTAGTGGGTTTAAAGTGTTATTGTGTAGATTCCGGGGAAATAGTTATAGGGAACAATTTGTCTGCTTATTCAAATAATTTTGAGACACCAAGATGCTTTTTTGAGTAACAAATTAAGATGATGCTTACTCAAAATAACCACTTCAGAAAAGAGTGCACCATTTCCTGTTAATTTCAAATATATTTGGCACTTTCATACATCACAAGTATTCTATAAACAAACAAATCTCTATTATGATTGGATGAGTCAATGTGAGCCCACCTTGAATATTTTTCATAACAAATCTATTCGCCCTACTTTAAAAACAAAAGAAATGTGTTTAATAGGGGCATTTAGACCCTGCAGCAGGAGGGCTTTTAACCCAAAAACTATCCTTTCACATACTGGACAGTTATTTAAAAAAAAAAATTATGACCTTAAACAAAACTTAACATATTAACAGACTCTTACTTTGACTTTAGCACCCTTGGTTAAGAGTAAGTAAAAGTAAAAAAAAAAAAAGAAGACCTGTTTACATCCAAGGGTCAGAGAGAGAGGGTGGAAAATGGTCATGTTAAAGTAAATTATTACAGTTTTCAGTGCAATAAACCTTAATTAACAGTAGCAGTGGACCTCAGGGGGATTTTATATTAACAAATGCATTGAACTCATTTACATGCACGCTGAACTCACCAAAATCAGCTTATTTAAAAAAAAACAGACAAGGCAAGAAAAACATGTTTACATGAGATTTGAAATAATAAAGTAATTCATGCTTTTGATGTCAAACTGTAAAGAGGCATGTGCAGAACACTTGTGCACATTGGATAAGCCAGTAATAATGCCTATTAAGGTGTTTATGTGCAACGCAAAAAAACGGGTAGTGGGCAAAAATATACCCATCATATCGATCGGTTTGTTCATGCGCTATTTATGACCTTACACTGATAAACGAACGCAGTTAAATGTGTTTACATGACTACACACATTGTCGGCTTATAAAGCATAATCAGTGTAAGAGCTTGTGTGTAAACATCCTCACGGACACCTTAAATAAACCTTTTGCATTTTTTTCACCCACCTGTAGAATTTGAGTGAGGGGCCCACAGAAAGCAGCACAAAGGGGACCACTGTGTAACAAATTGCTATCTGTGTAGCTGCCCATGTGATGACATCATACACAAACTTGTGAGTTTGTGAACCCAAGAAGTATGGTCTTACATTGTGTCTCACCTGAGGGAGAAAGGGAAACTCTACATTTAGAGGAAGAAATATACACTGTGGAATGCATCCGACTTTCAAACACAAGTAATAATGCATCACCATTAGCCATGCATTTAAAATGTTGGTGAGAGTCAGCAGTTTTTTTTAAATAAGTATCTTCTTAATTTCTTAATCTTATTCACATGAAAGTTAGATGAATATCCCTTCTGAATTATCCTTTATGTTTGGTAGAATGTGATGGCACTCACAGCTCTGGCTGCAAGAGTGATGACAATGCCAGTGAGGAAGGTAAGGTAATAGCCTGGGTAAGCCCCATGCCACATGGCTGACAGCAGGAAGGTGGCAGCAGTGGGGTTATATGGACAACGCTCATAACACACCCTACATAAGATAACATACAGTTAGTGTCAAACATAATAAAATATTTCATTTGTCCTATACAGTATGCAGTAATTTACCAACAACCTCTAATACTAATAATACAATTTAGTGCTTCTGAGGAAACAGACTGTATTGTAATTATCATGTCAACATGGAAAATTTTAACTTTAGTACCCTTGCCATTAAAAACATTAAAAACTTTCCGTGGAACACAAAAAGAACATGTTACATAGAATGTTCGGGATGACAGCCATAGTCACCATTCACTTTCATGTTTTTTCCATATAATGAAAGTGAATGGTGACTGAGGCTGTCAATCACTAACAATCTTCCTAAAATATCCCTTTGTGTTCCATGAATAAAAGTCATATGGGTTTGGATCAACATTAGGAAACTGATGATAGAATTAGCATTTGCGGGTGATCTATCCCTTTAATTTTGAAGGTCACAAAATGATTGGCCTCTAGCACCAGTAGATGGTAAAAAGATGGTACTGTCTCATATTTTCAGATTGCAGAATTTTACACATTAACTTGTGTAGTTATGAAGGTAAATGGATGAAAGGTTTTCAATGATAGCATAATCCGTGTGCAATTCCTGTTCTTACCTTTTAAGCCAATGTGCTGTTTGGATATTCCAGTTATCCAGGAACACTTTAAAACTGGTGGCAAACTGGAAAATTTATGCATATAAAAAAAATCATATAAAATGAGCTGCCTTGACTGATTATGACAATTCTGATTAATTAATTCAAAAATATATAGTAGCTTAACTGACCTCTATATTCATGATTCTCAGGTTAGAAATTAGATCCCATCGTGGCAAGCCTTCACTGTCATACCCATTAAAGCCAAATCCTGCAGCGTTGTTGATGGCATCAGCTATTAAAATGACAGCAAGATCACAGAGTGTTAATATAGTTTTTCTCAAATAAGGTATGATTCTTGTCTCCACACTTCATTATTCATTAGTAAAACTCAGAATACATAGCCTTAAGTTTGTTTCCACCTTCAGATAGGGTTTTATTTTGAAGCAAGATGACATTTGTCAAATTCAACAAAGTAGATGACTTTAAAGTGATAGCTCACCCCAAAATAAATAATTTACTTGCCTTTATGCCATCCCAGATTTAAATGACATAATTTCTTCTGCTGAACACAAACAAATATTTTAAGAAGAATATTTCAGCTCTGCAGGTCAATACAATGCAAGTGAATGGTGGCCAGATCTTTGAAACTCCAAAAATCACATAAAGGCATCTTAAAAGTAATTCAGAATAATCTAGTGGTTAAATCCATATCTTCAGAAATTATATGACAGGTGTGTGTGAGAAACATATCAATGTTTACGTCCTTTTTCACCCCTGCCCTGTAGGTGGCGATATGCACATAGAATGTGAATTGCCAAAAACGAAAGAAGAAGAATGTGAAAGTGTAGATTTATAGTAAAAAAGACTTAACGGAAAATATTGATATTTTTCTGACCTACACTTATGTCGCATCTGAAGACATGGATTTTAACATTTAAGTCATATATCATGGATTTCTTTTACTATGCTGCCTTTATGTGCTTTTAAAGCTTAAAAAAATACCCATTCACTTGCATTGTAAAGACCTACAGAGTTTAAATATTCTTCTAAAAATCTTTGTTTGTGTTCAGCAGAATAAATAAAGTCATATACACCTGAGATGGCATGAGGGTGAGTAAAAAAATTTAGTTGAACTATCCATTTAACCCTCCGATGCGTGGACCTAATGCTTCTTTTTATTTGACAACAAGAATATTATCATGCCTTCCAAATATTTTACCCCCAAATTATGTTTTTTGAGACAGATCTGTCCATTGCAATAGAAGAGGTACTTGGCGTATCATCACATTTAGCAGTCATGTTGAAGGCTGTCATTAAAAACCACAGTGCCATCTAAAGAGGACAGTCATATAGAGATATGGGTAGGGGTCAAATGTAATCACCCATGGTGGTTTGGATGTTAAACGGATAAAAGAAATTATTATTTTTTGTGACAACATTACATCATGCATCAGAGGGTTAATTTTAACAATATTGTAGGTGGCTGTTTAGGGAATTCGGAATAAATGAGAGCTAGATGTAGTTTTGTATTTCAAGTATGTGTGTGAAATACTTGTAAATGATATGAATAGATATATAGAGGTATTCTGTTATTGTACAGAAACTTGAGTTGAGGTGTCATTTTTATATTTGGTCTGATGATGGCACTAAAATACAAGCCATTAGGATGAAGTCTGTGTTGTGTAAGATGTTGATCCCAATTCAAATGGGTCACACAATCAGTCCTCACAACAGATGATGGATGATGCGTCCTAATGTGTAATTAATCACACCCCAGGTGAAGCATAAATGATCATGAAAGAAAAACTGTACCATGTGACTGGTAAAATCATTATGCCCATCATGGTTCATCAGACACATATTATTGGGACAGAAAGGACAACTTGGAAACAGGAAGTGACTAATACACACAGAAAAAGATATAAAAACATCATATTTAACTTAAGAATAAAGGCAAAGAGAAGATGATATGAGACAAAATTGGGCGAATTCACTAAAAAGTTGTCCCAATTTTACGCATGGTATTTCAGTTTAAACCACCCCTAATCTAGTTTTAAAAAATTGGATTAAAAAGAGATTTTTTTCAACATTTTGTAGTGCTCATGGCAGCAGTTCCTCATCACATGATGGAGAAGAGCTTTATATCCAAGTGTACATGCAGAAACGCAGTGTAGTCGAGCACAATTTCTGCAATTGAAAGATCTGATTAAGGTATCTGGATCACAGTGGTGAAGTGATGCTGTACAGTCCCAGTAAAGTATGACAGATCATAGCAGACTGCTGCATACTCCACATAAAACAACCTACTTCTACCTGATTTTTATAATTCCATTAGTGAATCGGGTGCTAAAACAACGCAACAGCGCATGCACATAAATGACTCTAAGAGCAGGCAAAATTCATTCTTAGTGAATCCATCCCAATATCTATAAATTAACATTAAATAAGGAAAAACAAAGCTCGCCAAATGGAAAAGGAAGGAGACGCAGGACGTCCACGCACCCAGAGTCCAAACAAAGTAGTATTTAGGCCGGGTTGTCAGCATGGACAAATACAGGTAGACCACCTGAGCATAGAAGGGATTGGTGGCAATAAAATCATCATCTATGTTACGTTCCACAGGAAAGACTTTGCAGACGGAGAGGAAGACCAGCAGGGAGAAGAAGCAGGTGGACAGCTTTCGGATGACCTCAGTCTGTTAATAAACAGAGACAGAAATGCACAATCTCATATGAGCTTGGGATGAGTCAATCATGTACTGTATAAATGAAAGAGGGAACTGGAACCAAAAGCAGTATACAGTGGCCAACATCTCTTTCTATTCCATAGAAGAAAGAAAGTCATACAGGTTTGCAACAGATAATGAATTTTCAATATAATCTTTTTCAACAAAAGGCTCTCTTTTGATAAAACAGCTCAGTAAATTTAGAGGAACAAAATTATGCTCAAGACCTGAAGTGTCATTTCATTTAACATGACACAATATTTCATAGAAAACGGTGGCAGTAGATGAGCAATTTTATATGGTATCAGCTTTGAATAGTTGCATAGATTTAAATGTTTAGCACTAAGTTTACACTTTGTGCTAGTACGGTTTCATGTAGGACTGCAAATTCTATGAATCATTTACAAATTCAAGATCTATGTTTGAAGACCATTTACAGAGTAGATTTAGATCTAGAGAACAAAAGAATATCATTTTGAATAAAATCAAGATAATGTAGGACTATGCTTATGACTTCTCAGCATGTATGTGACTTGAGAGGTGAATTGGTGTATAAACTAATGTCCAAAAAACACAAACGAACATTTGGCGAAGGGTCATTTAGCCTGCTCTTGACATTCACTTTTCGCTTGGTCTCTTGGTCTCTGTGGTGACAGGGGGTGCCCTCGATGAAGGCAATGTAATCGTTATAGGAACAGGTGGGACCAGCCAAAATGCCCATGAAATTACAATTATAACTGAAGTACTCCAATAAACTGGGCATCCGCCTGAATGAAACACAAACAAAGAGGAAAAGTGGCAATGATTTCATAAGTACGTTTGGAAAGTCACATCTAGTAAAATGTATTAAAATAAAAGGTTGTAGTTGATAGAATGTCAAAAGGCAAAGCTAATATCTATAAATGTGCGCAGATGTTATAATGATTCCCAAATAGAGCAATGATTATTTGACATCACAACCATATACCTTAAATGAGATATTATACAATGGATTTTAATATCCAGAGTGATCCATATGATTGTCTTTAGTGCCTTGTCTATATAATTGCATTTTAAACCCTATTCTGATCTGCATACTGTACCTTATTGCCAGCCGTTTTTGACTCTGATTGAGCTGCTCTTCCTTCCTTGCCATACCTGTTAACATAAATTAAAATATTTCACATTCACACATTTAATCCAAAACAAGTGTTGATCTATCTAACATTTCTCTCTTTCTCTGATGGAATTATATCACATGATATCCGAATACACTGGGGTCTAAAAGTCTGAGACCACTTGTGAAAATGCTTTTAATTTGTGTATCTTTCTAATATAAAGGACTGTTAGGGTTTTAATCCAAGTTCAGCACAATTGACAGCATTTGTGGCATAATGTGATTACCACAAAAGAAAAAAAAATTGTCTCGTTCCTTGTTTATTTAAAAAAGAAAAAAAAAAGTGGCTTTAACAGTGAGGCATTTAAAATGGAAGTGAAATGGGCCAGTCCATAAACGTTAAAATGCTAATTGTTTCAGAAGTATAATCATTAGATGTAAACATTGAAAGTGTTAATATGATTTTAAAATAGTTTACTAACCTCGTCAGTGTAAAGTTATTGCCAATATTACAACTTCATTGCAATAGACAACGTAACGCAAGTAAATCCTGTAAGCAATTTTATCACACTAAAATCATATTACATGTATAATGTTTCCATCTTGTGGTAACACTTTTTAAAAGTATGTCTTTTCATGTAGAGTATATGGACTGGCCCTAATCACTTCCATTTTGAGTCCTTTACTGTAACCGTGGTAAACTGAGAGATGAGTCAAAATAATTTTCTGTAATACTCAACATTATACAACAAATACTGTCAATTAAACTAAACTTGTATTGAAATTGTATAGTATATAAGGGGTCATGACATGAGGAATTACATTTTCCTTGATCTTTTGACATATAAGAGGTCATTGTACTATAAAAACATATTGTAAGTTTCAGAACTGAAAACTTCCACCCTAATAGAAAAATAGCATTTATTTAAACCAGGCTCTAGAAATGGCTTGTTTGGAATTTTTTGGAACTTGTGACATCACAAAGACCAAATACATCTACTTATGACTGCCTCTTCAGCAAGACATCAACACCTATTTTTCATCATTGCACTGTTGGCTCCGCCTACTGGTGCTCATTACTCAGTTACACAGGTAAAGAGGAGAGAGGTCCTGTCATGAGAGATTGATCTACACCGGGGGTGGGGAATGTCAGGCCTAAGGACTGTATAAGGCCCGCAAGATCATTTTACCCGGCCCATGAGACCATATGAGAAATTATTTGAAAAGCAACAGAAATGGCCTTGATTCAGTTAACCTTCTTGTTATCTCGGTAAACTGTATCACGATTACATACAATTTATCAGCAAATCTCAAAGCTTGCATTTAATAACAGTGTAGAAACAGTACCCACAAAGCTCCAGCGCTTGTAAGAAGTGGTTTCGTCTCTCCCCGGCCTTTCCCTGATTTACAATGGTAATTAGAGAGAGAAGAAAGGTGCTGTAAATTGACTTGGCTCAGAGTTGTGAGACTCCTCTGGCTCAGTGCTTTGTCTTCCTGCACGATAAGACAAGGCGGGGCGACACAGAGTAAGTGGATTGAATAATTTCATGTTGTTTTATTGCCACCCTTATGCACATAAAAAGACGAGCTACTTAATGTTTTCATTAGAGTTTATGACCAATGCAGCCAGCAGCAGATGCAGTCAAGAGATAGAGCTACACCCACAGAAAAGCACCACCATGTCCAAGAGCTAGTGATGGAGGTCAGCAAGGACTTCTATGGGAGACCTTGTCATTTAAGTGTCTTACAGACCATTGGGAATATCAATGATAGTTTATTTATGGCAACGGGCGAGTGAAACCAATTTACATGAGTTTTGCCAGACATCTTGATGTACACTTACATAGAGGTGGGTGGATGTGATGAACAGTATATGACCGTATGATGAAGCAATAAGTTAAGAGTAAACTAATATTATAAAACGGAACATTTTGTCTCTATAATTCTAATTGGATTAGTTACATTTGGTACTATAGTAAAATGGCTCATATACATACAACAGTAACCACATCAGTTAAATTCAATAATATAGTGGCAAGTTGTGACGTTGCTTGGAAGCAAAAAAAAATATCTGCTCTATAACAAAGGCTTGCGAGACCGCAGCTGAACTAAGCAGAAGAGAAGGAAATGAATCAGTGATAACAGTAATATTAAGAAGCGCAGTGTGGGGGCACATCATGATTATTTGTCACTCTGTGGAACAATACAGGGGTGGAGAGGAGGAGGGAGGCTTGTTTTAATTTGCTTTCATTTCATTCCTCTGCCTTTCATTTCTGTAATTAGCTTCTCGGGCACTTCTGACAAACACAACAGCAAGTGCCATTTCCCTGCATCATTTCTGTGTGCATATATCCTAAACCTTAAAGCTGAAGTGTGCCATTTTTATATTTTTTCTCCCATCTCTTCTTAATGTGTAGCGACAACTATTAACAAGTAATTTGTGGGTTGATTTCCCCATAGTGTAAACACTGTGGTTCTGTGGCAATATCAAAACATTGCTGTTTGCGACACAACAACACTGGCTCAACCAATGCTGTGACAATTCAGAAACTACACACTTCAACATTTACCAAACAGACAGACACACACACACACACACACTCCTCACCATCATGGATCTCAAAAGCCACACTAGTTATCTTCTGTGTGATGACCATCATGGGTCTGTCGGGGAGAAATAATAAAAGAAAAAACAAGAGATGTGGGTAAAGGACAACAATATCAGAACAAAAACAATGCAGTCCAGTAAAAATGTCAGAAAAAAAAACATATATTCTTACCCTGTGAAATCAGCAGAGTACATTCCATAATCAAAGACGTAAACCCGTGTGATTTGGCAGAAGCTAAGATAACCCAGGGCAACCACCAAACAGTATCTGCAAAGTAGACCAAAGAGCAGCATATTGACTTTTCAAGACATTTCAGATGTATTAATGAAGTTATCATTAGTTATCAATATTTAGCCATAATGGCTGGACCATTAATGGTTGCTATCACTATTTGCAATCAATTGCAAAATCTATTACAATTGATAATATTAGGGTTAGGGATTTTAACAAACCTCTAACTTAAAAATTAGGGGTGTACCGATCAATCGGCCAATATTAGTCTTAAATCTGTGATCGGCAATCGGGCCTAGAATCAGGGCTGTCTTTTTTTGCAGCGCACAGGGAATCACACATACATTGCTCCTCTAATGAAAGAGCGCTTGCTCAGCCTTTGAAGCATGACAGAGTGGCCTTTAGAGGGTGAGATATTGGCAATTGTAAACATTCACGAGTTTAAACTTTCAAACATTATGTAATTCACATGAATATGCCTTTCTGTTTTTAAAATTGTGTACGAATTACACGTGTATGAATATTAAGCTCCCATTCAAGGCCGTAACCAGGATTTTTCAAATACCGAGGTCAAAAATACCCCCCCCCCCCCCCCCCCCCACCAAAAAAAAAAAACAAAAAAAAAAAAAACACTTGAGAAATAAGTTTGGCTGACAACATATTTATTTTCAATAACAACATGTGTAAACTGTGCACCGTGTGTGTGTGTGTGTGTTTTCATGTATCTGGGTGTGAACTGTTGAACTATAACCTATAGGTAGTTGTGGCTGCGAGACACTGTGTTGCGTTCTTCTTTAATTGGTTCAGGAAACACTCCGCTACAGCCGACTACTTTCGTTGTAACATGACAGCAGTATCTGCAAGTACGTGTCACGTGACGGTCCGTTGATGCAAGAATAATTGTCTCGTCGGCTATTTTCACTTCACAATGAAACGACACTTCAAGAAAAAAATACAGAGGACATGACCTCGGTGTCCTCAATGGTAGTTACGGCCATGTTCCCATTACGGTAGTTATTTTGACCTGTTGCAGAGTGAGCAGGAAGAGGATAAAGAGGCTGCTAATGGGTATAAAATGTTTTGCTCTTATCATCTGATCGCAGCGGCATTTCTCTTCTAGTGCTTTTAGATGTTATTGCTACCTTCGACATGATAGATCACAATATTCTCTTGAATAGGCTAGAGAATTATGTTGGCATTAGTGGACTTGTATTAGCATGGTTTAGGTCCTATTTATCAGACCACTACCCACTTTGTTTGTGTAAATGAGGAATTGTCAATTCAAACAAAAGTTAAGTATGGAGTACCAAAGGGGTCAGTTATAGGGCCTCTGCTTTTCTCTTTATATATTCTTACCCTGGGAGATATTATCAGGAATCATGGAAAAAGTTTCCACTGTTATGCCAAAGATACCCAAAATTATTTCTTCTAAACCTAATGAAAATTCCCAATTCTCCATATTAGTAGTGTGTATCAATGAAATCAAAGATTGGATGGCCAGAAATTTCCTTCTACTCAATTCCAACAAAACAGAGGTACTAGTTATTGGACCAAAAACCTCTAAAAATAAGCAGCCAAAATATTATTTGATTCTCGATGGATGTACTGTTATGTCGTTTTCTACAGCGGAGAACCTAGGTGTTATATTTGATACCAATCTATCCTTTGAAAATAAAATTTCCAATGTTTGTAGAACAGCATTCTTCCACCTCAGAAATATTGCCAAGTTACGACACGTTGCTGATGCTGAAAAACGAATTCATTTGTTCATGACCTCGAGACTAGATTATTGTGATGGATTACTGGGAGGATGTCCAGCAAGTTCAATAAATAAACTTCAATTGGTTCAAAACGCAGCTGACTACATCCTCTACATCCAAGAAATTTGATCATATTAGCCTAATTATATCGTCATTACGTTGGCTACATGTAAAATTTTGTATACATTTTTAAATTCTTTTAATTGCATACAAAGCTTTGAATGGTCTAACTCCACAGTACTTAAGTGACCTTCTGACACGTTATATTCCGTCATGTTCATTACGATCACAAAGTTCTGGTGTGTTAATAATTCAAAGAATATCAAAATCCACACAATTGGTAGATCCTTTTCACATTTGGCTCCTAAACTATGGAACAGTCTCTCTAACACTGTTCAGGATGCAGACACACTCATCATACAGTTTAAATCTTGACTAAAGACTCATCTATCTCAGGCATCCACCTAATTTATCCATCAACTCAAAATTAGGCTGCTTTAGTTAGGTCTGCTGGAACCAGAAACATCCATCATGATCTATAACTCTGCATAAAATTGAATGGCATCTATGCTAATATTATTCTTTTTGTTTTCATGTCTCAACCTCGGGATTCATATCCTGAGGTTACAAGAGCCGGCCAGATCCAGCTCCGTTCCTGCTTGGTGTCAGACTCCACTGCTATGAGTGATGATGACTAAATGCAGCCGGTGCAAACCAGACATCACCTCAGCCTTTTGACTTCAGAGGATGAACTGATGCCAACCCCAAATGTAAAACATCGGATACTTCATATGCCACTGCCTGAACCTTGGATTTAGGACAGACCCCAGCAAACCTCACCGAAATGACCTGCCGGTTGAACTGCGATGCACTTCATTGATTTCTGCCTGCACCACCTTTGTCTATTGATGGACTACACTCTTGAAATGGAATACATAGGCTATAATTTAATTGCCACCAAAGCCTTCATCAGCCAACTAACAAAGGACAATGCATCTAAGTGAACTTCTGTAGTTAATCCAGGATGAACTTCAAAGACTTTAGTCATTAATCTTAAAAAAAATGTAAACACTGGACGCTTTAACGCTTACTTAATTTACAAATTTTAAAACATGACTTGCACTGCACACAAATAATTAATATTTTCATTATATTCATGATGTTAGCTAGAGGGGAACTGGCCCCTACAGTGAGCCTGGTTTCTCCCAAGGTTATTTTTCTCCATTAACCATCATCTTGTGGAGTTTTGTTTTCCTTGCCAGTTGCCACAGTTGCCTTCAGCTTGCTCACAGGGGTTCTAAATACAATTATTATTAAATTTTTATACACAATTTACAATCATATTTAATCAAACTACATAATGATCACTCTGACTTTATAGATATTACAGTTTAATTTTTTTGTTAATGCATGATTTCCTGTAAAGCTGCTTTGAAACTATGTATGCTATGAAAAGTGCAATACAAATAAAAAATAACTTGACTTGATAAAAACAAATTAAACAACAAATAAATATGTGAATATTTTATTTATAACAAGAGTGTGCTGAAGGGGGTTTCGCCCAGTGCGCCATGCAAGCTAGAACCGTTACTGTCAGTCACTCATCCCAACAGTATTCTGTGAGGATCCCAATTTAAGTCAGATTAATTTTGATCACATTATCACTAATCACAGCAATTATATTTTAAACATAATGGCACCGCATCTTCACACATTTGCTTAATAATTAGTGATTTGTGTTACAACAAGACACCAAAGACAGTAAACAAATCATAGATATGAATGATTTCTCACTGCAGCAGTTTTAGAGCTTGTAATATGTTTTACAATATATTTGGAAGTATCTCTGCTGTGTGTGATGCTCTCATGGTTATTGGTTGCCAGTATGTCACAATGACCTTTTGATATTGACAACAGAACTATACATAACTGTTTTCAATACAAATAAATAATAGCCATTTTAAAGCAATTTTGGTAAAACTTGATAAAAATGTTTAATTTCTTTAACATTGGTGAATGCATTAGTTATCATGAACAAACAATGAACAATATATTTTTACAGCATTTATTAAACCAATGTTAGTTAATAAAAATGCAATTGTTAGTTCATGTTATTTCATAGTGCATTAACTAAAGATATTTTGATTTAAAAAAAAAAAATGATTAGTATATGTTGTAACTAACATTAAGTTCATTAGTTCATGTTAACTACAGTAATGTTGTTAAATAATGTTAACAAAATCAACCATTTTGTGTTACAGTAATTTTACTGTGTGGAGCATAAACATATAACTGCAGCTCATAACTTGCAAAAGTGTAGCAAAGGGCACTTAAAGAAAAATAAACTGGTATATGTATCGGCCAATCTTAAGTGTTAAAAAAATTGGAGATCGATATCGGTCTCAAATTTCCTGATCAATGCACCATAACCTAAAATATTAAAGTTCAGCATGTATCTTGTGCCGTACTGTTTGAGCTGCGGACATGAATGATATCTCAAATTGTGCTTCTTGTTGAGGAGAGCTTTGCTATTTACTTTTCAAGTGATCACACTATCAATTTTTGCCTGGTGGATGAATTCCCATAGACTTCAGGATGGACCGAGACTAATCTTGGACAACAATATCACAGAGACATAGGGGTGGGCTTTTTTGACCAACTAATCAACCACCTACCAACGACTCAGAACACACTTAGAACACCCTAGCAACTGCAAAGCAACACTTAGACACAAAACATTTCGAACACCCTAGCAACCAAACAGCAACACCCTATCAACCAGTTAGAACAATCTAGCAATCACATAGCAACAACCTACCAACCACTGAGAATACACTAGCAACAGCATAGCAACACCCTACCAATCATTTAAAGGCATAGTTCACCAAATAATTTAAATTCTCTCATCATTTACTCGTCCTCATGCCATTCCATATGTGTATGACCTTTCCTTATGATGAACACAAATGGTTCTCTGGTTACAAAGCAGACCAATCACAGTTGTTGTGGTCCGCATCGAAGAGATGCGTGGTTAAAGATTTGAAGAGGTGCACGTCAAGCTGTTGTGTAGGCAAAGACGTAACTGCCATTGCTACGCACAGCCTACTGCGTGGGTTCAACGCAGAAGTCTGAATAAGCTTTTAGAATACCAAAGCAATAGCATAGCAACACCCTACCTAGCACTTACAACACCCTTGCAATCGCATTGCAATGATCTGGCAATCACATATAACATAGCATTGAGGCAGCTTTTTTACACAGGCAAGCAAAATTCTTCAGAAAATGTTAAACAAAATTTCTTCTGTGGTTTCAGGAAAAAAGTGATATTTCAATAATCATCAGAAGTGCTGGCCAAGTTTAACCAACAGTATTTGAGGGCTATATGACAAAATAAATAAAAACATGACAATTTTTCTTTATGTTATACAAATAAAAAATATTTAAAAAACCTGTTTTATAAGAGCTTTGATATTGTTAGGGCTTGGAGGAATTCATTAACATTAATGGATGATGCATAGTAACATTAGAAACCAGAAGCGAGAACAAACGGCATAAAAAAGCAAACAAAGCTCACAGTGATGTTTGCTGAAATGAACTCACCACAGCAATGAGGTATTTTGATCTGCAGAGGGTGAACAGCAGGGTGTGTGAATGAAGATAGGCCATTGTCTAGAAAAATGAATTATATTATCTCTATTTTGGCATGTTGTAGAAAAAGAAAAATGTGGAAATTAAAACTGTGGAGAGTGGAAACATGAAAATAAACATGAAAGCATGTTTATTTTCCCAAACAAACACAAACAAACAAACAAACACACACACACATATTTTATTGTGAGTGGTGGTGTAGTGGCTAGAGCACAGGGCTGCTAATCAGAAGGTTGCTGGTTCAAACCCCACGGCCACCACCAAAGCGTGTGCATAAATGTAAATGTAAATTTTATTATCACTGACAGTCAGAAAAAGCGTCGCAATTGCTCAGTTTTCTAGTATTACTACACTGACCTCTGGATTACTTGATTCTGATCTATAAATCATTGCATTCTGCAGTCAGAATGTTCTTAAAAGTCAGTCGTGATCAAAAACAACAATAATAGACACATTCAATTCTTATCAGACAAAGCATGTATGTGGTAAAGAAGCTGTGCTGAAGCTACGCTCGCTGAACTGCTGCAATTCTTAAAGAGAACCGTTCTAGAAATTCTAATATCAATCTATCTATCAATGAAAATACTTGTAAAATAATTAAGCATGTAAACAATAAATATATATATAAAATACATTGTTTTCCATGCTTGTTCAATGAACCATAAACAAATCATGAACATGCACCTGTGGACCGGTCGTTAAGACACTACAGCTTACAGATGGTAGGCAATTAAGGTCACAGATTAAAAACTTAGGAAACTAACGAGACATTTCTTCTAACTCTGAAAAACACCAAAAGAAAGATGCCCAAGGTCCCTGCTCATCTGCGTGAACGTGCCTTAGGCATGCTTCATGGAGGCATGAGGACTGCAGATGCGGCCAGGACAATAAATTGCAATGTCCGTACTGTGAGAAGCCTAAGACAGTGCTACAGGAAGACAGGAAGGACCGCTGATCGTCCTCACAGTGGCAGACAACGTGTAACAACACCTGCACAGGATCGTACATCCGAATATCACACCTGCGGGACAGGTACAGGATGGCAACAACAACTACCTGAGTTACACCAGGAACGCACAATCCCTCCATCAGTGCTCAGTCTGTCCGCAAAAGGCTGGGAGAGGCTGGACTGAGGGCTTGTAGGCCTGTTGTAACGCAGGTCCTTACCAGACATCACCGACAACAACGTCGCCTATGGGCATAAGCCCACCTTCGCTGGACCAGACAGGACTGGCAAAAAGTGCTCTTCACTGACGAGTTGAGTCGGACTCGTGTTTATTGCTGAAGGAATGAGCGTTACACCGTTGCCTGTCCTCTGGAGCGGGATCGATTTGGAGGTGGAGGGTCCATCATGGTCTGGGGCGGTGTGTCACAGCATCATCAGACTGAGCTTGTTGTCATTGCAGGCAATCTCAATGCTGTGCGTTACAGGGAAGACATCCTCTTCCCTCACATGGTACCCTTCCTGCAGGCTCATCCTGACATGACCCTCCTGCATGACAATGCCACCAGCCATACTGCTCATTTTGTGCATGATTTCCTGCAAGACAGGAATGTCAGTGTTCTGCCATGGCCAGCGAAGAGCCCGGATCTCAATCCCATTCAGCACGTCTGGGACCTGTTGGATCGGATGGTGAGGGCTAGGGCCGTTCACCCTGGAAATGACCAGGAACTTGCAAGTGCCTTTGGTGGAAGAGTGGAGTAACATCTCACAACAAGAACTGGAAAATCTGGTGCAGTCCATGAGGAGGAGATGTACTGCAGTACTTAATGCAGCTGATGGCCACACCAGATACTGACTGTTACTTTTAGTCATATTTCTGTGAAACTTGTTCAGTTTATGGCTTAGTTTTTGAAACTTTTAAATTCATACAAATATATTGACACATGTTAAGTTTGCTGAAAATCTAAAAGTGAGAGGATGTTTCTTTTTTGATGACTTTATATATATATTAGTGCTGTCATTAATTGCAAAAAATAATTTTTTGTGTGTGCTGTGTGCTCTCTCTCTCTCAAATTTAATTTAAAAGTACTTTATTAGCTTGATTGTGTTTACATACAATATTGTCAAAGCATTAATACACAAAGCAGATAATGACAAGACAAAAAATAATCATAAAATGGTAACAAATAACAATAAAAATAGAATTACAAAGTTTTAAAAATGAAAAAGGTGCCAGGTAATGAATAAATCAAATAAACTGTAATAACTATATACCCTATACAATATACAATATAAAATAAAATAAGCATTTAACCAGGCAATGTGAACATAAAAAAATACTGTTTATAAGTATATAAAGGCAGTAATTGGTTTCTGAGGGAAAATGAATTTAGCTGCAACTGATGCATGAAAGTCCTCCCCCTGTAACACCTGCATTTGATCTGTTTCAGCTGAACTGGAAAACTGTGGCATGAGGTTTGAGAGTTTGTCACAGTATATTTCTCTCACCTCTGTGTCGTGTGTGTGTGTGTGTGTGTGTGTGTGTGTGTGTGTGTATGTGTGGTCTTGCTCTGTCTGTCCCCTTGTGCATGTGTGTTCTAGCTCTTTCTCCCCCTGTATCTTCTATATGTGTGTGTTTGGGTGGTCGCCTGCTCACACACACGCACAAACACACACTCGCACGCATGTGTAGCAAGCATACAGACAGGACGGTTGTGAGTGTCTGTGTTATTAATAACAATTTACTGACATGTTTAATACATCTTGTGTTTTCTATTGCAGATATGTGACTGAACTGCATGGGGGAGAGCAGTGTGTCTCCTGTTCAGAGGTGTTGCCAGCCACTTGTTCAGAGGTTCAAGACAGTCTTTACTACAGACCTAGGTAAACCGAATGACAGCACCAACCTCACATGGCTGAAGATCGCTACTGCACTTGACCCCAGGTTTAAGGACACGAAGTGTCTTCCCAAAGATGAAAGGAGTGAGGTGTGGGCTTCAGTAAGCAACTTGGTGATGAAAGAGAGGCCTGCACAACAATCATCTGCAGAGACAATAGAGAAACAGCCGCCAAAGAAGAGGAGGATGTCCGTTTTCTTGCTGGGTTCTTCTGATATGGATACAGATGAAGAGGAAGAGTCCATAGAACAAATATGTACATGCAGGGGTGTCCACTACAGTAGTGGTAAAAGAGAGAAGGAGCACATGCCAGACTGGCACCCATTGCACGCAAGTAACTGTCAGCCCCTGCAACCACAGTGCCTTATGAGAGGTTGTTCTCACTCTCAGGTCACATCATCCAAAAGAAGAGAGCTGATTTGTCCCCTGAAAATGTAAACAGACTGGTCTGTCTCAGTAACTGACTGAATGTAAAGGAGGATTAAGTCAACATTCTGAACATTTCCTTGTTCTTTTTATCATATTTGATTGGACTATTGTGGACCTTTTTGAAATTCAACTGGCCCTTGAACATGGAACATTTTATGTTGTTCATTTTCATTTATATTAGTGCATATAAGAAATTAACGACAGAAAAAACTAATTTAATCACGATTAATCACAACAAATTGTGTGATTAATTATTTAATTTTTTTAATCGATCGACAGCCCTAATATATATATATATATATATATATATATATATTAGTATCTAAATAGAATCTAAATTTGTATTTAGTTGAAACAAGCGCTTGTGTATACTGTGTACACACACACACACACACACACAAATACATACACACACACACACACACACACACACACACACACAGTTCGGGTGGTGTGAACTGCCAGAAACATCATCAGAGGTGAGCTTCCCTCCCTCCAGGACATCTATAACACGCGGTGTGTGAAAAAAGCTCGGAGGATCATCAGAGACTCCAGTCACCCGAGTCATGGGCTGCTCTCACTGCTACCATCAGGCAGGTGATATCGCAGCATCAGGACCCGCACCAGCCGACTACATGACAGCTTCTTCCCCCAAGCAATCAAACTTTTGAACACTTGATCTCTCATGATCAACAATCAGCACTGCACTTTATTAATCTATTATCTCACACTGGACTGTCATAATTATATTCTCCACAATAGAACTACTGCATATATATATATATATATATATATATATATATATATATATATATATATATATATATATTATTTTTATAGTATGTGTATTCTATATTGTGTGTATATTTTACTGTACATTGTATATTATTATTGTGTTGTGTAATTATGTGTACATTTGATATGTAAATTGTGTTATGTAAATATGTTGTTTATTGTTAAGAATATAATTGTGCCGCCATATTAATTTATTTCATTATAAAACTAAAATGTTTTTGAAATTGATGACTTGGACCAAATAATAAAGAAAAGCAGCCAATAACTTATTGGCTGCTTTTCTTTATTATTTGGTCCAAGTCATCAATTTCAAAAACATTTTAGTTTTTGCCCAACATAGATGGGAACTCCTTCAATACTGTTTAAAAGCATCCCAGGTTGATACCTCAAGAAGTTGGTTGAGAAAATGTCAAGAGTACATGTCTGCAAATTCAAGGCAAAGGGCGACTACTTTGAAGATGCTAAAATATAACACAGTTGAGATTTATTTCTGATTTTGTTTAGTCACAACATAATTCCCCACACTTCCATTTATGCTATTCCATAGTTTTGATGACTTTACTATTATTCTAAAACGTGAAGAAAGGAAAAATATTAAAAAGAACGAGTGAATTAAGTGTTTCAAAACTATAATATATATATATATATACACACAGGACTATATATATATATATATATATTAGAGCTGCAACAGTACATGCATCCACGCCTTCTGTACGGTACATGCAGTCACACGAATAATTGCATATCTTACAATGGACAACACAAACCGTGTAGAACTAAAATGAAAAAAGACTGCACAGAGCCAAAACTAACAGGACCGCACAGAGCCAAAACTAATAGAACATAGTGCCACACGGGACATGGGACAATAGAAACTGCCCATCAGAAAAATGCATGTGAAGTTTATAAAAGCTTGCTCGCTATTTTTCTCAGCTGATGGAACTTAAAAAAGCCAGAGATTGATGAACCCACTACTGTCTCAAAAATCTGTTGTTTGGGAGCATTATGGTTTCATGGTAAACTACAGTAATACTAGGCAACGAGTAATGAACTAGGCTGTGTGTTGGCTCTGTCAGGTATGTCTCAGTAAGCATATCTAATATGATGACTCATTTGTGATGACATCATCCACACGTGTCTCTTGAGTTTATGGGAGCATAAACAGCCTGTGCAAGTTAGTCTCTCACAGCGTTCAAGCAGCATCTCTCTATAAGCTCAGACAAATCTAAAGTGATAACGAAAGCCATATAAGTAGCAGATATGCAGCAATATATAAGTTCTCGATGTATGAAATATGTTCTCGACGATTGCAACTGCTTAACGTGCTTGAACCCCATTATAAAATTCCTACAAAAACGCATTTCAGCAATTCATAGTGCCAGCTTTTTATAATCGAGCACGCGCTGTAATTGTCCAATTGTCAATCTGCCCTCTCCTCTGATAATGTGAATATTATGATTTTACAGAAGATTGAGTGATAAGTGTGAGCTGAAAGGCAAAAAACACAGAAATCAGCACTGCTAATGTCTTAATTTTGTTACAATTATAATTTGACTTTTGTTTACTTTTATTATTATGTTTTTATACAATGTGCATATAAGAGACTCTGAAGTTTTGTATTATCATATCTTTGAAGAAATATGCATAGAGCAGTCATGTGTAAATGAGCCTTCACAATAAGAACTGTTGCCCATCAGCCACTGTGCTTTCAAAATAAAATCATTTAAATCAAGATTCTTTGTTTTTGTTGCTGTACCGAAACCATACTGAACCGTGACCCCAAAACAGAGGTTCCAACCGAACAGTGAATTTTGTGTACTGTTACAGCTCTAAAATATATATACATTCTTATTTACAACTCTTTTTTTTTTTTTTTTGCCTCTGTTGCATTCTGTACACCACACAACAAAAGGTCTGTTAGAAGCATTATATTAAAAATACTCCTGCTGCCTATATTAATCTCACTGACAGAGCTAGAGAAAAGTTGATGAACCTTGAAGGGACACAAAACAGAAGCTCCTAGACTCTATCACTCATTCTTGCACACACACACACACACACACACACACACACACACACACACACACACATACACACACGCAAACACACACCTTTAATGATGACACATTCAGCTCAGGTCCCTAAAGACTGCAGGTGTGAGTACAAAGATAGACGAGGTGTGTGTGTGTGTGTGTGTGGGGCGTGTGGCGCCCGAGTGTGTGTGTGTGTGTGTGTGTGTGTGTGTGTGTGTTTTCCATTCAACAATGCGAGAGTGTGTTTTGCAGGCCTGCAAAACTGTCTACCTCATCACCTCGAATTACCCACAATTCAGTGCTTCCGCGCAGGCTATTTTACACAACTATAATTTTTAAGTCATTCTAAAGTAGCCCAAAAATAGAACCGTCGCAACCACTGCATATTTTCCAAAACAACACTACCAAATCACATCCACCCTTTCTAATGTAATCCACTAATAGAAAACGCAAAAGAGGCAGGAACAATTGTCAACCTCAACAACTGCTCCTGAATCTTCCCAAGACAGTAATATCTCCTCATTTGAAACGAAATGCCCCTAAAGGGCCATTTGGCAGGACAGAGAGTCAGTTTTAAATTTACCACCTAGTAAAAAGTTTTTGCAGCTGGCAGGAGACGGATGCAGGAGAATAATGGAAGATTTTATTACAGCCATGAGGAGGACAGTGACTGATGGTCAGCGGGTGAAGCGAAGGATCTCTTTCTCATTATAATTATCTCTGGGTCAGTTTTCAACTCTTTCAACAGAAGAGACTGTCTCTAAGAAAGGGGACAACTTCTTTCAACGTTTTCAAGATAAGGACAAAATGGCTTCTTTCCAAGTATAAAAAAACTAAGGGTTGCAAATCCAACTGAAAGCACTGCACAATTTAAGCAATCCTTTACTTGAAGTGTTTATATGATAACATAACCCAATTTAATTCACAATGTGAAGTATTTCCAAGGCAAAGAGATTTAATTTTATCCAGGGTAACTTGATTAGATACTGTAAAATTGTCTCTATATGACAGGTGGTTGGAGGGGAAAGGGATGAAAAATGAGAGGGCTTGGTGATGTCAGCCAGAAAGGCAAGTTGTTTCTGAGGGGGATCAAGTTAATACATTCTAATAAAAGATTATGAAGTCCTTTTTTTCCTTTGAAATGTAATGCCCCGATGAACTGTACACAATTAAACAAGGAAGATTTGTTAGCTCTGTTAGTTCTGATGCCATTTATGCTCGAGTACTCCTAAAGTTTACAAAATTAGCTTTTGGCATTTAAATTTTTTAAATTTACAGTATGTCTTCTTCTGGGAAAACTGACCAAAATTACTGATGACTCAACCTGCACTCCGGTGTATATATATATATATATATATGCTTTGTTCCTTCGCCTACAACCACATACTGCTGACTCATGGTTCATACCTGTGGCGTGAACTAAAAACTATTGTCTCTTTTTTAAAAAGGATGCCTTTTGGTGTGTCCCACCCCAACTTCCTATTTCAATAGGAAATACTCCAGCACTTGTATAAAACATGGTCAGTTTTAAATTCATGCTCATTGTAATGCAGTGGAAATAGCAGAATTAAAAAAAAAAATACTTAAAAAACAATTTAGCAACCTCAAGACATTGAGCCCTCTAAAAATGCTGCTGATGTTGTTCAGAAAAGATGGACTCACTTGTGCATGTGCTCCACTCCAGTCAGAATCATTATGCCATAAGTAATGCCACTCTGGAGCAGGAAATGAAGAGCATACCTATACAAAAGAATGAAAAATATGCAGACACATTACATACATTCACCATCTTTATGTTTCTTTCGCTCTCAAAAACAACACACTATCCAGGAAATGAGATAGGGGACTTGTCAGGGACTGCAAATGCTACAATTTTGCTTAGGGATAAACTGGCAAGACTATACAAGGAGGACAAGACTGAGCCAACATTAGCTGGGTTTCACATAGCTTATGTGTATTTTGGTATGTGTAGAAGCACCAAGCTGTGATTAAATCTCCAAAATATGCACAAAAAATGTATGCGTTTGCTTGAGGTGCATCACATTTTTACCTGATAAGTAGAAATGCACATACAATAGGATGGAAATACATTTACTGAATAAACTCTTACTAAATTTATTAGGAATATAAGATGTGCAGCAAAGAAGTCATGTAACTAAATTATTAGTTCTGGACTAACCTGCAGACCAATCATCACAAATAACTGTGTCCTGAAAATCTAAAGCCTGTATAGAGTTTTCAGAGCAAATAAGTTGAATACAAACTTGAACTGTACCAAAGATTAGGTTTATTGCCACTTACGAAAATTATCGTATAGAACCAGACGGTAAAGTCATAGGAATGGAGGAACGCACACACATACTGTAGAGCTCCCAGAACAGTGTGACGCATTGTCACTCCTAGACATTTCTTACACACTTGCTACAATTTTGCTAATTTCATTGTTTATTTTTTTTTTTGAGGGGTTGGGGGGGTTAAAACACTTGTGTGAAGTTCTTAGAAATGTAATCTTTGTGTCCAGTTTGGTTTCATAATTTTTGGAAAAACCTTTGAAGCATTTACTACAAAAAAATGAAACCTTTAAAAATGTCATGTTGTGTAACCATATAAAGTAAACGTATTATAAAACCTTCTTTGCACCTTGAATACATGAGTGTATAAACAACTTAATTTCATAAAGTTTTCTCTTATTTTTCTTCTTAATTTCTTGATTAATTTAATGTTTTAAAAAAAAAAATTCTAGGTAAAAAAAGATTTTTTGAGTCAAAAATATCAATAAGTTTTCTAAGGCTTACACCACATGACCTGAAAAAATGTAGCTTCTTCATATAAATAAATATCAGATTTTTTTTTTTTGAACTTCACGCTCTGTACTGAGGGTCTCAAGGTGTCTGATTTATGTATTTTTATGGTCAACATAAACAACAAAATGCTACATGTTGATTACACCACATGACTTTATTTGGTGGACAAAAAAGTTTTTAAAAATGAATCACTGCTTTAAAAAATAACAATCAAATATGATTCTGCAATATTTATGCCAGCATTTCTATTTTCAAAAATTTCAGCTTTTATTGAGACTTTGACTTAGAAATGCTCATCATAGAAAAGGTGTACTCGCATGACGAGTCCCTCAAGCAAGCCTTCAACCAAGTGAAAGTAATTGATGATCAACAGCTCCAGCCCGGTCTTGCGCTCACTTACTCATACTTTTCTATTATTAAAGAGCGGTTGTTTAGAGTGACGCATGACACTCAAACAAAAGACACAAACACACACATAGGACAGACAGCTGCCCTTAAATGTTCTCTCTCTGTCGCACCACCATCCGCAGTCGGCCTTTATCCCGCTCGGAGACTTGATTAGCCTGATAAGGGGCCGGGTGTGTAAAATCACGACCTGGCCCCACCCTCCACCCTGTCACATATATATATATATATATATATATATATATATATATATATATATATATACACTATTTTTTATTGTCTACTGTGCATTCTATATTGTGTGTATGTGTATTCTTTATTGTGTGTATTGTATACTGTTCATTGTATATTATTATTTGTATATTGTGTTGTGTGTAATTATGTGTATATTAGATATGAAAATTGTGTTTACTGTAAATTGGTATATGTCTCATCACTGTCATGACTGCTATGTTGCTTGGAACTGCACCCAAGACTTTCACCCATTGTTGCACTTGTGTATATGGTTGAGTGACAATAAAGTGATTAGATTTTTTTTTTGGAAAGTGTAAAGATCTGATTGCTGGTTTTCAACTCTTGAAATCTGGCAACCCCAAACGTGTTGAAATTAAAATCTGCTGTTTATCTAACGTCGAGAATTTAATATTTTACTTGCATGATTAGTTCTAAGTAATCCATGACTTAATTAATCTAAAAGGGACGGTAAGGGGGATGGTTGTTTAACAAGGGGAATGGTTTTTGTTATTTCTTGAAACAAGGGGGATGGCATCCCCTCGCATCCCCCCTCAACTCGAGCCCTGCCTATATGGAGCTGTAGGAATGGAAATCCCACTTTTCAGTAAAAAGTGCCACCTTTTAAATTGAGGAATTTAATGTTTGTTTCCTCTAGATAATGTGCATTAGTTGAACCAGCCTGAAAATATATATATTTTTCACATGATTTGAAATAAAAAAAAAAGCAACATTCACTATAACACCATTGTTGATATTGTTTTTCTAATTTGATATCCATTTGATAAACAGTTCTGGAGATTTTGGTCTTTCCATGGACCCTTTTCACACTTCTGTGTAAACTTTGATAGTGGTGAATGGGAGTGAACGGGAGACCACGACAAATATAATTTTTGCTTACCCATTTGCTTCACAAAACTTTCCAAATAAAGAAAAAAATAAAGAATGATGGATTATGACAGTTAGAAGATATAAGATGACAAATTTACTGTCACTCTCTCAGCAGATGTGTTAAAAAACGTATCACATTTGTGGCAACTCAATATTTAAAACTAATTCCACGGTAATATAATAAAGTATAATGTTAAGAATTTACAAAAACATTTTTTTAAATGGCAAATATAAAAAAGTTTGCTAGATTTACACTGCTAAATAAGGAAAAATGGTCCATGCAGGTAGCTAGGAGCTGTACTTATATGCCTATTACCAGGAATAGGATATAGCTGCCCATAGGTGCTACCAAGATGTTCACAGATAAAACTGTCTCGACTTACAACAAATATGATGAAAGGAGAAATTCAAAGAATTTACAGGAACTTATCTGCACCAGCTCAAGCTCAAAAGCATAACTGAACACACACTCAGATATACAAACACAAAAGACAGACACTTTAATGAGGGTTTAAAAACATGGCACTAATTAGCAGATAGAGCAAAGCAGCTAGATATCTATCTAGCCTTTATTATCATGAGTGTGGCCTATTGATTTGCCTGTCTTATTAAAACAGATGTTAATGAGTTTGAGACTTCACATCAATACAAGCTGATGGTGATACAGGCCGACAGAACACAAACACTAATGTCTCTAAAACAATGTTAGTATTGGCAGAATATTGTGCTGTGTGCACACTTGTTCTCTCTCTTGGCAGGTTTTCTCAAAATATACTGGAATCTATTCCTGTCTGAAGAATTATCTCCTTAAAAGCCAAATTGATCTTATACAACCTTTTAGAAATGGAGAAGGTTTTGGACTTCACTGGTCATTCATGGGTGTTTTAAGGGCAGGGTGGAAGCTTTTATGACTATACAGAAGTAAAATTGCAGTTCAAAAATTAGTGATAAAACAAAACCCTTTCATGCGCTTTTGGTTAAGCAATGGTATATGCACCTGTACAAGGTATAAATCAGTAATTCAGGAATTACCTGTAAAGTAGTATGCTACCCACAATCCTGAAGCAAAATCTACCATGGAAATGAGCATTAGAGCTCAACAGGGGCCGTCCATTCCCATAAAGTATTTGTGACTGATGCATTCAAATCAGTCTACAACCTCTTAAAGGGATAGTTCACCCAAAAATTTTAATTCTCTCATCATTTACTCAATCTCATGCCATCCCAGATGTGTATGACTTTCTTTCTTCAGCAGAACACAAATTATGATTTTTAGAAGAATATTTCAGCTCTGTAGGTCCTCAAAATGGGTGAATGGGTGCCAATATATTATTTTTGGAGCGTGAAAATTAAGGCAGCATAAAAGTAATTCAAATGACTCCAGTGTTTTAATCCCTATTTTCTGAAGCGATATGATAGGTGTGGTCAAATTCTTCTCCCTGCCCAGTGTTGTATGCGTTAAGAATGTGAATCACCAAAAACAAGACGAATGTGAAAATGATTTTTTTTCACACCCACACCCACTCGTTATTGATTTAACCACAAGAGTCATATTGATTACTTTTATGCTGACTTATGTGCTTTTTGGAGCTTCAAAATGTTGGGACCCATTCACTTGCATTGTATTGACCAAAAGAGCTGAAAAATGTATCTACAAATCTTCATTTGTTTTCAGCTGATTAAAGAAAGTCATACACATCTAGGATGGCATAAGGGTGAGAAAATGATGAGAGCTCTCCTTTTTGGGAGAACTATCCCTTTAATAAATTTTGCAGTTGCCCATTTCTGCAAGAACTACAGTTTTTAATATATTTGAATATTTATATGTAAACTTCATATAGTTGCATAATTTAGTCTTATAGTAAATAGTTTTAGCATATTTTCAGTAACAATTCAAAATGCTTTCTGGGATGATAGTCTTGTATGTTTTTTTTAATTATTATTATTTTAAAATCCTTTATTCAAATCAAATGTTATAATATGATTGAGAACTCACAGTGTATGGGAAAAATACTTTCTGAGCCAAGGCATTTGACAAAAACGGGCATTCACTCTTGTGTTCTGCAATGTTGTGAGGATGTGATACAAGTTTATTTTCAACAGCAAAATACCACAAAACTTGATAATGAACAGTGTAAAACAGACGTCAGCTTCAGCTACCTTTATTGCCCACTAAAAGTTGTTTGTTTATTCAGTATCAAATGTCTCTGTGTGTCTGTCGTTTCACAGACTGCTACATTTCCTATCGATTCACATTCATTGTATCTTTCTGGAATGTCACACCAGCACATATACTTTAGTGCAGTAGTAGGGCAGTACAAGGAAAGAAGGGTTTGGATTTCCATGTTGACACAAAGAGGGATGTGTCAGTAAGAAGTGAACATCCGCTACCAGCCAAAGTTGTATTTTTAATTTTTTTTGTGCTAAAAAATAAAGTGGACCAAAAAGAGATAACTCTCAAGGCCAGGGACAGCGTCAATGCAAAGAAAGGTGTTTTTCTTTCTTTCCCTTTAATATAAATATTAACTATCCAAAGTGGCTGGTGGGCAAAAAAGTAAATTTTGTACCCTGTCAATATGTAAGCAAAGACTCACCAGCCAAAGCAGAAGAGGGCAAAGTAGATGCCCAGCAGTGTGGCTACCACATGCCGCACAAACGGACTGGTCTTGCTGGGGTGCAGATAGAGCCGGAACCACACGGCTGTGAGAAGGGCACACAGCTGACATACTACAAAATTCACCTGGAAGGGGTACAAAGAGAGAAACAACTAATCATCAGGTGAACTTATCTTATTATGGCCAAAAGTCTGCTAATTCAGCATGTTTTCTTTAGGGCTCATCAATAACTCTTATGGCTGAAAAAAAGCAACATCACAGGCACTTGAAAAGTATATGACGCCCATACAGCATGTCCTCCAAACTCGGTACAACACAGTAAAGTGACAACCATTAAGATATTTGTTACTTGCTTGGTTTTTAATTCTGTTGTGTCATGCTGGGTAGCCCTGCCTCAAGGTAAAGGAATATTCCAATTTCAATACAGGTTTTACAATCATATTTTAATCAAACTACACAATGATGACTCTAAGACATATTACAGTTATTACAGTTTAATTTTCTATTAAAGCATTATTTTCTGTAAAGCTGCTTTTAAACAATGTGTGTTGTGAAAAGCACTATACAAATATAAATGACTTGACTTGACAAGTTAAGCTCAATTGACATCATTTGTGGCATAATATTGATTACCATAAACATTTATTTTGACTCATTCCTCCTTTTATTAAAGAAAAAATAAAATAAAAATTTCTGAATGTTAAAATACTCACTTTTTCAAAAGTTTAGCCACAAGACAAAGAATATATGCGTAAAAATGATTTCAGTGTGATAAAAAATCCTTTACTGTTTAAGGTGATAGCCAATTTTACAACTTATTTGCTCAAATAACACATGAGTTTTAACAAGAGTTTATGTGAGTTCTTTTCTAAAATTATAAGCGTCAAATTTCTGCCTTTAAACTCTCCAAGAATTGGCCCCATTCACTTCCATTGTAAGTGCATCACTGTAACCTCAATTTTTTATTTTTTATTTTTCTTAAAGAAAAGGAGGGATGAGTCTAAATAATTTTTTGTGGTCATTAATATTGTGCCACTTATGCTGTCGATTGAGCTTAACTGTACTGCTACACATTTAAAAATTATTATTTGCTGTGATTTCAGTACTTAACCTCTATAGGCCACTTTTTTAGCAAAACCTAGTGAGATGCCTACATAGGCAGCATATGAACGCATCATAGCCTCCACACTGCCTCCAAAGATGTTATGGGCAAATTCAAAGGCAGCTAAAAATATATATTCGTGATAGCATACAAAGCAAGAGAAAAGTTGATTATAAATATACTTAAAAGTATCCATTAAAAAAAATTAATTAGTTAGTTAACACGTATTTTATTCAATAATTGTGTGTTTGAAAAGTCTTTTCATGCTTATGTGAGAAGAGTTGTCAAGGTGTCACGCAGAACTCCGTGGGAACAGAGAATTTGTGAGAACAGGCACACAGACACTCACACAATTAGCATCTTCAACAAAGATCTTCTCTCTCACTATCGCCTATCCTCCACTCCATTCTCTTAAGACCCAAATAATTCATAATGTATACATATAGTATATTAGAAAATATAATGTTCTTTGTGAAAGCAAGGGATTTTAATATTCATGTTTGGTCTAATTTTAAAAGTCTCAGTGCAATTGGTGCCACTGTCTCGTTTCCCACAGCAGCAGACTTGGTATTTCAGAGGTCCTCAATGTAAATTACTTTCAGGACTCACTGAATTCTATTCAGTTCCAGATTCCTATTGTTTACTATTAGCCAGTAATGTTTATTCTGGTCTGGATACTTAAATGAAATTCACAAGAGGTTCAGGGGGATTCTGTAACCAGATTTAATCCCATGGTTTTATTATAAAAGCTGGGTATGCATCTCTTACTCTTAAGATTCATCTTGAGCATTTGGATGTTTTGTATTGATTATTTCTGAATTAAACTTTAATTGAATGTGGGTTAACGGAAAGTTAAACTTGCTTTTATTTTGAATTTTTCTGAAATTCTTGCCTTAAGTAGAATAATTAATGTCCTAGCTGTACACACTAATGGCCCAGCATTAATGGAGCATTGGGAACGTTTCTCGAGCCTCAGCTTTCTGACTAACTTTTTGGCATTAACTAATTGTACCTCGACTATAGGAACTAAATATAATCATAATTTAGAACAACATAATTTTGAATGACTCATCTAAATAGTGTTAGTCATTACCTCTGATTACTGTAATATTATTCCAGTACATAGGAAACAATGGGGACTAATCAAAAGTACTATCTGGATACAGTAGCAATGGTCAGCCTAACCAGAGAGTATTAAGTTACTCCCTCTGGCTGAGAATAGTGTTACTTTAAGTGTATGCAGATCTAGGGGGGACTAAACCAAATTACTTTTCAGATAAAAGTACACAGGGAGCGACTTGTCTGAATATTATTAGTCAATTAGGCCTACCTCTGGGTAACGATCCAAAACTGCCCAGTTTTGAATGTACCCGGCCGATGCATAGACTCAAGTAACAGGAATCCGAATGAACGATTCCAATTTAAAAGTATAGAATTAACTAAAACAACCAAGTACCTAACATTTTTATTTTGATAAATAATAATAATAATAACAATGATACATTTAATTGGAATCTCAACCTAAATTCAAGGTCTAACACAACTGGAGACAATAATGGAGTCAAATCAAATAGTTTAAGACGTATAACCACACGTGCCGAAAAGAAAACACGCAGAAACCTTCACTGCTCAACTGGATACCATCGTTGGATGAGTGGTGTGGCTCTTGCACTTATTTTATTTGTATGTATTTTTTATTTTATCCCCTATTCTCCCAATTAGGAATGCCCAATTCCCACTACTTAGTACGTCCTCGTGGTGGCGGAGGACAAGTCTCAGTTGCCTCAACAAGTCTCAATTGCCTCCACATCTGAGACAGTCAATCTTATCACATGGCTCGCTGTGCATGACACCGCGGAGACTCAGCGCGGGAGGATCATGCTACACTCCACAATCCACGCACAACTTACGACATGCCCCATTGAGAGCAAGTACTGCTAATCGCGACAACGAGGAGGTTACCCCACGTGACTCTATCCTCCCTAACAACTGAGCCAATTAGGTTGCTTAGGAGACCTGGCTGGAGTCATTCAGCACGCCCTGAATTCGAACTCGCGACTCCAGGGGTGGTAGACAATAGTCAATACTCGCTGAGCTACCCAGGCCCCCCGGTTCCTACACTTATTAGAATACCACATTGTTAGCTTAGAAACATGTTAATGTCAAAATCTATTGGAATCATTTGTTTGTCAAGTCTCTATGCTAAGCAAGATTTATGCTAGTTTAGCAACATGCCAATGTCAAACTCTATTGAAATCAATTGCGTGTCAAATAAGGCACATCTTGGTTAAGAATGCTGCCTTAGAAGGCAGCTGGCCATGTAAGTTTTATACCAAACAAGCAAGCAAGATAAATACCATGAGCACAACAAAACAGAAGGTTGACAGCACCCTCTGTGAGGTTCTTGCAGTAACTCGGAACCCCGCTAGCCTTGTGACCTACTTAGAAGATCATGCCTTGAGCTTCACTCTGACATGTTTATTATGAAAGCCAAAGACATCAACAGCATGACTCTAGAATGGATACAGCTGTGGAATTTCAACTGAAATGCTATTTATCTTTATCCAAATTCTAAGATCCAAGCTTGATTCAACACAAAGAGCATTTATCAGTAGTCTGCTGAATATCTAACCTTTTGGTATATGCAACACATTAAAGGAAAAATACAACTTTGCCAATCTTCCTGTAGTGAAACGGACAAGGGTGGCTTAAGGCAGGCCATCCAAAAAGTCTGCAAAGATCTAAAATGTAAATTAAGATGAACTAAAATGAGACAGATTTCTCACACTGTGTGAGTATGCAACAGTACACTGCACTGCATCTGTTCACATCTGCATTCAATGCATGAAGAGTAGCACTTAATAAATATACCACAACGGGGCAGCCACTTGTGTTAGTGACATCCAATTCATCTGTCAAGCGACCCAGTGTGAAGACCACACTGAAGACATTTAGAGGAACTAAACTTGAATTAGCATTTTCAGAGGTTTTGAAGTGTGTTCAAGAAATAAGGAACAGCTGATAAACTAGGAATTCTAAATGAAAAGAAAATGATAACCTTCTAACCTGTCATGTTCACAAACAAGAACTTCCTTTGGCACAGTAAGAAAACTAATATTAGTCGAGTCTTCAGAGGTATTCACACCTTTTTGTGTCCTCCTGCACTTTTTAAAAAAAGTTTTTCCTCACACTGTCTGTCTCGTATTTTCAGCATTTAAGACACAGTGTCAAGTTAAAAGAACTTACATTTTTTTTAAATGTCTCGAGACTAGGTTTTTTAGCACAATTGCGCGTTCAGACTGAAAAGCACCTTACTTCAGCAACTGTGCTCTGCTCTTATACCAGTTAAAAGTTACAGATTGGAAACACACTGCATAGGCAGCAACTCTGCATCACATAAATCTCCCTGAGCATTGCAGACTTGAAACACAATTGATTCCAACAGAGTTTGACATTAGCATGTTCCTAAGCTAACAATGTGACAGCACATCAAACATGTATAAAAAAAAAGAGAACGAAAGGTTTTAAAAAGTTACTTAGCTTAGATGACCCAATGTTGCAAAAACTTCACTTGAACCAATGTGCAACTGCCTTTTAACTACAGAGGCATAAAATCACGTGCATTTTTCAGGCCAAGAAATGCTCACTTAGACAAGAAGGTTTCATCTGACTGACATGCAAGACAACCACCAACAGTTTACATGATGTAAAGGTGCATCTGAAATTGATGACACTAAAATAATACACAATAATACATAAAATCTCTTGGCATTTTGTGTGCAATATGCATCAAACATTCCATGGCATCAATGGTCTGTGAATGTGCCATCTGGGACTATGAAACACTGATCTCTTCACAAGTTTAGGCAAGAATTATGAAGGCTCAGATAATGTAACTCCAGCCGCATGGTTCGTAGACACAACATAAATAATCCCTGACAGATTAAAGATTATCAGTCAGATTTGACAGAGGCTCATTTGCCAGACTCTATCACTTTCATTTTGCAGATTTCCTGTTGCTCTCAAAGTTTGAATTTCATCTGTCCTTAACACCTGTAGCAAACATCAAGCGCACCACATAAAAGATTTGTCTCAAAAAAATTGCGCAGAGAAGCAATAAGAAAATATCTTAATGTTACACTGACCACAATTTTTTTTTCATTTAAAAGCTTGATAGAGGCATAATGCTAAATCTTTGTTCTAAATTAATAACTTTGTGTATTGAGTGTAATGCAAACTTTTGTTGAATTTTTGATAAGGAAAATCTCAGACCATTTCAGCTCAAAGTGTTATCTGGTAGTAAGAATTTAGCAGATGCTTTTATCCTAATTGATTTACAATACACTTTTTACAGGGACAGTTCCCCTGGTTTAGTGCCAGTTACCAGCTCGATACTGACGTCCAAAAGCAGCGTAGCTCAATTTAATACTGATATATAGTAATTTATTGATAGAAAATTAGTACACAAAACTTACTAAAATTAGCGTTAAAGAAATCACCCAAAAGTGATAATTGTCTCATAATTTACTCACACTTGTGACATCTCAAACTTGTATGACTATCTTTCTTCTGTGGAACTCAAAGATATTTTCACACATGTCTGATATATCCATACAATGCAAGTTAACAGGGTCAAACACGTTCAAGCTCCAAAAAGAAAATAAAGGCAGCATAAAAGGTAATCCATCTGGCTCAATTGGTTTAATAAATGTCTTTTGAAGGAATATGATCAATTTTGAGTGAGAAACATACCAAAAATGTAACTCCATTTTCACCAAGGAGGAACTGTAATCAAGCTTCAAATCATGATTGTGCCAAGGAGACAGACAGGGTTTATCCTGGGTAATTGTTAATTGACGTATGCTATGGTCTTCTATGGTAATTGATGTATGCGGTCATGCACATGCTTGAAGCTGGTTTATTACATCATTTAATTAATATATAACATAATTACTCAATACATTTAATGTTTACATTGGAGTTATTTTTATTTATTTCTTTTACCATTTTTGGAAAATGTATGGAACCTTTTAAATTCAATGCAGAATTGTTTTTACTTTAAAAGGTGCAATGTGAAATCAAACTTAACACTTAACAAACTTTATTTTTTTTAAAGTCTAGCTACACTGACCCAACCAGAGACATAAGAAGCCATCCATGGTCTTCCTTATGGTTATGGCATTGCAATGTGAATATAAGGGGAAGAATATAAAGAGGTTTAAAGTCTGGACCTCCAAGGCTTAGACAAATTATGGACAAAGTTTTCTTCCTGTCAAATAATGTTTGATATTAGGAAATAAACTGGCCTTTTTGCCTTGATATATTCCTAAAGAATACTTAAATTAGGAGCCCGATGAAAGGAAAACAGTATCTGTTATGAGTAGGAACTAGGAAACAAACAGTTTCACTAGCACAGTCCAATTCAGTAGTGTTCTACTCATGGGAACATATAGAAAATTATAACTAGTCTTGCTAAATATAGAATTCTGAAAATCTTTATTTTGCAGAAAATTATTTCTGAGAAATAGTAGCCTAAACACATTTAGAAACTGCCACAGTTGAAATAAAAAAAGTCAAATAGATTCCTCCAAATAGATTAGCATATTTATATGAAACTGCAACATTTTTGTTCAAATAACAGTTACTGTAACTCCTGTAAAATTGTGATTAATATTTGTAAGGGTAATGGTGTATTTGAAAATAAATCAACATTTTTTTTGGCTTATGTCAAAAACAACCCAGCAGAGCAGGTCACTTGTGCAAGTGATTCTGTGTTGGAGCGAGTGCTGCCACAATGAGCACAAGCGCATGAAACCAGGCTTCAGTCACATTGCACAAACACTCGTCTCAGATGAGAAGCATATTTAGCTTGTATAAAGCACTTAACATGATTTGCATATCATCTATTTTAAATGCAGGAAAAACCTTGCTGGCAGTGAAAAAGTTACTCAATAAAATAGGTTAAACTTGACTACAATAAATATAATCAAATTTACTCAAAAGTGAGTGAGTGCAAATTGCTGCTCCAGTTTTTGGGGTAAATTCTATAGGTAGTTGTTTTGTTTTTCTCCAGTGTAGGAGTGCCAGGAAGAGATGGGAAGGAGGTGGATGCTCAAATACTATACAGAAGAACATATAGAACACTGAAAAAATGTCAGTAATTTTAACAGTAAAATACTGTAAAAATGCTACAGAAATAAAATGTTAATGGTTTAACAAATATCAACTGTAAAGTATACAGTAAAATGTTTTAATATATTTTAAAAGACAATACAGTAGTTTTTACAATAAAATTATGTAAAAATTAAATAATTTAAATGTAAAAAGTAAGATTTTCCTGTATAATTAATGATAAAAAGAACAAGAGAGTACATGTAGTTTTTTACAGTAAATTATTGTTAAAATTACAGTAAAAAAACAGTAATCGGGCGTTCCCACAATTCCCTGCGTGACCATTACATTTCATTATATTTTATGGGAATAGTTATGTTTCATCATATTTTTTATATCAGTTACGTACACTGGGGTGTTCTGTGTTATATTTAATGTAGTTTAGTTAATGTTCACTGCATTATTTAAATTTCACATGTGTTACCATGATGGTGTTTAGTGTTTGTGTGAGTGATACTGAGCACTGTCTCTATACATTTATTGGTCATTGCTCCTGGAAGAGCCACTGTTGATGAACTTCATGTCATCATGTGCCCTTTTGTAGTTACTATGGTGATTAACAAATACCTTATAAAGTAAACAACAGATTTTTGCAGTATCAGAAGCATGTTCATGAATTTTAGTTACTGTAAATTTAACAGAATTTTTTATTTATTTTTTTTACAATGCCAGCGTGTAAATTACAACCATTTTAAACTGTAAAATGTACAGGTTGTCTGTAAAGTGGTTTACATTTTAACTGTATTTTTTTTTTACATATTTATTCTATTGTTTTTTTTTGTAAAAACAACAGGATTTTTTTTACAGTGTAGTTTAAAGGCTAATTCACAAGCCCGGCCTTATGAGAGAAGTTCTGATTAAAGGGGTGAAAAGACAGACAGAGAAAACCTGCCATATTCAACAGGCCAAGGCACTGATCTCAGGGGCTTTTATGTAAGCAACCCATCTGTCAGCAAGCTGCCCAATCGTGGTCCTGAAGTAGACCAATCAATGAACTTTTGATGACACAAAGTGTAATTTAGCATCACAAACACTACTTAGATGGGCTGTTTTATGATGAATTTACCAGATGAAATTGACATTTAGAGTCTGTATTGGGGGGAATGGAAGGAAAACATGACAGCAAAAATGGGGATACTAACATAAACAGTTCTCTAAACATTTCTACAAGGGCTGTCGATTTAACAAGTTTATTTAGTGTGATTAATTATATGAAAAATAACGTAAAAAAAATATTAATTCATTTAATAATTTGTAATTTTTTTAGTAAAAAGCAATTAATTATGTCCCTGACATGGAAGTAAATTGCGTAATAAGAAATGTTCCTACCATCAGAGCAATTCAAGCTTTTGGACCCCAGGAAGACTAGCAACCACTTCTGGAAGCTAATGGGTTTCATCTATACAGACAACGCTCCACGTCAAACCAACGAGCAGGCAGCTTAGCCTTCCACAGATGACACGCACCGAGCACAACAGAATGCAGGAATCTTGAGATGGGTATTCAAAGTTTCAAACTACAGTGTTTCCACAGGATTTTGTGGTACTGTGGTGGGTGGACCTCGAACCCTCTAGTGGGGTCCAGGGGCATGGCTCCAATAAGAAAATTGTATACATTTGAAAGTTAAATATGTCAATCTGGTGCACTTTGAGAGCAAAATTAAGAAGCTAGATCTACGAAAAATGTTGTGTTCTAGTAAACAATTTTGTGCTCAAGTAGTAATTTAATCATAAACATATTGGTTGAATAGATATGAATGGTGATGAAACGGCAAAAGTCACACCCACAAAGCATGGTAAATGAGACAGAATTTAACACTGTTCAAAAACTGAACTGAAACTACTCTGACCTACTGCCCCTTTCTCAGCTGTCAAAATCACCTGCTGTCCCTCCCTCAGGGGAGGCTGTCACCCCTGCTGCCCCTCTCTGAATGTCTGTCCCTCTATGAGAGTCAGCTGAGGCTGTCTCTTCTGCTTCCTGGAGAAGCTGTCTCTTCTGCAATAAAGAAACAAGTAACAAGTTCCACTGTTAGTTTCTTTCTTGATTTACCTCTGTAGCTATTTCTTCCTCATCTGTTGGTGGATTTTGCTCTCTCTTCTTTAAATATTTAAAAATGCTCATGATCTGTAGGAGGCCTGGGTAGCTCAGTGGAAAAGACGCTGGCTAACACCCCTGGAGTTCACAAGTTCAAATCCAGGGCGTGCTGAGTGACTCCAGCCAGGTCTCCTAAGCAACCAAATTGACCCAGTTGCTAGGGAGGGTAGAATCACATGGGGTAACCTTCTAGTGATTGCTATAATTTGGTTCATCCTCATCTGGTGGTGGATTTCGCTATCTCTTCTTAAAATATTTAAAAATGCTCATGGTGAGTTGAGCGTGGATGCCACGGTGGGTGGCATGAAGCCTCCACATGCTATGTCTCCGTGGCAACGTGCTCAACAAGCCACTTGATAAGATGTGCGGGTTGAAGGTCTCAGACATGGAGGCAACTGGTATTCATCCTCCGCCACCTGGATTGAGGCAAATCACTACGCGACCACAAGGACTTAAAAGCTCATTGGGCATGCCAAATTGGGAGAAAAAAGGAATTAAAAAATAAAAAATAAAAAAAAATGCTCATGATCTGAAAAGCAAGGGTACAAACATTAAGCTTAAAACAGTAGCGTTACTTCAAATTGATTAGTTAACATTACAAATAGCTTGATGTTACATGATGAGCCAACTTGCTCCTCTTGCTGAAAATAGTTACGCTGTCAGATCCACTGGTAATAACATTAGATAATTAGCCAAGTAGATATAAATTTACATATGTTATACATTGTTTTTCACAACAAGAAGTCGAATCAATCAGTCGACATATGCGAGGAGACTGATAGCTAACATCGTTAGCTAACATTAACGTTACCTAAATTAGCTAACTTTAGATTAATGTTAATTGTTAATGTTAATGTCAATGATAACTTCTGCAGAAATGTTATCTGTTTGCTGACATTCATTAATAATATTAACATTTTGTTTGGACAAGTGGATAAATGCAGTGGATACTGTAACTATAGTTAACGTTACTTATAGGCCCGGTTCCAGATCAAAGTCACAGAGGATGCTACTGAAATTAGTGGGGGAGTTATGTATAAAGTGTAGATGTATCATAATTAAACATTTTTTAATAGATTAAATCGTGTTTAAATGCTACTAAAACAACATAACAAATATATATATATATTTTTTTATGTACAAATAATGTATTGCTTCAGGTTTTTTTTTTTCACATGATCTGTCGTATACTATACGGATACTGATATTAATTTACAAAATCATGCATGTTTAAGATTTGATGCAGGGAATTTTGCGAGTTTGCTGGGATTCAAGGAAATCTTCTTGCCAATTAACAGTATTAGTCTTACATATTCAATTGAGCAGGGATGTGGTACAAGGGCCACATCAGCCATAAAGTAGAACATGGAACAGAGGAGATTAAAAAGTTCTGCATAGTTGTATGTTTTAAACCCAGAAGTACTAGTGCACTCATGTACTCAATGAATAATGCACAATTTTCTGAAGTGTATACTGACTGATGGGGCCATTCAGTGATTGCTTGAAGCTGCTACGTTTCTATCATGTGTTAGTAAACCTGAATAAAGGCTGATTATAATTATTAATTGTATTTTATATTTTACCATACTTCAATGTAGTGGCAATTTAATATTCAACTTAACACTACATCTGGAGTCTGGTTTAATAGTAAAATAAAATATTCAGAAATTATAAATTCTAAAAGATTATTTTAAGGTTTGTAGCAAAGTGGACAAAGTTGTTTTACTCTCAAAACATCATCAACCTGTTTACACGCTCATAGGTCATGATGTGGGTCTCTTCAATGGTTTGTTGGCATCCCATTCAGCACACAACTGAATAAAACAGTCTGCATGACACTAATAAACGATTACCGCCCAAGTAACATTCACATAGCTACTGATGAGGGATTTCAGCATTTTACAAATAACACAAATAAGAAACATTTTCCTCTGTCATTGGTTTTGCTCGCGTGTTCCCTCCGTGTGCGATTGATGCACAGATCTATTGGGGTTTATCTAAAGTTCATCAATGAAACTGTTTGCTCACAGTCTTGGCACTAAACAGCACACGCAGCATCACATTTTTTTAATGTTTTCTTTTTCGAAGAGTATATAAACCGCGCGCAATCGCATGCATGGTTGCCAGATTGCAAAAATTAAGTATGACATAAGGAGAAATATATCCAATTTGTGCCTCTATAAATCTCTATTGGGGGTGTTTCATATATTATCTGGCATCCCTGCATGCGCATATTAAAAAAGCTTGTGGGTGCGCGATAGGTCTCAAAGTAAGATACATGAAAGATCTAATAAAAAACGTTCATGATAAATCGACCCGCGGGCAGTAGTTTGCCCTGGTCTGCTCTAAGGTTCGTTTGAGGGTGCTGACTGACTGAAATTGAGAGGTGCTTTGCCGAAGCAACGGCCTAAAACACAACGTTAATAATATTTTATGTTATTATTACAATGCAAAACTATTTTTGGTTAATTGTGAAACTATGTCCGCCACAGTCTAGAATCTAGACCAGGGCTATTCAAATACATTTGCAGGGGGGCCAAACTAGGAAATTCCAAAATTTGTGAGGGCCGGGGACAAATTGATATCAGCTAAAGGAAATTAAAATATACTATACTAAGGTACATAATATATGAAATAAAATAAGGTACATTATTCTTTTGGTTTCCTTTATTATTTCAACACATTCAACTTGTATTGATTAGGCCTATAACAAAGTGCAAAACTGCAAATACTGAGACATATACACAGCTTTTACCCTTAAAAGAGTAAACATAATTAATAGCTTATATAGGCCTATATAAAAAAAATCAAACAATCAAAATAAAGCTGTCATAAGTGCAAGTATCAAATCTTATTTGGGGAAATAACAACATTCAAATATCCCTGAAGTACTGTATATCTTTCAGACAGTGAGTACACATTTTAAAACTAGAAAAAACATTTCAACTGTACAGTAAGTACAAATCTGCTAACTATGTGCTGTAAACATACTCTTGATGAAAACTAACTAATAACAAGAATATTTTCTCAAAAGAAGTTACCAGTCTGTCTATTCTACGTTGTCTCTCCACTGAGCCCTCTTGGTATTGCGCAGAAAAAGACGAATGTTTTGTAGTAAAATGTCTCTTCACATTATATTTTTTGGCCACAGCCACTGATTCGTTGCACAGTAAACACACAGGTCTATCGGTCCCTCGCTTGCTTGCCGTAGTTGGCACAGTAAATAAGTACTTCTCCGTCCATTCACTCTGAAACTTACGATTTTCTCTGTCAACTTTGCGGTTTGGCTTGGACAACGCCATGTTACATCAGATGCATGTGTCATAGGCAGCGTGAGAACATCGAATCAGCCAGAATGAGTATTTGTCACCATGGAGACGACCTGCTCCGCTCTAGAATCTTTGCCTGTACTCTTGTCTGTGCGCCGCGGCAGATTCGTAGATTTTTTTTAGACTTTTTTTGAATTTTTTATTTTTATATATTTTTAATCTGCCGCGGGCCAGAATCAATTTCAATCGGGCCAAATTTGCCCCCGGGCCGCTATTTGAATAGGCCTGATCTAGACTCTAGATAATTAATGGGAAACACAGCGTTATGAGGCGCTAAAAACTAGTGAGACACAATGCAGCTACTTTTAACTTTTTGTAATGTAATCGGCGACTTGACTGTTGCCACAGTATGACGTAATATATTTCAATAACACGAATTATAATCTTTATTAGGCTGTGTATACACACACAGCATATTATATTTATAATTAATTTGTATAAATTGTATTATTATTAATTATTCTGTAATACCTATATAAGTGCGCTTTTCTCAGTCAATTTTATTGTTATTAATTTGATTACAATTCATCAATTGACAGCCCTTATTTTTTACAAAGGCCAAAAAGGCCTTTCACAATTCACGATTTAAATGAAACTGTAATTCAGTTAATGCTCATCAAGAAATGCGTGTAATCAAGAAATCTTGTTTGCATATGATGTAACGTCACTGCGTTGCCGTGGAGCGAAATTCAAATGGAGGGCAGGAAGTGATGTTCTACATAGGAAGCACTATTACAAACGCAAAATGCCTATGATTTGCGTCGTCTACGGTTGCTCAAATCGATCAAACCGAGAAACCACAAAGGGCTTTTATCGTGTACCAAAAGTTGTTGTTCATAAGGGGGGAAAATGCAAGAAATTGACTGAAAAGCGGCGGAAAAAATGGCTTATAAACTTGCGTCTGCTTACGGGAGGAGCCAAGTCGGATAATGCTCGTGTGTGCAGTGACCACTTCGTCAAAGGTAAATTAATACAACTTATGTCGCTATGTTTATGTAACGTTAGCTGTTTCCGTATTTTGTAAAGTTAAATTCATTGGTTTTTCTTTTGTTTGAGTTTGTACCCCTGTAACAAAACAAAAATACGTAACGTTAGCAAAGCTAACTACAAAGTCTTTGCAGGGTGCAGCCTTATTGTTACGGTGTTGTTCTCTTTAGGCTACCCTGCTGCTTTAAACGATGTTGAGTCTGTAGATTGGGCTCCTACCGTTAACCTCGGTTATCAGAAAGGTAAGCCCATGTCAGAAGCATCGCGTATACGAGAGGAAAGTATGAAGTCCAGAGACGATCAACGTAGAAACGCAGAGGCCTTGCTGGATTTCCATGAGTCAGCTGACAACCCAGATGACAACACAGAGATGTTACATGATCGACAAGGTAAATTAATTGTTTTAATAAGTGTTGCCAGTATTATAGTTGTATAAGGCAGACGGTATTCTGACAACAAATAACGTCATGTTTCGTGATGATCCATGTCTTTAGTGGCGTTTCGGCGGAGTTTTGTGAGTGGTTAACCTAATCACGTAAAGTAAACAATTGTAACGCTAACATCGAGTGGCGCAGCAGCGTTTGATGTTTGTTGCTAGTTTAATTCACAGGACACAAAAATAAATGCTACTAACCTGGGCGAAAACCAAACGACAGTCATTGTGGAGTACCGAGGTCGTTGACCCAACCACTAACAAAAAAGTTGTATACCTCCATACTTTTGTATGCTTTCATTTGTTTTTCATTTGTTCAGAATGATGTCTGGAGGACAAGGTAGTTGCTTATCTTCCGCCTCGATGGCAGTAAAGTATTGCAATTAAGTTGAAAAATCGCTCCTCTTCATAACACAAGGATCACGTCCAACATATGTTTTGATTTTCTGTTTAAATCTTTCTCTCGTAATCGCGTCTAAACTAGTACAGTACGGTCCAATCGGCTTTTCAATTCCTGCCCTCCATCTTTGAATTACTTTAAATTCAAATCACATTTTACTATACGGAAACATTTTCCTATTGCATACTTGAATATAATATAATAGACTTTAAGGTTGGCAGGGTTCCAATAACAATGGTATAAATGCAAAATTGACCAAGACTAAAGTTGGCCAAAAAGAGAGCGAGATATTTTATAATTTTAAATTATTTGATATTTCAAATATAATTTTTTAATGTAATTCATAAGTTTTTAAACCTTAAAGGAAATCATGTAAAAGTTAAATATGAATAAATTACTACTTAAAGGTGTTTCCTCCATTTCATGAGGAATCAACTGTTACTTGATATTTTGACACATAAGAGGTCTTTTTACCTTATCATACTGTAAATTTCTGAACTCAACTTAATCCCCAATGCAATAAAAGCATTTATTGAAACCAAGCTGCCAAAACGGCGCCTCCTACTTCCGTATATTTGTGATGTCACAAAGGCTGCTCATCAATTCATGACCACCACTACAGCAACATCAACACCTACTTCACATCTTTGCACCCTTGGCCCCGCTCACTGGGGGGCTAAGTTCTTAAAGAGAGCGTGAGAGAGCAGTATATAGGCATACTGCTCTGCCTCTTGTTGTTTTGTGCATAAACTGCTTAAATTATTTCGTCCATCTGTGCTATTTTTAATTATCTGTGTATGTCAGGGGTTGGCAACCTATTGGAATGCACGCAATAACTTGCGTGTAATCACTGGCATGCCAGCAACGGCAAGAGAGTAGAAGACTTCTATTCGTATGAAATTCCGCACCAGCATTCCAATTAGGGCTGAAATGAGTTGTCAATTTTATTGACAACGTCAACAATAAAAAATTGTCGACAAAAAATTCTGTTGTCGAATAGTCCTTTTGATGTTATTTAACGTAACGCAAGATAACATGAATCTGTAATGATGCGCCTGATTGAGGAGAGGAAGTCCAGATACTCTCTAAACCTTCACAGCTTCAGGTGATGTAGATTACAAAGTATGAGGGATTAATACATAAATACCAAATAAGTAAATACAGAAGCACTCTCATTGTGGAATAAGCAGAACTTAAGCAAAACATGCATGTCGAGCGCCTTTAAAGCAAACACTCCAGCGTTAGCCTACATCTTTAATGTGTTATAGCTTTATTGAAGTAAAAAAAAATAAGGAAGCTGTTTATGTAAACAACTACAAACTCTAAAACTGGCATTTCTCTGTGCCTCTTCTATGAGTTGCGCAAAGAGTCCTGATCTAAGGGGGAGAAATTGAAACTGCATCCGGCTGATCTGACACTCTAGCATGGAGATGCTCGTCCTTTGAATGCGCACACTTGCTGCAGCTAGAATATAACGTGATGGCTCACAACTTATTGTATCATTATACAGTATTTGTGTCACTGTGCATTTCTTATCGTGAAGAAAATTGGCAATATGCAGCTTTATTAATAAGAGTTTGTTTTTTTGTGAGTTAAAGATGGATTGAAGTGAACAAAAAGGGTAGTCTTCATTATACACTGCAACAAAATACACTTTTAATGTGGCTTGTTTTCCAATATAAATATCTAAAATCTTTTAAAACAACGTACATGTACTTTAGCTGCTTTACTTTACTTTATACTGCAGAATAAAAAATTGTTATCTAAAAATTGAATATCATATTAAAAATACAAATTTTAAAATATCTAAAAATCCTTTAAAAAAAGATGCATTCACCTGAGAAGCAGCATATAAGAGATTTATACTTGCTTTTAGAGAATAGATCTTGAATAGAAGTATTTTTTGTCTTTACAGCACTCAGGTGTGTACCCTTACCACTTTATCTCTCTGGGCAAACGCTCAACCACGCCCCCACCTCTACATGCCCTCACCACCTGACACGGGCCAGGAAGCAATCCGGCCTGTCTCCAACTCCCCCCATATCTGGAGAGAAAGTCAGCAACAGCCATCCGTGTCCCGGTCTGTGGATCCCCTCAAACTTATAAGGCTGTAAAGCCAGATAGCAATGGGTGATCTGCACATTAGTATCCTTGAGTGGTGCATAGTCAGAATAGAGGTCGAAGGCCCACCCCAACAGATAGTATCGGAGGGTGCTGAACTTGGTCTCTCTCAGCGATAGTTTGCGACTAATGTACAGTAATGTGCAAAAGTTTTAGGTACTTGTAAAAAAAAATTTGCATAGTGAGGATATCTTCAAAAACGATGCCATAAATATTTTTCTTTTATCAATTAACATCATACAAAGTACAGTAAACAAAGCTAAATCAATATTTGGTGTGGCCACCTTTGCCTTTAAAACTGCAATATTTCTCCTGGACACCCATGTAATCCCAGACTGACTCAATGTTCAGGCATTTGGTATGCTTCAAATTTAGACACCGCGTCGACTTTCTTATAATCCACACAGAACCGTACTGACTAGTCAATCTTAGGGACAAGAACAACCGGGCTGGATCAATCACTGTGGGATTCTTCTGTTACTCCAATTTTGAGCCTTGCATCCAATTCTTCCCAAAGTTCTTGTGCTCGGGCAGTCGGTAGGGACGGTTACGTATCACTAACCCGGGCATAGTCTTGATGTGGTGCTTTATGAGGTTTGTACGGCCAGGCAGAGGCGAGAAAAACGTTTGCAAATTATTTTTGCAACTTGGCTACCTCTGTGTCTTGACACGGTGAGAGGTGGTCCCCACAAGTGACCGGGGTGATATGATTGGCATTTAAGTTCACCTCCGGCCTGAACTCCGCACTCTCCGGAACCACCATCAGGTTGAGATGGTATATTTGACATGCGTCACCTCTATCTGTTTGCCTTATCTAATCTACTACACGTTGTCTGACCTCAAAGGTCCCTTGCCACATAGCGAGTAATTTAGAGCTTGATGTTGGGAGTAATACAAGCACTTTGTCTCCCGGTGCAAATTCCCATAGCCGAGTGCCCCTGTCATACAATCAGCTTAGTTGACCCAAAGTGTGCATTTTTTGCTGTTTGAAGGTCCCTCCTCCCAAGCTTCCGGCATGATGTCGAGCACACTGTCGCTGCTCATACAGTAGCTTTTATGGGGAAAACCCTGTGGAGGCTTGTGGGACCTCTCAAACTGCAAATAGCAGGGGATTTCTAGCGTCCTCATTTATGAACCTACAAACATTATTTTTTTTAGGGTTTTATAAACTGTTCCACCAACCCGTCTCTCTGTGGATGGTAATCTCTGCTGAAAATCGATTTAATATCCAACCATTCGTATAGTTTCCATAGTGTACCTGACATGAACTTAGTGCCCTGATCGGTAAGGATTTCTTTCGGAATCCCTACTCGGGAGATTATTCTGAAGTGTGCCTCCACAACACTACCTGCTGAGATGTCGTGCAGAGGCACTGCTTCCGGATATCATGTTCCATAGTCCACCAGAAACAATACAAAGTGATGTCCGCGTGTTGTCCGCTCTAATGGCCCGACGAGGGCCATGCCAATTCTTTCGAAGGGGACCTTGATTATGGAAGGGGACGCATTGGCGCTCATGGGGTGGCTGGCAGATTCACCGAACATCCCCGCAAATGCCCGATCATTAAAAAGTAAATTTTTCGCTTCACTGTAGGGTATTACATATATAATTTAGAGATGTGGACGGGATCAGTTATGTAGGGTAATTTGCATGCATTGTACCATCATTATATGTAAGGATATTTGTTATGCTAAATTTAGAAGGGAATTTAGGGTCTTGAAATATGTGAGCTATGAACTAAATTAAACTGTCCTTGTACTTTATTAGGTAATGAAATATATAACGGAATTAGTCACGTTCAACAACCATAAATTAGATAAATGACAATTATCTAGATTATTTGTTTTACTCGGCTCACAATTTCTACTGTAAGGAATTCGCTTTAATAAGTGAATTGATTAATTTATTGGAGTGATGTTATTCTCATTGCTTATTGAAAATAATATAATAGAAATATAGAAAATAATATTTAGGTACAGCTTTGGAGAGAAATCTTTTAGAAACAGGGATTAGATTATTTATCAAAATATTCCACAGTCACATTGTCTTTGAACACAAACAAACTGTATTACTAAATCTAATCTAATACATAAATGCATAAGACAGGTTGGTGAAAAGTGACAGAATGTGAAATAAACTGACCAGTACATTGAAAATCAACTTTATGGAGACTGTTGACTGTTAAGAACCATTTATCCTCCTTTGAGTCTACATAAATTTGCTATCAGATAACCCAAATTATTTAATTAATACACCAGCACTTTGAGCACAATATTGGAGATGTACTGCTTGTGGTGTTTCCTTGCGTTCTTTGTGTTCTTTGCTTGGTTCTTGGCCGAAAGTTCGTCCCGTCGATGTTTTGAGCTTCAGTATAATCAAATTTATTGTCTGTTTGAATGATGATTTTAGCTGTGAAGTGAGGCCTTCTCATGGGTTTGTGAACCGTAGAGAGCGATTAGTTTTCTCGGGACGTAGAGTCCCGAGTTCCCTTGGACCTCACATGGCATGGACCTGGTTCCGATGAGATCCCGAGAAGACCACGAGGGAAGAGTCAGAGCGAAGTCTGAGCAGTCAGGAGAGGCCGGACGAGAGACGACGACAGAAGAGCAGAGAAGTGTTTGGCCGCATCCACAAAGGTGTCCTGCGCCAATCAGAAGTGACTTTTCAGAGTCACATGGTCGAATGGGCTGTCCTTTCTGATAGCTGATTTATAAGTCTTTGTTAGAGATTCTCACTATTTTCACACTCAAAAATAGTGTATAGTTAATCTTGAACTTTATATCTTGCAAATGGTACAAGAGACATGACATTTGTTGCCATCAGCTTTCTCAATGTATCCAAACAAATGCTTGCATACCAAATATGAAATTTTTTTTATGGCTGTTATATGTGTAGGTTATAAATCCCTGGTTACAAAATCATATTGGTTTTACACATCATTGTATTTTATCAAGTTAAACCTTATAGTTACCATTCTTAGTAGAATGAGATGAATCATACAAAATTAAAGATACTATTTATCAATTATAGGTGATTTGCACATCGCTAAACACATTTTAAAGAGGTCCATCAGTCTATAATCATTAATTTGTCAGGTACAAACGTTGCGGAGGGGCCTTTCTGACCAATGAGGACGCCTGGGCTGGTTGATTTATGGCGTGGAAACATTCCAAACTGAAAGGCTGGGTTTTTCCTAGATCCAAATCATGTTGTTTCAATTCTTCTGCGTGTATAATCCAATATCATTGTCTTTTCCTGCCCTAAGTGGCCCGCCATCGGATTATGAGCCGTCTGAAATAGTATTTCCAGATGGTTCCGCGGTATTAACAATTGGGTTGAATCCTCTTTTGTCTAAGCATCCTGTGTCACTCGATACAACCTCTCTTTTACAATAGCGACATACGGCTATGAAAGTGCGATGTTTGGCTGGGGCTGTTAAACATCAATACCTTTCACTTGGTCATGGGCATGCTTAAGGGTTTCATTTCTTGACTGCTCCAGAGGGAATTCCCCTTTGGGAAATCTTCTAATGTCGGGAGGGGCCGAAGCCTCCCCTTCCCTTATGTCATCCTGATGTGGAGCTGAAGAAGACCACCCCGCCAAGGCATGGCACATCTCCCATCTAATAATTTTCTTGCAGGACCCATCCAAACATATTCCCTTTTTTAAAGTCTTAAATTCTGGCTAATTATTTCCCAAAATTAGTGAGTGGGTGAACTAACCGCAGTCTCCATTCTTATGCTTTTGAGTAATACTACAGGACAATTGTGGATATCCCCATGCACACACCCTCACCTTCACCTTCAACCTTTTACCAAAAATTGGTGTATAGCCTTGGTGTATATGTCTGATTACAGCTAGTATCCACCAAGGCTTGATGTGTATTCCCCTTGACACTGACCGGTATTCTGTTCGCTCCGGCTCGATCAAGTGTCAGGGACCCGGACCAGTGTTCCCAGCTGAATCACGGGACGTTGGTCCCAGAAATGCCTGTGTTCCCCGCAACTCCAGTTGGCCAACCCAGGCATTATACCCACACCTGCGATAGCCGGATCAGCATCCTGAAGGGGAGAGCGAAGAGACATAGACGGCACCAGCGACAGGGAAAAATGGGGAGCCGGCTTGGGCGGGACAGTTCCGTGCTTTCGGGGAACCAGGGTAGGCAGGACAAGAAGGGCAGAGTGAGGGGGGAGGGAGGGGGTGAGAGTAGGAGGGCTCTTCCACCCTTTGATACAGCAACATATGGAGGTGACACTGGACCCACTCCGTCATCCCATTCAGCAGACAACCGATAAGCTGTTCCAGCACCACCAGATCTACGACTCCCTCTGTGTTGCAGTCGTCAGCAAGCATTTTCGGCAGATGTCACGGAGCTGTTAAGTAAAGGCAAACAGGCGGCAAAGCACGTCAAGCTTCATTGAGCGAAAACGTTGCCGGTGTTGTTTGGAGCTGAGGCCAACCTGCTGCAATATAGTCTTCTTCAGATCGTCATACACCAGGAGATTCACTGCCAGTAGATAATGCACCGCGAGCTTGACTTCCCCAGACTGCAATGAGAAGTCTGGCTGCCCACTGGGCACACGGCCACCTCCAGATCTCTACTGTCCTCTCGAACAAGTCAAGGAATGCCTCCATATGATCTTCTGCCCCAATTTTTATGAAGGCAACTGGAGTCATAGGGGCTGCTGTGTCCGGGGTCACGGCCGAGGATTTCTCCTGGTGCAGTAAGCTCCAGATTGCTTGCTTGAGCCTGGAGCACCTCCTGGAACTGACGATCCTGATCCCTGCCCAGCTCAAGCAGGGCCTGATGTTGCTAATGATGCATGCTGGCAAGGGACTGAATGAATTACGTCATCGTAAATAAACTGTTACATTCATTAATATACAGTGCATCTGGAAAGTATTCACAGCGCTTCACCTTTTCCACATTTTGTTATGTTATTCCAAATGGATTAAATTAATTATTTTCCTCAATTCTACAAACAATACCCCATAATGACAACGTAGAAGTTTTTTGAAATCTTTGCAAATTTATTACAAATAAAAAAACGAAAAAAATAACGTACATAAGTATTCACCGCCTTTGCTCAATACTTTATTGAAGCACCTTTGGCACCAATTACAGCCTCAAGTCTTTTTGTGTATGATGCTACAAGCTTTTAAAATATAAAATGTCATGACTGTTTGATAGTTTATGGTGCTGACACCTTGTCTAAACCGGGTTTGTTCGTTGTCGCGATGCAGCGGCTTGAGGCTGTTTACACTGAGCGCGTAGACAAATTTGCTAAACCGTTTATTTGTGTTGTTGACCGTTGTAGCACCAGGGCAAAATAGATCGGTACACCATTTATTGTTGGCGTGTTGTACTGCAACTGACGCTTCAATGGTAGACTGCATCATTGATTATAATGGGTTCTATTGATTTTGATGCAATGCGCCTCTCACATCCAGTGTAGAAAGGGTGCTAGTGTTAACGGTTGTACTTGAGAGGAACTGTTTAATATATTCGGATGCAATGTTTCCGATGAGTGTTATGTGTAACGCACATCCATTTTGAGGACAAAACGGGGTTTAGAGGGCAAGAAACGGGGTGGAAAATGATCACGTGACTTATGAAGAAATAAACTTCACTGACATTCAGTAGACCTCAGTGAAGATAATAAAATTACAGTGCATTCAAAGTATTCACACTAGGGCTGCAACTAATTATTTTGATAATCGACTAATCTAATGATTATTGCAAAGATTAATTATTAGCTCTTAACCGACTATTCAGCTTGTGCCCTGACTTGAAAGGTTCTAATAAACATGCTTGCTAACATGAAAAAATCATCTTTTAAAAATGCCTCTAAATGACATTCACTGAATTAAAGTTTTTTAAAGTTATTTATTAAGTTTAATTCAGTAAAATAATCAAAACATCCTTTTGTTATCAAGTGTTTTTGTCTTTTCCATTTTAAAATTGTCTAAAAATACTTGAAACAAGATACGTTTACTTTAGAAGCAACATATAAGATATTTAGACTGCTTAGTGTAGTGGGCTAAAGCTTTTATAACTGTTAATCAGAAGGTCCCTGGTTCGATCCTCACGGCCACCACCATTGTGTCCTTGAGCAAGGCACTTAATTCCAGGTTGCTCCAGGGGAATTGTCCCTGTAATAAGTGCACTGTATGTTGTTTTGTATAAAAGCGTCTGCCAAATGCTTAAATGTATATGTTCTCAGGTGAATGCATCTATTTAAGGATTTTTATATATTTGTATTTTTAATATTATATTCAACATTCTCGGATAACATTTCTTTTTTTTCTTCTATATTTTTTTTCTTCTGCAGTATAGCTGCTGAAGTAAATGTACATTGTTTTAGATATGTATATTGGGAAAACAAGCCAAAACAAACAAATCTATAACTTGTTTGTTTCAGTGTATAATGGGGCGAAGACTACCCTCTCACCTTTTTGTTCACTTCAATCCATCTTTAACTCACAAAAAAAACCTCTCTCTGATTAATAAAGCTGCATATTGCCAATTACCTTCACGATAAGTAATGCACAGTGACGCATATATTATGACTCAATAAGTCGCGAGCCATCATGTTATTATAATCTAACTGCAGTAAGCGCACTTCGAGTGACGAGCATCCCCATGCCAGAGTTTGCATTAACCCGGTGCAGTTTCAGTCTTTCTCCCTCAGATCGGAACACTCCAACTCATAGAAGAGGCACTGACCACACAGAGAAATGCCATTTTTGGAGTTTGTAGTTATTTACATGACCTGCTTATTATTTGAACATTAATAAAGCTATAACGCATTAAATATAACTGCATTAAAGATTTAATGTTTCCTTTAAAAATGCTCAGCATGCAAGTTTTGCTTTTGCGGAGCGGCAGCTCTGTTATTCCACAACGAGAGTGCTTTTGTATTTTTGTATAATTCCCTCATACTTTGCGATCACCTGAAACTGTTTGGAAAGTTTAGAGTGCATCTGGAATCTTCTTTTCATCTCCGTGCATCATCTTTTTCCTCTCCTCAGTCATACGTGAGTTGCAGTGCTGCTCTTGTGCGCCATCATTAGTTTCATATCTGATCTCATGTTACGTTAAATGAGATTAAAACGACTTTTCGACAACAAAAAATTTAAATATTTGATTGTTGACATTGCCGATAACGTCGAGTAATCATTTCAGCCCTAATTAAGACCCCTTCGTTTTTCACATTTTATGTTGCAGCCTTACACTTTTTTTTTTTTTTCCCCACATCAATCTACACTCCATACTCCATAATGACAAAGCAAAACCCAGGTTTTTGAAAACTTCGCAAATTTATTAAAAAGAAAAAACTTAAATATCACATTGACATGAGTATTCAGACCCTTTGCAATGACACTTGAAATTTAGCTTGGGTGCATCCCATTTCTCTATATCTTTCAAATGTTTCTACAATTTGACGAGTCCACCTGTGACAAATTCAATGGATTGGACATTATTTGGAAAGGCGCACCTGTCTATAATAAGGTCTTACAGCTGAAATGCATATCAGAGCAAAAACCAATCCATGAGGTCAAAGGAACTGCCTGCAGAGCTCAGAGACAGAATTGTGTCAAGGCACAGATCTGGGGAATGCTACAAAAATATTGGCTGTATTGAAATTTTCCAAGAGTACAGAGGCCTCCATAATTCTTAAATGAAAAAAGTTTGGAACAACCAGGACTCTTCCTAGAGCTGGCTGCCCAGCCAAACTGAGCAATCGGGGGGAGAAGGACCTTGGTAAAAGAGGTGTCCATGAACCCGATTGTCACTCTGGTAGCTCCTTTTCCAGCAAATTGCAATTGTTCGTGCCGAGTCTGTGCTCCGCTGGTTCACGGCCAGGGCAATCATAAACCGGCATTGCTTTTCCACTACCCTGAGAGCCGAACAGTGACGTAACTGGTTTCTGTCTGTGGTAGTTTCACGTGACTACCTCAAACATAAACATGGTGCATCCACAGTATGTTTGTATACAGCTTCTACTCTTATTTTTGAGGAAATATTTAAACATACTTTTAAACATATGGGATTAATGCAATCCATTATATTACACTGCTTAACAAGATCTATGTTAAAGATGAAAGGTAATGTAATTACATTATTTTGTATGTACTCTATATTGTATAACTATGGCTTAACTTGCTAATTTCTGTAAACTGTTACTGTGGAATCAGTATTAACATTTTTACTTAACATAGCCACAATCTTCCAAATTTTGAGTAAAAAATCCCTTTACAGAACAAAATGCACAAAATAAGATGTCAACAGTGTAAGAAAAGCTAACAAAGTTGGCAAATATAATAACTTACTGAGAGCAGATGGAGAGGACAATGGTGATTCACTGTTTATCACAAGCGTTACTGGCTGAATTCAGTGCCCAGGTTAGTTAGCAGGCTGGTCCGTGTCCAAAAAAACATTGTTGTTCCGTCCACTGTCGCTTTTGCTTATATCCTTTTTGTGGTCCCTGTACTCAAGTGTTTTTCAATTTTGAAGGCGGCGTGCATTTCATGCTGTATCTTCCTTCTCGTAGAGTGTTTTTTTTTTCCTTTGAGATCACTCTAGTTTATCTCGGATCTTTGTTAATAACATATCGCAAGTAGAGCACTCGTTTTGTATGTTACCTGAATGCTTTTGATGTCTGATAATTTTTTGTTTTTTTATTGTTATAGAGCAAAGTACTACTCCTTGCTTCAGACGGTAGCTACTGTTGTTGTTTGGGAAAACTTTACCATGGTGATAAACATTATCCCGCCCTCTATCCCCTGACGTATTCTGTTCCTGCGTAGAGATCATCAAGCTTTTGGGGCCAGTGTGGAACCAGGTTTTTGGCCCTGGAATGTCCTTTTCTGAAGTGGAAATGCGTAGAAACAGTTAAATTCTGGCACAGGAACCCGCACCCGGACCATCTCGGTGGAAAAGGGCTGTGGTTAAGCTCCAGAGATCATGTGTGGAGATGGGAGAAACTTGCAGAAGGACAACCATCACTGCAAAACTCCACCGATCTGGGGTTTATGGTAGAGTGGCCAGACGGAAGCTTCTCCTCAGTGCAAGACACAAAAAAGCATCTAAAAGCCTCTCTGACTGTGAGAAACTAGATTCTCTGTTCTGATGAAATGAAGATTGAACTGTTTGGCCTCAAGCATCATGTCTGGAGGAAACCAGGCAGTCCTCATCAACTACACAATACCATTCCAATGGTGAAGCATGGTGGTGGTAGCATCATTTTGTGGGGGTGTTTTTCAATGGCGGGGACTGGTCAGAGTTGAAGGAAAGCTAAATGCAGCAAAATACAGAGATATCCTTAATGAAAACCTGTTCCAGAGTGCTCAAGACCTCAAACTGGGCAGAAGGTTCACTTTCCAACAGAACAATGACCCAAAGCACACAGCTAAGACAACACAAGAGTGGCTATGGGACAACTCTGTGAATGTCCTTGAGTGGCCCAGACAGAGCCTGGTCTTGAACCCAATCGAACATCTCTAGAGACCGGAAGATGGCTGTCCACTGACAGTCCCCATCCAACCTGACAGAGCTTGAGAGGATCTGCAGAAATTAATGGCAGAAAATCCCCAAATCCAGCTGTGCAAAGCTTGTCGCATCATACCCAAATAGACTCGATGTTATTGCTGCCAAAGATGCTTCAACTAAGTATTGCGTTAAGGGTCTGAATATTTGTCAATGTGATATTTCAGTTTTTTTATTTTTATAAAATTTGCTGTTATCAAAAATCTGTTTTTTGCTTTGTCATTATGGGGTAGGGAGTGTAGATTGATATGAAGAAAAAAAAAAATTTAAGCAATTTAGCATAGAGCTGCAACATAACAAAATGTTTTGAATACTTAAAAAAAGAAGAGCATTTCATGACCCCTCTAAGGTTTACGAAGCACACATACACCTTTTGATAAAAGCATGACAATTAATCATAATCATGAAAGCCCCAAAACATCACAATTATTTGTTTGACAATTAATCGTCCGCCAATTTCAAAATTGTGACTACAAAATTGTGACTACCTAGCCACAGTGACTACATTCACACAGTATTTATTTACAGGTGAGTCTTGAAATGTCCCGTTCATACAACAGCTAACAGCTCAAATACTGTCTGTATGAACAAACAACCAAAGTCACAACCATATTCTAACAGCTGTAACCATAGTGACATCCATCAGATCATAATTAACCCAGAGCGGCTTTAAATGCTTTTTAACCGAGTACAGAGCACAGCTTTTGTGTTGCGTGGATCGTGCCCATGAGAAGTTCCGCTGGAAGATGGCGGCTGGACTTCAGATAATTCATCTCATTTCCCGTGCCCATGAGTTAACGAAACCCCACATAAAAAACACGAGAAATGCTCGTGTACAGTGAAGCGTCACTCTCTCTGTACATGACGTGACTAACAACCAGGGTTCCCACGGGTCATGGAATTTCTGGAATGTCATGGAATTTTAAAAGGTCTATTCCAGACATTGAAAGTCAGGGAATTTTATATATTTTTTGTCCAAGTCATGGAATATCAGGGAATTTAGTTTGTTGCTTTAAATTTTAGTTTCCATTTATCAAAATGTAATTTTTCTATACCGATGATGTTTGTTTTTTTTTAAATCGCGCTGTTTCACACATCTTTCTGTATTGTTGTGCTTAGGCTATTTTGAGCGCCATATTTATTCCCCTCCCGCTCAATTGGAAATCACTTAGTCGAATGCAGTCACCCGTACCTGTTAACTAAGGCAAACATGCCAGGAAAATGTAAATTTCAAGAGCTTTGGCTACAAAATGAACAATTTAAAGGCTGGGTGTTAAAAGTAGACGACAGAAAAGCTAAATGTAAAGTTTGTAAAACTACTATTGAGCTATCAAATATGTGTGAGGGTGCACTTCGCAGCCACGCAAACAGCAAGAAGCATGCTACTTGTATGAAGCCGACAGGAGCATCATCTTCGGCCCAAGTGCCCATCACTGCTCTACTGCAGCCTCCCCATATAGCTCCAAGAGAACCGCAATCAGCTAATGAAGCCGCTCCCACCCCCAGCAGTGACGGCAGTGTGAGACACAGTGGAGCACGTCTCGGCTTAACACCAGCAAAGACCCTGGAGGCTGAAATCTTGTGGTGCCTTAAGCTTACTGAGTCCCACTGGTCATACAAGTCATCAGAACAAAGTGGTATGTAGCTATAATGTTAGCTAGCTAACTGTTAGTTATAATTAAAGAGTATTTTTGTGTAAGTGTAACGTTTAGCCTAGGTTAGGCAGCATAAGTGATCGCTGACAAAATTGAAAATGTTGCTAATTAGTTTGCAAGCTAATTACTGTTAACTCTTGACAAATTCTTAGCCTATGCAACCGGTATTTAGCCATGTATGTAAACTCATATATTTGTGTAAATTAATCGTTATTTAATGTTTTAATCAATGTTGTATTAATGATACAACAGGTCTGATCTATCGGACATCGTTTGTCATGTGAAAAGGCAGCTAAGTTTGCGGTATTCTAGTCGTGGTGTAGTATAATACTGTGTATTAAGCCGCACTAACTTTAGACCTAGTATACAATTAGGATTATAATGGTTCAATATTACATTTGAATTTATTCATAGGGTTGTGGTTTTAAATTCATATTATGAGTAGGCTATATTTGGGGCATATATGGTAAATTACAGTGTTGCACTTTCTTTTATAGGGTCTTTGTTCAAAAGAATGTTCCCAGATAGTGACATTGCCAGCAGCTTTCAATGTGGAGAGACTAAATCATCTTATTTGACTGTTTTTGGCATAGCACCATATGGCAAGTCACTTCTGAAGGACAGAATAAGGTCTCTTAAGGATGGATATGTTTTTCTTTTTGATGAAAGCTTGAATCGGAAGACCCAAACAAAGCAGATGGACATTCATTTAAGATTTTGGGACAATAATGCTGTAGTTACACGCTACTTCACTTCTGAATTCATGGGCCATGCCACAGCAGATGATATGGTGGAGGTCTTCCACAAGTCGACAGAGGGTTTGAATTACAAAGGTCTTGTACAACTTTCAATGGATGGACCTAATGTCAATTTTAAATTCCAAGACCTTATACAAACTGAACTTGAACGAGATGTCAATACTGTGTTATTAAATGTGGGTAGCTGTGGCCTACATATTTTGCACGGGGCATTTAAAAAAGGTGCAGATGCCTCAAATTGGAATGTAGACCAGTTCTTAAGTAATGCTTATTGGCTACTTAAAGATTCCCCTGCCCGAAGAGAGGATTATGCTAAAGCTGTTGGACAAATATCTCCTCTTATGCCACTCAAATTCTGTAAAACAAGATGGGTAGAGAATGTCCCAGTTACAGAGAGAATGATCAACATATTGACAGACTTGAAGAAATATGTGAATGAGGTAGAGGCAGGCAAATTCCACCACCCTGGAACTAAATCCTATACTACTGTCAAAGAAGGTTGCAGAGACCCACTGTTGCCTGCAAAGTTGGCCTTTCACTTGTCATTTTCAAAAGAGGTTGCACCTTTCTTGAATCTATATCAAACAGACAGACCTATGATTCCTTTTCTGGCTGCTGATCTTCTAATGTTATCAGGTCAGTTATGGATCGTTTTATCAAGCATGATGTGATGGCTAATGCAAACACAGTATCAAAACTGATGTCAATAGTTGTCACAGACAAAACCAATCTCATTCATGCAAATAAAGTTGATGTGGGGTTCTCTGCAGACAAAATTCTGAAGGAACTGGTGTCTTCACAGAAGATTAGTGAGAAGAGAGAGTTGGAGTTCAGGATGGATTGCAGAAAGTGCTTAATGACGCTTGCAGGGAAATTACAAGAAAAATATCCACTAAAGTACACTCTTGTGCGCAACATGGATTGCCTAGATCCAAGGAGGATGGCAAGCAATAAAGATTCATCATGCAGCAACAAGTTGAAAAGCATCCTTAAACTGCTCACTGAGACCAAACGAGTAGATGAAAATGATTGCGATGATATTCTCAAACAGTATAGGAAGTTCATCAATGAGACTGTGCCCAAGAGAATGGCAGATTTCACTGACTGCAATCCTGTCACAGGTCGGGTAGATACACTACTCTATGGAACAATGGCAGGAGAAAAAGTATACGAAAAACTGTGGAATGTTGTGGCACTCCTCCTAATGCTCTCGCATGGAAATGCAACAGTGGAGCGAGGTTTTTCGGTCAATAGACAAATCGAGGTCAAAGCACTTACAGTGCACAGCGTCTTGTGTGTGATCATTTGAGGTCAGTGGGGGGAATTGATAACTTTGTGGTAAATAAGGCCTTACTTCAGTCTGCATCCTCGGCAAGACAGCGATGCATCTTTTATCTTGAGGAACAGAAAAAACTTAAAGGAGCAGAAAAACTAAACATGAAAAGGAAAACTCTCTCTGATGAGATTGATGAGCTGAAGAAAAAGAGAGCACGCCTCCAGAAGGATGCCTCAGCCATGGAGCAATCTGCTGATGGCCTTGCATTAAAGGCAGAAAGAGTAGGCAATCTCACATTCATTGCTCAGTCAAACAGTCTAAGACAGTCTGCAAAAACTAAATGTGAAGAAATAAAAAGACTGAATGATGAACTCGATGACAAACAGAAAATCCTTCAGAGCATTTAACCCATGAAAGAGTAGAAACCATAAATGTATTTCTGTAGAAATTGTACAGAAAAATATCAATGCATTTAACGTGTAAAAAAAAAAAAAGAAGAAGAAAAAAGAAAAGTTATGTTTGTGTTTAACTTAGAATTATACTACAAACATCTGTGAACAAGTAAATAAAGTTTGAAATTGGTTGGATTTAAAACACTGTCTGTGGCTGTTTTTTGTCTGCTCGGTGCTCCGCAAAACAGCGGCCTGTTTTGCCGTTCATTATAGGTCATGGAAATTCATCTTTTTAGTCAGTGAAAGTCAGGGAATTTGACATTTGGTTTAGAGTGGGAACCCTGAACAACTAATTCTACGGTTCTGTTCACACAGCTCAGGTTTGCAGAGTATGTTGTGAGACCTGAAAATTTGCAGGTGTTCTGTTATACATTGCGGTTGTCAATCTCATAAATAACTGAACAGTGGGTGAACATACCATGTTAAGCACTGAAATACAGGTCTGACAACCATGTGTTTACACTTTTCAGGGAAATCGATGGCTGAATGTGAATAGCTTAATTAAATACTGTAAAGAGTTGCCTCAATGTATTTGTCCAGTTTGTTTGCTCTAGGTAGTTATGTTGAAGCCATGAATCCAAATACATAATTTCTTTAAAAAATATGACCATGTTGTTGAAAACAATGACTACCTTTAGCTAAAAGGTCATGAGAAACCGATCAAGAGTTTTATTAGTTTAAGTTCTCAGAACTCAGCACTATATTCTAAATCACCTCCCACGTGTAATATACATATTGTTGCACTTGTCACCACTGAAATAAATGTGGCAATTGTTAGAACAGTTAAAACAAAGAAATTAAAGAGAAAATGTTTAATAACAAACACTTTGCGTGCTTTAAATGTATTTAGAATAAACGTACTTTGAAATAACGTGCATGAATTGTTCACAATTCGTATGATGAAAGCATAAGTGTGACAAATAAAAGATTGCAAATTCACACACTGACATCTAAGCTTAATACAAAACATACATATTTCAAAGCTGTGTGTTCTTATTGTTGCAGGTAAATAGATTTATATTAACATTTTGAATATATTTATTTGAGCTATTTATTAAAACCAGAAGCCCTCAAACATGGCATGATGTACTATGTTGCGCTGCCCGAAATAATTGCATGCTCAAAGCCTAGAATGACTGCAGATTTATGTAAATATTACATAATGATATGATTTATTGACCTAAAGAAAGTAACATCTAGTTTTACAACCCACTCAACAAACAAAATATAAAATGTATCTGCATCGTACAAGAGTTAAACAAAGAAAAGTGATCCATAAGATGTCACTGGATTTGCAAATAAAGTACTGCTGCCTCCCTGCTCTCCCCTCTAAAATCAAACCATTTGAGATAAACAAGACAGTGGGTGTCTGATGGTAGGCTTGTAACTTTGACACCGTTTCACAGTAGGTCACGGGATGATCCTTCGGTAACTGCACTGCAGAGTGCCGACATTTATAAAAAGTGATTAATGCATTTCCCTCTATTACTCAAAGGCATGTCACTGATAGAGAATTTAAAGAGAGCTTATTTTTTTCTACATTCATGTGGGCTGTTGTAAATGCATGTTAGTTGAAATTGGGTCCTACAACACACACATTTAACTTAAAACTCGCATGTTTGAAAACCTTAAAATTGTATATTTTTTCGTAAAATTACTACACAGTCAGCCTAGCTTTAGCATGGCATGTCGTAATTACTTATTTGCATGTGATAATGAGAAACTAATTGCAGAAAGCAATGTTCATTATAATAACGGAAGCATTATCGCTCAATTTAAGGGAATTTGTGAAGCGGTCAAGGATATTATTCATGCTCATACCATGACAACCTCCATACTGAGCTATACAGTGCATCTGGAAAGTATTCACAACTCTTCACTTTTTCCACATTTTGTTATGTTACAGCCTTATTCCAAAATTGATTAAATTCATTATTTTACTAAAGATTCTACAAACAATACCCCATAATGACAACATGAAAAAGTTTGTTTGAAATCAAATTTATTAGAAATAAAAAACAAAAATCACATGTACATAATCATTCACAGACACTCAAAATTGAGCTCGGGTGCATCCTGTTTCCACTGATCATCCTTTAGATGTTTCTACAACTTGATTTGAGTCCACCTTTGTTAAATTCAGTTGATTGGAAAGGCACACACCTGTCTATATAAGGTCCCACAGTTAACAGTGCATGTCAGAGCACAAACCAAGCCATGAAGTCCAAGGAATTGTCTGTAGACCTCCGAGACAGTGTTGTATCGAGGCACAGATCTGGGGAAGGGTACAGAAAAATGTCTGCAGCATTGAAGGTCCCAATGAGCACAGTGGCCTCCATCTGTAAATGGAAGAAGTTTGGAACCACCAGGAATCTTCCTAGAGCTGGCCGCCCAACCAAACTGAGTGATCGGGGGAGAAGGGCCTGAGGCAGGGATGGTCACTCTGACAGAGCTCCAGCATTTCTCTGTGGAGATAGGAGTACCTTCCAGAAGAACAACCATCTCTGCAGCACTCCACCAATCAGGCCTGTATGGTAGAGTGGCCAGACGGAAGCCTCTCCTCAGTAAAAGGCACATGACAGCCCGTCTTGAGGCTGTAATTGGTGCCAAAAGTGCTTCAACAAAGTATTGAGCAAAGCCTGTGAATACTTATGTACATGTGAATTTTTTTATTTTTTTAATAAATTTGCAAAGATTTCAAACAAACTTTCACGTTGTCTTTATGGGGTATTGTTTGTAGAATTGAGGAAAATAATTTATTTAATACATTTTGGAATATGGCTGTAACATAACAAAATGTGGAAAAAGTGAAGCGCTGTGAATAATTTCCGGATGCTCTGTACTTGAATACAGAGTTTCCTTCCAAATTAAAGCAATTCTTTTACAGGCATCTCACTGGAATTATTAAAAAAAAAAATTCTGCCATCCATAAAACTCAAGATTACCAGAACTATGCATACTATGTTGTAATCAATAAGAACGCAGTTTAAGTTCGGGCTTTTGGTGGCAATCCTTGAGAACCTGTTGCTAGGACACCGCCCTCCTAAAAATAAAAGAGGACATTGAGGTACAGAATGAAAGCTGCCCACTGAAGTCTTTTCAGCTGTCACAGGCAAAACGCTCAGCCTGATTGATTTGCTTTACAATCCAAGCACTTCTATAGATATCAAAGCAAAGTATATATATATATATATATATATATATATATATATATATATATATATATATATATATATAAAAATTGCAGTAAGATGCAATTGAATCATTTAGGTGAAAGCCATGGTTTGGCAGCCATTAATTCACAGCACAAAACACATTGAGGTTGGCACAAACTGACCAATCACCTCATATTTGATGCCTTAATATAACAAGGACAATAATAGAATGAGAAATGCCTCGCATGTTATAAAAAAAATTACCACCATTAGCTGAGCCAATGTTGTTGTGTAGGGCAGTTCAGGGTGCTCAAACAGAGCAAGGCTTTTAAACTTTTCGGGGAACAACCAATTAGTGGCATATTTACGGTTGTTTCTGCATATAAAACTGGGATAGGAGAAAGTATTTTAACACTGAAAAATTCCACACTTGAGCTTAAGCTAAATTTATTATTATTATTTTTTTTAAATGGTTTGGCAGACAATAATTCACAGCACAAAACACATTGTGGTCTGCACAAATCATGTTTATCTTCGTTGCAAGCGAACCCAGATTTAATGTCATCATGCAACCTGACCATAATGGCACCTAATTTAGCTAGCTTCTACAAAGTAGACGAATTTGCCCAAAATAACATGAAGGTGATAGGCCTTTTGATATAAACAACAAATAAATTGGGATTGAGAAAATTAGTTGATAAGCCTATTTAATTTTGCTACCCTAACTATGCACAATTATATGGTTTGGTTCCTTTTATTATTTGCATTTAGCGTAGATCATTTAATTTTTTTTCTCCTGCTTTCTGCAGTGACCCTTTCAGAACAGTCCTGCAACACAGTAGTATATTACCACTATCTAACAGATTTTGGAACAAAAGGTAAGCTGATGCATTGGTGAATCACACTTAATAATTTACCAATAGTGGATTTAAATGCAGGTGGAGATTTAAAATCAATGTTTGAATACTTGAGATTATTCATTTTACTTATATGACTCAAAATGTGCTTGGACTAGATACACAGGTAAAAACTGAACACTTTTTTTTCATTGTGACATTATATGCCTATTTTCTCTCCAGCATCCTCTGACATTCCAATCCAGCCTTTTATCCCGATCAAAACAGCTCCACGGAAATAGAGGTCCATCACAGCTGATGCCATGCTAGCTGAGTGAGAGCTATCTGTGGCTGCTCTAATACACTTAACCCATTAATCTCTCTAACCAAACAACCAACTTTGGCTATGGCATTGGAGTTATATGACGAAGAGTTAGCCGATGATTAAAATTGCACTTGAACACTAAGTGCTTCCTCAAACTTAATTATTTATCTGTGCTGCTAATGCACATGGTGCACTCATGCGTTGAGCAGGTAAGGATAACCACCAATAATACTAAGCCCTTCGTGCAACAGTTACATCAAAAAGAGATTGATCAGTCAAATAAGAGCTTAAAATCAAAGTAAAAGGAAGATTGAATTAAGATATTGTCTTAGGCATGCAAAGGCCAAAATTGGTTAATTCTTTCATAGAAATTGACTGGAATGGATAGAATATCAGTTATTCTAGCTTGCACTTAACATCAGTTATAGATTAGATCATATTTTCATTAAGATGGATTCTGCAGGGCTCTCCTTGACCACATCAGCCATAAAAACTTTTATGTGAAAAAGTTGTTTTTTTACTTTACAGGCAGCATTTCAAGACATCATAGGCAAGCCTCTGATGCTAAGGCTATTGCAAAAGATGGGTATTATGCTGTCTCTTAAGATATCTTGTTTTGATCAAATTTAATGTAGCATCTTATGTATCCTTCACGGGTAGGCGATCCCAGAATGCGTGATGAGCTTGGTGGAAAAATAAATCTAAGATGGCAGACAAAGCGAGAAATATACTTGGAATTCATTCAATACTGAAAATGTTGATAAATAACAGTTTAATATGACACAAAACAGACTTAGAGGATCGTGTTGTTTCTCTTCCGTCACCTATATTGAACAACACGCAGGAAAAGACAAGGCTGTATCTAGCTTCTTAATCGCCAGCTTTTTATTCCGTAAAAGGATTTTGGTGCTTTGCCACTGCACAACTCAATCACTGGCGAGTGAAATCGGAACATTTAATAGCCAGTGGCTAATAACAGAAATATTTTAGTCGCATAGCATGAAATTTACTCGCATATGTGAGTGATTTACTTGCAATGTAGGGCTGTCTCTGCATATTAAACTGGAGAAAGTATGTTAACATGGGAAAAACTCCACACTTGAGCTTCAGCTAAATTAAATGCAATTAGAATATATCACATCAAATTTTACTTGCGCAAATAATTATTTAAAGATGCTCATTTGTTATGTAATCTTTTTAATAGCAATGTAGCTATGTTTTATTCCAGCACATGAGCAAAAATGTTGAGTAACAGAGTAAACAGCAATCTCAAACACATTCTCACTGGGATTTTTATCCCCAGTAGACTTGTTAAATTAATTTGTATCTTTGTTTGAGTGAGCCTACTGTTCCACATTACTCAAAGGAATATTATCTGTTCTAGATGATTCCAAATTGTGTTTGCATCATGCGATTTTGGGATCAAAAGAATCAGAGACTCTGTGAAAAGCCAAAACACTGAATCAATGTTACTTGATGTTTAAGCTTGTTCCCTAATTAGACAAACAATGAAAATCTCTAAATCAGTTAATTGGTTTAAATGAATAGGCCACCATGGATGGGAGTAATGTTCTCCTCCCGAGTAATTTAGCCAAAAGCACTGATGCTCCCTCCTCCATGTGGAAGACCAAAAGACGGTCTCACCTCCCATAGAAGCAGTACTGTTCATAAAGCTCATTGTCAGGGCCATCTGTTTGAAGTAGTGCCCTGGAGCACACATAATCAGATTCAACTTATGAGGCAGTTCACACCAAATGTGTTTTTGTATCCATCTGGCCTGTATTTCAGTTGTTATTCTATGTAAATATGTGCTAGACTGACGTCTTTGACTGTTGCGCCATGCCTAACTGTTTTTTTTTAGCATCCCGTGCAGGAGTGTAGCCGTTTTTAGATTTCATATCAAGTTAAAAAGAATGTCAAACTTTAAAAACGTGACTCAAGTCAACTGCGTTCTGTTATATTCAGAAGATGCTTTTTAACTTTTTTTTTTTTTTTTTGTCTTGAGATGCATTTTTAACAGTTCTTTTTAACTTGATACAGCATCTAAAATATACGGCACTCTTGCAGAAAAAAAAACAGCGAGATGATGCGCAATGGTCAAAGATTTTGGTCTAGCACGTGTTCACTCCGGAGGAAAAAAAAAAGGAAAACCAGTGCAGATGCAAAAATTTGTTTGTGTGAATGGCCCCCTAAAAGACCACATTTTTTCCTTCACATATAGCAAGTAATGCTCTGAGATCAGCACTTTATAAGATTTAAGAGCATAAGCCCAGAGAACTCAAATCAAACAGGCTAAGGCACCCCAGATCGCATAGTACAAAACAGCTGACTAATGTTTTTGGAGGCCCACGCAACAATACGCACTGGTGTGGTTTGCATTAATGAGGCAAAAGGGGCTATGTTAAGCAAACTACTATAAGTCTGATACTGTACCATTGCAAAGTAAGAATACCCCCTGCCTCTGTACTTGTCCATTTAACACAAGAAATAAACATCTTTCACAGCCAAACAGAGAGATGTTGTTAAATGAACAGTTCACACACAAATTTTAATTGTCCTTTAATCACTAAAAACTTGAATTCCCAAGGAAAGCATCAAAAAACTATTCAACAGATTCTTGCTGCAGGCTTTGACCATTTGACTTAACAACAGCTGTGGAATGACATGTTCTTCATTTGAATATTAAAAACACTGAAGCTGGTGACCGCATGACCTTACAACTAGGGATGCACCGATACCAATTTTCCTCTTCCAATATCGGAAATCTCAGTATCCACCTATCTGGATCTGATACCAGTGTTGTTTTTCTGCATAATCAGTTTAGAATATCTTTACATTATTGTGTGGATCTATTTGGGAGTACTCTTTAATATGTAAAAAAGCATTATTATTAAGAAACAGCTTATTAAGAAACCCTTTATTATTAACTAGTATACTGGAAAATGTAGCAGCAAAATTATTAGTCATTAGTAGAAAAGAAGCCTTTTTTATTTTTTTTGGCAAAACGTTTTCAACTTGTATCTGGGCTTAAGACTTCAGATCACTTTTTTTGGAACCCATTCAACTTAAATATAATTTGTAAACAAAGTCAAGATATCTGTATTGATATCGAAAAATGTTGAATGATACCCAGCCGCGTGTGTGTGTGTGTGTGTGAACAAAGCAGCACCATTCACGGATGTGCTGGAGCTGCACATGCATTTTATATATTTAAACACCTTTTTTTGTGATTTATAGAGCTATCGCACGTCTTCAAGTGGCTTTGAATTAAATGCACGAGTTATATAAACTGTTTTAATGGTGTTTTATGGTTCTTTTATGTCATTTTTGGAGCTTGACAGTAACGAACATGACTAACACGCAGTATCGGATTTGGATCGGCTCGTCTTACCGATACCTGTTCCTTTTAAAAGCTTCAGTATCGGAGCCGATGCCGATCCAGGTATTGGATCAGTGGATCCCTACTTACAACACAGAAGAAATGCACTAATTTGAAGAATGTGTACAAAACAGAACAGAATGAACAAGACCTCCTTTAGCCGAGGAAAGAGGGCAGTTGTCTGATCCACCCTAACCACAAAAGGGATTAGAGATTTTCCCTCTTTGGCACAAGTGTAACGGGAGTTCAGTGTTTGGCAGAGAGAGAGCAATGCTAGCTGAATACTGCTCACATTACAGTCTGTTCTCACCTCGAAAGTTAAAGGGACAGTTCTCCCAAAAATGAAAATGCTCATCATTTACTTAATCTCATGCCATCCCAGATATGTGACTTTCTTCTGTGGACCATAAATTAAGATTTTTATTAGAATATCTCATTCTGTACATTTGGTCCATTCAATGCAAGTGAATGGTTGCCAGAACTCTGAAGGTCCAAAAAGCACATAGGCAACATACAAGTAATCCATATGACTTGATGGGTTAAATCCATGTCTTCGGAAGCGATATGATAGGTGTGGGTGAGAAGTAGATCAATACCAAATCAACGTCCTTTTTAACAATAAATATTGCTTCTGAAGACATGAACTTTACCATTAGAGTCGTATGAAATACTTTTAATGCTGCCTTTTATGTGCTTTTTGGACCTTAATATTTCTGGACACCATTCGCTTGCATTTTATGGACCAACAGAGGTGAAATATTCTTCTAAATTTCTTTGTGTTCTGCAGAAACATCTGGGGTGGCATGAGGTTGAGTAAATGATAGAATTATTTTGTGGTGAACTATCCCTTTAAGGCCCCACCACACTCACTGTAAAGAGCTGCTTCATTCAGAGCCAAAAAGAAGTTTGAAACAGCTGAGCAACGACATGCTGTTTGCAAACATTCAGACACTGGCCATGCTGCTGAGGGAGGCATATAGAAGAACATTTAAAAATGAGGATGCTCAAGACTACAACATCTACTAATATAACATTAAGAAGTGACATCCTTGACTTCATGCCTCATTTTATGTGTAGAACTCGCAGAAGATTAGTAAAATAACGGTTTGTTCTTTTGATTTTGTATGAAGTGTGCAGCGGCTTTTTTATTATCCAACAACAGGACACGTCACCTTAAGAGTTAACGATACTAAAAAAAACAACAATGCCAACTCCAACGATATTAGTCTGTACTAAATCAATACTGCAGTTTATATAGACAACAGACTAGACAATAAAATTAATCCCAACTCTTTGCAATTTTGTTCCATTTTAGTTCCATGCATTTACATAATTGTTGTCTGAACAGTCCACTAATCTCCATGTCCAAGATTTGCTATGCTATCTATGTAATTTTTCACAAAGTCAGATATTCCAGAAATTCTACTGAAAAATGAAATCATTAGTCAAATTCTACTACAGAACAAGATGGGTAAAGTTTGTCAAGACAAACTTTGCTGTTGGTTTGATAAAGTCGGAGTCTGGAAGTTATTCAGGTTTTGAAGACTGATGGTTACAGACACTACAGAGAGACAAAGTAAGCCAGTCAGTAAGATGGCTATTGAAAACAGTTGATTTTTAATCATCCGCTGCATGTAAAAAAGCGTAAACGGAGACTATTTGGCAAACAGTCAACGGATGTTGACAGACAGACATTGCCTGTCAATCATCTCGAGAACATCTAAGGATGGATGTAGCTTGAAAGTTCTAGGAGTTACAATTGCTAATTTTGGTCTAGAAGTTTTGAACCCTAAACCACATCTGTAGAATTACAGTCCATACAAAAATTGAGAGTTCTGGCAAACTCCTGTGGTAAAATTGCCACTGATTATTTTCACATGCAAATTAGATTTGCAGCAAACTCTATTGTTGCCACAGGTATACCACAGAAGTGTTTGCCAGTTTGTCCATCATTGACAACGTTTTGCTGCAGGTTTGCAAGTCCTGCAAACTTCTGGGAAATGTTTGCGGCAAATCGCAAGCTCATTTGCATGATAAACCTAATGAGTAGCAAATTTGCAGCAAGTTTGCCAGAACACAAGATTTTGTCTAATTATGATCAGGTTTTGTCAACATAATTCATGTAAAATATGTATGCCTCCATTATCCATATAGTACAGCATTTCAGAAATGTGAACACGCACATCATTTTGACCTGTCACACTTCTGAAAACAAAGAGCTCAATATAACATTTATGAAAAAAAATATGCGGTTCAATATTTCAGTGGGAAAGGGATTTAGCACATCCATTTTCATACTATGGCCTTATCCAAAATAGGTCTCACTTATGGAAGGGTTAATGTACTAGATGCCTTGACCTTGGGGACCTCAGTTGAAATATTTATATACAATACTTAACAGGTATTAAGGTATTTACAAGTCAATAGACATACAAATGAACATAAAAGTGGTAGATACCTGTGACATTGTAGAAATTATTTATTTCACCTGAAATTATTTGACATGATTATCTATGTTCCTGAGGTTCACTTAAAATATTAGTAAAAATTATTTAAAAATGCACTAAAAGTCATATATATATATATATATATTTGTAAAACATTAGCATTTTTCACACTAATTCTGACTTTCTGTTAGAAATGCTTGTTTTTTTTTTGTGCTGCTTCTCTTTTTAAGACTTGACAATAAATGCCCACTGTTATGATAGGCTCTCTGCTTTTGACTGGCCTGCTCACTCATTGCCATTTCACTGCTCACGAATACTGGGTGGGGCTATGGAAGTAGTAAGCTAAAGTAGGCGCTGATGTGTTAAGGCGGTCAAATGCAAATGTCCTCCACAGTGTGACATCACAATGTGGAGGAAGTAGAGAACAAGTCACTTTGGCAGCTTAGTTTCAACAAAGGCTGTTTTTGCATTAGAGGAAGTTTTGAGTTCTGAAACATACAGTATGTTTTTTTACAGTACAATGATCTCTTTATGCCAAAGGATCAAGGAAAATGTTATTCCTTGTGTCATGATCATGTTAAAGCATCCTGTTAGGACTACTCCAATACTTCTGGGGAAAAACATATTTAAGCAGGCCACTGAGTTTGAATTAACCCTAGTTATTCTAGTTTGCCATGTCTCTAAGGGCACAGTATTCAAAACAAGGCATTTGTCCAAAATGTCATTCTCTGTAGTACATGCAGTACCATGTCCATGGCCCAGTCAACTGCTAATTTATCTAAGCATTATTTTTGGGATGCCTAAATAATTGTCTAGGTAGGCATTTCACTGCGTTCGTCCGAAATGATATGGTAACATTGAGAGAACCGAGATGAAAACCACATAAACATCTTTTAAATAGACAAACCGCATCAAAATCAGGTCATTTCCAAAAAAAAAAAGTGTATGACACTAACTGTTATTTTTTATTTCTTCTCTTCCCTAACATGATGATCTGTCATTTTTTTATGAATTCATTTCGCCCTGTGTACATTTGCAAATCCTCGAATGGCTCGGTCATTATGCAAATAACATATCTCAGATGTACCCAAATAATTTAAGCTATTGCACAGGCAGACATCGTGAATTTCGCGAGAACATTAAAAATGCAACGTTTTCACTGTCCTTACCAAATATTTTCAAGCCTTGCCTGCAATGATTTGCAGAAGACCTGGATGCCAATGAGAGCAGTTATGAGGATTTTGTGCCTCCAATTCTCAATTCACGGCATACAAATAACAAACCAAAACACAGGACTTTCACACGCATGTACCTGGTCTAACGGAAGGTTGGTTATCTCGCTTATGGGTTGTAGTAAGTTGGATCCGGTGCACGCTGATATCGTCTCAGTAGCCATGTTTCGCTATTGTGTGAGTTCTGTGCTTTTCTCTGTATGACAGTGGCAGCCCAGTCGCCCTGATTCAATCCCACACACACACACACACACACACACATAACACTTCCACATACACCGCTGGAAAGTGACCGTTGCTGTTTGCTGCTGTCCACTGCTGGTTAAAAACGGCAGTGCAACACACCCAAACGGCACAGTCCCTCAAATGGATTTTCGAATCCTACTACAGTGAAGGCTTGGCTCATGAATATTAATTACGGAACGTGACGTTTGGTCATTGGGCTTAACTGATTGGCTGAAATTGAGACGAGTTTTTTTTAATACTACATATAGAGCAGTGAGCGCTGCATTAGAGAAATACTGCAAAAAAACAAAAACAAAGCCAGAGAAAACATTTAAATATTTTAATTGATACTTTTTTTTTTTAATACAATTATACAAAAAATAAACAGGCTTTAAACAATTTTCATGTAAATATTCAACTTTTTTTGCCAATGTGTGAATGGCTAACGCAACTTAAAAAGAGCCCTTCCCGGACATCCTAGGTTGCCTGTAGACTGATTTTCATGGGATGGCAGCAGGTCGGTTTTGCCAGGAAAATCCAAAGGAGGTAATGTTTATGCGCGCTCCTGAGAGTCTTGCCTCAGACCATAATAGCTTCTCTTCCACTATTCAACAGTGACAACAAACTGCAACACTAGGTAACGTTATCTTAGAGATGGAATACAGCAAATGTCCGATTCCCAGCACAACACCTCGACTCCTATACAAACTCTGAGTAAGCCCAAAAATAACATTTATCTACTGAATCCCATCTGGCTAAGCGGGAACATGATCGTGGTCGAGTGGAAACTAGAGTGAACATCGACAGGCAATTTGATTCCTGGAGGGACATTCATTCGGTTTTGGTGATCAAAACCGACCCTGAATTGGCGTTCTTCTTATTGGATAGGTAAGCTTGCATAACTGCAAAGCATGTGAAATATAGTGCCATAAGGATTGATCTTTTAAGTAATTTTATTACTTTTGAGTAATTTTAGCTATCTTTTGCCTGCTAACGCTGACAAATTGAAAGCTACCTTGCTTCGTAGCTTTCAAATAATTTAAACGATCTGCTTTTTATACTAAAAGTCAGGTATACAGGATAAATGTGAACAAATATGCAGTTCTCATTATGCATGTACATTAGTTTATCATTACTGTACACCTGCTACCATATATTATTACTACTGTATTATATTCTATTTTATTACTATATTTTAAGTTCTGAACTTTCATTTCTTAGATTCATACTTATACTTTAACTTGCATGTTTCTCTTTCCTATAAATATCGTTTGAGCATTGTTGGAGGGAGCCTGAGACTTAAGATTTTCATTGCCATTGACTGCTTTTCTGTAATTTTTGTGCACATGACTAATAAAGAACTTAAGTAATGATGATACATTTCTCTTTGTTTTACAGGCGTGAAAACTTCACCCCAAACTGCAACTCTAGGGTGTGCAATTGGCATTTCCCCAATGGCAAAGCTGCTGGGCCATCACGATTTGCATGGAATGAGGGGAAGACATTCCAATTCCCTGACCACCTCAGCCATACCCCTAAACGGAAGAAACAAATGGTCCCAATCAGTGGTGAGGATAAAGGAACAGATCAATTACATGATGCTGGCATTGCAACTGCACAGACCCCCAAGTACTTCAAAAAGTCTTGTGGTCCTTGAGGTAGGGAATGATATGCTGAGACAAGAGAATGAGAAATTGAAAAAACAACTGGAGAAACAGAAGCAAAAGTTTTCATTCAGTCAAATGTCCAGTATTACACCGGATTGCCTGATGCTGCCACGGTCCTATTTTTGGAAGCTGCTCTTTCTAAATTCAAGCTACAATGTCATGCTGCTTAGGCTGTCCAAATAATGCCCTTGTCGATTAATTGCTCGACCACGAGGAGGTTACCCCATGCGACTCTACCCTTCCTAGCAACCAGGTCAATTTGGTTGCTTTTGAGACCTGGCTGGAGTCACTCAGCACACCCTGGACCCCATTAATTGTATTACAAGTTCACTATCTTCAGGCCAAATAGTCTCTGTATTAACCCATACACTTGAAAAAATATTTAGTTGAATTTTAATTTGAATTTAATTTTTTATTGCAACATACATAAAGTACATAAGATGGATAAAAGCAACAAATAAACAAAAAAGGCACGCATACCAGGAGATGTATAAAAAGGGTTAAAACAGAATACATCCATTAGCATAGACAGTGCATTACAGTATTTAACATACAATACATACAAAATTAATTCATAACAAGAGAAATTTGTAATATGTAACCTATTTACAATACAGAGAGTGTAACGCACACACATTACCTTTTCAGCCTATGAGTTTAAGGGTGCATGTTAACTGGGTCAAAAATAACTCATTTCAATTTCATAGCACATATATATTTAAGTTGTATGCATTTAATGTTGTTAAAGATTACTCAATTAATTTAGAAATTTGTTATATAATGAAAAAAATAATAATTTAAACCTTAAAAATAGGCTAAAATATTGTTTTGAGTTTAAGAACTCCCATAATCCTAATGGCTTCTGCATGCTTTCACTCATAAAACAAGCTAGTAAGTTTTCACTTCACATGAGTGAAACGCTTGCATACATACGAAGTACTCGCATGTACTTGTATACTTTAGATTGCTAACATATACGTATAAAAAGCTTCTAAACACCAAGTCAAATGCATGACGATACATTTAAAGATGTGCTGTTTGGCAGTATACGAAGACAATCTACCTGCAAGCAGATGTAGACGTACTACACATGATTTAAATGTAGTATGTCTTGTAGCATATAAATCTGGTATCAGTACTACTAAAAGCAGCATTTTATCAGCCCAAAATCAAGTGACGTTCATTAATTTGTCGTTAATATGGCTGAAATAAAGAGATAGGTCCGACTGCAGAACCGCAGAATCATACGTCATAGCAGTGAGGACGACAGCGCCAGCCTAACAGTCTGATGCCGGAAGTGGGCGCGGCCAGGCATTACGCTACTTCCGTGTTTTGGGACGTTTTTAAGGTTAAAACAACGTTATTACAAAGACTTTTTTTTAAAACGATTTAATTGAAAAGATATATTTAAGATATATATACATCAAATAGTATAAAAGATACAAATTATGTTTTGTCCTATTAACAAAAGGCAATATACTAGCCTACTATTAACAAATGTTAATAGTTTTTTAAAGTTAAAATGATACTTTATCCATTTGTTTTGTTGAGTCAAATGAATAACAATATAAATTGAACAAAGCTTAAAACAAAAAAATAATACAATTGAAACCAAAGCTTGAGTGTTTGAACATTTGATTTAATTGAAAATAATTTGTAATACTCAACCAACAATTTTTTTTCATAGACCATACACAACAATTATATGATGCACTGAAAAAACAAAAATGATTCATTTAAATAAAATAAGTTTTTTCCTCTGAAACATCAAAAGAATCACACACTAGCTGACTGTACCTGCTCCAAATAAATAATAGTAATTAAATAAAAGTTATGCAGGCACACATTTAACAATAATTCTCAAGAGAAAAATAAATAAAATAAATCAAAACTCCATACAAATGGAGTTAATCCTGAGGTGCCTTTCATCATGACACTTGCAAAGAAAAACTTCCATGTCTTCTCTAAACTGGAACCGAAACATGAAAGGCTCTTTGGCCCGTTCCAGATCATCCCTTCTTTCTGCCTGATCAAGTTTAAGAAGGGCCTTTTCCTGGTCTTCCTTCTTTAAGGTCAGATACCTCAGCTCTTCCACAAACCCTCTGAATGAGTGGCAGTTTTTCTGCAGCCATCCAACTGCGGTCCTCAGGTCTTTGACCATCTGTGGTTCCTTCATGAGAGAGGAGTACAAAAAAGGAATGAAATATTTAATTAATTTAAAATAAATTATTCTCACAAGAGAAGAGATGGTTTGCACCACATTTAGATTCTAGCTAATTTCCATCTGTTGTCCCTGGGGAGATTGGAAGTGTCCTCAACAATACATTATGTTTTAATTAGGATGTGTGTAAATTAATGTTTTGAAATTATGCTCTTTCATGTGCCCGTTTGAGACGATAAAAACATACCTTGTCGCCGATTTCAGTCTCTTGTGCTTTAGGTGGCACCTGCACATCAACGGCAGCATGTTTCCTGTGACAAATTAATCTTTAAGTTAATTTATAGACAGAGAAAAACTTGAGAGAGCGAGAGAGTTACCTTTCAATGGCAAAATTCTCCATCAGAATAAGGCACCACCATTTTCGAATAAGAGGAAAATCAGACTTGCATAAGGGGGGAAAAAGTGAAAGAAATCAGTCAAGTTCAGGCAACCATTTCATGGTTTCATTCTTATGATTCCTCTAACTTTTTTTTCCAACTTTCCCTTGTTTCTCACCATTAGCATGAAGATCCCACAGTCTACAGAGCCAGTCAACTGTTGTGGAACATTCTAAAACAATGGAATATCATTAAGTTATTCCTGGAAAGGATGTGACAAACATATAAAAACACACAATCTATATAAGTAGCCTATGTTTTTTGAAAGCCTAATAAAACGTACCTTGTTTTTGATCAGCTTCCATGGTCCTGGAGCGATTCTGTTTGTCAATTTACTGCAACAAAATCAAACAGAAATATTTTAATATAGTATAACCACACAAATTGGACAAAGGAGCCAAGTTTATTCATTCTAAAGCAAAAAAATTACCACTGACTGAATTGCAAAAACAACATTTCAAATTTAGAATATGAAAGCAGCATGCAGATCATCATGCCCAGAACAAACAGCAGTGAACATCAATGAAGAGCAAACTTTGGAACAGCAAACCTTGAACTGCAAACTCTGAACATAATATTTATATTTGTAAGTGCAACCTGAATACAGTCACATATTTTACATCACCAATCCCGTAGGGGTGAGTTGAATCAAAAAAATACATAGCCTTGTTTTTAGGCTTCAGAACCTGTGAAATACAGTTGTTAGTATATTGAATCCTAATATCACTTTAATCTTAAAGAGATAGTTCACCCAAAAATGAAGGGAACAACATACACATAGCATCCAGTGTCCTGGCATCCAAGCAGGGAGCAGAATGTAATCCTTGGATCCTATGTTATCCTGGGGGGAACATAAGATTCATTCATTTGTTGTAACTGCATTTATAACTGTTCCAGTTTTAGATAAAATACAACTTGATGGACTTACTGGAAACGACAGATAGTCACATTTAATTATTATATAGCATTTTTACAATACAGGAAAATAATGCAACAAAGTTTGTCTCTGCAGATCTAAGTCAGTGGTGATTAATTTCTGTTGTACAAAAGTTATTAATTCAGTTAATTAATCTATATAGCCATTCTGGAGAAAACAGTGATGTCATCGTCCAGCTCAGTTCAGTTCTCATATAATGGTGTCAATGACAGATCAATAGTATTGTTGAATCTTAACTTACAAAATACTTAGAGCCGTTTTGTATAAGCGTATAACGTTAAGTATGTTGCATCCATCAAAGATATAACTTATTTTTACCTTCTTTTCCGTGTTCTACCGTGTGCTCTGCCATAATTAAACATGAACTCCGTACACTTCCGGCATCAGACTACTACCCCGCCCACTTCCGGCATCAGACTGTTAGGCTGGCGCTGTCGTCCTCACATTGCTATGACGTATGATTCTGCGGTTCTGCAGGGGGAAATAAAGCAGAAACGTCACGTTTACACATCCAATCCACTAGGCGCCACTAAGTGCAAAAATTAGAGAAGCCGAAGCAGAATAATAAAACATGTGATTTGGTAGATTTGGTCACATGACATGTTTTTCGCGCTTATTGTGGTGATGTGTGTGTGTGTAAATGTAGCGGTATAATCTGATATCGTGTTGCAACGATGGTGAAGTGTGTGGTGCATGGATGCATAAGCAACAGTGATCTCCGACCGGGAGAGCTGCCGAACCGTCCGCGCAAGAGGTTTTTCTCTTTCCCTAAAGACAAGGCCCGAGTCAAAGTGTGGCTGGCCGCGTTACGGGAGTCTGACCGTGAAATCACAGAGCAGCATCAGATTTGTGAGGATCATTTTCTGACCCACCACATCACACCGAGTGGCATCAGCCCGGACGCGATCCCCATTATGCCGCTTTTAGACGCGCCGTTAGGCCAATGGAGTTCGGGTGATGAGCTCGAAGAGCTCTCGGACCCAGCTGAGGAGGTTGAGAGGATTTACTGACATTCAATGACCCATCTATACTAGATCAGAAAGTCATGCTATAAAGTAATTTGAGGGAGAAGCATTGTGCAGTATTCTGTGTCAGTAACCTTATTTGTTTATTTTAAAGAGTGGAGTTGCTGCAGAAGATGATTTTGATGATGAAGAGTTTGAGGACGACGAGGAAGAGGACGAAGAATACCACAGTCTTGTCGAGGATGGTTCAAATAGCCTGAAAAGTGAACCCAAGGGAGAATGGCTTACCAGAAGGTAAGTTGTGTTGTGGTCAAGTGTCCACACAAGAGGATTTACCACAGATATCTGACAATTATTAACCAAATTAAAGGGATAGTTCACCTCAAAATTCTTTCATGTACTCACCCGTATGCCCTCCCAGATTGTTTTCTGCAGAACACAGACAAATATTTTTAGAAGAATATCTCAGCTCTATTGGTCCAAACAATGCAAGTGAGTGGTGACCAGAATTTTGAAGGTTCTAAACGCATAAAAGGACATTATAAAAGTAATCCACAAGACTCCAGTGGTTAAATCCATATCTCCAGAAGCAATATGATAGGTGTGATACCTATAATATTGCTTCTGAATTCATGGAATTAACAACTGAGTCCAATGCATTACTTTAATGCTGCTTTTGTGTGCTTTAAAGCTTCAGAGTTTTGGTTAGCATTCACTTGCATCGAATGGACTGAGATATTCTTCTAAAAGTCTTCATCTGTGTTCAGCAGAAGAAAGTCCTACACATCTGGGATGGCAAGAGGGTGAAAAAATTATGGGAGAATTTTCATTTTTGGGTGAACTGTTCTTGTAAAACCGTCAGCATATCGGTCATAAACATGAAAACACTGATTTGAAAAACAGACAGTTTATTAAAAATTTATAGAAGTATAATACTATTTTTGGTGTAATATAAAAAAAAACCCTACCAAAATAAATGAGAAAAAAAAAGTACATTGAAAATGCTTAATATGTTTGTAATGTTCTATCATTACATAGAATGTGAGTCTGGGTGTTTACAACTGCAAAAACAAAGGTGAAAATGGAAGTTTGACATATGTTGCATCTTTTTTATATTCTATTTAATATGACACTTTTAAAAATGTTGTTCAACAGATTCAATGGAAGATTGTTAGAATGGAGGTTGAAAGGAAATTAGTTATTGTTAGAACAATAAAATAGCTTTTGTACATTTTATGTACTTTTTAAAGCATAATTCCCAAGCAAAACTGATCTAGTGTCAAAATTTCGGCCTAAAGTTTGTTGTTAAAAATTGGTATCGAATTGGCTAAAAATTTTCATATATTAATTTTTGGGAAAAAATTAGGGATGCATATAAACTGCTTTCTCTTTTTTTGCCTTAACTAGAAATAACATCAAGTTCAAGCAAATAAGAGGTGCATCCACCAAACGAGGTATGAGTTTCTGATGATTTTCTGATGATGCACTGAAAGTTTGAATCTGTTACATACAATATAATATGTTCACAAAAGTTGACATGGCACCGTGCTTCTGTCTCCCTTTTCGTTTCCAGTCTATACTCGCTCTGACGTAGCTCTTGGGCAGCTGACCAAACGCTTCATGCAGTTACTTCTCACTGCGCCGAATGGAATCCTTGACCTCAATGAGGCTTCGCAAAAACTGGGCTCACGAAAGAGGCGGGTGTATGACATCACCAACGTGCTAAATGGCATCCATCTCATCAGAAAGACATCCAAAAACAAGATCCAATGGGTGTAAGTTTAGGACAAAATGATGAATGTTGGCTCTGCTATATAGTGCACATCTAAGATCACAATTCAGGACCACGAAAACCTTACAGGACTTATTGAGATTGTTTCAACGATGCTTTGTCCCAGAATGTTGGGCTTTATGATCACTCCACATTAGTGGTTTGATTGTCTCAATACTGTGCAATTCTGAAATATGTTTTCATTTCCAAGGAGTTCATTACCAGTCAGCAGCTTCGGAAGCCAGTGGACTACCAAGACAAAAGCTGACCTTCTTCATCTAAAGTCTACCGAGGAGGCCCTTGACTGTCTCATCAAAGACTGCGCCCATCAGCTCTTTTCCCTTACTGACCTCAAAGACAATGCTGAATATCCTCTCATATTTTAAAATTCTTTCTTTATACAGGTAGTGTTATATCAACGAATATCATACTTTGGGGCTTAGAATTTCAAGATGTTTAAATGAAATTATTTCTATTACTGCAGACATTGTATTTGTTAATCTGAGACAACAAACATGATCTCTGAACAGTAATGTAGAAGTAGTAGTTCAGATATACCTCCAGACTGTGTTCTTTTAGAAGTTATCTTTGCCTTAACTGTGGTTGTACCTCAGCTTATGTCACATACGAGGACATCTGTCAGATTGGAGTCTTCATGGATCAGACTGTTATAGCCATCAGGGCCCCGGACGAGACCAAGCTAGAGGTGCCCACTCCTACTGAGGTAAGCTTGAGAGACATGGTGGAAGGCTGTAAGTCATTTTAGAAATTAAGATTTGAGCTTAAAGAATTGTCTACTACTCTGATTTTTGAGGTGTCTAGAAAACAGGGCATAGTATGTATTATACATTATGAGCTTATGTGTGTGTACCTAATGTATGTCTTGCTCTAGGACTCTATCCAGATCCACTTGAAGGGTTGCAGGGGCCCCATCCATATACATACTTGTGAGACAGAGGGGCCAAGTGATTCTGTGGATCCAGCAAAAGCAGAATCAAAACATACCAGGCCTGGCTGCTTTCTAACGCTAGAGGAGAGCCGGATACACACACAACCACTTGTATCAGGTTAGCTCACTTCGACTTTAAAGATTAAAGAATGTTCTATTATATTTTATGGGATATCTGTAAAAGATAAATGTTTGTCCACTCATTTCCACTAGCATCATTATATCAGTACTGTACATAACTGTACACCATTGTTTATTATTTATGGCTCTTTGTTGTTTTGCCATAATCAACTTTGGAGAAAGACATTGCGATTTCTGATTGACAGTTGGAACGGTCATAAAAACATTTGACCATAATACAAATATTTTTTACTCTATATTAACCTTTTTGATGTATTTTTTTTTAACAGATGTTTCAAGCACTGTAGCAGCTGTACAGAGTGCATAGGAACTATAAAAGTGGAGCCTTTTGTTTCTTGGAGAACAGACTTTGTTGGCATTGTTGGAGAGACCATTGTGCGCACACACACTCACTCTCCTAGGCTTTTTAAGTTGAAAGGAATATTCGGATTGAATGCAAGTTGAGCTCAATCGACAGCATTTGTGGAATAATGTTAATGGCCACTTAATTGATAAAATTATGAGCATCACATTTGTACCAAACCCTCCAAAAAATTGGTCCCATTCAATTCCATTGTCAGTGCCTCACTGTAACCTTGATTTTTGCCTGGAGGGACGAGTTAATTTAATTTTTGTATTTTTCGGTAATCAACATTATGCCACAAATGCTGTTAATTGATCTTAACTTGTGTTGAACCTGGATTATTCCTTTAAGACATCTATTGTGAAGAATTTTGGTTTGTAAATACATGTTTGTTTGTTTGTTTGTTTGTTTGTTTTTTGAACAGTTGAGAGTATTTTTATATAAGCATTATGTTGACCCATCTAAACTTGTAGGATGATTTTGAAAATGGAAAATTCTTTCTTTAGTCGTGAATAAATCATGACTGTGATGGTCAGATATGGATGAAGTACTTGCAATGTTTGATCATTATGTTTTAGTGTGGAAATGTTATTTAAGGAGGGAATGGATTATTAAAGGAATTGTTCTCCCCAAAATTGTGAATTTACTCACCCTAATATATTTCCAAACCTGCATGATATTTTTTCTTCATTTTTTATTGATTCCAAACAAAAACTTAAACATGACAGAAAATGTGGATTCAGATTATATAAAATTAAAACCATTACCCACCCGACATACACATGCACCCCAGTGGTCAAAAGTTAAATTGACAACACACAAAAAAAGTATACTTCCAACAAAACAATAAGGTTGTTTTTTCACTCCCCGAGTGTCTTCTAAGAAGGCTAAATAGCTGCCCCATTTTTTTTTTTATTAACTAGTCCCAGGTTGCCTAGCCTTCTACATGACATTTGCCTAAATGACTGGTGTCCTGTTGCTCTGACCCCCATCATCAGCAAATGCTTTGAGAGGTTAATCAGAGATCACATCTGCTCTCTGCCCACCTCTTTGGACCCAGCGCTCCACTGATGATGTCATTACACTACTCTCTTCCACCTGGAAAAAAGGAACACATATGTGAGAATGCTGTTTGTAGATTACAGCTCAGCATTCACCACCATAGTGCCCTCCAAGCTTGATGAGAAGCTCTGGGCTTAAACAGCTCGCTGTGCAGCTGGATCCTGGATTTCCTGTCAGGTGGTTAGAATGGGCAGCAACATCTCCTCATCACTGACCCTCAACACTGGAGCCCCACAGGGCTGTGTTCTCAGCCCACTCCTGTATTCCCTTTACACACATGACTGTGGCAACACATAGCTTCAATGCCATCATTAAGTTTGCTGACGATACGATGGTGGTAGGTCTGATCACAGACAATGATGAAACAGCCTACAGAGAGGAGGTGCACACTCTGACATGCTGGTGTCATGATCACAACCTCTCCCTCAATGTCAGTAAGACCAAGGAGCTTGTAGTGTAGTGTATCCTTGCAGAGGATACAGCCCCATCACCAATAATGGAGCACCAGTGGAGAGTCAGCAGTTTCAAGTTCCTTGGTGTCCACATTTCTGAGGAACTCACATGGTCCGTCCACACTGAGTCCATTGTGAAGAAGGCTCACCAGCGCCTCTTCTTCTTGAGACACCTGAGGAAGTTTGGAATGAACTACCACATCCTCACACAGTTCTACACCAGCACTGTAGAGAGCATCCTGACTGGCTGCATCACTGCCTGGTAAGGCAATAGCACCGCCCACAACCGCAAAGGGTGGTTCGAACTGCCAGAAACATCATCAGAGGTGAGCTTCCCTCCCTCCAGGACATCTATAACATGCGGTGTGTGAAAAAAGCTCGGAGGATCATCAGAGACTCCAGTCACCCGAGTCATGGGCTGCTCTCACTGCTACCATCAGGCAGGTGATATCGCAGCATCAGGACCCGCACCAGCCGACTACGTGACAGCTTCTTCCCACAAGCAATAAGACTTCTGAACACTTGATCTCTCATGATCAATATACACCAGCACTGCACTTTATTAATCTATTATCTCACATTGGACAGTCATAATTATATTCTCCACAATAGAACTACAGCATATATATATATATATATATATATATATATATATATATATATATATATATATATATATATATATATATATCCTTATCTAGTGTGTGTATTCTATATTGTGTGTATTTTTTACTGTACATTGTATATTATTGTGTTGTGTAATTATGTGTACATTTGATATGTAATATGTGTTGTGTAAATATGTTGTTTATTGTTAATTGGTATATGTCTCGTAACTGTCATGACTGCTATGTTGCTCGGAACTACACAAGACTTTCACCTACTGTTGCACTTGTGTACAACATGGTAGTGTGACAATAAAGTGATTTGATTTGATTTGAAATGCCGCCACCCTGCCGATCTCCACGCACCACTTTCGAAATGAGGGCGCTCCAGCCAACTTCCGTCCCCTAAGAATAACCCGTCTGCCTGTCATGACGCTAGCCAGAACCCAATTTATGCCCAAAAGGGGAATTTTAATGAATTTTGTTGGCCATCTTTATATGGCAGTGGACAGTGCCTCTAAAGTTTAAGCCTTGTGCAACCTTCGGGACATTTTTGTTCTTTTTTTTTTTTTAAAAACATTTTGGTTGTGTTAATGTCAACGTCATAACTTTTTGCCAGAGGTTGTGTATTTTTGGGTGAATTTTGATATTTCAACCTCAGTTCTTATAATACATCTATAATACCCTGTGTACACAAAATATTTACACTCAGGACCTTCAGGACAAAAATGTCCTCATTGAAACCCATTAAAATAGCATTATTTGATCCCAGTGCCATTAAAGCATAAAATCATGAATTCTATGATATGATGCTTTCATCCTGGAGCCCTGACTTCAAAATTTGAATTTGTTTTTTATATTTTCCACCAAATGACACCATGAATGTTTAGCATTAGTTAGACACCACTAAAATGAATGTTTAGCCTATGGAGCAAATACATGCTTTTTTCCTATTTTCTGTTTGCTGTATTATAGAGCACTGCAGGCCATTTGAATAAATGATGCAGCTAAAACTGGGTGTGTTGGTATGGATGACAGAGTGTGGATTGCACGTGTGTATTGAGAAATGTGTGTGTGTGTGTGTGTGTGTGTTTAAAAAACAACAGTGGCATTATGTAAACAAACTGGCATTTAAAGGGTTAAAATCCTGAAAATTAATACATATTTGGTAGGTATAATCAGAACTGATATTGGTTAAAATACTCAACTAATTGAAAGTGGAAAATAATATTAATATATAATATTATGGCAGTTTTTTGATGCAGACATTTTTTGTCCTTGTTCAACACTAGTGCGTCATTTTAGAAAATTTACTCAAAAGTATCATAAAAGTAGTCTATGCGATTCCTAAATCATATTCCAAGTCTTGTAATGGCATGCTATTTTATAGAAATTTTACTGATAAAAACAATGCAAGTTATTGCATGAGGCACTATCCTCTGCAGATGTACTGACAGAATTTTCTACGATAATCATTAAAAATTCTCATTTTGTGTTCAACATAAGAAAGTCATATGGGTTTGGAACGACATGAGGGTGAATAAATTGTAACATTTGTAATTTTGGGGTTGAATTAATTTAATAATGTAACTTGCTAAATTATTCAAATGTATGATGTTACTGTGAACTGTTTCAGAGCTGCTACTACTTTAACATATTTTGTCATAATTACTTTTGTAAAAATATTTCTCCCATGTTAAAAATAAATCTACACCTTTTCAAAGTATAGTGTAAAAGGTTTAATAGCTTGTCCAGTAAAATACATCGAGAAAATATTTAGATGCGAGCTGCAGGGTTTATCATGTCACAAATGTATGCTAAACATAAGAGTTGCTCTGCAACCAATATCTGATATAGACAAAGACTAAGAAAAAACAGCAGCAAGATTTCATCCATGTTAAGCTTTAACAAACACAGTTCCCATATAATACACAGCACTTATCATAGTTCACATATGATTTTTGCATTAAAGTTAGAGGTAATTGCACTTTGAATCAGGATGATTGACACCACGATCTAAAATTAACCCTTTTCTATCCTGTCATTTATAAGAATAGTTTACTCTTATCATTGACTCACCCTCATTTTTTTCCCAACCCCTGTTGACTTTCTTTTGTGGAACACAACATAAGGCAGAATGATATGGACAGCTTTATCATTCACTTTTCATTTACTTTCCACAGAAGAAAGTCTTAAAGTTCTGAAATTACTGTACATGAGGGTGAGTAACTGACAATAGAATTGAGATATTTTAAGTGAACTATCTCTTTAAACAGAACATTGATCAAGATACAGTTATGGCTTAGCATTCCTGAGGTCATTTATCTTATGTTGGCGTTACAAATTTTGAGAATGTCCCATATGCTACCATTAGTAAACATGTACAACTTGTACAACTTTTTGTCCAACAAAAAGTTTAATAAGCCTGTGGCTTTAGTGAGACATCAGTGTAGGACATCAGTCAGAGATGAAGTGAACAAATGAGATGGGGAAGACTCCCTTCCTGTTTGGCTCCCCGTCAATGTGGCCCACCTGCAGGACACATGGCAGAGTCATCAAAGTCTGTCAAGATCACACACGATTCACATTCAGTGGGTTGAAATGTGCATGTATGAAAAGGACGGTGTACTCACCCACCAGTCTTTTTCCTCCTCTCCATCCACTATTATAAACTCTCCTTCAGAGAAGGACAGTTCATCTGGGTTATCAGCTTGACAGTTATAGAGAGCCTTTACCCTCTTAGGTTTCTGTTTCTGAAACACATACAAGACAAATGCAGGCAATGTTCGGAATAGCACACTAACATACAACAATTACAGTCTCAGCAGTATATAGTATGTACATTGTGCACAGTATGGACATTCTGTATGCATGGAATACCCAGATGGAATACTACAATTGCCAAAACATGCAGTATGCAACTGCACACAATACTGTATCTCACAGTCATGCTATGCGCCCTACCTGCCATTTCCAGTCTGATGAATGAACCGCAAATAATTATAGCCATTTTAAACTCCTCAAAAACATTAATACAAAGTTAACTCATTTAACTGTTAAAAAAAAAATAACTAAACTTGGAAAATAGTGTTATTATTTCCAAGATGGTAACTAGACACCACTGATATGCAACACAAGTTCACGAGACAACAATGTAGCATTCTACTGTTTGATACATCAAACAATCATTATTCATTATCACTGAATAATGAGAACAGTTTCACTTACAATTTTAAAGAGTAAGCAGTATACAGTGTAAGAAGTGTATACTGCCCATGGTCATTCACCCTTTCACTATTTTCCGCTGGTCTCGGTTTATGGCATCAACACATGACAAAAGAGTACGACTCTTGGATCACTCGAGCGGTGGATCACTCGGCTTGTGCATCAATGAAGAATGCAGCTACATCGATCATCGACACTTTGAATGCACATTGCTGTGTGGGGTGAGAAACAGATCTCCTTTTCCCTTTAAATTCTTTGCCCTGTAGGTGGCAATATGCATGAAGAATGTGAATCGCCAAAAACAAAATAAGAACTCTTATGAGAGAAGAAAGCTGTTTAAAAGCTGAGATTTATTGTAAAAAAGACTTAATTATTGATCTGTTTCTCACCCACACCTATTCAATCGGTTTGGAAGATATGGATTTAACCACTAGAGTCATATGGATTACTTTAATGCTTCCTTTGCTCTTTGAGCTTTAAAATTTTGGACCCTGTTGACTTGCATTGTATGCAAGTGAGCTGTGAGCTGAGATATAAAATGTTTGATTGTGTTCAGCAGAAGAATGAAAGTCTTACACATCTGGGATGGCGTAAGGGTGAGTAAATGATGAGCAAATTTTCATTTTTGGATGAACTATTAATTTATGATAGTCACTTACAGTAGGGACCATTCTGGGTTTGGGAGCAGGAGCCGAGGCCGTGGCGGAGGCGACCGATGGCCCAGAGTCTGGAACAAGCAGTTTTAAAGGATGTCACCATTTAGATTCATTACAACATTATATATTATATATTTGTTTAGGCTTTAGTGGTCATATCTATATAATGTATGTATGATTCACCTGTTTTGTCACTTGGTTGAGGCATGCTGGGTGGTGCTTTATTTACATTTATGTCTTTACAAAAAGGACCAACAGGATCCCTGAGAAATACACAGTATAGTTCAGATATGTACTCAATGTGGAAAACTGGAGCTTAGCAACAGAAGTCTATGAAAAAATAAAACCTCAGATAAATGTCATATGGAGTGTTGCTGGGAGGACATCTTACCTAGAGGGGGATTTAGTTGAATTGGGTGCAGGGGCTTTTGGCTGTGGTATAAGAGGTAGAGGTTTGGGTTTATATGAAAATGAAGGGGGCAATAAGGGAGCAGGTGGCACTACAGGTGGTGCTCTAGCTGGGGCGGGTGGTATAATTGGGGGTGTAGATGGTGCAGGTGGGACAAGATGCACTTGGGGTCGAGTCACCTTAGAATCTGGAGGCAGTGGCCTCTTGACCGGCGGAGGAGGCGGAGGAGGCGGGGGAGCAGGGGGGAGCACTACAGGAGAGGCAAGACTTGTTACGTTAATGACAAGAAGAAAATATCCAGTTTAAACCAGATAAAGGTGGTAGCTGGTTTATGAATCATGGTAGCAGGTCTATACTGGATTTAGTTGGATGATCAGCTGGTGGAGGTGGTCCAGCTTCCAATTCCAATAACCAGCTTGACCACTTAGTTTTTAGATTGTAGTCCAGCTGATCAACCACCTAAACCAACTTGGCACAACTAATGACCAGCTTCGACCAGCTTGGAAACAAGTTTCTAGCAACAACTACTTCAATTTAGTTTATTTTAAAGCTCTCTGACTGAGAAAAAATACACATGAACTGCTGCAAATTCACTTGCTGTTTAAGCTCTAATGAATTCTGACTCACCATATACTGAGTTGTTCCTCTCTGGAGACTGAGGTTCTGAAGAGGACCTCCCGACCACTTCCATAGGAGTACTCCACCCTGACATCACAAACACACATAAGAGTATACAAAAACTTCAGGCGGAATCTATTGTTCATTTGTCGGCAAGCTACTTTGGGATTAAATCTTTCAGAATTCACCATAAGACAATCAAAAATCAGCTCAGCAGGACTGGATGGTGCTCACCTATTCCAAAGGTACGAGGGGGCAGTGAGGGGATACCAGGTACCCCATGTACACCTAGCGATGGAGGACTAATGTCAAGCATATTGCCGTAAGTCTCATTGCAAATCATGCTAGGAATTATTGGCTTCTGCTTGTCTTTCACAGTGTTAACCACATCCCGTGCCAGTCCACTCATGTTGGGCATCACAGGGCAACTGCCTGGAACAATACAGCTAAGTGAACGCTCCTCTCGCCTGTTGGGGATGGGCTAAAAGACAAAATCAAAGATGAGTGTTAAAGGAATAGTTCACCCAAAAATGAAAATTCTCTCATTATTCACTTGCCTTGATGCCATCCCAGATGTGTATGACTTCAGTAGAACGCAAAATAAGATCTGTAGTTCCTTATAATGCAAGTAAACTGCTGGCAGCACCCAAGCACTGGCCGGAAGCAACGATTTAAAGTTAAAAACGTTTTAATTATTGATTTGTTTCTTACACCAACCTATTGATTTGCTTCAGAAGATATTAATTGATTGACTGTCATGTGGATTACTTTTATGCTGCCTAAATATGCCTTTTGGACTATCAAATAGCCATAGATGTAGCATAGGTGTTCAGCTGAAGAAAGAAAGTCATACACATCTGGGATGGCATCAGGGTAAGTGAATAATGAGAGAATTTTCATTTTTGGTTGAACTATTCCTTTTCTTGCCAACAAAGTTACTGATGAAAATTTATTCGTTGATGAAGGGTTTTTGATTTCGGCAACGATAAAGACAAGATGGGATTCATTAGCTATATGCACAACATCAACGTAATATTACAACTTATATGTACACAATCGATGAAGTGAATGAACAGGTTAATTTGGACTAAGTTTGGTGCTTTTTTAAATATGCAACTTACGTTATAAATACACTGATTCCATAAAAATGTTGTACATGTAATGCAAAATCCTATATGGTCTAATACATGGAATAGCAATGTTTGGAATCTAAAATGTATTTTTCCTATTGACACTGGAGCATATTTAAAATAACCATATAAAGAAAAATTGATTTGTGAAACATCCAGTGTGCCTAAGATTTTTGCATCACTCACTATGCCACTGCATGTTGATAAAGCACAAACAATATCACAACAATATCTTTCTTCTACTGAACACAAACAGAGATCTTTAGAAGAAAACTTCAGCTCTGTAGCTCCTCATAATGTAAGTGAATGGGTACCAAAACTTTGAAGCTCCAAAAAGCACATAAAAGGCAGCATGATAGTAATCCATAAGACTCCAGTGGTTAAATCTACATCTTCAGAATTGATCTGATAGGTGTGGGTGAGAGACAGATCAATATTAAGTCCTTTATTACTATACATTTTCCTCCCTTCGTAGGCAATATGCACAAAGAATGTGAATCACCAAAAACCAAGAAGAATGTGAAAGTGAAAGTGGAGATTTATAGTAAAAAAGGACATCTTTTTACTCAGGACTGATCTGTTTCTCACTCACATCTATCACATTGCATCTAAATACGTGGATTTAACCACTGGAGTCGTATGGAGTACTTTTATGATACTTTTGGAGCTTCAGAATTTTGGTACCCATTTACTTGCATTTTATGGACCAGTAGAGATTCAATATTTTCAAGAAATCTTTGTTTGTGTTCAGCAGTAGAAAGAAAGTCATACACATCTGGGACAGCATGAGGGTGAGCAAATGATAAGAGAATTTTCATTTTTGGGTGAACTATCCCTTTAATACCAGGTGTCTTTGTTTACATGTAAAAAGCATGACAACCTTGTCCTCCATCTCATCCTCACTCTCGTCCAGGTCATCGTTATGCAGACACCAGTCATACTCCACATGCACATGGACATTAAACTTCCCTGTCTGTGCCTGGGTCAGCTGCAATCACACAGAAAAAGCATTTGAGGGAAATTTGCTTGCACACGATCACAGATGAGGTCAGTGTAAAGTTAAAAAGTACAACATAGGTAAAAGCAGCACTTCAGGATTGCTGTTGTACTAAACATAGAGCTGGAGATGACAAATATACCCACCAGCTGTTCACATTTTGAGTGTCTGAGACGCTGGGCCAGATCCAGAGGAGTCTCTCCTGCATCATTTGCTGCACGAAACAGGAAATTAAACAAATAAGAACTGCATACAGCAACATTTAGCTTTTTAAGGCATATTTTGATGTGAATTTTAACATGGGTCACTTACACACAATGCAGTATTTCACATAGACTGAATGTCAGAGATTTTAAAGCAGCAGATTATATTAACTCTTACATATGGTGACTGACGCCTTTCCCCGCAGTATCAACTTCATGCATTCAATATTGTCATTCAAGCAACAGTAGTGCAGAGCTGTGTTTCCTTTGGCAGTCTGTTTGTCTAAATTCCCACTACACACACAAATGCATGAGAATATCTCCATTAAAAAAAAAGATTGATTACAGTCTGCATTTTTGATGGATACAGAACAAAACATTTTTGATGGAGCACCTGTTTTGTATGAGGAAATCCACAATATGAAGAGAGTTCTGGTCCACCATTCGTACTGCAAGGTGTAGCGCTGTCTCACCTGGTTCCTGACAGTGGAAGGCAGAATCATAGAAGTACATTTCCAGAAAAACTTTCAAAGTAAACTAAAAAAAGGCAAATAGTCTGGCACATTAAGTCAGCACCACTGTTTATTTATAACACACAACAGTATAATGTATCCATGCGAGTGTAGATGAATGGAGATTGAATTTGGAAACACTTATTGAAGATCTGATATTTGCATAGACATAGAACTGCAATTTCACATACAGTAAATGTGTAAGTGCACATTTAATGTGAGATGAGAGTGCACATTTAAGCGCAAGATGACACAGCTACTCTGCACTACAACTCACATGTTCATTACTCTGATTAATGGTTTCCATCAGGTCCAGACCTTCAGCGTACACCTGGATTAAGGTGAAAATATCCCGGGTTTTCACTGCATTACACAATGTGTGTAGCCGGGCTGCATTGTCTGCATACTTCCGCTGTGCAAAGCGTTTCTCTATGTATTTGGCTGTGATGAAATCTTTTCGTACCTGCCTAAAGGACAATTAAGAGGGAAAACAGAAAATGATAGTTCAAAAACAGTGCTGTGTTTTTCAGTACTATCTACTTGTGCGCTTCTGATATTTAGAAACATACAGTACGGGGGGGGCAAATATTTTGCACAATTTTTAAAGATATATCAAAATAAAAAATAGCTCTGCGCGCTTTACTAATTTTTGGTTATTTTTGTGTCACAGTCTGGTGAGATTCCATACACCCTGCTACATATATGTCCTTTGAAGTTAATATGGCAAAAAATTCAAAATCCTCAGGCTCTGGAGATACTAAAAGACATTTACGTGCTCAAGCTGAAACCTCTGACATGCCTGCAGACCAGGGACTCAGTTTGGACGGTGCGGTACGCCAACTGGCGAGCATGTCTGTGATGCTGACGAAAGTTGTTGCTGACTTCGAGGAACTTGCTATAATACGTTGATCGATTACGGCAATGGAAACTATTGCCGTACGGCAATTGAGCTAGTTACAAGAATCGGGGACGTCGAGTGAAGGTTCGATTATCTGGAGTCATCGGAGAGGGAATTAGCTGCTAATTAGCTGTTAATCTGCGATCAAGATAGACTTGCAACACGTTTTGGAAAAACTGGAGGATTTGGAGAATCTTAGCCAACGAAACAACGTCCAAATTGTTGGAATTCCTGAGCATGAGGAAGGCCGAAATATGGTGAAATTCCTGGATGAGCTCTTCTCGAGTCTGCTCGACATAACATGCCATAAACTGGAAATCGAACAAGCTCACGGAGTCCCGGCTCTGAGATGCGCTGAGGGAGACTCAATTCTGGCAAAATTCCTGCGGTCATCCAATAAAGATCCTGTGTTGTGCGAGGCGAGGAGCAAAGGATAGCTTTCTTGAAAAAATCCCAGCATTTTCTTGTTCCCAGACTTTGCGAATTCGACAAGAGGGAAACGTGATCAATTCAAGGAATGCAAGAAACTCTTACATCAATGGAAAATCGCTTTTGCACTGATGTTTCTGGCCAACTGGGAAAAGATACTAAGGATTTAAAGTATTTAAATGCCCGCAGCTAACATTATCTTTCATAGAGTCTATGGGGTGAGTTAGCCATTTGGTGTTTCTCATGTGGCCCTACTGTCTAAGGAAGCTGGGCGCCATTTAGTTTTTTTTTTTGTGTGTCGGTTATGCCTAGTGGCTGGAGAATGTTTTGTGAAGTAACACTCCTTCAATAAACTCTTGCATAGAAGGAGGATCGCTTTTACATTGATGTTTCCAGCCAAATTGAGAATAGATACTAATCACACTAATCAATAGATACTAATAGATGTCTTGTGGAGTAACACTCCTTTGGGACAGTTGTAGATGAAACTGCTCGTTCTTTGTATTTATGCCTTCTATTGGCTGAAGTTGTTTTGTGGAGTATTTTTTATAGGACAATGGGAGGATTAAGTCATCTGCTGCACTCATGAACAGCCGGTTCACCGAACCTTCGTTTGACTGCCCGAGGAAATTGAATGGAATTTTGTTTTTGTGTGTGTGCTGTTTGTTTTGTGGAGGAACACACCTTTGATGCAGTTTTTTGAATGAACCTTCATGTTCTTTGTGTTTATTCTGCCTATTGGCTGGAGTTTTTTTTATATATTATTTTCTGTTATGTAATTCTGTCTCGCAGAATCTGTATAGAAGCACCAGACTTAAGCAATCCGACGGCAAAGTTGTCGTGGGGACTCTCGGAGGTGTACATGGACTTTTTTAGTTTAGAGGGATTGATGGGTTAATGCGAACGTTTTTCTTTTTTCTGTTTGTTTGGTTCTGGGGGAAGTTCGGGGTCTGACTGTGGCACTAATATTGGAATGTGGTCTTTATAATTTTATTTTTGACACAATCTATTCTTTTTAATATGTCAAAATGTCAAATGTTAATATGAGTGGATTGTCTTTCTCCACTTGGAATGTGAATGGGTTGGGGCACCCCATAAAAGAAGGAAGGTTATTTATTTTTCTTAAACGTAAGAAATTTGGTATAGTGTTTCTCGAGAAACACATTTTCCCCGAAGGAAGCTGAAAATTTGGGAAGATATGGGGTGGACATGTTTTCTTTAGTGCTGGCTGAAGTAAGAGCAAGGGAGTCATTACACTGATAAGTAAACATCTACAATTCAAATGTCTCAAACAAATTAAAGATAAATTAGGAACTCATTATTGTTTTAGCAGAAATTCAGGGGCAAAGGTTGATTTTGCCAAATATGTACGCACCTAACACTGAAAATCAGTGCTTTTTTATAGATCTTGAAGGGATGTTGCAAGCCACTGACACCAGTCATGATATAATATTGGGAGTAGACTTTAAACTTTTGATGGACTCAGTCCTTGATCCTAGTGAGGCAAATATGTGCAAGCCCCCAGTGCAACAGTGACGCTTCACAGGATGTGTAAAAATCTTGGTCTTACAGATATTTGGAGACTTTTAAACCCATCTGGGAGGGGCTATAATGTTTTTCATCAGTCCATAAGATTTATTCTAGAATAGATTTTTTATATATATCCAAGTCCCTCATTTCATCTGTTCATCTGTTGATTGCTTAATTGGAAACATCTTAGTCTCAGATCACACCCTTGTGAGTTTAGAGGTGTTGCCACATACAGAAAAATTTCATAGTTGGAACTTTAATGTATCCCTTTTGCAAAATCCTGATTTCCAACAAATTTTAAAGGCTGAAATCAATGTCTATATGGAGACCAACTGGCCCTCAGTATCCTCTGTGTGCATGGATTGCGAGGAACTTAAGGCGGCTCTTAGGGGCCAGATCATACAGTATGCCTCATTCATCAAACAATCAAAAGCAAGAGAACTTGTGGAGATGGAAGGGATTATTAAAAATGCAGAGGCAGAGATAAAGCACCGAATGTTGTCTGATTGCCTCAGAGAATTGACCCAACTGAAATACAGATACAATACTACTTTGTCACCAAAAAGGTGGATTTTTTGCTATTCAGGGCAAGACAGCTATACTTTGAGTCAGGGGACAAAGCAGGGACACTTTTGGCTACATATATAAAGCAGAGAGATTTCTATCTTGATCTTTATAGTTCATCATCTTCGTCCACTGAAGAAGATATAAGAAATTTTGTGGAACCATTAAAACTCCCTAAACTTATGATGGAGCAAACAAATTATCTTGATTCTGAGATAACCTTGGAGGAGCTTGATGAGGTAATTAAGGCCTTGCCTACAGGCAAGGCTCCAGGGCCAGATGGCTTTGCCGCTGAATTTTTTAGATCTTCTGCTACAGAACTTGCTCCACTTTTGTTAGAAGTTTATATGGAATCATTAAAGACACAAACCTGGATAAGTCTGATTCTTAAAAAAGGACAAAGATCCAAGCGAGTGTAAGAGTTACTATCCAGTTTCCCTGATCCAGCTAGACATTCTAATTTTCTCACAAATTTTGGCTAACCAATTAAGTAAAGTTATGACATCTCTTATACATACAGATCAGGTGGTGTTTATTCGGGGAGGCAGCTCTTCTGATAACATTAGTTTCATCAATATTATGTGGTCAGTGGCGAATGATCAGACTCCGGTCGCTGCCATCTCACTTGACACTGAAAAGGCATTTGATATGGTAGAATGGGATTATCTTTTTAAGATGTTGGAAATATACGGGTTCGGGAAGACTTTTATTGGATGTATTAAGTTACTCTACAGACACCCGGTAGCAGTGGTACAAACAAATGTTTTAATTTCAGATTATTTACTCTGGATAGGGGCACCAGGCACTCTTTCCCCATTATTGTTCTGTTTTACCCTGGAACCATTAGCAGCCACAATAAGAAAGGGTGGTTTGCGGGAGGGATGGCACATAAGCTTTTGCTTTATGCAGATTATTTGTCTCCGACCCACTAGATCTATGCCTTGCCTCAATTGAATGATTAATTCCTATTCTAAGTTCTCACGATACAGAGTCAATTGGTCTAAATCCAAAGTTTTGGCTCTGACAGCGTACTGCCCAGTAACAACTTTTCAGCTGGGTACTTTCCAGTGGCTCAAACAGGGCATACAATTTTTTGGCATTTTATTCCCAGCAAAACAAGGGAGGTTACCACTTAAAAATTGTCCATTTGTGCACGGTTATCAAACGCTCCTTTTGTGACTTTGCAAAGGTTTATTAATGAGTAAGACACTTTTAATTTCAGGTACAATTAGGCACATTTGTACAAATCTGTCACTCACATGTCACTAGAAGGGTTGGGTTTTGGGATCTCTGCTGACAGGTTTGCCTCCATGATTTCATTGAAACCCACATTGCCCACACTGTTGGCAAGCTGCAAAAGATCAAATACAGTCACAACCTGTCTGTTTATAATTTTTACTGTAAAAAGACAGAGTTGACAAGCGAGTTTACCAGGAGTTCTGACGTGCCCAAGACATCCAGCGTTAGGGACTGTATTCTGGAATAGTGTACACCCATTTCCCGATGGATTCCAGAACATTCAATGCAAATTAACACACCCAGGTTCGTGGAGAGCCATGTTGGGCCTGCAGTGGCAATAAATGAAAAGCCACTGACATGTAATCTGAATTCCACCCAGAGTATCTCTTTTGTTATTCATAAATAGCAATAAAGTTCTACTGGGATGACTAAGTCTCATAGAATGTACAAAGAGATGTGGAAAGGCCAGATGAAAAACAGGAAGCAGCGGCTGTAAGCTTCATTTGAAAATTAGCCACATTCCACAATGATTATCATATTTTTGATGTGGGTGTATTCTGAATGCAACCTATCTTTGATATTTAAATTGCACAATTAATAGTACAGTGAGGAAAATAAGTATTTGAACACCCTGCTATTTTGCAAGTTCTCCCACTTAGAAATCATGGAGGGGTCTGAAATTGTCATCATAGGTGCATGTCCACTGTGAGAGACATAATCTAAAAAGAAAAATCCAGAAATCACAATATATGATTTTTTAACTATTTATTTGTATGATACAGCTGCAAATAAGTATTTGAACACCTGTCTATCAGCTAGAATTCTGACCCTCAAAGACCTGTTAGTCTGCCTTTAAAATGTCCACCTCCACTCCATTTATTATCCTAAATTAGATGCACCTGTTCGAGGTCGTTAGCTGCATAAAGACACCTGTCCACCCCATACAATCAGTAAGAATCCAACTACTAACATGGCCAAGACCAAAGAGCTGTCCAAAGACACTAGAGACAAAATTGTACATCTCCACAAGGCTGGAAAGGGCTACGGGGAAATTGCCAAGCAGCTTGGTGAAAAAAGGTCCACTGTTGGAGCAATCATTAGAAAATGGAAGAAGCTAAACATGACTGTCAATCTCCCTCGGACTGGGGCTCCATGCAAGATCTCACCTCGTGGGGTCTCAATGATCCTAAGAAAGGTGAGAAATCAGCCCAGAACTACACGGGAGGAGCTGGTCAATGACCTGAAAAGAGCTGGGACCACCGTTTCCAAGGTTACTGTTGGTAATACACTAAGACGTCATGGTTTGAAATCATGCATGGCACGGAAGGTTCCCCTGCTTAAACCAGCACATGTCAAGGCCCGTCTTAAGTTTGCCAATGATCATTTGGATGATCCAGAGGAGTCATGGGAGAAAGTCATGTGGTCAGATGAGACCAAAATAGAACTTTTTGGTCATAATTCCACTAACCGTGTTTGGAGGAAGAAGAATGATGAGTACCATCCCAAGAACACCATCCCTACTGTGAAGCATGGGGGAGGTAGCATCATGCTTTGGGGGTGTTTTTCTGCACATGGGACAGGGCGACTGCACTGTATTAAGGAGAGGATGACCGGGGCCATGTATTGCGAGATTTTGGGGAACAACCTCCTTCCCTCAGTAAGAGCATTGAAGATGGGTCGAGGCTGGGTCTTCCAACATGACAATGACCCGAAGCACACAGCCAGGATAACCAAGGAGTGGCTCTGTAAGAAGCATATCAAGGTTCTGGCGTGGCCTAGCCAGTCTCCAGACCTAAACCCAATAGAGAATCTTTGGAGGGAGCTCAAACTCCGTGTTTCTCAGCGACAGCCCAGAAACCTGACTGATCTAGAGAAGATCTGTGTGGAGGAGTGGGCCAAAATCCCTCCTGCAGTGTGTGCAAACCTGGTGAAAAAATACAGGAAACGTTTGACCTCTGTAATTGCAAACAATGGCTACTGTACCAAATATTAACATTGATTTTCTCAGGTGTTCAAATACTTATTTGCAGCTGTATCATACAAATAAATAGTTAAAAAATCATACATTGTGATTTCTGGATTTTTTTTTTTAGATTATGTCTCTCACAGTGGACATGCACCTACGATGACAATTTCAGACCCCTCCATGATTTCTAAGTGGGAGAACTTGCAAAATAGCAGGGTGTTCAAATACTTATTTTCCTCACTGTAGGTAAAAGTGTCAAAAATGCTCACATGTCTACATTTGGTCAGTCTAACATTATATATTAACAGTCCAAAATTCTGTCATCACCTACTCACACCTCATGTCGCTAAAATCTTGACTAATATCAAAACGTCAAAACTGCTTTCTTTCATACAAAAAAACTGCATGGTGGCTTTTAAGTTATATTATGGCTAGGATTTGAACCTGGGTCACCTGTGGTTGCTAATCAGGAAAATCATGACTCCCCTGAGTGTGTAACTGAACAAGATTATAATCTTTATCTTTAGAATTACCACACTACTGTGACTTTGCCATTTCAAGTTGCAGTAGCAGTGCCTTGCACAAGGGCGCAATGGTAACAGCTCAAGGATCAGCCCTTGTGGGACTCGAATTTGAACCATTAACCTTTAACTACAAGGCTACACCTCTTCCAAATTGCTTACTGGAAGCTCCGCAGTCACAGCACACATCATTGCCGCTCATCTTCTTCACTTCTCCCACAATGGCCTTGGTCAACTCCCGTGCGATGTTGTTCTCACCCTCATTCTGATCATCCTTAAAGGCGTTGTTCAATGCCTCGTCTTTACAGTTCTGGAGCACAGACACCCAGCTGACATGTAGAGATTTACATGAATAGATGAAAAGGGAGAGATTATGGACAAATATTACACATCCTCAAATGATGTAAAATGTTCTTAAAATAAGAGAACCCACTCTCACATTTGACACTCTGCCTCATCCTCTGACTGGAAGTGATATGTTCTGTCATCTAGAAGACGGAAAAGAACAGTGAGCAAATCAAGATTACCAACCATCCATATGCACTATGACTTGGGTTTTGAAATTGAGAAAGTAAAATATATTACACGATATGAGATCAAAGCACTTTTTCTCATCAGGGTTGCGCTTCACTTGGCAGGTTAAGAGGTTGAGGTTTGCTGGAGGTGCATTGGCCTAGAACAAAAAGAGAGAAGGAGAATCACATTTTCTTGAAGGATTCACTAAATGTTTAAAGCAACAAAATAGGGGATAAGTTCACCCAAAAATTAAAAGTCTCTCATCATTTACTGTACTCAACCTCATGCCATCCCAGATGTGCATGACTTTTTTTTACTGTCTATACAATGCAAGTGAATGGTGGCCAGAACTTTGAAGCTTCAAAAAGCACATGAAGGCAGCATAAAAGTAATCCATCTGACTCCAGTGGTTCAATTAATGTCTTCTAAAGCAATATAATAGATGTGGGTATAACAGATCAATATATAAGTCTTTTTTTCATTTACTATAAATGTCCACTTTCACTTTCTTCTTTGGTTTTTGGAGATTTGCATTCTTTGTGCATATCGCCACCTACTTGGCAGGGAGATTGTATTGTAAAAAAATCTGTTTCTCACCCACACGTATCATATCACTTCTGAAGACATGGATTTAAACACAGTTGTAAGTATTACTTTTATGTTGCCTTTATGTCATTTGTGGAGCGTCAAATTTCTGGCCACCATTCACTTGCATTGTATGGACCTACAGAGCTGAAATATTCTTCTAAAAATCAAAATTTGTGTTCTGCAGAAGATAGAAATTGGAAGGCATGAGGGTGAACAAATGATGAGAGAATTTTCATTTTTGGGGTGAACTATCCCTTTAACATGAAAAGCTTTTAGCGATTGTCACTTTATCACATCATGCATGGTTAGGACACAGAGTAGGTGTGCTTTTAAATCAAGGACAGATGCAGAAGTGAGAGTGATGGTTATTTTTTCTTTCACTACAGCATTTTCTTCTCTCCACCAGTCAGTCTCATTCAGTGTGGGCAAAATTGGTTAGGACAACCTTGAAAAACTAAAACAAAATTCTAGAAGAAATGATAGCAACAGTGTGGCTGTTTTGGTCTTTTCCTTACCGTTCCATGAGAAATAGTCAGCAATCCATTTTTCACAGAGCACTTCCTTTTCTGCCAAACCTTCCTCAGCCTGAAATCACCAAGTGAAGAGAAACTTTCATCCCACAAACTTTAATGTAACTGTACATAATTCATGACTTAATCACAGCATGTGATCATGATTCAAAAGGCATACTTGAGGCAGATGCCTGGTTGTTTTGAAAGATGTATTGGACTTTTCGTATATGTAAACATAATTTAAGCACTAGGCAAACTCACCCCTCGCTGCGTTTGAGGAGCATTCCAGAGCGCTCAGTCCCATGAGCTTTATTGCCCTGGAGCTGGTGGAGACTGTAGCCTGAATTCTGCTTTGACTGACAGTCCTTTCACCACACACACACAAACAAACAAAACACTCTGTATAAAATGGTAACCTACAAAGGAGCTATTTTTACTTGATCTAACCTTTAAACTTAGATTTGTTGGTGTGACATGTATTCAGGCTGATTCAGTAATGTTAATATTTTTGACTTGACTAAAACCAGTTAATTGAAATGTCACCATATGAAGCACATTGTTTAGCTTTACATTTATTCAGTGCAAATCAAGAGTTGCCATAGAAATGATGATGCAATCATTGTATCAATCAAATCATTTTGCAATGTGATCAATATAATCAATATGTGTTTAAAGTGTTTTGATTACAGTATTCAGTTATTAAAGTTTTAAAAAGACTTTACAGTAAGGTTGCATTTGTTAACATTTGATAACGTATTAGCTGACATTGACTAACAATGGACAATACTTTATACAGCTTTTGAGATTAAAAAATGCTGTATAGAAGTATTGTTCATTGTTAGTTCATATTAACTATTGCTCTAACTAATCAAATACAATTTTATAGTTAAGTGTTGACACATTTTTCACTTATATATGACATTTCTTTATCATACAAATGCAAGCAAACAGCAGTTGAGATTATCTGTACTCAGCAAAGTAGAAAATTAGGTTTTTGAATTGCTTGAAAAAAGTGTAACTCTTGACATTTTCATAGCTCACCTCCTTAGATTCTGACTGTAAGGAAGATTTCAGAATATCTCTGAGCTGCAGCAGCTGTTTTCTCTCTGCATCCTGTGTTTGCTTGCTCTGCCATTCACACAAACAGATGGAGAGGGGAAATTAACTACTTTTACTGCTCCATCACTTAATTCTTCTCTCCACCAAAAGCTGGTGTGTGGTTAGCGTACTGGCCACTATGGCTGCCAGGTAGTGGTTGAGGAGCATCCCCTGTTCTCGATGTAAACACTTTGAGCATAGTGTCAGAAACGTGCTTTAGATGTATAAAATTCATTCATTCATTCATTCTATGAGGCTCTTTGGAACTTCTGATTTTCAACTTCCTTTGGCAGTATTAAGGCACGTGGCCAGAGGCTTTGAAGGCTCCAGACAGACTGGCCCTGGAGCACTGGCCCAACCGGTGTGGTCCATAATCCAGCCCTACTAATGCATCTCATAGCGAACAAATGTAGACAGTAATATAAGACACTCACTGCTGTCAAGTCCGTAGCAAGTTTTTCCATGAAAGGTTTAAGGTTGTCCACAATTTTTAATCCATCCTGAAAGAAACTGTGAGAAGATAGGAGTAAAGACTACAAAAGAATCACTTGAAATCAAGTATTGTTACTTGAAAATGTTTTGAACAAACATACTTGCACTGGGCATGAAAGTATTTGATCAGGTTGTGGAGCAGGTCAACCCCCTTCTTGACTTTTATTTCATTCACTTTAATCAGATACTGTGAAACAAAATATGTCAAATACACCATGAAACAAGCTTGACAAAGCCAACATGCTTTTATTGCACAAACTTGGGTTAGGGTCTGTCTGTCTATCTATCTATCCATCCATCCATCCATCCCTCTTTCTTTCTATCTATTCATTCCAACCTTTTATGCTGTATAGAACTTAAAATATTCAAACTACATTGAATAATACAAGGCATAAAAACCAAAATAACCTTTAAACAATGAGACATGGTTTTGTCAAGCCAATGGTTTTGTATTGACAAACTTGAATTGTATAGTTTCAATTGCTTTCTATCAGACTATAAGCTTTGCTAAAAGCATACTGACATGGGCACATTCCTCACCTCACACATCTGGAGCTGAAAGAGGCGTCTTTCCTTCTCCATCTCTTCCGCAATCTCTCCTCCACTGAACTCTGTCCTAATCAGCCCGTGCTGTTTGGCATGCTCCCGCTTTTCTTTCTCAATCTTGCTTCTGTAGAAGGAATGTAAAGTACAGCATGAAAAAAAGTACAGCACATGTACTTGACCAGAAAGAAATGTTAAGCTTTCAGCAAAGCCTCAGAATGTTCAAAATGCACAAACCATAAATGTCAGTTCTGTTGTTTACTGAAAGTATAGCCCTTCATCTATGCCACAGGCCCAGGACTTCAAAGAATGTTCTGGGTTCAATTCAAGTTAAACTCATTCGACAGCATTTGTAGCATAATACTGATTACTACAAAAATGTATTTTGACCTGATCATCCTTTTCTTTAAAAAAAGCAAAAATCTGGGTTACAGTGAGGCACTTACACTGAAAGTGAATGGAGGCCAATTTTTGTATGTTTCAAGTTTAGCCACAAAACAAACAATATGTGTCACAGTAACATGATTTTAGTGTGATAAAATCTCTTACTAACCTTTTCTATGTAAAGTTAAAGTCAAATTTACAACTTTATTGCCATGACGATGTAATGTCAACAAAACCTAAAACCCTAAAATGACTGTAAAAATGAAATTTTAAACAACTTTACAGAATTTTAGAATTATTGTACGTGCTTTTATAAAATTGTAAGCTTCACATTTCTGCTTTTAAACCCTCCAAAAATTGGCCCCATTCACCTCCTTTGTAAGTGCCTCACAGTAACTTTGATTTTTTATTTTTTTAAAGAAAAGGAGAAACTCTGAATTAATTTTTGTGGTCATCAACATTATTCCACAAATACTGTCGATTGAGCTTAACTTGTATTGAGCCCGGAATATTCCTTTAAGCGCAAGTATCTCAAATGAGTAAACCTCAGCCTATGTAACACAACTTCACATGTATACTGGATCCAAATACCCATATCTACAGTCAGTACATCTCTGCTGTGAATGTTTGTTCTTTCATGAATTACACTTTAAGGCAGCATAATATCTTACTGTAAAAACATCATCCCTTACATGCTGCTCATGTTAAAAGCAAGGTCATGCATGAAGCATTTTCAGAGTTCTGAAGTTGCCCTCCCCTCTGATTCATTCATCTAAAACTCAGAGGCCTGGTTTAGAGTTTGTTTTTCTGAGAAATGCAGAGACATGCTCCACTGAACTTTATACACCAAGAGCTTCATGAGTTTAAGGCTTAGTTTTTAATCACTTAGCTGAAGCAAGGAATAGCAAGGGTTGACTTTAACTTTAGTGACGATTTTGTTTTATGCATTTTCTCAGGTAGATGTAAAGAGGGTAAGAGATGCTTACAATTTGGCTTCGTAATCCTTCCATGCTTTGTCAAAAGGCTTTTTCAAATCCTGCCAAAGGATAGCACAGTTAACATAAGAGGAGACATAAAGGACAAACATTTCAATAAACACACTCGAAACACAAAAAAATTACAGATCACCTTTAAGTGACAATATATATATATATATATATATATATATATATATATTACCCAGTATATTCCTTTAAAGGGGCCATTTAGACCGAATGCATCTATGAGCTAAAAAAAAATCTAGATGCAGTGCGTAAAACAGAACGCAGGTGTCTTGAGAGGAGTGTTTAAAAGCTAAGGTTCTTTTTTACCTGACACAGTGTCTAAAGAACGTGCCACTCAGCACAGTGCAACAGTCAACGGCATAAAAAACCATGCAAAATGATTGCAGATGGACAAAAAAATGGTTTGGTGTAAACGGCCCTGAAGATATCCTTCTTTTAATATGGATATACATTTTATTTCATACCCCTTTCACTCCTTTAAGGTCTCCTTTCATCAGACTGTCTAGTGGGAAAGTGATGATGTTATTCATGTTCTGCAGCTGTGGGCACAAAATGAGACATGCTGCTTTAAAAAAAAGTGTAAAAGTCTGTGTGTACAATTACATACAGTATATGTGTGTGAAAATTTCCCACATGTTGGCTGAACCCACATAAACTCATAGCAACAATTAGCCCAATGAGCAACTTGTAAGCCATCAGCAAGGCTAGAGAGACATGCAAGCCTTGCAAACAGATCTACAACAGATCAGTGTTCATGGAGACAGGGCTCACCAGGTTCTTAAAGAGACCAGTGAGCTCCTTGGTGAAACCAGCAAATGTGAGAAAGTAAATGGGCATCTCGGGGTCGTCTTTGTACACAGTATTATCCATAAACCTCTCCAGTGCCTGGATGTACTGCTCCTCATTGTCTACATGAGCTGAAAACATGTGAAAATGCACAAAAATATCTGTTAATTTACTCTCTGTATTATTATTCAGCACAAAAGGCATAGTATAGGGTTGATTAGGTTCATACAGTTGGTGAATGCCAAAATTACACAAGCATGCTTCATACATTTCCCAAATATAGCCTTATAAAGATCATTTGTCCTAAATGCACTATACTTCCCTCAACTGTATACACTTTGCTTGACCTTATTTAATCTTTTCACGGGGGCATATGTAGGTTCAGATGGAATCTGTGTACTTTTTAGCATTTTCTGAGCTGATTTTGAGGACAAATGTGCAGAACTAGTAATACACTCTTTCTGGTTGCTGAAAGCATCAACAGATTAGCCAAAATCAAAATGAACATGACTGATAGGGGTTCCAATTCGGTGTGCGTTCTGCGTGCGATCTGCAGGTTTCTTGTTGGCCTTTTAGAGCTTTTTCAATCCTACCACTTGCAAATGATTAACTCTCCCTTTAAACTTTGTGCATAAAACTTCAAACGTGTTTCTGGGTCAAAGTGATATGAAAGAGCAGGTCACATATGTCTGACAAACTCTGCTTCCTTTATTTTCACAACTCTGTTTGTTTTAGACCACATGACAGGTCTCTCAGGTGCTTTATTACATCTGTATTTGTGTACTGCTAAATATAACTTTCCGGATATTACAATATGTACACAGAATATATACAGTGCATCCGGAAAGTATTCACAGCGCTTCACTTTTTCCACATTTTGTTATGTTACAGCCTTATTTCATAATGTATTAAATACATTATTTTCCTAAAAATTCTACAAACAATACCCCATAATGACAATGTGAAAGTTGTTTGGAAAAAATCCCATGTACATAAGTATTCACAGCCTTTGCTCAATACTTTGTTGAAGCACCTTTTGCACCAATTACAGCCTCAAGTCATTTTGAGTGTGATGTTACAAGCTTGGCATACTTATTTTTGGGCAGTTTCTCCCATTCTTCTTTGCAGGACCTCTCAAGCTCCATCAGGTTGGATGGGGAGCATCGGTGCACGGCCATTTTCAGATCTCTCCAGAGATGTTCAATCGGGTTCCAAGTCTGGGCTCTGACTGGGCCACTCGGGGACATTCACAGAGTTGTCCCGTAGCCACTCCTTTGTTATCTTGGCTGTGTGCTTAGTGTTGTTGTCCTGTTGGAAGATGAACCTTTACCCAAGTCTGAGGTCCAGAGCGCTCTGGAGCAGGTTATCATCAAGGATGTCTCTGTACATTGCTGCATTCATCTTTCCCTCAATCCTGACTAGTCCCCCAGTTCCTGCTGCTTTAAAACATCCCCACAGCATGATGCTGCCACCACCATGCTTCACTGTAGGGATGGTATTGGCCGGGTGATGAGCGGTGCCTGGTTTCCTCCAGACATGACACTTGCCTTTCAGGCTAAAGAGTTCAATCTTTTGTTTAATCAGACCAGAGAATTTTGTTTCTCATGGTCAGAGTCCTTCAGGTGCCTTTGGTAAACTCCAGGCGGACTGTCATGTGCCTTTTACTGAGGAGTGGCTTCTGTCTGGCCACTCTACCATACAGGCCTGATTGGTGGAGTGCTGCAGAGATGGTTGTTCTTCTGGAAGGTTCTCCTCTCTCCACAGAGAAACACTGGAGCTCTGTCAGAGTGACCATCGGGTTCTTGGTCAGCTCCCTGTCTCAGGCCCTTCTCCCCCCGATAGCTCAGTTTGGCTGGACGGCCAGCTCTAGGAAGAGTCCTGGTGGTTCCAAACTTCTTCCATTTACGCATGATGGAGGCCACTGTGCTCATTAGGACCTTCAATGCTGCAGAAATGTTTCTGTACCCTTCCCCAGATCTGTGCCTTGATACAATCCTGGCTCGGTCTACAGACATTTCCTTGGACTTCGTGGCTTGGTTTGTGCTCTGACATGCACTGTTAACTGTGGGACCTTATATAGACAGGTGTGTGCCTTTCCAATCAACTGAATTTACCACAGGTGGACTCAAATCAAGTTGTAGAAACATCTCAAGGATGATCAGTGGAAACAGGATGTACCTGAGCTCAATTTTGAGTGTCATAGCAAAGGCTGTGAATGATTATGTACATGTGATTTATTTGTTTTTTAATTTTAATACATTTGCAAAGATTTCAAACAAACTTCTTTCACGTTGTCTTTATGGGGTATTTTGTAGAATTTTGAGGAAAATAATGAATTTAATACATTTTGGAATAAGGCTGTAACAAAACAAAATGTGGATTAAGTGAAGCGCTGTGAATATTTTCCAGATGCATTGTATATTACTTTAAATTTTACCCATCATGCTTAAAAAATCAGCTTAGAACTTTTAAGGCAAATGTACAGATGAGATGATCTGGCTCGAAACAAGCCCATGGAACATAGGAGTTAGAAATACAGAAAGAGAATATGCAGGTTCCTGCTAGGACAGGTATCATATTTCTGGTAGGAATGAGAGGAATGTACGAGGCAGAGAACAAAACCCTCACTACTAGAGTAACAGTGTCCTAAATCCAACTGTATATGAAACCAAATGCTTTGTCCAGGCTATTGTTATGTAACATTTGATATTGTGTCGATAAATGGGGTTAACAGAAAAAAATATAATTTTTCTTTAAGGCTAATTATTTGTCGTATTTAAGACTTCTAATGGTTTGAAGTTGTAAAATTGGCTATAACGTTACACAGAAAAAGATAGTAAGCAACATTATCACATTAAAATTATGTTTACATGCATATCCTTTATGTTTTGTGGCTATACTTTTGAAATAGTGTAAATTTTAACATTCAAAAATTCCCCCCCAATTCACGTTTCATGTTTGTTTTTTGTTTTTTATGAAAGAAAAGGATGAACAAATCAAAATAAATGTTTGTGGTAATCAGTATTATGTCACAAACACTTTTGATTGTGCTTAACCTGTATTCCTTTAAACCTGATGATCAGTTGTAATACTTACACAGACCAGAGCTGTTTATGGCCTTGACAGACTTCTTCATTTTATGCAGTACACTGTGGTCCAGATCCAACGCCTGCAAAACAACACATTAAAGACTTTCTCAGGAGGATACTAGAGTCTTTGAATAAAAATCTACATATGTTCTCCACAGTTTTTTTTTTACTAACTGAACAAAAGAGTGGATGCCAGAATATTGTATATTACTAAATTATTACTGTGGGACCCAGCCAAGATTATTATTATAATATAATACTGAATTATCATTATTAATTTGAGGATTAGATTTGTTTTGTATAAAGTAACATATTTCTGTCCTATATACTTCACCTTCCCCTGGAGCTTTTATTTTGACACTGAAAGCATCGTGTCAGTGTGTGTTTGACAGTTTACAATGTTCCGCATCTGGTAAAAAGCTGACATCTCCTCCATAAATCCCGCACGAGCACAGAACAGCACATCACCTGTTTATTCTGAAGCTCACACGCTTATCTGTCTTTAACACAGCCTTTTGCAATTTAATTATCACATATTACAATATAGCCATTTTAAGCCATTTGGATGTTATTTTGATTAATTGTGCAGTCCTGAAGGATCGTGGAATTAGTATACTGATGTGCTTTTTCTAAAACTTAATGGCCAAGTAAAAATCACTCTTTTTAATCACACTCAAAATGTACTTCCCCTAAAAGGTCCAGTATTACAATGCTTAAAATGTGTTTATCGCCTACAATGAAAATAATGTTAAACTACACCAAGGTTCAGGTTTTAAGGGTACAAACTGCAGGTATCCACTTTTGAATGTGTAACGAATTGCTACCAATACCTCTTTGCTCTTTTGGCATATATAAAGTAGGTCAAACCATAATAACAACTAAAGAAACATTTCTAACCCAGATAAAATCTATTTTCAACAGCATTGTGTATTTATACTTCCTTCTCACACATGACACAAGAATGCAATGATCTATCACCCAGACTAACTCGTTCTGGGAATTTCACACAAAAGGAGCCAAGCGAAGGAGGCAGACTTGTGGCCTAAAATCTTTTATGCACGAGTCACATCTGGGATAACACCAAGACAAAGTCATCTAACATGGGACAAGCCTGATGCTCACCACAGTTCACAACACTCACACATTACTGACTGTCACAGTTTCTCTGAAGTTGGGAGGAGCTGTTAACCATCATATACATTAGCTACAGCTTCAAACATCTATTTCACATACTAGTGAGTCTTCCACTGTACATGGTAGCATTAAGAAGCGTCCTCAGATTTTTTTGCAACTTTCAAATAGTTTTTTTTTTTATTGTATCTTTGAAAATTAAGTTGCATGATTATTGTAAAAAAAGAGTTGGTGTAACATGCGGTTGAAAATCACCCACATACATGTCTAAATTTGGTCAGTCCTATTAAGTCGCACTTTCCGCCTTTGAATTTAAAAATCTACCCAGCCTCATGTCTCTTGAAACTCGTGCATATATATGTGTATATGTAAGACGTTTTAGTCTTGTGGTACAGTTTTTGTTTAGCATGCAAGAATTTTAACTTGGGTCCCCTTGCATGACACAAACTGTACCACAAAACTAACACATCTCACATATAAAAGACTTAATTTGTTAAAAATATGTAAAAAGTTGTATTTATTTTTCTCATGTGTTATCTCGCCTAGGGCACCAAGTGAGCCAGGACTGCTCCAAAAGTGAGCCTTGACTGGTGCGAAGATGAAGGTGTAGCCTCTGGACCAATCAGACACACAATTATTCATTATTTAATGAATAAGTCAACAGATGTCTCAAGACTGTAACAAGCAAAGGTCCACGTAGGCCCAAGCTGACTCTGTTATGTCTGCTTCCCCACTGGTCATTATCAAGCCTTTACACTCTCTTTGCTGTCACTGGACCAGCAAAGAGTGGACCTCAGTGGCATTCCAAGCGGGGGAAGTTAGCTGCATGCTATAGCAAAGAATGCAGAAAGATTGATTCACTCCTTTCCAGGACACCCCTGGTAACAATAAATCTGCAGATACTGATAGTTGGAAGATTTTGTCAAGATTGGCCTTGTATGGCAAAACAGTACAATCTGTGCTTTAGTTTAAAGGTTTTCAAACTGTGGTCGGGGACCTCCAAGGTGCGCAAGGTGTACTAGGTTGTCCGTGTAAAGTTTCAGAGAAAATAGGTGTAAAAAATGTAATAAAAGAATTAGAGTTGTACGATTATCACACAAATCATAACTGTCAATTTATCAGTTTCCCTTGATATTGTAATTACGGTTATACATTTTTATTAATAGAAATTCCAATATATTACTTATTTTGTGTGGAGCAAATGCAAACCACATTCTTAGGCTACACTTCCAAAAACAAGCGGAGAATTGTTTTCCTTAATTTCCTTATTGCTATTATATTGTTATAAAACAATGGTGCTGTAGTTTTGTTGCACCATTTCTGATAGGCTTATGTACTCAATGGACATGTTGTTATTGGTTACAATGAAACAATTGTAAATAGAAACAATTTTAAATAGAAAAGTATAATGCAATGGGAGTAGATCTAAACAGAATGCTGTAACTGACATTTTTCACGATTAATTAATTAAAGCAGCTGGAATTGTAATCACAATTAGAGTCAGATGAATTGTGCAGCCCTAAAATAAAAACAAATATTTACCAAATTTGACATTATTACCATACTACAAATGAATTTAAATGTTTTTTCTTCAGGTTTGTACAGTTATTCTAATAGTGGGTAGAAAAAGTTAATATTTCCCAGAATAATTTATTTTCTTTTTTTATTATTACCAATTATTTTAGTTTTTAAACTCTTTAAACACCTAAACTAATCTCTAATCTTTAAACACCATGTTTTTATATACAGTCTATCACAATTACTACATTTCTCAAACACTGTTAATGGATCTATATACATGAAAATGTACTATAAAATTTGATATTTTTGTAAGGGGGTCCCTCTCAAGGGGATCATCATATTTGGGGGTCCTTGGCATCAAAAAGTCTGAAAATCCCTGCTCTGGTTCACACAAGAGATAGAGAGCCCAAACAGGGCAGCATAGTAATAAATAATATGTGGAAAACAGTAAGTAGACATTTATGAAGTGGGTGGGGGGGGGGAAGTTGGGACAAGAACTGGGGCAGCCACTACACCTTAGCCCAAATGAACAAGAAAAGATGAAGGAGAGGGAAGAGCGAGAGAAAAGATAGGTAGATGAGTGATATTAGCAGCACTGGGGTTTCTTCTAAGGCAGGTCCCAGCAGAACAGCATGCACAGTTTGCTTATTTGCAAATTCTAGTCTATTTTATCAATCACCATACACTTTAGTTGTATGGAAAAAGGTACTAACATTCTGCCTAACATCTCCTTTTGTGTTTATGAAAGAAAGAAAGGTTTGGAATAAAATGAGGGTGTGAATGATGACAGAATTTCCATTTTTTACAAGTGGTTCCTATGTAGGAAAAGGAAATCCTGAGCGAAGAAATTAACACAAGATCCAGGTAAAGTCTCTAAGAAAACCATGAACATGTGTCTATCTCAGTTACTTCCTCCACTGAGGCTAAATTCAAATGGGGTAGTGCCAAAGGGCAACTCATAAACAGAGTTTCCCTCTGTGTGTCCCAGCCATGTGACGACACTATAGAGTCTCTAAGAGTTTTCCTCATGCCTGCTTTAATTAAAATTAACTTTAACAAATAAAGTGTAACACACTTAACAAGCCATGTGATAAGATGCGTGGATTGACAGTCTCAGATGCAGTGGCAACTTGGATTCGTCCTCCGCCACCAAGATTGCGGTGAGTCACCAAGCCACCACGAGGACTTGGAGTGCACTAGGAATTGGGCATTCCAAATTGGGGAATGCCCAGCATAAGGGCTCATGAGAGGGATCAGAATCAAAATACTGTGTCATCAACTTACAAACACAAAACTTTCCCACTTTATTAGAGCTCAACATCTTCAATGTTGGGCGAGTGCAGTTCAAGTGTCTGAAAAAGTGGAAGTGTTGCAGGGTTGCAGGGCTTCTATAGTTTAAAAGCTAAAAATACAGGGTTGTTTTTTCTCTTCTCAGAGATCAGTGAAGTTCAACCTAATGTTTCCTACAACTCTAACACTAAAACAAGCTCACCTCGACATAATTCAGGGATTCAGGGACTCTCACGAACAAAGTATTTTCCACAGCAATTCTGACCTGTGATCAGGCTCCACCCTACCTAGATCACTGCAATTCATAGAAAAGAAAACTTTCCAAGAACTAACTTTTAGAAAATACAGATTAGAAAAGAAGTTATTGTGCACTGTATTCACTATGTGAGATAATGCCCACCAAGACTACACTGACATAATCCAGCTATGACAGTATCATTCTGGTATCAACCCTTAAAAACGAATTATGACAGTACCATGTTACAGGGATATAACAGATGTAATACCATGGCACTTTGATATTTAGCATGGTACTGAAAGATTAATTTATTAATTCGCCATAGTATTTAAATAATACTCCAAGATACTTTAAATAATACCATGGTTTTATTATGATATATGTAAAAAATAAATAAATTAATAACAATAATTTGGTACTTTTTGCTACTTTTTTGTTAGTGAAGGTCTTACCACCTTCTCAATTTATGTTTGCCCCCTTTCTGAAATGTCTGTTTGTTAATAACATGCCTATTACTTCACCTGCTTTCTACCTTAGTACTCACAAACATTATTGACATGGACAGACAGTTCTGTGTTAGTCAATGCATAATAAGTGCAATATGCATTCATTGATAACGAATACAGTATACTCAGCTTTATGGGAAAGATAATTGATCAATATGTGATCATTCTATTATTGACTAATGAGATCAAAATAACACAGAGGTCTCTCTATTTATTCTATAACATAGGCGATAAGAGTTGCATGTACCCGTGAGAGAGTCAGTTGCTGAAGATGGGCGAGGTTCACTTGTTCTTTGGTGTTATAAGAAGGATGTATTACTCCCTTACCAATACATGATTATAGTATTAAATAAAAGGAACCGAATATTCTGAGGTTAGACCGCAGTCTTTCTGTAACAGAAACCATCTATTAATGGACATCGTGTTCTTCATATTAGTCTGTAAATTGTTAAAACATTGGTATAATTCACATTATCTCACCTCTTCCAAAGCGGTCACTGTGTTCCGACAGTGAGCCATGCGCGTGCAGAACACTGAGGTGGTTGGTGCTTTATAGTCCTCATTGGTAATGTTCATAAACTCCGATACTGTCAATTGATCAGGCATGATTATTCCCTTTAAATCAAGACTACATCCAAAACAAGAGACATAGAGGTTTTTCTTTCAAACCCGAACGCAAAACCACTGCGCAAGTACAATCCAAACTTAGTCCTTGCCAGTCATTCTTTGAACTCGTTTGTTTAAATAGTTCCGCGTGAAGTGTAAACGGATTAAAAAGAGAGAGAGAGGCCACTGAGAAGTGAAACAGACTTTGTTTAGGAGACGAGTTTAATAGCTCCATCCAGTGGTGTAGTAGTGTCTGAGGAGGTGGGCATACTGTGAATTTATGAAATGTGCGTGTGCGTGCGCGCGCGCGCGCGTGTGTGTGTGTGTAAATTAGTCTACTAGAAAAAACTGTGTGTATGCTTAATGAACCCTCTACTCTTGTGTACCTGTGTACTCCAATGTACCTGTGTAAAGAACATGCAGGTCCATATAGGCGCTTCCTAAAAGCAGGGCACCAACTCCCTAGTGGCAGAGCCGGCCAAAGGCATAAGCGAACTAAGCAGCTGCTTAGGGCCCCCGCGGCCACCAGGGGGCCCCCAAGAGCACATGAAATTACAGATTTATTTATTTATTTTTATTAATTTTTTTACTTTTTTGTGATATATTATGTCAAAGGACAATTGTAATTATACAAAAACGCAATATTAAACTAAATATTATGTTAACGGTCTGCAAGATGCAAGCACAGTCAGGCAGATGACTGAAGAGACAGCAGCATTGCAGCAAAACAGCAATGTCACAAAAAAGTCAGAAGAACATCCCTCTAGTACAGAGAAAAAGAAAAATAAGAAAACAGAGGAAGAGAAAAAACAGCAAGATAAAGGTATATTAAGTAGCTAAGCTTTGTTGCGAGCCTAGGTAGCATATATTCTTGTTTTATGAAAGTACATGTTTGATTAAGCATCCGTAAATAACCTTGAAATCTTAATATATTGTAATACAACATATTACTTAGCTAGTTTTAGATTAAAGTTTTTGTCTTCTGTGTAAAAATAACTTTCCTGGGTATATATTTTTGTAATACAAATAAGCTTCTGTTCCATTGGTACTGCTAACAGTTTAACATTATTTACATTAGTCTACCATTTTGGGGTCTTTGCTATTATATTGCAATATCATTATGCCTCAATTAGCTAGTTATAGATTAAGAGTTGTTGTTTTAGGTGTACAGATGGCTTGATGCTGTTTATAATAATTTATGTTATTAAAATAACATTCTGTTACATCAACCATGTACTCTTATGAAACTTAGGAGCACTGTTGAAATATTTTGGTGATGGGGCACAAACAACGCCACCTGCTCCAAGTGCCAGTACTACAGCTGATGATGATACAGCAGGTTTTCAATAATCCCAGATCAATATATTTATATGAATAAACCATGCCTTTTGTGAGATCTTTTTTTTTTGTTTTTGACAGACAGTTGCATTTCCTTCTAATATGACATCTAACATGGTTAGCTTTTATTATTATTATTATTATTATTATTATTATTTTCATCTTTCATCAGGTCCATCCTCTGCAGGAGAGGAGCACTTACCAGCACCTGCATCCACTGATCCTGCTGTTCCTTCCATGTCTGTTTCAACCTTAGTGGATGTGGCAAGTTAATAGCACAGCAGCCTTTGTATTTGCTCAGTTACTGTAGAATATCCTGAGATTAATATTTATAATTATAATTATTCATGTAATTTCCTTATGGGTCCTTCCACTTCTGTGGTCATTGGGATCAATGTCACATCTACTCCCTTAGCAACGTCCAGCCTACACCATGGATCAGCAGCTCCTCCAATTGACCCAGCTGAGTGGTCATCTGTCCTGTCCGACTCAGAAAGGACTAATCTGGTAAACAGATATTTGAGATTCAGTGAGATTCCCACCTAATTTATTAGCAGACTCAATAAAATAATTATTAAAATTCTCTGCTATTATAGATTGATCATTTTGAAGCATCCCATCTATCTTAATCTCTGCAACTCCATTGTTTCGGTGTCCTTTGCCTGTTAATTTTTCTATAGATTGCCAAATCACTTTAGTATTTCCCTTTGACTGTTTAATAATATCTAGATAAAATGTTGCTTTAGCCTTCCTAAGCTCCATTGTAACTTTATTTCTAAGACTCTTATATAATAAACGATCCATATTAAGACCAGATTTTAATGATTTTTTTAGAGCTACATCTCTCAATTTCATTAATTTCCACAAATCTTTATTCAACCATGGTAAAGACTGTGTACGTTTATTCTTCATAGTTGTTACATTAGAGTATTTATTTACAAGTTGCTGAAACACTTCCATAAAATCTTCATAGAATGTTTGACTATTTTTACCTTGAATTACATCATTCCAATTGATTTGCTTCAAATCATCACTAAATAATTCTACATTTCTCTTTGATATATGGATTTTTTAAATTTCCATTTTTATTGGATAAGGTTTAGTACCGAGTTTTAGACAACTTTCTTACAACTAGTGTACAACTTTTTTTCTTCTGCTGAATACAAAGACTTTTAGAAGAATATCTCATCTCTGTCAGTGCAAGTGAATGATGACCAAAACTTTGAAGCTCCAAAAAGTGCATAAAGGCAGCATAAAAGTAATCTATATGATTCCAGTGGTTAAATACTTGACTTCTGAAGTGATCCAATCTCATGTCAGTGTTTAGTTTCAGTTTCATCAGCGATCTGCATCAAATAAAGAATGAAAAAAGTTACATCTCTCCTACAACGTGCAAACATTTATTTCTGTTATTATTTAGTGTGTGACCGAGCCCAATGCAAATATTCAGTGACAGCTGTTATGTTTTGCATTTTTCCTATGCTGACGCAGAGCTGTTTGGGTGGAGCAAAGTTTACATTTGTGGCTTGAACAGGCAAATGCATTTACACTTGACTGAGTTTTGCCTGGAATGCATCTCAAACCACCTCCTGAAGCTGACTGAATGGATTGCAATCCGTCTTAAATGCATTTCTGAGGGCATTTACACCTATTTTTTTTTCATGATCTGATCACTATTCGATCAGCGAAAACGCATGAAGTGGTCAAGTGTGAACAGGCCCAAAATCTTCACATCAGCAGTCTTCTTGGCAATCATGATTTCAAGCTCCATTACACCTCCTAGGAAGTGTAATCCAGCTTGAAATCATGATCGTGCCTAAAAACTGCAGTTAAAAAGGTTATATTTTGGTCTGTTCTCATTTTAAAACTGATTAGATTGCTTCAAAAGACATGGATTGAATCACTAGAGTTGTATGGATTACTTTTATGCTGAGCGGTCTATCCAGAGAGCTGTTTGAGAGCTGGTGCACAGATAAGAGAAACGGTGTCATTATAGCAGGTTACTGCGTGGAAGGAACTCTTGCAAAGGTAAAGCTCCCCATTTTCCAGTGTTAGTTAGTACCAGCCAATCAGCAAAGTCTTTTAATAAATTGTGAATTTAATATAATTCTTTATATTATTAATGACACATGGGCACAATTGAATTATGACTGTTCACACTGTCCTCTCTGTGCAGCATATCATGTCTGAACCAGAGGAGATCACCACAATGTCAGGACCTTATTCTGGTTAGAGAATAGAGCAGAATGAGATGGCTCAACTGAAACCTGCCATGATCAGAGAGTATGAGGACAATGATGAGGTTCACATCGAGGTGCACAACCCTCATAATACTGAGGCCGTCACACTGAACTTCAGAGGAGAGAAACTGGCGAAGGTGAGACTGCAGAAATGGACAGCATATTCATTAAATGGTTTGGGTAATAGTAATCACAGTAACAGTTCTTATGCAAAGTCAAATGGCTCATTAGCTCAAAGGGATAATCTGGCCAAAAATGAAAATGTTCTCATTTACTCAAACTCATGATATCCCAGATGTGTATGACTTTCTTTCTTCGGCTGAACACAAAATAAAAAGAATATTTCAGCTGTGTAGGTTCATACAATGCAAGTGAATAGTGGCCAGAAGTTTGAAGGTCTAAAAAGCACATAAAGTCAGCATAAAAATAATATGATTCCAGTGGTTTAAACCATGTCTTCAGAAGCGATATTATAGGTGTAAGAAACAGATTAATATTTTTTTTACTATATATCTCCACTTTTTAATCTTTTTTTTCGCATTCTTTGTGCAATCACCACCTACTGGACAGGGAGCAGATTTGGCAGTAATAAAGATATCTGTTTCTTAATTACACCTATAATATTGCTTCTGAAGACATGAATTTAACCACTGGAGTAGTATGGATTACTTTTATGCAGCCTTTATGTCCTTTTTGGAGCTTTTTTGGTAAATTCCAAAAGCTTTGGAAACATTGGTACATATTCAATTGGATTGTGAGGACAAACAGAACTTAAATACTCTTCTAAAAATCTCTGTTCATGTTCAGAAGAAAAATGAAGTCATACACATCTGGGATGGCATGAGGGTGAGTAAATGATGAGAGAATTTTAATTTTTCGGTGAACTGTTCCTTTAACTGTAGGCTGTTTACAGTTACAATTTAGCAGTGTAGCAAGTTGGTGCTTTAAAATAATTGTTTGTGTGGACAGGTGTGTATCAGCGCTAATCTAAATTGAATCTAAAATCATATTTTAGTTGTTTGCGTTTGTTCTTAAGGTGATGGGCTCTCATGCGGATAAGAAGTGTGCACAGGGCCATAGGGTCTCTGGCATTCTGGTCAAAAAGAACTTCAATTATCACATCCTCTCTCCCTCGGACCTCTCCAGTGAGTTGGTATTTGTTGGAAACAGCTATTATCCATTCATGTACTTAATAAGTGGTGCTTATGTATGTGTATGTGGTACCTTGACCTGTGTCTTGTTTTTAATGGTGCAGATTACACTGATCTGGTAATGAGCACAGTGAAACAGACTCAAGCGATTCCCTTTACTGGTCCTTTTCCCCTGGTATTAAGTCAGCTACGCCACTTGACAGGTATCTGTGTGCATCATGTGTGCTTCAATAGATGCAAGGAAATCTAAACTTTCTTAATGAGTTAACATGGATAATGTCACAACTTTGCTTAATTGATTAGTGACTAGGAAATAATCCCACATTTTTAATGGGGTACTTCTTTTGTGTGTGGGTGTGTGTGTTATAGGTGATGTGGAGGAGATTGAAACAGCAGAGAAAAGCACTCTAAGAGTGTTTAACAGCATCACACTGAATCATGATAGCAACATGGTTATGTTGGAGGTGGGAGCTGCATACCAGTGATTCATATGCAAGTGTTAATATGGAAACAAAAGTGTGTTAAATTGGTTGTGTGTCTTCCACCAGTGGGTTGCCAACCCGTTGAATGACATGTATGCTGATGCAGTCACCACAGTGGTCTTGGAAGTGCAGTCAAATCCCAAAGCACAGAAAGGTAAGATTATAGTATAATTAATGTTTACATCAACGATCAATCAGAAAAGGTTTTATTTAAATATTTTTTGAGCATTCTTTTATATGGGTTTTTCAATAATCAATGCTGTATCTGGTAACAGTTGAGGCCGATGGTAAATATACAACTGATTTTATATACTAATATATATATAACTACAGAGCATCCGGAAAGTATTCACAGCGCTTCTCTTTTTTCACATTTTGTTATGTTACAGCCTTATTCCATAATGGGTTAAATTCAATATTTTCCTCAAAATTCTACAAACAATACCCCATAATGACAATGTGAGAGAAGTTTGTTTGAAATCTTTGCAAATTTATTAAAATAAAAAACGGGGAAAAAAATCCCATGTACATAAGTATTCACAGCCTTTGCTCAATACTTTGTTGAAGCACCTTTGGCACCAATTACAGCCTCAAGTCTTTTTGTGTATGATGCTACAAGCTTGGCACACCTATTTTTGGGCAGTTTCTCCCATTCTTCTTTGCAGAACCTCTCAAGCTCCATCAGGTTGTACGGGGAGCGTCAGTGCACGGCCATTTTCAGATCTCTCCAGAGATGTTCAATCGGTTTCAAGTCTGGGCTCTGGCTGGGCCACTCAAGGACATGTGCTTAGTGTTGTTGTCCTGTTGGAAGATGAACCTTCACCCCAGTCTGAGGTCCAGAGAACTCTGGAGCAGGTTTTCATCAAGGATGTCTCTGTATATTGCTGCATTCATCTTTCCCTCGATCCTGACTAGTCTCCCAGTTCCTGCCGCTGAAAAACATCCCCACAGCATGATGCTGCCACCACCATGCTTCACTGTAGGGATGGTATTGGCCGGGTGATGAGCGGTGCCTGGTTTCCTCCAGACATGACACTTGCCATTCAGGCCAAAGAGTTCAATCTTTTGTTTCTCATGGTCAGAGTCCTTCAGGTGCCTTTGGCAAACTCCAGTTTGGCTGTTATGTGCCTTTTACTGAGGAGTGGCTTCCGTCTGGCCACTCTACCATACAGGCCTGATTGGTGGAGTGCTGCAGAGATAGTTGTTCTTCTGGAAGGTTCTCCTCTCTCCACAGAGAAATGCTGGAGCTCTGTCAGAGTGACCATCCCTGTCTCAGGCCCTTCTCCCCCGATCACTCAGTTTGGCTGGACGGCCAGCTCTAGGAAGAGTCCTGGTGGTTCCAAACTTCTTCCATTTACAGATGGAGGCCACTGTGCTCATTGGGACCTTCAATGCTGCAGAAATTTTTCTGTACCCTTCCCCAGATCTGTGCCTCGATACAATCCTGTCTCGGAGGTCTACAGACAATTCCTTGGACTTCATGGCTTGTTTGTTTTAATTGTTTATTCAAATTAATGTATTAATTGACATGACTACCAGATGATGCTGATGATCTCAAAATTGTTAGATATTCAGCCTGGGCAACATCAGTCTTTTGTGAATCTTTTCATTTCTGTGTATCAGTTTAGGCTGTGTATTGTGAACTGTCCTTGTCAAATGATTCATTGGAACAAAATAGATATTAATATACTGTTAATAAACCGTATATTCTCATTCTCTTCTTTTTTTTACGGTAGTCGTTCAGCCCCAAGAAAAGAAGTTGAATGTTAATGTTTTCCAGAACAGATTACAGAAAATGTTCCAGTAAGTTCAGACTCGCACTATTCTGCTAACCTTAGCTGCAATGATTTTATGACTAATTAAATTGAACTCTCTTTGTGTAAGTGTAGATGGGAAGATGGCTTACATTAACCTGGAAACCAGAGTAAGTATATTAAGTAACCAAAGAGGTGTATAATATTTGGCGAAGAGCTATTCGTCTCAATGGCAGTTGCCACATAACCCTCCCAAAATTATGCAATTTGAATCCCATATATAATCAGGGGCACTTGATTTTTGCCTCCAGGTCTTTTGAGACAATCAGGATCAAGTTCGTTTCATGTTTTTAAGAGCCTTAAAAAAACCTGTCACTGGAAAAACATCAACTATAACATAATTCTCATAATTGTCATCCATTCGACTACAGCTGTTAAATTAATGTTTTCTAAAGCAACATGATTGCTTTTGGTGCAAAAAAGGTGAACTATCCCTTTATGGGCAAACATCTATGCCTACATTCGGCCCCCTATGTGGTCTGCGCTGGAAGATTTTACAGTTAGAATGTCTTGGTTCTACTGTATAACAGCAGACTCTAGAGGTTTTGGATTTGCTATTTCTAAATCTTTCATTATTGACAATATTCATCATATTTTTTAATCCTCACTTCAGTGCATATTTTGTTATTTTGATAAGATAACCTGGTGTTCTAAATTGAAGCAAGGGCATGCAAAGTAAAATCTGCACCGTCAGCACATACATTGCTGTCTCTATATTCATATCTTGTGAATAATAATATACCTTAGTCTTCATTAAACCTCATCTGGTATAGGCTGTACCGTATATAGAGACTATAAAAGGCTTAATTTGGTAAATACTTAATATAAAGTATAAATTTTAAAATAAGAGGACCAGGTGTATTTAAGGCTTGTTTATAGTTAAAAAGTCCAACGTTATGCACCAAATCTTCATCTATCATCCAAGAAATGTTTTTAAAAACTATCAACTGATTAATCAGTTATCTCCTTTTTCCACAACCTAAGTTTTCCGTATCTGCAAAATCAAAGAATACACAGCTATTTTTGAGTGGCTATCAATGGAGAGAGAGATGTTTTTTTGAAAGTCCAGATGGTAACACTTTACAATAAGTTTCCATTCGTTAACATTAGTTAATGTATTAGGTATCATGAACAATATATATATTTTTTTACAATGTTTTTCTTTTTATTGTACATTTTCTATGTTCTATAAATTCTTTATGATCTTTGTACTGATTTAATAAAAAAGGTCTTTAAGCCTGGTTAAGCTTGAATTAAATACACAACTTATATTTAAGGGCAACATTTTTAATTAAAAATGATAGCTTGCAAAATACACCAAAGAACTAAACTCAGCTACAAAAAAAGAAACGTCCCTTTTTCAGGACACTGTATTTTAAAGATAAGTTTGTAACTATCCAAATAACTTAACAGATCTTTATTGTAAAGGGTTTAACAATGTTTTCCATGCTTGTTCAATGAACCTGTGGAATGGAACACTAACAGCTTACAGACGGTAGGCAATTAAGGTCACAGTTTAAAAACTTAGGACACTAACGAGACATTTCTACTAACTCCAAAACACCAAAAGAAAGATGCCCAAGGTCCCTGCTCATCTGCGGGAACGTGCCTTAGGCAAGCTGCATGGAGTCATGAGGACTGCAGATGTGGTCAGGGCAATAAATTGCCATGTCCGTACTGTGAGAAGCCTAAGACAGTGCTACAGGAAGACAGGAAGGACCGCTGATCGTCCTCGCAGTGGCAGGATCAGGATCGATACATCCGAATATCACACCTGCGAGACGGGTACAGGATGGCAGCAACAACTGCCCGAGATACACCAGGAATGCACAATCCCTCCATCAGTTCTCAGATTGTCCATTGTAGGATGGGAGAGGCTGGACTGAGGGTTTGTAGGCCTGTTGTAAGACAGGTCCTTACCAGAAATCACCGTCGCCTATGGGCACAAACCCACCTCCCTGGACCAGACAGGACTGGCAAAAAGTGCTCTTCACTGACAAAGTCACCGGGGATGATGGTTGGACTTGCGTTTATCGTCGAAGGAATGAGCGTTACACCGATGCCTGTACTCTGGAGCGGGATCGATTTAGAGGTGGAGGGTCCGTCATGGTCTGGGGCGGTGTGTCACAGCATCATCGGACTGAGCTTGATGTCATTGCAGGCAAACTCAATGCTGTGCATTACAGGGAAGACATCCTCCTCCCTCACGTGGTACCCTTCCTGCAGGCTCATCCTGACATGACCCTCCAGCATGACAATGCCACCAGCCATACTGCTCATTTTGTGCATGATTTCCTGCAAGACAGGTATGTCAGTGTTCTGCCATGGCCAGTGAAGAGCCCGGATCTCAATCCCATTGAGCACGTCTGGGACCTGTTGGATCGGAGGGTGAGGGCTAGGGCCGTTCACCCTGGAAATGTCCGGGAACTCGCAAGTGCCTTTGGTGGAAGAGCGGGGTAACATCTCACAGCTAGAACTGGCAAATCTGGTGCAATCCACAAGGAGGAGATGTACTGCAGTACTTAATGTAGCTGGTGGCCACACCAGATACTGACTGTTACTTTTACCCCCCCCTTTGTTCAGGGACACATTATTCAATTTCTATTAGTCACATGTCTGTGAAACTTGTTCAGTTTATGTCTTATGAGTAAATATTTGTATGAATATAAAAAGATTCACACATGTTAAGTTTGCTGAAAATAAAAGCAGTTGAAATTGAGAAGACGTTTAATTTTTGATGAGTTTATTAAGTTATATACAACATTTAACACATTGATACAAAACACTTAATATTCAATACTTTCTCTCATCCCATTAAAGTGTTTTGGGGAACCATGAAGGGACTGTTCTTAAAGGGAAAGTTCACCAAAAATGAAAATATGACATTCTACTGTGGAACACAAAAGATGTTGAGTAGCATGTAAACCTCAGTCATCATTCACTTTCAATGCATCTGCTAACTGAGGCTGTCATTCTGCCTAAAGTGTAAAAAGGGAAATAAAAGTCTTTGGTTGTAACATAGCGAGAATGAAAAGATGAACCATCCCTATAATCTTGAACATGGCTTCACAGGATTTGACACCAGAGATCAGGATTTCACATGTTTTCACTAATTAGTACTTTTACAAGAGCTTCAGACAGAAAATGACACTAGCACGCTTGATAACCCAATTTCATATTCATACATTGAACAAACAGCCCATATAACTAATGTTTTGAATATCTCAAAAGCTATTGTTGAATAAGATTCAAAGAAGGTGATTTTAGCCACTTACAAATGACACACTGAGGATTAAACACAAATGTCACAAAACACATGGAGTAAAAAACTATTTCTAAGACACAAATGAAAAAACAAATATTCAAGGCACTTTAGATACTGTTCTCAGCGCATTTCAATATCAGTACACATTCTTTTAAGAGCAGCCTGCAAGATACATATTCTTGCATATTGTGATGCAGAAAAGTTCAATAGCTTGAAGAAATAAAGCTGATTGTCTCTTTTTTAAGTATACAATGACTTTGGTGTTCATACAAAACCAATGAGCCAGTGAAAAATATGTCTGCTGGTACAACTGTATAGGTAACAGTTACATGTTGGCATTCAAGCACAGTACAAAAAAAGCAGTCCTCACACAATAAACCAAACAAGTATTTCCCAGAGGCAAAATCTGAAAATATAAAAATGCCTCTAAAAATGAGTTAGATTGTCTTTTGCAAACAATAAAAAAGTGAGAGCACCAGATTATGGTCTTTAAAGGTTATAAAATGCCATTTGCTGGTGAATGTCAGAGCACACACATGTAAAACTTAATATTAGAAAACATAATGGGTAACACACATGTAAAACTTAATATTAGAAAACATAATGGGTATATTCATAATATAACAGGACTCAAGATCTGTTAGCATCTCCTAAATCCCTTAGACGAAAACAGACCTGTAAACAACTCAGTACTGGCGTGTACAGCCTTTAAAGGGAAAGTTCACCCAAAAATGAAAATTCTCTCATGATTTACTCACCCTCATGCCAACCCAGATGTGTATGACTTTCTTTCTTCAGCTGAACACTAAGATTTTTGGAAAAATATCTCAGCTCTGTAGGTCCATACAAAGCATGTGAATGGTGATCAGAGCTTTGGAGCTCCAAAATCAAGGAAACTTTCACTTTTACACCTGAAAGTCACATGTGGTGCCTGATTAGTTTCACTTTCTCATCTGAAAATTCAATTGGAGATTTAGAGTAAAAAAAAAGTACTTAAATATTGTTTTGTTTCTCACCCACACCTATTACATCACTTCTGAAGATATGGATTTCTGTTTTCTTTATGTGATTTTTGGCACTACAAAATTCAGATTCAAAATTCACTAACATTGTATGTACCTACAGAGCTGAGATATTTTTCTAAAAATCTTCATTTGTGTTTGGCTGAAGAAAGAAAGTCATACAGCTGGGATGGAATGAGGGTGAGTAAATCATGAGAGAATTTTCATTTTTGGGTGAACTGTTCCTTTAACAACGAAACTGGTCATGTGTGTTTAACCCTGTTGCTATCCAGTGTGTGTGTGTGTGTGCGTATTGCATAATCCAAACAGGACTAATTCCCATCTAATGCCTGGTCACTGAACAATTTGTGCCATTTGTTCCTTAACAGAAGTCCAGTACTCTTAAATCACACTGCAATCTGGATATTTGCAATACTGGAACTGTAAGCATATATTACATCCCAATGCTCACATTTGAGCATTCCCAATAATATACTCCCTCATTCATTCATTCATCCTCACATTCATCCCAATCATGCACTCAACATTCTGTCTCTTTGCTGTTACTCTGTGCATGTCTCTTCACCCTGAAGGACATGATGTTCTCTCGGTTCTCCGTCAGATCATCAAATGAGCGTGATGCAGAGCCAGAGGTAGGGAAGTCCTCTCCCAGGGCTTGCTCATCTAGGTGGGAATCGTAGCTGGGATCTTCTTGGATGGTTGCCATGCGTTGGGGCTCCATGGTGGGCAGAGGACATGGGGCCGGGGCTGGAGCCACCTGGGAGAGGGAGACAGGTGGGGTGCTTGTCTGCAGAGGGCCAGATGCCTGGAAGCGTGGCACAGCAGAGATGCCAGAGGAGGATGTTGGTTTGAAGATCCGCACCGATGCTGATTCTAGACTGCTCAGCAGCTCTGCGTTCTGTAGTAACATATAAACAGTCACGAGTTTATGAAATGACTTTTCTCTTTGTGAAATTCAATTCTCTTTTTACTTTACAGTCCTTTCTGACTGGCACTTACACTGGGGTAGAAGAGTGACTTGGTGTTCAGTTCATATTGCTGGTCAAGTTTCTTATCCTTAAGACAAAGAGAGACAAACAAAATAAATTTTTAATAGTATTTAAAAAACCCACTATTAATCAAATAAAATTCTTAAAAAAAGAGTGAAATCTTATATGTATACAGTAAGTGAATGAAATGTTTATAATCAGATGGCTTGTGTTTTGCATTAAAGAGAGCGATATCTTTATTGTCTAGTGAGTTGTTGGCTTTGCTTTGCTTTGAAATGAATTAAGTCAGACATTCAATGTCTCTTCACAAATCTGAACAGTTTTTAAATATTTAATGTTGCTTAGTATTCTCAAAGACATTTTTGGTAAAGCAAAAATGTGTGTGTGAAAAACACTTTGGAGCAAAGTGACGTCACTTCATAGACTTCTGTGTATTCTGCAGCGCTGATGCGAGTCATAAGAAAGACCCTTCACATGTATAAACATCAGTCACATTTGCACATTAATCATTTCTATTCACAATCACAAAAGTGGCCTATTATGGTTTCAAAATGGCAAATTTCTCCGAAAGGTTATAAGTTAGGATCCATGAATTCCTTTTTTTCATGCATTTTTATTACGTGGAATTTTATCATTTTCCACGGCACACCAGACAATCTGTCATGGCACACTAGAGTGTCATGGCACAGTGGTTGGATTTAGACTGTAGTCAGTGTTCCCACCTTTTTTGACCAATTAATTTTCATGACTTTTCCCAGGTGTTTCTGATTACTGGATAAGGATTTTGAAAAATAATTTTAATTAGAGAATTTGCAAATGGAATACTTTAGACCAATTTGTAAACCATTTTGACAAATTCACTGAAAAGAACAATTTACTGACAATCAGACATCACTACGACAGAAGCAAGTTGATATTTTAATATAGAAAGAGCTATGATCCCGTAGAAATCTTGTCCATGATTCATATTTTTTAGCTGAGATAAAGTGTATGTGTATCTGATAGAAATTGTCTGTGAAATTTTCCATGGATTTTTGTGATTGATGAAATTGCTCAGAAACTTTTCGGTTTAATTCTAATATGTGCAGGTTGTCCTTGACCTTGGGAAATATGAGGTAGCACAAGTACAATGGGCGATGTCGTGGCTTATAGTGAGAGAATTTAGAAGCAGCTTGAAGTTCAAACTGTTCTGAGATAGAGACTAGTGCCAACTGTGATGTTATCTTGCCAAGAAACTTCCACAAGGAGAATAGAGGATATCGTTCTACAATTTGGAATTGTTAACAGGAATCGTCCCGGGTTCAATAAAAGTTAAGCTCAATGGACAGCATTTGTGGCTTAATGTTGATAACCATGAAATGTCACTCTTTCAAGGTTACAGTTAGGACCTTACAATGGGAAGTGAATGGGGACAATGAAAGTGAATGTGGCCAATTTTTGGAGGGTTTAAAACACAGAAATGTGAAGCTTTTAAATGTATAAATTATTTCTGTTAAAACTCATGTATTATTTGAGCTGTAAAGTTTTAAATTTTTCAGTCATTTTAGGCTTTGTTGACATTACATTATCGTGGTAACGATGTTGTAAAATTGGCTATACCTTTACACAGAAATGGTTTGTAAGTGATTTTAGCACACTAAAATCATGCTTAAACGCACAGAATTTATGTCTTGCGGCTATACTTTTGAAATGGCAAGTATTTTATCGGGAGAGCCCCCCACCCCGTCCGACGCCAGGTCCGGCCCTGTCCACGTGGATCCGGACGATTGGGATGATCCACGTGGAAGTTGGTAATCAGGGACGGATCAAGGATGCCGTCCCGGGCTACCCAAGACCTCTCTTCTGGGCAGTACCCCTCCCTGTCTACGATATACTCGAGACGACCCTTCTCCACGTTCTCCCGTACATAATACACCAGACCATCATCGAAGAGCAGTGCGGACTCTGGGTAAGAAGGAGACAAAGTAAGATGGTGAGGTTTAAGTAAAAAAAAAACATGGAAGGTAGGTGCAATACGGTAATGTATATCAATGTATTGGGGACTTAGCGTTTTAAAGGGTAGCCGGAGCTGGATGTCTCATGTGGAGAGGCTGGTATGGAGGTGGGGTGGAGTGCTGACTCTTTTGGCGCCGGACTGCCCTCTGAATGTGTAAGTGATCTGCGTCCCAGACCCTCTCACTCTCCTTAAACCAGTGTGTAACAATGGGGACCTCACATGGCTCACCGGACCATGGGAATAGAGGAGTCTGAAAGCCAAGCACACACTGAAAGGGAGTTAACCCTGTTGCAGGTTGTCGGAGGGAATTCTGGTTGTACTCGGCCCAAGGAAGAAAATGGTTCCAGCTGTGTTGGTGGCCGTAGCATAGGTCCTCAAGAAGTGTCAGATCTCTTGGATCTTCTGTTCTGTCTGTCAGTTAATCTAAGGGTGATAACCAGATGAGAGGCTGACTGACACTCACAGGAGGGAGAAGAAGACCTTCTGGACCCAGGAAATGAACTGGGGACCGCGGTCAGACACTATGTCTTCCGTGATGCCGAAGTTTCGGAAGACATGGTGGAATAGTGCTTCCGCGGTCTCCAGAGGAGTAGGTAGTCCCTTCAGAGGTACCAGTCAACATTCTTTGGAGAATTGATCGACTGCCAACAGCACACAGGTGTAACCATTAGAGGATGGCAAATTGGTTACAAAGTCCACTCCTAGGTGTGACCAGGGATGATGAGGTATGGGAAGAGGAAGGAGTTTGCTGGAAGATGACGAGGGGACTTATACATTGCACATTCGGGACAGGCTTGGACAAAGTGTTGGACTTCCTGAGACATACAGGGCCACCAGTAGTGATCTAAAAGAAGTGAGAGGGTCTGATGGATGCCAAAGTGTCCCGTGCCCAGGGAGGAGTGCAGGGAGTCCAGGAGAAGCAAACAGAGAGCTGTGGATACATAGGTGTGTCCCTCCAGACACCCCGGCACAGAAGGCTCAGTGGATGTAGCTTCAGCAATTTGCTACTCAAGGGTCCACTGAATAGAGCTGATGAAGTGGGATGGAGGAAGGATGGATTCTGCAGTGATAGAGGCAGCATCAGGAGAATGAAGCCGGGAGGGGGCATCCACCATGATGTTTCTGGACGATAGGTGACGGTAAAATTGAAACTTGTGAACCCATCTGGCCTGGCAAGGGTTCAGCCGATGTGCCTCCCAGAGGTATACAAGCTTGTGGTGATCATGATTACTTGAAAGGTGCGATGGGAATCCTCAAGCCAGTGGCATCATTCCTCCAGGCGAGAAGCTCCCAGTTGCCAATGTCATAGTTCTGCTCCGCCGGGGACTGTTTTCTGGAGAAGAATGTACATGGGTGAAGCTTAAGAGGATTCCCCAACCACTGAGAGAGGATGGCTCCAATGCCAGTGGTAGAAGAATCCACTTTGGACTACAAATTATCTTTCAGGGTCTGGATGTTGTAGGATTGGAGCAGTGGTAAAAGACTATTTGAGTCGCTGGAAGGGGTGATCAGTTTGGGAGGACCAGGACAAAGACTTTGGCTAGGCATGCAGGAGGAAAGTGAGAGGTGCCGCCATGGTACTATAGTTCCTTATAAAGCATCAGTAAAAGTTTGCAAGTCCAAGGAAGCATTGTAATTCCTTGACAGTCATGGGTTGGGCAAAGTCTGAACAGCTTGAAACTTCCCTGGGCCATCTGTATACCTTTCCGATATCCCCGGAAGTGAACAGAGGAATGATGGAACGTGCACTTCTCCTCTTTGAGGAACAACTGATTTTCTCTGAGCTTTTCTAGGACGAAGGTGAATGTTGGGTATGATCAGACAAGGTTTGGGAGAAGATGAGGATGTTGCTGATATAAATGAGGATGAATCGCTGGAGAAACTCATGGAAAATCTTGTTCATGAACCCCTGTAATACAGATGGGGCCAGGCCATACAGCATCACCCGGTATTCATAGTGGCCAGAAGGTGTTATAAAGGCAGTGTTCCATTTGTCTCCTTTACATATTTGGATGAGATTATAAGCACTGTGCAGGTTGAGTTTGGTGAACACCATTGCTCTCTGTAAAGTCTCCAGAGCAGCCAGGACCAAGGGTAGAGGGTACCAAAATTACACAGTGACCTCATTCAGAACACAGTAGTCTATGCAGGCCCGTAAACCACCATCATTCTTAGAGACGAAGTACAAACTCGATGCAGCAGGGGACGTTGATGGACAGATGTATCCTTGCTTGAGAGTTTCCTATACATACTCCTCCATGGCCCTTTGTTTTGGGAGTGAGAGAGATCAGATGTGACCTCGTGGGTAATGAAGCTCCTGGCAACAGGTCAATGGCACAGTCCCAGGGTCGATGAGGTGGCAGCTGTGAAGTTCTCTGAGGACTAAAGTCATGTCGGTAGTTCAGGTAGACTGTAGGGATATCAAATTTGCGATCACTCAGGGGACTTTCAATGGAGGTGGTGAAGACAGAGGCTGGACATGGTGGATCAGAATGGGTAATGATACTAGGAACCCAACAAGGAAGTTTTAGACAGCTCTGAAAGCAGGACTCACCCCAGGACAGGATTTCTCCAGATGCCCAAGATATTACAGGAGAATGTTGCACCAACCAGGGCCTACCAAGGATAATGTCAGCGGAGGATCAATCCAGAACCAGAACGGTGATGCTCTCATAATGGTTGAACCCAATGCGAAGGGTTACCGGGACCAGTGGCAGGCCCTCTACTGAGTGGATCAGGAGCGAGACGGGGCAAGTGTTCATGTGGAGGTGGAGCTGGTGGCAGAGCACCCTTGAGATGAAGCTCCATGCTGAGCCTGAATCGATGAGGGACTTGACTATGAGGGAGACAGAGGCAGAGGATATCTTCACGATGGTGCTCAGTGGTGCAAAGACGACTGGGGAACAGGTTATGGAGATCACCGTTAGACGTGGTGGACGGACTGGACACTCTGGGATGGCATGACCGATAGCTCCCCAGTATAGGCACAAATGAAGTTGAATAAGGCATTGATGTTCTGAGGGAGTTAAAATAAATGAATCGACCTGCATGGGTTACTCAGAGGTTACAGGATGGTGAACCGGTAGGGCAGTGGAGGACGATAAACATGGACGAGGAATCAGATTGGCAGAATTTAATAAGATTGGCCACTCCTATGAAAGTTGAATGAAATGCTCTAGCCTCATAGTGTTGTCATATGCTGAAAGTTGCAGCCTTAATGAAGGTTTGAGTCCCTGGTGGTAAGTGGTCAAGAGGGATGGCTCATTCCATCCACTGGCTGCCGCTAGAGTTCTAAACTGGATGGCATAATCAGACATAAAACAGTAAACCCAGATGTGGGAACTTTATTGCCACACAGGAAGAAAACAGGTTAGTAGATCGATAAATGAATTTAGCAGGCTTCAGAGTAATGTGGTTTGACATAGACAGTCACCGACAGATAAATAACACTGATGATGAGCACACGAAGATAGAAGACACTGCTGAGGAAGAGCAGTGAGGTCTGTGTGATCCTAAGGGAGACTTGACAGTGATTGTGTGATGGGTATTTGAGCTGTAGTTGATTGCTAGTGATAAATAAGTGTAGGTGCAGGTGATTAAAAGCTAGGGGAAAGTGAATGGGGCATGGGAGAGCCAGGTGGAGGCATGACAGTGTCTAATTAAATTTTATGTGTTAATCAACATTATGCCACAAATACTTTGATTGAGCTTAACTTGTATTGAACCCTGAACATTCCTTTAAGTGAGCTAAAATCATGTTCACAGGCAACGTACCAAAAGTATTGATGTCGAGCTTCTCAATGAAATCCCACAACCTCTCTATAACATCCTGGACCTGTTTCATGCATTTGCCCTGGAAGGAATAAGAAGTGTTTGAATGATTCAACTTAATCCCATTTGCAACTGTCTTGTGAACTACTTAAAAGGAATGTTCAATCAAAATTAAATGAAAATGATGTCATCATTTACTCGCCCTCATGTTGATCCAAACCCATATGACATTCTTTCTTCAGTGGAACACAAAAGGAGATTTTAAGCAGTAGTCACCATTCACTTTCATTGCATCATTTCCATACAATGGAATTGCACGGTGACCAAAGCTGTCATTAAGCCTATCATCTCCTTTTGTCTTTTATGGAAGAGACAAGTCAAAAAGGATTGGTACAAGATGAGGATGAGTAAATGATGATGACATTTTCATTTTGGGGTGAACTATCCCTTTAAATGAATCAGTCTTTTATAAATTTCCATGAGAAGAAAGTCATGCAAGTGTATCTTGTGAATACTGTGTGGGTACTCACAGCTCCATCACAGAAGCCCAGTGTACAGGGCTTGCCTTTCCGCAGAAAGAGGGGGATGCCTTTGCTGTCAACATAAGGTGAGCATACACCACTCTTATCCCTGCAGCACACCTTACAAGAGTTGTTTGTGTCTGAAGAATGAAATAAAGATGGAATAAAAGGGAAGATCTGCGCAAGTCAGACATTATTAACAGTGATTACCATATAATAACAGTATTTGTGACCCCAGGAGGTCAATGTACCATTGCAAGCACACGAATGCAGGTTTTTAATGGCCTCACAGAAAGGGATGCACTCTCCGTTCAGACACCGCCCGTTATCCACACAGATGGTCTTGTCGGGGAGGTTCTCTGGAGGAGGGCACTCACTGCTGTTGCCTGTTAAAACCAGAGAGGAAATTACTTCCAGTCAGGACAAAGGGCTAGACATGTATCGAGGTCAAAATTTAGCAAGTCAAAATTAGAAAAGAAGAATATTTTTATGCAAAATTTTATAAATTGCTTAAAGAAAATGAAGCCTATTTTTGATCAATTACGATTTTTATTTTATTCTGCCGTTATGTTCATGATAATGGATAATTTCACATCTCCGGAATTAAAGGTCAGTGAGGTAAACTTCTATAGCAGTGAACAGGAGACCACAGCATACTGTACATTTTTGTTCCCATTTGATCCAACCGCTAAAGAATAATCTACTATTACATTTCAACACATTTCCAAATGAGAAAAAATGTGAGAGTGGCCGATTACAGTAGTTAGAGTAGACAGAAAGATGTCACTTTCTTAGCTGCTGTATTTTAAAATGTATTTATTTTTAAAGGCCAAAGCAAAGCAATATAACCCACACACACTCACAATGTTATAAATTCACACTAAATAATACAATTTGCTAGATCTAGGCTGCTAAATAAGAAATGCTTCATCAAAAGCTGTGGAATGGTTCTATTAAACACATTTTCAACCGCAAATTCTCATTTTCATATTAGAACAATCACATTAAGAATAAAATAACAATAGAAAAATTCATATTAAAATGAAAAATTATAAAAAAATTATAACATCATGGTAACGGGGAATTTCATTGTCATGAAAATAATGGCATCAAAATGATTTATGATCCTAAAATATGTTTACAATTTCTTTAAGCAAAATCAATTCTTCTTTCTTTAGATTTTGGGGTAAAATATGACCTGGACAACGATATGACCAATTTTTGTGAGATTTACCCAAACTGGGTATAAAAATGACTATTGTCTTTTCTTTACATCTGTTTATATATATATATATATATATATATATATATATATATATATATATATATGTATTTAATGATGTTGATAAAATACATAAGTGCTATTTTCAGTTGTCTAAACTTAGAGCTGGTCAGTTGAAGTCTCACCAGTACAGTAAGACCTGCCCTTGCAAGTGGCATCCATTGGCTCCTGACACACCTTGACATGCTTCTCAAACATGCAGTCTTTGCAGCATGCACTGTTCCTGTCACTGTAATCAAGAAAGAGAGACATTAGTTACATACTGATCTAACATATGGAAAATTCAATCATTCTGTCTTAATTCAGCATATTTGATTCTGCATAATTTCATGAGATCACATGGGGGGAGCTCTACCTGCACTCCACATTGGGCCGCAGTTTACATTTAGCAGTGCAGCAGCGGTCACTGTTGAGGTGGAGCAGTCCAGGATCACACTCCTCCCCTTGCTCCACACGTGAGTTTCCACACACATTGCTGTTCCTCTCTCTGAAGCAGCTGGGGGCTTTGGACCGCAGTCTCTTTGCTATGGAAATCTTACTACAGTTGGAAAACAGCTAGAAAACAAAAAACATAGCACTTACATATTGATCTTGTGATATTCTGAACAATGACAATGAACTGAATCCAAAGCTGAGACATATCACAGAAGCACATACTTTATTGTTGGAGTGGTCCCCGCTCACTGCAATAGGGTACATTACATATTTGCCCCCCTGATCCTCTCTTGGTGCACAGTATGGCACATCATCTGGGTCATGCACAGCACCAAAATTGTGGCCAAGCTCGTGGGTTGTAACCAAGTCTGCTTCCTGTTGAAAAATGGTCAGCATATCAGCTTAGCACCTAAAAGTTACCACAAGAAAAGAGCAAGCTAACTAATTTGTTTAGGGCTCTAAGGATACTGGTACACTTACCTTAGTAAGAATGGTTTTTCCATAATTTTTGGTGCTGGTTAGACCAGTGTTAAGGTATACTGCACGGTTGTCGTTTCCTGAAGGAGGACATTCTTAGGAAACAAAGAAAACATAATAAAATATCATAAGTATCTGATTCAGTTGATGTAACTCAGTAACTACTGTTTTTCTAAAGACATGGTTTAGGGTTTTTCCAAAATCTAAACCAAGATTAAAATTCTCAATTGTAACTCCTCCTAGAGCTTTCAAGCTACATCCACTAAACTTGACACAGACCTTCAGACTTAATGTGCTATGTCTTTTCCTTTCAGATGGGCCAAGACTATTCAAATGTACATTTTCGCTGTTGCTCCCTTTTCTTTCTTTTTCTATCCATCCATCCATCCATTCATCCATCCATTCATCCAACTATCTATCTTGCTAGCTTGCTGTTTGTCTTACTGTAATGTCTGTATAAAAATCAAAGTTTTAAAACTTTTAGATAATTCTGTCAAGCCAGTATCAACATCTTGACACACTTCACCTATCTAGTTTCATTATACATTGTTACATTCAGTGACCATTCAGACTATTTGGACATTTATAGGAATAGTTCACCCAAAAATGAACATTCTCTCACCTTCATGCCATCCCGGATGTGTATGACGTTCTTTCTTCTGCAGAACACAAACAAAGATATTTAGAAGAATATCTCAGCTCTGTAGGTCCATACAAAGTTAAATCCATGTCTTATTATATGATAGGTGTAGGTGAGAACCAGTTTTTTTTTACTCTTAATCTCCACTTTCACTTTTACATCTGACAGTCACATGTGGTGCCTGTTTAGTTTCACTTTCACATCTAAAAGTGAAGGTTTGAGTAAAAAAAAGGACTTAAATATTGTTCTGTTTCTCACTAACACCTATTATATTGCTTCAGAAGATATGGATTTAACCACTGGAGTCTTATGGATAACTTTTGTTTCCTTTATGTGATTTTTGGAGCTACAAAGGTCTGATCACCATTCACTTGCATTGTATGGGCCTACAGAGCTGAGATATTCTTCTAAAAATCATTGCTTGTGTTGTGCAGGAAAAATAAATGTATACACATCTGGGATGGTATGAGGGTGAGTACATTCAGTACATGAACCCAACTATCCATTTAAGTCACGCTTAAAAATTTATAAAATGTAATTGTATTCTATAACATATCAAACCAAATTTCATTTATTTTAACGAAAGATGAATCACACATTTCAAGAAAAACCTTACAAAAAAGAAAATGGCTTTGAAATCAGTTTTAAACTTATTTTAAATAATTTTGAAATGATTAAAAAAATGTATGTATGTTTTAAAACTAAGGCAAAATGTATTTTGACACTTTCTGGTTGTCAAACATTAGTAAAACATTTCAGAAGTTATCGTGAGAAACTGCAACTGTGTCAGTTAATAACTCTGCTGACATCTGTGTAAACCTGAGAGCAAATGACTTCATACAGTACATCCACTAAAATAATCTTGACATCATTTAAAGTAATGGCAAACATGGCTCAAAAAAGTAAAGTTATTTCTGAGAAAAGGTCTAGCATTATTTGTTACAGATGCCTCTTGTTTTTAGATTTTGTTATCTAATCTAATGGCAATCATACATATTAAGGATGGCTTAAGTGTCCGTATACTTTATGGGATAGAAAAGCATGAAAAGTAGCCTTGAACTCACTCTCAGAGCAGAGCCCTCCGGGAAATCCGGGTTTGGACGGGGCCACGTAAGCCAAGCCTAATGTGCCTTCGTCAAAATCCTGATATGTGAACAGATGAGCCAAGCACACCTTTGATGCATTGTCTGCGATATCAATACTAAATTGCTGCAGAGAGAAGACAAAATGAAATTTGACTACATTTATAATAACCAATTAAGGTTTCCTTTACATATTCTCTCTTTTTGCCAGCTCTCTGCCAAATAGATCACAGTTAGAGATGGATTTGGAAACAAAACACAAGTACTCAATAACAATCTTCAATCTCAAATGGAAGCACATCTTGTTTCTTTGAAATGATCCAGAGAGGATTTAAGTACTCAATAATTGAATGACCGCTGCCTGCCCACCTCCAGCAGCTTCTTGACATCCCAGACATCTCTGTTCTTTACTGGGGTTCCTTTCATGTTGAAGTGGGCACCTCCTGGCTCTACTTGTGTGGGTGTCTTGTTGATTATGATCTGAAATACATTAAATGTATAGATTAACATTGTGTGCTATAAAACACCATTTCCTTGGAATTCTTTATCATGTTCTCTTCAAGGTAACATGTACCTGCTGAATCTGAACTCCATACCCTTTATACTCCTCGTCCCATGACGTATTCCGATAAATGTCATCCACACGATCAATCAGCTCAATCTAAAAAAAACAAGGCAAAGCAGTGAGAATCTGACAACAAATTCACACAGCATTCCAACACTTTTGGAACAGTGAATTTAGTGAATTTTCATAATAGTGTGTTTACAGTGTGCTATTGTGAGTCCTACAGCCACACTTCATTAACTCTAACCACTAAACCTAACCCTAACCTTACCTTAGATAAAATAACCTTGATTTTACTACAGTATCCAGTTTCACCATGCTTTTTTTTTGTAAAATTACAGTAACCACAAAATAACCATGGTTACTGTTACCATCATAGTACTATAGTAACACCATGAATAATTGCATCAAAACTATGGTTTCTGCCAAAAAAAACATGGTTACTACAATATTAATATAGTAATACAGTGATGCAATCTAAACAGAAGTGATGCCGAGACACGGGAACGAGTGGAATCGAAAGACTTCGCCTCCGGATCAAATCCTCCTTTGCACTCCTCAACATTCACCATGACCAAATTACTGAAATTAAATAAACATTTTTAACAGTTATTTTATGTAGTATTAAAGGAAATATTAAGAGTGGAAACAGGAAATCTGATGGGAAAAAGAGTGGGACAAAAGGAGGATTTGAACCAGGGTCACTAGGACAACATTTCACATTCACACCAACTTTACACTAAATATTCCTGTTGTTTCACCAGACTATTGGGGTGCAAAAGGCTGTGTGGCATATGCTCATTAACACCCATGTCTTTTCCAGGCCTGGAAAATCCTTCTTAAATTCCCTGATATTTCAGTGTATTTTAATAGACACATTAAGCCTTGTGTAGGTCTAAAAAAAACGTGTGAATTCCAACAATAAAGACGTTTTACCAAGTAGTTGAGGGTGGTGCTCTCCTCCCTACGGCCCATGTGTCTGAAAAAGCGGTAGTCGGCCACAAGCAGCAAGGGGCAAGTGTTTTTACTGTGGTCCAAGGTTTGCCTCCTCTCTCTCAGGTGCCCTGTAGAAGAGAGAATCAACATGAAAACAGACAGTGGACGAGAAGGGGAGAGAGCCGGTACACTTGAGTGACACAGTGACTGTCTAATGTTAGACACTGCTTTATATATTCTAGATTTGGTATTCATGAAGAGGTGAGATAAGCAGGGAAAGAATGTCTATTGTAGATAAGATGTATTGCTACAGAAGGCTATAGAATGTTGTATCAGTCTGAGGATTTAACCATCAGTCATAACATATCAAAACTCTTGGTCTTCCTACAGCTTTTGAATGTCTGGAATGACAACCCACAATGATAAGCCATTATTCTGGCTTTTCTTAATAAAAAGGATTAACTGAGCAGGCTGGAAAAGATTGAGAAATGGATATAAGAACCTAAAATCAAACAAGGCTGTTTTAATCTAGATGCATATTTTACTTCACTGAGTGTGTTTACATGCACTTTAAAGTCTGATTTAATGCAGACTAAAACAATAGTTTGTCTTTTGAAAATGACGAATTTAGATAACGTGGTTGTAGATCAGTTCCATCTAGCATGTATACACTTCAGTCGGTCCATAATAGGGCTTGGCATAATGTGCATGCTGCAAAAACCAGAGGTGCAGAGTGTCTTTAACCCGGAAGTCGAACGCAACACAAAGCAGAGAAGAAAAATAGCAACAACAACAATACAGAGGGTGCTGTTCTGTTTCATTAAAAAAATGATTGTCCCTATGCCCTATTCCCTTCAAAGATTTAACCATACACTGTGAGAGCTTTGGAGGGCTGGAGGGTGTGGGGCTCAAAAATAATGTTTAATTGGAACTCCCCTTTTAATTCATTTTTATTGCAAATTCTGATAACGCAATCACACAGGATGGCTACTATGATTGTTCTCCCTTCGAAGTGCATTTTTGGAGGCTGATTTATCTCATTTGTTATGCAGGGACACATGTTGAACGCTAGAAATGTTCATTTTCATATGGATCAGGAGTCTATAAACAATTCACACCTGTGTCACATTGATGTGCCCCTAATTGATATTCTTTTATCCAATGACTAATCTGTCTGCCATAGTAACACTAATATCACCCAACACCAATCTTTGCGGTAGAGGTAGACGATATATCGGATTTACAGATTAATCGATAGTTGCTTTTTTGACGTTATCAGCAAAAATCTAAGGTGATTACAAGCGAAAGTTTTTTCATCATTACATCATTTCAAAATAAGAGTGTGTTTCGGGGTTGTTTATACATAAAAATCCCACTTAAAGCAATAAATCTGAAATTTTGGCTGGTTATTTTGGGGATTTCGGTTGAACAATAAACTGCATCTGGGGGTTTTATTCATTTAGGACTCTGTCTGTGCATGTCATAGTAAGGTATGAATAAGTCTTTTTTTTTCTGTTGACATTCAATAAACCAATTTTTAAAAAATACTGGCCAATTAATCAGTTATTGGCATTTCCCACCACCTTAGATATTGGTATGTGCAAAATCCACTATTGGTCAACCTCTGCTTTGCAGTAGCAATAAATATTGTTTAATAAAACAAGTATAAAAACAAATGTCATGATCTTACATGGACTATTTTCACACATTCCATCATAAAACCCAATAAATGAGGGTAAGAGACGCATACTGTGGCCAAGGTAAGCATGCTAGCATTAGTGCTATGAATGCAGGATGTAAACATTACAAATAACACATTATCTACTGCACATATCTTTCAATATCATTGAGTGGTTATAACATCATCTTTTACGGATCTCATGTGGATTTAATTCGTTGAATAGGCAGAAAGCATGATTTGTATTGTATACGTAGTTTGAAGAAAATAACAGGTGCAAATGAAGATAGGTACTGTGACTGATATGATAACACATTGCAAATACAAAGTTTTGGTATACTGTATTCTACTATTAGATTGTTCTACAAAGGATTGAATGTAGTAATACAGCCTAATTACAGAGTTAACAACTCAAGCACTAGGACATCACAACTTTCAGTCACATCGAAATCGAAATCAACTAAAAATCTGTGAGTGAACCAGTTTTTTTGTGATTTGTTGACTAATGGTCCACTAGTTACATCTACTTAAACTAGATGTGATTTGGTTCATGAACATAAATAATATATTATTGGTTGCGTGTTGATAGTGTAAGGTAAAATTGTGTCCAAATATATTTAACCAGGAAACCATGTAAAAATCAAATGGAACTGAGGACATTAATTTACATTAGACTAAAAAACATATACCCAGAGAGGGGCCTTATCATATCCTAGAAGACTTACCATTCTCCTCATCATCTTCATCTAGTACTTTGGTCCGCACACTCTCTGGCAGCATCTCACTAGCATCTGTGTTGATATAGCCACACACTTTAGAAGCTGCCAGCCTGCTCACATTTCTGATGTCCTCAGAGCGATATACGAGTAGCCGACCATCCCGAGGGTCTTCAATAAACCTCCACAGTGGCTGTGGACACCAGATGAATTACAATGGGCTCTCTTTGTTGAGTTGCATGAACTAAATCAGATTTGATTTACAGTATATTACCTCAACGTTGTATTCAGCTTCATCAGTAAGAATGTGGGCAGTGAAGTCATTGTCGCCGATATGTGCTTGGACTCGAGAATGCACTTCACCTAGAATGGGAAGACGATGGTTGGCAATGTGAGAAACCAAAAACTAAATCATCCTCATGTGAAAAAAAAAACATGTTAGGCAGAATTTTAGCCTCAGTCACCATCTCCTTTCATTGCATCTTTTTTATTCAATGAAAGTGAATGGCGATTGAGGCTAACATTCTGCCTAACATCTCCTTTTGTGTTCCATAGAAGATAGAAAGTCATACAGCTTTGGAACAACATGAGTGTGAGTAAATGATGGCAGAACTTTCATTTTTGGGTGAACTATCCCTTTAAGAACTACAATAGGAAACTTTGTCATAGCAGCAATATACATTACAATTTGGTCTAATAACAAAGTTATACAGTTGCAGTTACCAACAACATGACCGGTGAAAAAGTTTTCCCTTTGGACCTCATAGATCTCCTGAGTGCCATCCTCCTCAACCACCACGGCATTGAAGTCATGAGTGAAAAGCTCAGTGTTGGTTGCCAGGTACAATTTGAAATGCCTGCCAAATAAATAGAAGAGATCATCAAATGACTGAGCACTAATCTTGGCGATGACCGTGAGTCATAACACTTACAGTAGTTACAAAACTGGACTCCTTTAGATGACATCATCCCAATACTTCTGTACACACACACACACAACTAAAATCACACTGGGTGATGAGTACTCACCTCTGTAATGCAGTGAAACTGAGAAGCCTCTCTGCATGTGTGTGCGACTGGACATCTCTCTTGCGAACCGAATGTTGTTGAAGATTCGACAGATGAAGAACATCAAAGTCTGACAGCATTGAGCTGAGCTGGTCTGAAAGAGTCACAAATTCACTCATTTAAATTCCAAAGAATCAGGACAATATTATTTTTAAAGTGAGAATTACAAGTGATAAAATTAGATTAAACAACACCAGCATGAGAAGCAAGCACTTAGCCAAAAGAAAACCAGTTCATATGGTAATGATAGATTCTATAAAACTTTACTATGATAAATATAGTAACTATGGTATGAACAACACCTTAGTTAAAGGGATAGTTCACCCAAAAATAAATATTCTCTCATCATTTACTTCTGCAGAACATAAAAGAAGACTTTTAGAAGAATATCTTAGCTCTGTTGGTCCACTCAATGCAAATAAATGTTGACTAGACCTTTGAAGCTCCAAAAAGCACATAAAGGCAACAAAAAAGTAACTTATAAGACTCCAGCAGTTAAATCTATAACTTCAGAAGTGATTTAATAGGTGTGGGTGAGAAACAGATAAATATCTAAGTCCTTTTTTACAATAAATTCTGCTCCCTGCCCAGTAGGTGGCGATATGCACGAAGAATGCAAAAAGCCAAAAACAAAAGAAGAGTGGAGTGAAAGTGGAGATTTATGGAAAAAAGTACTAAAATATTGATCCCACTCTTATATTACTTCTGAAGAAACATTTTAGCCACTGAAGTTGAAGATTACTTTTATGCTGCCTTTATGTGGATTTGGAGCTTGAAAATGTTGGTCACCATTCACTTGCATTGTATGGACCTACAGAGCTGAGCTATTCTTCTAAAAATCTTCATTTGTGTTCAACAGAAGAAAGAAAGTTACACACATCTGGGTTGGCATGAGGGTGAGTAAATCATGAGACAATTTTCAATTTGGGTGAACTATCCCTTTAATACAGATTTGTTCCTACAGTGAAACTGTGGCAACCTGGTTTTAGCCACCACAGTGAATAAAAAATGACAAATATTTTGTAAGTTTACGAAAGGATATCTCATTTGAATGTATTATGGTTTAACAGTACTAAATGTTGAATAACAATAACAACACTAATATTATTGTATTTTATTCATTTTTTTGTTGATTTTAAGTTTCTCAAGAATTTAAAAAAAAAATAAAATTCTGAAAGCGTGATTCATTAAATTGTATGACAAAGGTACAAGCTGTTCCGCGTTTTTAAAACAGACAGTCTTTTCATGACCTAAATGGAACAAGCACAATCTTTCGCTTTAAAAACATCCATTATGTTTTCAAATTCCAGAGAATGCAGAATAGTTTACCGTACTCGCCGTCTAGGACATCTCTAATGGGTCTCCTTGAACACTCCGTCAAGAATAAAGACGCTAGAAAGAAAACGACGCGTTTCATGGCGAGGAGGACTTTAATGCAGCATACAATACTTCACCCAACACAGCAGCAGCAGCGGCGGCATTTAATCCCATGGATTATAAATCGGTTTGAGATCAACATCTGGACATGGCCAAGTTCACGTGCTCACGGATGGCTGTATAAAAACACAGCGATAAAGTATCAGTGAACGAAGTACAATCAAGAACACATACGCACACTTCCAGCTCTAGTCCATGCCGTTTGGTGTTATAAAGAAATAAGATCACTCTAAAAACGAAACATGCCAAAATCTGGAGTGTTTATTGAAATACCCGGAAGTATTTCGCGTGAGATGGAGGGAACCGATTCAACGCGGCAATTCACATAGCAACAAATTACTTTTATCTCTATCTAGAGATTGCGCTGATGCGTTATCAAAACACTAAATTGATGGGAAGTTGTTTTTTTTAACAATACGTAGGTGTTTTAAATAGTGTCTGCGGTAGTTATTACGTAAGAGGATAAACTGTTGGGCTGCGTCTAAACAACCCAATGTTTAAGGTCTTCTTGGGTGTGTGAGTGTCTTGGTAGGCAGCTCACTAGGTTTTCAGATACTTCCCTGGTCTTGTACGGCTCTATTTTTTCATTCTTACCTCAAAACCCATAACATTTAGTCCAGTGTCCAAACGTATACATCTTTTAGAGATTTATCACAAACTAACATCACCAAATTAGTTAAAATCATATATATTTTTTGTTATTTAACCTTATGTTTTTCATTCATCACTGTTACACATTAAACCTTCATTATAAACAAACCCAGTCAAAATGCACATTTAACAAAACACATGAAAATTATGTAATCAGGACAATTCAGAAAGAACAATTAAATGTCAGACATAAATGTATGGTTTATAAAATGGTCATTTTAATTCAGGTTACATAGTGGTGGTGGTGGGGTAGGGGGTCTACAATCCATGATTAGCAAAAACACAACAGTGATCCAAATAACTATTGACATCACTTGACAAATCAAACATCCTCTCAATAGGTGCATAAACCTGCAATAAAAATTACTTATCCAAACTGTTTAACATGTATGCAGTATTGGTTCCCATTCCAGTGTATATTGAAAAAAAATGGGCAAGCATGGCATTTTTTTATTTTTTTTTTTATCCACTAAAAGCCATCACAAGGGATCACGTTAAAGTGAAAACCGTAACCAGACAGGAGTGTGACTTTCAAGATGAAAACATGATTCAAATGGTCTATGAAAAGTGCATACTTGGCCGAGCAATGCTAGCTGGCTTGGTACATCTTACAATAGCCTTCCTGCTATCAATAGGAAAGCACAGGCCCATTTTAAGCAAACACTATGACAGTCAACAAGACATATCTCATTCAAGTGTATTTGATCTCCTTAGAGAGAGACATATAAATGGCAGGTGATATAGCAGGATGAGAACTAACCATGCTTGAGGCCAAACGCTTTGCATTGTGACTGACACTTTCCTCCAGTTTAACAGACTACACACACACACACACACACACACACACACACACACACACACGTCGTTTTGTCACAATTAAAGTCATTTGATTTTATGTGAGGCTAATACTTTTCTACAGCAGACACTGCACATTAAAGAAGTGCTAAAAGGACAAGAACACAAAACCAAGGAATGGAGAGGTCGCTTTAACTTAATATTTAATTTAATTACAACCACAAGAAAGAAAAAAAAATGATTGGAATTCAGACACTCATTGATAATGATCATGGGTTTACATGGGTAGAATAATTATAAATGAACAATAAGGAATGGAGAAGTGTAAAAAGTTGTATTTTTCCAGGATTCCTGTTGTTTTTTTGTTTTTTTTATATTTATGGAAAGAATATGTAGGCTCTTAGTTCTCTCCTCCATCTCCAACTTCACCCTCATCTGCAGCATTGTCAGAGGTCCATAACTAATGGGAAAAGAAAAAGAGGCACGTTTTAACACAACTTCTATATATTGAGTAAACAATCTTAATTATTAACTTTTACAGTTCACAAAAGGCTGTTTTGTTAGTTACTACACTGGTATTTGTAGGTCAGTTAAGCTCTGTTTGGAACTCACTGTGAGGTTGTCCCTAAGCAGCTGCATGATAAGTGTGCTGTCTTTGTACGAGTCTTCATTCAGTGTATCCAGCTCTGCAATGGCTTCGTCAAAGGCCTGCAAATACAAGGCCACAATAAGTTGAGGTATGTGAACAAAGAAAAACAAGGCATGCAAAGAAAAATGTGAAGCTTGAGGAAAAAAAGGTACAAATTCTCAGAGACATTCATTGTTTAAATTTCAATAGGAATTTCCCACTGATCGTGTTTAAAGGTGAAGTGTGTCATTTCTGTGCAACTAGCAGGAAAAAAAAAAATTCCCCCAAAAGCCCATCCTCCATTGTACAGTCAAAAAAAAAAGAAAAAAAAGAAATAAAAACACTAAAAATCTTATTTCAGCCCCATTGGTTGAGTCAAATGACACTTCTTTAAAGGCAAGAAACGTTTGATGTCCAGCATAGAAACGCAGTATAGGGTTTACAGTATTTAAACGGATGAATTCAGCGAGCATCAATAAACCGTAACAGTAGTTGTCATCTAGAAAAACCCACTTGTTTGGCCAGAGTGCAGGCCTGCTCAGGAGAGTTAAGGATCTCATAGTAGAAGACGGAGAAGTTGAGAGCCAATCCCAGACGGATGGGGTGTGTGGGCTGCATCTCCTGCTTACTAATGTCAAACGCATCTTGGTAGGCATCTTGAGAGTTGCTTATCGTGTCTGTAGGGACACACAAAATATTATGAAATTTTTAATCGTACAGTACAATATTTGAGAGTGGTAGAATTACATTAAAAATTCATAGCTAGTAACAATGAGTCAGTTGTTCTGCCCCCCACCCCACCCCACAGGACTTTCTCAAAATTAAAGCTCTAGGATTTAGACCCTGTTGATTCCATTTAGATCCTGTCGAGTTATTTCTGGTGGCGATTTAAATGAGCCAACATTACATACAGTACTCTTCTACCTCATTTGAATAAATGTACCAAATATAAGAACCAAGGGGAACTTTAAAATAGTTCAACCAAAAAAAAATATCACGGTCATAATTTACTTACCCCTCATGTCATTCCAAAAAACGTATGCAGGTATTTTTTACACAAATAGAGACATCTATTCAACTCTTTTCTCACAGCCATATTGTTGTCGCATGAATAAGTATAAAGTATAACCCTTTACTGACAACCCAGTGTTTCGAACTGACATCAGTCAGTTTCAATGAAATTAAATAATGAATAGCGTATAGTGAAGACAAAACACAATGTCCATGCAGGAGGACACAGGGTTGTATGAGGTTAATAAGCCAACATGTAAGGTCATGTAAACACCTTAAACTGTGTCGTTTTATCAGGGTAAGATCATAAATGGTTGAAGCATAAACTGACCAGCATGCAATTTTTACTTCTCTTGCATTGTCATTTATTTTGAATAAGCTTACTTAAGATGGTTGTGTAAATGCACTCATTGATGGAAAATCTGCATTGTTCTTGTAAAGGTGTTTGTGTCTCATTCTTCAGTGTTATTGCATCATGCGAGCACTCTAAATAAGTCAGACCATCTCAATTAGCCGCACAGACGACTGCACTCAAATCAGATCCTGAGGAGCGCGTGAATGTTACCCGCTTCCGAAGAGTGCAATGGTGCAAGTGTAGTCTACGGAGGGTTTGCGCTAAACTCTAGCGAAAATATAGGCAAGGACTTCGATAGCGAGCACAAAGCGTTCTAGTTTCACTTTATTTGAATTTAGATTTTGGTAAACATTACGCTGAGTAGAGCTGCATGATTCTGGATGAATTGAGAATCACAATTCTTTTGCTTAGAATAAAGGTCATGATTCTTTTACGATTTTTAAGAAATGTTTATTTCAGTGATTTACAAAACCTGAGCATTAGGCTACTAAACAAAGTAACATGTAATTTAAAAGGTTTTGACAAAATGTTCTTTGATTCAGTCAATTTGAAAAAAAAAAAAAAAAACAGAACAGAGTAAACAGTAAAAAGTTCAGTAACAATTAAACATTTATATAAAAAAATAATATAAAAGATTATTCAGAATTAGTCAATGTTTGAATTCCTATAACAGAGCAGCAGGTATAGAAAGCTTCATTTACACGTCACATATAACATTTTTGTCCCGTCTGCTTATATATTGACAGCTGTGTTTACAATAATATTGCATCAAGGAGCATTGACCAAAAAAAAAAAAAAAAGAGCATTTGGCCGTTCACGCATGCAGCTGCATTCACGACGGGACACGAGATATACGCATGTGAGCGTTTGAAAGTTGCCAGCCGAGTCGGATCTTAAATTTGCTAGTATTTATTTATTTTTTAGAATCGGTAGCTTTTAAAATACTGAACTGAGCAGAGCTTTCGTGGCACCCTTACACAGTTGTTGCGGCACCCTGCAGTTTAGGAACCTGTTTTGTGCTAGACTACCGTCTTTGGCTGTTGCATTTCATAGTTTATTCAGCATCTCGTGCAGGAGCGCTGTTTTTTAGGTGCCATATCAAGTTAAAAAGACCATCACCCTTTAAAAATGCATCTCAAAGTGAATTCAAAAATAAAATTTGACTGCCTTACAAAAGGCATGTTACAGGAACATTACCATACATAACTGAATCATTGTCATTTAGGTATAATGTCGCTTGGGTGTCTGAATCAAGATTGCAATCTTTGAACTATTAATTGTGAAATCAGACCCATCACCGTCGTATCGTCAGCAAACTTAATGATGGCATTGAAGCTATGTGTTGCCACAAAGTCATGTGTGTACAGGGAATACAGGACTGGGCTGAGAACACAGCCCTGCGGGGCTCCAGTGTTGAGGGTCAGTGATGAGATGTTGCTGCCCATTCTAACCACCTGACATCTGCTTGACAGGAAGTCCAGGATCCAGCTGCACAGCGAGCTGTTTAAGCCCAGAGCCTGGAGTTTCTCATCAAGCTTGGAGGGCACTATGGTGTTGAATGCTGAGCTGTAATCTACAAACAGCATTCTCACATATGTGTTCCTTTTTTCCAGGTGGAAGAGAGTAGTGTGTATTGTAGATGCAATGGCGTCATCAGTGGAGCGGTTGTTGCGGTAGGCAAACTGCAATGGGTCCAAAGAGGTGGGCAGAACAGAGCAGATGTAATCTCTGATCAACCTCTCAAAGAATTTGCTGATGATGGGGGTCAGAGCAACAGGACACCAGTCATTTAGGCAAGTTATTTTGGCTTGCTTCAATACAGGCACAATGGTTGACGTTTTGAAGCCTGTGGGGACTATAGACAGGGAGAGGGACAGGTTGAAAATGTCCGTAAAAACACCAGCCAGTTGGTTCGCGCATGCTCTGATGACGCAGCCCGGAATGCCGTCCGGACCCACGGCTTTAAGGATGTTTAACCGTCAGAAGGATCGGGTTACATCCGCAACAGAGGAGATTGAACCAACCTCTGTAGCATCAGCTGCGAGTGCTCTCTCCACGAGGGCGGTGTTATTGTTCTCGAAGTGAGCATAAAATGTATTAAGCTCATCCGGGAGAGAGGCAGCGGTGTTCACGGCGGAGTTTTTATTCCCTTTGTAGTCCATGACGTTAATTCCCTGCCACATACTTCTAGAGTCAGTTGTGTTCAACTGTCCTTCAATTTTGTGCCTGTACTGTTTTCGCTCCTCCGCGTTCCCAGAATTAAAAACGGAGGTGCGTGCACTAAGTGCCGCGTGAACATCGCCGTTAACCCATGGTTTCTGTTTGGGGTAGATCCGTATTGTTTTGGTTGGCACTTCCTGATGAAACACGTTACGCTAGCAGCATAAACCTTGATGTCATCTGAGGCAGACTGTAACATTTCTCATGCTCCCCATTTCAGTTTCTGCCTGCAACCGTGAACGGAAGTGGTCTTATTTGCCAAATGGTGGTGGTGGTGGTGGTGGGGGGGGTTTGTAGCCATCCCGGAAAGGAGAATAGCAATGGTCCAAAACCCGGTCCCCTTGTGTGTTGAAGCTGATGTGTTGGTGGTATTTTGGTGCGATTGTTTTAAAATTGGCTTCGTTAAAGTCCCCGGTAACAATGAATGCGACCTCAGGGTGCGCAGTTTCCTGCTCACTTATGCTCCCATACAGTTCTTTGAGGTTCTGTCTGTGTCAGCTAGTGGGGGGGGGGGGGGGGGTACGTTCCTCTGATCACACCATGATGTTGATCATAAAACATACACCACCACCTCTGCTTTTACCGGAGAGGTCTTTCGCTCTGTCCGCTCGGTGCACGGAGAACCCCATGGGTTTGATGGCCAAGTCTGGAATCTCAGCAGACAGCCAGGTTTCTGTAAAGGCAGATAACGCAGCAATCCCTCATCTCTCATTGGAAAGAGATCCGTGCTCTCAGCTTGCAGAGCTTGTTGTCCAGAGAGTGAACATTTGCCAGTAGTAGACTGGGTAGTGGGGGTCGATTTGCGTGATGTCATACTCTGATGAGTACACCGGCTCTTTTTCCCCCCTTTTCCTTCTGCGTTTCCGCGGCCGGGCAGCCCAGACGCTGGCGTGTTTTCTAAACAGCGGGTCAGCATTGAGGATTTTTTTAGTCCGGTTTTCGGTGTATAATTGCAGAACCAATGTCCAAAAGCGTTTGTCTGTCATATACAATAAGGCAGACAACATCCAAGACAAAAAAACTAAAAACTGTAAACAAAAACTATAAACTGCAGTGTTGTGTCGGAGCTCGCAACACAGCAGCTATACTTGGCACCATCTTGAGTTCCAAAAAAAAAAAAAAAAAAGGGTTTTACACACAGGATTTACAAGATTCATATCTGTTGTCTGGGATGGAAACATTTGAAAATATTACTCAGAAAAATAAGCATGCATTCAAACACACCCCTTTCCTTTAAACAGAAATGCAGCAAAACACTTACCCTTCCTGTCATCTCCTGAGGCAACCTCTGCAAGATATCTGAAGTAGTCACCCTTCATCTTCAAATAGAAGACTTTGCTCTCAGGATTTGTAGAGTTCTCGATCAAATATTTGCTCAGCAGTCCCTAAGGATGAGAAGAGAGAGGAAGCATAAGACAGTTTTTTTTTTTTTTTAAGTGCACTTTAAAAAGTTATTTTTATGGACTGACATTGATATCACATCCATGCCTCTAGGTGTCATTCAAAACACAATAGTTTTCAGTTACCGATGACATCGTAAACAATCACTAATCACAGTCAGCCATGATTCATTTAATCCATGAGTGAAAGTGTCAAATAACAGGGTGGTTACTGACATTAAACTAGGGCTGGGCGATAAGACGCTATATAATGTGGCGACGATATAAAGTGTCGATTTTGCTCTATCGTGAATATTGTAATATGTAAATATCCATGTGCGCAGTGTGCCTATATCTATCAGTGGGCATGCTTCATGTGAAACTGAACCAACCAGGCTTAAGCAGGGAATTAATTTGTCGGTTATTCGCACACGCTGGTTTAACGCCAGATACACTAAAGGAATTATGCTGATCACGCACTGCCGCAAATGCGCTCAAACTCGTGGCTGATTCTTTGCAATTCTGATTTTACTGGTTGTTCGGAGCGCTCTACAATGAAGGATGCAGAAGTCCACCATGATGTGACTGGCACTCTGCCAGGACAGCGTCACTGTGACACCTGGCTCATCTCTCTAACACGCTGAGGTGCGCTTGACTACGCACATCTGTGCGTCTCCTTCATTTGATACAATTTTGCTGATGTGATCAAAAGAAAAGTTATGAAAATGAAGAGCAGCTTCTTATTAAAACAGGTGCAACATCTGGATCACAGAAGCTGGCACAGATTACAAAAATGCAATAGGCAAAATGTCACGCAACGATAATCACTTTTGGTAATACAAAAAAAAAAAATTGTTTTAACACCTTAATGAACACAGATGCACTCTGAATTAATTCCATCATTTTTATATTGTTTATATATCGTGCTATGATATTGTCAGTTTGAGAAAATTTTATAAATCTGGTCAACAACATAGACTGAAATGTGGCATAATGTGAAAGAGTATTATGGTAAGGTTGATTTAAAACTATATTGCAATATATATTGTTAAATAATATTACTCATATCGTGATATAAGATTTTGTACATATCAGCCACCCCTACAGTAAACAAATCATTTACGGCTGATCATGTGATCCTAGCATGGAAGCCATCATGAGGAGAGCCTCTCCAAGTAGAATAAACGGCTTTTATTGGGTTACTGATATTAATGGATCTCATGATTGGTCTTGATTTTATACATTTTACAAAATAACTTTTCTTTGAGTAAAACTTTTTTAATGAGGGAAACATTACGGAGTGCACCTTTAAAATCTACTTTTAAACAAAACTGAAGCAATTAAGATGGAAATGGCTGCAGTTTTATGGTATTGTAGACTGTATTGATTGCCATAAATAAAATCTGTCATATAGTGAAAAGTCATCCTAATTATTACGTTTTTTTATACATTTCAAACTGGAATGCATAACTGACATTCTGCATCTTCCCCAGTTAACCACATTCTGGGCATCAGTGCATGGGTCTGTTTGACAATATCATGCAAACACAAAAGCAGAGAACAGTGCAGACTTCCTGTGAGACAAACCAGCCCTTTCAATGCTCAGCCTCACCATTCTAGATCTGCTAGGCCAAACTTGTACACTTCCCCACTGTGAAAAACTAAGAGGCAGTGACAAAAACAGACCAAGAAGAGCAAGAGAGAGAGAGAGAGAACAAGAGAAAGAAAAGTGAAGTGACGTCAGTGTGTTTAATCCATAAAGGGCAGCCGGGATACTCTGGCCTCAGAAAAACCTGTGAGTGCACAGACAGAGCAGCAGTCACATATGTGCTTCTCCTAATGCCTGATTTAACAGCTCCAGGATGGTAGAACTGACAGCAAGCTTGAATGCTGCAGCACACACTCACCATGACAACACAGACAAGGATGGTGGTGTGATCAAAACATGAAAGCAACTATCAGCAATCAGAAATGTCAACATTCAAGAATCTATAAATGCTTTCTGGACATCCTCCAGATGTTTACTTCGTATAAAGCATCTAACATGTTACCAGAGTATTAATTAGGTCCTCAAGGAAAAAAAAAAAAAAAAAGATAATTCTCCGAGCAAAGATGACTAGAGACAGATGAGAAACCATTTGCAGACAATCTCATGAAAACCAATAAGAACTCAGCAACACAACAGGGCCAGCCTCTGTAGCCTCAATAAGACACAGCTCAATCTATAAAAGGAGCACAGTCATTTTCCTTCATTATGAAATATTTTATACAAAGAACATATTACAGAATTAAACAAATGTTTAAAATGATGTAAAACCTAATTAAATGAAGAGTCATATCAGTAGCCTAATAAAAGTTGTATTTGTCATCAGCCCAAAATTATTCTGAAACCTCCCTGTTATTGGACACTTTTGCTCAGAGTAAATTAATCAGTTGACTGCGAATAGAAATGTTTTAGTAGCATCTCTTTCTGTGTGATGATGCATCTATGCCACTGTGCCAAAATAAAGTTCCTCTTAATTAAGTTTAGTGTACGTTATGCAGACTCCTACATTGGCATTAATCATGCCAGCATCTCATTAACGTAATAAGATTTCAATGGGCAAGTTCTACAGTAGGCCAAATGAGATTTATGTAACCGTGAGGATTTATATAAAAAAAAATAAAAAAAACAATGCATAATGTCACAACACTTACTCGATCTTCTAATGCAAGGTTAAGTTCTCTTAGCAGTAGTGTTCCATTGCCTGCTGCTAACAGCAACTGAAGTTAAATGCCAAATGTGACAAAAGACTGGAATCTTAACCCAACAGAATACAATAATGTTAACAAGTCTTGCTGATAATTGGAATCGCACTAATGTTTGAAACAAATCAGTTGAAAAATGTATCACTTTCCTATGTACCATCTAGTGGTTCAATCCGGCTGGTACCACCTCAAGAAAAGAAACAAAAAAAAAAAAAAATGCTTTGATATTGAAATCATACGGTTTCTGCGGCCTGGTATGTGGAGTGCACTTCAGTCAAGCAGGAAAGAGCTAAGGGTTTGAGCCTGAATCATCTGTGATGTGTAAAGGCTGAGCAAAATCAGAGAGACATGGATAATTTAGTTAAATAAAGATCTAAAATGATCTGATGCATCTTATGAAAGGTTACTTAAAAGTAGATAAGGTCAATTGTTTCAAACCACAAATAATGAAAAACTACCATGCAACAATAACCTGCAAATGACCAATATTCCCTCTAACTTTTGTTCCTGTTGATCAAATCCCATTTTTATTGAGCAGAACCTTCAGCAACCTCAACAGAAAAGTACATTATATATTCCAACATCTCAGTTAGTATCAGTAACAGAGAAATTTCACAATTGTTGACTTTTGAAATTAATACCACATTAAAAATGTATATGCAGTTCATTGTGAAACTGAACAGACTCCTTTATTTAAAAGTTAAATATTAATTTAAAAATTAAATAAAACAAATGGCATGTTGCCTTAAGTGTTTCTCAAGTAAACATTTCATGTTTTTTTTTTAATTATTGCATAGGTGCAGTTATATAACAATACATTTGTAGCCCAAGTATTATGTAAACTAAGAACATAGTAGGCTAATAATAAACAAATAGATAAAGCACAGTCAGTGGCTTTCAATATTGTTGTTTGATTAATATTAACAACATAATAGGCAACTAACAATCTATTAGGCTGCATTAGTGCGTTTACAATGCAAAGAATTGTGTGCAGATGTAATATTTTGACACATATCTGATTTGTTGCACCTGTTTGCATGTCAGATAAGCAACCATTTTTGTTAATCACTTGTGGGACGGTCATTAAAACAATAAAAAATTATCCCCTTTTCTCCCCAATTTTGGAATGCCCAATTCCCACTACTTACTAGATCCTTGTGGTGGCATGGTTACTCACCTTAATCCGGGTGGCTGAGGACAAGACTCAGTTGCCACCACTTCTGAGATGGTCACTCCGCGCATCTTATCACATGGCCTGCTGTGCATGGCACCGCGGAGACTCACAGCATGTGGAGGCACATGCATGCTACTCTCCTCCCTAGCAACCGGGCCAATTTGGTTGCTTAGGAGATCTGGCTGGAGTCACTCAGCACACCCTGGATTCGAACTCACAACTCGATTCGAATCAATGATTTTGAATCTGTTATTAAAAAAAATATATATTGTGGAGCAGCATCCACAATGAAGTGAACTTCAGTGCCAATAGTAGAGCATTTGCCTCTGCAGTAAAAACTGAACTTTGGTCAGGGATGCGTATACCCTGACAGTTGATTTGTTGCAAAGGTTGCTGCCACTTGATTTCCAGATTTAGATCCATCTGTGTAAATTGGGATATGTTGTGGGAACACTGCTCTTATTTCTATAAAATGCTAATAATCAGTCGGATGCGTTTTTGATTTCTTGTTAAATCCAGATGGATTTTGGGCTTTGTGTCCGTTCCAAAATGTTTAAATCCTTTCAGATTCTCCAGATGTGTTTTTAAACGTTGGTCAAATGTAACTTGGTTTTCTTTCATATATTGTTGAATAGTGAATTGAAAAATTGCTAGGCTGGATTTTCTTTATTTGTTTTAAGTTTAGTTGCATATTGTAAGGCCAACTTTAGGCGTCTCGATTTCCAAGGAAGGTTCATTGGCTTCCACATATACATTTTGGATTGGTGATGTTCTGTTTCCAAACGATTTCCTAGCAGATCCATAAAATATATTTCACTAGTCCAGCTTTGACAGAATAATGGTTCTGTACAAGTTCAGAGTTGAAGTGTCTGCACCCCATTTGGTTTTGTATAAAACATTTCATAGATTAAAAATGTTTTTTTCAGTATTTTAATATGAGGAATAAAAGACAGTTTGCCGTCAAAGGTGATGCCAAGAAACCGGTTCTCTTTAACAACTTTAATGGGGAATCCCATCCATAAACAACTCTGGTTCATTGTGCAACAAACAATGACTGACAGAAATGCATACAGAAAGTTTTTGTGAGAGAACTTGAATCCATTCTGTGTTAGATACCAGGAATGCATTTAGTTTCTCTTCAGTTGGATTGTAATTTTATGCTTGATAGTATTCATGTACTTGCTTCTGTAGCAAATGCAGATACCATCTACATATAAACTACAATGAACATCAGAACCAATGCCATCTATTTTAATACTAAGAGTTACTGATAGAATACTTCCTTGAGGTACTAATTTCTTATTTATGTAGGTCAGACAAGATGTTTGCTGTTTTTACTCTGAGTCTGTTCGATAAAAATCTTCAATAAAGATTGGCAAACAACCTCTAAAATTTATTTGGTACAGATACCTTAAAATGTCATGTTTCCATGTCATAGGCTCTCTATATCAACGAAGACAGCTACAACATGCTCTTTCCTAATAAAAGCATCACGAATATAAATTTCAAAACAAATAAGATGATCTGTAGTGCTTCGACCATTCCTGAAACCACATTGGGCATTACGCATGTGATGTTTAGATTCCAGTATCCAGACCAGGCAATCATTGACCATCCTCTCCAATGTTTTGCATAAGCAATTGGTTAAAGCTATAGGGTGATAATTTATGGAATCATTATGGTCTTTTCCTGGCTTTGGAATAGGTATTATTTCTGCTTCATGCCAAGCGGATGGATTTTTTTCCCCCGATATCCAGATGGAGTTAAAAGTTTTTCCAGAAAAGGGTGGGGTAGGTTCTTTAAAAATTGGTAGTGAATTTTATCCAGTCCAACAGCTGTGTCGTGGGATTTTTTTTTAATGGCTCACTGTAGTTCTTCCATAGAAAAAGATTGGTTGTATGGCTCCGTTTACAAACATGATAAACTAAGTCAAAAGTGAATCATGCGGTTTCATGAGTTGTATTTGAGGACTGTTGTTTTTTTCCCTTAATTTTCCATATCAGGTTCCATATTTTGTTTGATGGAGTATTTGTTGTCATGCTGAAAACTAATGTTCTCCAGCTTTCCTTTTTTATATCACTTATAATTCTTCTTGCTCATGCTCTACTTATCTTTGTCGCAACTCACGACAAACGAGTCGTCCCTTTTCTTATTTCTTATAACAGAAATGGGATAGTAAGGATCTATTATACTCCAGGTCCTTACAGAGTGATGGAAAAACCTTTATAACTGTAACCCAAGCAAGGGAGGCTTGAGGGTTGTTCTCGCTTGGGGCCCATCCATGATCTTTATTGTGATTATGGCATTACAAATGCAACTGTCAAACAATGAAAGAACTATGGTGAATAAAAGGGCATGTACAATGTAGAATAAAAGTCAAACTGGCCTGGTCTGACATCAGATATTAATATAATCTAAATGATCCCCAAATCATTAGAAGTCTGGTAAAAAAAAAAAAAATCTGTTTTGAGCTAGGAAACATTTCCTCTAAAGAAGCACATTTCCCAAATCAGTAAAGTGGTTTACTCATGAATATTAAGTTAATTTGGCTTCCCACAGCACCTTGAAGTACAAAAAAAGTTGAATTCTGAGGTTTTTAGATGCTCAGATGATTAATTAAATCATATTCATTACAAACATGAAATGCATATACACATCTTAACTATTAATAACAATTACGTAAAAAAAAAATAAAAAAAAACACACCTGCAAAATGCATGGGATGATTGACCAGGAAAACCCCTGATACTTTGCATAACAGTTAAAGATTAAAACAAATGAGCAGTCATTCCACTGGAACAAACTGGGGTTAAGTGCCATGTTCAAGGGCACAATAGTGATGTGTCATGAGTTGTTCATGTTGGTCTCAAACCCGCACTGGTCACTGGTTCACAAAAACAATTATGCAAACATGCTACCAAACCACTACTGCGTACAGAAGATCCCTAGCATATTCTCTTTGCTGTAGTAGTACATCTTAAGCCAAAGAGAGGCTTAAAAGAGACATGCCCTTTACACTAGAATCCAATGGATACAGTCCATGTCCCCTAACCTTCCTATCTTTACGTGTTTGATGTGAAACCAGCTCTTTTAATGCACTTCCTCCCCTTCAGCATAAACATATGTAGAGAAAACGGTGGCCAAGGTGATGTGCACGTCCATTTCCACACTGTTAACTGTTACTTATAGTAGTAACAGTTAACTAATAAGTTCCAACTAATAATTTCTGTCTGTGGCATGACAATTGTATAGCCTCCTTTATTAGACCTTTGAGAGAAAGATGCAAATCTAAAGATTAAAGGGATAGTTCATACTAAAACACAATAGATGATGTTAGGCAAAATGAAGCCTTTTTGCCCAATTACTACACCATTTACATTCATTGTATGGAAATATGACAAAAAGAAAGTGAATGGTGACTGAGGCTGTCATTCTGCCAAATATTGACACTACTAAAGCAAGTAACGCTAGCAAGAACTGCTTCTGAACCAACACACCCATCAGCTCCTGCATGTATTTAGAGCACAGATTAAACCACCATTGATTTAACTGGCAGTACTGAGCTGAACTAATCTTCACAAATGTTACTGGATTAACTGACAAACCTTTATCATATGCAGTCCAACTTGACTTTTGATTCAAAATGAAGAAGTCCTAATATCCTTATTGTATCAATTTGTTTTATAAATAATATTCTTTGCTGCAGCAGAATTTGAGCAAGTTTAATAAGCATGGTAGAGAGTGATATTATAAGTTTGAAAGAAATGACTAGGCTACCAGGGCACGTGACAGTGAGAATCCAATAGTGATGACACAGAACATAGCCGTCACTGCCTGTGGGGGGAAAGGGAGATATATACACAAATACATATTGATTGTGAGAAGCTGAAGGCTTGGTTGTTTCTCTCTGCACCAATGCTTGGGAAATCAATTCTCTAATAGTTCCACAAGAGCATCTTACAACAAGAGCACGGTGAAGCTATATACACTGGAACAACGTATTTGGCTGTTTTCCCCTCCAAAACCCCGCTATACAGATAATATTGAGAAGAAAACAATTCTTCCTGATATAATGAGGTTGAGGGGAATATACCACCAGCTTCAATGCTTGTCTGTCACGTATTGCCAGTGATGACAGTACTAACAGTGACAGGTGCCTGTTGGTGCATATCATCATCGCTAAATCGCAATTTTCCATACGTTTATCCATATACAATCCTCCATATGTGCTACAGATGCTTAGAGTTCAGCCACGGATTATCATTATAGAAGCAGTATAGCATTTATTATAGCTGGTATAGAGTGTAGTGTGCATAGTCAGTAGAGTTAGTATTGTAGCCAGTATAGAATTAGTACAGACAGGGCCAGCGCAAGTCAAACTGGTGCCCTATGCAGTCTTTTGCGATAAACCAACAGGACGATCCTCTGCCGGGGAGTGTTATATAGACTGCTATAGAGTGCAACAGAGCCCCGCCCACTTATTCTGTGTCTGGGTTCCGGAAGTATTTTCCCCCATTCATTTCTCCCATAGACTTAATTAAAAACCCTTCATTAAAGAGCTAGAAAGCATGAACCAACCCAACCATCTCAACAAATTGCAACATTACAGACATTATTTTAAGGCAAAAAAAAAAAAAACCTATGGAAATATATAAAAACTATTAATGAGGTTGTTGTTAAGTATAGAAACAATATAGTTTGTTTATTGCGAAATATTCCGATATACACAAATATATACAATTGCAGGGAGACCAACTCGTTTACGCCATTTAAAGTGCGTAATTGAAAAGGGCGGTCGCTTCCGGTCTTATTTCTCAGGTTTTCTTGGCTGCAGTTCTCGGATTGTAATTTGTAACATATTTTGTTAGATTACTCAAGGTCAGTAATGTATTCAAAATACTTTGGATTACTTCTTCAGCACTGGTAGATTTTTCACTTGTTTTGACTATTAAAAACTCTGCCAGTACAGCAAGACAAAATACAGATGTTAAAAAAACATTCTCTGAAAAAACTAAATAACTGATGCTGTGTTGGTTCTAAAAAAAGATAAAATCAAATTGATCTTGTTTTAAGGATTTTTAGATATTTTTTTACAGGAAAACAATACAAAAAATAATTAAAGCAATTATTTGAATAACAAAATGCTTCGCTGGCTATACATAGAGAGATGCATGTTAAATCCGGAACACACAAACTAAAACTTGTAGTTATAACAAAATGCACTGGGTGGTGCAGTTGATCACGTGTTGAGCAAACGGTTCTGTCACACAGTACGTTTAGATGGACACCAGAAAAGCAGGTTATTGTGAGAATGTGGCTTACTGTGAGAAAGTTGGGTTCCTGTTTAAATGTACCGGATAAGCGGTGTACATTTTACTCTTGTATATGTGCAGCTCGACAGAAAGCAGCATCCCCGTAGCAACGTAAACCCCACGGCGCTTCTGTAAAACATGGCATCCGAGAAAGACTATGCTAGGGGAGGTAAGGGACATTCCATCATTTAAACTGGTGCGTATAAATGAGTAGTTTACGGAGCACGTGGATATGCTTGTTTTTCCTTAAAAACATGACATGAGATGCACTATTATATGCGGAGTGTTCATACTCGTCCTGTACGTTACCTGCATCAGTCTACTTCATTAGCGGTTTATTTTTCTTCGCTTTGCATGAGCTTAAAAGCTTTCATTCTATTCTTTTGTTTTCACGAATTGCTTGTTTATATATATTGATATGATATAAACATGATATAAGCTTGTCTTTTTTATAATAAGAAGTTTGTGGATTTGAATGGTGGCACAACCTTTATAACTAAAAATATAATTTTACAACGTCTCGCTCATTAATTATCTTTTAAATAATAGAATATTTGAATATTCATGTTTTGAGTTTAAATATTCTAATACCAAGTAATTGGTGAATGCCCATCCCCATCAAGAAAATGATTTTTGCCCTAATATCAAAGTTCTTACTAGAAAAACAGAAATTATGATCCAACTAGAATTTTCCTGATAAATAAATAAACATGATCATGCCTGGTAACGTGCATGTAAAATGGCTAGAAATAGCATTTTAGCTAAGTGTAAAGCTGACAATTTACACAAGGTTTATTTCTATTTCTTCTGCTCCAAACTTACTTCAAACTTACTTTTCTGTCTGCTCGTATGAATGTGACACATCATAAGAACGTTTCACCGCTGTTCAAATGCACTTTGGATCGCATCATTTATATGCATTAATGCTTACCATTCGAAAGGACTAAATATTAAACATATGACAATAAAATGTAATCTCTTCAGTAATCAAAATACTTTTTTGAATGTAACTGTATTCCAAATATAAATTATTTAAATTGTAGCTGTAGTGGAATACAGTTACTTATATTTTGTATTTTAAATAAGTAATCCTGTTACATTTATTTCATTACTCCCCAACCCTGCTTATACAGACGGACTTCAACAGTATAAAGAATAGTCAGTATATGTGAAAGCAGTATAGATTAAAGCCAGTATAGATCCAGTAGATTATAGTGAGAATGGAATACAGTCTGAATAGTGCTAGCAATCAGTATTTTTATTTTTTTCAGTATAGTTACTATGACATCAATATAGAGCAAACACAGTACAGAAGCATTATAGATGATACTAGCCAGTTTAGGGTCAGCTGTGCATAAAGAGGATAGAATATATTCAGTACACAGCTGTTTTTTACTAGTTACTTCATAGCCAGTATATAGTGTGTATACCGTATCGGTATGGATTACAGACAGTATATGGTCAGCAGTCGAAGTAGGACAGAATTTAGCCAGAACAGATCTAGTACTACAGAGAATAGAGTACAGACAGCCCAGAAGCATCATAGATTATAGCTAGCATAGGATCAGTAGAATATGTGAAGGATATAATGTACAGAGCTAGTATTGAGTGTAGTTGGTGTATAGCAAATAGAGTATAGCCAGAGCAGAAGATAGATTATAGGCAGTATTTGGTCTGTGGATTATAGAGAACATACAATATATTACAGAGCTATGATTGAGTATAGTCACTATATAGCCAGTAGAGACTATAGCCTGCTTTCCGTCATTGACTTACCAGCACCTCGTTGCAAATGTCGCGTAATTCGGCCTCCACCTTCTCTCTGTACTCCTTTACCATCTGAAGCTTCTTGTCGTTGCCCTCGGTTTTCTGTTCAATACTCGAGATAACCCTCCAGGCCGACCTCCGAGCCCCAACAACGTTCTTGTAGGCGACAGAGAGCAGGTTTCTCTCCTCGTTGGTGAGCTCGGCGCCCTGCTCCGTCACCTGCTTCATACATGCGGCCATATCATCATAGCGCTCGGCCTGCTCCGCCAGCTTGGCTTTCTGAATGAGCTCCGTTTTATCCATGATTTAATCGCAGGATGAAAGTATTTCAACTCCGGGAAATGGTGAGACCACGGCAAAGAGGGGAGGGAGAACAAACAGTGTGTAAAGGGGGAGGGGAGTGGCAGGCTAGCTGAAGCAGTGAGGGTGATGTGATCCAGGTGCACCTGGAGATAAATAAAACCAAACAAATTACAATCCCCAAACGCGACATCAGCTGATGGGAGGAAATGCCAGAATTATGTTTTTTTTTTTTTTTTTTTTTTATCACATGGTCAGAAGGGAAATATCAATGAAACAATGCCATTCACATCAACATCGTCCATTGTATCCTGTGAAAATATCGTATTTTATAGAATTGTCCTTATTGCCACCAAAAAAAAAAAAAATAACCGTTAAGTATCATAACATGCACAATTAAATCACGTAGAAGAGATTTAGGGGCTTACATTTAACATGCCTGATGCACTGATAACAACTACCGTCCTATCAACCTCCATATTTAACGCACATAAATAATAACAAAAGAGCAGAGCACAGATGTTTTCATCAGTAGCATCAAATATAAAAGCTTCACTTTCTCCTGTTCGAGTTACTCCCGCTTTTCTAGTCTAAAACTGTCTGGACATCGTTCAAGCAAATTTCTCCGGCCATCTGTAATGTTTTAAACCCTGTTGTGTTGATGGTAAATTATCTGAATAAATCGCTGCTAGCTGCATCCCAACGAAGAATAAATACTCGTTCACCTGGTAGCGCGTGCAATTGATTCGGTTAGCTTCTGACAGCTAACGATTCGACTCTTGGATGACAGGCATTTTACTTTGACAAAATAACGCTTGGAAGCTAAACCTGAGCTAAAACGCCATAAATATCGTTAAAGAACTGGAGTAATAAATAATATAAGACAGGGAAATGAGAAGTAAGAATTTTTTCCCCCCACCTTGAAGAGCGGTACCAATCAGTTACTCCGCAAAATGCTGTATCCGCTTCGGGCTGGTGGAAGAAAAGACTCGCCTGCAACTCAACCGAACCTGTAAAGAGGGCGTGGCTTTCTAAACGCAAATCCAATGAGGCTTTAGATTTACTTCGTCAATCCAAATTGACCAATAGTCGATAAATATGTAAAATAAAGGCGGGTTGAAGGAGGACCACTCTGAGGCCATTGGCCTCACGCCAATTGGAGCATGTTAGAGGACGTCATCGTCACAATGGCCCCCCCTCCGAGCCTTGTGCACACGCACCCCCCCCCCCTTTTATACGCATGGTTGCTCTTAAGTAAATACTTGGAACCCTGAAATGTTACAGGCACTTTTGCCTTGATCCAAACTAGAAACTGAAACCCTCCTTCCGGTCGGATGAAGAGACAACTACTTCTTCACACTAAAGATCAAAAAGCCCCCAAAAAACAGCATCTTAGCAATGATTACAGTACACTTAATCTGAGGTAAAGAAGCACAATTTATGATTACAATATTATAAAATTTTATTGCTGATTTGAAATATGTTCTTTGATCATAATCTTGGTGTTCCCTCTTTCAAGTTGATGGGAATATGGGTGATAGATATACTATCCAACAACTAAAATAAATAGCCTCTTAACACAGAAGGTATCCTTCATATCCCACATCTTGCTGCATTACTTGTGTGTTGTTAAGTGTACAGTAAATTAAGGGACTAATTAGCCATTATTCTACATAGTAGCCCTGTCTCAAATATGCCTGGGCACCACTGTTTACTATGAATCTAACACAGCTGAAACAGAGCTTCATAGCAACAGACTTTGATGGAATCAGAGGGCTCTGTGCTGGAGCTGAAATCACATCGCTGGTGAATATTATCAAGCCCTTCCCCTTCTTGCCAACTTAGAAGAAGAAAGTGAAAGTGGAGATTTAGAGTAAAAAAGGACTTAGATATTAATATGTTTCTCACCCACACCTATCACATGTCTTCTAAAGACATGGATTTAATCACTGCAGTTGTTTGGATTACTTAATGCTACCTTTATGTGTAGAAGTAGACCTTTTGCTCCAGGTCACACTCGGTCTGACACCACAATAGGTCACATGACGTGCTCTGAAGCAGGAAAAACTGCAGATCAGTTAACGGTTTGAAATGATCTCTTGCCCTGTAATCTCATCCTTTTGTTAAACATAATGCACTAAGGGATCCTGAAGGAACAAGAAGGGTTTTTATCACTGAGCAAGGCTATTCTGATTCATGACATGACATTCCTCAACTCTTTAGTGCAAAGTATACATACTTAACATTTTCATAGTTCCCTTTTCACTGGATTTTCCAGCCAGACCACATTCCACTGAATCACAGGTTCTCTATCTAATAGGCCTCTGTTTAAATCTTACTTCACTTTATATTGCTGTCTTTCTCAATCTTCCTCCCCTTTATATTTTTCTATCAGGCTTAAAAGGATATGGGAACATTCTACTGTAGTGATGGAGAGCAGAAATACATCCAGGCTACTTGGCTTATGTAACATTTACATGAAGCCTGAGAGCTGTGGAGAATGTGAGAGAGCCTGCATTATGCGGAGTGCTCAAGGAGTACTGTGCATTTATGTGAAGTTTCTGAACTGCTGCTACCTCTCTGTCCTCAGGGCTGTAAAACATTCATAGTGAGCAATAAGAAAGAAAAGGAGACAGAAAGTGTTCCCTGGAAATTAATGGCATAACAGGTTTGTCATGTCAGTTATGCCTGATTAGAAAAGCCCCACAGCATCCGATTTTGTCCCCATCACTTTATGAAATAGCTTTCAACAGAGATGGATGTAATACAGAGGAAGCATCTCCAATTATTGAGCATTTAAATTAGTGTGTGATATTACAATTTGTGATCCAGCGCTGGATGATGTAAGGATGAAGTTATCACATTAATTACAAGCAAGTATTCCATACAGACCTGATCTCTGGATCAGTACATTACTATGGTATTTACTAATCAAAATAGCATAAGTTGTCCCTACCACTTTTAAAAACCAAAATGAAGTGATGGCCATGGATATGACATTTACGCATTTGGCAGATGCTTTTATCCAAAGTGACTTACAGTGCACTTATTACAGGGACAATCCCCCCGGAGCAACCTGGAGTTAAGTGCCTTGCTCAAGGACACATTGGTGGTGGCTGTGGGGATAGAACCTGCGACCTTCTGATTACCAGTTATGTGCTTTAGCCCACTACACCACCACCACTCTATATGACGCATCCAATAGGGTACATTTTTTTAGTATATTCCAGCTTTTAGAAGTACACAGAATATGTTGTGCTGGGCAACTTCATATGAAGTGCACAAACTTTGTAGAGAAAAAAATTATATAAACCCTTTCAGTGACATGCATATTTGCTTTATCACACCATCTACCTTTTCTCCTTCACTTCCTCCTACCCATGCTGTTATCCGTGCTTGTGAACTAGATCAGTCAGGTTGTCGACTCACACTTTCTGCACAGGCGAGCACTATTACGTAATAGGTTCTTTTTAGGGAATAAGGAAAAATGTCTCAGGGCATTGTCTCATCTCCTGAAAACCTGCCTGGAAACAAAGCTTTGTTAGTCTATATGCACTCACTCTCAACCACTCATTGCATACAGTGCAGTGTTACAGCATCCTGACAGGCCTGAACTAGGAAACAGGAATCATTAGAGGAATTGGTCTGGGAGCTGATAGAAAGAGACACGAAAAGTAATATTCAATAAGTTTGATTGTACTGATTCATTCTGAATTCATTTACAACAACAAAAAAATGTGTGTGGCAGAGGAAACATCCAAAGGCTACCATGAGTCACTCTACAGTAGGGTTCATTTCATATATTGTTATAACTGTGAAATGTGTCATTGTCTCAGTCATTAAACTGCAGGTTTGCTTTGCAGAAAGTTTCTTGTTGGCAGGAGAGGTTACACAAAAAGGCTATAAAAGGGTTGTCCCCTATATATTTTCAGTGTCAAAAGCAAATCGATGGCAATATACGGGTAGTATATGCATAATATATCCATGATAATTTTTTCCAACATTAAGATTTTAGGTTGAAGGAACAGTTCACCTCAGGCCATCCCAGATGTGTATGACTTTTAAGTGAATGGTGGCTAGAATTTTGCAATTCCAAAAAACATAATATAGCATAAAAGTAATCAGTTTAACTCCAGTTGTTGAATCCATGTCTTAAGAAGTTATATAATGGTTGTGAGTGAGAATCAGCTCAATATTTACATCCTTTTTTTTTCTTTTTTTTTTATACAACAAATCTCCACTTTTACTTTCACTTCCACATTCTTCTTCTTTTGTTTATGGCAATTCACATTCTTCGTGCATATCGCCACATGCTGGTCGGGGCTGGTAAAAGGTGAAGATTTAGTAAAAAATAACTTCAATATTGATCTATTTCTCACCCACACTTATATTTACACTGGAGTCTTATGGTATACTTTTATGCTCTCTTTATGTGTGTTTTGGAGTTTCAAACTTCTGGCCTCCATTCACTTGCATTATATGGACCTACAGAGCTGACATATTCTTCTAAAAATCTTAATTTGTTTTCTGCAGAAGAAAGAAAGTCCTGCACATCTGGGATGGTATGAGGGTGAGTAAATGATGACAGAATTTTCAGTTTTGGGTGATCCATCCCTAAATGTATATGAATGTATAAATGAAAGTGTAGATTTGAGATGCTCTGGCTGTTTTTCAACATTTAAATAACTTTTTCTAATACTATACTCTACTTACACTATTGTTCTCTTATTATTATGAAGTCATAAAAACTGAATGTATGCATAATAATTATAAATGAATTAGCAATTAGGCTGATTAAAATAGTTTTAGACGTACTATATGTCATATCACATTACGTCAACAAACCATGATCATGTGTTATTCAGCTTTTATTTGTACATGTCTGTTTAAGGTATTCTGCTGTGAGTTACCAAATTGGGTTAAAAGAATAATACATGATGTTTATCATATATTTCTTTGAGAATCATATCATTAGACAGATGATTAACCTTCAATTTGGATAAAAATGTTTACACTTCGCCAAGCACAGAAAATCAATTATAATGATACTATTATACTGTGTAATACATTCTTTATTTTGTTATTAATCACATTTTATCTCTCTCCCAAAGCAAACATGTACATTCCAATAGATTTTTGGAGGAAAACATGAATCAGATCACAACACAATTTTAATGCATCCACAGAGCTCTGTGAATGCTCTTATCTAATATCGATATAATCAGAGACTGATGCTAGGAGCATAATAGAGGATGGCAGAGAGGAAATTTTCAGCTGCAGTCTTGATAATGTTGGCAAGAAGGGGAAGGGCTTGATAATATTCACCAGCGATGTGATTTCAGCTCCAGCACAGAGCCCTCTGATTCCATCAAAGTCTGTTGCTATGAAGCTCTGTTTCAGCTGTGTTAGATTCATAGTAAACAGTGGTGCCCAGGCATATTTGAGACAGTAGCCTATAGAAAAAAAAAAGCATTTCTCTTGCTGTTCATGCTGTCACAAAACTATTGTTTTCTATGATGCCCAACAAACAGGATGGAATAGTTCCCTAATGGAAAGACTGTCATAGCTGTTGTTTGGATGCTGGCTTTTTTTTTTCTTCTTTTTTTTGCTTTTTCTTCGCCAATTAGAAGACTAGCCAATCAGAAACCATCTCTATTTCTCAATCATTAGTGTTCGGACGACTGCATGTCATTGAAGTTAGCAAAATGGCTAAAATCAAGTACAATTTTAGTCTCATATTTCAGCGTCTAATTCCAAAAAAAACTAACAATATGCTAGGCAGACTCACCAGTCACTTTCAGTGCATCTTTTTACATGCAAGGAAAGTGAATGGTGACTGAGGTTGTCATTCTTGTTTTGTGCTCCCATTAAATTTTGGGGCGTTTTTAAAGTGCAGAAATCACATCATTTCTGCTGCTTTGTAATATTGTTTTTAAGTTACGGCCCTTTTTCTGGCTCTGTCAATATGCTGTTGGCCGTCTAGTTTTCATTTGTCACATCACAGAGACATTTAAATATGAAGTGTGTAATTTATGGCCCACTAGCATCAGCAAATGGAATTGCAAAAATAACTAGAATGTACATTTCCTGAAGAAAATGTGAGTGGTGCTTGCCGTGGCAAAACTCGTCAAATAGCATTTTCTAACTTGTTTCTAAGGACAAAAATAAAGGTCATAGAATGTTGCTAACACGTGTTTTTCATGATGGTAGCACGTTTTTAGAATGTTTTAGCACTTCGCTAGGTGAAGCTAGCATGTGTTAGCATGATACTAGCACGCTTTTAGCATGTTTTAGCACTTCGTTTGGCAATGCTAACATGTGTTAGCATGATGCTAGCACGTTTTTAACATGTTTTAGCAATCCCCTAAGCAATGCTAACATGCATTAGCATAATGCTAGCACGTTTTAACATGTTTTAGCACTTCGCTAGGTGAAGCTAGCATGTGTTAGCATGATACTAGCACGTTTTTAGCATGTTTTAGCACTTCGCTAGGCGATGCTAACATGTGTTAGCATGATGCTAGCACGTTTTTAACATGTTTTAGCAATCCCCTTTTCAATGCTAACATGCATTAGCATAATTCTAGCACGTTTTAACATGTTTTAGCACTTTGCTAGGCAATGCCAGCATGTGTTAGCATGATGCTAGCACGTTTTTAGCATGTTTTAACACTTCGCTAGGCAATACTAGCATGTGTTAGCATGTTGTTAGCACATTTTTAGCATGTTGTAGCACTTCACTAGACGATGCCAACATGTGTTAGCATGTTGTGAGCACGTTTTTAGCATGTTTTAGCACTTCGCTAGGCGATGCCAGCATGTGTTAGCATGTTGCTAACACGTTTATAGCATGCTTTAGCACTTCGCTAGGTGATGCCAGCATATGTTAGCATGATGCTAGCACATTTTTAGCATGTTTTAGGGTGTGGCTATGAAGATTTTTATTGGCTGCTTGATAAAAGAAATCCTCTGAGGGAGAGAGAGAGGGAGAGACGCAGGGCTGACAGGCCCTTTTTTGTCTGTGTGTGTGAAAATGTCAGTTGGGATTTAAATTTCTGAACATTCCGCAATGTAAAGTCAATGGGACTTTTTTGGCCGCTTTTTCGTCTGCTGTTCGAACATCGTACACCCGATCGCTTAGAAAAGATATAGCACACCTCTCCTCAATGAGCCGCACGATTTGATGCCTCACTCAGGGGTCTGTGAGAAAAGCTGCGGGAGGAGTAGCGCGCCAAACTTTGTTTGGAATAATTTATGCAAGAGAACAATAGTGATGCTTTGCCTTTGGCAAGCACCACTAATGACTATTTTCAACACAGGTTTCATAAAAACACGCCCATCTCTTATTAGTGGAAAAACAGATTATCACACCTCAATCTCATGCTATTGGTGGAACCAGTGTTGCTATGTCGTGCTGGTCAGGCTGATAAAACACACAGAGCAAAGTTTTGAAAGCCCTACAGAGTCACAGGGATTTTTGCTTTTCAAGGTATTCAGCCTATGGATGTCTAACCTAAAGTTGTCTCTGCATATTTAGCTGGAATAGGAGTAAGCATTTTAATAAAAAAAAAAAAAAAAGGAAAAAAGAAAAAAAAAAGTGGGATGTCAAAAAAAATCCTACTCTAATTCTTTGAACTCCAAGCTTGAATTCACAAATCATCAGTAAGCTTCTGGATCAATGAATCCACAATATGTACCAGGTCATCAGAGTTAAAACATCACTTGTTCTCCCTATTTTGTTGGTATATAAGTATCTGAGCAACCTCTTGTTTGAAGAGAAATTGACTGCCTATGGTGCTTCTAGCTAATAATGCTTTTGATGCCTACACTGTGTTACGTAAGTACAATCTGTGATCACAAGTGTAATGTATAACACTAGCAGACACATGCTTTATCACATCCTGCAAAAAGTCATTTGTGCTTGAAGCCACAGGCAAGGCTTATTCTCTGCTGTGGTTTCCGTCAGATGCACACACACACACACACATACACACGTACACACACACGCACACACACCTCTGGTTTGTTCTTGGGCATACAAGCACAAATATTTAGTAATTCCATTCGGTGCAATAAGGACTTCTCTCTCCATACCATGAAAGCACATGGAGCTCTAACTTGGCAGGATACCAGCAGACTTCTCAGTCAGAGAGAGAGAGAGTGAAAGAGAGAGCCACACACATGGAGTACGTGGACCACTCACCCTCAAAGAGTGCCTCAGCTCTCTGAATGATTCAATTTTCATCGATCATGCTTAAACACACTCCGCATGTTTCTTCCATTTTTAACATGGCATAGAAGTGGGAGTTTAAGTTACAGTATATAATTAGGTTCGGTGCTCATCAAACAAACACATCCACAAAACAAATGTTCTGTCTGACTGAGTAATACTCCTTTTAAATAAACATACACAGTACTTTAATGTCCCAAAGCCACCAGGTCTTATTACTCTCAATTGAGAAAATTACTTTATAGTGGTCACTTTGTTAGTTCTATCCACACTAACTCTTCTCATCCATTTGTATCGCATACTTACTTTAATTTCTGCAGATATCTGAGATAGGCTTATCTTGTTTCTATGGCGCACCATTACAGTAATACATGTGGAGTGCTGTGCAAATTATATTTGTTTAGATCAGTCTTTCGTTTTGGCATATGCTTCAAAGCCAGCAATGGAAATGCATTAATGTAATACACTGTAATGTAACGGACATGCAAAATGCATAGCTTCAATTACAAGATTTTAGGAATTAGATAAAAAAAAATGAGGGTGAATTGCTTGCTTTAATGACACATTATCATGTGCCGCAAATGTTCATGTACAGTATAGTATAGTATTGTATAGTATAGCATGGTATGGTATGATATGGTATAGTATAGTATAGTATTGTATAGTATAGCATGGTATGGTATGATATGGTATAGTATAGTATAGTATTGTATAGTATAGCATGGTATGGTATGATATGGTATAGTATAGTATAGTATTGTATAGTATAGCATGGTATGGTATGATATGGTATAGTATAGTATTGTATAGTATAGCATGGTATGGTATGATATGGTATAGTATAGTATAGTATTGTATAGTATAGCATGGTATGGTATGATATGGTATAGTATAGTATTGTATAGTATAGCATGGTATGGTATGATATGGTATAGTATAGTATTGTATAGTATAGCATGGTATGGTATGATATGGTATAGTATAGTATTGTATAGTATAGCATGGTATGGTATGATATGGTATAGTATAGTATTGTATAGTATAGCAAGGTATGGTATGATATGGTATAGTATAGTATTGTATAGTATAGCATGGTATGGTATGATATGGTATAGTATAGTATAGTATTGTATAGTATAGCATGGTATGGTATGATATGGTATAGTATAGTATTGTATAGTATAGCATGGTATGGTATGATATGGTATAGTATAGTATTGTATAGTATAGCATGGTATGGTATGATATGGTATAGTATAGTATTGTATAGTATAGCATGGTATGGTATGATATGGTATAGTATAGTATAGTATTGTATAGTATAGCATGGTATGGTATGATATGGTATAGTATAGTATTGTATAGTATAGCATGGTATGGTATGATATGGTATAGTATAGTATTGTATAGTATAGCATGGTATGGTATGATATGGTATAGTATAGTATAGTATTGTATAGTATAGCATGGTATGGTATGATATGGTATAGTATAGTATTGTATAGTATAGCATGGTATGGTATGATATGGTATAGTATAGTATTGTATAGTATCGTATGGGGTAGCATGGTATGTATGGTATGGTCAGGGTTGGGAGGGTTACTTTTGAAATGTATTCCACTACAGATTACAGAATACATGCTGGAAAATTTAATTTGTAATTTATTCCATTAGATTACTCAAGGTCAGTAACGTATTCTAAATACTAAATATTTTTAGCAATGGTATTTTTTCACTTGTTTTGACTATAAAAACTCTGCCAGTACAGTAAGATAAAATACATGTTAAAAATACATTCTCTGAAAAACCTAAATATCTTATGCAGTGTTATAATATAAATAACAGGTATAGTAGCTATAGTATGATGTGATCTGAATTCACTGTACTATACCATGTTTTGTGAGTATGTGTTTAACGCAACATGGTCTCATAGTGAAAACATGACTCAGTATACATTTTTGCAAAACGTTATACGTGTCTCCAGGTACAAATCCCTGCCGTTTCCAGGTGAAATGAACACTAGAGGCACTACAGTAAATATCACTGATCTTCAAAGGACAGAATAAGAAGAATCTTCCACTTTCTCTCTGATGGGGTATGAAGAAATGTAAAAACAAAAGGGGTTTTATTTGAACCTCAACAATTAGAATGTGGAGTGGCTCTTCTGAAAAAAAAAAACTGCTGCAGTATTCTAATTATTCAACCTGACATGCCTCTCTCTACCTCTAAATAACTTGAAAAATTGAGCCACAGCAGTGTCATTATTAATAAGGATATAAGTAGTATAAAATCTAGGGTGGACCAGCTATATGAAATGATTAATCTCTCTCTCTCTCTCTCTCTCTCTCTCTCTCTCTCTCTCTCTCTCTCTCTCCTTTTCTTTCTGTAGTTACGTTCCTCATTTTGAGATTGATACCTGGTCTCTGAAATGTACTATTGCATTTCAATGTATTTAACATGAGCTCTTCTGAATTTGAGGTGAACTGAAGCTGGACGCATAAGATGAAACACAATGGTGAAATGTTGACAGCTTGTACTTTTAATGGAACTCTCACTATATGAACACTTTAAATGAGTTATAGAGTAAAACAAAAAGCAAACAGGTCACATAATTTAGCTTAACCTTGAGTGAGTGAGTGAGTGAGTGAGTGAGTGAGTGAGTGAGGGAATAGTGTAAGAACAGTGCCTACAGCGAAAAACTAGTGAGACATGCAGCCTCAGTCTGGTCATGAGATTTCATCACTCTAAAAATACCTCTCTCAAAAGCCCAAAGAGCTTTTCTGTACTGAGTGTGTGTGTGTATGTGTTAAATAATGAAGAGTGAGAGCTGGCAGCACATTCTCCTAGGGACAAACCATGGTTTTGCCATGTCAGTTAGCTACCCCTGTATAGGAAAATTGGGTTTTTGTCTTACGGTTGTCTTGGGCTCTTCCCAGTTTTCTGTGTTTTCCATTATTTCACCAATGTTCTCCCTTACTTTACGGTCCTTAAACATGTCCTTAATCTTTGCCCTTAAATCTGTAAAAAAAAAAAAAAAAAAAAAAAATGGGTCAGTATGAAGATGAAAAGTTGAAACTGTGACAGCCTGCGTTTCTCTAGTTCCCTAATCATTCAGTTCACGAGACATTGCAGTGAAAGCTTTGGGAAATTCCTTTTCCATGACCTAGTTGAAGCCATTATATCATAACGGCAGTCTTATGATTGGCAATGGTGTTTGAGCCCCACTGTTTTAGGCATGCATTTGCCCAATGTAAGCGGGCACTTGCACACCATTTCTTCAGAATTGTATTCCTTCAAGTCTGATAACAGCTCATCTTGACAATGACAGATCATCTTATCTTGATCAGCCCACTCTTTGCCGTCAATGGACACCCATCAGCGAACGGGATATCCTGCAGACGAATCAGGACGTACTTGCCTGATTCTCAGCGGCTGCAATGGAAGATTCACCCGCCGCCTCTGGTATTTGGGGAAGAAGTCTCTCTGCCTTACCGCCGGACTCTCAGCGAGACTTCTACACTGGGATCTATATATCCCAGAATTACACGGCGAGCTCACAAAGACTTGGTACGTACCCTATTCGTCTCGTGTCCAGATCAGAGGAGCTGCAGTCCTTAAAAAAGTGGACCAAGCCAAAGATAAGGTATATGTTAAGCTTCCACAACTAGGTTGTGGAAAAGGAATTCCCCAAAGCATTTACTGCAATGTCTCATTCCCTTCATCTCAGGGAACTGAGGTTACATGTGTAACCGGAGACTTCTGTGTGTGTGAGTAGATGGACAGACAGTTAGACAGGCAGATAGACAGGCAGACAGACAGACAGACAGATAGATAGATAGACAGACAGACAGACAGACAGACAGACAGACAGATAGATAGATAGATAGATAGATAGATAGATAGATAGATAGATAGATAGCTAGATAGATAGACAGATAATAGATAGACAGACAGATAGATAGATAGATAGACAGACAGACAGACAGACAGACAGATAGATAGATAGATAGATAGATAGATAGATAGATAGATAGACAGATAGATAGATAGACAGATAATAGATAGACAGACAGATAGATAGATAGATAGATAGATAGATAGATAGATAGATAGACAGACAGACAGACAGACAGACAGACAGACAGACAGACAGACAGACAGACAGACAGATAGATCGATCGATCGATCTCCCTTTCCTGAGTGAAAGGGAACGAGACATTGGAAACCTGGCCACACTACTACTACAGAGTTTCGAGGTACGAATGATGCGTCATTGTCTTTCAGTCCGAAAATTCCATTGCCAATCATTAGACTGGCATTAAGATACAAGGGCTTCAACTAGGTTGTGGAAAAGGAATTCCCCAAAGCATTTACTGCAATGTCTCATTCCCTTCATCTCAGGGAACTGAGGTTACATGTGTAACCGGAGACTTCTGTGTGTGTGAGTAGATGGACGGACAGATAGACAGGCAGACAGATAGATAGATAGATAGATAGATAGATAGATAGATAGATAGATAGATAGATAGATAGATAGATAGATAGATAGATAGAGAGACAGACAGACAGACAGACAGACAGACAGACAGACAGATAGATAGATAGATAGATAGATAGATAGATAGATAGATAGATAGATAGATAGATAGATAGATAGATAGATAGATAGATAGATAGATAGATAGACACAAACTAAATTTTTTAGCAGAATATCTCAGCTTTGTTGGTCCATACAGTACAATGCAAGTGAATGGTGAACAGTCTTTTGAAGCTCCAAAAATCCCATAAAAGAAACATCAAATATAGGACTCTAGTGGTTAAATCCATATATTTAGAAGTTGATATAATAGGTGTGGGTGAGAAACAGATAAAAATGTATGTACGTTTTACTCTAAATCTCCACTTTCAAGTTTAAATCTAAAATTCACATGTGGTGCCTGTTTAGTTTCACTTTCACATCTGAAAGTGAAAGTTAAAGTGGAGATTTAGTGTTAAATATTGTTCTGTTTCTCACCCACACCTATTAGATTGCTTCTGAGAACTTAAACACTGTCAAATGGATTCATTTTATGCTATACATGTTATATCTGAGGGTGAGAAAATTATGAAAAAATTTAAAAAATTTTGGGCGAACCATTCCTTTAATGTCACTTATTGATTTCATTCAGTTTCTCTCCCAAATGACACACTTTCACACATATAAACACAATAATAAATGAGTTAACAAGAAAAGGGTGAGATGTGTGTGATAAAAGACTGAAGACTGCATAATTCATGTGTGTGGGCAGGTGTCATAGCATTCTGACAATTCTAAAAATTCTAGTAAGAACATTAACACTGATGACAAATAAGTTGGAGTGATCCTTTATTCTGACATTCTCCCACTGATGCAATTCATTTATTATCAGTACATGCTAACCAAGGGGGGGTTATTAGGGGTTCTGTTATTATTAACTTTAGTTCCAAACATATATCGTTTTCTTTTTGCCACAGAAAAGAAATGTTAGGCAGTATGTAAGACTCAGTCACATTTCATTTGTAATTAGGATGCAATTAATGGGAATGGTGACTGAGACTCAAATTTAACCAAAAATTAAAAACAGATTTTGTGCTTCATGGAAGAAAGAAAGTCATACAGGTTTGAAACATCATGAGGGTGAGTAAACTATGAATGTATGTCTGGCTGTGTGTCACTGGTCTGTGGAGCATTACTATAAATTTTTGTTAAAGTATGCATGTTGAAACATGTGAGTGGTAGTCAAAGCGATAAAAAATAAGTTAAAAGACTATAACAAAACCATAAAAGATAATTACACTGGGCTTGCCTCTACTCTGAGCATTCTCAGTATTTAGTATAATCAGTAGCTTCTTCATTAGGTGAAAAGCTTGTTTATTTGTTTTCTAACGTTTATTTACAACACTCTCAGCTCATTTCATGTGTAGGAAATAGAACTGCAGTGTGTGGGAGACATATTGTAGATTTCTATGAAAACATCATATGTCACAGAAATTGCAGGAAGTAAAATACACTCTGGTACAAAGTGATAAGTTGCACATAGTATTTGTGTAATTTCCTTGAGACATGCATTGATTCTCAAACTGAAGTGCAGGTTCATATTTGGCTAAACTGTGAATATCTCTCTTTGAAGTATGAAAGTGCTGTAAAGAGTAAATTGGTCAATAGCCTGGTGACGATTACAGACCTTTGTTAAGAAAGTAAGATAAAGCACAGCGGTAACAAGCACTCGGACATTAAAGGGGTCATGTCATGAATTTGTATTTTATTTTATTTGTTGAGATCCACCTATTATGTTAGTAAAGTTTTCTTGCACAAAATACAGTCATAATGTACTATTACATGAACTTTTTCTACCCTGTGATTAACCCTTGGCTCCTGTTAACCCCTATTACAGCTTTAAGACACACCCACTGTCCTGATTGACTAACATCTTTGCAGAGCGAACACCCTGCCGCCATTACATGTGGGGAACTGTATTTTCCAAAAATGAAAGAATGAAAACATGCAAGTTATTTACAAAATCCACTAAAATCACTCACCCCAATATATATTCACCTGGTGGGGACACACTCACGTGAGGGTCAAGTCAAGTCATTGACATTTTTTATTGTCATTTCGACCATATACAGTTAGTACAGTACACAGTGAAACGAGACAACGTTCCTCCAGGACCATGCTACATAAAACAACATAGGACAAACACAGAACCACATGAGACTACACAAACGAAATAACATACCTATATAAAGTGCACGTGCAAACGTGTGCAAAATGTACAGGACAGTACAATAAATTTCTAACAATGAATATTTCAATATGCACAGTAAGAGACAGTGAAGCGCCAACCAGTACACAGTAGTGCAAAAAGATGACAGTTTCTAAATGCCAAATGTAAACATAACATACTATGAGACAGTGTTCTATGCACATAGCAGTTATTGAAGTAGCAGACAGTTATAAAGTGACAGTAATTAAAGTGCAACTCAGGACATGTGTGTGTGTGTGTCAAACCAGACTCTGAGTATTGAGGAGTCTGATGGCTTGAGGAAAGAAGCTGTTACACAGTCTGGCCGTGAGGGCCCAAATGCTTCGGTACCTCTTGCCAGACGGCAGGAGGGTGAATAGTTTGCGTGAGGGGTGTGTGGGGTCGTCCACATTGCTGGTGGCTTTGCGGATGCAGTTTTTTTGTAAATGTCTTTGATGGAGGGAAGAGAGACCACGATGATCTTCTCAGCTGTCCTCACTATCCTCTGCAGGGCTTTGCGGTCTGAAACGGTGCAAGTCCCAAACCAGGCAGTGATGCAGCTGCTCAGGATGCTCTCAATAGTCCCTCTATAGAATGTAGTGAGGATGGGGGGTGGGAGATGTGCTTTCCTCAGCCTTCGAAGAAAGTAGAAATGCTGATGGGCTTTCTTGGTAATAGAGCTGGTGTTGAGGGACCAGGTGAGGTTCTCCGCCAGGTGAACACCAAGGAATTTGGTGCTCTTGACGATCTCCACAGAGCCGTCGATGTTCAGTGGAGAGTGGTCACTCTGTGCTCTCCTAAAGTCAACAACCATCTATTTTGTTTTGTCCACATTCAGGGACAGGTTGTTGGCTCTGCACCAGTCCATTAGCCGCTGCACCTCCTCTCTGTATGCTGACTCATCGTTCTTGCTGATGAGACCCACCACGGCCGTGTCATCGGCAAACTTGATGATGTGATTCGAGCTGTGCATTGCATCCCAGGCTCACCCTCGATTTAATAGCCTCTTAATCACAGAACAAAGGTATCCTGACACATTCATTTCGGCAAAAATACAGGACATTCTTGCTAACATGAGAGAGTTAAGACAGCTGGCAGCCTTACTAGCATATACTTTCACCACTGCCTTTTGTCGCGCTCTGCGTTCTTCTACCTTGTTTGAAAAAGTTACTTGTTTCTAACTTTGGGATCCTTCAGAAGGCTATGCAGAGATGCAGTTTGTCCAAAACCAGGAACACAACAACGTCTGGGTCCGTCACTCCACATCTTAATCTTTTGCAGGGTGGAAACAATAAATGCTCTTTTTGGGCTGGAGAGGAATTTTTGAATTCTAAAACTTATAGTATGTTTTTATAGTTAAATGATCTCTTACATGCACAATGCTCTTATATCTCAATATATATATATATATATCCATCCATCCATCCTCAACCGCTTATCCTGTACAGGGTCGTGGGGGGCTGGAGCCTATTAACATTGGGCGAAAGGCAGGGTACACCCTGGACAGGTCACCAGTCCATCGCAGGGCCACACATATACAAACAACCACTCACACCCACACCTAGGGCAATTTTTGGAGACATCAATTAACCTATCCTGCATGTCTTTGGACGGTGGGAGGAAGCCGGAGCACCCGGAGAGAACCCACGCAGAACATGCAAACTCCACACAGAATGACCGGGGCAACCGGGGTTTGAACCCACAACCTTCTTGCTGTGAGGCGACAGTGCTAACCGCTGCACCACCGTGCTGCCCTATCTATATATATATATATATATATATATATATAAAAAAAAAATATTCCTCATGATATAACCCCTTTAAGCCATGGAAATAAAACACCTGTCTCACCGCTGAACAATCAGATGCTACTCACCTTTCAAGTGTGTATTAAAACAAGAAATGTGCTTTTGGTTTAATCAGAACACGCACGGACAAAACTAATTAAAAGAAATATGGTGACACAAAAAAAGTTAATAATTAAAGGTTTTGGTTCTTAGATTGCATATATACTTCGAGCCAACTGAATTTGTTTTCAATGAATGTAACATAAAGGGCATTTTCTTAAAAATACAGCAAATGACACTGTGTCATGCTATTTACTGAGTTACTACTACTAATAATTACAATAATAATAATATGATTACTTTTATATAGCGGCTACTGGAGTCTTGAAACAAACTGCTACTACCTGCTCTCTGTTATTGCAGGAATCACATCGAATACCATGAGTGAGCATGACCACAAGGTGTATAGGCAGGGTAGTGAGCTTGTGAGTTGTGGTTGCCTGTTCCCAGTACAGCATGCAATAATGCACAAAAATGAATTTGGATTGGATACAAGAATGTCCATTATAGGGATCTGTCTATTATGAGATGGAAAAAAAAAACAAAAAAAGAAGATAAACAGTCATATTCGGTGTAAAGCGGCAGCATTTAGTAAACAAACTTCCATATTCCAGGACGATAGGTGTCAGTATTGAGTCCAAAACCAGCACTACTGGGACAGATGGGACGAGCAAGAGCCAGCAAAAATCCGCGATGGGAGAAAGATGCCATATGTTGCATATGGGGTGAGGTTAGGGCATCTGCTGCCTGCCAGGAACAAACTGTGTCTCCTATGTACAATGAGTACATACACTATAAGGAAGTATTATTAAATTATTATTGAATGTGCTTCTTATGCAACTGCAAATTTTGCAATGTGCATCAAGAGTAACTTCTGTTGCGTAAACAGCAAAGTGATATCAGATCAATGAGTGCATTATTTCCCATGAGTCTAACATCCCTCTGCTGTCAAAATAGACATGTTAAACATTAAATTACATTAACCACAGTGCCAAAAAAATGAGCAAAGGCCCTTTGCTTTTTTGCTAACAGGACTAAATAGCACTATAATGTGTAATAAAGTGTACAGATGGTTTGTGTGGAATAGAATGCTGGTAAACAAAAGAGTCAAGCTGTAAATGTCGTAATGTTGGTCACTTGCTCCTTGCAGTCCTTACATTCACAGAGCCGTGCCATGTGTGTGAAAGCCAAACACAATGCAGAAGCCAGGATGAACTGTCATTATTACACTACAGGTGGGCCAATGTACATAGGGATATAAGAGGCCATTCAAGTATGATGGTGTACTTTTCAGATGAAATAATTTCCCATAGATTTCTTTTCTCTGATAAGTTTGTTTTATCTTTTTTATAAAATTTTTTTGCACATCCCACGTCCCAATTCCCTCCACTGCATGTGTATAGGAAATGTTATATCGCTTATCTTCTTAGTTGAGACAAAGATAACAGCATGCAATTAGATTAATGCAGCAACGTTATATAAATGAGGCGTTTAATTACCCCTTCCCAAGAGCTACAGACCTATTTGTAAAGACAGGTCAGATAGCTTTAACAATAACACTAAAGTTTAAAGTTACAGTGACCTTGGGTTAATAGGACATGAAATGGTCATTAGAAGTATTATAACTTGCAAAATGTTATGCAAGACAATCCGAAGCAGAGTAGGCTGCTCTTATGTACTGCCCACACAAAGCTTTTGTTCTGTCATTTCTTCAGGAGATATTAACCATTACCATGCAAATTTGGTGTTTAATGAAAGCTATGTAATCACAGTAAAATGTGTTCAGGAATGTAAAAGGGAAGTGATATACGATGGGCCTATTTTTAGTTGGTTGTAAGGAGTTAGTTGCCATTGAATTCCTCTTTCTCTGTATCTCTTTTTCTCTTGCACATACACACATTTCCCTCTCTATCTCTTTGTCATAGAGTCTAACGGTAGTTGCTATGGAGACAGCCCCCATTATCCCGCACTTGGTATTGTATTCTGAATGAGCCTTCAGCAGGTGGGGGAAGCAGTGAAGACCAGATCAGAGTATGTTACAATTGCCCAATGCTCAAAAAGTTAGATTGATATATCCCTAACAGGAAGTAGATTGGGAAATGTACCTATGGAGATAAACTTGAATGTATTTAAATTTAAATGTTTAAAATTATCGTCATTTATATTCAGGTTTATTTACACAAGTATATCATCACTCTAAACACAGATAATTCAAACTCACATCTACAATATAAGAAGATGGTGCACAAACTTTCCAGATTCTTTATCGAATGAGTTTCTTACAGTGTTGCTCAACTTAAAAACAAACCAGATAAACAAAAAATGCAACTGTTTTTAACCTTGGTTTACACGTCAGGGATTATATCATCTACTGGAAAGATGGTTTTGCTGTACGTCATGCCTTACAATACCCTTGACTATAATATATTGCAGCCTGGCATACCTTATTGCTTAGTTAAAGAAACAATTGGTCATCTGCCAGTATTCACCATCATTCCATGCTTTGCAGAAAGTTGTGTTCCATAAAGTTGCCACCAATACTGGATTGCACACCAAGTAGACAACATACTGTATTGTCATACAAAAGTAACTTCTGCTGATTAGCACAATTTTTTCAATGGTTGTTTAATAAAAAGTTTAGATATTGAATATGATGTTACATCATTGATTGGCACCAAGCAAAACGTGTCCCACTTTAAATAAAGACATTATTTTTAGCTACATTCTTGATTGGTAATGTTGAAAATACACAGGACTGGAGCATCAAGCAACAATTTTTTTTGAGGGGGCACCAAGGTCAGCCACTAAAACCCCCTTAATCCCCCATCACCCCAGCATCTTTTTTTTAATTTAATTTTACAATTAAATTGGCAGTAATGTTTGCATTTTCCTGTGAGCAATGAGCAATCCAGTTCTATATTATATATCAGTGAACTGGACGCCACACCTAGCGGAATATGTGACTCAATTGGACTTGGACTGACTGAATTTAGACATGTGAATACAAATGTCTGCCACCAACATAATTTTTTACATGCAATAATAATTTCATTTAATTATTGAAGGTACAAATACTTTTTTGGAAGTTCAAATAACCCATTCAAAATCATCATTAACATTTTTACTGATTCTCATACCATACAGAACAAACTAAATATATATATATACAAAATCAACTTTTAACCCCCATTATTTCCCTTTCCCCCTCCGAAACCCTAACCCCACCCTGTACCTCAACAAATATCCCTGTGCTCAAAGCCTGAGCTGGACAATTATAAACAAACAAACAAAAAAACAAATGTTTGAGAAAATACAAATTCCACAAAGGATAAGATTTACAGTTTCAACCACAATAATGTTTCTTTCCACTTGATCCTCACCAAAAGCCCCCCAGAATAGTCATATATTTGTCCTATTTCTTACCATATGCATCTAATCTGCCAAACTGTCTGTATGACATCTTTTTGAATGCTGCCACCCTGCCCAGTTTGTTGAACCAGTGCTTTTTGACTTCCATCCTCAAATAAATATTTCTCTGCCAATCATTACACTAGTTTGGATCAAGCTTTTTGTATATTTGTCACCTACTTTAATAACTGCCCAATTTAATGAAACCTCACAAGTAAAATTCTGGAATCTTAGCGCAGAACCATAGAGCACGGGCTATGTCTCCATCCTCCAACTGACATTGCCAGCAGGTAGGTCTGTCCTTTAAACCAAGCCTAAACAATCTAGAGGGAGTCCAGTAGAAACCATACAAAATCTTAAACTGAATAAGGCGTACCATTGCATCCCTAGACATGGTTTTTAAACATTTTTTAATTCTTTCCCACTCCCCATCCTCCAGTACCAAGTTCAAATCTCTTTCCCATAACCTCTTAGAGCTGTTAAGGGTCCATCACCAAGACACTGAATCAATGAGGAATAATACACTGATTCTTCATGCCCCTTTCCAAAGGCCATGAACACCATACAGAGGGTGTCAGAAGCTTTAGGAGGCTGAGTACTACTACCAAATGTTGTACAAAGTAGATGGCGCAACTGTAAATACCCGAAAATTGAGACCTACAGATCCCAAATTGCTGTGTCATATTTTCTAATGATCTCCAAACTAACAAGGAGGACTTGTTAAAGTCAGCTCCTTTAAAAAGGTCATCCCAGGATACTGCAAAACTGGCACATTCCATTCTGCTGACTACAGTATATCCCAATGTGCCTTGTAGAGAGTAACATCAGACAATTATCATGCTCTGTGGGCCATTCACTGAATAATATTGCTGTTGTTGGAAAATAAGATTCTTGGGGGTTTGTTTGCAGAAACGCTGGAATACATAGCCTTCTAGATGCATTTACGAATGAAAAATGAGAGTCTGAGCTGCTTGCGTTGATGCAGCAGAAATATATACATGTAATATGTGTTAGGATTTACTGTTATGTAGAGGATAAGCTTACTGCTGATCTAACTTATGTAAGCATACAGAGAGACAGTGGGACACTCAGACTCAATTGTACATATAAACAGATGTAGCCTGCAGTTCTCTAAACATATGCCTGTCCAGATTAGTATTTCTGAAAGAAACAAAATATGTGGAGCTTTCATCACCATGGCGATGGAGGGCTGAGTAAACAACGGGTCAGCTGACAGTCCACTACTGTGACTAATAATGGCAATGAGGTAATTTGCTCCAGAGTGCATAGAGAAGGAACTAAAATCTGATGTGTGAGTATGTATGTGTCAGGTTTTGCCTATATTGTGGAAACCAAATGTCCCCAAGAGGATAGTAAAACCTAAAATCACCTACATTGTGTGGACATTTCAACAATCCCCACTAGGAAATTGGATTAATAAACATAAGAATTTTTTTTTTTATGAAAATGCAAAAAGGTTTCTGTGAGGGTTAAGTTTAGGTGTAAAGGTAGTGCATAGAATAGCACAGTATTAAAACAATAGAAGTTGTTGACAGTAGTTCTTAAAGTTCTTAAAGGTGCTGTAAGCAATTTTAGCATTCTGAAGAATTCATGTGACTGAGCTATTTAATTAGCCACACACCCTCATTCCAAAACCCCGCCCTCAAAAGATAATTTAGAGACCAAATCCATGTAAAAGAGCATCATTGTTTGTTCCTGTAGCAGTCAAATTTAACAGTGGCACAATAGTGCCCTCATCTGACAAACATTATGAATCATAGCCTCAAAGATCTGCATCAAATACAACACTATAAGAACAAGCAAAATGATTGACAGGTGAAAAGTGTCAGTGTCCACAGTCAGCGGACACATTTTGTTTGCTGTTAATAAAGTCTACAGCTGTCACAGAGACCGGTGAGATATCTCAGGACACTTATTTCATTGATATCTTTAAGGGAGTAGGACATTTTTTGCATCATTTTCAATGATGCGCTTAGAGCACCTTTAAGCTGAAATTGGTCTGTGTTTACCGAAATCCGAAGCACTTCCCAAGTGGCTGGAGCTGAAAGTGCTGTTGAATGTATAGGCACATGTGAGCTCCAATTTCTGGTTGAAATGTCCAAAGAGTAGCGCCGAACGTGAGTAGTATTGTGAGAATTTTAAGTTACAGTGAACAGGAATGCACATTTTATTAACCTTACCCCCAACCTAACTGTCAGTGGAGTACAAATGTATTGTTAGAGGAAAAATGCAACATCTGAATCACATTTGATTGAGCGCAATTACCTCCTGGTTTCCATTGGACCAGATACCGTGTCTTTGAGGCTGCTTGTGCAACGCTATCAGCCACACCACTGGAAAAGACAAACAACACAGTTGAATGGATGCAAAGATGTCTGATACAAGACATTGTTTTTATGTAACTTGGTCAATGTCAGGGTACTGGAACATTCAGATGTGGAGTTCCTGTGTGATTATGTTGTGAAAGTCCTCCTCATCATGACATAAAAACAAATGACAGCTACTAAGAGCAATTCTACTGTCAATCTGTTAATGAAGGAAATATTTAATGGGCTGACCACAGAGCAACACACAACCTCTTAAAGAGAAAACTGCTACCTGCAGGGAGTTTATGCCCTATATAGCGGGCTATACTCTGGAGTGTGGTTGGGTTCTATTTACAGACCTGTTTATCATGAAGTCTATTTACAAACCAGTATGTAAATTGAGCTTTTGAATCTCAGGTTTGCAAATGATCACAACAAGTAAGCCATTGCTTGACTGGGAGAAGAATATACTAGATTCCTTTTTGAAAAAAACAAGCATATCACCAGCATTAGTTGATTTGCATTTGTGCTAGTACCCACACCATGGCTTCTTAACTAGCTTATCCTGCAATACTCCCTTGGACCACGAGCTTCACCAGAAAGACAATGCAGTCATTCTTGATGAGACCCTAACAAACAAACACACATCAGCATAAACCACCCTGAACCAACATTGTAAATCTGTGCTGGTCTAAGATGGTCTTTTCAGCAGGGTTGTTTTATAAAAAAGCTAAATAAAGGAGTATGCCAAAATAAAGGAGTATGCTATAAATAAACCTGAGAATGTAATCTTTATATATTTTGCTGACCAATGCAAATAGGTTGTTTTAATGTTTATTGAACAATGTAGCAGCATCATATTTCATTTCAGAAATGTTTGCCTGCAAGGTGACCCATAGATACTTACTCAAATAGCTAAATCTAAAACCTATAAATGGGGAATATTTCATTGTACCCAGTCAAAGCAGTTGCCTACCCGTAATCTACAAAACATCTGCTCCTTTGTGAGGTGCATCATTTTTCCAGTTCTGCCAGCCTCTTTGAGAGGAGGACTGTGCACAGTACACATGCTCTCATCTTTTATTATGCATGAACTAACCCCCTCACATCGTAGAGGCTGCTACTATATGGTCCGGTTGTCATGGTAACCGACAGGACACAGACCTGAGTTGGGCAACAATAGGATTTTCCAAGTGTAGTGTGTGTGAACGGGAGAGTGAAGATTCAACTGCCTTTATCTCAGCACATCAAATGATGTACTGTATTTCATGCTGGAGAAAATCCTTACCAATTAAAAATGAATTATGTTATTCATGGAATATTTTGTGTTCCTTTGAGTTATTTTTTTTTTTTTTATTTTTTTTTTTACATATTATTTAGGGTAACATGCTTGTTCAAATGCAATTCCTTTAATTCTTGAAAACAGACAAATGTGATCATAAGGTTTTGTATGACAACTATAACAATATAGTGCATGTCAACATAGTGAAGGTATCTTTTGTACTTATTGTATAGTGTATATCTTTTTAGTATTGCTTTTGCACTGTATTGTACAGTGTTTATTATATTGTATATTCTGTTGTCTTACAAATAGAGTGGCTCTATTCTATTCTGCATTAATCAATTATGTTGGATTGTGCCTTTATACATGGCTCTGCATTTTTTATTATTATTCTAAATGCATCACTGTATGATGCATGGCTGTAACTACAATTTTCACAGGCATTGTTGAGTTGCAATAAAGGTTTCTATTCTATTCTATTCTATTATTTTCTATTCTGTTCTTTTCCATTTTATTCTATTCTACTTTATATTCATTTTCAAGTTGCAAAAAAAGATTTGATTCTATTCTATTCTGTTCTGTTATTTTCCATTCTAGAATAAATAAAAGCATTGACTATATTCTGTTCTATTCTATATGGACATGTTTTATGGATCTTGCATTTACATGTGGTTCTAAATGTATGAGTATTATTCTCAATGCACCCACCTTAGTTTTTGAAAAGAATTCAATATCCTCGGGCTCTGAAGACATTAAAAGACTCTTACATGCTCAAGCTGACACCCCCGAGAAGGGAACCGATTTGGTCTTTGGGGAAATTCGGCGAGAGATGTCGAACATGTCGGCAATGCTGAAGAAGGTCATTGCAGACTTGGAGGATCTTGCTGTAATACGTCGATAGATCATCGCAATGGAGGCAAAGTTCACTGATGTGGTTACAAGAGTGAGGAATGTTGAGAAATTGATTGATTATCTGGAGTCATCAGAGAGGGAATTATCTGCTGTCCCACTAGCGTTGGATTACATGGAGGGCCATACCAGCAGAATAATGTCAAAATCATCGGAATTCTTGAGGCCAAAGAGTGTGAAGATATGGTGGAATTTCTGGACGGCCCCTTTCAGAATCTGCTTGACATAACATGCCATAAGCTGGAGATCGAGCAAGCTCACAGAGTTCTGGCTCGGCGATCTGCTGAGGGAGACAGGCCCCAATCAATACTGGCCAAATTTCTGAGATCCTCTGACAAAGATCTTGTGTTATGGGAGGTGAGGAATAAAGAACGGGTTTTTGGAAGAACCACGGCATTTTCTTTTTCCCAGACTTTGCGAATTTGACAAGAGAGAAACGTGATCGATTCAAGGAATGCAAGAAACTCTTTTGCACTGATATTCCATTCAAAATTAAAATAGATGCTAAGTATGGCCCTAAAATATTCACTTGTCCACAGCAAGCAATGTCCTTAATGAAGTCAATGGAGTGAGTAAGTAATTTTGTGGTACTCACGTTTCAGCCGAGTTGACCGACATTCACTTGACTGTTCGAGGAAACGGAGCACCTTTTTGTTTCTTTTTGTGCTGGTTCTGCCTAGTGGTTGGAGTTTGTTTTGTGGAGTAACACTCCTTCAGGACAGTTTGTGGATGATTATGCATGCTCTGTGTGCTTATGCCTCCTATTGGCTGGAGTTTGTTTTGTGGAGTATTTCTTGCAAGACATTGGAGTGATTAAGTCATTTGTTGCACTCATTTAGCAGCCCAGTGGGCCGGCTCACTGAAAATTAATTTGAATGTTCAAGGAAACGTAGCTCCTTTTTTTCTTATTTTTGTGCTGGTAACAATTTTGTTGATGAATCTACATGCTCTTTGTGTTTATTTCACCTATTGGCTGGAGTCTGTTTTATAGATTATCTTTTATTGTATAATTCTGTCTCACAAAACTTTTATAGAAACTCCGGACTTGAGCAATCCATTGGCAAAGTTGTAGCCGGGGCTCTCGTAGGCGTACATGGAAAGTTTAAGTTTGGAGGGATGGACGCCAGTTGCCACTGTTTTGCGTGGGGTTAATGCACATGTTTTTATTTTTTCTGTTTGTTTGATTCTGCGGGAAGTTTGCGGTTTGACTGTTGCACTACTGTTGGAATGTGGTCTTAATAATTTTGTTTTTGACAAACAATATATTTTTTCTCATATGTCAAAATGTCAAATGTTGATATGAATTGATATGATATGAGTTGATATGGACTGTCTCTCTCCATGTGAAATGAGAATGGGTTGGGACAGCCCATAAAAAGAAGGAAGGTTATTTCTCTTCTTAAGCATAAAAAATATGATAGTGTTTCTTCAAAAAACGCATCTTTTCCCAAAGGAAGCTGAAAAATTTGGACATGTTTTCATTAGTGCTGGCTCAATTAAGAGCAGGGGAGTCATTACACTGACAAGTTAGCATCTATGATTCAAATGTCTCAAACAAATTAAAGATAAATTAGGACAAGTCATTATTGTTTTAGCAGAAATTCAGGGGCAAAGTCTTATTTTGGCTAATATTTATGCACCTAATGTTGATGATCAGGACTTTTTTGTAGATCTTGAAGTGATGTTGCAAGCCGCTGGCACCAGTCATGATTTAATAAACTTTTTATGGACTCAGTCCTTGATCTAAGTGAAGCAAATGTGTCCAAGCCTCCTAGAGCAACACTGACGCTTCACAGGATGTGTAAAAATCTTGGTCTTGCAGATATTTTGAGACTTTTGAACCCATTTGATAAAGGACTATACATTTTTTCATCAGTCCATAAGATTTAATCTAGAGTAGATATTTTTTTTTTTTATATCCAAGTCCCTCATTTCTTCTGTTGTTGATTGCTCAATTGGAAACATTTTAGTCTCAGATCATGCCCTGGTGTGTTTAGAGGTGTTGCCACATATGGAGAAAAGGAAATCATAAAGTTGCTGCTTTAACGTATCCCTTTTGCAAAATCCTGAATTCCAACAAATGTTAAAGGCTGAAATCAATGTTTATATGGAGACCAACTGGTCCTCAGTATCCTCTGTGGGCGTGGCGTGGGAGGCACTTAAGGTGGTTCTTAGGGCCCGGATCATACAGTATGCCTCATTTACCAAAATATCTATAGCACGAGAACTCGTGGAGTTATTGGATATTGGAATAAGTGCCGAGGCAGAGCTGAAGAGCCAAATGTCATCTGATGGCCTCAGAGAATTGACCCGATTGAAAAACAGATTTAACACTATTTTGTCGAGGAAGGTGGAGTTCTGGCTATTCAGGGCAAGACAGTCATACTTTGAGTCGGGGGGACAAGGCAGGAAAAATTCTGGCTTGATATAAAAAACAGAGAGAGTCTTTTTCTACGATTCGCTCAGAGAAATCTGCTGGTGGTGAAGTATTTACATCAGCCATTGATATTAATAATGCTTTCAAAGAATTCTATCTTGATCTCTATTAGTTCCACGTTTTTGTCTACTGGTGAGGATATTAAAAAAATTGTGGAACCATTAAACCAATCAATTTTGAGTGTTATATTTGATTGTAAATGTTGTATCATGGTTGGGTTTTATTTACAGAGAAAGTCTCACCCTCTACTGTCCAGTGCAGCTCAAAGCAAGTGATGGCAGTGTTTTTTGGCCAACCTCAACTGCTGGTGAACAGCAGGAAACAGTTATGATTAGGAAGGGAGTGAGGGCATGTAATATTTATTACATTTAAGAACCAAGTGAGCAACACTCAGTATCATTTTCTATTTATTTCAAGCAGTATAGCATACCCACAGCCTCCCACGATCTCAATCCTCCACATGCAACGTCCGTGGAGGACGAGTGGGGATACAAAATGTTCTGTACAGGCAGGAGAGCAATCTGCTGCGTTTCATAGTGGGAAGAATAATACCCACACCAGCAGTTACTGACTGTTCCTGATTTCCATAGACAACAACACTGTGCTTTGCATAAAGAACATGGGAGACGGCCTGGGATGCAGTAAACCATGAAATTGGTGAGAGAAGAAGCTCTCTTCAAAGGGGTGGGATTGTGTTGGGGGATTTGCTGATGCACATGGCTGAAAATACTCCACATATGCATGCACACACACTGACACAAAAGACAAACACTAAAAAAACAAGACATTGCACAATTACACCACCTTTAATTTTAGTTTATATTTAAAAAATGCACTTTCTAAAACAGCCCTACAATACATTTGCATGTTATTTTCCATGCAGCTTTTCGCATTATAACATTATAACATAATTAGATAGGGTAAAGAAAACTCAATTTTGAATTAAAAACTAGTTTTACTTATACTTTAACTCTTGTGCGTTAATAAAAAAAGAAAAGTTACTCTGAGGTGCTTAGAGGACCAAAATATCCGTGTCAAACAATTGCCATAACAATATTATATATTAATATTATTTTTCACTTTCATTGAGTTCATTTTTTAACACCAGTCCTGATCATAACTACCAAATAATCATACATTTTCAGGATGTTAACCCTTTAAATGCCAGTTTCTTTCTTTCTGCCACTGTTGTTTTTATGGGGGAAAAAAATTACAAAAATGAATTATTTTCCATAAGAAATATAGAAACACCGGACTTGAGCAATCAAGTGGCCATTCCTAGATGGTAGGGAAGTCATCTAGGTAGGGAATACTGTGATTTTGCTTACATCCTCTAGGCACAGACAGTCTCATGGACATATACGCCATCTACTGTCCATTCATTGTCCATGGCAATGTCTTAGTTCAGCAGCAGAGCCAAAGCAAAAAAAAGAAAAAAAAAGAAAAGGCAAATACTAGCTAAAGTGTTAATAATCTCAACTCATTATGCTCAAATCATTACATTCATTTTACAATTTTTTTTCACTATTAGTTTAGTGTTGTATAACAATAGCTGTGCATTCTTATTGTCAAAACATTAATTACATACATAAATGACAGTAATAAAAAACAATACGTAGAGTAATGAAAAATGAAGATAAAATGTTTAGAATGAAACAATACAAATTTATAAAAATAATTTAAAAAAATAATAAAGCATTAATTACATACATTAATGCCTATAATAAAAGACAAGTTGTAAAATTATTGAAAAATAAATATTAAATGTTTAACATGAAATAATAATAATAAAGTGTCAGCATGGGACCCTTGGAATCAACGCCCCTGCTTATTTCATAACAATGAAGCTATAGCACTGTTTCAGTTACAATATACACTTTAGCGTCCTCCACATTCCCTCTTGAGTGGTCAAGATTGAGATTTTCTGTGTAATAAAACTGGTCATTATTTAAAAAATTATTATGAAATGATTGTGGTATTTTCGAAACCTGTAGCTGTTTTTCATATTTCATAACTCAACCTTTGTTATGTGCAATACAGTAAGATGATTGACTTACTGTGTTCTCAGTGTTGTTTATAATTTTGTTGTCGCTGTGGTATCCATGGCACCAGCAGGAAAGGCACAGCCCACTTCCAAAAAGGGGTATGGAGAGCAGCAGCTCCTTTGCATTTAAAGCTACAGACACTAAAACAGCCCGTTTGTAACAGGGCTACAAAACAGGGGTGTAAATGAATGGCAGAATAAATTATTTGTGAGATATTTTGAGCTGAAAATTGACAGACATATTCTGGGGACACCTGAGACTTATACTACATAGTGTATGGGACATAATATGCCCCTTTAAGTAAATCTTAGTGAACATGCAATCAAACTATTTGACAGTTCTTGAGTCCAGCTTGATGATTTGTTTAAAATCAATTAATTCATGAAATGACACTCTAAAGATGAAAATATAAATAACCATCTTAAGACAAATGTTTTTGTGAAGCATCTTATGTGCCTAAGACTTTTGCACAATACTGTAGATGAATGTAGGAACGGGAAAGTGGATATTTTAGATAATGTTACTGGTAACTATATCTTTTTCACCATTTCAAACACACCTTTCCCTTCACTAGTTCCTTTGAAATGGTCCTGCATTGTGACAAATGGTTTAACCAATGTTCCATGTAGTCTCTAAATTAATATGACGTCATAAAAGCTATATTCATGGCCAATGACAATTTTTGGTTCCCATCATTTTCTGGGAACGTTAGATTTTGGTTCCTAGAACAGATCTTTAAGGTTTCTTTTTTGGTTAGCCAGGAAAGCTTTTTTTTTTATTTTTATGGAAATGTTTGTTTTAGGTTGTGCATAATGGTTTCCCTAATATTTCCTTAATGGGATCGTTCACCCAAAAAGTGAAAATGTTCTCATCATCTACTCACCCTTTTAACATCCCAGATATTTATAACTTTCTTTCTTCTGCACAACAAAAAAACAAAGATGTTTAGAAGAATAATTTTGATCTTTAGGTCCATTTAATGCAAGTGAATGGTGGCCAGAACTTTGAATATCAAACAATCACACAAAGTCAGCATAATCAGATCAATATATAAGTTATTTTTATTTTTATTTTTTTAACTTTTTGGGAATTCAAAGTTCTGGCCAACATTCAGTTGAATTGTATGGACCTACATAGTTGAAATATTCTTCTAAAACTCTTCATTTGTGTTCAGCAGAAGAAAGTAATTTATACACATCTGGGGTGGTATAAAGTTGAGAATATTAAGAGTGAATTTTCATTTTTGGGTGAACTATCACTTTAACCTTTAAATTCTGGGAACCTTTCTGCAACCGTACTGCAATATTACATCAATAGTCTGTCTTCAGCTTATTTTGTCATGTTTTGATCTATTGTCAAATTAATCATGAACGAACCAAACACATAACCATAAGGCTGAAGAGAATCAGTAAAATACTGTTTAAAATTGTTTTAGATCTCACATCACAGCACATAACTCAACTTAAGAATTTAAGTATTTAATGTCAGCTACCTGTAGATTTACAAAACCCTTCCCTTTCTGTGTTCTGATAGTTTCTTTCTTATTAACAATTTATATTGATTCCATTCATAAGACAAATAAACACATCATAAAATAGGGAATCAATTATATACATGAAACCCCTCCCCCTCTCCACTTCACCTCCTTGAGGACCCTCCAAAACAATATCCACCACAATTCCTATCAAACAAATACCATTTTCCCAACCTTCTAAAAATCAATACCTCCTCAAATGCTGCCACCCCGGACCACTCCCGAAACGAGGGTGCCCCAGCCGACTTCTACCCCCTGAGGATGATTTGTCTGCCGATCATAACTCCGGCTAGGACCCAACTTTTTAAATGACTATCCCCTATATTAATGACCACGATATTGCCTAAGATAGAGTCTGGAGAAAAATGAAAATTGAGTGTCCGTTGCATCGCACATAAAGGTTTCAGACCCTCAAGAAATAAACACTCTGGACACTTTTGTCCATACCGCATGCAAATGAGAGATAACGGGGTGCACCTTGACTTTTCCGGTTAGTTTAATAGAGAGGCTTTGCAATGGCAAAATAGGGGCAGGAACTTTTGTTCAATACCAAATCAGGGAGGGGCTCTCTCAGGTGGAAGCGACCAATGAGCCAAATGTCTGAGACCGAATGCCTAATAATAAAACAAAATCTTGGTTAGCCTAGCCCACCTTTGTCAATCAGCCTATGTAAATTATTGAAATGTAATCAGGGACGCTTACCATTCCAAATGAAGGACTTCGCTCTGCTATCAATTTGCTTGAAATAAGAGAGGGGGACATCTACAGGGAGAGATTGTAGCAGGCAGTTGAATTTTGGAATACAATTAATTTTAATAACATTAACCATCCCAATCTAAGATAAATGTAATGAAGCCCACCTGCCCACATAGCTCGAAAACATTTTTATTAAGGGGTCAAAAGTTACTATATCACACAAATTTGCTGGGAATAAAATGCCCAAATACTTAATGCCCTGCTCACCACGCACCCCAAGAACGAACCACATTATAGCAACCACAAGGAGGTTACCCTGTGTGACTCTACACTCCCTAGCAACAGGGCAAATATGGTAGCTTGTACTCAGGCCCCCGCTAAAGGGATTCATTAAAGTGGCAACTATATGATTTTTTTTTTCTCCGTATGTGGCAACACCTCTAAACACACCAGGGTGTGATCTGAGACTAAGATGTTTCCAATTGAGCAATCAACAACAGATGAAATGAGGGACTTGGATATTTAAAAAAAAAATCTATTCTAGAATAAATCTTATGGACTGATGAAAAAAATGTATAGTCCCTACCAGATGGGTTCAAAAGTCTCCAAATATCTGTAAGACCAAGATTTTTACACATCCTGTGAAGCATCAGTGTTGCTCTAAAATCCAAAATCCGCCTTTGCTCCTGAATTTCTGATTGATGACTCTTCCTAATTTACCTTTAATCTGTTTGAGACTTTTGAATTGTAGATGTTTACTTATCAGTGTAATGACTCCCCTGCTCTTACTTGAGCCAGCACTAAAGAAAACATGTCCACCCCATATCTTCCCAAAAGTTTCAGCTACTTGCAGGGAAAGATGCGTTTCTTGAAGAAACATATTTCTTACATTTAAGAAGAGAAATAACTTTCCTTCTTTTTACGGGGTGCCCCAACCCTTTCACATTCCACATGGAGAGAGACAATCCACTCATACTAACATCTGACATTTTGACATATTAGACAAAATTTTGTTTGTCAAAACTAAAATTATATCATTACATGTTAGTGCAATAATCAAACCCCAAACTAAGCAAACAGGAAAAAGAAAAAATGTGTGCATTAACCCTGCACATGACAGTGCCAACCGATGTCCATTCCTCTAAACTCAAACAGTCCATGTACACCGACGAGAGTCCCTGCGACAACTTTGCCTTCAGATTGCTCAAATCCAGTGTTTCTTAACAAATTTTGTAAAACAAAACTACACAACAGAAGATAATCTATAAAACAAACTCCAGCCAATAGGCAGGATAAACACAAAGAACGTGTAAATTCATCCACATAACTGTCCCGAAGGTGTGTTCCTTCACAAAACAAACTCCAGCCTCTAGCGGAACCAGCACACACACACACACACACACACAAAAAAAAAAAAAAAAAAAGGTGTCAGTTTTTATTTATCCTCTAGAGGCCGCTGTTATACTGTTGAACAAAGTCATTCCAATCGTAGAATTGAGCTAGGAGGAATCAAAGAAAAACCTATCTGCAACTATTGCCATTTATTTTTGTCAATAACCAATAGTATCAACTACAGATTTCAGCACAGATTTCAGAAATTAACTGACTCTGCTCAGGAAAAATCGTCTTCCACCACCTTCAGCTTTTACTTCCACGAGGCAAAGTGTAGTTTTTGGCTGGACCCAGTATGCATCACCATCGGTTGGATTGTACCTTGACGAAAGGAGGGGTCAAGTGTCTCACCAACTGAAAATACTAGCATTCTGACTGTAGGCCCTATCCACCAAAGTGAGCCTTGTGTATATATACCAGCAATTTAATTTAATTGCCCAATTGTCACACATTATACATACAGTGAAATTATTTATTTTTCACATATCCCAGCTATGCTGGGATCAGAGTGCAGGGTCAGCCATGATTCGGCACCCCTGGAGCAGATAGGATCAAGGGCCTTGCTCAAGGGCCACACAGTGGTGTCTTGGCGGTGCTGGGGCTTGAACCCCCAACCTTCTGGTCAGTAATCCAGAGCCTTAACCGCTGAGCCACCACTGCCCAATCTATCTCAATATGTCCAAATATCAGCCCAATAATCAGCTATTTACTTTTGTATAATCACAAACAACTTTGTAATTCTTTTTATAATTGGAATACCATTTTGAATCAATGGTGAAGAAAAGTAATCCTTTTACCAACAGACCCAAATCCTGAAGTTCCTAGCTGAAGTTATCCCATTTTAGAGCCTGTCTAATTTGGCTAGCTTCTACCAAGAGACAGAATTATTTGCACCAAATACCGTAGAATTTCAATGGACGCATGGGACTTACATGGCAAAAGATGTGGGGAGTGTTTTCTTCTCCCTTTTAAAAATTAATAAGCCTATTTTTTGTACTATCTATTCTCTCTATGCACTATTACATGGTTATTTGTTTTTTTTTTTTGCTGCTGTACACCACCCGATCTGAACAGACCTGCAATTGGGTGGTGTACTATTGAAGATTCTAAATTATTTGGCACTTTCAAACATTACACAAGGTAAACTATAGATCTTTTTTCTCATATAGGCTATGTGGCGATAATTGCTCAGAAATCGAGCCCAGCTTGCCCAGGATATATGTGTGGCTGATGGATTTCTTCTAATTTCTGCTGGGAGTCCTTCAAACACTAGTGCACAAAGAGGTCCTTAATGTAGATCGGTACTTCCTAAAAAGAAAATGAGAAAATCAGCCATGCTATAATGAATCAACCTCCCTGCACTAAAAGGAAAACATTGAGTTCCCATAGAATTAAAAGTCTAAAATATACAATTGAGAGTATTTTGATTAATTCAAATGGACTGCTTCCTGCCAGCTGCAAGATCTGTGATGGTATGATCTTATTTTAAGTCAAATGAACATGCTGGTTTAAGGCTTGAAGATGAAACTCTCTTCTACTTTGGCTTTTGTTCGCTGCTGTGAGACGTCTATACCAAAGTTGCCATAAATTTTGCCAAAGACAGTAATGCTAACTGAAAGAGGTGGTGGTGGCGTAGTGGCTAGAGCACAGGGCTGCTAATCAGAAGGTCGCTGGTTTGAACCCCATGGCCACCACCATTGTGCCCTTGAGCAAGGCACTTAACTCCAGGTTGCTCCAGGCAGATGGGCTTTGGATAAAAGCGTCTGCCAAATGCATAAATGAAAGTGAAATCTGTACATCGATTTCGAAGATCCCTTCTTGTTTTCCTCTATCAAAACAACAAATTGTTTCTAAACTTTGTCTTTGCGATAAGAACAGCAGATGTTTGAAAGGCATTTAGCTAGTGAATGAAATTGCTCCTAAATTTTCACATTGTACCTTGTTGATACAATTTGTCTGACATAATTGACTGTAAAGAGATTGGGAATGAACAATCTTTACTTCTGATCCAGTGTGAATTCTTGTTTTTTTATTAACATTATATTTTAATTTAACAAAGTCAAATTGAGGATTGTTTGTAGTTACAAAGATAAACCAACAGGCGGAGTACTCCACCTCTCAATCGAGCTATGATAGTTCCTTTGTCCTGTATTTCAGCAATTACTTTGTCTTATTTCGCTGAGCAAAATTTATATTCAGGATATGCTTGAAAGCCATTTCTCTAAATTTGTCATACAAAATATTTCAGCTGTGCATTTCAACCTCTTGATGTTTTTTTGTGTTTGAGCATTTTGTCTTGATGTAATCTAAGAAAAGGTGTCAAGCTGTGTGCAAACAAATGCCTCTCTGGTAAAGGGCAATAAACCACTCGTTGTTGTTTTTGTTGTTGTTTATACTTGTGAATGCAGTGGAATGAAACTTGCAATTGTGTCATGTCCAGAAATAGCACATTAAATGTGCATAAATTACTTGTCTCTTGATATTGTGATTGTAATGTACTTGTCATAATAAGCCATTTTGCCCTTTCAGTCCAACAAATGGCTAATATAGGAGTAGATAGCTCAAATCTGCTCACATTGTCACTTTTAAATTAATTCCAGATATACATACTTCAGTTGTCCTTACACTCCAGAATCAGAATCAGAATGAGTTTATTGCCAAGTATGCTTACAAGACATTTGTCTTGGTGACAGAAGCTTCCAGTGCGCAAACAATACAACAATTTAAAAAAAAAAATAGAATAAAAAGAAAAAAGAAAATAAGCAGATACTTAAAAGCCTATGATTGAACCATTATTGCAGTGATTAATAAGTTTCAGCTGGCAACAAATCTTCCAACCCTAACTGATGCAGTGTTTAGCTTCTCATTTCTTATACAACCATGTCGGAATACGTATCATGTGGTCTTAGAAAAGATGTTACTGTGTTTCAAATGGGGCAAATTATTGGCCTGCATAAATCAAAGAAAACGTTTTTGAAATAAAAGGTGATTGCTGAAATCACTGGACCTGGGTTAAGAACTGTCCAACGCATTATTAAAACCTGAAAAGATAGTGGTGAACCGTCAGCTTCGCATTAGAAATGTAGTCTAAAAAAATCTTGAATGATCGTGATTGGAGATCGCTAAAACGCTTGAAGTCACCTCATAAAATATTAAGAGCAGAACTCACAACTATGTTTAATAATCAAAGTAAGAGTATTTCCACACACACAATGCGACAAGAACTTACAGAATTGGGACTAAACAGCTGTGTGGCCACAAAAAAGACACTTGTTAGTGAGGCTAAATACTTTCATTTGATAGATAAAGATTGGACTGTGGAGCAATGGGAAAAGGCAATGTGGTCTGATGAGTCCAGGTTTCCCTATTCCAAAGCGATAGGCGCATCGGGGTAAGAAGGGAAGTGCATGACACAATGCACCTGGCATGCATTATGCCCGCTGAACAAGCCTTTGGAGCAAGTGTTATGATCTGGGGTTGTTTCAATTGGTCAGGTCTAGTCTCAGCAATGTTATGCGGCAATAAAATTAAGTCAGCTGACTACCTGAATGTACTGAATGAGCAGGTTATCCCATCAATAGATTTTTTTTTCTTCCCTGACTGCATGGGCATATTCCAGGACGACAATGCCCAGATTAATCGTGCTCAAATTGTGAAATGGTGGTTCAGGGTGCATGAGGAATCATTTGCACACATGAAATGGCCACCACAGAGTCCTGACCTTAACTCAATTGAAATCCTTTGGGATGTACTGGAGAAGACTTGGAGTAGTTCAACTCTTCCGTATTCAATACAAGATCTTGGTGAAAAATGTATGCAACTCTGAATGGAAATAAATGTTGTGACATTTGTTGTGACAAACAATGACACGACGAATGCACAACATTATCAAAGCTAAAGGTGGTCCAATGTAAAATTAGAGTCTGCAACTTTTTTTTTGGCCTGGCGGTGTATAAAAGCTTGTGTTCAGTGTGAAGAACAAGCCTATTTCAATGCTATTAATCCTATTTTCTGGGTCTTTTTTGACCTGAACAGAAAAGTTTTGGGGAATTTTCTCAGCAAGAAAAGAAAAACATTGGAGGCACACACTGGAACCGCAGGGTAAGAGAGAGAGAGGGGGAGGGTAAAAGGTAGAAGGAGAGCCTGTGGGTGTTTCTCTGGCTCTTCTCTCTAGCCAAACCAGCTGACTATGTATCCATGTAAACACTGGCAACATGCTTTCTGTTAGAAAAGCCCTTACCCATTGTGACGTGTGCCATAGACATGCACAGAATCATGTCTGTTTTCAGCTAAATAAATATTCCTGGCATGCAGGTTTACAATTTACCCAACATGCTTTCAGGGTTGTATTCCCCTCTCACGTGTAGAGGGCTGTCAGAATTGTCCTGGTGTGGATTCTGTTTGACTTGGGCTCACCCAAACAGATAGCACTATTTTGAGCAGGGCACAACACTACGGCTTTGCAGGAACATGGTGCCAAGTGGAAAACACTCAGTGTGGGGATTGCACCGCCAGCATATTCACAAATCTATTATCAGCATGAGTTGTAACCTTGACTAACTCACAAGGGGTTGTATATACACAGAGACACACACACACACACACACACACTAGAAGGCAAAGTCTCCAACATGATTTCATTGTAAACAATTTATGTCACAATACTATCTGTTGTTTTTATCTCACACATTTCCTCTCCTTCCCCCACCACTGTTTGTCTTTGTCAGTCTTTGTCTCTCAGCTCTGTGTTGTGTTCATAAGCAGTAGTGAAGTCATTCATGTTGTAATGCTATACTCTCTTCTTGTTTAGTTTCATAGAGAAACATGCCAAACACGTCAGGTCTGAAAGTGCTGCCAACCCTTCACTTGTTTCATACGGTGAAATAGTATTAAAAAATGATACAATGGAAAGAGTGCCAGTTCCTGTCAGTGGAAGAATGATCGCTTTGCTGTTAGTGTTTAAACAGAAGCAGCCATAATTTGAATACTAGACTGTGACACACAATTAATGTTTTGCAGCCATATGAAAAGCCATATGACCTTTAATGTTTGTTTTTTAACCAGATAGCTGATATACAGTACATGGGCTGCCATAAAACACAAAATCTTCAAGACAAAATGGTATAAAAACTGATAAATGTTGGTTGTGCTTGCAATGGTTTGTGGCCATCTGTAGCCATAATAAATGAATTGTATTGACAGGGATAAATCAAACATCACAATTCAGGCAATGCAAATTCCAGTGAATTCTAGCAAATGTGGTTTGCTATATTGTCATTACTCAACCAAAGGGGAAGTTGGCATGCTCTCCTCATGACAAAGATCTTCATCATCTTGGATACAAGTACTGGGAGTCGATTCTGAGGCATTTGGAACCACTCATTGGTATGACATGATCTCTTGTCATTCATTCTATTAATCATCAATAGTGTGAAGCATGCTTTATATTGTACTGTTTATTGTCAGATTCCAAGTTGCCTCCTGTTATTTCTTAAGAATACAAAATAGTCTGGAATCATAGCTAAGAAATGTTTCCATTGATTCAGAAAAACTGGAATCAGCGTTAATTCCAAAATATAAATGTGGCAGGGCGGAGGGCGGGGCCGGGTCGTGATTCCCTTATTAGGCTAATCAAGCCTCCGAAAGGGATAAAGGCCGACTGCGATGGTGCGTCATGTGTGTGTTTTTTCCTTTGCTTTAAGTTTATCATTAAAATATTATTTACATTGTCAAGCCGGTTCTCGCCAGTCTAAATGCTTTCCACTGGTGCCGAAATCCGGAAAGGAGGCGAGAACCTTGACAATATAAATTATATTTTAATGGCAAACTTAAAGAAAAGACTAAACACACACATGATGGACATGTCCGTAAAAGATCTCTCTCTCTCCCGCACCATCCTCCGCAGTTGGCCCTTTATCCCTCTCAGAGGCTTGATTAGCCTAATAAGGGACCGGGTGTAGACTCACGACCCGTCCCCGCCCTCTGCCCTGCCACAATAAGTAATTGGACATCACTAAATACAAGGAGAAATAGGAGAATCACTGTAGTTTAGAAAAGTAGAAAAGGGATTTTGGGAGAAACCATTATTATTTATGGATTTTATTTTATTTTCTAAAATGTCCAGTTGATGGATAACTTATAAGTTATATGATTATTCTGGTGTTGTAATGTATTGTAATTAATTTCCACAAGTCAAACAATGTATTGTAAAATGTAAAATCAGGAACATTTTGATACAGATGAAGCACTTAAAATTGTATGCATCATATTGAACATTTCACTTCTTATCTGCAACATTTCTTTAAATTAAACATAATGGAATATGCATCTTGTTGCTATATTTCTACACAATGCATTTTTTTCAGACAGGACATGGTAATTGTTGAGTGGGACAGGATGTGTTTGTTTCAGCTAATTAAATGCTTCAAAATTCCACATCCTGTATCTGGCCTTTTCTACTTTTTCTTTAGTTTCTTTTTTTGAAAGTTTTGAAATTCAATAATTGTTTTCATAAAAGGCAGAATTCTAAAACTAACATTTACAGCAGATGAACAGTTACTTAATGTGCTTAATCTGTAGATATCAAAATGTTAGCAAACTCTTATTTGTATTGGCTAGTGATCATTGTGAGTCACTATCTCATTGCAATATGTTCCATATTCAGACTGTGTGAGGCTGAACAGAATGTTGTGAATATTGTGAAATTCTTTTTCCATCCTGCTGCACCAGGCTGTGTGATTTGCTTGGGTGTGAAGGCGAGCTACTCTAATACAATCTGAACTCAATTAGCAGTGACAGTGGATTGACCTTTGTAATTTAATAACTCTTTTATTAATTATAATGCTGAGGAAGTGTTAGTCTTATTCCAGTTCAGAACTTGTGATAGCACCACAGCAAGAATCTTTCATTTATAATATCAAAAAAGACTTGCAAGCTTCAAAACATTTTCTAAGGGCCTAGATGGAGAAGACTTGGGCTACGCAACACGTAAAGCATGTTGCATCTTAGTGCTTAAAAGCAAGCCCATCCTTTTTGGATGACCTACATTTTAGAACTCCACCTATCTCAGCACAAGTCATTCAGTTTAAACATGTTAAAACAACACATATTGGTTCCCACTTTTTCAAAGTTCTGCCCGTGTCGCCACTGGTTTTTCATCAGCAGCCCAAAGTGTATAGCAAGTCTGTCACCTAGCCCTCCACATAGATTGCGTGTTTGCTCGCCCTGTTTTCCCTCACTCTTTCACACACACAAACTGTCTCCCTTACATGGCCTCACTACCCTCGAAAGATTCTTTCGGTCTCTGAGTTCATACCACTCATACCACCCATCAGAAGAAGCTCTGCTTGGCTGAAAACACAAGCTAAGTTGATGATGCTAAAAAGATGTTCAGAAGATATTTACTGACATCTAAGACTGGAAAGTTTGATGACTTCAGGTCTGATTAAAAAATTGCTTTATTTAAATATGATGTGATATTTTCTCAGCTCCATTTTAAAAGAAAAATCTGTCTGGAAAGCAATCGAGTTAGATTAGATGTAAGTCCTTCACAACTGTGAAGATCTCCAAATTTGTTCATCTGATTTTGAAAGGTCCTCATTAAATATCTTTTCACTTAATTGTGGAGTTGCCATCATAACAAGAACTGACACCCCTCAGAGCAACCAATAAGCTTTGTTCATTTGCAATTCAACATTAATTGCTGCACACTGATTATAAAAGTGATCAAAAGAGCAGAATAATGCAGTGTATTAAAGTTTAATATGCAGGTTTTTCTCAAACCTCTTTTCTCTGAATAAATGCTTTTTAAGTGTATATACATATATATATATACATATATACATATACACATATTCACATATACACACGTACACACATACACACATACACACATATACACACATATATATATACATATACACATATACACACATACACACATACATACATATACACACATACACACATACATACATATACACACATATATATATACATATACACATATACACACATACATACATATACACACATACATACATATACACACATATACACATATACACACACATATATATACATATACACATATACACACATATACACACATATATATATATACATATACACATATACACACATACACACACACACACACACACACACACACACACATACATACATATACATACATACATATACATACATATACACACATATATATATACATATACACATATACACACATACACACATACATACATATACACACATACATACATATACACACATATATATACATATACACATATACACACATATACACACATATATATATATACATATACACATATACACACATACACACATACACACATACACATATATATATATATATATATATATATATATATATATACACACATACACACACACACACACACACACACACACACACACACACACACACACACACACACACATACATACATACATATACATACATATATATATATATATATATATATATATATATATGCCTAATTTGTCTCCCCTTTACAGGGATGGTTCACCCAAAAATGAAAGTTCTTTTATCATTAACACATTCATGCCATCCCAGATGTGTATATTTTTTTCTGCTGAACAGAAGCAATGATTTTTAGAAGTAAAAAAAAATCTCCGCTCTTTAGGTTCATTCAATGCAAGTGAATGGTGCTTATTCATATTCTTCATGCATATCACCACCTATTAGGTATAAATCAAAGGTGGATTTATAGTAAATAAAAAAAAGACTTAAATATCGATCTGTTTCTCACCCACAACTATCATATCACTTCAGAAGACATTGATTTAACCACAGGAATATTATGGATTACTTTTATGCTGCCTATATGTGCTTTTTGGAGCTTTAAAGTTCTGGGCACCATTCACTTGCATTAAATGGACCTATAGAGCTGAGATATTTTTCTACAAATTTTGTGTGTGCTCTGCAGAAGAAAGAAAGTCATACATGTCTGGGATGGCATGAGTGAGAGTAAATGATGAGAGAACTTTTATTTTTGGAGTTCTTTAAGCCAGTTTGTTTTTGCTATAAAAACAGGAGCCTGTTTCTTCTCAGCTTCCACACTGTTTTTCTGTTTGTAGCTTGTGCTAAACTGAGAAATAGTACTCATTCACACCAAGTAAAGAACTTTGCCTTTTCTCTTTGAATGTGACTCCCACCACACCCATTCCAAAAGATGAAAAAAATCACTGAAAAATCACTATTCTGAAATTTTAATTATAAATGTATTACCAGATGTTGCAATTAAAAAAAGAGCATGTGCTTCCGCAATCAAAGTTGTTTTGTTGTTGTTGTTGTTGAAATGTGTTTAGTGCAGGATTAGGATGTAGAAGACAATATTTTACAGTTAATGTCCAATCAGTTAGAATCAAATCAGTGAGAAACTTGCCGTTTGTACTATTAAACATAATGACTGAACATCCTTTGTGTATCTTTACATAAATAGTCAAATGAAATAGGATTAACACAAATGCGCGCAGCGTGTGTGTGTGTTTATTATCAGTTCAAAATGGAATAAATAATTATGTGCATCTAATTTTAGTTTTATGATTATCACCCATTTCCATGAATTTATTTTATGTATTTAATGTTTTTTGTGAGGGGGGGATGTTGTAGGAAAATCAAATGTCTTACCTGCCTTAACTGTACAACAAATAACAGACAAAGAAACAGGATATTTCTGTCTTTTTCACAGAATATCTGAAACTCTGAGAAAGAGGGAGGGACTGATCAAGCCTTTTGTCTGCTCAGCTCTGCTATCCCAGACAAACCCACCAAACCATGTCACATCTCCCCTATGAGGACACACAATTAGGACGTTTATCCTTCCCAATGAAAAGCTGCTGAACATTTCAATCCGTTCTCACTAAGTGTTTTGGTTATTATCTTAGAAAACACAATGAGTTAACAAGACAGAAATGTATATAAAGGTTAGTGTAGCTGCAACAAAGAGATGCAGCATACTCATAGGCTCCGCCCTGGAATTCTTTCAGAGAAAGCTGTTCACTGAGGTTTACCGAGTTCATTTAGTTCAGTGAAACCCAAGCGTCTGTGTGCGCACGTGATGCGGTTGTGACAACTGTCGTTTAATAAAGGCATAAAAAAATGGTTTTCGTAAAGAATGTGATAGGCATATATATATATGCCTACTGTTTATATTATATAGACGACTAGGATAGATTACTGTAGTATTAGTATTACTAGGTTGTCTCATGAATGTTTATGTAGGTTTTCCTTTTTTTCTTTATGACTAGTTTTGTCTAATTTCCTCACCACACAGGCGTTGGCTCACGAATTTCCAGTGTTTTTCTGCGCTCGTCTGCGCATGCCACACTGCTGGCAAAGCGAGCCAGACGCGTGCGAGGATCTCACGATTCCGCTCTTTGCCGCGCCGACCTTTCCCCCAGTTCTCGAGCAATGGGTTCACCGGGTTTACACTGACACCGCTGACTCCTCAGTAACGCCCCCCAACAGCCACGCACCCCGTTTCCGCCAATCGCAGAGCGATCACGTACTGATCACGCGCTGTCTGCATCCTCATTGGTCCATTCCCGCTACACCTTTGTTTTTGATTGGTAACATGTTACCACCCGCCAGAGCGCTTTGAATTTTGTTTCTGTTTTTTTTTCTCTCTCTTCTGTTTCATTTTTTTTGTTTGTTTTTTTTTTGCGCCCCTGATTCACTCAGCTGAGGTCGGACCTTGCTGTAAAAAAGTGGATAGATTATATGCCCAGGGTTTGCTGAACGGTCGTATTACAACTCTCTTCCCGTTGCTGACTTTTGGCATTGCTCTTTAGAGATTTACGCATGCTCAATTTTGCATCTGACTACCAACGGGTAAGTTTGTTTTCATTGACATAGTAGTTTATGAATTGCGACTAATATAAATTTGCTAATTTAGCAACTAATGACGTACGCTCTTGATATTCTAAAGTTGCACCACATTGCAGCCTACATATTTTCCATGCACATTGTTAGTTATATATAATTATACATAACTGTTGACTTAATTGGCTATTACACTTTACAAAGCAGCTACTGACACTCTTGCATGGAGCCCCGTCCTCTGTGTAAAATCGTATATATTTTTTTATTAATTATTATTAATTTAATTGTAAATAGTTATTTGCCGCAATCATTGTGCATCATGTCTCATTGGCATTGAACTGCAGTGCTCTTTATGTTTCAAACTATTGTCATCGTTTTCTACGTGCTCGCGTTCTTATTTGCCCCCTTAACAAATGCCAGTTTCATGTTTTGGCGAAACATAATTGCTTCTCCTTAATGTATACATCTTATGTGATTGTGCCATTATGTTATAAACATTATCTGTGTTCTAACAACGTTATGCGTTCTTTACATTGTATTTTGCTTGGTGTAGCTGACCTATGCGCGAGTGTCCCTTATGACAAAAACAGTAACCTTAATGGAATATGTCTTGATGTGGTTTACCACCCATACTCTTTGTATGGCACACTCACATGGCACTTTGGTTGGGTGCACGTCATTTTAAAATCTATATTTGGCGATGGGAGGTTCCCAACAGCTCTGTGCAAGGGGCTGGGTGGGTGTAGTCGCCCAACAGTGGGGCCTCTTCCTTAACTCATGAATGGCAGCAGCAATTAACAGTTCAGCACTCATCATATGTTTCATATGTTTGGCAAACAGTGCTAAGCCGTTCATTTGTATTACCATTTCTCCACGTTTATCGCATGTTAAACAATTGCTTTGAGTACGCCTTTTTTTTTTTTTTTTTTTTTTTTTTTTTTTTACAATGGCTCTTGATGCCTCTTCAAAGTGAATGAGATGTTATTGTGGTCATAACAGACTATTTCAGCAGCCAGTTTACCAATTTGGCATTATACATGTGCTTTATATCACCTTTTTATATTCCACAGTCCAGTCTAGTGGACATGATGGAGAAAAACAGGCATGACAGTGAGAAGTCCTGCTCCTCCATTCTAGAATACAATGACCTGGAGGCTGCAGAGGCTTTGGTATGCATGAGCTCTTGGGTCCAGAGAACTCAAAAACCTCGCCCACTAACACCCACCTCAGACTCCTGTGATTCGCTCGCCTTGCAGCCTGAAGTCATCGAGTCCTCTAAAGACCTGGCCTCTCTCTCATCACTGGTGAATGACTGAATAAAAAAATTACTGGCTTGTGTTTGATGTTTGATACTGTATCCTCATTGCAATAGAGTGCAACATTTGGGTTCTGGAAGTAGAAATCCCATTCATTTTCTTCATAGGCAAATTGAAACCTTTAAAGACTGACCAACTGTTAATCACTCGGGTTGTTCATAGATGGTATATGCCTCTGTTGAATCCATCTATCCGAGTTAACTCAAGTTCATTGTTTAAAAATGATTTAATATTGTAAGTCACACTGTGAATGATGCAATTGAGTCGGTCTCCCAACACACTCCGACTACTGTGATTTGCAAATATCTGATAATTAAAAAAAATAAAAAATACATATATTGGTTCTAAACTTAATATCAACAAATTTAAATCAATAGTTTTATATTTTTAAATTTGATTATACCACTCGCAATGCTTCATGGGATTGTACTCTAGTTTGTGCCCTTATGAAAGATGGTAAATATACAGTCATATACTTTGCCTTTTTGTCTGATTTTCAAATATTGGGATTCACTTTGGAATTGGTTGGTTTGTTTCATCGCATAGAACTCTTACAAAGAATTTAATGAAATCCCTAATGACGAAATTAATGGGACAAATACTTTCAGAACCAAGATGGCTGAAAAAGTGGGTGAATGAACCTGTGCAAATAAATAAATAATTTAAATCAAAGAAGTCTTTGAGTGTTGGCGATTCCATGGAAGTGTAAGCTGTAATACATTTTTTGAAAGGGAAATTGTAGAGTTACTCAAGCCAGTTTTCTTCTCTCCAACCAGTGCATGACCCCTCCCCATAGCCCGAGCTTCGCAGAAACTTCGGGCACAGCGATTCTCAGTACCTCAGTGGCAGGCTCAGCTATCAAACCAGTCTTGTCACAGTCCAGATTATGTCCAGTCTTGACCAACAGGGCGACATGTCATATCAGTCTGCATCCCAGTACCACAGTCCTGCTGAACCCATCTCCACCCCAAACCACAGAACAGCCCTCACTCCGCAGAGCCACCAGTGTTATACGACACACCGCAGACAGTTCCATGGACCACAACTTTCCATCACTGACCACAGGGCAGGAGAATCAATGTTCTTCAGAAATCCCCCTACAACTCACAGAGCCCTGGTCCAAACCTACAGCAGAACTGCAAAGCTGCAATAGATCATGTAACACTGCAGATACTGAGAGAACTGCCACCTCCCCTGACTCCACCAGCCCTGTTATCCCCACAACACAGTCTGCCTCTCAGGCCATTCCACAATCCCCCATAACCAGCCCCCCGGTGCTCTGTCAAGTTTTTCCTGTTAATGGGCAGACTGGAATCATCTCCGCATTTGTTCAGACCCCGGTTCAGATGCAGGCCTCAGGGTCAAAGCCTATTCTTCCACAGACTGCACCCCTCTCTCAACCTCTTCTGGTGAGCTCACCTGTGGCACAGGGCACTGTGATGTTTGTAGTCCCCCAGTCCCATGTGTCTCAGACCTCCACCTGCCAACAGAGTGTTGTTACCCTTGGGAACACTAAGCTCTTGCCGCTGGCCCCTGCACCAGTCTACATACCCTCAGGTCAGAGTGGGGGAGTGACACAGTCTGACTTCTCTCGCAGGCGGAATTATGTCTGCAACTTCCAAGGATGTAAGAAGACTTACTTTAAAAGTTCCCACCTGAAGGCTCATCTAAGAACACATACAGGTTTGTATTCATTTGGCTGGTAACTTATCACAAAATTATCTGCAAAGGTAACTTATGCATCTAGCAAGCTTTTTTTTATGGTGTAGGATGTACCCATAAACATGTTTGCTTCCCTTAATTAACAAATATTTGGACTAAAACCTTTCTTCTGCATCTCAGGTGAGAAACCTTTCAGTTGCCATTGGGAAGGTTGTGACAAAAAGTTTGCCCGTTCCGACGAACTCTCCAGACACCGTCGGACACACACAGGTGAAAAGAAGTTTGTTTGTCCTGTGTGTGAGCGCCGGTTCATGAGAAGTGACCACTTGACCAAGCACGCTCGACGTCATATGACAACCAAGAGGTCCACAGCATGGCCAAATGAAGTTCGTGATATCAACAAAATGGCCTCTTCCCAACCACCATCTTCCCTGCCCCTTAGTGTACTACTTCCCTCCTCAAACTAGGTTGACACTCGGACCACTCACCTCAGGACAACACCCCACTGACCATTTTACTGGGGAAATACAAGAAAACCAAGGCTGCTACACATTCATGTACATAAAACAAAGTGACATTGCACTGGATTTTTTTATTTTAATCATGGTTGTTTGTAAGGAATTATTGTTTACTTTTATATAAGTTATGTCTCCCAATATGTATTTACTCCCTTTGCCAAAGGCTTTGCATCAGTTCATCTGTTACTTACTCTTGACTGTTGTATATAATTTGTATATAAATATCACTATCTATATGAATGTAATGTGTATTCAAACTTGCATTTATTGTTGATATATGAATAAATGTTATTGATGTTACTTCTGTTAATTGGACAGTATTCCTGTATGTGATACTACCTGCAATATTCCATATAATTTAATAATAAACATTTGTAGAAATAATTACAAATATAATTTGTTTGTTGAGATTTTTTATAAGCCTAAAACATTAAAGCTAATATGTATATAATTTAACACTCATAATGTATTTCCCTCTGGCTAGGAAGTAAAAAAGACAATTGAAAACAATTGACTGAATAGCTCAAGCTAATATCAATTAGAAAAAAGTTAAAAAGAGATGACATTTACTAAAATGCGATGTGTTACACAACCTGTATAACGTCAAGATTTAAAACAGACAATAGAAACATTACACAACCATGCACTGACGTGACGACACCGTTACACAACAGTAGCTCAATGCAAATTCTCAATATGGTCACCCCACAGTACCCAGTAACGAACCTCCTCCAATCACATTGCGCATTTGTGGAGCGGTTAGGGGGCGCGACCAATCGCTGAGGGTGACGAGTTGTAAATATGGCAATAGCAGCATGAGTGACAAGTCATGTCTCCGCCCATTTGCCTTACTGACCGATATTTTGAAACGGAAAAGGGAAACAGAGTAGAAATAAACAAAACCACTGCCAATGCAAATGACAGCGTTCGTTGTAATGACGATTAATTAAATACATTTCATATGATACAGTTTGAAAATGTGGAAAACTGGACAAATGCTCATTGCATGAACAAAGGTTAGTTGATTGTTAAAATATTACAATTAAACACTATTTGCTGTCGAATTAGACTAAACGTTTTCAGATATACACCGTGGACTCGTAATATCTTATAGAAACTGTACAAAGAAAACATTCATCAAAATGATTTTCGACCTTTCTTTGTTACGACATCATATCCTTTTACGTTGCATCCTTATATAAGTCTGCTTGCTTTCTCTTCCCTCCGCCCAAATGTAGAGCTTAAATGGTCTTTGGCATTTCCTTAATGCAAATTGTATTGGAATTCTTTCTCTCTAAAATGTTCACAAGAAAAGTGCCCGATCACTACCTGAAAGTGTATTCTGTAAAACGACGGAAGAACGTTTACATAATTTATGTACGAAGATAACACATACTATAATTTAAAGATAAATTCCTCTATTTTTTTTTGTTGTCGTTGTTATAACCATGCCATTGAACACATCTCGTATATTTTTAGCATTGTAAATACTTTATTCATAAGAACACATTTCTTCATTCTTCATCCTGATTTGAAATCTTTCTAGTTAAAATATTCTGTATTATTTAATCTCTTAAACTTCTAAATAATAGCAAGGGGAAAAAAAAACGTTTTAAAGTGTTATGATAATTTTTTTTTTACATTTATTATTATACATGTATACTATTCATAAATATTTGTTCTATATTTTCCAAGTGCAATGCTTTCTGTTTTTACTGTATTGTGAAAAAAGGAAAAAGCCTGCCTTAACGTGGAACAACTGTTATGTTAAAATGTACGTTAATCATCGCGTTTTACCTACTTTGCTTAAGTTGCAAACTCGTTTTACTAAAAAGGTCTCCCAAAGAGCAAGGGTTAAATCTGGTGAAGCCCGACCCCTGTTGTTTTATAATTAACATTACAGGTGGTTTCTCGATTCCCAAACTATATTAGAGGCTTATATCTTTTATGACAGGGCAGATGTTACGAACATCTGATGTTTAGTGGATAGTGGATAATGAATAGTGGATAGATTTTTGCTGTATTTTGTGCTTGTATTCACGTGCTATTTTCTACATTGCATTATCGTTTATCAACAGATAGTCACATAAAGCACACAGTTTAAGTAATCTGTGAGTTAAGTAAAACTGCAAGCTGCTGAATAAAACTCGAGAATTTGTACAACCGTTAAACTGTTACATAAAGGACGAATTCTTAACAACCAACATTTAAGTCTTCCTGCCGCTAGTCGGCGGCGTCTCTAAAGTATACAGTGTTTTTACACTCTACTTTGACCTCTTGGGCGTTTTTATTGTTCCTTCTCCCGCGTCCTGAAAATGTTTTTGTTGTTAAAAGGCAACTGATATGAAAGTATTTAGCGTGAAATGATATGTTTTGAGGTCATTGCATTGGATTTTTTGCTAATGTCGTTTATTTCACTAAGAAAAGCTACGAGCTGTCGTATTTGGTTCTGCTGATAGTTTGCTGTGGTTCGATTGTCAATAAAAAAAGCAAATGCTTTCTTTTGACATATAAACGCTCTTTTAATATACTAAAGTGAATGTTATGGTAATAAATGATGCCCAACATGATCTTTGTACGTGTGGACAAGAGAAACATCAACAATAACCACACAACATTTGGCGCCACGTCAAAGAGATGAATTTACGGAGGTATTAAATGCCGTGTTGTACGTTCATTATTTAAAATCTTTAAATAAAAAAAAAACATTTTCAGATGTCCTGTATGATAGTAAAGCTTGACAGATGATGGTTAAGTGTATTTTGAATGCTTATTCAAATCTGGCGCGAAACATTGGCTTCCTGTTAGTAGTTTTGTTTTTGAGGGGAAAAAAATGCTTGGTTTTGTGTATGCATTATAAATAGAGGCACAGATAAATTGACTCTTTTCCCCAAATGTAGTTGGGGTTTTCTTTTAATTTACATTGTTTATTGTTTCATGACATCTGTGTTAGCTACTCTATTATACTTCTATTCTTCTATACTACTGTCTTTTGTTACATGCTGCAGTGGTTCCAATGGCACTAGCCCTATATCTCATTGTTTTCTTTAAAACATTACTCCGCAAGTTTCGAAAAGAATTACAAATAAACCCGTTTTACAAATATACATTATACGGTCGCAATTATATAAAGGTTTTCTTGTGTGGGCTGTAAACATGAAGATACATTTATAAAGTAAATTGCGAATGAATGCGTTTAATAAAATATATTAAGAGGTAATATGAATATGTTACGTTTTATTCATAATCGCGCTTTTTTATGCAACATTCTTGTATAATAGCATGTTCAGGTTTTGTGTAACACTTTCCATCCCCCAACACGTTTGAATTTCCCGCGAGTTTAAAGTTCTCATGTGACGTATTCTAGAATTTTGATTGGTTCTTCTTACGCAAAAATTAAAAGGACCGAACGAAGCAGGGACTTTGCCGTTTCCTATTGGCTGCTGATATTTGAGCGCCAAGGTCGAATATAAAAAGAGTTACACCGGCATTTATATTCATTTTCTTCGCTTCAGCTGGACTGTGGTTTTTAGACTCCTGCATTTTCTTTTATTTATTTGTATCTTTGTTTTATACATAGTGTTTTTTATTTTAGCCAAGTCCTTACGACTAAATCTCGCTTATTATTTTTATATAACCTAATTCTTTAAATTTCACAATGCAGTCAACGCGATCTCCACTGAAAATCAAGAATGAAAACGTTCTTTATTCAAACATGACTGACATGTCCTTGGTAGACAAAGAAAACACGGTAAGTGAACGTTTTATGTGTTGTTTGGTAAAACGTATATACGTGTTATTTGTTTCAAAGGCGCATTCTGAAGTACTTTAGGATTGATCCCGCTTAAATTTGAATCGGTTACCACTACTATATTACAACTGTTGCTAACTAAATGCTAGGTCTTGCATAATTTGGTGAACATGCTCCCAATCGTGTAATTTTTCTTTTCTTTTTTTTTCTGATTCTTTGAACCTCAGCCACCCAGTCTGAACTCCACCAGAATCCTGGCGTCCAAAACGGCGCGCAAAATCTTTGACGACTCCGAGGTATGTTTGCTTTAACTTCGGTCGATTTCCGTTTCTTCAGGATTGGCGTCTATGTTGTATGTTTATTATATTCTAATGTAGATAACTAGGTATAAAACTCTCGACATTGCTGCTTCTAAATGGGTGGACTTAAAGCGCGCCAAGTTTGGCTAGCCCAGCATCACCATCTAGGCTTTTGTTTTCATGTTAAACTCATAGGAACTAATCATGACTTCATTTAAAAAAAAATTGTTGGAACGTGTCAGTAGTTTGAGATTGTGTAATGTGACCTTTTTTTTCTGTAGCAAGTCAAATTGAGGTGCACCATTCTTTGTTTATAGATGTGTTTTGTTCTAGGCGAGCTACTGAATGTTACAAAAGTTTTCCGTAGGAATCGTGATTTGAAGTGTTCCGGTATCGGTGTTGGTAATTATTATTATTTTTTACTTTAAGGAACCGACAAAAGCCAAGCAAGTGGATGTGGTGGAGGAGCCTCTTCTTAAGGATAACCCCCATCGCTTTGTAATTTTCCCAATTCAGTACCATGACATCTGGCAGATGTACAAGAAAGCAGAGGCCTCCTTCTGGACCGCTGAGGAGGTATAATTAAAATGTACTTTATTTAATTACTGATTATCTTGTACAACAGGTATGGGCAACTTTGAAGGTGGCTAGGGCAAACATTTTTTTTTTATTTTTTTTCCCTCTCTCTCCATTCTACCAAGGGGCCAGATTACAAATCCGCACTCTAAAATGTTCACCCCCTTTACTCAATTTCCTCATTGTGGGTAATCTATGCACAACTAATGCAATGTTCTTTTAATGATTTTGTTACCTGTAACAGTTTTATTGAACAATATTTATAAAAACTAATATAAATATGTAACTTGTGTTTTTACTAAAACATACCATTCACATGTACAAATTCTGATGTCACTCATACTGTAATGCCTCTTTGATCAGTGGTGTATGTGTGAATCAAATTGAAGTCTTTAATGACTGACTTTGTATCTAGGCAAACAAAAGACATGGGTTCCACCTGTGTACATTAACAATATTGAGCTGACAAGCTTGGGTGCAATTTTACCTCATAAATTATGAGCAAGTGAGATGGTTTATACTAAAATCCTAGAGTGATTGGCAGGTCTACCAAGAATAAGTGACCTCTTCTGGTCAATAGTTGTAATAACATAAATGCAGTCTTTACATGATCCCTATTTCAAAGAAATAAAATCAATCCTCCTGGCTTGTATGACAGGCAGTATTCAACAATACAGATGGGTGAAAAGATAAGCAAAGTATGTCCCTGATTGGGATCTATTGCTTTACTATCTTGGACAATATGGGAGCATATGCAACAAAGCTGCATGTACTTGTGAAAACATGCACATTGCAGAATTGAGAATTTTTTTATTTTTTTTTCCTTCCCTTCCAGGTTGACCTGTCTAAAGACCTTCAGCAGTGGGATTCTCTGAAAGATGATGAAAGATATTTCATCTCCCATGTTTTGGCTTTCTTTGCTGCAAGTGATGGCATTGTCAATGAAAACTTGGTGAGTTCAGAGTCAGTCTTTGACAAGCATGCATTTAATGGTTCAACCCAGTTCTTTAATGCACCGTTCTTCTGTGGTGCTCCAGGTGGAGCGTTTCACTCAGGAAGTCCAAGTGACCGAAGCCCGTTGCTTCTATGGTTTCCAGATTGCTATGGAAAACATCCACTCAGAAATGTACAGTCTGTTGATTAACACGTACATCAAAGATCCCAAAGAGAGGTGAGTTATTGGACTTGTTTTTTGGAGTTTTGAGAGCAATGATGAGATGCGCAGGGGTACGTACCTCAGCTGATAATGGGAGCTGAGTGTTGACTGCTCTGACATCAGTGGACATGTGGTCAGCTGATTGTATGGCGTCAGCACGAAATAGTCGCCTAAACTGAGCTCACTGAATGTGTTTCTAATGTGTACTTTAGTTATTAGGACACTGTCTTATGAAGTGCTCTTTCCTCATTAGGGAATATCTTTTCAATGCGATTGAGACTATGCCATGTGTAAAGAAGAAGGCTGACTGGGCGATCAACTGGATTGGAGATAAAAACGCACAATACGGTATGTTTTTACTCTTGCAGTTGTCATTTCAACGATAACAGCTGGTGCAAGTTGTAAGATTTTATATAACACACAGGGGAGAGAGTTGTGGCTTTTGCTGCTGTGGAAGGAATTTTCTTCTCTGGGTCTTTTGCTGCCATTTTCTGGCTTAAGAAGAGAGGACTCATGCCTGGACTCACCTTCTCCAATGAACTTATCAGCAGAGATGAGGTAACAATTTTAAGATGTACCCTATCACCGATAAATACTCTAAAATGTTGTTAGTTATTTTAATTTTTTTCTTATTCGACAGGGTCTTCATTGTGACTTTGCTTGCCTCATGTTCAAGCACTTGGTCAATAAGCCATCAGAAGAAACCGTAAAGAAAATAATCACAAATGCAGTTGAAATTGAACAGGTTTGTGCACCTGGCATATAACACAGTGTAGCATTTCTGTTTAGCTTAAAATAATAGTTCAACCAAGATGGAAATACTGTTATTCCCTCATGTTCTAAACATTTATGGCTTTCATTGAATGCAAGGGGGATTTGTGCTTTTTTTTTTTTTTTTTTTTTCCATTTTAAAAAAAAAAGGCAAGCTGAAAGTGAATTGTGACCGTGGCTGACCTTCTGCCTAAACATTTTCTTTTGTGTCCAGTGGAAGAAATTAGAATTTTTATTAATTTTTTTTTTTTTTTTTAGATATAAATATGAACCCCTCCCCACAATGACTAAAATTTTTATCTTGATGACTAGGAGTTTCTGACTGTGGCTCTGCCAGTGAAGTTGATTGGCATGAACTGTGACATGATGAAGAAGTACATTGAATTTGTGGCTGACCGACTATTACTGGAGCTGGGATTTGACAAGGTAGAATTTATCAAATGTGTATATATTGCCATTTTTACTAGGTACATTTGATTATAAACCAGTTTTATTCAGTGTGGGATAAGTTACTCAAATATTTATTTACTACTAACACATTACTTCTCATTGTAATTGGCATGCTGATTACCCCAATATTCATCACTTTCTTTTTTTCTGCATTATATGTATATAAGTGTACCATGTGTCAAATGGACTTTACAAATTATTTTAGAAATGGTGTAACCAAATAAATGCACTTAAAGAAACGGCATTGAGAGATTCAGAAACTTAATGATTTACAGTGCTAACATCACTGTTAATTTGGAAAAAGTGGACTTTGTTTTCTAAAAGCAGAGATGGAAACTTATGCTTTGTGTAGCTTAACTTGGTCATTTTACGCTTTGATAGTTGTATCCTTTTAAAAATGTCTTGTGTTCTGCGGAAGTAAGTCAAGAGTTAGAGAATATGTAAATGAGAATTATGTGAACCAATACATTAGAGAAATTGTCAGCTTAACCTGCATGGACTCTACATTTGCAGCTGTGACATTTCAGGCATTCTGTTATTTGTAGGCAAATTAGTTGGAATCCCTATTCCATGAGAGCATGTTATGCTGACTTCAAATCATTATGTGATTTTACTAGAGGAGCACAGATGCCACTTGCACTCTGCATTGTCTGACTTTTAACCGCTGGATTTTGAGGTGTCCTTAACCTTCCTGAATGTCTTTCTAGATCTACAAAGTGGAGAACCCTTTTGACTTTATGGAGAACATTTCTCTGGAGGGCAAGACAAACTTCTTTGAGAAGCGAGTTGGAGAATATCAGAGAATGGGAGTCATGTCTGGACCTACAGATAACACTTTCAGACTGGATGCTGATTTTTAAAACCTCAATTTTGAGTGCCTGAATAGACACTTCTAAAACCATAAACTTGCACTTTTCATCATCAGATAATATTCCAGATGAACACCAACAACCTCTTATATTACAGTTTACAAATTATTTTGTGTTTTTAGTGTACTTGAATTGCTTATTTTTAATAAACTAATTAAATTAGAAGTTCCCTCCTTACTGCTTATTTTTATCTTCTAGAATCTAATTGTCTTTGCAATTTATGTTGTCAGAATATTCAGTTGTGTGTTTGCCTGATTGTACTGGTTCATGCTGATGGCTTCAAGTTATGTACTGCAGCATTTTTAGCATTATGCACTTTTGCCATGCTTTGTGCATTTGAGCCAATTAATTCAAATGTGTTGGGGGGTAGTAAAGCCAAATTTGTATTTTATTTAGGTTCAGATCTAGTCTTGTCACCTTTAGGAATGTGTGGTATTGGGCCATAATAAAAAAACATGCTCCAGTATTATGTACTTGTTTAACCACCATTTTGGAAATTTAAAGTATTCTAGTCTGTAAATTCATTAAATGGCATTTAAGATATCCTCTGCTTCCTATGGTATAATAAATATTTATAATATAAATATTTGGTTTAACATTTGCTCTTGTGTGGAGTAAAACTTCCTTAAGCTATAGTGAGATCCTAGTTTTGGGGGGGGGGGGGGGGGTTTAGTACAGCGACTGGATTTTCTGCATGCACATCTGTAAGCAAGAACACATTGCAGATATGGAAACTTTCAAATTGCTCAATATATTAATAGTACTCCTTATCTTGGGTACTACTGGCATGAGCTGGGTGACCACCCATTCTCTCCTAAATGCTCTCTGAACATTACAATGCACTGTATGCATGGCACAGCATGAACTTCAGTTGCAGAAGCAGTCCTAAACCCTTAAATGGCAAGGTCTGAAAAATGCAATTGTCCAACACTCTAGGATTCAAATATATTTTCCTTCAAAATATTGCTTTTGCTTTCAATTTTACAGCTTTTATCTCTTATAAAGGCATAATTCCTCTGGAACACAAAATGTTGAGGAATTTTTGGGATTAGCTGTTTTGGTCACCATTTAATTTCATTGCATCTTTTTTTCATACATTGAAAGTGAATGGTAACTGAAGTTAATATTTTGCTTAACCGCTCCTTTAGTGTTCCAAGTAGGAGAGAAATCTTTAGGGAGTAAATAACAATTTTCATTTTTGGATTAACTAATCCTTTTAATAAACTGGAGCAAAAGATTTTAATTTTAAGACCTTTATAATCACTAAAATGTTTGCGCTTGTATTTACATTTGGCGATTGTCATTTTTATATTGAACGTAAACATTAAAACAACATTGTATTTTGTTGTTTCTTAGTTATGGCACATATATCTCTGACTTGCTAATTGATCTGTACTGCTATAAAAACAGTGCCAAATGTCAGAATTGTCCTGTCAGTGCCAGTATATGTATAGTGATTGAGTCAGTGACATGTATATCATGCAGAGGATCATTTATAAGAGTGTTTCTTATTAGCATACCTGTCAGCAGTCCATGATCCTGTCAGTCTTTCACTGACAACAGCTGCTTTATTTGCCATATCAACACACAATAGATCTTGTTAACATATCACTGAGACGTCTCAGTATTGCAATGTGGAATCTCGTACCTTGTTTAATGAGATAGGGAAACGAATAAACCATAAATTATTAGTTGATCTTAGACGCGGTATTCTGGAAATACCAGAAAATATTGCAGAAACTACCTAAACAAAGGGCCTGCAAACACCACCTTCAGCTCAGCTTTAGGGGAAGATCTCTGCATATTACAAAACTCCTTCACTCTGATAAACAAATTGTTCTCCATGCTATTAATTTTAAAAAAGCATTTGGGGCTAACAGTTGCTACACTCCAAATGGTGGTCTACTGGGAAGTGCAGCTGTCTGAAACAGGCAAATCCTGTGTCCCCTGCATGCCCTTTTAAGGAGAGAAGGCCTTTGTCTGATCATTACTGTAGACCCCCCCACCCCATTCAGCAGCTTTTCATAAATGATGCTAATAAATCACAGCCTAGTAAATAATGCCATAGTAGAATTATGACTCCAACGGGAAGACCCGAATTCCTTTTGCGTTTTGAGTTTATCTTTCCTTTACCTAACATTATTTGAAACTAATACATCCATATTGTTTCGGCAAACAGCACACAGCCCTACAAACACTGAAACTGAAAAAAAATAACATAAATTATTGTTTCTAGCATGGAGCCAAACCTGTCAGTCACAGGATAGATCATTCACTATAAAATGTAGTGAACTACAAGTGCTGCATATTATGACAGTGTTTTATTGCCACGTTAAAATAATATTTTTTAGAATACTTTATTAAATTACAAGAAAAGTTAATGTTTTGAGAATAATCTCATAATAGGCCTTATACTAGAATAAAGATTCAAGGATAAAGTCGTAATTATACAGGAATATAGTTGCAATGTTTTGAAAATAAGTCCATTATATGTCTTTTAAAGGAATAGAATCATAATGTTTTCAGAATAACCTCATGAAATGCCTTTTTACAATAATAAAGTATCGAGAATTAATTATTTTATTTTGATAATGCTAAGACTTTAGTCTTGCAATTTTGACTTGTTCTTTAAAAGATTACTACACCTTGCAATGTGATGACTTTTATTATCAAGACTTTATGACTTTATTTTCATAAAAGGCCTATTATGAGATTATTCTCAAAATATTATCAGTGTTAGGGATAGGGTTATCCTCAAAAGACTTTGGCACTATATGTGGCATTAGAACAACATCATCATTTTTACCTGATCTAACCCTTAAAAATGAGTTTTGTTGGTGTAACCTGTTGTCAGGTACATTCAAACTTATTAAATAAGTCTTACCAGTTCATTTAGATTGTACCACATGAAGCACATTTTTTGGCTAACATTTTTGTCAGTGTAGTCAAAGAGACCTGATTTCAGTCATAACTCATTATTGACAAATGTGTAGCAAATACATATTGGCTTTACACTGCAGTACAGTTGACAGTTTGTTACCTTTGCCTAAATTGTATCGCATTATTGCAAAGCAAAAGATTAACAATGACCTCATTTTGCATCATCAGAGCTATATAAAGATGCTGGTATCAGCCACAGTACATGAGGGTTCGAGGGAATCCTAAAGGATTGTGTTCTGTAGATATGCTATTAGGCTAGTGTGAAAAATGCCTAATAATAGCACATCCAATAGAGGCTTGAACTTTATGGTGTTCAAAAATGCACAAACATAATCCAACTTTAGCGTGACCGACTAAAGGGCCTATAAGAAACTCTAGAAATCCGAAACGAAAAGAGATAACTGAAGGTTAGAAAATGCTATCCCACTGATATCACAGTCTTTTTCAGTCAGCCTTAAGCTGTCAGGATCACAAATAGAACATTATCTTCTGTCCACCAAGCCTGAATAAACACAAAGATAGCATCATACCAAGGCAGGAGACACTTTCAGTGTTAAATGATCTGATGATGTTGAAGAAAAATTAATAATTTATTCATAAGAGAGGTTATGCACATTTTAACCTGTACACCAGTTTAACCCAAAGTGTCTGCATAGTATCAAAATACATTTGTTTCAAATGATTAATATATATTAGGCAGGTTTAAGTCTAAAATATAACTTATTTCAACAAAATCAACCTAAATACCAGGCAAAGTAGTTTTTTTTATGGCTGAGTTTGGGTAGAAATACAATCCAGACTCTTTAGAGGAAAAATGCTTTGTTTTCTTATAACGTTGAGTGAAAGAGATAACGGGTGAGGAGGTGACAAATAAGGAGATGGAGCTAAGCAACCAACACCGAGGAGCAGCAATGATGTTTAGCCAGGAGCACCTGTCACTCACCATGACCTTAAAAGGAGAGAACTGAGCCAATCAGAGAACAGCAGTCCTGGACAGCAGTTGAGAAGGGACACAGGCCTTTCTAACACCCCCACACCTCTCAGCTGTCTGGCATGCTTTGAGCCCCATCACATTCCAGGACCAGGGTCATTTGACAAAGGTAGCATTACTCAGTTTTGGGTCCTTAGTGTCATCTAGTGTTACATCTCCCTTCTTCTGATTCTCTGTGTAGTCTAACTAGATGTTATACTGTGACCTTCCACCCCACATATATCGGTTGATGGGTCTATGTCAAAGATCATGAAACGTTTGAGAAAGGAGAGATTTCTTGATTCCTTTCTGTGCATGTGATACCTAAAACCCTCAAATTAACATTTAAACACATGATATATCACAATTATCTGTTTTGTGTATGGAATGCCTAATCAATCACAAACTCATTATTGTGCATCTGCTATTTTCTACTTTTTCATAACATGCATAACTTCTCTGTTGAGTTGTTGTTAAGAATGGCATCATTTAAACAGATGAAAGGTTAACAAAACGTATGTCTTTGTCCACATTCAGAACATACAGTAAAAAAATACTTCCGTCTATTTATAAGATTTACAAATCAAAATCAAACTGAATTGAGTAATCTTTAAATAATACACTTTATTGAATTAATGTATGCAATTATTTAAGGATATGTATTCAAAATAAATGAAGAGAAACACATTATTAATTGCACACTGTAAAAATGGGTAACTTGCGATTGTTTCCTCTGTCTATCTATTTCTGCTTTAACCAAAAAAAATAAAAATAAAAATAAATAAATATATATATATATATATAAATTACAGTGGGTTACACACACACAACAACACACACACAACGTATTTTGAGGGTTCAATCAGGTAGCTCCTTAAGGTAGCAATTGGAGGTTACCACTTTTGACAGTGTATGATTAAATTAAATTAATTATTTTGTATATTTTTATTAGTGTATATAACAATGCTGTTCTTATTGATGGAGTCAAATATCTGAAGAACCATTCATTATAATGGTTTTGTGGTTTTTGTCACACATCATAACAAAATATGACATAAATATCTAAACATCTAAATTAACTGGATTTATTAAGTCAAAAATCTTATTTAACATCACTAAATCAACATGAATATGTTAGATTACACCATCAAAACTAATTTCAAGGGTTAGATCAAGTAGAGATAGCTCCTTAAGGCAACAATTGTAGGGTACCACTTTTTCACACTATACTAAAAACCAATGGGTAAAGATCAGAGAATAGTACTTGGTTTGATGTTTGATTTTTGTACCAAATAGTAACTCTCATCTCCTGAAAAACATTGTCCATTTTGGTTATCTTGTTGAGACCATCAAGCACAGGATACTTACTATGGGCCATTTTTCTAGCAGTTCTTATTTGGTGTTTTATGAACTCCAGAGCCCGCCTCTGAACACCAATCCCCCCCCTTCCCCCCAGCTACTACCATATTTAAGGGGCATCCTTCTCCCATGCCCTTCATCCCAGTGGAAACTCCAGTCTTGTGCTACAACTTGGTGAGTGTTTGCTTCTATCTTTATCTCTATGGAGTACTGAATATTTAAAAAGGAGTAGCCCTTGTGCAGTGTTAGGATGCAACACTTCGCCTCCTACATGGGATGAAACATTATTCTTTGGAAATCAACACTGTGCTGTTAATACAAACGAGGGATAATTGGCTACATTTACATTTATGATCTCCAAATGGAGACTGACAATATAATTCTGCATGTAATTTTTCACGCTGTGTGATAAGATTGTATCTGAAGCTGTACTTAGTGAATGTATCAAATGGATGCTTACCCATTCTAGTAAAGTATGAGATAATAATGATGTAAAGTAATGAAGGAGATAGAGCTCAATATGAGTGTATCCATAAAGTGAACTTTGGTAACTGTATTTGTAACTTATTGGTAAATCTGATATGGAAAGTGAGTGACTGACGTGATGTTCCTTGGATTAGAATCCTTGTCTAGTTCCAATACAGAAAGTCATCAACAGATATATAGTGAAGTGGCAAATATTGCTAGTACATCCATTACAGCTTCAGTTTGGATAGCTGAGACAAGCTTGATGTCCTGCTGTCACTTGTCAAAAGGCAACTGTGAAATAGCAGCAGATAGGACACTCGGTCAGGGGCTTCCGTTTGGAATGACAAGAGCTGATATTTTGGAATGACAAGAGCTGATAGTTTGGAATGACAAGAGCTGATGCCTAAAATAGTTTAAAGGGGATCTGCTGAGCCCCTTTTGGCCTTTTGTTGGCCTTGTCTGATGCTACATTTTTACGACAGGCTCTATTTTGACCAAAGGAATACTGGCGAATTTAAGTTAAAGTAAAAAAAGTTTAGAGATATATGCACTAGAGTAAAAAGGAAAGTATCAGCTTTCCAAATCTAATTATTGTTTCTACTCCAAACCTTGCAGAGGTATAACATTTTAAATAATGAATTTTTTAGTACATAAAACTGAAAATGTGTTTTTGGATCAAAATGACTAAGAATGATGGAGCAGGTCACAACTGAATAGGTGTGAGTACTCATTTATTGAAATTAATGTTGTAATATGTTAGAATGAGTTATTACCTAATTTTACCAAAATTCACTGTCCTAATGTATGTTTTACTCTTCATAGGACCATCCTTGACAAAACCAATCATGTGTGATGACGATGAGACCACCGCGCTCGTGTGCGACAACGGTTCTGGTTTGGTCAAGGCTGGGTTCGCCGGTGATGATGCTCCCCGTGCTGTCTTTCCCTCTATTGTGGGCAGACCCCGTCACCAGGTGGGCCGCCGAAACATTTAATACATTTCTGGTTCCAGCCAACATCTAACCTATGGAAAACTATGTCAAAATTAAAGATGATCACTGCAACATTGTGTTATTCAAAAAAATTCATTGTTATATAACTGTAGGTGCTTGGTGATATCTGAACCATGACTCTTTTTCCCCAACAGGGTGTGATGGTTGGTATGGGTCAGAAGGACAGCTATGTCGGAGATGAGGCCCAGAGCAAGAGGGGTATCCTCACTCTGAAATACCCCATTGAGCATGGCATCATCACCAACTGGGATGACATGGAGAAGGTAGCCATCAAAGACTTAAAACATAATGCAAACAGATTAACCCATAATAATTGTATAGATTACTGTAGCTCTAAATTATTAATTTAGTTCAATAATTGCAGCATGAGAAGGAATTTATTTTTATTAGATAACAAGTAAACCTACAACTTATGAGCAGTCACTCAGGGATTCACCCCATTCATCCATCCATTCATTAGATCTGGCATCACACCTTCTACAACGAGCTGCGTGTTGCCCCTGAGGAGCACCCCACCTTGCTCACTGAGGCTCCCCTCAACCCCAAAGCCAACAGGGAAAAGATGACACAGGTAAGCTCACCAGTTCTTCGGTTTTCACTTACTGCTTGATCAAAGTTGATGAAATCCGGTGCTAAGTGACTTTCTCCCTTTTTTAAGATCATGTTTGAGACCTTCAACGTCCCAGCCATGTATGTTGCCATTCAGGCTGTGCTGTCCCTGTACGCCTCTGGTCGTACCACTGGTCAGTGTCTGTCAAACCTCTATAAGCAATACATACAGTTGAAGTCAGACGTTTACATACACCTTAGCCAAATATATTTAAACTCAGTTTTTCACAATTCCTGACATTTGATCATAGAAAACATTCCCTGTCTTAGGTCAGTTAGGATCACTACTTTACTATTATTCTGACATTTCACATTCTTAAAATAGAGAGAATTATTATTCCATCTTTTATTTTGTTCATCACATTCCCAGTGGGTCAGAAGTTTACATACAATTTGTTAGCATTGCCTTTAAATTGTTTAACTTGGGTAAAACGTTTTGAGTAGCCTTCCATAAGTTTCTCACAATTAGTTGCTGGAATTTTGGCCCATTCCTCCTCACAGAACTGGTGTAACTGAGTCAGGTTTATAGGCCTCCTTCCTTCCATTTTCTATTGGACTGAGGTCAGGGCTTTGTGATGTCACTCCAATACCATGACTTTGTTGTCCTTAAGCCATTTTCCACAACATTAGATGTATGCTTGGGGTCATTGTCCAATTGGAAGACCCATTTGTGACCGAGCTATAACTTCATGGCTAATGTCTTGAGATGTTGCTTCAATATATCCACATAATCCTTCCTCATGATGCCATCTATTTTGTGAAGTGCTCTAGCCCTTCCTGCAGCAAAGCACCCCACAACATGATGCTGACACTCCCATGCTTCACGGTTGGGATGGTGTTCTTAGGCTTCAAAGTTTCACCCTTTTTCCTCCAAACATAATGGTCATTATGGCCAAAATGTAACATTTTTGTTCCATCAGACCAGAGGAAATTTCACCAAAAAGATCTTTGTGCCCATGTGCTCTTGCAAACTGTAGTCTGGCTTTTTTTATAGTGGTTTTGGAGCACTGTCTTCTTCCTGGCTGAGAAGCCTTTCAGGTTATTTCGATATAGGACAAATTGTTTTTCTGAGGTCTTGGCTGATTTCTTTTTATTTTCCCATGATGTCAAGTAAAAAGGCACTACGTTTGAAGGTAGGCCTTAAATTACATCCACAGGTACACCTCCAATTTACTCAAAATAGCCAATAAGCCTATCAGAAGCTAATTGGCTAATTTCCTAAAGGCTTGACATCATTTTCTGAAAGATTTTGAGCTGCTTATAGGCACAGTTAACTTAGTAAATGTAAACTCCTGACCCACTGGATTTATAATATAGTCAATATAGTGAGACAATCTGTTTTACTCATTACTCATGTCATGCACAAAGTAGATGTCCTAAACAACTTGCCAAAACTATAGTTTGCTAATATGAAATCTGTGGAGTGGTTAAAAAATTTGTTTTAATGACTTCAACCTAAGTGTATGTAAACTTCTGATTTCAACTGTATATTATTACATACACATATAAGCAATACTTGACATGCCAGTGTCCTGCTGTACAGGTATTGTCCTGGACTCTGGTGATGGTGTGACCCACAATGTCCCCATCTATGAGGGTTATGCTCTTCCTCACGCCATCATGCGTCTGGATCTGGCTGGACGTGACCTGACTGACTACCTTATGAAGATCCTAACTGAGCGTGGTTACTCTTTCGTGACCACAGGTGGGTTCTCAATCAAAAGTCATACTTCAGTCTATCCTGTTGAATATGAAAAATTTAAGCAAACATAGTATGCCGTTTGTAGTTTAGAAGTATGATTTAATAAATTACTTACTGTATGAGCTCAATGCCTGGGCCAGAAATACTTTATTCACAGTGCATACAGTATACTTGCGCTTACTCTCTAAATATTTTCTTTTCCATAGCTGAGCGTGAGATTGTGCGTGATATCAAAGAGAAGCTGTGCTATGTCGCTCTGGACTTTGAGAATGAGATGGCCACTGCTGCTTCTTCCTCTTCTCTGGAGAAGTCCTATGAGTTGCCAGACGGCCAGGTCATAACCATTGGAAACGAGCGTTTTCGCTGCCCTGAAACCCTTTTCCAGCCTTCTTTTATCGGTATGTGTTGTTTGTGCCTTTCAGTACCCCAAACCTCTTTACAACTCCCTTGTTTTGTTGAGCACACATAATTATCACAAAGTTCTTCCTTGCTCTGTGTAAACATACAAATTCTGTAGGTTAACTTAGCTACTTTAATTATTATTTAATCATGTGTATTTGCTCATTGCTCCTGACAGGTATGGAGTCTGCTGGTATCCATGAGACTGCCTATAACAGCATTATGAAGTGTGATATTGACATCCGCAAAGATCTGTATGCCAACAATGTCCTGTCAGGTGGTACCACCATGTACCCAGGTATTGCTGACCGTATGCAGAAGGAGATTACTGCTCTGGCTCCCAGCACAATGAAGATCAAGGTAAACATCAAAGTCACTGAATGAGCTGTTGGTTCTTATATAGTTCCAGTACTACAGTCTAAAGCTCATCTTGCCATGTTTGCTCTCTAGATCATTGCTCCTCCTGAGCGTAAGTACTCTGTCTGGATCGGCGGTTCCATTCTGGCTTCCTTGTCCACCTTCCAGCAAATGTGGATCAGCAAGCAGGAGTATGATGAGGCAGGTCCCTCCATTGTCCACAGGAAGTGCTTCTAAATCACCAACCCTCATCAATCCAACTACCCCTTTGTCTGCATTTGTACTGTGCCTTTTACTGTATATACTACATGTACTGTTGTAATAAAATTTGTGACATGTAACAGTATTCTCGGCTCTCTTTGTGTTTTGTCTTTGAGTATTTAGTGACTGAAGACAAGGCAGCTATTATATTGACAAAAATAACCCTTTCTATTGTTTTACTCTCTGAACGATCAAGGACAGTTAAAAGTCACTAGATTTGAACTTAGTGGTGCCTGATATCATTGGCTATATGGGCTAGTTGTCTTTTGACTATGCAGTATCTCAGTTACTGTAAGGTTTTGATTCCAATTGCACATATGTTTTTTTTCTGTGGAATTGTATATTGGTTTCAACCACCTAGTGCTTCAAACTTAAATTTAATAATCAACATAAACAAATACAACTTAATACATCATATGAGACAAAGGCCAATTATAAAAGTAGACTAAACTTAAAAATGTAACTGTATTCTTAGGACAAATATTTTTTCCTTGTCAAAACAGTGGATATGATCAATAGTTTTGTTTTTAGACAAAATTGAAAGCATGCATATAGAAATGCACATAAAAATATATAAATATAAGCAGAGAAATATATAATGCATTTGAGTGAAAAGTATCCTTTATCTGCCATAATAGGACTCTCTGTTGAATAATGCATAAAAGGATGGTTATCAAGAAATCAAACACAATTCACAGAAGCCCCCTCCCCCCATTTAAATCCATATGCAAGCTTAGTGCACAATGCAGAGCCTGTTCCAGAGAATAGACTACCACAGAAAATTAAATAATTATGCTAAGCTGGTATTTGTTTTCTTAGGAAAGAGAGCTAAATTAATTGTTTGCTGTTAATGTGTCATAACATGAAACATTTTAGACATAGGACAGGCTATAATTTTGTCCATAGCAAGTGTTAAAGTCCTCTGACAGGTGCATAACATGGACAGACTCAGACTATAATGACACATTATAGTAAACTTATTATCTGTAATTATCTGTAATAGATAACATATAATGAAAATATTATTAAAAATAATAATAATAAACATTTCTTTTTATTATTTCATAACAAATTGATAACAAATTTTTATCAAATTGAACTGAGTAATCCTATTAATTAATTAATTAATTAATAATTTAAGATTTATTAATTTATTATATATATATATATATATATATATATATATTATTATTATTATTATTATTATTATTATTCCTTTTTTTGAGTGTGTATGTTCAAGTATGATTTTCACTGATATATAAAAGTCACATGTACATTTTACCTATGCAACATATTTCATATGAAATATATCACCATATATTTTCATATACTGTAGGCCTATGTAACATATTGTATAATTTCCGAAATAATTGTGGAATTCAAATATGTACATATACGCCCACATGTATTATATATAATTTTGTATAGGCTATATGTTCGTCAAACAAGTGATTATTTATTTATTTATTGTAAGCTATGACTAGCATAAATTTAGAAATGAAATACGTTTACTGACGCCACAATATAATAACTGCTTCACAGAATACACCGGGATGTTTGTAAAACGTTGTATACTAGTCACTGCACGTAAGCCAATGGTCATTTGTAGAGGTGAGATGATGATTCGCTGCTTGGCAATAGAGCAGATGAAGCGTGGAGGAGACATGCATCTCTGTTGAGCCCGACAACCTTTCTCAATCCATACTACATGGTATGTTCAGTTTATTACATTTGATTAGCTATTTCATTTAGTCCATATACCATAACATACCGTTTTAACTTAGCAGAAATGCGAATACGATGTTTTTCTTAATGTGCTCATTTAATGGCCTGTTTTTATCACGCCTGTTTACTAGTTACGTATGTACGCAAGGATGTGATTTTCAATTCGAGCAGTTAATTGCTCAATGATCTCCAAAGTAGCCTATACTTCAGGATGCATATTATACCTGATTTACAACCCAAATTATTTGTAATGCAATTTTTTTTTAATGTGGTTTGCGTGTTAAACCGCTTGCACCCATTATTTACACTGCATCTTCTTTTTATTGTCGGTGTAGTGAACGTCAGCGATGGGCTCGGCTCCGAAAATGACACACACGGTTCTTTTGAGTGTTACGATAAGCTTGATGGCCGTCGTCTTTGGCCGCAGTCCACGCACGGTGGATCAGGTATCGGAGGCTGATATCCAGCGCCTGCTTCACGGCGTGATGGAGCAGCTTGGTATCGCTCGGCCCAGGGTGGAGGATCCCGCGCACCAGGCCACCAACATAGTGGGTCCTCTCAGTATCCAGGGTGAGATTTTGTGTACAACGAATATAATAACTGTTGTTTTATCAATTACTGTCGCACACGATGTTTTGTGTGATATACTGTATCATCTGTGCCCAGTGATTATTTACATAATTGATCAATGTTATACAGTTATATTCGTCCTGCAATTGTCTACATACCTATCCATTAGAGACATCTAATACTTCAAGAACTGGTCAAATTATGTGTTATCCTTAATGAGTTTAAAGGGATAGCTTACCCAAAAATGAAAATTATTTCATCATTTACTCACCCTCATGGCATCCCAGAAGTGTTTGACATTCTCTTTTCTGCTGAACACAAATGAAGATTTTTAGAAAAAAATATCTTAGCTCTGAAGGTCCATACAATGCAAGTGAATGGTGACCAAAATGTTAATGTCTAAAAAGCATATAAAGGCATCATTAAATTTAATCCATACGACTCCAGTGGTTAAATCCATGTCTTCAGAAGCGATATGATAGGTGTGAGTGAAAAAAAGACTTAAGTTCCTTTTTTATTATAATCCTACACTTTCTCCAGCCCTCCTATGCATTCACATGAGGACTGAGTAGTAGTACTTTTTTTTGCCAGTTCGCATTTTTTGTACATATCGGCACCTATGGGCAGGGAGGAGAAAGATAAAGGGAGGGTTAAAGCAAAGAAAAATGATCTCACGTGCACAACAGCCAAGCAGGTGACAGTATGCCAGAAGAATGCGAATCGGCAAAAAAACTGAAGAATTCTTGTAAACGTGCCTGGAAGTGCTGTGTGAAAGTGACAAAAGGACTTAAATATTGATCTGTTCCTCACCCACAAATATCATATCACTTCAGAGGATATGGATTACTGTTATGCTGCCTTTATTTGCTTTTTGGGGCTTCAAAATTCTGCTCACAATTCACTTGCATTTCATAGATATTCTTCTAAAGATCATTGTTTGAGTTTAGCAGAAGAAAGAAAGACACACATCTGGGATGACATGAGGGTGACTAAATGATGAGAGAATTTTAGTTTTTGGTTAAATTATCCCTTTAATGGCTGGCCTTGATATAAAAATCCTCATAATGGAATTGCCTTGACATTTCCTTTTGTTTTTTTGCAATTTGCCCACTAGGTGGTGCCCACGAGGGACTCCAGCATCTGGGACCTTATGGGAACATCCCCAACATTGTTGCAGAGTTAACTGGGGACAATGTTCCCAAAGACTTCAGTGAGGACCATGGGTATCCCGACCCTCCCAATCCTTGCCCCCTTGGAAAAACGGGTATGCAGTTCATAGTGCAGCTAGCAGAATCATGCAATCATTTATTCTGATCAAAGCTATCAAATATAAACCAAGAAAGAACTATTGATCCTAAAATGTCTTTTTTAACATTTGCTCAAAAATGTGATAATGTTTTCATAGCTGCTGATGAATGTTTAGAGAACACTCCAGACACTGCAGAATTTAGTAGAGAATTCCAGAAACATCAGCACCTTTTTGACCTAGAGCATGACTATCCTGCAGTGGCAAAGTGGGTGAGTTCACACTTGGCACCTTGAAACAGACTGGAGGCTTACTTAGATTGGAATAAATAAATCCTTCTTTTCTATGAAATTAAATTGAAATAAATTGTTTGGTAAATGAATAATGCTAAGTTAGTTTAATTTACTTAAAGGTCAGACAATCTTCTTTGGTAGAATTACAGTAACCTATCAAAGCAAGTTTTTGGGTTTTACCACATTATAATAGCTGATTCTGTCAAGTTACTTTCAGTATCCAGTCTTTCTCTTACATCATGTAAGATTCTAACATGCTTATTGGCAAAATAAATTAAAAGTAATTGGAACAACAAAATAATTAGTAGACAAAGTAGAAGGTCCTTAAAATGCTCTCTGAAAAACATGTGTTAGTGCTGTAATGGGTAGTTTGCTTATGCAGTAATCTCTTTGTCTATGTAATGGAGCCGTTTATTCAAAGTACATGTAAAACAGGTTTGTAAAGGGCTTGACTACAGGTGTATTTTTACTCTTACAGAATAAAGGACTGTTGTATGAAAAACTGAATGGTGGGCCAGAAAGAAGAAAAAGGGTATGTTATGAACATATATTTTCAGTGCCTTTTGGGGTGGCTCGGCACAAGAATTATAAGATGGACCACCGTTACATACTTTATTACTTTAAATACTTTTATTTTAAGTCAGAATGTCACAAGACCTCTCGCTGACTGTGTTTCAGAGTGCAAATCCCTATCTGATGGGACAGAGGCTGGATAATGTAGTGGCCAAGAAATCAGTGCCACATTTCCCAGAGGAAGATGAGGTTGAAACTGCTACAAGCAATATCAAGACCTGAACATCATGTTGCTCTTTAATATCTGTGTAATAAAAATGACTTATCAGTATCACAGTAAAGTTAAAGCATTAAATTGTGTGCGATATTCAAATGAATCATATTATGGAAATAGAAGGAACGGGTGTTTGTAACATGAATGATTTTTCCATTGGCTTAACATTTATTGTAATAACATTTAATCAAATAAAATGATGTATATGTTCATGTGCAGATATACTGAAGCATGAGTTTTTGAATCATTGGTTAGAATTACAAAAGTCAATTTTCAATATCACAATATGCATCCATAGTTATTATGAAGGGCCTCACCCTCTTGAGGCACTGGGACATCCCCAAAATGATGTGAATGATCTTAGGTTAAGAGGAGGCGTGGACTGCCCCTTGTATTCTGAACCAGTCTCTTAAATGTCAGCATTCAGAACTTCCATCTCTTATTTTGACTACACTTTGAGATCTGGATCATTTGAGTCAATCTATACTCTTCGTAGTTTGTTGTAGCATGTAAAGACCTTTGTGGAGAAGCTGAAGTCCATGTGAAGAGAGACAAACTATTAATCTAAGGTAACTACAAATCTGCTCAATAATAATGTATGTTTTGCAAATTGTTTCTATACTAATATTCACACCTGATTTTTTTTTCTTTATTTACATGTTACATTATAGTTTATGAAAATATATGAAAAGGCCATTTTTATAATATTTTGAGGCATATATGTACAAGTATGTGATTTTTTTTATATCACCGAAACTACATGAATACACATTTTATAGAGTATATGTGTGTTAAATGTATTGCCATATATTAGATTTCTGTATGGAATAGGTTTACCTTTTAAAATAGCTTAAATCTATGAATTATATATGCTCAAGTATGTGACTTTATATTAGTGTAAACCATACGAGCATACACATTGTATGTGTTTTACATGTATTTCATGATATTTCTGTATGGGAAAATTACTGATAAAAAATTATTTAAATAATGTAGCCTATAACTTATACTTCTCTTTTTTTCATGTGAAAGGATGACTAAAGACGCATTAACTGTCACTGTCGTGGTCTTGTGGCTGCTCTGCAATCCAGCAAGGAGCAGGGGAACCGGGGGATTTCAAGGCACCATTTCGGAACAGTCACTGCAGGGCAGTTTCAGGGGAACGGGACCGCCTTCAGTCGGGGACGAGGTGCTGAACTCCAGCCAAGAGGCTTTACACGTAACGAAGCGCCATTATCTGAAACCCGAGTGGTGCAAAACGCAGCTGTTCAACCAGACGATCAACGAGGATGGGTGCCAGCCGCTCGCCATCACCAATGGCTTCTGTTATGGACAGTGCAACTCCTTTTACATTCCTCGACGTGTTAATCAAGTGGACAGTGTCTTCCAGTCATGCTCCATGTGCAAGCCGAAGACTTTCACGTCTGTTACATACACTCTCTTGTGTCCTGGGCAGATCCCACACAAGAAGAAGAAGCGGGTGCGGCGCATTAAGCAGTGCCACTGTACATCTGTCAACTTGGATTAACGCACTGATGTTCATTGTTTTACTTGTGTGCTTTTGTCTCAAAGTTACAATTCAATACATTCCTATCTTATAAATTAAATGATTAATGTAGGAGCATTGTTTAAGTTTCCTCCATCATTAGTTGGTCAACTATGCACTCTGTTTAATGGGGGGTTACCTTCCACCCCCATCCCCCCTGGAATCTACAACCCTGATTAGCTGTAGATATTACTGTATATATTTGTAAGATTTACACATTTAAAGAATGCTGAAAAAAAGAAAAGAAGCTAAAACCAACATAAACTTGTCTCCCAGTCTAACCAGCTAAAAAGTGCCCCAAACCCCTCTAAAACCAGCCAACTGACCACCCTGGGAAGGCTGGGCGACCAGCTAAGACCAACCAACCAGCGTGGGCTGGTTTTAGCTGTTTTTTTTTTGTTTTTTTTGTTTTTTAGCAATATATATATATATATATATATATAATGTAAGCAATTAAATGTCCTTTAAAAACAAAGGATAAGTATAATCCTAAAAAAAAAGAGTGACATATTAAAATGGATTATATTATTCTCCACTGTGTGGAGCAAGATTTGCACATTCACGCAAAGAGTTTACTCTGGCTTTATTGTAATGTAGGATAGGCCTACTTTGTGGGTGTCATTTATTATGTAATGCTGTAAAAAGAAAACAAAATCCAGTCAAATAAATTTTATCCTGGTGCAAATACATGTGTTTATTAAATGTGTTGCATATGCTACTCTACAACAGTGTTTCCCAACCGCCACTAGTGTGCCGTAAAGGATTGTCAGGTGTGCCATGGAAAATGATCAGATTGCACAAAATAAATCAGAGACTAATTTTTCAACCATTTTTCCTACCAGTGTGATTGAACTTTCCAAAGGTTTGCAAAGTTGGCTGACTCTCTGATTGTGTTCTGTCGTTTTTTTGTTCTGTATGAGAAATATCAAACGGCAAACATTCCAAACACGAAAGGAAACATCTTTTCCCGGATCAGTCAGTTCAATGGACAGATCAGTACAGAGACGTGCGTTTCCACGTGGACCAGTCTCGAGCGCTCAGCCGCACAGATCATCATAAGATGAGAGAAGCACGGGCTGGGTCGGCATTGATTAATTGTTTAAAACCTCCATGAAAGCCCATAATGTGTCGATGATTAAACCAGTTTTAAATGGTATTAAACGCCCCAAACATTCTAAACAGCATTGAAAAGGAATAAAGGAGAAATCTGCACAATAAAAAGAGAGAAATTGTAAGGTTTCAATCCTCACATCACAGATATTTAAAACAATATATATTTACCATAAACTTATATCAATGTAGTAGTGAGAGAATACAATTTAATTTCTGGATGTGTTTTTCTTATGAAAAATGCCATCATTTATTTTATGGTTACTGCTAATCATGGTTTTAGTTTCACTTTTGGTTACTATGATCTTATTGCAAATGCCACAGTTAAATCTATGGATACAATTAAACTTTCCTTCAGTGAAAAATATTTTCTAATGCCCTCTGATTGTAGAAAAAGTGTGTCTTCAGATGACTCTATTTTAATCATGAAGATACTGATAAAAAGAGAGAAACCGTGAAAAAAACAAAAATTCTTTCAGTTGGACTGGTTTGACCATTTGTAGAATTTAACACCAGTGCTACCACTCTTAGTCTTAGTCTAAATGTTAGTCTGGAGCCATGTAAATAAATAGATAAATAATTTATCTATTTTTTTTGCTGTGGCATTGCAAGAACAAATCTAAAAATAAGAAAATATGTAAAATTGTTATTTTATTCGTTACCCAATTAGCACTCTTGACACCTGTGATCTCATTACTATACACCGTACCTACGTGACTTGTGTTTTTTGCATAGCCGAATTTCAAAAAATACGAGTAAACACGCAAATAAAATGGACAGAAAACATGGAAGTTCTTGAAAAAGAAAACTATCAGTGATGGTTATGTGGAACAGTGGGATTAAGATTCAACTTTATTGTCATTGTGCAGAGTACAGGTACAGATCCAATGAAATGCAGTTGTTTTCGCTTATCCCAACTAAGCTGGGGTCAGAGTGCAGGGTCAGCCATGAAACAGCACCCCTGGAGCAGATAGGGTTAAGGGCCCAACAGTGGTATCTTGGCGGTCCTGGGGCTTGAACCCCCAACCTTTCGGTCAGTAACCCAGAGCCTTAACCGCTCTATCACCAAAATGCAGCAATTACACCAACACACAATCTAAGAATAGTTTATTGATTGTCCAGCCAGAAGAGTGAATTATAAAATAGTTTTCTTTGAATCTGACCAGAGATGAGAAACATTTGTCTGACACAGGACAGATCATAGTCTAAGAGACTCGATTTCATTTGTAACAATTATGACAAAATGTGTAGTTACTTTGTTTTGACTTTGCAGGGCAGAATGGATACTTCAAGTTTTGAAATCAGGATTTTTTGTATATAATTGTCATCAATAAAAATGTGATGTTCATCAAGATAAAATTGAAAGTTAAAGTTCTTCATAAAGAATATTTAAAAGGCCTTTTATATTATTTTACATGCACATCATCATTGGAATAGGACACTTAATGTTTATTAATATTCTGTAATGATTTAATGTGGTCACAAAAGTTACTCAGCATTGCTACTCAGTATGCAAAATAAAGTGACTGACTTTTCTAAAGCTGAATGTTGAGCTTGCTATTTTCGAAATGTTTGAACCCTTAATGGTTTAGACTGGTCAAGGTTCCAGAGCATCTCTTACTAAACATAGTAAACCAGATTTTTGTTTCTAAAATGTGAGCGATGGGTTATTGAGTTTCACCCAGAACCCACTACACTGAGGGGCAGGTTGTCATCCTGTAACTAACAGTCTGGAGAAATATTGTTGCACAAGCAGGTGCAGTTCATTCGGTCCCTGTCAACAAATTCAGGTGTCTGGGCCAGAATAGGCTGGAGGTCTTGCATAAAAATGTATCTGATCCTCTTTGAAAATGACAGAGAGTTTTAGTTGGTGGTCAGACTTGCTTCTTTCAGCCGTACTCTCTCTTTCTGTCATGTAAAAAGAAACATACACATTTAACACAGGGGTGCAGTAACCATTAGATTGTTTCTATGCCCCTAATTGAACACCATTAAGAAGCCTCATCAAGTGCACTACTTATCTATCTGCCATCTTACCAGTCCATTTGCATGGGCCATTCTGGTCTCAATTTTCTTCACTGCTGTAATGGTGCGCACTGACTGTTGGGCCTCTTTGAGTCTAAAGTCAAAAAGAGCATAGATTGCATAATGATAGCATCTCCTTTTTGGTTTCTCTAAAGGCTGAATTAAAAAAAAAAATTGACTTTAAAATATTGTTTGCATTCCAATTACTTTTAATGTTTAAATACACTAAAACCAATACCTGGTAGTGATAGTATTACCTTGTTTAGTGAAGAAGTAAATATGTTACTAAATGCTAGACACTAGACATCCTACTAAATTCTCACCTCTGTTTGGACATGACCTTGTTCTCTCTCTTCCATCTCATCTTGAAGTCATTACAGAATTCAAACCAAAGTGTGAAAACATGGCCAGGCTCAATCTCTTGCTCTCCAGAACGTGGCTTCAGCCCAAAGAACTCCACCAGGCAACAGAACCTGAGGAAGAAGAAAGTAAGACGCATCTGGGATGGCATGAGGGCGAGTGAACTATTCCTTTAAAAATGGCCCTAAAGTATAATTAAAGTGATGTTCGTTGTTTTTGAATTGGTTTTAGCGCTAAACAACACAAGTTCTCACATGAATAAGCGAGCCTCTGTGAACGAGCTTCTCTCATAGTGCTCAAGAACGTGCAGCGGATGTCATGACTTTTACCGAAAACTTTAGATTTGACTTAAAATTTTGTTTTTCAAAAACATTTTTTGTATGCCTTCAACTTGACTTGAACTATGGCACATTAGCATGGACTACTTTTATGATATGTCTGGGTTCTTTTTAAGCTTTAAAGTGAGTCATTATAAACTGGAATTGTATTGAAAAGACGAATCAAGATATTCAATTAAACGTTTCCTTTTGTGTTCTGCATACAAAGGATGTAATACAGGTTTGGAATGAAATGAGGGTGACAGATTATTCAGTTTTTTAAAAAAACTATTCCTTTAACTTTAATGAAATTAACGACTGCAAATGTATTTAAAGTTTCATTTAAAAGCAATGTTTGTAACATTTTGAACAAAGGTGATTTGCCTGTACCTTTTATGTGCTGATATCACTTGGTGTTCCATAGCAATTACCTCTTTTTGTGCTGTAAAATGAAAATATGTATATTAACATTTAGATCTAAGCCAAACAGGCCATTGCATAATGTATGGTAATCCAGATGCATTCTCATCATAATCAGTAACAAGTTTGAGGAGACTTCTATTTTCATAGAGGCTCCTGCAAATGGTTACAAAACACAAAGGAACAATTCTTCTAATAGGGACCTTCTTCAGAAGCCTAATAATGTAGCCTCTTTATTCCCCTGCTCTGTCAGTCATACTGCAAAGACCACTGCTGTCTAACAGTCCTAACTTTTATCCCAGTGCTTGAAAAAAAGTGTTTTATTTTATTTTATCCACTTTTCTCCCAATTTGGAATGCCCAATTCCCACTACTTCGTAGGTCCTCGTGGTGGCGCGGTTACTCCCCTCAACTCATGTGGCAGAGGACAAGCCTCAGTTGCCTCAGCTTCTGAGACAGTCAATCCACGCATCTTATCACGTGGCTCGCTGTGCATGACACCATGGAGACTCACATCATGGGAGGCTCATGCTACTCTCCGCGATCCACGCACAACTTACCACACGCCCCATTGTAAGCAAGAACCACTAGTTGCGACCACGAGGAGGTTACCTCATGTGTCTCCATCCTCCCTAGCAACCGAGCAAATATGGTTGCTTAGGAGACCTGGATGGAGTCATTCAGCACACATTCAGCGTCAATTCTCACTGAGCTACCCAGGCCCCCCCATTGAAAAAACAGTGTTCAAAATAATGTTTTCATTGCCTAAGTCTCCCTGATTCCAATCTCTATGTCTGCTTTCTGAGTCTGACCAACAGTCTCGTACAGGTATGGAGTCACAGACTTATCAAGTCTCCAAAAGGGCACATTGCAGATGTTATTCATGGCTGCAGGATGTGTGCTTCCTTATCTATGTAGCAGAGACAATCATATAAATGTAGTAAGAGGACGAAGAAAAGCTTTGTTTTAAACTAATTTCTCTTTTGCTGCTCAATAAATAAACTACCAACAGTATAAATCACATTTTTCTGTTAACCTATCGCATGCATTGTCTCATCCATCCCTGTGGCAAATGATGATCAGTTTATATCTCCATGTATCTGAGTCTATGATCTGAAAACAAAAGAGAACAAAGCAATCGTATATACAATCTAAGCAAAAATTTGTACTCCTCCATTAATCATCTAGAGAGGCTGGCCATCTCAGCAACCAACTTGACCTCATATCTGAATAAGTTAGAGAGAAGGGATTGTATGATGAGACAGTGCACATAAATCGAAGATTAAACCCTAACAGAAGTTCTTCTAAGGGTAAATTGGGCTAGTCTCCTACATCATATCATAGCTCACCGTTAGCAATAAAAAAGTCCATTTTCTCCTTGAATGGATGCATGTGTTCTTGAGATGAGATAGTACACACAGTTACGACATCCTTTTCACAAACTGTAGGCAAATAAACAATAACACTTGGTTAAGTAATGCTTTTAAAGGGATAGTTTACCCAAAAATTAAAATTCTGTCATAATTTACTCACCCTCATTATGTTTCAAACCTGTAAGACTTTCTTTCATCTGTGGAACACAGTATGTTAGATAGAATGTAAACCTCAGTCCCCATTCACTTTTCCATACATAGGAAGTGAATGGTGACTGAGGATACAATTCTGCCTAACATTTTGTTTTATGCCGCACAGAGAAAAGAAAGTAATATGGGTTTAGAAAAACATGAGTGAATAAATGATAACAGAATAAAAAAATTTGTGTGAACAATTCCTTAAAAAAGTCTTGCAAAAGTCAGAAGGAAAATAAAGTTTATTCTAAATTTTAAACAACATTTGATCCAAAAACAAAGTAATTTCTTTCTGTTAGCCCACCATCAGCATTTACTTTTTATTCCAATATCACAATAATTATAGTTCAGATCTATTGCCTCATTATATTTACATTTAAGTGTATATACTGTATAATACATTAATGGCAGTGTCTTATGTTGAGAATACACAGCACTTAATCTTGTCACTAGTAAACTGTTTATAAATTAATACATAGCAAAGATTTGACTCTACATAGTACACGGTTTATAAAGACAAATCTCTAAAGGTCATGTTTCAACTTGTTTGTAAGAACAATGAAAGAGCCGAGGAAAAAAGCCAAAAAAAAAAAAAAAAAAAAAAACAGCTAGTAGATTATGAAGTCAAAGTTTTGCTCACAGAAGTACAGGATTAAAACAAATATATAGCCTTTTTTTTTTGCTTGTCTGTGTGTGTTATTATTAAAGAGAGCATGCTAAGTGGCAGCCCGTTATCGGGCCTGTCAATGCAGCTATTTCAGATTATTATACAGTTACTGACAAAAACAAAACAGATCCAAAGGGGTTCGTTTTCCCCAAAATGAAAACTTTGTCATTGTTTACTCGCCTTCATGTTGTCCTAAACCTGTATGACTTTTTCATCAGTGGAACAAAAAAGGAGATGTATAGGATGAATGAAAGCCTCAGTCATCATTCACTTTAAGGGCCCAGTTTCGTGAGTGCGCTACATGCAATGACCGTGCGCTGCATCTAATAACATTTTTGTGAGAGCACTTATTCTAAGCACAATTTTCATGCTAGCATAAAGCGCAAGTGGCCGTGGATGGGAGTGTTTGTGCTATCTGTGGGTGTATATGCACAAACTGTGGGTGTATTGTATGTTAATGAAGTGCCGCAAAGTGAAATTTTATATTTTCCTGGTGCTCAGACGTTTGAGAACCATGTCTGTTTTCAGCTCAATGACCAAATTCAATTTCTACATTTCCAGTTTGGAGATACCTCCAGCAGGTGGCAATAAAGTTCATGTCCAATCTCTAAAAATATAGTGGAACATCAAATTATGTCCCTGACTATCACAGTTTTAGCCATTTTATGACACTAAAATGTATGAGATTTGTGTTAAACTATCAATAGGTCATGGTTTATTTTTCAGTTATTATCATTGTTTATATTTACAATTGTATTTATGATCCAATTTGTATTGATATTTTTCACCTATTATCGTAGATTGATATTTTAAAGCTGCACTATGTAAGATTGTTTGGTTAAAAATAAACAAATTGCCACGGATGACGTTCATCCTTGCACCATTACATCATGATTTACTTGCAGTCTGAACATAGCCATAGTGCAGCTTGAAGTCACTGCACAAGGGGCTGGTGGAAATGTTTGGATTTGGTGTGATTTTTTTTTTACCACTTCGCTATTTTGGTGATATTTTCGTTTCGTTTGAATTTAGAAATATGTTTTGGTTTAATTTTTTTTTGTGTTTTAATAAATGAATAAAAATTGACCGGTAGAAGTGAAGTGCGTGCAGATACAAATCACTATCTATACTAGATTTGATTTGTGCGTCAGTGGATGAAAATTATTAATTTGATTAAAATTAAATAATTAATAATACTTACATTCTCTGTAATTTAATGGAGAATCACATTTTCTAAGCATATAAAAGGAGCGTGACATTCAACTAGTATGCAGTTAATGCACAAAAAGTATTGTCTGCATTAGAAGAATAGAAACATAAGTCCAAACTTTTTATGAATGTGTTGTCTTTGTTTATATCACTGGTTCTTGACAGGTAATGGACTATATAAAAGGACACAGATGGTACAATAACCGGAGAAGAACCTCAGAATTAAATTGCACTTGACCCAGCACATTAGTGCTTTGCTCACAAAATTTCACCAAACCCCACTTGCACCTGTACTTGGCGCATGCTTGCACGAAAATACCAAAACTTCATGGTCATGCCCATTAACTTTTCGCTTATGACTTAATGCATAGTGCGGCGCTTAGCATGTGTGCTCTTAAAATTGGGTCCCTACTGTTTTGCAAAAAGTTCCAATGAAAATGAATGGTGATTGAGGGTAACATTCAACTTAACATCTCATTTATGTCCAATGTAAGAAAAGAAAGTCATACAGGTTTCGAAAAAAATATGAGTTACAAAATGATGAGAGAATTTTCATTTTTGGGTGAACCATCACTTTAACCTCTTTTGTTTGCACTTGTTCTTAAGCCTCTAGGCAATGAGCAAGAGTAGAATAAAACACCATAAACCTAACTAAAGCTCAACCTGTGGCAAAGTCAGAGGTTATCAAAAGTCTTTTTCTCGCCAAGATCTGTTTAGATGCACCTCTGATAGCATCCTCAGATAGTCATTGTACCACCCGTCGACCTAAATAGCTCTATTTGTTCACCGCCAGCCCTCCATCCAATCAGAGAATCAGAGGAGCCAGTCTCCTGCCCCAGACATAATACACCCTGATGGGAACCCAGTACTGCTGGACACGCTCCATCTGTATCTCACCCCAGATAACGTTACATACACAACTGTTTTCATTGAGCATTTGTGTAAACTGTGAATGAGGAAGCAGTGTTTAGACATCTTTACCACAGCATTTCAAAATGAATAATCGACTAAGCTATATTAATTATAGCTTACATTGATTAAGTTAGTCCTCATGTATACCACAGACATTGTTTATTGGGAGGCAAGTTCCATGAAGGCAGGATATATATTCAGGTTTTCTCAACTGTGCATCGTGATGAGCCAAACCATTGCCGCAACGATTACAAAGAGATCAAAAATTTGTCTGAAATCAGCTGTGGAGACATTTGAAAGCAGTGGATGTGCTTCGCAATGTAGTCTTTGGAAAAAATATTACAGGAACATTCCCTGCTGTGTAGGCACACAGTGACTAATCTGATTAGTGCAGCACTCTCTTGCTCCACAAAATAACACAAATGTGGTCACCTTGAGCAGCCAATATTCAGAGGGACCATAAGTGATGTCAAGTCACCCAAAATAAAATAAAAAACAGCATAAAAACAAAAAAGACAAAACCCCTCAGTCATGAATGGATTTCAAACAGCAGAAAAAAAGGGAGAGTGCGATGGGCCAGATTTGGCAGTCTCACCCGATAAGAAAGGCTTGTTGAGAGGTAAAGAAAAGAATCTCTGACACATCTGTGAGGGCACACTGAACTCCGACTGATACAGTGTAGCAGGAGGACGGCAGTGCATATCTATAAAGATAAAGCCCATCCCGTTAGCGATAAACTGCTCTTCTCTCAGATTACATAAGCACCAAGGCACTGTAGCCTTTGGCTCCTCCGACGACATGAGCAACAAAGCTGAAAAATCACACAATACCAGAAGCATCTGATGGGCAGGATTAAAGTCACATCTAAAGGCGCCAGGGAAAAATCACACAGACTCCACAGCGTCTCCACATGTATGCGTGCACATACATACATACGCTATGCAAACATACAGTGAAAAGCATGTAGGTTGATTCCACCTGATCTAATGAGTTGTTGCTAACAGAAGCTATAAAATCCGCTGTAATTTGAGAGTCTAAGAGTCTAGTCCTCATGAATTAGTGTGAGCCACTGATAGAGTTACAGTCAGCCATTGGAGAATTATAGCCTTCCATCCAACTAAACACATCTAATCTTGCTCCTTTGAAGATATAGTAAATCAGCTGTACACTAAAATAGTTTTTAAGCCCTTGAAAGTGCTTTTGGTCATTCTTACCTGCCAAGTCTCTGCTCAACTTTCTCAGATCCTTTGAGAGGTCTTCAAACTTTATTTGAGAGGCAAGAAAAACATCTTGAGGTTCAGGCAATGGAAAGATACTCTTTTCCGTCCCAGCATTCTGAAGAGAGATTGAAAGAAAGCTGAATGGATGAAAATCTGGTGCTTTTATGATGTTTAGAGCTGGTTTGGTGCTTGTCCAGGCGATTTTTCATGCTTTACCTCATCAAGGTGATGCAGATAGTAGGAAACAATGTAATCCAACAGGCTTGTGCGATTGTCCTGTAGATTTATTGAGAATAATGTAAATAACTTCACATACTCATACTATATATCATACATATCATAAATAATCATACTATAGGGGAGACTGGGGCAAGTTGTCACACTTTTTTACTCCAGAGAATATTTCTCAGGATTGGTATATGTTTGAAACTCAGTTTCTGTTTAGCCACATACATTGAAGTCTTGGCTACAAAAAACCTTTGAACATTTTCACCAGTTTAGCCCAGGAAAAAAAAGATTGCAGTGTTTTCTGATCTCACAACAGAAACAAAGCACCTGTTTTGGAAAAACAGGCTCAAAATTAGGGACTTGCCTCAACCAATATAAGCAAAAATATTATTTTTTATATTTATTATTATAAAAATGTCAATTTTTTACCATGTGAAGGTATTTGCAGGAAAGAAATCATAACAACATAGAATACAAAAGCCTATATAAAGTAACGTCCTTTCAACAAATGTATTCTAATTATTAAATATATCCCCCAAAATATTTAAAATATTAATTTGGCCATCTAAAATAAATTAATAGCTTAAATCTCTCTCTCCTGCATGAATACGCACACTGCTTTGGTGTGTTTGGACTAAACATCACCATTTGCAGGTCGAATGATTATACATTTTTTTAACATTTGTTTTAAAATTAGCTGTGTCTGAAAGAATCAAAACACATGCTTATGTTCTACTAAAATAAGAGATGCCTAATTTTTCCAGGCACTTCAGGAAGTTTTGTCATTCCAAAAATGTACTGTGATAAACCCTTTGGTCTATGTTTCATGAAAAATTATCAGAACAAAATTAACCAGTTATTAACAAGTTACTAGCATTAAAAGATTATGTTTTCACTCCTGAACAATTGATTGAACTACTGTAACTGATTTTCGTTTTTTTATTTTCATTGCCTTTTAGCTTGTCATTCCAAAACTGTTTTTAGTCCTTGATCAAAATATTGTTTTGGCCACCACATATTGTAATTGATACATTTAAAACATCTGAAATACACTTAAAAACCTGCCCTAAAAAACATATGACAACATGCCCCGACCTGACTTTCATGTTTCACAACCTTTTGGTAAAAATGTGTCTTCATAATATAGTTGACCCATGCCTTAATGTACATCAGTGCAGTTTCATTAGGTCTGCTTGATTACCCAACGGCTACATTAAAATTATATATATATAATATACTTTGAAGGACAACACTTTAAAAAAGACTTGCAATTTAAGAGAGTTTTAAAATAGCCATTTGAATCCAACATACAAAACATCTGCTAGAGGAAACGGGGATTCGCAATTTGTTTGAGTTTAAGGTCTTCAGTGTATGGAGAAAAACTTTACCCTGCTCTTGACATCTTTAAGCTTAGGAAGAATCTCAAGCCCAAAGCCATCTGCCTGACCTCGAGCTCTGCTCCCTCCATTCATGTAGTTTCCTAGAGCAAGCACCAGCCCCATCACCTCCCTCACACTGTCTTTCTCCAATAGATACTGGAACAGTTTGGCACATAAATTACATATCAATATTTGTTTGTGTATAAGGATGCAATGTTGTATCGGCTACCAGTATGTATTAGTCAGTTATTGACCCAATTAAAGCCATTGGCATATCAGTTATCACAAGCATGACAATGGTGATATGAAAAACTGATGGTTTATGCATATTTAAATATTTAAATGTATTCAAATGTATACAAATATTTTTTTTCTCCGTATGTAATATAAAGTAATACCAACAAAAATAAATAAAATACGGAAAATGTAAAGCATGTCATATATATTGTATAATATGCATAATATGTATTTGCCATAATTTGTAAAATGTGAGAATTGCAAAAATAGAAGCACATAAATATTTTAGAAGTGCAATCAGCCTTTTTCTTTTTTTACATATTACAAAGCAACTGTACTCAATAAGTTATTTTAAGTTATACATTTATAGTGTTCCATCAAAATAAGTGTTTAGAATGGCAAAAACAAAAGTGCCAAATTTTGTTAGAAGTGCAAAATAAACTTTTCATCAATTTTCATGTTATCACATTTTTAATTTATTTATCTTTCAATGTGGCTCTCTTAAGCATAAAGTTTTTTTTTTTTTTTTTGCTATTGTTTCTTAAAGGTACACTCAGTAACTTTTTGTTCATGTCATCTTGGACTTAGTGACACCTAGTGGTGTGGATGCAACATCATTCAAAATCAATTGTTTTCAGTTACAGATGCCATTGTTGAAATTTACTATTCACAATCAACCGTGATTAATTTAATCCAAGAGTGAAAGTGTCCAATAACAAGACATTTACTGAGATTAAGCGAGAAGTTTTCAGCTGGTCATGTGATTCTAAAATGGCAGCCCCAAGGGCACCCCTGCCCCATGTAGAACAAAATGTCCTGGTTATTTTTGTAACCTCCATTCCCTGATGGAGGGAACGTGACGTTGTGTCGATGTAGTGACACTAGGGGTCACCCTTGGTCACACCTCTGATCTTTGAGAAAAATCCAATGAGAGTTGGCGAGTGAAATTTGAATGCCACTCCCCCTGACATATGGTATAAAAGGAGCTGGCTTGCAACCACTCATTCAGGTTTTTTGTTGAGGAGCCGAGACAAACACAGTGACTCCTTTTTAAGCTCTTAGATCAGAATTGAATAAATGGCATCTGCTTTAAGGATTGTTTTTGAGAGCAAGGAATGCCAGCATTGATACTTTATCAAATGTTTGAGAATATCTGTGGTCTGACCCTTTTGAAAGTTTCTTTGTACCTTGCAGACGCGGAGAATAATCTCTGTCTTGTGCTGGATGGAGGCAATGGCATCAGTAAAGTTCGAATGAAAAATGAAACAGTGAACTCGTCTGGAGAATTCAGGAATCTGGGAGAGTTCATAAAGGAACCTGTGAAGGAAAATCAATGAAACATCAGTGCAAACTGTTCAAATGAGTAGTGTTGTGAAGGCAGGTCTTCACCCTGTTCTTAAGTGGAGGAACCTTTGAGAAATTTAGATTGCAATGGATATGCTCTTGAATGTGACAACTGATGTGTTACTTTTTTGGACTAAGAAGAATATATGGCTGCAAGAATCTAAGAGTATCTAGTATGTTTCTGGAATATCTCACTGTTCAGGCTTGTCCAATAGTTTGACCTGCTCCTCATCTGAAGTTTGATAGTGTTTTATAATCTTCTCTAGCTCTTCAGGCTGAGCTCTCTAAGAGAAACAGAACATATGCATACATGTGACAACTGACCCAACTATACACACATAAACACAGTTATTTTGTAACTGGAACTAGAGAGAAAAGACTATAATGTGAACAAGGATTAATAAGTTTGATAAAAATTGTAAATGAATAGGTATCCAGTGTTACAGTATACTTACATTTTCATACAGTGCTTCAATAGCATCCAAGTCAACCACTGAGTTGTCCAGAGTCAAAACAGCTGTGTGAGAAAATGGTATTATCCTCTTTACAAGAAAAACTGATCATATGAATGTCTTGATTGTGATATCTAAACATTTTGTCTATAATATTTCTTATTTATTAGGCTAAGTAAATTGGTTAGCTGAAAAAAAAAGTAAAGTCTGTGAATATTTATTAGAAAATTTTACAAGAGCTCTCTTTCCTTTAGCAGTTTTTTCCCCGTAAGAACACACTGTGGTAATTGTTCTGGAACTGATACATTAGCAAATTGGACTCAATTTACTCAAATCATCAAAAATATCTTCACCGCTGCGACTCAGTTAAGCCAAGCTGTGATGGATTCAAGAAAACCCATGTGAAAAGTCTGTTTAGAAGGGAGACTGATATAAATGCCATAACTGGGAGATCCAAATGAAAAGTTCTAGCTATACACCAAAATTAGTGGAGACAAAATTAGTCTTGAAAGTGTTATGGGAATTTATGCTTATTCCACATATGTCAAATCATTTTACAGTTTATTCTTATGTTACTCGTTGTTTTAAATGCTGTCCTCTGTTGAACAATGCTGTCTTCTTTTTGAACTAATGTTCTGTGTGTGTATGTTGAAGAAGAGGTTTTTTTTACTCTAGTGTGGGTGTTAAGTAACAGCAAAGTTAACAACTTGAGACAAATAACAGCCCAAACTCTCAGAGATGAAAGCAGGAGCAGCTATGTGGTGAAGTTTGTGAAGGTGGGGCTGCACTCCACAGATACTGATAAATAACCAATTAACAGAAGGTTCTAGGTTTACACACCAAGAGGAAGATTTGGCATTCCAAATGGTGACTGTGAAACATTTCTTGTAAGAAATTAAACTTACAGAAAGACAGTCCTCTGATTCTGAATCTTTTTATTTCAGAATTTCTATGACAAAAGTCATATAGTTATAAAACGGATCAAACAGAATCTTTGCTGATCTGGCGGTCAAATATTTCTCAGCATGTCTGGGGTTGTTCAATGTGATTTACCTTGCTGGATGTCCTTCATCTCCAGGTGGAGACTTGAGATTAAGATGCCCACGGCATGAGAGCGCTTGCCATCTAGTAGCTTGATAACCTAAAATGTTCAATAGTCAAAAATAAATAAAAAAATATATTCAATACATTTATCAGGGAAACTAACATTTTCACTTCAAATTACTAAGATCATACATCAAGAGAATTTTGTCCACTCTACCCCATGAATTGAAGATCATAATGAGTGATAAATGTAATACTTGTATTATGCAAAGGGGGAATGATTGAATAACAATAAAACCGTTATAAAATTCCATCATAAAATCTGCCTGCCAAAGGTATAACATCTTGATCACATTTTATAAACAGTAATAAATAGGGAGTCGCGTGGTGCCATGCGTGGTTCGGACGTGTGAACAGTGATCTCTGCGCACTTTGCTAGTTTTAATACTTTTTGTGTCATAAAATGGTGAGATTCGATACAACCTGATTCTTAACTGACCAAGGAAGAGAATATGTCAAAGAATTCAAAACCCTCCTCCTACGTGCTGAAGCTGAAGCCCACAAGCAGAAGGCCGAAAGCTCGGGAGTCCATTTGGATGGTGAAGTGAAAGTGATTCAGTTAAATTACTAGACGGGCTCTTCCAGAAATCGACTGAGCTCACAGAGTTCCGGTTAGGTGATCCACTGAAGGAGACAGGCCCCAATAAATTCTGGCCAAATTTCTGAGATCATCAGATGAAGATCTCGTTTTAAACAAGGCGAGGAGTAGCATCGGGACCTGGATATCTCAGTGGTAAAGATGCTGGCTATCATCCCTGGGGTTCAGGTGCAGCTGGTATTCGTCCTCCGACACCCGGATTGAGGCGAGTAACTACACGCCCACGAGGACTTAGAAGCAAATTGGGCATTCCAAATCGAGAGAAAAAGGGGAAAAAAAAGAACCACAGCATTTTCTTGTTCCCAGACTTTGCAAATTCAACAAGAGAGAAAAACGTGATTGATTCAAGGAATGCAAGAATGATTACATCAATGGAAGGTCGCTTTTGAACTGATGTTCCCGGCCACATTGAGAATAGATACTAAGGATGGCTGCAAAATATTTACTTTCCCACAGCACGCCATGTCCTTCATTAAGTCAATGACTAAGTTATTTGTGGTTCTCATATTGCAGCCGAGTGAGCATGACTGAACATTCACTTGACTGTCCTAGCAAACTGAGTGCCTTTTTTGTTTCTTTTTGTGCTTGTTCCACCTAGCGGCTGGAGATTGCTTTGTGGAAATACACTCCTTCGGGACAGTTATGTGGATGAATCTACACGCTCTTGTGCTTATGCCTCCTTTTGGCTGGAGTTTGTATTATAGATTGTCTTCTGTTGTGTAATTCTGTCTTACAAAATTTTGTATAGAAGCACCGGACTTGAGCAATCCGATGGCAAAGTTGTCGTGGAAGCCGTCATATTCATACAAGGACTGTTTGAGTTTAGAGGGATGGATGTCAGTTGGTGCTGTAGTGGGTTAATGAGCACGTTTTTCTTTTTTATGTTTGTTTGGTTTGGGGTTTTATTGTTGCACTAATGTTATAATGTGGCCGTTATAATTTTATTTTTACACACAATCTATTTTTCTATAACATAAGTCAAAATATCAAATGTTAATATGAGTGGATTGTCTCTCTCCATGTGGAATGTGAATGGGTTGGGGCACCCCATAAAAAGAAGGAAGGTTATTTATTTTCTTAAATGTAAGAAATATGATATAGTGTTTCTTCAAGAAATGCATTTTCCCTGCAGGAAGCTGAAAATTTTTTAAAAAAATATGGGGTGGACATGTTTTCTTTAGTGTTGGCTCAAGTAAGAGCAGGGGAGTCATTACACTGATAAGTAAGCATCTACAATTAAAATGTCTCAAACAGATTAATTAAATTAGAAAGAGTCATTGTTTTAGCAGAAATTCAAGGGCAAAGGCTGATTTTGGCAAATATTTACACACATAATGCTGATGATCAAGGCTTTTTTATATATCTTGAAGGGATGTTGCAAGCCGCTGACACCCCTAATGATATAATATTGGGAGGAGACTTTAATCTTTTGAGGAATTTGATGGACACTAGAGCAACATTTGTGCTTCACAGGATGTGTAAAAATCTTAGTCTTACAGATATTTGGAGACTTTTGAACCCATCAGTTAGGGACTATACAATTTTTTCAGCAGTCCATAAGGTCTATTCTAGAATAGATTATTATTATTTTTTTTTATATCTAAGTCCCTCATTTCTCTGTTGTTGATTGCTAAATTGGAAACATCTTAGTCTCAGATCATGCCCTGGTGAGTTTAGAGGTGTTGCCACATACAGAGGAAAAACATTGCATAGTTGGCCCTTTAATGTATCCCTTTTGCAAAATCCTGAATTCCATCAAATGTTAAAGGCTGAAATCAATGTTTATATGGAGACCAACTGGTCCTCAGTATCCTCTGTGTGTGTGGCTTGAGAGGTGCTTAAAGTGGTTCTTAGGGGTTGGATCATACAGTATGTCTCATTCATCAAAAAATCCAAAGCATGAGAACTCATGGAGTTAGAAGGGAATATTAAAAGGGCAGAGGCAGAGATGAAGCACCGAATGTCATCTGATGGCCTCAGAGAATTTACCCAATTGAAAAACAGATTTAACTCTATTTTGTTGCGGAAGGTGGAGTTTTGGCTATTCAGGGCAAGACAGTCATACTTTGAGTCAGGGGACTAGCTAGAAATAAAGCAGAGAGAGTCTTATTCTAAAATTTCCTCAGTGAAATCTGCTGATAGTGAAATATTAACCTTGGCCATTGATATTATTAATGCTCTTAAAGAGCTATCTTGATCTCTATAGCTCTTATTAAATGAATTATTAATTTATTTTCTAAGCTTTGGCTCTGACAGCGTACTGCTCAACAACAGCTTTTCAGCCAGGTGTCTTCCAGTGGCCCAACAGGGCATTAAGTATTTGGGCATTTTATTCCCAACAAATTTGTGTGATTTAGTTAGAGTTAGTTTTGACCCCTAATTAAAACGTTTTTCGAGCAATGTGGGCAGGTGGGCTTCATTACATTTATCTATGATTGGGAAGGTTAATGCTATTAAAATGAATTGCATTCCAAAATTCAACTACCTGCTACTATCTCTCCCCGTGGATGTCCCCCTCTCTTATTTCAAGCAATTTGATAGTAGAATGGTAAGCGTTCCAGATTACATTTCAGTAAGTTGCATAGTAAGGCTGATTAACAAAGGTGAGCTAGGCCTAAACAAGACTTTGTTTTATTATTATGCATTCGGTCTCAAACATTTGTCTCATCGGTCACTTCCACCTGAGAGAGCCCCTCCCTGGTTCTGTATTAAACAGGAATTTCTTGTCCATATTCCGCCATTGCAAAGCCTTTCTATTAAATAAACCGGAGAAGTTAAGTTACACCCTGTTATCTCGCATTTGCACTCGGTATATACAAAAGTGTCCAGAGTGTTTAATTTGGACATTTATTTAAATGTTGCCTCAAGCATATGGCTGAATCCAAAATTATGTATCAATAAGTCCCCTTTCTGCTGGTCAGACTGGATTGTGAGGGATGTTACACTTAGTGGGATTCCCAGGTCTCAGTTCTTTAGGCATTTACAGCTGCGCCACCTGCTCTGTACTATTTTTGGGAGTAGCAAATTTGGCAGATACTCTGGGAGTGGTGATTAATGATCGGGGGGAATGGTTTTAAGTTCAAATAACTTGACTCCATATTTTATGTCATGTTTATTTAATCTGTGACTGGAATCAATAAAAATAGTTAATAACAAAAAACAGTAGTAATTATACTTGACAGAGCGTGTTTAATAAGGTCTATTTATTTCCAAATATTTTCATATCGTATATCATTATATCAATTATACCAGGGACTTATGAGATCCTGCATTTGGGCATAAACATTTAAATCAATGTTACTTTGCCCACTCTCTAAAGTGACAGCACAACATATATATTTGTGTTAGACCTACCTAACAATAACAAAATTACAAATGACTGCCAGAGTAATCTGAAAAGTAATCACCTGAGTTTTCAATTTGTTTTCTTAGGATTCTCTCTTTTCGATCTTTGGAAATATTGAAAACTACTCCCTCTAGTGCAAACTTCTCTTTTCTGTACTTTATATACAGTATACTCATAAATACATACAATGAATGGTACAACCGTCATGTACAATAGGACCTTTTACTGTATATGTCATGTAATTTTTGTCAGTACATATATAAAACATTTACCCTCTTCGCTTTGCCTTTCTTCACATTGGTCTCAGACACAACCATTCTTTTGGTGGGCGATGTGGATTTAGCAAACTTTTCCGCAAACTCATTGGTGTTTATTATCTCTGGCTCTTCCAGTGAGCTCCACAGTTCATCATTTCTGAGAAAAAAGGCAGAAAGAGTGAGATGAAGATAGGAATTGTGTAAGAATGGCTAAATTACTGTGACTGTTTCTGCTTTTCATAGGCCTATTGTAAAATGTTCTCACTCAAATGTTTTTGCTTATTATATATAAGCTTACTGAGGTTGAATTGTCACACTTCAAAGTCACAACACAGGCCACCAACCAAAACAATTACTAATAGTGGCATTTGTAAAAACTAAAGTAACGTGAGATACTTATTGTTGCTGGGCAATCAAGTCCGAAAGCAGGAAATGAAAATCAACAGGGACTCAATGTGAGTAATTTGACTTGCCAAATGTTCTCTCCCATTAAAATAATGAAGAAGCCAGGACGATGGCAGACAGCTAACCTCGACTGGGTTCGGTTTTGGCTTAACTAAACGCTCAACAAGAGAGAAGAAGGTTTTCATGAGGGGTCAAATAACAGTGCAACAGCAAAAGGGTGGACGGGGAACAGAATCACACAGAAAATCCACACTGCCACTAGAGGTCCTGGAAAGACTGCTGCTCAGCCTGTGACTGGCTTTTTGTGCAAACTAATGTCTACAGTGGTTTAAAATTTCAGATGACACATGATGAGGGAAAGTTAAAAAATTCCAGTTTCACTTGTGGACATACATTTTGTGTTTTTGAGGAAAATGCTGTTTATTTGGTATATGACTATGCTTGTCAATTAAAGCTACTAGTTTTACCAAATGGAATTTCATAAAATAATGACTGCTTGATAAACAGTTTCCTGAACACTCCCCCTGTTTTCCATTGGTCAAAAAAATAAAAATAATTGTGCTGTCCCAAACTTACATAATCAAAGGAATGGTTCAACCATAAATTTAAATTCTCTCATTTACCATCCCAGATAAGTATGAATTATTCTTTTCTTTTTCTTTTTCTTTTTTAAAATTTTTTTATTTATTTTTTGTGAACGCAAACAAATTAGAAAATGATCTCAGCTTTGTGAGTCCATTCAATGCACATGAATGGTGGCCAGAACTTTGAAGCTCCAAAAAGCACATAAAGGCAGCATAAACGTAATCCATAAAAGTCCAGTGGTTTAATCCATGACTTTAGAATTTATTTCTCAATATTGTTATTGAGAAACAGATCAATATTTAAGTCCATTTTTTTACTATAAATTGTCCTTCATGCCCAGTACGATATGCACCAAAAAAAGAGAATTGTCAAAAAAGTAGAATGTAGAAGCGAAAGTGGACATTTATAGTAAAAAAAAGACTTAAATATTGATCTGATTCTCACCCACACCTATCATATCACTTCCAAAGACACGGATTTCACCACTGGAATCGTATGGGTTACTTCTATGCTGGATTTCTATGCTTTTTGTAAATATGCCTTTAATTGAGCCATTCTTGCTCTGTTGGTGCTTGTCAGGATACTCAAACAAACATAGCAATGTTTTGATAGTGCCATAGAGACACGGCCGTTACACTTTCTGGGAAATCAACTTACAAATGACTTGTATTGCCCACAAAGGAAAATACAGTAACAATATTTTTTGTCAAAATTCAGATGTTTTTAGACTATATGATCTGTTCTGTGACAGAGGAGTTTGGCACAACTATGCTCATATTCTGAGAAAACGGATTAAGACTACTTTATAAACATATGTTTAGAAGATACCGTCAACCCTGCGATTAGCAGCTGACCCGCTATACCACCTAAGCCAGAGCCGCCCTGTAAAAAATAAACACTTCAGCTTTAAGGAGATGAGAGATACCTTTTATCTTGAATCTGTATTCGAGTCCAGTAGAGTGGTTTCATTGGACAGACCGGCTCCACAGACGGTTTGCGAGGAGTGTTGTCTGTCACTGTATTGAAGAAGATACCAACTCCAGGAGGAGGAGGGGGGATAGAGCTGAGAATGGGTGGAGGTGGTGGTGGTGAACCACATCCTGCCATGGGTGGAGGTGGTGGAGGCACACATCTAGGCACATCCAATGGCAGAGCAGGAAGTGAAGATACAGTTGGAGCAGGAGGTGGAGGAGGTGGAGGGGGAGGAGGAGGTGGAGGTAAAACAGGTGGTGGAGGTGGTAGAGGTGATGTAGGTAGGGGAGAAGGAACTGTCCTCTGTTTACCAATGAAGTTAAGGTTTTTGGTTGAGTTGAGATCAAAATTGTTTGGCACACTAGGCTGAGGGTTAAGGCTCCTGCTCTGGGCTTCCTTGGCCTCATCAGACTTTATAAATTTGTCTGTCTGAATGGCCACAGAGTGAAAAGCCTGTGGTTTGATATAGTCTTCAGTGGACACAGCAATATCCCTATGATTATCTTTGACCCTCTCTCTTTGTAAGCTTGCAATGGTTGCCCCAAGTTTGGACAGAACCTCTTCGTTCTTCTCATGTATCCGGAAGAGCTGAAGTTTGAAGTCAGCCTGTATTCAAAGTGAATTTTATGGCTTACAACAATGTGGTCTTTATGCTGTAAATATATATAAATAAAACATAGTATATACTGTACATCTAAATGGCAAATAATCTCACTCATCCATATTCTTGCTTCACTAACGCACCAAATATGTGATTATATTCTTTGAGCATGCTAAAAAAATACATCTTTAGAGTGAGGTACAAGAAACACAGGCTTTTTCTAGGTAAAACTTTAAAGGTGAAGTGTATCATTTTGCCACTAGCATCGTTAGCATCGCATCTCCGACAATGTTGTGTCAGAGTGGTTGGAATTCTCAAACAAACGGAGCAATAATGTGCCATTAATGTCCCATAAAGATTTTTAAAAATTACATGAGTTTCTCACCTGTAACTTCTCCACCTCTTCATTGCATGCTCTTTTCAGCTGCAGAAGAGCTGCCTGATGCTCTGAGAACAAATAACAATGAGATTATTATTCCATGAGATTTTAAATGCATCACAAAACCTGTAAAATTGTACCAGCCTTACAGTATACACTCTTATAACAGTGATCTACCACTTGCAAAACATATGGATTCAATTCTATATCCTAATGAGGGACAGAACTGGACATTCATTATATATATATATATATATATATATATATATATATATATATATATATATATATATATATATATATATATATTATTAGGGCTGTTGATATAATGCGTTAATTCAGTGTGATTAATTTGATTAAAAATAACGTTTAAAAAAATTTATGCAATTATTCGCAATGCCCCCGGACCGTAATAAGGAAAATTCCTGAGAAATGCAAGCTTGTAGTACCACCTGTTTACTCCAGAGGGCAGTAAGTGAAACTTCAGCTGAATGGCAATGCACAGTTTATACAGTGAACAAAACAACCTTTCAGCAGGCAGCCCTACACAAACATGTGTTACCTTCTGCAAATCCGAACTTAGAGATCGCAAGCTGTGTTCTAAGTATTAAATTATATTTAACTTGAAATTGTATGTTTATGATGCAACGCACCCGATACGCTACATGTAAATTGACAGGCTCTTAAACAAGTCTTCATAATAAATGTCAAACTGACTGACAAATTCACTTGTGAAATGGATTGATGTGAACTGTATGTCAATGATTGACTTATGATCAATATTATGGTAGTAAACAATACATTGTATTCTAAAGCCGCTTTTTGTATTGACTTATCAGTGATTAACTCTTCTGCCACAAGAATATAATTACAAGAACTTGTAATATTTAAATATAACTATGTATAATTATTTCATCATTATATATTGAATTATTGTTATATGAGGGGCTTTCTCAGCTAATAATTTTATATACGATTCAATTTGATTAATTGCGATTAATTAATTGGGATACCATATGATTAATTTGATTAAAAATTTTAATCGAATGACAGCCCTAATTATTATATTTCAAATAGATGGAAGCAGTGGGACTATTATGTAGGGATAAGCTCTGTTTTGTTTTGAGAACAATGGGAAAACTGTCTGACTTTATGTAATATTACTAATTAACTCTAAAAATATGTAAATTTATAAATATGAAAGAGTTGCTATAATCAAATTAAGGCATATGACATATGACACACCCACACCATACAGGTTATATAACCAAATAGCAAGTGCAATTATAAAATAGACCTACAGTAATGAATATAATAAAAAAAACAATTATACACTTTCAATGTAGCAAAATATTTTTTCTCTGCATTGCTGGGAAAAAGTATATTCATTGAGTGACAAATATAAAACAAATATTGTGACATTGCAAAATTAGTTATCTCAAATGCAGATCTGCCCTTTAGGAATACACTGAGGGTGGAGGTGAAATGGAATTTGTTTGGAGAGTGCTATGTCATTAGACACAAAGGCAAATATTTGAATAAAGGCAAACATTTACATTAACTGCTCATGTTTTTAAATATACAAAAAGTCCTTACCAGCTTCTGTGTATTTGAGACCAATCTTTTCCTCCTTGTCTTTGGGTTTCGGTGGAGGCCAGATTGCCTGAAGTCTTCTTGGTGTGCGCTCCTCACTCGACTCAGACTAAGGGAAAACCAACAGTTCCTGTAATGTGCATTGTGCTATATAAAATATACATATATATAATTTTAACACATGGTGAAACATGTGTGCTGAACTATAAACGGTTGTCAGTTTTTAAGTAAATTAAAATACATCCTATGCATGCAAAATAGCAAAATAGTTCATCAGGTTTACTTTGAGTCTGTTTGTGGTTGCAGAGCCACATGGCAGGTTAATATAGAATGGTAACAGTTAACAATAAGGTTCCATTCATTAACATTAGTTAATGCATTAGATATCATAAACAAACAATTAACAATATATTTTTACAGCATTTATTAATCTTTGTTAATGTTAATTAATAAACATAAAAATGTTCATTGTTAGTTCATGTTAGTTCATAGTGCATTAACTTATTTAACAAATACAACTTTTGATTTTAAATATGTATGAGTAAATGTTAAAATTAACAATAACCAAGATTAACAAATGCTGTAAAAGTATTTTTCATTGTTAGTTCATGTTAACTAATGTTGTTAACTAAAGTTAACAAATGGAACCTTATGGTAAAGTGTTACCGTAGCATTTTATATAGACTGTGTTTTTTGATATTTTCCATCGGCTTGGATCGTGGCTCGTCCAAGCATTATTTAGATTTGGAACTATAAGCTTGTGCTTAGATGTGCTTAGATATTGTGAGGAGATGATACCAGTAACAATGCTACAATAAAAGGAATAATTGACCCAAAAATGGAAATTTCTGTCTAATTTACTCACACTCACGTCGTTCCAAACTACTTACCGTACTTACTTTTATACGTGGAACACAAAAGGAGATGTTTACTAGAATGTTAGGCTGTCACCATTCATTTTCATAATATGGCAAAAATAAGCAATGACAGTGAATGGTAACTGAGGCTAACATTCGGCCTAACATCTCCTTTTATGTTTCATGGAAGTAAGTAATACAGCTTTGGAATGACATGAGGGTGAGTAAATGATGACAGAATTGTAATTTTTTGGTTACTACACCCTTAACTGCAACCGTCTGTGAACTGTTCACTTCATACTTTGGAATCATTCGTTCCTTTGTTCTCTATAGACTTGCTTGAGTTCCTATCAAAGAAAGCTCGGAGAACGTCTTTGTCCCTGTTGATCTTCCTCTTTACTGTGTCCGAGTCCATGCCATTAGAAGTCTCCTTCTTGGCAGTTTTAATTGTGAAGAAAGCCTTGAAGGCATCTAAGGGTGACTCTGTATTTGTAGATTTCTTTGTTTCCTCAGACTGGGAAATGACTGGCTCCTTTACAGTTTGACATGTCTCTGTCTCTGTTGCTTCTGCAGGGTCCTTACTGATGGGCGACAGTGGAGGACTTGACACGCTCTCTTGATTTCTCTTGCCTTCCCCCTTGCTGCTGTCCAAGCTGAGGAATTGGGTAAGCTGTTCGAGGAAGTCTCCCTTGGACTCCTTCTTGTTAGACTGATCAGTGAAAAGCCCTCGTATGACAGGCCTTGCCTGATCCGGGCTTTGAGGTTGATTTTGAGTTTCTTTTTCCTCATGTGCTTCCTTTTTGGGGCTACGCAGCCCAGAGAAGAGGGCTGACAGTTGGAGCGATTTCTCTTTTACTGCAGAGGGGGAGATGACAGTTTGATTTGAAACTGGGTCTGTGGTTTTCTCAGATAGATATGAATCCTCTGGGCTTTTCAACACAGAGGCTGTATCTACAAGATCTACAATGGTTTCTTCTTGTATCATTTGTACTCCATCTTTTTCAATCTTCAAACTGGCCATTTCTACTTCTGCATGCGTAACCCTTTCTGTTTCATCCAGCATCTGTGTCTCCCAGTCTTCTTCTCTTAGACAAACATGAGGCTCATCTGGTTTTCTTTCTAAATGTCCCTTGTCTTGGGATTCTTCCTGCATTTTTCTTTCCTCCTGTTCCTCCAGTTGGACTACTGAAGCTATTGGTTCCAGAAAGTTTGGGTCAGAATCAGACTTTTGGAGATTATCTAGCATGGTTGAAGTGGAACTGAGAGCTTCGATTCCAGATGGGTCAGAACCATTTAAAAACTCCCATTCGTCACCACTTATCTCAGTCTGTCCAATTCGAACCTCTCTCTTCTGGCTTGCGGTAGGTGAATAGACTGATTCTGCACTGCTTCCATTGCACGAAGCTTGACAGAGGCAACCACTTGCAATCCCTTCTCTTTGTTGGATCATTTCAGTATCAATACCTGATTCTTTAGAAAGAGCTTCGACACGTGTAAGGGTGATAACTACGTTCTTGGTGTTCCTCTGTGAGATTGAAGAAAGAGCCTTTTGATCAGTGGGAATAAGAACTTCACAATGTGTTGATGTGGTCTGAACAGTCATGTTTCTAGATGCTCGTTCTTCATCCAGAGTTGATTGTTCATTTTTTGCAGCAGTTGCTCTGATTACCTCTGGAACAACATCTGCAGTGTTCTGAAGAACTCTATTCGACATATCCATTTTGCTCATAACAGCAGATCCTTCCGGTTGGTTTTGCATTGAAATGTCATTATTGTTATTTGTGGATGAATTAAGGCACTCGTTTATGAAAAATTCATCCCGAAAGTTCTCTCTGAAAACCTCTGTTGTTTCTTTAATGTTTGTGGTCAGTTCTTCTGTTCTACTGCTGTTATTGGATATACTGGGTATGTGGCCTTCTAGATTAAGCCCCTCATTTTGCTCAACACCAAACGGCATGTCATTGCTGATGCCATCTGATTCCATAACAACAGGCTTATTTTCACATATGTCCTGACTGAATTTATGTTTCCACATATCCTTGTCATTGCTTGTTGAAACAAACTCTTGATCACTGTAGTTCTCCATGTTCAAAGATTCCTCTACACAGTCTCTGAAAACAGCATCTTTAAAATCTGTTGTACTGATTGCTGGAACCTCAAGTTGTTTGTTCTGACTTCGAACATTGTCATTGGCTGAGACCTCACAAAGTGAGTAAGACAGTGTGTCAGCTTGACCATCTGTTACATCCTGGTTAGCTTGGCCTGCTGCTGAAGTTTTATTGTAATGATCTCTCTGGTGCACAACATTAAGGTCTAAGTCCACATTCTCCTTTTCTGTATTCTCTTTATCACAATCCATTTGAAGAATTTTGTTTAGTTCTTGAGGGTCTGCTCTTTGTCCTATTTCCCCCAGCATCTGTATGTTCAGTCTTAACATCTGCTGCTAATTCAACTTCTTGAATTTCTAAATCATCCTGCCATTGAATTTTGTGTTGACCGTGAACATTTCTGTAAGAGTGAAAAAAGGCACATCTGGACTCTCCTCAGTCAGTGTTTGGAGTTTATATTTTTCATGGTGAGAAAAAATGTTTGCAAGTTTGACCCAAATAAATCGATTTATTTCTGTCTTGTTATTTTTTATTTTTTTTTAGAATTGTGTTGTCCTTACATGATGTCTCCAGAAAAAAGATGCCAGAACAATTTGCAAGTAACATGCCCAGAGAAGCTGTTCTCAGGCCCTATTACAGAAGAAATGAAGAAACGGGGAACAAAATATTCCACAATGAGCCAGAGCATAAAGTTTTTTCCAAATAGCTCCACAATGCAGTTTGGTCCATTTATCACTCATTTAGATTCTTTTTAACTTCTTGTTCTTTGTCATCTTTAGATTTGCAGTGTCTTCTTGCTCTTAATCCACACTTTGAAGCAAGTGTGATCTCACACTAAAACACATACACAAATAGTGCTCCACCCACCCACTTTCTGCCACATGACAGGATTTTTAGAACACTCTCAGTCATCCATGAGCCAAAAAGCAGCACCTCAGAGCCACACCCAGGTAAAAGAGATCACCAGTCAGAAACACTGCTGTGACTTTCTAGGACAGGCTATCTCCTTCTGTCCACATTACACTAGACAGCACAACTTTAATCACTGTGATTAACCTGTTAAGCTAACTCCACCCACATCCTTGTATTGCCACCCTGCCTTACATTAATGTTCAAAACCTGTGTGTTGAATTTAGAGACCAGTTCTTGATGATACAATTAAGTGTATTGTTTTCCCCCAGTAATCCACAAGGATTGTTTAGCACTTTTTTTTTATTTTATTTTTTTTTACCAGAGATAAAAATGATGCATGCATCTCACAGTTTTATGAGGTCATAACACTGTGATGCTTGTCTTCCCAAATACCCAAAATCATTGCACAGACTGTATAATTATTAAACCATTAAAAAGTTTGATTACTCTATAAAACAAGAATAAGTTTAGATACTGCATCCATCATAAATAAGAGCAAGACCATTTGCAAATCTTTACAAAAAGTAGAAAGGTAAAAAGAATAAAACATAAAGATGACATAAAAAAGGAATAGTTCACCCAAAACTGAAAATTCCCTCATCATTTTCTCACCCTCATGCCATCCCAGATGAGTGTCTTCTGCATAACATAAATTAAAATTTTTAGAAGAATATCTCAACTCTGTAGGTCCACACAATGCAAGTGAATGGTAGACAGAACTTTGAACATAAATGTGGCATAAATGTAATCCATACGACTCCAATATATATGTCTTCTGAATTTATATAATAGGTCTGGGTGAGAAACAGATCAATATTTATGTCCTTTTTAAGCTATAAATCTTCCCTTTCACTTTCACATTCTTCATGCATATCACCACTTATTGGTCAGGGCTGGTTAAAGATGGAGAGTTAAAGTAAAAAAGGGCTTAATGGGATAGTTCACCCAAAAATAAAAATTCTCTCATGATTTACTCACCCTCTGACTTTTTTTCTTCTGCAGAACACAAATTAAGAATTAAAAAGAAATATTTCAACTCTGTATGTCCTCACAACGCAAGTGAATTGGTGCCAACATTTTGAAGCTCTAAAATCCACATTAAGGGAGCATTAAAGGAATACATAAAATTCCAGTGGTTAAATACATGTGTTCAGACACAATATGATAGGTGTGTGTGAGAAACAGATCAATATATATTAAGCCATTTTAATCATAAATTCTCCTCTCTGCCCAGGGGGTAGAGGGGGTGCTATGCATTAAAAAATCAGAAGAAGAACAATGTGAAAGTGAAACTGAAGTGGAGACTGACTGAGCAGGGAGGAGAATTTATAGTTAAAAAAGGACTTAAATATTGATCTTTTTCTCACCCACACCTATCATATCACTTCAGAAGACATTGTTTTAACCACTGGTGTTGTATGGATTACTTTTATGTTGGCCTTATGTGGATTTTGAGCTTAAAAATTTTGCCACCCATTCACTTGAATTGAAATATTCTTCTAATAATCTTTGTTTTGTTTGTTCAGCAGATGAAAGAAAGTCACACACATATGGGATGAATGAATGAATGAAAGAATTAATGAATGTTACATTTATATAACGTGATGACATGAGGGATGGCATGAGAGTGAGTAAATGATGAGAGAATTTTAATATTTGGATGAACAATCCCTTTAAAAATGTCTTCAATATTTTAAAATGTTTCTCACCCACCCTATCACATAGCTTCAAAAGATATAGATTTAACCACTGGAGTTGTATGGATTATGCTTATGCTACCTTTATGTGTTTTTTGGAGCTCCAAATTTCTGGCCACATAACTACATGACCTACAGATCGATTCTTCTAAAAAACTTCCTTTGTGATCTGCAGAAGAAACAAAGTCATACACATCTGGGATGGCATGAGGATGGGTAAATGCTGACAGTATTTTCTTTTTTGGGTGAACTATCCCTTTAAGAATAATTAATAATCAGTAATTCAAAATCAAGGAATCAAGGAATTCAGTTCAAAAAGCAATCAAACATGTATTGTTTCTGTGAAATTACTACACAATAATGGTTCACTGCTACAAATAAATACAAATGTATAGGTAGCAAGACTCACAAATGGGTCAAGCTCAGTAGAGAAACGTGGGTCAATGGTTTCATCATCAGCAGGGGAGAACTTGAGGAAGTCACTTTGCTTCTGATTGGAGTCGCAAGCCATGTTGGAGGAGGACAAATGCTCACCTTGGACACATGACCACTTGGACACATGCAACCTGCTCTCGCTCTCCTCTAAGGAAATATAAAAACAAATGTATTAATTCTCACAGTTTGTTATCAGTGAATATCTCTGAATCAACCACCATACAAATTGCTTTGGATTTAAATGATACAACACAGAATATAACGAATATTAAACAAATGCATGAGCCAACGGTTGTACTGTCAGCTACTGTAATTCGTTCTACTATATATATATATATGTAAAGTGGAGAACGAATATGCATTTTTAAATGTTTGATATATGATGATGGTTGCATGTTATTTTAAGATGATTTTGTCAACATATCAATAGGAATATTTGAAAATCACCAAATTACTAGTTTTACATGATGGACTGAAAGTGTACAATTTCAACAGTGGGCCTTTTTTCAGCAATACCAAGAGTGCCTCAGAGTGGAAAATGAAGTGTACTGCAATTGAAAGTTTAATATCAACACTCTTATCTTAAGATAATAAAGAGATAATGAGAAACTCCTTTAAAAATTGTCCTTAAACAAACAAGAGAAAAAAAAATTCCATAAAGTGACAAAAATGCAGGCCACAATAACTTTGGACATATTGGCTCTCTGACTCAGACCAACAAATGGAAAATCTCTACACACAATTAATTCAATCACAGCATGATGCCAACTGCAAGAATCAATAAACCTTTTATTGTTCGAATAAACAGCTCAGATTCGCACTCATAGTGTGTTACAGCAGTGAGAGCACAGGGGATCTCAGATCTGCTCCTCTCCCCAGGTTTCCCGCCTGCAGCTCTGCAGTGCAGGACACAATTAACAGAGAACCAATCAATGGACAGAATTCATTGAACATTCAGCGAGAGAGCAGGAGTGTGCTGTGCTACTGACAGCTGTTATATAATTTTAGATTCCCCTGAGAAACAAAGATCTCTAATTGAAAAGGCACTAGACGCAGATTATATTACATCCTAAAGTGATAAAGATTTATCCAGTTTTATCCAAAGCACCTTTCAGTGCATTTAAGATATCCATTTTACCAGCATATTTGTTCCCTGGGAATCGAACCCACAACCATTGCATTGCGAAGATGAGCTGCAACACAGTACAGTGACAAAAGGACTGAGTGGGTGTTAAATTCCTGTTTATCGTTCATGCAATTGGTACATTTGGTTTCCAAACCATAAGGTTGCTTTATGAGAACATCTTGGGAGTTTTGTCCATTTTGATTAAACCATTAATCTTAGGCACCTCTCTATTAGCAGACGCAATGCCATTAGCTCCATGGTGTGAGTTATTTTTGCAAACAGTGGGCAGACCCGGAGGGGACTGGTGAGTGATTGCTTTGTCCAAATAACAGATACTGCATATTAAAACTCTGAGGTTCAACTTGTGAAATGGTAGTAAGGAATCATGCACATTGTCCTCATTTAAACTTCATTCTACTCTACTGACTGTTCAAAACAAAGAAAGACACAAATTAAATACCTCAATCAGACACTCAAAACACTAGCGTGCACTATCTACACACACACACACACACACACACACAAACACACACACACACACACACACACACACACACACACACACACACACACACACACACACACACAGACAAGCTTACTGTCACACTATCTAATCTTTTTTTGTGCCTCTAATCTCATTTGAGAGGGTGCAGGCTTGACTCATCTCCAGGATTTCATTTCCTCTAAAGCTCAAGTGAGCAGAACATTAACAGCTGGCTATTGGGCTGCAACAGCTGCTGCGTTGATGCGTGAGACTCTTAACACAAAACAGTAGGTAGTCACGTGTGATCATGTTGCGTCACCATCATTCTGCAGTCTGTAAACAGGTGAAAAATCTATTCCGCTTGAAAGAATTCATCTTCTTATGGGGACTAACCATTGTAGACATGTCTGAAGGAAATTAAAAGTTCAAAGAGTATAAATTCTATGCCACTAATGTCACCAAACTGATGATTTTATTCAAACAGGTTTCTCAGACAATTCTGTTTGTCTATGGTAAGGTAAACAGATAGTCCCACCCCAAACTCTCACCATTGGTTGAGCCAATGTGGCTGTGTTGGGCTCAAACATCGTATGACTGTCTTGCCTCAGCAAAACACAAACAATGATATTTACAAATCGTGTTGCATGTCCAGAGCGCTGTACAAGCATCATACGCAACAAAGTGTAATCAGACTCCTCACATGTCCCAGTGAGATGGCATAAATATATTTGTGTGTGTGTGTGTGTGACCTTTATGCTGCCTTTTTGGACCCCTTTGACTTCCATTGTATGGTTATAAGCATATCATACGTCTATAAAAGACTGAAGAGACAGTGTAATGCAAGTAAATGAAGATAATAATAATAATATTTTTTTTTTCTCTAAAGCTTTTCCTTTAAGATGGGATAGGAGAAATGATTGTAACATAAAAAAAATAACAACACACTTTAGCTTTAAATAAGTGTAATTTAGAACAGTCACTCACACATTAAGGGGCACACTGAGAAATTAAATTAATATTCTGGGTTTAATACTATAAGTCTAGCACAATTGACAGTATTTTTGGCAGAATATTAATTAACACAAAATAATTTTGACTTGGCCCTACTTTTCTTTCTTTCTTTTTCTTTTTAAATCTGGATTACAGTGATGCACTTGGGGCCAATCCGTAAACGTTAATATATTACTGTTACAAAACTATAGCCACAAGACGTAAACAGTATGCATGTTAGCATGATTTTAGTGTGATAAAATCAATTACTAACCTTTTCTGTGTAAAGTTATATACATTTTACAGCTTTGTTGCCATAAAACAATAAAACATATATTTGTTCATTAAATATATGGTTAAATATATATAAGTATATTATTTTTTACAAGTTTAAACAGAAAAATACGGCTGCTGTACGGTTCTGCATTTAAACCCTCCAAAAATGTACCCCATTCACTTCCATTGTAAGTGCCTCACTGTTATCTCAATTTCTGCTTTTTTAAAGAAAAGGAAGGATGAGTAGAAATAACTTTTTGTGGTAATCAACAATAGAGCTTAACTTTTATAGAACCCAGAATATTCCTTTAAAACAAAATAAATTGAGTTGAATGACTAAATATATTACAACAACATGATTGTGAATTTAGCTGACAAGCTTTATCTGGTAACAAAGTCTGATTGCAACAAAGAATGCAGGCACCAAACAGAGAAGGTGATTAATCTATCAACTGATATGTCACAAACTTACACTAACCTTAACAACTACAAAGATCAAAGATACCCTGAGAGACACTGAGGAAAATTCAATTTTTTGGATAATCCAATTTAAAATGAATATACTGCTAAAAACAACACCTAACTTGAGTTTTCAAGTGAACCATATGAAACATTCATCCATATTACTGTAAATTAGCCAGAAGTTCAAAAGTCCATGGTAGAATGCTTCATTTTCATTAGGTTTTAATGTTCATTTGACAAATCCTCACAACACTCGAGCACCACCAGTTAACAAGGGGCACCGGACGCAGACTATAGCATGACTATTGAATCAATACTGAGTCTAAAGACCCAGACCATATTATTTAATCTTACAGGCTGTCTTTGAACCCTTGAAATCACATGGTTGTCTGGAAAATATATAACTATTGTGACTGACACAGCATGCCTCAAGGCTCCGGCTTTGAGGTCCTCAATCAATGCTGAACAGCTTCTCACCCATGATAATCTGTATCATGACAACCATCACAAGGTACAGGTTAAGCATTCCTGTCCACCTCAGTGAGCATGGACTCCAAGAGGAGTGTTCTGCTGTATTCTTAATCCCTCCTTAATGTGTTTCTACTCTCATGACAACTCAGAAGCAAAGCTTTCATAACACTTAATGCAGATGCTAAATAACTATAAGGCGTTACATACCTTTCATGTCTTTATATTAAAATCTATTTAAAACTGTACATCCGTTCTCTTTAGCTTTAAGTTTGGATAATTATCTTTAAAAAAAGGCCTGTTGCATGCATTAATATTCAAGCATTTAGTAATAGCTTTTATCCACAGTGATTTATCTTGCATTTAAGCAATGCTTTTTATCAATATGTGTGTTCCCTGGGAATCAAATCCATGAACATGGGTTGCTAGTGCAATGCTCAACCAGCTGAGCTGCAGGACCATTTTTAGAATGCTAAATCAACAGAACACAAAGTTTGATCAAAATGAATAACGAATATTTGCTGATTTTATAGTGAAGCATAAGAGCAGAAAGTCAGAAAATGAGATTTCATTAATGTGTCAGGAGCAAAGGAGAAACTTGAGAGAATATTTGTAATTTACAGACTATATAAACTTAAAATATGAAAGGTTATAGTATGCATGTGGCATGGTACATCATCCAATAAAAAGTAAACATGTAAATAACCAATGTACACCTCAGTGCATGCATAATTTGGAGCCAGCTGGTACATGACAGCTGTGCAGTATATGTAAACCTCACTCTCCTGACCTCAAAAGGCACTCTAGTGACTGACGCTAGAGGCTATAGCCTTTAGCCTCCTTGGTAGCACACCCACCACCCATACCAACTGATGTTGGTTCAAATCCCCCTCGGAGTGGGTCAAGCAGGTCAGGTTACAGTGGTGCCGTGACCAATTTGGGAGTGAGGTTGGGAGGGTGAGTGTAACAGGAGCAAGCTGGTTCGTGATAGTATGTGTAAACATCACTCCCCTGGCCTCAAGAGGCACACTAGCGACTGACACTAGATGCTGTAGCTTTTAGTCTCCTTGTTAGTGCGCCACCTCCCATGCTGGAGGCGCCGGTTTGAATCCCATTTTGAGTGGGTCGAGCAGGACCGATTACACATGCTCAATGATATAGTATAGATGATTATCACACAAAATCCTAGAAAATGTATTTGTAAAAAAAAAACTTATTGTAAATCATTTGAATTTTTTGTTAAAATCAATTATTATAATTTGTTCCAGACATTGATAGACTGAAACAGGATATGTATGCACTGCACAGGTACAGTCAGGACATATGTGGGTAATAATAAGAATAGTTATTAGTATCTTTCTGAGAAATAGCCAGATTTCTATATTTATATAGATGGTATAATGGATAGACTCAAACTGAAACTCTGCTCATTAAGAGAATATACACGTTCATTATAGTTGCTCTTCTCTGTGGTGCCCAATGGATATTTACCCTCTTGTGTTGAGTGTATTCTGTTGTAGTTCTCTTCGTTCTCTTCAGACAGGGGCAGAATACGGTACTGCTGCATTGGCCTTGGTGTGCATGAGAATAGACGGGATAATGGTGGGGACACAGTTCCCAGGCTTGTGGATCTTGGTGAAATTGTACAGACAGCATCTAAAGAAGGTGAGGATATTGTCTTCATCTCCGATTGAAGGTTTTTTCGGCTGGCTGTTGGAGTTGCAGGGTACTGTTGATGAACAGACATGTGAGAAGCCTCTTGTGCACTGTCACCTGAAGTGTCAGCCACTACAGGGCAATAGTTCCTGATACGCTCCCAGTCCTCATTACACTCTTCAAATAGGCCATTTTCCTGATGTGCGCTCTGATTTTGGTTAAATTCTTCATCCAATGCACAGAGCTCCGATGGAAAGACCTCACCCTGTATGAGCTCCATGTCATTGGTGGGCAAATGACTGTCATGCAGTGATGATTCGAGGCTCTCTCTAAAACAGTCTGAACTGGCACAAATTACTTGGTGAATGATGTTCTCCACCTCACTTATCTTAGCTCTCACTCTGGATACAGCTTCCTGGTGCTCAATCCCCTTAAGTCCACACTTATCTAGTGAAATCATGTCTCTTATTTGAGATTTCCCTAGAGGGCTATGTTTAGCAGTCTGCATCAGGTCCCGTAGATCTCTAACCTCATATTGCGTTCCCTCTGAGTTGATCCTAGGATCCCAATCTCTAACCTCTAATCCATTGTCATACTCTGAGAGCTCGCTGGACCGGTCTTGATCTTCCTCAATACTTCTTGAATCCTTGGCAGTTGTAGTATTACTCTCCACATTTTGAGAACTTTGACACAGTTTGGAATCGGTTCTATTGGAGACACAGACAGCGCCTGACATTTTTAATTCAGTCATAAAATGTTGTACCCCATGACATTCAGGCTTGCATTGTCCCTTCTTGGGAGTTTTTAAAACTTTGCATGAGAGTGGAGAAGTAGTTGAATTTAGTCTCTGTTTGATCTTTGGCATCCTCTCCTCCATATCCAACGAGCTCATGATCCACAGGTTCTTCAGTTTCCGCCCTCTGGAGGGTGTTTTCGGGCTTTTAGAAAAAGTTCTAAGCTTGCGCTCCATGTTACTGGTGCAGCACAGGCCATCTTCACTTTGATGGTCATTCTGCAATTCCCATTTGTTGAGGAAGTCTGAACTTGTGTTGCCCTGTTGATTTCCCATTACAATATTGGCTTTGCAATATGCTCAGAGATCCAGCAGGGTCTCCAGTGAGTGAATTTGAAAAAGCAGCCCATTTCAAGCCTCATTTGTCTTATCAAGACCTTTACACTCCATCACCGATGGTCCAACCTCCTTCATGCAACAGATAATCAAAGCCCTCCCATCAAGAACTGCCCTTACCCACTGGGAGGAGCCCAGATCATCAATGACTGGGAGAAACATACTTGTCTGTTTTTTTATTCCCTCTCTGATCAGTTTATATAGCTGAAGAACAGTGTGGGTGCCCTTTTTTTAAAGTGATAACTATTCTGAGGGTCCTTCAAGAAATACAATTTTAAAACTTCATCATTCCAAATTAAACCCAGCATTATTTGCGACGTAACGTCAGTAATAATGAAGCATTATTTCATCCAACACACAGAATGAGCAAGGCCATATTTTTCATGTTTAACAATTAAATCATGACATAACAATAAATCTAAATCTAAATCTAAATCTAAATCCATTCACACTGATAATTTAAAGTAATCTGTAATAAAAACTAGAGATGAATTCTTACCATCATCCACTGGCAATTTTCAATGGTATTCATAGTCTTACTATTCACTAGTCTGTCCCGTAAATATATTCTTTGCCAATATGATCATCCCCTTTAACTGTGGCAGCTAACTATCCAATTAGCACTGACTCTCCACCGAACATGCCTCGTACTAATCCAAACGCTGATATTCATTGGCCAAAAAAATGTAAACAAACAGAAAGTACACAGGACTGTTTTTTTGAACGCCGCTTAACACAGCTGTGAATAAAATTCCCTTCTGTGGGAAAATAAAAATGGGGAAGTCACTCATCGAAAAAGGTAAAACAAATCTTATATCATTTTTCAGGTGAGACAAAAGATAAAATAATATTTCATATTTAAATATCCTTGCGCTTTTAGATACACTTCCAGCAGCGGAAAATAATGATCATAATATATTGTCACGACAGGCTTCTGGTAGTGCTCACAACCAGCCACGGGGCTGTTGGAGCTGGATCGCTTCTCGGCAAAAAAATGATGGATTTGAACAACTGCTATTCAGACTTGGCCGCCAGATCGTGCTGTTGGCCCAAAATAAAATCTAGAGCTACACGTAACCTGATAGTTTTGTCCTGACCAGTGACATTAGCAGAAAAGTGTTTGCAAAAACAGCCATAAAATGTATGTTTTAAACATTTCATGAGTGCTACACCTGCGTCTGGTGGTGGCCCAGGAGTGCACAACACAACAAAATTAGCAAAGCAAATAAACGCTGAAAACTTAACGAGTATAAACCACAGCACAACGAAATGATGCCACAAAACAACAGAGAAGTCGTAACACAACGGGAATAAACCAAAACACAATCTAATTAAGACAACCCCCACCAAAACCAAGCCACAATAACATAATTAAAGGAATATTCCAGGTTCAATACAATCAACAGCATTTTTGGTATAATATTGATAACCACTAAAATTAATTTGGACTTGCCTCTCCTTTTCTTTAAAAAACAAATGTAGGTAATCGAGGTGAAGCACCTACAATGGAAGTGAATGGAGACCAATTTTTGAACATTAAAATACTCACTATTTCAAAAGTATAGCAACAAGACATGAAAATATGTGTGAATATGATTGTAGTTGTGATAAAATCACTTACAAACCTTTTCTGTGTAAAGTTGTAGCCAATTTTACAACTTCGTTGCCATGACAATGCAATGTAAACAAACATAAAAACCATAAAATGACTGTAAAAACGACTATTTAAACAACAGCTCAAAGAATACATGAGTTTTAACAGAAGAATTAATGTAAGTGCTTTTAATAAATTATAAGCTTTACATTGCTGCATTTAAACCCTCCAAAATTGTCCTCATTGTAACTATAGTTTTTATTTTCTGTAAAAAAATGTGTTGTGTCATATTTACGTTGTTGTGGATTAATTTCGTTGTGCTGTGGTGTATTTACATTGTTTTCAACTTTTGTTTGCTTGCTACTTTTTGTGTTGTGCCACCGTATTTCAGCGATCAAAGAGCTCATTCCATGTTTTTATTTACTAACATGTTACTAGATCCAGTGTCTCGTGGTTTTGCTCCCTTACATTTAAAAGTACAGTATAGAAGGCCTTTTCCACTCTATTTTTAACCCTTATTTTAAAAAGAGCATCGCAAAGATGATGCGGATGAGACCGTCCTCGTTATAGTGCTGGTATTGGGAGTGCGAGCGCTTGTGACACTGAGTGACAGCAGCGCGCGGTAGTGTAGTGGGCTTGCCCGCTCTCCCCTATATGGCTTTGGATGAAGCTCTATGCTAATATCAGCAGGACACGAGAAGCGCCGCTCTGCTGCCTGCTGTCAGTGGTGGCTTTCGGAGTCTAGGCAGGCTCTTCTACAGCCATGGCCGAAGGTGGTGAAGGTGAAGATGAAATTCAGTTCTTACGAACTGTAAGTAAAAAACATCGCTATTTATTTCGCAAATGAAATCGCTTGGTTTCGTTGGTTTGGTGTCTTGTTGCGCATTCTTGAGGGGTACGAAAAAGACAGCGTAATGCTGAGACATCAAAAATGTTGTCTCTGAAATTGGGGGTTAAAGCAGTTCGCTGCTGGATTTTTCTCAGTGGTCACACTGGCTTGTTTACATTCCTTACGCTTTAGAAAAATTCTAGATTTTTAACTATTCCGAATCAGACCGCCCCTCCCCCTATTTGGTACTTGACTCAGGTACGAGTTTGCGCTCGCGACACACCTGTAGTCAAAGCTCGTCGATAGGAATTATGATTAATGATAATGATTCTGTCACTAATTTAAACGAGAGTTTTGATATGTTGCTACAAAAAAAAAATAAAAAATAAAATAAAATAAACAATGCATGCTTTTTGTGGCGTAATGTGCGCACTACGCTCGCGCGCAGTGTTTGTCAAATAATTCCGCAATATTTTTAATTCTATAAAGAAGTGTACAGTTTCTATGTTCATAAAGTCCTGTCAGATGCGATTACATTTGACACGATCCCCTCACCTTGTTTAGGACTTTTCTATTTCTGTGGTTCGACGCAGATTGGTTACAGAGATGTCGTGGCGCATGGCAGTTACCTATGTAAACGATATGATAGGATAGGGCACCGTGCCCGTGGTGTGAATTACCGTCACAGTTGTGTTAGTTCTGACTACGGCTACTGCTTTAAAGGTTGTTATTTACAATAATTTATGATCAAAAGTGTTTTTAACGAGGCTCTGGCAATGTGCCTGCTGGAAGTGCTGCTGTGACTCAAGGCAGTGGCATGTGAATTTTCTGATGACATAATTATAGATTATTTATGACATTATTTCTGATGAGTATTATGATAAATAAAAGATCAGGAGAAACATAATTTTAAATCATAAAACTTTATGTATAGGCCTACATTAACCAAAATAATTGGAGTGACCAATGAGCAAATATCTAATGTAAATTTTGTTATAGTCTATTTGAGAACAGTTTATAATTTGTGATTAGTTTCAGGATTAGATTTGTATTTGCATAAGAATGGTAGACATTTTTTCATCTTTTTAATTTGCAAATCAGTCGCAAGGCAGGTCTGTGACGTCTCACTTTGCTGTTGAAGTTCTATAGTGAGAACTCTGGGAGTGAAGGTTACAGTTTCGCTACATAACATTGCCCAGTAGACCTTATGCACTTTGTAGACCACTGTGAAATGTGCCCTAGTTCAGTCTTCGCTGTGAGGTGGCTGCTCACACTGCACACTAAAATACAGCAGACGCATGGTGGGTTTGCCCACTCAAATGACTGTGTCCATTTAGTATGTAACCACCATATCTTCTTCTTTTGACATGTCCATAGTTCTTTGCTTTTGTTGTAGAAAACAGTTAATTGTTATTTAATCAGAAAGAAGGCTCAAGTCATGCAATATACTCTTAAAGGGATAGATCACCTACAAATGAGAATTAGATGATCATTAACTTACCCTCATGTCATCCCAGATGTGTATGACTTTCTTTCTTCTGCTGAAACAAACAAACATTTTTAGAAGAATATTTCAGCTCTGTAGGTCCATATAATTCAAGTGAATACTGGACATAACTTTGAAGTTAAAAAAAGCACATAAAGGCAACATAAAACTGGGATTAAGGCAGCAAAAAAAGGGGGATTGAGTGGGAGAGCAAAATCAGTCTAGGCATTGTGTTTTTTTTTCAAACAGAGAAGGGGGGTGGGGGGGGGGTGCGGTGGGTATTGAACACTGGTTGTATGGAATATCTCGCCGGGAAAGGAAGAATATCTTGATGGGAAAGCAAGAACAAGAGGCAGTCGAAATGATCCGGTGTCCAGCTGCAGGGGGTGGCAGGGAGACGTCCTTAATGGGGCAAAACATCCGTGATAGGTGGCTGATGACCCCGTAACTGGACATCTGAAAGCACCGGCAGACGCTTCGCAGGCAGTAATGCCCAGCAGGTTTAGACATTTACATGTACATCTGAGTTACTATAAATTGTCCTCCCTGCATAGTAGATGGTGATATGCCAAAAACAAATGAAGAAGAATGTGAAAGTGGAGATTTATGGGAAAAAAAGGACATCAATATTGATCTGAGTATGAGAGAATTTGTATTTTTGGGTGAACTAGGCTATCCCTTTTATGGACATAAATAATGGGAACCATGATATTCAATTAAGCTTTAATTAATGTGTGGAGTGGAATTTGCCCAGTGGAAAAAAACTTATGAGTTGCTGTTAAAGTAAATTCTACAACAAAAAACTGAAGATGTTTCACCAGTTTCAACTTTAGGCTACTCAACAGGCTACCCAAACTTGTTAATGTAGGCAAAACTAGTGTCCAGTTGGCAATGTTGAGTGGTTGAGTGAGATTTGACAGAATTGTTTGGATGCACTTCTCTAAATCCAGATGTAGAGTTCACCAGTAGCACTGGGCTTTTTTGGGGTTTATTTTGTTCTGGAAGCCTTCTGCATTTCAGGGTTTAAATTTAGCCTATTAAAAGTTAATGCTTCCACCACACATACATACACAGTTCTCAGGCACTAGCCCATAGGTCATTGCATCAGCTAGTTTAACAAGCCAGACCTCTGATGTTTCAACACAAAATTTATTTGCACAGTATCATATTTTAAAGTCATCAACTACCACAACATGTGATAAGATATTAAAAAAATACTGCAAAGAGATTCTGTAAACCTGAATTAGTAAAACATCCTCACCTATACTATCTTTAAATTGACTGAAGACATGTCTTGGTGAGAATTTGAGTAGCACAAAACACACTTTGATGTAAAATGGAATTGTGTTGTTCAATGGGTTGAAGCTTGAATAATTAATTAGCTTACCACCCCTATAAAAACATATTCATAGGTATTCTTAACACCTCTTGCAATTCTTTGAATGAAAAAAAATTGATATTATGCGTTTACATTTTAGAAGCAGGCGATTTCTCAAGTTTAATGACTCTCAAAGGAGCAAATCATCACACACTGTAGTTTGGACCCTCCTAGCAACATCATATGGACAGCTGTTTACCTGAATTGAAGACATTGTTGGTACTATAGGGGCTGTATTCTGACATATGGCAGTTGTTCATGCATCTTGAATTTAATGCTGAGGAACTGCCACACATGGAGCCCCATGTCATAATAGCAGACATGATGCTGCTCTGCATAGAACGGACTGTGGCAGAGATAGGTCATCCATGCATGAAGACCACAGGGATAATGTTTCTCTCCTGTGTTTAAAAGTGATGTGTGTGAATTTTTTCCAGTGTTAAATAGTTTCTCCTATCCCAGCTTTATATGCACAGACAGCTAGAAGTAAGCTATTTGTAGATTGATTACATGTAATGTAATCACTGTCACTGTGTGGATATCAAAAGCATTGCTCTGTTAGAGTTAGCATTCCAACCAGCCTGACATAGCAATATTGGTTCAATCAATGATAGACAGATACCAGCAGAGGCAAGGTGGTCGTAAAATGTTGATATACATATTATATGCTGTGATTTAACAATCATTTTTATAACACATTATCAATATTTTATGTAATATCAATGCATTATTATTTTATGCATTATTATTTGACAAAGCTGTTGGTGGACCAATGACGTGACAGTGATTTTTTTTGTCCAGATCTATTAAATTATTCAAAAATACAGTACAAATGCAATTCTAACAAAACAATTACTTGAATACACCTCTTCTGTGATGAGCATGTTTACAAATACTGAGCTCAAAGACATTTGGATATTTTTTCTTAAAGTAAAAAACTCTTATGTGGTATAACCGTCCAGGGGAAAAAAATTAACAACAACAAAAAAAGTTTCATTAAAATCTGAAATTCTAAAAAAAAAAGAAAAAAAAAAACAGAAAAGAAAAATAAGAAACCTTGGTATGTGTATTTTATTATTAGTATTATTATTATTATAATTTTTTTTTTATTTTAAAATATGAATATCTGAAAATCTTTTGTCCACCAAATCAGTCATTAAGTGTAATACTCATATAGGTAGCAATATAGGACCCTTTTGACCTTGTTTGTAAAGTTATAAAAAATATATATTTTGTCATAACATTAAATATCAATATTTTGATATTTTTTATAAAAGGCACATTTTGTTCAAGTCATTTGGTGTAACACTGAAAATATCTTGATATTCGTGACTTGTGACTTATGAGAGATTCGTGATTATGATATTTGAAAAAATATTTTTCATGTCGAAAAATACGTTTGAAAACCATTTAATGATTTTGAAATGAATGATTAAGTTGCATACACTCTCATGTATTCAATGAAAGTATTTTAATACCTTTTGCTTGATGGTTACACCACATGACATTTTAAAAGTCATAATTTTTTTATTTCTTTTAGAAAATGCTATAAATGTTTTTCAAAAATGTTTGAAACCAACATGGAAAACAAAGATTACATTGCTAAGTGTTGACACGTGTTTTAAAGATTTTGTTTTTAAAGATTTCTCATTTGTATCTTCTCAGCAAACCTTATTTGTCAATGACCTTGGTACATTTTGAAACTGTCGCAAAGGAGTGCTAATGATTCTTTTATTTATCGGTCAAGCGGGCAAAGTTATTGCCTTGTGCGAATAATCTAAAAATGGCTGAATATCATCGGATTTTATGTCTTGCCCATATCGGTCTGTCTCTATAATGTTGTACTTTTAGATTTTTGGCATCTCGCATTACTCATGATCGCATAACTGATGTCTAGATAACAAAATGTCTCTTATGTCCATAGATAAAGCATTTCATTTGTTGTCTGTATTTTTGTTTGAAAATCGGTTTGAAAAGTATTTTCTCACTTTTGGTTGTGTGCATCTGATCAAGAGATTTTTGACCATGTATATTCATATATGAAGAGGACTGTTATATTTCTCCTGTAGATGGTAATCATAATATTTCGCTTTGACCTCATAGTAGCACAGATGATCTTCCATGTCTCATTTCTAAAAAAGGTTTTGTTTTAGTGAATGCCTCTGGTACATTTAATTATTACAATAGTACATTCGTAGCACACCAGACTCTTTTGACAGCCCTCAAGGTGTATCTGTGATCAACAATTTTGGTGGAGACAGGGGAGATTTTAGAGCTTTTTTTTTTTTTTTTGTGCTTATCTGCTCTATTTCACCATCACCAAGGTGGCGCTGAGTGTTGATAGCTTCCTGACTGTGAGTAATGAGTGGCGCACATGTAAAAGTTAAACCTCACAGCTTTGGGCCAGAGCTGAATCCTGCAGTGTATATGTATTGACTGTGTGCCCCTCTGTGGTCTGAATCAGGATGCTGATGAGTGATTTGTCTGCCCTTTACAAGCTTCATGTGGCAGCCTTGGCTAATTGAGCTTCCTTCAGATAAATTAAACAGAGACTTGATGTCACTGCTCTTGTTGTGCCCTCTGGCGTTGGCTTGTCCCAAAAGGATACAAGCCATCTGTGCTGAAGGGCAACTTCAGACTTAAATGTGTTTGTGTATGTTTACTGAGCATTTGTAAAGCATGTTTATTGGATAATTTGTCTGACACAAACACGCACAAACACCACAACGATATGTGCTTGCTGAACATTTAATTTAATAAACATTGGCATTGAAGGATTAGTTCACACAAAAATGAAAATTGTATTATAATTTACTCACCCATGTGTCATTCCTAACCCATATAGCTTTTTATTCTGAACACAAAAAGAACATTAAAAAACAAATAGTAGACTTGGAATATGATGCATGAGCCACTGGGACAACTTTTGGGTGCTTTTTTAAGCTTTGAAGTGAGTAAAACTCAACTGCTAATTATTGTTTAAACAGACTGGCTTTGCTTCTATAAAAGTTTCCACTCTTTTTGCAAGGCTTTCCACTAGCTATTGGTACATGGCTGTGGAAATGTGCTCCCTATTCAGACTCAAGAGCATCAGTGAGGTCATGCAATTATTTTGGGTGATGAGGCTTAGTTGGCAATCAGTCTGCATTGCAATTCATCCATCAAAAGTGTTTCAAAGGTGTTCAGCAAATCTTCCACAGCAGACTCGGTAAGCAATTTCTTTATAGACCTCGCTTTTGTTAATGTAGGCTAAATGTTTGTCTTAGAAGTTTGTTTGGTGGTATACTTTTATGCATCTGTTTATAATAGGTGTGGCTGAAATAGCCATACCCTATCGCATGTATATATAAATATAGGTTGACTTAAGCTCATTAACTTCAAGCAATTAGCTATACCAAGATTATGCAGGCACCAAGGAATTCTTGTCTCAGCATAGTCAGAACATATCTGTCATAGCTATTGCTTGTCTGACACTCAGGCCTCATAGCACCAAGGCAGCCCTGGGGGCACATGGAGCTGACAGCTTACTCAAGGGCACAACAGCATTGGTCAGAGGAAGTATTGCAAGCAAGATTTAAACCTGACAGTTGCTCCTCCAGCCCAACAATTTGGTGAACAGATTATTAAGGCCTTCTACCTTGACCAAACCCCATCTGATGCATCAGTATTTTATCCACATCCACAGATATCTCTGTCACCCAGGAGCCTGTCTGAATTAAATTGTTAATGTAGATGGATGTCACTCTGGCATGCATGCAAGCCACTTTTGATTGTGTGAATTTTTACAATGCAAAGTAAACCTAGACCGCAGAGTAATACAATTTGTAGTTTTGGCTGGAGTGGAAGACACAGTACTACTATAATTGTCTGTCAACTTCTCTCTCTCTCTCTCTCTCTCTCTCTCTCTCTCACACACACACACACACACACACACACACACACACACACACACACACACACACCCTTAAGTTTGTCTCCACAACTCGATTGCATTTTTAGCAGCGCTCTCTCAGACGCCTTTTAAGACATCACTGCATGGCCTCTGCTGGTGTACCTCAAGGAGTCAAAAAGGACACATCTCTGTAAGGACGCTTGACAGCACTGGTGAAATAACTTTAGCATTTTAAATGCACTTTCTCTGGATGCCTTCGTGCTGTGGAATACCTTTTCTGTGGGATCATGTTTTGCGAAAGATGCTGACTTTTCAAGAGACTTATCACCAGCATAGATGTTCTATATCTAAGAAGAGTGTTACTTACAGTTTTAGAAGTGTATAAAAGTGTTTTGCTGTATATGTGTGATTACCTCAGCCAGAGAATAGGAAGTGAATAAAACGCTTTAACTGCATTGTGTTAAACCAAAGTCATTCTAGTAAGTCAGCCATCTTTGGAACTCTCTCGAGAGGCTATTTCCAGTCATGCCAGTGCAGCTCCTTGAATGAGGGAACACTAAAATCACAAAAACGGTTGGTCAAGATTACGATCAAACAGTTGCGATTTCTTATGGCCGGCAAAACCTTCTCTGCTGGCATAAAATGCCTAATAAATAAAAATGTTTTCATCCTTTCATTCTCATTAACCTTTTTGCTTATGTGTTTTCAATCGCTTTCCACTCTTAATTAATCTACAAACGAATAGCAAAAAACTAAAAAAATTTATCCAATCAGAATTGATTCCTCGATGCTTACAAGCAAAGTGTGACAACTGTTTCACAAATCAGAAAGCAGCTCGTGAGTCTGAGCTCCACCCTGTCAGCCCTTCAGAATTTCCACAGAATCCCCCAACAGTGTAAGTGAACAAGCATCTAAAGTCAGATTGTTAGATTCGTCAGCCAATCAGATAGATTTATTTGTTCTTGTGGGAGTGGTCTTTAGGATATGTCCCAGGCCAGGCCTTCTAGCTGGCCTTGAGTGACGCAATCACGCTTTAAGTGATGTATGTAATTTGAAAGCAAAGTGAAAACTTGCTGACAAGTCATCTCCATTGAGAAAGAGATCCTCATGAATTTAAAAACCTAACATGTTCTGATTGATCGTGCGATTGATTAATTAAACAAGAAATGATGACTGATTTTCAATGCAAGCATACTGGTTAGTGCTTTTTGCATTGTTACTCCTCCTACATCAGGAGTTTTCTAAGTGTAAATTAGGAATGCTTGAGCATTCAGTGTCGGATCAAGTTTTGAAAAGTTTTTGTTTTTAAAATGTCAATTGGTATTATTAGTTGACTGACAATTCATGTATGATGGCACACGTGTCTTATTCATTATGAAACTGTGTTTTCATAATGGCATTAATCACACTGAAGGCCTAGACTTAATATGCATGGGCCACAGCAGTGACCAAATAACATTTCAAATCAGCAATTAAATTGGATAAAATTGAAATTATAAATTGTGTTTCTTTACCTCATATTACACCAAAACACATAATTTTCCTGGCTTGCATAGCTAATGCACATGTGCGTTAGTGAGTTGATTGACAGGTGATGTCTGTATCTAAAAGGTGATTGGCTCTTTTACCTGTAAGGCAGGACCTCCTTTCTACATCTGCTGACTGTTGGGTGCTAGAGCATCTTGGTTGGGTATTCCAATTTCTCCCATTCATTTAAATAGAAGTGGCCCATCTCTGCTAAATAATCTCTGGTAAAACACACTGGAGGAAATTCACTAAGCACCTTTTTTAATTCACTAACCACCCACAGTAAAGTTTAAACAGATGCTATATAAATTGAAATTGCATTGCATTGCCTGTATTTCAATTAAAGGAAAAGTCCACCCAAAAATTATAATTCTCTCATCATTTACTCACCCTCATATCTTCTCAAACGCGTATGATTTTCTTTCTTGTGTTTAACACGAACAAAGATTTATTTGAAGAATGTATAATGTGTTTTTACCCACCATTACCAATTTCTGCCTGCATTTGGCAGGTTGGAAGGTTGAGGTTTTTAGATGAACTATTACTTTAAGTTCCTTTAGGCACTTACGCCATTTTAAAAGACTGATTCAGGTGTCTGGACTGCAGTGGTGGAGTGATGTGTGCCGAATTACTGTAGTCATCATCCTCCACAATTGAGCACTCAGAACCAACAAGCATAATCAGAAATTGCTCCCTGCCAATCGCGTTCAGCTCAAAATTTTAAGCTTGATTCGCTATTACCTGATTTTTATAATTTCTTCTGTGAATTTGACGCTAACACAATGTGGAAATAAACCACACTATAATTTTTTGTGAATTCCCCCTACTCCATTTTAAATTAATTTATAACTTGTGTAAAAGGTTTCTGTAAATAGATTTATTTGGAGTATGAAGATATAGTTTTAAATTATGGAATTTTGCCTTGAGCACAGTGCCTTTACATAATTTCATCTTTCTCATGCTTGTCTCTCAGTTCAAGGAGAACATATTTCTCCCATGGAGCATTATGCGTTGAAGGACCCTGCATCTTAACTGGAGGCAGATATAGAGGTAATAAAGATGTAAGCACAGTGCATTCAACCATCTCATTAGGCTGTCAGATACAGGGGCATGTGCCACTTGCTGAAGTGCAGTGGCTGACTTTGAATTTGAGTTATTTAGGGAATGAGAATGAGAGTTCAGCTGTGATGAAAGACCCTGAACCATCTAATTAAATCATCTCTTTAACATTATGAAATGCTCAGTTTTGCTCAAAAGTTTTCTTTTTTGTTGTAGTGAACTCCACAAATGCCTTGAATGCCCAACAGTATTAGTTTACAAGATTAAACAACAGCAGCAATATTCTATGATTTTTCATAAATGTGCTCAATTTAAAATTAAACCAAGTGGCCAGTGCTGGATGACATTTTTGTAGGTGATTAATTGTTATGCAAATAAGTGTGACTGAAAATGTAATGTCTGTTTTATTCATGTCATTTACATTGTTATGTTTAATACACACAAACCAAATATAACCTAAATCACATTAGTAAAACTCATGATTTTGTCTTTAAGGCTTTGTACACAAATAATAATACAATATCAGAAATGTTATTAAAATATTAATATTTAATGTATTATAAGTCCATTTTCCATTCATACTATTGTTTTTTCAAACCCTAGTATAGTAATATGAATCTGATTATTATCATAATTACTTTAATTATTATAGTATATATTTCTAAATGTTTTATTATTATTATTATTATTATTATTATTATTATTACACAATTCTGAAAATAAACCCGCACTGAAAATTTTAAGCAAACCTCACTCAAGGGCACTGAGACATACAAAATACTTATTTCATAATTCTATAGTATATTCGGATGATTCTGCATTATTTCTAGTGTTTTACTGTTTGTAATAATTGAGACAGGCCTTCTAATATTGGCAGTTTAAGTGATTCTGAAACATACATTGAAGTCCTTTTGAGCAAATTATGAATAATATGATGTGTTTGGAAAAAAACAAACATCTTTCAGAAGAGTGGGTGATTCTACAGTGTTTGAGACAGTGGCTAAGCAAGCATGCACGTTTAGCAAGTAGCATTGTGGAAGGGACAAATTTGTATATTTACCTTTTCTTAAGTTCAGGTTTGTGGCAGAGCTGGGTGAGTTCTGAGAATTTATTTTGCACAAGAGCACTTCAGGACTTCTCAGGTTACATACACCATATGAAGAAGGGGTTGGCATCCTTTTTGACATGGAGTGCCATTTTTTATTTTCCTGGTCAATGGCTGTGCCGATACCCATGTGACCATGGATTATGGAGGGTGTACCTGTATGCTGGGTTGAAAATCGCAAGGATTAATAGTGGTGTTATCCTAATTACATCACGTGCAAAAGAAACAAATAAAACCCGGAATGTAGGCTGTCATCTGCGCAGCCTGACTGAAGCAAAGCTGTTGGTCATCTGCGCGGCCTGACTGAAGCAAAGTGGACGTGCTTTCTCATACCAAACATTTAACCAAACCGAAGTCTGTTGGGTATACTGCAGTCTTGTCACATATATACTTTTTGTTTAGCCTCCCATTCAGCTCATAAAAACAGGCTGTGTGATCATGAGGAAGGATTACATCAAAATGTAGATTGGAATGCAGGTGCGGAATTTAGGAGAGGGACATTTCTTCTTCTGTTGCACCTGTTTAATCACACTGGCATGATGGCTTGAACAGGAAGTGGGTTGGTTTGGTCTGTCTGCCAGATGCTGGCTGGGTTCGGCAGAAGGTCTGGGCATTCATTGGTCTGGAATATGGACAGAGACCCCCCACCCCAGTGTCATTACACACGCAACACCCCTATAGATAGACTGTGATTCTGCCCCTTAGCTGTTTTGCAGATGGCTGTGCTGCTCTCCCCTGGATCAATTTGCTGCAGATTCACCAGATTCTTTGGCAAGCAATCTAGGTGGGAGCAAGGGAAGATCTTCAACAAAACACACACACACACACACACACACACACACACACACACACACACACACACACGCACACACACACGCACGCACACACACAATAAAACCACAGTAAAAGTTCTCAATACAATTTGTGAAGCCATACGATTGCTTTTTATGATGAACAGACCAAATGTTTCGTTTTTATTCACTCTCAAATCAAATTATTGATAATTTTCTCGTAATACATCAGTAACATCAAACATAATTGGTTCTTGTGTCATGACGTTTGGTCTCAAGTCATGCAAGAAATGTAAGTGGAAGCATAGTTCTTGCAGGAAAATTTGTAGTGGTACATCATCAATCCATCACCCATTTAGCTGCTTAGCCAATCATATACTAGCCCTCGCTTTAAAAGTCATGAGAAAAGCTCTATACAAATGAATGCAACTTGACTTAAAAGTCTACTAACAGCCTATCACATTGCTGTTTCAGTGTGCCAACGTGGCAATTCGTTCAACAGCTCACCATGTCCGACACTGAGTTAGTTTTGCTCCCCGAAGAGCTAATACCCGCTCTGGATATGGATTTAGTTTCTTGCTCCTTAATCTGGCTCCACACAAGCAGACTCAGAACAACTCGATTTGGGTGGGGGTTGTCTCACTTAGTGACTGTTTGCGCTAATCTTGCCCTCCTTGACATTCACACTTACCTATTAAAAATGGAGGGAAGCTGTCACACTTAACGACTGCTTTTGACTTTTCTCAACACTTAACTGTCATCGGAAAAGATCGGCAAGTATGACACCGCCTTTACTTGCAATTCAGGAACAGACGGCTCCCCGTCACAGTGCGTGTCTGCAGCTTCTGAATTCTCAATGGGATCACTGTTCTCTCTGAAGGATTCTCAAATTTTAAGCCAAAAACTATATCTCCATTAGCCCTGATCTCTCCAGACCAGAAATTAACCAGCTTGACCCCAATATATTAGGAAGCCAGCCTTCCCTCCCAGACGATACTTCTACTCCAAAACCGACATGGCATAAATGATCAGCAAAATCTGGATCCTGCCTAGATCTTGTTTTCGTAGCAGACCTCCCTCAGATGAAGCCACTGCCTCAACTTCAACAGGAATGCACAATCTGGTTCTGGAAGCCATATGCTTTATCACTGAGTCCGTCAATAACATAGACTCCAGGCTTCAAATCTTAGAGCAGGGGTCGTGAACCTTTTTTCACTAAGGAGACAATTTTTAAATTTTTGGTTGATGTATTTTTTCGAAAGAGCCATACCACAGACGAATAATTTAATATTTTATTTTAAGTTTTTCAATAAAATAACATTTTTATATTGCCCATATACTACTCAAAAACAAACAAATATGCAAATATTAATAGTTTGCTTCCCTTTTGGGCTGGGCGATATGTAAAAACATTTTAATGATAATTGCATTTAAAATATCAATATCCGATTATATGGTCAATCCCCAAGGTCGGTGAATATTTTTGCTTTATTTATTTTTATTTATTTATTGAAACACAAAAAACTTGAACAAAAGACTTTCTAAATTCAAATGCACTTTATATGATAAAAAAAGCAATTAAAATAACGCAGTGATTAAAAAATCTCCTATATAACCACCTCCCCAAATCCAAACATTTACTGTCTCCAATGGCCCCATTCGCCATCACTGAAGTATCAGTATGCAGCAACAGGTGAAAATTACTAGCATACAACTTAAGAACTAAAGACAATTATAAATGTAAAGACACTTATAATAATCATAATAATAAATAAGCCTAAAAAATTGTGTTCCTAAAAAAAATGCTGCCAAATGTGTGTTCTTATCGAATGTGTTTGTATTCCATTTTGATCATATTTATCCTGCCTAAAGAGAAAAAGTAGAACTACATTTTTGGTTCAAGGTGAACGTGTCTTGTATTACCTTATGATTTAATCACTTTCGTCTTTGTTTATTTAATACAAAGATATATATTACTGAAACTGCAGAGTTGCGTTCACAGTGTGTAAGAGTGAACTAAACTCGCAGTACATCACAAGATGATCGCGGATCATTTGCAGCATTCTTATAGACAACATTATTCTTGCAAACAGTTTTCAGTTAAATGAAACAGAGAAAAAGGAGTGATAACTCTTTACATGCGCATGTTTCACGAGACAGGGTCCCGTTGCACGCCTCTGAACGGTGAATCAGACACGAGCATTGTCAGCTTTTCTTTTGTCTGTTCTTCAAAATATAATAAAGTGTGTTTCTTCAAATACATCAGCATTTCTTGTCATGATTCATCTGAGACACCTTTTGCAGGTAGATGAGCAAAGTTACTTGTACATGAAATGCATTTGGAGAGGAGCTTGTGAACTGGATTGAGTCTCGTCGCATTTTGCGGGTGCTATATCACACCGTGGTTGCACATAAAAAATAACGAACGTGCATAAAATCGCTCGTAGAAAATTCTCTTAACAGCTAAGATCAATAGTTATTGGGAAATGAGGCCCAGAACTCTATAAATGTGCATGTTGGAGAAGTGCTTTCATTGCACTCAGAGCTCACTGTGCACACATCAAATCAGACATGCATCGGCAGCTTTTCTTTCGTCTGTTCTTCAAAATATAATCACGTTTCATCAAACGCACGTCTTTGTGTCTAATTTCTTGTTATATATCTCTCCGACAAGTCTTTCAGGTCGCCTTCCACAGTGGCTGGTACATCAGCAAAATACTCGGCATGAAAAATCTGCATTTGACGGGTGTTCATTTCAAACCTTGTTCACCAGAAGTAGGCTTTAAAATTTGTGAGAAAGGAAACCAAACAGTGTCACTGACTTCAAGCTTTGCAATCACACCCACACTTTCTGTTGGAAAAGTATCTCTAAAAAGTTTTAAACGATCATGTGTTGGTGAATGGTGAGAGACCCGGCGAGCCACTTTTAACACATTTTTAACAAAGAGCCACTTGTGGCTCACGAGCCATAGGTTACCGACCCCTGTCTTAGAAGCTTCTCGAACCTCAATCCCAACCTCGAGCCCTCCTCATATGCACACTATCCCTGTATTTTCTGAGGCAAGCTCCACTCATGCTCCTATGTCAGATAGGAGTTTAGTTTCACCCGTCACAGAAACAGACTCCTCAGCTCTGTGAGCTCAAGTCATCTAAGATAAAGACATTAATTTAGCCTCAATTGCTTCCTTCTCCTGCATGCGACTGCCGTTTCGTGGACTGAGGGGATGTTTTAGTGGACCTTATGTTTTAATTAATTTGTTGTTGCTTTTGGGATATATAGAGATGCACTATGCAGCGTGTACCCCGAGCATAGGGAAGAACTAGACTGTACCTGGCTATGATAAATTATTTTAATAAGTGGTATGTCGGAACACTGTATTATAAGTATCACAAGTCCCCACAACTCCCATCAATGTTCCAGCTCTCTCTCGCTATCGCTCCTCCCACCCGATGAAATTTTCATTGATTTCCTCCTAAGCAGCTATTTCTCTCCTCTTTCTCATACTCATGTAGCAAAACAATTGCTGTTGGCTTTAACAGAACCCTCTGTTATTTCTGAACTTCTGTGGAAAGAATTAAGTAAAGGTTGTCTAATTGGCCCTCTCAGACCTCCCTTGGTGAGTAATTTGGAGCTCGAGGTTGGCAAAAATACAAGCACTTTATCTCCCTGTGCGAATTCCCATAGTCGAGTGCCCCTGACAGTGTTGATGTTAATCCTATCAACCTAGCTCGCAAATATTTTTGGATGAAAAGTCACTTGGCTAGCATAAATTACATGATTCCACTAGAGCTGTTTTCCCCTCTACTACGCATCAGTCAATCATGCCACTCAATTGATTTTATATGGCTGGGCACAGCAACCCCCTAGCCAAAGCAGACATAAAGATGCTTTCAAAACCATGCCTATCCACCCCTCTGAAGGGCCCTTTTTCTGTGTCAAATGGCAGTTAAAATTGTATTTCGCTGTCTGGCTCATTTTCTGGTGCAGAAGTAGTCTGTGTATTGTAAAGGATCTTAGTTCATGGGCACTGGAGGAGTCAGGAGACAGCGAAGAGTTGAGGTAAGTATTTATTTCAATCACATACAAACAGAGGCCAACTCAAATCGGGCTCAGGGAGCTGTAAGATGCAGACAATAGTTCCTTGCCTCTCTCTCTTTCTCTCTCTCTCTCTCTCTCTCTCTCTCTCTCTCTGTGTGTTGTGCGCATGCGTGAGTGGTTGCTGAGTGAGCGTGGAGAGTGTGTGGTGAGTTCGAGTGTTTTTTCTGCCCGCTGTGGCTTTTCCTTACTTGAACTTTGCTATTTTCTAAAAAAAAAAAAAAAAAAAAAAAAAACGTTTAATCTGTATTGAGTGGATAAAACTATATATTGTTTCGCGGGTGTACCGGTGTATCAACAGGGGCATGGCAGCCCAAAGTGTTGATTCACTCGGTTCACTAACGCGGCGTCATGGGGTTAAAGTGGTGACCGCTGCAAGTGTGGAAGATTGTATCTTGGCCATCGGTGAAATCGTTGGGCACAAGAGCATTCTTGCAGCATCAAGGATGAGCAACGCAGTTGTTTGTTTTTTAAACACTGTGGAGAATGCAAATGTCATTGTAGAAAGAGGAGTTGTGATTCATGGCCTTTTTACACCTGTGCTTCCTCTTTCAACCCCTGCTAAAAAGGTAATTTTGTCAAATGTCCCACCTTTTATCAAAGACGAGGCTTTGACTAAAGAACTGTCACGGTTTGGGAAGTTGGTTGCTCCAGTGAAAAAGATCACGATCGGGAGTAAATCGGACTTGATCAAACATGTGGTGTCGTTCAGGAGATTCACTTATATGATCCTGAGCGAAAATAGAACAGACCTGAATTTAAATCTGAAAGTTAGATCTGATAATTTTGATTATACTGTCTATGTATCTACTGACACATTAAAATGTTTCGGTTGTGGAAGAAACGGACATTTGGCTCGCGCCTGTCCCGAAAACGAGAGTACACACGTGAAACAAGTCGATGAGAAGACAGTACAAGAAGAGTGTGTTACTGGTTCTTCTGTGTCAGTACTTTTGAATCCAGTGCAGTCTGCCAAACACACAATAAATACAGTGCCTTGTGAACGGATTGTTGAAACCGCTCAAAATATGGTTGAGATCAAAGAAAACAATGATACGGCTGATGATCAAATGAATGTGACCTTGCTTGAAAAATCCACTGTCATAGAAAAACCAATAGACACACAAAAAAGTTCGCTGAACTGCTTATCTGATATAGAACCTTTATCAGATAATGTACATTTGTGTGAGGTAGACATGGATCACGATGTCTTCAAAACTCCTGTTAAAAGAAAAAAGAAAGACAGAAAGGAAAATTCAAAGCAAGCAAGAAAAGAACAAAAGAATGACACAGACAATGTTGACAGTGAAAGTGAGTTTTCTGACTCCAGTGTTTCAAGTTTTTCACAGAGTGAATGGAAATGTGATGACTATAGTGCTGATGAAATTAAGATGTTTCTAAAATTGACAAAAAATCAGAGAGGTGTACAGATTGTTGATTTCTTCCCAGACCTGAAACGGTTTGTGGTAAGCACTAGGAGTTTAATGAGTGAAGGTTACTTTCTAGATACGGAAGTGTATCGACTGAAAAAAATTATGGCAAAAATCCAAAATCAACTGAACAATAATGATGACAAAGTGGTATAATTATTTTATCTTCACTGGTTGTGGTTTTCTGTTTGGTTTTTATTGTTTTGTTTCATTTTTTTCTTTACTCATGGCGGATATCCGTATTGCATCCTTAAATGTAAATGGAGCCAGGGATGAAGTTAAAAGAATGCAGGTGTACGAAACAATGAAACAGAAAAAACTTGATGTTTGTTTTTTACAAGAAACACACAGTGATGATAAAAACGCTACAGACTGGAAAAAAGAATGGAATGGTTGTATTCTTTTAAGTCATAAAACTTCACGTAGTGGTGGAGTTGCCATCTTGTTCGCGAAGAATTTTACTCCATGCTCTTTTAAAATAGAAGAAATCGTGAAAGGGAGACTCTTGAAAATTCAAACCATTTTTGAAAAATATGTTCTGGTTTTTATTTGTGTGTATGCCCCCACTTTACCTTTAGAAAGAGTGGCTTTTATGGATGTTTTATGCTCAACACTAGATAAATGTAGTAATGAAGAATATCTTTTCCTTGGTGGAGATTTTAATTGTGTTGAACAAAATATCGATCGCAACCACGTAGAACCACACATGCCTTCCCGTAAGCGACTTTGTGAGATAATTGAAAGGAATGACTTATGTGATGTCTGGAGAAATTTAAATGGGACTTCAAGACAATATACGTGGGCTCACGCCCATGATAATTTATTGTCTTTAGCGAGATTGGACAGATTTTACAGTTTCAAACATCATCACAGTGTTTTTAAGAGTTGTATAATAAATCCAGTTGGTTTTTCCGACCACAGTGTAGTTATTTGCAGTGTTTTTTTAAATTCTGTGTCACCAAGGAGTGCATATTGGCATTTTAACACCACTCTTTTAAATGATGCTTCTTTTAAAGAGGCTTTTGCTTTTTTTTGGGAAAGTTTTAAAAATAAAAAAGATTCTTTTTCCTCTTTGCAGAGTTGGTGGGATTTTGGCAAGGTCCAAATCAAACTTTTTTGTCAACAGTACACTCAAAATATCACAAGGGAGACAGCTAAGTCTATGAGAAATCTGGAAACTGAAATTTTGAAACTTCAAGGTATGGCACAACTAGGTGGAAATAAAGCTTTTATTGATTCTCTTTTTCTAAAGAAAACCGCTCTGTCTGACCTACAAGAGATGAAAGCACAGGGTGCTTTAGTTAGATCGCGTTTTAAGACCATAGAACAGATGGATATTCCATCAAAATATTTTTTCAGCTTAGAAAAAAAAAATGGACAGAAACGTTTTATTCATTCACTGCTCTCTGAGTCTGGATCTTTATTATCAGGTTCAACAGAAATAAGAGAAAGAGCAGTCAGTTTTTATGAAAATCTTTATAAATCTGAATGTAAAGAAGATAAAGAGATAGAACAGTTTTTCTTTGAAAAATTATCTAAAGTGTCAGAAAGAGCAAATGTGACACTAATAAAGCCTATTGGCTTAGAAGAATTATCTAAAGCTCTACAGGGCATGGAGAATGGCAAAGTTCCTGGATTAGATGGAATCCCTGTTGAATTTTACAAATCTCTTTGGTCAATCATTGGAGAAGATTTGCTAATCGTTCTCAATGATAGTTTAGCCAAAGGACTTTTGCCTTTGAGTTGCAGAAGAGCGGTTTTGACCCTTTTGCCTAAAAAGGGAATATTGAGCGATATAAAAAACTGGAGACCTGTATCTCTGTTGTGTTGCGATTATAAACTGTTGTCCAAAACACTAGCTACCCGTTTGGGAAAAGTTTTAGCTGAAATTATCCATCCTGACCAGTCATATTGTGTACCTAAGAGGTCAATTTTTGATAATATTCATTTAATTAGAGATATGTTTGATGTTTCTAATATGTTTGGTCTTGACTTAGGATTGATTTCTTTAGACCAAGAAAAAGCTTTTGACCGCGTAGAACACAATTATTTATGGAAGACTCTCCAAGCTTTTGGTTTTAATTCTAAATTTTTAGCTTATATTAAAGTCTTATACTGTGATATTGAGAGTCTACTGAAGATTAATGGTGGCTTATGTGCTCCTTTTAAAGTGTGTCGTGGGGTAAGGCAGGGTTGTTCTTTGTCAGGGTTATTATACACTCTTGCAATAGAACCGCTTTTAAGTGTTTTAAGGAGAGTTTTAGAAGGGGTGTTTTTACCCAATTTTAAAACTTCTTTATGTCTGTCTGCATATGCAGACGATGTTATTATAATGACAAATAAGCAAAACGATATAGATTTACTTTTGACGATACTAAAAGATTTTAGCCTAATTTCTTCTGCAAGGATTAACTGGAACAAAAGTGAGGCAGTTTTGATCGGACAATGGAAAAATGGAGTACCAAATCTTCCAGATGGTTTGCACTGGACAAGAAATGGTCTGAAGTATTTGGGAGTATTCTTAGGTAATGAAGCAGTAACCCAAAAAAATTGGATAGGAACAGTCGAAAAACTAAAGAGCCGACTTGAAAAATGGAAATGGCTCGTACCAAACTTATCCTACAGGGGACGCACTTTGGTCATCAACAATTTGGTGGCTTCCTCTTTGTGGCACCGGATGGCTTGCATTGATCCACCAGCTAGCTTACTTGGGAAAATTCAGTCTGTTCTATTAGATTTCTTTTGGGACAAATTACACTGGATACCACACAACATTTTGTACCTAAAAAAAGAAGAAGGAGGCCAAGGACTTGTTCATATACAAAGTAGGACTGCGGCTTTTCGACTACAATTTATACAACGTTTCCTTACCAGTTCAGAAACTTTGGCATGGAAATCAGTGGCCTGCGCTATTCTTAAATCTGTTGATGAACTCTGTTTGGACAAACACTTATTCCTGGTGGATCCAAAGAAACTCAGTACATCAAGACTCCCTGTTTTTTACAAAAATCTGTTTAGAATATGGGACCTTTTTAAATTGAAAAGGACTGAGAACACAGTTTCTCTTTTTTGGCTACTAGAAGAACCCATAATATATGGTGCCCGTCTGGATATTTTGGATACTTGTGGTCTACTAAATGGTGCATGCACCAAATCTAAGATTGTAACATTGGGGAGTTTAATTAATGTGTCTGGTCCACATTTTAAAAATGTGGAAAACGTAGCTGCCTCTTTAGGTGTTAAATCAATTCGAATTGTGGTAAAATTTCTTCAGAATTTGCAATCTGCACTCACAGTAAATGAAATGAACATGCTGGACTTTTTTTTTGCTGAGAAACGTCTACCTAATGATAAAGATGCTTTCCCAAGGTGTTTTTTGTCCCCAGATATAGAAGAACACTCTGGAATTTTTTTGGAAAATGTACCAGACATGGACTTATATGAAGTCGGGGGGAAAAAGTTGTACAATGCTTGTGTAAAAGTTTTTAACAAAAAAGGTCTGCATGGAAGAGTTGATTCACCCTGGCGTAAAATTTTTTCTGATAGAGATGTGAAACCGGAGTGGAGGGCACTCTATAAGCCACCATTAACAAAAAGAATTGGAGACTTACAGTGGAGAATTATACATGGTATAATTGCTGTTAATTCTTTTATTTCTATTTTAAATCCAAATGTTAATCATGAGTGTCCTTTTTGCTCCCAAAGAGAGACCATTTTTCATGTGTTTATGCACTGCTTAAGACTTAAGCCTTTATTTGACTTGCTGAAAGACATGTTCAGTTGTTTTGATGAAAATTTTACTGTGTCCATTTTTATTTTTGGTTTTAAATACACTCGAAAAAGACAACAAGAATGTCAATTAATCAATTTTATTATAGGCAAGGCAAAAATGGCAATATATGTTAGTAGAAAGAGGAAAGTTGAACAAAAGGGTGATTATGATGTTGTAATGATGTTTACAGCCATGATTAAATCGAGAGTGTTAATTGATTTTTATTTTTATAAAGATTTGAACTGTATGGAAGTGTTTGTAAACACATGGTGTTGTAGAGGGGTATTGTGTTCTGTGTTTGAAGATGGAATTTACTTTTCACATCTTTTATAAACACGATGTAATTTTTATTTTAATTTAAATGTTTTTAATTTTTCTGGATTAAATGTTTGTTTAAAAATCAAATCAAATCTCTCTCTCTCTCTCTCTCTCTCTCTCTCTCTCTCTCTCTCTCTCTCTCTCTCTCTCCCTCCCTCTTCTATTTTTTTAAAGGTATGTTCTACCTCCATCACTATAAAGAGAGACAGGTGTTAGAGTAATTACAGCACAAGTGATTTAAGTGAGCCTTACCACTTTCCCTCTCCCGCAGGCAGACACATGACCATGTCCCACCATGCCATGCAGATTTTCTGTAAGAAGGCTTATGCTGGATCCTTCTAAATATTTTTTAAGCTCCCTTTCGTACTGTATTTGCTCCACGATTTTCAGCTGATGGATTTCCCCTCCAAACACAGCACCATTTTGATTGTTTTCATCAGGGTCTTTCACAAACTGGGTGTTCCTCTCTCCAGTGAAAACAATATGGGTCCCTTAACATATCTCAGATTCCTCGGGACCATGCTCGATTCCCTCAACATGCAAGATTCTTTGCCTCAAGATAAATTTGATAGAATATGGTCAGTTTGCAAGTCATTTCTTCTGTCAGTTTCAATGCAATCTCATGTCTCTTTAGGGTCACCTCAATTTTGCCATGCACATTATTCCTCAAGGCTACTCCTTCATCTCCCACCTTCTCACGTTAGCCAAATCCACAGAAAATATCTCCATCAGAGTACTAATGAACAACAGCTGCCATTTGGACCTTTGCTTTTGGTCTATGTTTTTAAATCTTTGGAATGCTATTTCCTTCTTCTACAATGATAATCCCAAATCTTCAGAATGCATGTCCTTTTTCATTAGCGCCACACCCTCTGTAAGTTTCAGGGGCTAGTCTCAAGGATTTTGATTTGCAGGAAAATGTCGACGAATTTCAAAATTTTGCTCTTTTTGAAATTTCCCATGTAGTTCTTGACAGCGTATTTTGGGGATACTCTTGGCATGTATATGCATTGTCTTTTTGGCAACAACTTTTTAACAATTATCAATAAAGGCTGGTCAGCCTCTAGTCTCATTATCTCTTTACTGATACGTCTTACATGGGAGAGCATAAACTGCAATTTCAATTCTCAAAGCTGAGCAAATTCCCAGGTTTTCCAATTCTATTGCCTATTCCCTATCTCACTTTAATTTTCAGAAGATTTATCGCTTATGCCCCTCTGCCAGCAAACATATCATCCCATGCCGTGCCTTTCGGACCTCCTGCTGGATTAAGCCCATCACTCCCACCCCTTGTAGATTCCATAATTTGTTTATGAAGAAAGGACTTGTCCATTCCATGCTTATTTTCTATAACTCCACCTGGGCCCATTATTCTTCCTTTTGTCTATCTCGCAGTACCCCTTTATTTCCCATTCTGGTTTCCACTCTTTACACTTTAATTTCCTTTTCCTTAAACACCAGTTTTCTGAAATCTTCCTCTATCACTAAAAAGAGGGCATTTAATTTCATGCTAGATTTCATTCTTCTAAAATCCCTAGTCTTATTTCCAATCCCTTCATTCGCCTGCTTTAAAGGAGTTAAAAAATCCTGTCCCTCTCTCCCTAATAAGAGGTTACCTTTTACCACAGACATTCTTCACTTAATGATTTTATCCCTTTTATCAGGTTTCTTTTCTATGTACGTAAATATTCTTTTAGAAGCAGTTTTTCTTTTGTTTTTTTACGGCATTCTGTGGTGCGGAGAATTCTCCACTCACTCACAACTCACTCTCCTTCCTGTCTTCCCATGACCTATCCTTTTCCGTCATTTCCTTTTCTCCTAATAGTTTTTTCCCTTTTTTCTAAACAGACTATTTGAGGGGTGGTCGTACCATCACCATATCAACATCTCCTTCTGCCCCTACACCGTGGTTTAATATCTTCCAACAAGTTCACAATCTGCAGCTGACTCTCCTTTATTATCACCCTGTCCTGAGACCCTATGTAATGTTATTGGTTCAAAACTCACCTTTTCGCCATCCTCAAACATTGTAGTCTCTCTCCCTCTTTTCTCAGGGCACTAATTCAGAATCAGAGCTGCTACAGCTGCCACTCAACAAAAACTATCAGAATCCACAATTAAGATGCTTGGCCACTAGTCTTCTTTATCCTACCATAAGTACTTTCGACCCAAACCTCAAATCATCACTCACACACACTCCTCTCTATCAGCCATTAAGAATTTTCATTTCCTATCTGGTGGTGGCCAGGGGTGACTTCATGAATTTTGTCCTAGCACCATTTATTTAACTATTATTTATTTAATATAAACATGTCTATCCTCCTGCAAGTGTATTGTATAGTCAATGTGCACCCTTCTTAAAATGGCTAATTTTCAATCGTAAGCGTAGTTCATCTTTTGCATAGGTACTGCTCATGCAATGCTCGCCAATAAAGGCGAGGGCTCAAATGTAGAATGTTGTTTACCTTTTGGCAAGGTTATTGCACTAACAACATTTGTCCTTTTCGTAGGTCTCAAACACCAATGTTGTTTATCATTTGGCAAAGGGTACAGCACAAACATCATTCACCCTTATCGAAGGGCTCAAAAATAATGTTGTTAATCCTTTGCCAGGGGTGTTGCACAAACAACATCCACCCTTATTGAAGGGCTCAAATGCTAAACATTGCATGGCATGGTTTTTCCTTGGACAGGATATTGCACACACCATGACTCCCACCCCCTTTATCATAAGGGTTCATCAGCAAATGCAAAGCACGGTTTATCCTCATGCAAATGTATTGCACAAATCATGCTAGGGCTACTGCACAATTCATGCATCATTGACAACTAAAAGTTTTAGTAACATATCTCTTCTCCAGATTGAATTTCCTGATATGAAGACCTGAGTTGTAACCTGCTTGGACCTCTTTCTCTCACTTTTGGGGTAGCAATAGAGACTGTTTGAGCGATCATGAGAACTTTTAGCTTTACTCTTCAACATGAGCGTTCTGTGTCAAACATGCGTGCTCTGGAGGTGTTCTCAATATCTCATCAGTCACTCATGCCAGCTGTGTGTGATGCTCTCGTGGTTTCTACTTATTGCCAGTATGTCACAATGACCTTTTGATATTGACAACAGAACTATACATAACTGTTTTCAATACAAATATATGTTAGCAATTCACAATTAATGTAGTTTTAATGTAATTTTGGTAATACTTTAAAGTTACATTTTTTTTAACATTAGTTAATGCAGTATGTATCATGAACAAACAATGAATAATATATTTTTTTACAGCATTTATTAATCATAATGTTAGTTAATTAAAATACATTGTTAGTTCATGTTAGTTCATAGTGCATTAATGTGCATTAACTAATACAACTTTTGATTTAAAAAATGTAATAGTATATGTTGTAACACATTAAGTTCATTAGTTCATGTTAACTACAGTAATATTGTTAAATAATGTTAACAAATGGAACCTTTTTGTAAAGTGTTAACGTAATTTTATTGTGTGGGGCATAAACCTATAACTGCACAAAATAACTTGCAAAAGTGTGGCAAAGGGCACTTAAACAAACAAAAACAAAAAAATGAATAAATAATTCGGTACCGTATCGTATTGGCCGATCTTAGTGTTTAATAAATCCTTATCTGCCTCAAATTTCCTGATCGGTGCACCACTAGTAATTGGCATAAGTTAAGCCCAAATCTACACAGGTTGTTATGCCTTCAGAATGTATAAAGAATGCTGGATGTTTGTGCTTGCTCTCATCTCATTAACGCATACTGAGCTTGATTAATGAAATTTAAAATAAGAATTGTTACTACTCTGATGGTGTTCATCAGAACCATGGCAGCCATCAGCTCAAATTAATGTGGTACGTGAACTGGAAAACAAGGAAAGTTCCGGCTAGGAAATGCGATTGAGACCAAAATCAATATATTCCTCCTGGGAGAGGGAGATGTCACAGAATATAGAGCAATTCTTTGTGGATTCTGATGACATCAGTATCTCCACTCCTCTTCCTTTTCCGTAATGACAATGATGATATAAAGTTTAGCAGTTAAAATCAACAAATTTACTCTGATTTCCCAGACGTGAGGGGCTTGAACATTTTTTTTTAAAAACATTTCTAGTGCACTTTACGTGAGGAGTTCAGAATATCTTTTTAATAGTTTTTTTTAATTGATTTTTTTTCCCCTACAGGCATTCCTGAAGTATAAGCTTAATTAGATGTTAAATAATAAAATATTCAGCTTTTAAACCACAGTTCTATAAACATGAAGATGGAGTAACTTGCATTTTAAACACCATATGGCCAGTTATTTTGTCTATTTTTGCGCCAATAATGCAAATAGTTCCAAATTAAGCCAAAACAAAATCAGATGTTGTATTTAGCACAGCACCGCACAGAATAATAACCTGTTAATTATTTTATTTTTTTGGTAGTTCTGGAGTTATGAAAATTCAGTTTAGTTTAGTTTTAGTTTCTTTCAATTACTGTATGTTCATTTAGTTTTATTTTAGTATTTGTTAATGATTGTAACACAGCTCTTTGAACGCTGCTTGTCCAGTCTGAATAGAGGACCAAGAACTAACTGTCGTAACTAATTGTATAATATAAAAGTGAAGTTTCACTGTTAAGCTCTTTGAACTATATTGAGTGGAAGGATTGAGTACTCTATTTAGATGTTTGTAGTGCTTTTGCTTTGTTAAATTCCTTGTTTTTGTGCTGATAGGATGATGAGGTGGTGCTGCAGTGTGTTGCTGCCATTGAGAAGGAGAATCACAAATTCTGCCTTTCAGCAGAGGGTCTCGGCAACCGCCTGTGCTATCTAGAGCCCACATCAGAGGCGAAGGTAAAGCTACATGTGTTCAGAGACACTAATCACCACTTCAGTGTGTTCATGAAGCCCCCACACAAACCACAATGCTGATTAATGCAAAACGGTTCAATGTCATGGTTAGACAACTTAAATATACAAGTGTATGATATTAATATTACATGATAAGGTTTGCTCTACATATGGTTTTAAAGTCTTTGTTTATCCCAAAATTGTAATTATGTTGATCATATTGATCTTAAATCATACTTCCGTGAAACCCAAGAGTAAAAGATCTAAAGCAAGGGCAGGGAATCTTTTTTCCATTAAGGGCATTTGAGTATTTGCAAAAATATTTGCAGGCCATACAATTCCTTGCAATTTCTGATTGTGGGTTGAAATTAATGTACGCATTCCATTACTTGCTCACTCACCAAAAAAACTAAAATGTCTATCTATTATAAAATATTTTCTATTGTTATCATTTAAAATTATTTGTTTGCATTATTTGAAAGGATTTTTTTTTTCAGGTTAATTGTATCAAGGCCATTTTTTGCTTCTCAAATTATCTCTCAAATGGCCTCACAGGCCAGGAAAAATAGTCTCGTGGGCCTTATATGGCCCTGAAGCCTGACCTTCCCCACCCTTGATCTAAAGAGTCTTGATGCTGCTCTTTTTTTCGGTAAAGTGAAAGTGAATGGTGAATGAAGCTATTAACTATCCCTTTAAGGAATACTTTAAACAATAAATAAAAGTGCCATTGAAAGAAAGTTGTATGGTTAAATAAATGTACATGAAGGAGTGAGACTTAATCAAGTTTGAAGGTATTTGCCTTGATATGTTGTCCTCTAGTAATACATCAAATTAATGGGAAGAGATTCATGTAGTTGAAAACCATGGCAACAGCAATTGATCTTAGTGCACTGCACCATCTTTTCTATGCATCAGGAGGCAAGGCAGCAGAATATGTGTGGGCATCTATATGGTTATATGCAATGTAACTACTGGGCCTGACCTTGTACATACATTGAAAAAATTAAGGTAGATGATAATTAAAGCATCCATGTACACATACATTTATATATATATATATATATATATATACACACACACACAAGTACAGGTGCAGGTCAATAAATTAATCCCTATGGATTCACTTGCAATGCATATATGCAATGGAAATCACACAGTGAGACACCCTGAGATATCTGCTTTAATTGCCTGAAAGAAGAAATGATAAAACTTTGAACTAACATAATGCTTTACTATCACCCTGGTCTCTCCAACCAATCAGATATGCATATAAAGCACATATTATATTAAACATATCCATAAAGGTTATGGATCACATATATGGATCATATTCAAGGTCATTATGCCCCCCCCCCCCCCCAGTTCTTGTCTAATGTTGCATCTTATAAAGATCATCAATATTCAGTATTCCCATGCACTGTCATGGAAAACCTGGGAATTTAAGGGAATTATTATTCAAATTTAGAATTCCAGGCCTGAAAATGTCATTGAAATGTATGTTAAATAAGGCTTTTAAAATTCAAAGTTTAAAAAGGGGGAATTCATTGGCCAATGGATGTGGGAACACTGAGTATACTTTTAAATACAGTACTTGTTTAAAGAAAGAGAAATAAACAAAAAACAACAGAACTGAATTAAACCTCTTTACTGGAAATAAATTCTCCATTTAGCTCATGTAACATTAATTATTAAAATTGACATACTTGGCCATTTCTGTAAAATTTTATAGGATTTAATTTTTTTGTACGAGTTACAGTAAATGGATTATGCAATGCTTGTAAAATGTGTTTATAAACTTTCACTACATAACGAACAGAAAGCACTAACACATAATACCTCTATAGAGTGTTCTCTTTGTTTTTTATGGCTCAGATTGTTTCCCTCTGAGGCATCTGCCACTCTGGTTATCAAATTCTCCCCACTCACATTTAACATTAAGACCTGAGAGGTCACCATAATTCATAACTAATTTCTCCACTCAAAAGAAGACCTTGGGAAGAAAACGGTTTATAAAGTAAATGCTTGGCCAAGATCCATTAGTGATTCAAACTCTAGTTATCAGAAGGTGACATAATGTTCACTTTCTCAGGATAGCTAAATAGACAGTCAAGGGGCTTTAAATAGTAGCCGGATACACAAATGCAGGGTGGGATATTACTTTTCTAGACCAAGAGTGGAACTTGCCACTTGCCCATGTTAATCCTTACTGGCCTGCCAAGCTAATCCCAATGAATGCATACAGTACAGTATCTAAAAAAATATCTATTTGGCCCGAATGAATGAGAAAGACTTTACTTTATGTAGACTGTCATGTTTTGTACCTGTAATAACATTGCCACTCTTCCAGCTACAAGATTTGATTCATTATCAAAAGAAGTTATTAAAAATCCCCAAGCAATTTCTATCTCTCTCTCTTCACAGTATTTTCCTCCTGACATATGCATCTGTAACTTTGTACTGGAGCAATCGCTCTCAGTGCGGGCTTTACAGGAGATGCTGGCCGGGCAGACTGGAGAAGGAGTAAGTAAATACAACACAGCAATTGCAGGAAAGCTATACTGTATATATCTTGGCCTTTCTAGTACAAATGATAATTTTGAAACCCTTTGAAACCCTGTAAATAAAAGTATACCTTAAGAACAAAACACTGTACAGACCTTAGTTGTGTAGACTTCAAATGTAATTTTCACGCAAATAAAAACTGTGCTGTGAGGGAGTGCCGTACAGTCCTTGTAATAGAAGTTTGTGGGGTTTTTTTTGCTGAATGTTCAAGTTAAAGAACAGTCCAACCCATTGATCAGAATCTACTCTCATTGTAGAATTAATTTAATATGGTTTAGTTATCTGACAGGCACTGCTATGTAGGTAAATATTCAGTTTTTATTTAAGCCATCCAACAACAACAACAACAACATCAACAACAACAACAAAAACAAACCTTATTCTTGGCAGGGACAGATTTTCTTTATTATAATTTTTTTTATTACACTTGCTTTAAAAGCTGCCAGTCATCTGTCTATACTGTGTATTGAGAAAAATGGGAAAAATTCCCATTATAATTACCACTGGCAGGTTCAGTTTAGAGCGTTTTATGAATTTGTCTGTCTGAAGACACAAATTCAAATATTTTAACGCAAGACACATATTTTCAATATGATATTAATGCAAATTCATTAACTCTTAGTTATCAAAACATCTACTTACTAACAAAAATTCAGGTGAGGTATGTATTTTCATTGTATTGACTTAAATTTAAATATATTGGTATTAAACCAATTAAAAGCATTCTTTTATTCTTTATGATGGTATGGCACCTCACCTTCCGCTTTGCTTAGACTAATTACACTTCTGCACGTGTCTCTCATGCTTTCATTCATCTGCAGAAAAAATAAAGAAATATTTTATCTGTTTTATAATCACCTTATTTTTTTAATAGAGCACACTTCACAATTAAATAGAACACACTTCACAATTATCCATTTTATTGAAGTTATTTGCAATGTTTTGTTTTTTTGTTTGCTTATGGATGGTCTTGTCATTTGACAACATTCAGTTCATCATATCGAAAGCTGCAATATCAATTCCCAGAGCTAGAGGAAAACCTTTAAGAACAAGCATATATAGTGGAAAGTGGGGGATATTTTAAACCCACTCTTGTTAAAACAAGACATTTTGTGCTTCTGCATAACTTGACAATGGTACACAGACATAATGAACTGAATGTGCTGAAGTGACAAGAGAATTCCAAATGCCTTCTTTAATCATATCTGTATCTTTGTTCAACGTTGCTAGAATCCTGATCATGAAAAATGGGTATGTTCACAATTTATTCACCAATGAGTATGCATGAATGTCAAACCAGCGTAAGTAAATAATAGCAAATTACAGCTACAGAAATGTGTCCTCTAATGGGTATGGTTGTTGTTCACTTGTCATTTACTAAACTGGATTTTTAAATGTGCAACATAAGTGTGATTTCAATTCTTCACATTACCCAACTAATGTTTTAGTTTACAAAGCTAACCCTTTCGGAGACTGAAAATAGTAGATATCACTCTCTTTCTCTCCCTTTTTATGTTATGATTGAGAATGTGAAAATCTTACTGTGGTCCAAATAAGATAAATTATGCTATCAAACCTAGTTGTCATTTTTGAAGGCCTGAATGATGCAAATCCAAACATGAAATCTACTTGACAAGCATGTTCTGTACAGGGCCATTGGAATGCATTCACCTATGCTTCAGCACAAAATGGCATGCCAGAATTGTATTTCATGCTGATTTTTTACTGCAGCATTTTGAAATGAGATTGTCACAGCATATATTTTATTGGATCTGTGCTGCATAAAGGAGACAATGTGTTCTGTTGGAAAGCCATTATGAGGCAGGGATTATACATGCATTACTACAGAGATCCCTTTCAAAATAATTTGTGGTTTATATTAAATTGAGCGCTGTACAAGTAATGAATGCAGTGTTTGATACACTCTTGTAGTCTGTATAGAAGATTCAATTGTATTTGAATTATTTTGTTGATTATTTGTTGTTGGTGATGTTGTGTTTATACTTGCATTTGACTCTAACGCTGTCAAATTTCAGGGGTACCAATGACGAGGAAATGATCTGGAATTCTGATTCCAGAACTCTTGATAATATTTGCATGATGTTTTGTTTTTTTGGGTTATTTCCCTTCACCATCGTCTTGTTAAGTGACCATGATTTTGACAAGTATAAAATGTTACTGCATCAGTATCTTTTGTTGGTCCTGAAATGACATTCCTATCAAACAAGCTTAGTCCAAACCTATCCTGAACCTTACCTTATTTCAGAGGGAAATTATGTTGGTTAGAGTGTCCATATCGTCACAGAATTCCAACTTGTAAAAAAAAAATCCAACTTGTAAAAACCTTTCACATCTACATAGAACTTATAGTTTTGTGAAAGCTCTGACTTAAGCCACTTGTTTACATAGAAAATAGCTGCCCTGGAGTGTTCCAATTATGGCCGCATAGTGAACTGACTTGCTAAAAAGACTTCGGCCTAACACTAAGCATAAAATCAAATGGTTAATATGAATGTTGTTCTAGGTGCATTAGTTCCTGTTGATCCAGGAACATGTCGTACTTGGCAAAATGGTGGTCACCCATGAGGTTCAGCCCATAAGTGAAAAATATCACTATTTTCAGTTAAATTCCTCAAGACAATTTTGACAATTGCAGTAATCTCTTATTATGTAAAGGAACTGCCTATACAACTCCTTGTAATAATCTAAGGATGGGCAAGGATGAGGCAGGAACCGGCTGAACAATAAACAAACTTTAATTATATAATTAACTTAAAACATAAGGACACAGACACACATGCAACGCGGCCGCCTGCATCTTGCTCTCTTGAACCGGTGTCTCCAGCTGCCCCTTATCTCGCTCTCCCGCTGATCAGCTGATTAAGTGCCGGCAGTGCTCCATCATGGCCTGGCCATGCCCTCCTCCTCGTCGCACTCCTTTTTTTTTTTTTACAATTAATCCAGAGATCAATTCAGAAATCTTGCCATCTTTAGTAGTTCGACAGAGTCCAAATATGTTGGATCAATAACCAGAAAAAACTAAACAAACAAGCAAACATAACGAAAGTGGAAACTTGGAGATGCAGTTTCTGGTTAAATAGCAATAATCACTGTGACATTCAGCCAAGGACTGTTGTTCATGTAAGGGTTAATGCCCGACGAGGTGTCCATTGTCAGGTTTTAATGGACGACGGCGAGGTGTGAACCGGCCGACGCGCAGCGGAGGACGGTTGCCTCCGCCGAAGTCCATTAAAACCTGACAATGGACACCTCGAAGGGCATTAACCCGCTTATACCATGGTCACTTGCCAAATAAAACATTTTTAAAACATAGTTTATATTTTAATTAGGCTAAAGCTAGTTTTTACAAATAATAACTTGCCTGACGGTTTATTTAGCAACCGGAGATATTTATAGTCCGCTCAGCTTGTAGAACCCTTCAGGTTCAAAAATGCATTTTTTTTTTCATGAAACACAAAGGTAGGCATAGTTATTTTATTATTACACATAAAACAATTAATCAAACAACAATCAAACAAACGCTTAATTATTGCTTTAAACACAGCATTACAGGTCATGAATCTGGTGTCAGTTATAATATTGAATTCCCTTATATGGCGGTACGCTGTACTCTCCTCCTGCCTTGGTTGTCTGGACAGCTGTGTAAAACTCCCGCAGGGTCTCATTCAGAGCAGCAGCTGTGTAATTTTCAAAGCTGGAGTCCATTTCTTTTTGAACAATAAAGTCTCTGAGTGTATTTACTGCCCATTTCATATTTTTTTTCGTGTTGATCTCATCTTTTTCGTCTTCTATTTGATTCAATTCTCCCGGTGTTATCTCTTTGTGTCGTTTCTCCGTTTTATTTACATTTTTTCTTTCTTCAGCAGCATCCTAGTTGTCAAAGTTGTCATATTCTCCATAAATGTTAAAAGAAATAACGAAGTCGCTCATTGTTGTATTAGTAGGCTATGTAATATCTAACTAACGTTAGATGTTTGTTTTGATAGAGCAAATTGTTAACGGATACTTTGACTGCCTGTTGCTATGGTTACTCACAGCTGTTGTAGGCAGCGCATTTATTTATTAATTTCGAATGGTAAACAGGCAGTTTCACCAGAACTACTTTACTAGGTGTCCTCTATCACTTTTTAATGGACACCCTGCAGCCAATCAGAATCGAGTATTCACCCAGATCATGGTATAATAACTGATGTTTCAGCAAGACAGCAGGCATACTTTTACAGCTATAGCTGGGAGTAGGGAATAAGTTTCATGTTTTTTGTTTTTTTTTTGGACTGCAGGCAGACGTGGTGGTCAAAACTCAAACAGTCAGATGAAAAATATGGTGGCCATCCAGTATTTACTGTTGTCAGTCTACTAAATGAACATGATTCATAGTTTCGCTAAACAATATCAGTGGCTACAATCTTCATAATGAACATAATTAACTAAAAGACTCATCTTTTTTCTAATGCTTTCAGAAGTTTATAAGACGGGTGAGTATACTTGCTCTATTTCTTCTTATGTATTATTTTCTTGATTTCTTGAAGTTCTTGGAGGCCATTTTTACTTTTTCAGGATATATTCTTCATACGCTTTTGACATTTCCTCATCTACGGTACAACGGAATTTTGTTCTTGTTTAAACAACTGAACGAGACATTTGTTTTTAACATCTGATTAACATGCACTTCTTTACATTGTCAAAGATTTATTTTACAATGAACTCTTAAGTTTATTTTTAAGAGTTTTAATCATAGAAGAGAGACCGTTCCTTCCACTTCTTTGAACTTCTGCCTTAAGTTTGCAAACACCACTCTACTCTCTTCCTCTGTAGGCAGCACAGGGGGGTGGACATCGGACACTGCTGTACGGTCACGCCATCCTCCTCAGGCATTCTTTCAGTGGAATGGTGAGAATGCACCACACAAATTGAAGCCAATGAGGAGAGGGATTTGGCAGTCTGTCACTGCTTACTGCTACCACACATCAACTCCATGATCAATGAGTCCCTGCAATATATTGGTGATAGATGGGGCTTTCTAACAATTCTTTATTATAATGAATGAAAAGATGGCTGAAGATGCTTAAAACAAAATACATTAGCTTGAGAAGCAAACTTGCACAAGAGACATGAAAATAGATAAAGTGACATAAATAAAGTGTTTTTTTCTTATGCCATTGGCAATTTTTTTTTCTTGTTTAATTGATGAATGTAACAACATTTAGTGATGTTTATGCTTAAAGCAAGAAAAAAACCTGTTTGTCATTGGGTAATAAAAGTAGAATATATATACCTCAATAAAGGTATCTTGTTTTAAGCATGTTTAGATATTTGAAAAATAACGGTTACAAATGTTTTCAGTGTGCAATGTATGCAAATCTTATTTGTTGTGAAGTGTCGAATTCACACCCTTTTCTGTGTTTTCCCACAGTATCTGACTTGTCTGAAGACATCCAGGTCTCTAACAGACAAGCTGTCTTTTGATGTTGGCCTAGAAGAAAATTCGACAGGTATGGAGGAACACATGTAGGTGTAAGATTTATAAATATCCTTCAGGACTGTTTGGAAATTAAGACCTTTTTCCAGTGACTGCGATTGACATTTAAACCACAAATAACAGATGTAGTGCTAGGACTACTTCCCAAACTTGGAGAAGGGATCCAACATGAAATATAGATGTCTTACTATTTTTGTGTATTGTGCCACCTAAAATAGAGGAACATAAATAACTATTGTAAATCAACATCTAAGTTGAAAAAAACACCTGAAAGGTCATCTGTCTGATAATTGTTGTTTATGTCCTATATCTCATTTAATCAAGGTCAAATGGTGACTTTATTACGATTCAACAAAATAATTTACAACTGTTGGACTATACTGAGCTGTCTTTTATTTCCATCTGTCCAATACACTAACTGATCTTTTATATAATCTAAGGGGAGGCTTGTTGGTGGACAATTCACCCTGCATCAAAACAGAGGTCAGAAGGTGAGAAGGTCCGCATTGGAGATGACCTAATCTTGGTCAGTGTTTCCTCAGAGAGGTACCTGGTGAGTACCTGCTGCATTTGAGGTTAAAAGAGAAAGGGGACATTTTAAAAACAGTGCTCATTGCGCGAGACTCAGTTTGACACATTAAAACACATCTGCTTGGAATATGCATGTACACAGACCAACAATTAAAACATCTGATTAACAATAATTAAAAATTAGTGCATACAGACACAAGATTGCATCCTATGAATGCCCTGTGTGAATGCCCATCACACAATTATCCTTCCTATTCTCACTCCATTTTCACAGACTCTTGCGTCCATATTCTTTTATCAGTTTATAAGTTCTGAAGGCTCTTTAATGGACTCGTTAGTGGACTCTCCTTCCCCCCACAGTCAATGTTTAATATTCTCTGATAAACTTTTAACCTTAAGCAATGCAAATACAGTATGTGCTACATATGTAAATTGATAGTCTGTGGTAGAAAAAAAAAAAGAAAGCTCTTACTTCCATAATTTCACATTATAATTTCAGTTGTGTCTGGCAAGATTTTGCCAGATGTGCTGACAGTTAATATACCTCTTTCATACAGAGGGAGACCATCAGGTTTAAACAAGTACTGTAAGTTGTCATGGAGATGTGCTCAGCATAACAACAGAACTCTGAGTTCTCTCAGATCTACAGGTGGCATTTCAATGGCCAGAGAGAGAGAGAGAGAGAGAGAGAGAGAGAGAGAGAGAGAGAAATAAAGATTTGTACCCCCTTCTTATGTCCCACTTTTGTCTAGTTTAGGGATTAAAGTGTGTTTTCTCTCTTATTCTGACTGGGATGATGATCTTTGATCAAGTTATTTGCACTATATCTCCTCCAGGTGTGGATTAACTAAAAGCCCTTGAAGTCCTTTGTAAGGGGCTAGAGATCTGCCCAGGGTGTTAGTGTTTGAAGTCCCTAGAAAGCAGTCACTGTTAGTTGTGTTTTCTGGACAGTAATATTTTAATAACAAATTTGTTATTCAGCCGGCGGATAACACAGACAGGCTGGCAGCATCAAGGATGTGCCAGTTAGTTATATATTTTTCTGTTCTCTTTCTCTCTATATCTCTTTCATGCAAATTCCTTCATCAGCACAGTACGTGCGGACTGTCCATGTGCAACTTAATTTTTTTAGAGACACGTACAGTCTGTCTTTGCGCATTGTCTGCATATGTGCTTGCCATTGACTGTACTAAAATAGTGTTGCAAAAGCAGTCGTAGCTTTTGCGTCAAATGTGTCCATATGGGCTTGTGGTTAAAAGAGTGTACTTTGAAAGGCTGGCAAGGTTTAATCTGATTGGCTGACCTTACACAAGTTTGGGAGAAGGGAGATGCAGGGTCTTTTCTTATGTCAGTTTGCCTGGAAAGTCATGTTGCAAGGTACCAGGTTGATACAATGAGCGCTTCTTAAGATAAAATCTCTAGATATCTTAAAGCTAAACAGTGCATTCTGCGTTATGTCTTTAAAATAGTCTGTATTTATAACTCTACACTCAAAAAAATATTTTTGCCTATTTTTAAGATGTATCTATTTAAATTGAATTTGTTTGAATAACAAATCTAATTGAATTGAATAGTCTTGAAGAAAATGTAATTAATAAAACTTGCATTTTGTAAGATTTGTACATTTTATTTTGTTAAAGATTAGGCAATTCAGTTAGATGGAAATTTGTTATTCAATTGAAATGGATACATCTTATAAATAGGCTAAAATATTTTTTTTTAGTGTATGTTGGGAAGACGGTCTCTTCCTCTCTAAATGGGAGGTTCTTGGCCAGAATAAACTGCAGTGTGGACCAGACCTTATGCCATTTTGCCAAGGCTCTGGCATCTATGCAAGCTCAAACAGAAAAATGTTGTTTAGAAAATAACTTTCTTTTGCAGCACCTCTCCATGTCCAATGGAAGTATTCAAGTGGATGCTTCTTTCATGCAGACACTGTGGAATGTTCAGCCTACTTGCTCTAGAAGCAGTCTGGCAGTAGGTGAGTTCACAATTAGCACATCGAATGCTGTGTATTTTTTAATCTAAAATATTTTGTTTTACTGTATTGGTAAGGAATTTCCCTTTTATTCCCCTGTCTTTCTAGGATTTTTGCTGGGTGGGCATGTGATGCGTTTGTTCCATGGGCACGATGAAACTCTTACTATTCCAGGATCCGATCAAAGTGAAGAGCAACAGAGGCAAGTCACTCAACCGGATCAGATGGAATCTGCTCACCCTGTATCTTACCTACATAATTCAAATCCTTTTTTGTCCAGATTCAAGTTCTGAACAACCCTTTTGTATTTGACCTTTTATCTATCTACAGTTGAAGTCAGAAGTTTACATACATCTAGGTTGTAGTTATTAAAACTTTTTTTAACCACTCCACAGATTTCATATTTGCAAACTATAGATTTGGACATCGTTTAGGACACCTACTTTGTTCAAGTACATTTTCCAAGAATTGTTTACAGACAGATTGTTTCACATTTTATGGACTATATCACAATTCTAGCAGGTCAGAAGTTTACATACATTAAATTAACTGTGCCTTTAAGCAGCTTGGAAAATTCCAGAAAATTATGTCAAGCCTTTTGGCAATTAGCCAGTTAGCTTCTGATTGGCTAATTGGAGTAAATTGGAGGTGTACCTGTAGATGTATTTTAAGGCCTACCTTCAAACTCAGTGCCTCTTTTCTTGACATCATGGGACAATCAAAAGAAATCAGCCAAGACCAGCCGAGAGCAATTTCCAAATGCCAAGGTACCACGTTCATCTGTACAAACAATAGCATGCAATTATAAACATTATGGGACCAAACAGCCATCATACCGCTCAAGAAGGAGATGCATTCTGTCTCCTAGAGCTGAACGTAGTTTGGTTTGAACAGCAAAGGACCTTATGAAGATGCTGGAGGAAACAGGTGGACAAGTATCTATATCCACAGTAAAACAAGTCCTATATCAACATAACCTGAAAGGCTGCTCAGCAAGGAAGAAGCAAATGCTGCAAAGCTGCTATAAAAAAAGCCAGATTACAGTTTGCAAAAACACGTGTGGACAAAGATCTTACTTTTAGGAGAAATGCCCTCTGGTCTGATGAAAGAAAAATTTAACTGTTTGAGGAAAAAGGGTGAGGCTTGCAAGCCGAAGAACACCATCCCAACCGTGAAGTCAGGAAGTTCGGTTGCAAATGGATCTTCCAAATGAACATTTGACCCCAAGTGTACCTCCAAAATTGTGGCAAAATGGCTTAAAGACAACAAATTCAAGGTATTGGAGTGGCCATCACAAAGCCCTAACCTCAGTCCGATCTTAGAATGTATATGTGAGAAAGATGGCCTACAAACCTAACTCAGTTACACCAGTTCTGTCTGGAGGAATAGGCCAAAATTCCAGCAGCTTATTGTGAGAAACTTATGGAAGGCTACCCAAAACATTTGACCCAAGTTAAACAATTTAGGCAATGCTACCAAATCCTAACAACATGTATGTAAACTTTTGAACCATTGAGAATGTGATGAAAATAAATAATTATCTGTAAAATTATTCTTACATTTCACATTCTTCAAATAAAGTAGTGACCTAAGAAAGGGAATGTCTTCAACTATCTATCTATCTATCTATCTATCTATCTATCTATCTATCTATCTATCTATCTATCTATCTATCTATCTATCTGTCTGTCTGTCTGTCTGTCTGTCTGTCTGTCTGTCTGTCTGTCTATCTGTCTGTCTTTTCTTGTTTTGTCTCTTAAGTCTACTTTTCTATTTTTTCCCTATAGAGTGGTGAATTATGAGGCTGGTAAAGGAGGTTCCAGGGCCAGGTCTTTGTGGAGACTGGAGCCTCTTCGTATAAGGTGAAATCAAACACATATACACACATCTACTGGTCTGAATACACTCAAACTGTGGGCTGAAACTGCAGTAAATTTTTGATGACCTAGAATAGTGTTTCCTCTGCTGTCTCTTCTAATTATGCTCATAAAATGGGTAGTTCAAGGTCAGGTCAGTAAGAAGTGTGTCCATATCTGTGGGTGAAAATGGAAAGGTGTTCAACTCTTCTGCATACCTCTATCAATTAATAAGTAATAAAATGGTTAAAACTGCATATTTGATGGATTGGATAAAAAATTAAACAGCTGCATCTTGATTTGAGTTACTTATACTAACAGAGGTCACTGGGATTTCTCTTGAATTCTAGCTGGAGTGGGAGCCACATTAGATGGGGACAGCCCTTTCGTCTGCGCCATCTCCCCACCGGTCACTATCTGGGCCAGACTGAGGACAATGTCCTGATACTGCTGGACAGAGGGAAGTCTGACACCACTGCAACTGCCTTCTGCTTCAAGTCAAGCAAGGTTTGATTAATAGATTTGATAGTTGTCTGTTGATAAATGTTATGTCGCAATTTACTGTAAAATACACCCCCCCCCCCCACACACACACACACACCCACCCCCACCCCAACACCATGCGGGGACACCCTATTGGAGTTATAAGGCATAATTTTGTTCTGGCTAAATTTGTCAATACATAGTGTTTTGACTCCACATAGAAGCCATCAAAGCGTCAAAAGACTTTTTAACGCTCTACAGAGTCTGAAAAAATGTCTTAACTCTGGAATCCCATAAACAGAAAAATGTGTATCAACGAAGACTATTCTGACAGAGCACCTGTATTAAATGAAAATAAAAGAATGGAAATTCTCGCCATCCCAGATGTGTATGACTTGCTTTCTTCAGCTGAACACAAACAAAGTTTTTTAAAAGAATATCTTAGCTCTGAAGCTCCATACAATGCAAGTGGATGGTGATCAGCAATTTAAAGCTTATCAAAAGCACAGAGAGTCATAATGTATCCATAAAGTAATCCACTCCAGTGGTTAAATTCATGCCTTCTAAAGTGATACGATCACTTTGGGTGAGAAACAGTTCTATATTTAAGTTCTTTTCACATTAATTGTTTATTTCTACATGTTCATGCAAGAACTGATGTGATACCACTGGCAGTGCAGCTTGATTTGTTTACAACCGAACGATGTTCACAATCTTCATTGCACCCAGTTACTGCATTCTGGGTCCTTTCATGAACACTTTGGAGGTAAGCAATTATAGTAAAAAGAACTTAAATATTGACATGTTTCTCACCCAAAGTGTTCGTATTGTTTTAGAAGATATCAATTTAACCACTGGAGTCGTATGGATAACTTTAACTGCAACTTTTGGAGCTTTTAAGTGCTGATCACCATCCTCTTGTTTGGACCTACAGATATGAGATATTCTACTGTGAAAGACCTGTGCTCGTTTGGGAAGAAGGAAGCTAGGTGCACATCCAAACGTACAACATTTATTTGTACACTTTTCAGTATCTTTCCATTCACACATTTCTTTTCATCATCACACACCCTAGTGGCTTTTCAGCTCACTGACCACACAGTCACTCTGCTTTTCAGCAGCAGCTCTCAACCACACACAGAGCTTCATTGCATCTCTCTCTGTGTGTTATTTGAATGTAATAGTAACCAGCTTTTGGTCTTTCCCCATTTCAGTAGGTAGGGGTTGTACTTTCATGCCACTTGTATCCATAGAAAATAGCTGCACAGCAGTGTTCCCAAGATGGCCACAGATTGGTCTGACTTGCCTTGAAACTGACTTTGGTGTCACACACTTGAATGTTGATTATTGATTTGCTGTAGGAGAGACCCTCTGCCTGTCCTACTGCTTTCCTGTGATAAGAAATAAACTTTAGTAGAATGGAGCTTCATTCTAGAAGCACTGCCCCTTATTTAAGTCACAGTAAAATGTTTCATGATTGGCTATTATAATTATTTTGTCACTACTTGGCCTGCCATGTATCATGGTTGATGATGGCGCCCAAAGAGTTCCATTACACCACTAAGACAGATCGAAGACCTTCAGTGCCAAACAGCTTCAGCGGTCAGACAAATAATTTTTATTATTAATCAAAATGATTAATTAAGTGTATACCTGCCAGTACTGCAAGTGACTCTGTAATTACTACATCCTTTTCCCATTTACCAGTCCGCAGTGCATAAATTCATCATTATATTGGAGATCCATTAGACTCACGGAGCTGTAACAAGTTGTTTACACAAAGGTCAAAATGCCAGATTCACTACTGTCTATTTTTTTCTCAATAAAGCTTAAAACAGGTCCACATTAAATTATTGACTGTGATTGTCCATGCTGAACAGATGACAATGAGTTGGCACAGTAAAGGCAGTGCTCATGTCATTTGTCTTTCCTTGGCAGGAAAAGGGTGACTCCAGCCCAAAGCGAGATATAGACGGGATGGGGGTGGCAGAGATCAAATACGGCGATTCGGTCTGTTTCATCATGCACGTGTCCACGGGCCTATGGCTGTCCTACCAGGCACCTGATGCAAAATCTTCTCGTCTTGGGCCACTGAAGAGAAGGGTAAGAAGACAAATTCTCCTTGTGCACTTTTAATGAAATAACATTCACTCTTATCTTAAAGGAAGAACTTTCCCAAATATAAAAATGTGGTTGTCATTTACTCACCCTTATATTGTTTCAAACCAGTATGACATTAAGTAATAGAGGTTATAGGAATACAGGAATGACATGAGTAAATTCATTTAGATTTTTGTGCGAACTAACCCTTTAAGGGGCTGAGCATGTCACAAAGCTCCCTCTTCAGGTCACACTTACATTATTATGACTTTCAATTTTGAATGACAAACATATCTATGACATCATGTGCCATAAGTTATGATGATCCCATTAAAGATTATGGGGCTCACAGCACAGGCTCATGTTGGCACAAGCTTAACCACAGTAGCTTCTGTGTAAACTGTACGATATACGAGGCCATGGTTTAAATGTGATAATGACGTTGGCATGGTGACAGTGTGTTTTGTGGGAGTGGTCCGGATTACATGCTCAGAGGGCCTGCACCTCTCTCCAGTTCTGTGCTGTGCAGCTTATCTCTGGGCTTATGTCCAGAAAAAACAACCACCTTTACACACAGCTCAGAGAGCCACAATCCTCACTTTGGTGTCTCTCGATTCGAATTTCACTTGGAAAATATTGAACCACATTTCATTATGCTGAACAGACTGTTTCTCTGCCCTTTTCCTGTGAGGACGGAGGTTCCAGGTTTAAGATAACTTCCATTGATTTGTCTTGTCACAGTCTATTTATCAATAAACCCTGCGCATACATACTCTCTTAGCAAGAGCTGGGAAATATCATAAGAGAGCCAGAGAATTGTTGAGGGCGTGCATCCAGATTTGTGCAGGAGTGAAGGAAATATGTGTGCGAGTCGAGAGATTTGCACTCGCACCACCGGTACATGGAGTTCATGACATTTAACAGTATTATAATGTCATAGAGTTACGGTATATTAAGCTGGACTGTGGTCCATTTAAGCCGAAATTTTTCATATATCTTCTCAATACATTTTTATTCTATACTGTATTTGTAATTTTTTTATTTTACTTAGTGAATTTATCATCAATCTCCATGCCTCACCTGACATGCTCTGGCGCCTCCTTGGGGAGACGTGCATCCCTGTTCGAAAACCATGGTGCAATTGTAATAGATTATGTTTTAATAATATACTGTATATCTGAATGGGTTTGCTGCTGGGATTAATTCCATTGCAGCCTCTTTTCTCTCAGTCAGTGTTAATGTTAGTTTCTGGTTTGTACAGGCCATCCTGTCTCTTGAGGGCCATATGGATGATGGGCTGATTTTGCAGCTCTGTCAGCACGAGGAGTCTCGGGCAGCTCGCATCATTCGGAACACCACGGTCCTCTTCACTCAGTTTATCAGGTATGACAGACTCAAATAGAAATGTTCTTCTCCTCCTAACTGTGAGTGGCATTATATTAAGATATTTTGAAATATTAAAGCTGCTTAATAATATTTCCTGGCCTCAGGGGTCTGGATGGTTTGAATGGGGAAAAGGCATCAGAGGTCAGTCTGCCTGTGAGTGAAGTGCTGCAGACCCTCAATGACCTCATTAGTTACTTTCAGCAGCCAGACTCTGAGCTGGAACATGAGGAGAAACAGAGGCAGCTCCGATCCCTCATCAAGCGGCAGGATCTCTTCAAAGAGGAGGTGAAGGAACCAGGATTAAAAACCACACCCATTGTATTTCTTACTTGTCTACTATTGATAACTAAGCAAATTTATAGGTGACATTTAAGATTCCTAATATGTAAACTTTAGCTCTCTGCATGCTTTTTTTCTGATATTGATACTTGCTATGCACCGAAATGAAAATTAATTAAAAAATGAATTTTAAAGTCCTAATTATTTTGAAAATCTAACTAATATTATAATAATTTTCTAAGAGGTTTAACATCAATTATCATTTGTATTTAGCTATATTTACCCCTATTCAGGATAATATCACTCTCATAGCCGGAATTTCAGTGCATCCCTAATGTTGTGTAATGCATTGAGATGTTGCAAAAATGTTGCCCTTCAGTTGGTTGCATTATCATGGATAACTCTCTTCTGCAAACCTCAAAGATATACTGTAAAGGTGCTGTAGAGGTTTGAACTAGTGTGATGCATACCATTGATTGTTTTTTTATTATATTAGGGAATGCTAACCCTGATCTCACACTGTATCGATCGGCTGAATGTGTACAACAGTGCAGCTGAATTTGAGGAGTTAGCGGGCGAGGAGGCAGGAGACGCCTGGAAGACAATTCTTAACCTCCTTTATGAGCTCCTGGGTAAGAGCTCTATCACATGTCAACAGCCTCCAACTTTTAGCCCAGGATGTTGGTGAAGAGATTTGACTGTTATTTGTGGCAGTTAAATAGCAATTCTATTCTCTTATATTGCCTTGTTCTTGACTCTCAGTCTGATATATGAAGGGCAAACTTGTCATTAGGACAGGAGAACTGTGTATAAGACAGTTCAGAATTTTAAGAAAGATGCAATATAGCTCATAAAAATTTTATATGAAAAGAAAGAGCAATCACACATTAATGGCTTGTTATAAAAAAAAGTATATCAAATCAGATAAGATGAAATTGAATTGATTTAATTATCACTCTGACATATTCAAGAGTCTGTAAAAGTGAAAAACTTTGATGCGTGGACCACACACTGCAATTGTGTACAGCTAAAACAGTTAAAACCATCTTGAGCTGGTTGACTGGTCTTAGCTATTTTAAGATGATCTTAAGCTGAAGCAGCCTATCTGAGCTGGTCTAGCAGATCTCACAGCTGGGCCAAGCTGGTACTCAGCTGGCTTATCTCCCAGCCTGATCAGCTAAAATGTTCCCAAAACAGCTCTAAAATCAGCTAAGACCAGCTAACCATGTTAAGCTGGTTTAAACTGTTTGTTTTTTTTCCAGCAGGGAGAAGAACATAATAAAGGCAATGTACTGGATATATAATCCACAAAAACACACAATATACACATAATGCATAAAATACAAATATGCATATATGAGTAATATTCTCATATCATGCACATAATACACACATTTACAAAAAGTACTTGTAATAGAATGTGCATTACAATACAATGTTCAAAATACTGTATAAACAGTTATATATACTGTATATTATGGATAATATACAGTAATTGAAGTTGGCATGTTTGCAAATTGCACTAGATGTATTAATTCTGTCTTTAACTGTTACAACTCTATAACTTATATTGTGTTCCCTCAAGCATTTTAAAACTTTTATATATAGGAATTTTTTTTTAGCTATTGAGTTTTATTTGATATTGTAACACCACCTAAGAATCCAGTTAGTGTAAAGTTTTTCTTCAGTTCACATTGACTGGCTCAACATTAATCAGAGCCCCCATTGAGACCCGTTCAGAGTCACTCAGAATCACTGAGGTAACCCTTTTGTTGAGTCTGTTTGCAGAACAGTAGGCACAATACATTAGTCAGGTGACAACAGACAATTTTTTAGGCCCCATATGGATGCTATCTTGTGTTTGTGCTTCAAAACCGCCTAGACAAATCACAACAACACCACCAATCTCTTCAGAAAGTGCCTTTAGCTGTGGTGTTGGATTTGTTGGACTGCTCCCAGGAAAAACATTGTGTTAGTTGAAGATCACTCACATTTAGTACTTTATTTACACCAAAGCTTTAGATTAAGGGGGAATGCTTTTCAGAATATCATCTGTTAGGTTGGGGCACCCTCACTGAAACAAATATTTTAGTTCCAAGTAACAGGAATTTTTTCCACATTAATAAAGTTTTGCTCCTAAATAAACAAATTGTAATAACATATGTATAAAATCATGACCACTCATTTGAGATGAGGATTTTAGTCATATCAGTAACCTTATAAAAGCAGGTTTTATTCTATATGGGGGACGGGTGCCCTCATGGGGCCATTTTAGAATCACATGACCAGCTGAATACTACTCGCTAAATCTCAGTAACCATCTTGTATTGGACACTTTCACTCTTTGATTAAATTAGTCACGGTTGATTGTGAATACTGAATTTCTACAATGGCATCTGTTACTGAAAACTATTGATTTTGAATGGTGCTGCATCCACACCACTAGGTGTCACTGTAAGTTATAAGTGTAATAATTGATTTTGATATGTAGTCTCTGTTTTTTAAACAAACTTACATCAAATAATTTAAGTCAGTCAGAAAAACTCATCTTATCTGTGCATTTGGGGGGAGTGGTCATAAGCTCTTGTACCTGAATATTTAATTATGTTGGCCCAGGCAAGGAATTGGGGTTTATGAGGACTGTAAATTGTTGTTATTGGTATTTAATAGGTGTAATAGTTGTGTTTAGTTCTATTGTCATCGTCATCGAGATTAGTGTTCCCTAAGGAGAATCTTGTTTTTTGTTCTCGTATTGAATGTGCAGTACTCTAACACTCTGAAAAAAGGACATTCAATAAAGGCAAAATTTGTGTGAAGCATAAGTAAAGGGGTTTGCAAGTGTTAGTCTGAGGTGTGAAAGGAATATTTTTTTTCCATTAGCTGCTCTGATTCGAGGAAACAGGACCAACTGCACACAGTTCTCTCGCAAGCTGGATTGGCTAGTCAGCAAGCTTGAGCGATTGGAGTCCTCATCAGGTAAATAATGCTTTATGTCAAATCGGACACATTCATTAGCATTAATTACAGAGGAGTTCTACATTAACCAGTCTGTTATAAACTCGCTCAGCTCAATTGACCATCGGCATCAGTGGTTTTAGAAAATCTAGCTCCATGTCACAGCAATATTACATGGGATCTAAAGCTGTTTAGCTTTAAACTGTTCTTCTGCTTTAGGACCCAGGTTTTACATTGCACATCGAAAGACAAAAATTGTTTATTGTACAGTACATTTATCATTTGTTTTGTAGGTTAAATGCACTGTAAATTAATTTCTGTGTTTAATGTAGTCTGGGTTGTATTTTCTTTCACATGGTTTTTCCATTGTTTTTGAGAATAAGTGCATGTCATACAACCTGTCCATGTTTGTATCTGTGAAATTTGGCTAGCTTCTACCAAGTGACAAATGAAATTACTGACAGATGAAAATACAGTAGAGTTTGATTGGACACACAGCCATTAACGTTCATACCAAAAGATTTGGGAAATGATTCTCCTAACTTAAAAAAGTGATAAGCCTGTATATTTTGCCATCCTATCTTTATACAGTTTTATCCTTGTGTTTACTGTTTACAATTACTGCAATGCAATATTTTAATAAAGCAATTATCTGCAGGCATTTTAGAGGTGCTTCATTGTATCCTAATCGAGAGTCCAGAATCTCTGAACATCATTCAGAAGGCTCACATCAAATCCATTATTTCTCTCCTGTATAAGCATGGACGCAACCACAAGGTAAAAATGTTTCACCACACACACACACACACACACACACGCACGCGCACACACACACACACACACACACACACACCCACACACACACACACACACCCACCCACACACACACACACACACACACACACACACACACACACACACACACACACACATTGATGCAGCTATCATTATGAGGACGCTCTCTTAATGATTTTTATACTGTACTAACAATAGATTCTATCCCCTAACTCTACCCCCTATGTATAGCATAATACCCCTTGTAATTACCAGTTTGTAACCTAAAAAAAGATGGATTTTTGTTGCACTTTCTCATTAATAATATTTTGGAGTTTTTTTTTAACAAAAACATTTACATAGTGTAGCTTTAAGTATTAAGAAAGCAAAAAGTAACTTTTTTGTAGCAAGAATGAAATCAAGATATGTTGTTAAATTCGATTGGTTTGTTAAGTCGCCTTTTTACTGTCTCTGACGACTAACATATTTATATAATAATGAATTTTATCTCATTTCACTCAAATCATGGGTAAAACGGCAGATTATCAGTTAATAAACAGTTACTTTTTGCTCTATTCCTCACATAATGCTATCTAATTACATATAAACACTTACTATAGCGGGTGACTAATTTTAATGTTTGCATTACATTGCCAACTACATTTACAAGCTTCTTCAACTGATAGAGTGTTGCATATGCAATACAAAGGACGGGGGTACGAATCCTAAAGAGCACGCAAGACGACACGTGAGCAGAAAGTGTCATAGAAGCACCACATAATGACGTGGTGGCTTCAGAAATTGTGTGTTTCATGTCACATTTGCTTTTTATGACACTATCAGTTAGGTTTAGGTTTAAGGTTTAGGGTAGGGAGGTTGGTTTTGTTGATTAAAATCTCGATAAATCATTAAGCTTTAAAACTAGCTTTAAAACTAACTCGGTTCAGGAGAACATGTGTAATGAACCACATAGTTTTATTTTGCAACAACGTTCCCACAGTCATGCAATGTTTGATGCATGGGACAAGGCACTCATGAATTGCAATGTCAGAGCACCCAGCCCTTTGAGACATAGAGAAAGATTAAAAAATGTCAAAATAAGCTTTGAAGAAAGTTAGTTAAGTTTATTGGTTTTGTTTCCTGAGATTTGCTGCCAAACCTTACTGTTGAGCAGATGGATAAATTACATTTTTTATATTAATATTTGCTCAGATTCCATTATTTTTATTATCATTATTATTTTCATCATTATCATTGCTGGTTATATAGTTTATAATTAATAGATCAAAAGATCGTATCTGTGCATTAAGCCTTGCAGTGTAAACACAGACTTTAAGTCGTTTTTCCTTCACCTTCACCTTCTGCTTCTTCTGTTTTTGGTGATTCACATTAATAGCCCAACAACAACAAAAGCAAAAACAATTCAGCAAATAAGGACTAGAAATTCATACATATGATTTAAATTTGAAGGCAAGTGTAGAAATTAATGACATGTACACATTTAATTACAAAATACTTTTGTTAATATATATATATATATATATATATATATATATATATGTGTGTGTGTGTGTGTGTGTGTGTGTGTGTGTGTGTGTGTGTGTGTGTAACATGAGGGCTCATTTTTGACTTTATAAATGTCCAATCTGTAGAAGTTCCAGGCATTTAGGATAAAGTTTTGGACAAAAACTGTTACTGCTCATAGTTTTGAATGAATACATCACAATCAGTCGGGCAGTCACACCACTGTCAAGTCACACAAATATTTAAACATATCCAAAGCTCAAATCAGATCAGAAATGTGTCTTCTGCTGATGGTCGGAACTCCACACAGCAGACCAGGTGACACTCCATTTGAAAATGACTGACCTCTGGTATTTTCAAAGTAAAATGTTTTCTTTGGAAATGTAATTAAGTAAAAGTACAAGTTTTCTGTTTAAATTGCCCTTGAGTAAAGAATAATTCCCCCCAAATAAGATTAATTATTTTACTTAATTACTTTACACCCCTGTAGGCTTCACAAGGTGTTAAATGCAACAACTGGTGCAGATATTCAGACATTTTAACAAGGGGCAGGTGGCTCTACTGGTGAAAACCCTTGCGGCTTGACTTAAGAGAATTGTAGTAGTCTTTTGAAATGTGGGTCATGTAAACTCATTAATATATTCAAAGGGCTTCACAGCATGTTAAGTGATCAAACACTCCCAAGGATGCAGTGGAGAATCCGTAGACACAAGGCTGTAAAGTCGTGCTTAGGACAAGTGTGCATTATGAAATGTTAAAGCAAAAGATGAAAACATTCTTAAAAATGGTCTTTGTTTCACACAATCCCCAGATTCTAGATGTTCTCTGTTCCCTTTGTGTTTGCAATGGTGTGGCTGTGAGAGCCAATCAGAATTTCATCTGTGACCATCTGCTTCCCAAGAGAGACCTTCTGCTCCAGACACGATTGATCAATGATGTTCAGAGGTAAGCAAATCTTCCTGACAATCAAAGTGTACAAATGTCCTCAATGGACCTGTGAGTATATGAGCACATACAAAATATCAAACCAAGTGACATCTGTGAATAAATAAAACTATATTGAACTTTTCTGAGACATTTTTGCAAATAACTAGTGTCAAGGCTGTTTTTAGTGGATTTATGAAGTCAGTTCCTCTCAAGTTTACACAGGTGCACTTGTTTAACCACAGGTGTAGATCATCACATTAACTATTGACCTGTTCTGCTAGCATTTTATCACCAGAAGTTGTTCAAATACTTTCATCTTAATTTTGATACAGAGTATCTGTTGTTTTATAATTTGAATCCTAAAATACTTATTTTTATCAAATGTTGTGCTGTACAATTGTGCTTGTTCCATAAGTCTTATAAATAAATACAAGATATACTAAATAAATGTGACTTGGTTTGATCTTTTGTCATATACAATAATGCAATTCCATTTACACAGTTTGAAGTCTGCATTAGTGTTTTGATACATTTGGGTTGGGGTCACTGTACTGTAGACCTGCATTCAGACTTCTAGATCTCTGTTTGTTTACAGTATGAGACCCAATATATTCCTTGGCATGAGTGAAGGCTCAGCACAGTATAAAAAGTGGTACTTTGAACTGATCATTGATCAAGTGGACCACTATGTGACCAGTGAGCCCACCCACCTTCGCGTTGGCTGGGCCACCACCGAAGGCTACGCACCCTATCCTGGGGGTGGAGAGGGTTGGGGAGGAAATGGTGTGGGTGATGACCTTTACTCCTATGGATTTGATGGGCTTCATCTGTGGTCAGGTACATTCAAGTCTGTGTTCTGCACTAGGTTGAAAATTCATCATTGACATAATATGACATTATGAAAAATGAGTCTTAAGGAAATTACTGATCATCTTGTTGTTGCAACCCTACAAAAATTCACAATCAAATAAAATACATTTGAATTCCATTTTCTGAAAGGGCGAATTCCACGGGCCGTGGCCTCTATTAATCAGCACTTGCTGAACTCAGATGATGTGGTGAGCTGCTGTCTGGATCTCGGAGCCCCGAGTATGTCTTTCAGAATCAATGGCCAGCCTGTGCAAGGCATGTTTGAAGACTTCAACGTAGATGGCTTCTTCTTTCCTGTCATCAGTTTCTCTGCAGGGGTGAAGTGAGTTTCTCACTATGTAATAACCTACACTGCTGACCTGTCAGGCAGAGTTACAATTTAATATAATTACCAAGCAGGAATATGGTAAGATTTATACATAAACTTATGGAAAGATTCGTTTTTATATACAGCTAAGTGCAAGATGAGCCAGGTCGTCTTAGGCAAAGCTAGACTCTTTTTACTTAGGCACAAGCTGCAGTCAAATTCTGCTGTGTGCAGTACAGTTTTACTAATAAATAATCTGTCTGACGAGGGAGATTATTGTATAGAGTTTATTCACAGTAGCGCAATCTTAGATTTTTAACGGGAATGAAAATGAGGCTGTGAGGGATAGACTTAAAGGGTATTTCACCCAAAAATAAAAATTCTCTCATGATTTACTCACCCTCATGTCATCCCAGAAGTGTAGGACTTTCTTTCATCTGCTGAACTCAAATGAAGATATTTATAAGAATATTTCAGCTCTGTAGATTCATACAATGCAAGTGAATTGGTGCCAAAATCCAGTCCAGATGACTCTGGCAGTTAAATTCATATCTTCAGAATTTATATGATAGGTTTTGATAGATTTGGCTGTGTTTACACAAAAAAAATCTGACTTTTTTACTCACATCTGAGAGATCAGATATTGTTGCACACGTGTTAATGCAAAAATACGTACAAGATCTGATTTTTTTGCATCCGATCTGAGCCAGTTCCAAATGTGGTTTTAAATCAGATACATACCTGATATCTGGACATCTGACTTACATCTAAACACGCATATCCGATTCCCCTGGGCTTTTCTTAACTGCATGTCCTAATGGAGCAGATGTGCCTGTGGGCTCTCGCTCAAAAACTCAAAGCTTCTCTTGTTGAGGTGTAAGTTTTGTACCCACTCCCTGTCGTTAAATGCGTGGACTTGGTCCAACCACTACTGACTTCTAGACCTATTCAGATGGAATTACTTTTATATGGGGACATGGGGTAATGTAATATTTACAAGATCTTCTTAGTCATTTTAATCCCATGTGAATCGGTTATGTCAGTCATTTTTCAGACTGCGTTCCCACACTGGTAAAAATTACAGCGTGATTTACCTACTATAAAATGGTCTGTAAAAACAACCCCTGGTAATATTAATCCAGTGCGAATGAATAAAAAGCCTGAAATTCTGCAATATTAAATATTATTAAGAGAAACAAGCAGTTTTTGATAATGATTTGAGGAGAATGATTGTGGGAAATTGTGTTGAGCCTGCGTTTTCAAACATAAAATTACATCATGTGAAGGGATGGTTCATATTTTTAATTTAAGAGTGTAATAAAGATTACAGGTTTGGTCATGTCAACAGTTCTGTTGTATTTACAGTATCACAGATACAGTATATGATCATGTCTACTATGTCCTTCATATTTAATAAGCACATTATACATTTTCTAATAGGTCAGTTACGTGTTACAGCAGTGTGTAAATGCAGTAGACACACCCATTTATTGTATGTGATTTTTAATGACATTGTTTTTCCTGTGCCTATGAATTAATGGTTACAAATGTCTGCAGTAATAGTTAATTTGCTGACATATATCAGGAAAACTAATCCCCTCCGAATAGGTCTTTAGCCACACTCGTCTAACCAATGTTAAAATCATTAAAGCTGTGCTTACCATGGCAGCAGTAAAAAGTTGCTTTCACCTGTCTATGCCTAATTAATTGTGCAATTTTGCCTTCTTTTGAAAATATTAAATAGCATAAGGCCATTCAAAACCTCATGTTGGGAGGTTAATTCAAACACAAATATCCAGTGCGAGTCATGTCTTCTGTGAATGTAAACAGGCAGGACAAAAAATATTGGATACGATCAAAAGTTTGTATCTGTGCATTAAGCCTTGCTGTGTAAACACAGCCTTTAAGTCGTTTTTCCTTCACCTTCACTTTCTGTAACTAGTTTTGAATAAAAAAATAAAAAAATAAATAAAAACATCTCCTTGAGGAGCAAGCCCACAGACACCCCTAGAAAACAAAGGTGCATTTTATTCGCTAGGATGATATATCTTTTTATCATTTTTACTTTGAACATGACAATTTGAATCTTTTTCTTCTTTTGCCTTGTGTCCAAGACTCTGTTTGTTCAATCAACTGAGACAGGCCATTAGTCACATGACTTCTCTAACCACTCCAAACAAATTAAGTACAACTAAGACATATTGTGATGAGATTATGATCAAGTAATTGATCATGAGGTTAAATGTTCAATGTCTGATTTTCTCAAGGGTCCGTTTCTTGTTGGGAGGTCGGCACGGAGACTTTAAGTTCCTGCCTCCAGCTGGCTATGCACCATGTTACGAAGCCCTTCTTCCTAAAGAAAAGATGCGTGTGGAGCCTGTAAAAGAGTATAAAAGAGACCTGGAGGCAGTGAGAGACCTTCTTGGCACCACCGAGTTCCTGTCTCAGGCTTCCTTTATTCCTGTTCCTGTCGACACCAGCCAGGTGAGATACAATAAGCAGTTCAGTGTCGACATTGTTCTCTCCATGTTTTTGCACTCTTATCTACATTTTGTTTGGCTCTGCTATACAGCTTGTTAAATGTTGTTCGATCTACCCTGCTCAAATGTAGAATTAAATAAAAGAATCATATTGCATTTTTAGATTATTACATTTTTAATATAGTTTTTATTTCTATTCTGTGTTCAACGTTCAATTTAGTTTTGTTAGTTTTTACTCTATTACTGTTAGTTTTAGTTTAGATGTATTTTTTAAATGTTTTCTACTTTTATTTTAGTTTTGGGTATATTTAGTCTAGTGGCATTTTAATGATTATTGGAAGCATGTTGTAACAGTTTCACATTATAAAATACAGGTATGTGGTGTATCAAAACTAATGCTAATATTAATCATGATTTTTTTGTTTATTGTATTTAGTTTTGGAGTTGTTAGTTTTAGTTTAGTTTTTATTAACAAAAATTCTTCATGTGCAGTGTTTTTTGTTTTTATTTTTGTTAATGAAGATAACACTAGAAATTGAAGTTAAATAAACAATAACATTTAAGTAATTTTGCTATTTATTATTATGTGATCCAGATTGTCCTACCTCCACTTCTTGAAAATGTGCGGGACAAGTTAGCTGAGAACATCCATGAGCTCTGGGGCATGAACAAAATAGAGCTCGGCTGGATGTACGGCAAGGTAGGAGCACTTTTTAGAAGACAAGATAACAGTTACAGTTACAGTATACCAAATACCATCATCAGAATTCCTGGGCAGAAGCAAGATTATCTTTGAATGATATACTTCATAAGCTTTTATATAAGGATAATTTCTGCCATGTGGGTTTAACTACCCGAGGAGCCCAAAGGAGGATAATTGAAAATGTCAATCTGAATTTAGAGTCCTTGACTGCAGCTTAAATGAATATTTAAGCATCCCATGTAGCTACACAGCAGATGGGTATGCAGATCTCATTTGCAGATAGGTATGGTAAATGGAAATCAAGGGAGGACTTTGGGCCAGTTTTATTCCCCCCCATCATTCACTGTTGGAGACTAAATATAGAAATGCAGTGCACTGTAAAAAAAAAACTTTCTGATGTCAGAGCTTTGCTGTATTACAGTAGTTAAGACAATCTTAATGTGCAGGATGCTGTCCAGGAGTGTGACAGAAAAAAAAAATGATGGTTGAGCACTGCAGTTCTCAAAGCCAGATCGGATCATTTATTAAGAACAAATATCTCGGAGGCCCAGCTGTTCACGGATGAATCTGATTTTAATATGACTTTGTTGGCTCAAAGTGGCATTGTCGTGAGCAGAGGGCATTTTGGCAAGCAAATGTTTTTTTTAATTCGGCCACTATTATTCCATCCTAAATGCTTTTGCAATGTCTCTTGCATCACATCGATCTAAAGAGCTTTGAAAGTCAGGAATTTGAGAGTGGTATTATTTTTGGATCTTGGAATCACACAGTGTGTGTTTTTAGTCATATTACTGACCTTGCTGATTCATTCATTCGATCACTGAGCTGATTCATTATTTCCCTCTCAAATTCATTCAATAACTGTGCAGAAATAGTTCTCAGAGTAGAAGTACAAGTAAAAAAAAGTTTCTTTTAGCCCTATTCATGACTATAGTTCCCCTGAGGATGTTATGTAAATGTGTTTTTCACAGAAGTTTCTTTTGTAATTTTAATCCTGAATTAAACACATCTGTGTTTATCTCACACAACTTTAGGATGAATTAAGGAGCAGATTTCATACTGTTTTTCTGCAAACTCAGGCGTCCTCTGAGAAATCTAATCCTAAGAATGGACAAGAACATCTGTGATTACACTTCTAGTTTTGACCTTTTGCTGAACACTATAGTTAAAGTTCAATTCCTCATTGCACTACCTGGTGCACGTTCATTATGGATTTAGACCTTTTGCCAACTTTCTGGATCAACAGTTCTTCAGCTCAAGTGCTGCTTGCACCCCTTTAAAAATGAATCAATAAGGAGAGGCTGTTCAAAGATTGCTCAGAATGGCCACTGTAGTTGCAGCGTCAGGCATGATCCTCACCTAAATCAGTTGCCATAAATATACATATATATAATTATGTACATAATATTTAAATATTATATATTCTAATTATATAATTAAACATACATGTCTGGTTTATGTTAAAGGAGTGCGTCGTACATGCATCTAAGGCACATGACCTACCGTAACATCCACAATCAGACATTAGACACTTAAATGCAAAGATCCCAATTCAATCTGAAGAAGTAAATGAATGTTAAAAAATGTAATATAAACATTGTTTAGAAAACGTATCCCGTCTGGATTTAACAGACATCACTAATTATATATAAAAAATGTCATTCAGTCTCCTAGCAGAAGTACAGATTTTTTGGTTTTGTTTGAATGTTTTGCCTTTATTTAAAAATATGTATATAATGTCAAGTATGAACTTGACACTTCTTTGCGGATAATATTGCATTTTTTAAGGTCCGAGATGACAACAAAAGAATGCACCCATGTCTTGTTGACTTCTCTAAACTGCCAGAGACGGAAAAGAATTATAACCTGCAAATGTCAACGGAAACTTTGAAGTGAGTATAACCACAATGCTGCTGTGAAGCTCCAAGATAGAGACATACTGTACATTTTAATTTTATCATTTTTTTTATAGTTTGGGCCACAATTATTGAAAGGCTTAAAACTAAGTGAGTGAATGGCAAAAAATATTTTAGGCTGTGGCCACAAATACTTTTCTTCTCAATGCACAGTCTCTGGACTAAGCAGTACAATAACATTTAGATCAAATGCAATAACCAGCAACTGAGGTGTTGCATGGATTCATTTCTTATTGATCAATATTATTAAGCATACTTACTTGTCCTTGACACTTCCATTTGAACTTTAAAAGTATAGCCTATATTGTTTTGTTGATACAGATTTATTCTCTTGCAGGACTCTACTTGCATTGGGCTGCCATGTTGCACAAGTCGATTTAAATGCTGAAGAAGAACTGAAAAAAATGAAACTCCCCAAAGAGTAAGACCAGCATTCATATTAAACACCAGGACCATAAAGTTTCTATTGCAACTAGCTGTTTAAATGAAGCCTACTAAGACACTAGTATGGTTGACAGGAGTAGTGACATTTTGATATATAACCATTATGACTTTTTATTCTAATTCCTTTGCCATTTTAATCCTAATTGTTTTATAGCTACATGATGGCAAATGGTTATAAACCCACACCACTGGACCTTTCTGATGTGAAACTGACACTTGGTCAAGAGGTTCTAGTTGATAAACTAGCTGAAAATGCTCATAATGTTTGGGCCAAAGACCGCATCAAACAAGGATGGACCTATGGTATTCAGCAGGTAATTTTGTCCTATGCATTATTCATTAGTTATGACATTGGATTAGTCTGCTTGCCAGAGGCACACCAAAAAAAAAGCTGTGAATAATGATTAAAAGAGAAATGAAAGACATTGCTGAAAGAGCCTTTTAAACTTAAAGGGATAGTTCACCCAAAAATGAAAATTCTCTTAAATTTATATAATTTTTAATGTGCAGTTTGGAGCTTCAAAATTTTGGCACCCATTCACTTGCATTGTGGGGACCTACAGAGCCGAAATATTCTTTTAAAAACCTTAGTTTGTGTTCAGCAGAATATAGAGAGTCCTACACATCTAGGATGGCATGAGGGCGATTAAATGATGAGAGAATTTTCATTTTTGGATGAACTATCACTTTTTTTTTTCTTAAAGTTTTCTAATATTTTCTCTTTTGCTTTTCATTTAAAGGATTTGAAAAACCGACGCAATCCACGTTTGGTGCCATATGATTTATTAGATGAACGCACTAAGAAATCAAACAGAGAAAGCCTCCGAGAGGCCATCCGGACTCTGGTTGGATACGGATATTACATAGACCCACCAGATCAAGAGAGTGAGTTTAATATACAGTAGATGCTCTTACATGGTGTCCTAAACAGGTGCAAATTTTCCAGCTGCAAGAAAGTTGAAAAGAGCCCTAATTCCCTAATTTGTGCCTAATAGGCTGACAAGGATCTAACTCCAACTGTATTTGCTGATCCATCGTGCAGCTGTAAAATATTATCAGTTATTTTATTTATTCGTAGCTTTCTCTTTCCTCAAGTTCCACTCGTTGTTTTTTTTTTTTAGCTGTTCACAAAGTGGATGAGGGCATTGAAACCATTCGTGTCTTCCGTGTGGAAAAGACGTATGCTGTGACGACAGGGAAGTGGTATTTCGAGTTTGAGGCTCTCACTGGAGGTGACATGCGAGTAGGCTGGGCACGGCCTGGCTGCAGACCTGATATGATTCTGGGAGTAGATGACCAAGCCTACGTCTTTGATGGCTACAGGGTAATTATCTGATAGGAAGTTAGTGAGGACATTCATGCATAGACTATTCATGAATTTATATGGCTTTGCAGAAGACCATCCATCCGATAACCCATAAAAAATATAAACTGCATTTGCTGATAATGTATGAATGGTTAAAGGATGATGCATAATTTTAATGGCTTCGTTCTAATCCAAAAATGAATCCCAGGGCCGTCGGGTGCATATGGGCAGTCATTTCTTTGGAAGGACGTGGAATAAAGGAGATGTGGTGGGCTGCATGATTAACATGGAGGACAAGTCCATGATATTCACCTTAAATGGAGAGATCCTAATCACCAACAAGGGCTCTGAGCTCTGCTTCGCTGACTTTGAAACTGAGGATGGTAAATAGACAATCTTCATACACACACAACTTCTGTTATATATGTAATAAATATACTGCATACTGTAAAAGTCACAAATTGTCTAAATGAAAGGAAGGATGCCATAAAGGTATTCACCTATGTGCCAGAGAAACTTGCGCACAGCCATCTTGAGAATTTTGTCTTGGAACTTCCGGTCTAGGAGTTGCTATATAGATACTTATGGTGTTGATGTCATAGTATAATTAGATAGCGAAGTGGATTTACATGCTGTAGAGTTACCAAAAGTTATCATTAGTATTTTAAAGTGTCCAGGGGATGTCATAAAAACTGAAAGTAGAGTACTACTTTAATTAATGAAACCAGAATATCCTACCTTCACACTGTGGACGTGTGATATGCCTCTGTGTTTATGAAACTCCAAGAGACAACAGAAAGTCATTAAATATATGCCTGTTTGACACCTCTGGCCGTCTTCTAACGTCATTTTCCCATTGAGTTATAGTGAAAGTAAATAATTTTTTTGAAGTGTTAAGCTGGGATGGGGTAAGAGGTGCCACATATTCATACACACACACATACACTGTGCATATACATGTGAAATTGTACGTTTTATTTTAGATTCCATTTACAACAATTAGAATTTTTCATGAAAAGTGCTCATAGCTGTCCGAATGTGATCTGCCAGGTCCAATTTACCTCTGTGGGTGTCGGAAAAACAAGCATTTACAGTGACAGCAAAACACCTCACTAGCATTTTCATGTAGTAAAGTGGTAGTGAAAAATGACACCACTCTTGGTGAAAAATACTTTCGGTGCTTCCGCACATATTCCATTTTGATCGACTCTTCTCAGTAGCTTCAATATAAACAGGAAGTTAGATGACAATCTCTGGAAGAGTGGAGCGCTGAAAGTGTTGGGACTGAATAAGATGAATGTTTCACCCAAAAATTAAAATTCTGTTATCATTTACTCACCTAATAATGTTTCAAACCTGTATTTCTTTTTACCGTGGAACACAAAAGGAGATGTTAGTCAGAATTTTAGGGTCAGTCGCCATTTACTTTGATTGTATCTTTTTTCAATGCAATGAAAGTTAATGGTGCCTGAGGCAAACATCCTGCCTAAAATCTCCTTTTGTGTTCCACCAAAAAAAGAATGTCAAATGGGTTTGGATCAACCTAAAAGTAAGTAAATGTTGATCGAATCTTCATTTTTTGTTGAACTATCACTTTAATTTAAATGGTCATCACATTTCTTAACCAGTCAACCTAACCTTTCTACTTCAAGCGTTTAAACCTACATTGACCTTACACTGATCTTTTTTCTCCCAGGTTTCATCCCAGTGTGCAGCCTTGGTCGTTCCCAAATTGGCCGCATGAACTTAGGGAAGGATGCTTGTACTTTTAAGTACTATACTATGTGTGGCCTTCAGGAGGGCTTTGAACCTTTTGCCGTTAACATGAATCGAGAGGTCACCATGTGGTTCAGTAAACGTTTGCCTACATTTGTTAATGTGCCAGAGGAACATCCCCATATTGAGGTACAGTTAGACATTGTCCTAGGACTTTAAGATACTATGGGCCATATTTTAGGAGTACTAGCGGCAAGCACAGCACTATGCCATAAGCGCAAAGTCAGTAGGCTTGCTCATGAAGTTTTGGTATTTTCTTGCAAGCATGCGTTAAGTCTATGCATAAGTGGGTTTGGCGAAATCGCACGTGCAACAGGTTGTTACTGGGCTGGATTAATTACAATTTAATTTGGAGGTTGTTCTCTGGTTATTGCAGCATCTGCATTCTATTAGATATTCCCTGTCAAGCACCAGCTAAATAAACAAAGACAGCCCATTCATAAGAAGTTGGTAGTGTAAATGGACTATATGCAATTAATAAGAATAATAGAAATATAGGCATGCTCCTTTTATATGCTCAAATGTTATTCTCTTCAGGATTTGGATGTACGCACTTCACACACACACACACACACACACACACACAGATATTCTATATTGAAGCCAATATTTCACCAATATTTCTAAATTCAAATTACATTTCAAACAAAACAAATATATAATTAAAAATAACAAAATAGTCAAAAAAATTGTATACCAAATGCAAACATTTTATCTTCTCCAACTTTTTCGCAGTAAATTAAAAATCACTATGACAACTGGTATAAAAATATCAATACAAATTCGATCATAAATACAGTTGTAAATATAAACATAATAATGATAACTGAAAAATAAACCATGACCTATAGATATTTTAACACAAATCTCGGCCACAACTCGATATTTAGGTACATAATTTGATGTTCCACTATATTTTCAGGTGGAATTGTAATGCAAATGTAGGAACTGAATTTAGACTTTGCACTGAAAACAAACCTGCTTTTGAAATGTCTTTGCTCAATGACCTATATCTCAGGAAAATGTCAATCTGTGCTTTGCAGCACTTCATTAACATACATTACACTCACAGTTTGCGTGCATACACCCAAAGAGTGTGTAAACACTCCTACCCACGACAACTTGCACTTTGTGCTGGCCGAAAATTCCACTCAGAATTAGCACTCTCACAAAAATCAGATAAGACACAGCACTCAGTTGTTGTGCATAATGCTGCGCTTTGCAAGCCCTATATGTAGGCATAATGTATCTCATCCTAACAGCTTTTGTTAGGCTACTGAAATGACTGGAGTCTTCATCTCATGTGAGTGCTCATGATTTTCTACATATGTTTCAAATGTAACCATTTTTTTTTAGGAATAGAACTTTTTAAATGAGGAAAAGAGATACTGAGTGCACCTTTAAGGTCTTATATAGAGTTTTAGTTGTTTCGCCATTTATAATATTTTAACCTGGATTTCGCCATGAAAGTAGCCATAGAACCTGGAATAGTGTTAAAATCAAACAATCTAACAAAACAAACAGTCATCCTTGCCATTAGACTGTCAGAATTAATTCTAGATAATCTGGATGGGTTTTCCAACTTCTGTTGTGTCCTATGTTTAATTGAAATCCTTTTGTGTCAAGGTTACTAGAATAGATGGGACTGTGGATACTCCTCCATGTCTAAAGGTGACACATAAGACTTTTGGTACCCAAACAAGCAACGACGACATGGTCTGCTGTCGTCTGAGCATGCCGGTTGAGTTCAACTCTGGCCCTCGGAAGATCACTGATATCAATGAGTTGATAGTGGAGGACCAAAGATCCAAGAGAGATGATAGAGGAAAGATTGATTATGGCAGCATTACGAAGGTAAAAATGCGAAGTCAACAATTGTCTTATGGCGAAGCTTGTAAAATATGTAACTTCACACCTCAGAAACTGTAACTAATGTTTTTACTTATGTAATTGTAAAGACTTTTACCTGAAACAATTTTCAGTGCATTCATGCTGTACATATTATCAGTTTGTGTTCCCTGGGAATCAAGCCATGACCTTAGCAGTGCTTGTGCTGTGCTCTATCAGTCAAGCTACTTTTTTTCTTTTATCTATTTGAGAAAAGTACCTTAAATGAACCTTATTATAATGCTCATTTTGCATATTTATATATTTGTGTTTCAGTACTTCTACTCAGTGAAAGTGTTTGCCGGACAGGACCCATCATCAGTATGGGTGGGTTGGGTGACTCCAGATTACCACTACTACAGCAAACATTTCAGCCTCAGCAAAGTTCGCACAGTCACCGTAACACTGGGAGACGAGCGGGGACGTGTTCATGAAAGGTTGATTCCTATCTCCACTAAACATCAACATCTGATATTCTAATATATTCTAATAGACCAGAAATATTGTTCATATCAATGTTCTTGGTTGTCTCTTTGTTGATTCTCTTTGTTTTCTCTTTTGTCGTCTCTCCTAACTCAGTGTGAGGAGGAGTAACTGTTATATGGTGTGTGCTGGCGACATTGTCAGCAGCTCCACAGGTCGTAGTAATGTTGATTTTGAGATTGGCTGCTTCATAGATCTGGCCTCCGGCCTGGTCTCTTTCACTGCCAATGGCAGGGAGATGCCAACTGCTTACCAGGTAATCTCAACTCTCAACCTATAACAGAATAGAACATCTGTTTCATGTAGGTGAGTGAAGGTTTACAAAATCCCATGCAGGCAGAATCAGAGATAATTACAGTACTTGCAAGGCAATACTACTGACCACGTTTACATGTGCTTAAGAAAATAGTTGATTCCAGAGTTTTATCAGAAGCAGCATTTTGAAACATCATGTAAACTAGAACCCTGATTTCCTTATGCCGTTTAAGGGATTTTAAGCGGTTTAACACATCTTGGTCTCTATCGGAGAACACTGCTTAATGTGGTCATATAAATGCATAAACACCTTTCTGATGAGTGTTTGAAGAGTGCGTTTGCTTGGATAGGATGGAACCCAACAACGTCAACACAGCGGAAAGATTTCAAATTTTCTGGGAGTGCAGTGGGAAAATCACATTCACTATAAAGTATATCCATTTATAAACACCAATGTATAATAGTGACTGTCCCTCACGTTCACGCATGTGCGCTGGTACATTGGGGAAATCCAGGAGTTTTACGTAAGAGGGAAAATCCACTGCTTCATCGCAATTCCGCTGCAAGTCGCAATAGAAAGTTGAGGGAAAAAAACACAGCAACAACTCTGGAATATCTGGAAATATATGCAAAGCAATTAAGATTAAAATAGCAAAGTCTTTCTCAGATCCCATGTTTGATATTTACACAGGCGTCACGGGAAAATTAACTTACTGTGCAAAATGTTGCTTACTGATCGAGCCATATATACAGGAGGAAAGAGTATGCCACTTATACAGTTTATGTAAACCCGGAACACTGTTTTCTCGCAATAAGCCGCTTTCTGGTATCCACTGTGTTGATATTCCTCAAACATTCTGTTTAGAGATTTGTTTTATGCATCTAAGCCACTAAGTATTAAACTTCACCATTAAATTCGCTTAAAACATACAGACTCCATTAAAACTTTGTTTTGCAGATCATTTCAGTCTTAGGTGTTTTATCTGTTTTTCTTATCAGTAATCGAAAGGACAATGTAACTATAATGAAGTTCTGTGCTGATTCTTGTCTTAGTTTGCCTGAGGCTCTGATTTTGAAACACTGCCAGAAAGAGCCAATAACAAGTATCTAGAATTTGTATCATGTCTAAGTAGTGAACAACACTCGCTTGTCCAAGTAGAGCAAGTAAGAACTGCTAATCAGAATAGATTTAACCTTTTATGCTTTCATCTGCCTTCTCTTAGGTTGAAACTAACACAAAGCTGTTCCCTGCTGTGTTTGTGCAACCCACAAGTCCCAGCTTGTTCCAATTTGAGTTTCCAAAAGTCCCAGTAAGTAAACACTGTTAAGATGTAATATTTTACATTTAATTTCAACATTGTGATGGGTTTTCCTAAAAATGTGTTTTAGTGTGGTTTATATGCACACAGTATGTACATTGTTTTGGCATCAAATACACATAAGGAATTATGCAAATCAGGTTTAATTTTGCGGGTTGGGTCTAAATGCTACTTCAGGTGGTGGAGGATATTGCAGACTGCCACGATCCAGTACACTTCACTTGAACTGGACATTATTGCTAAACCACATCAATGCAGAAACATGAATCAGCTCTTTAAAATGGCAAAAGTGTGACTGCTCTGAATATTTGCCCAGCTGAAGAATTATTCTCAATCATTTGATCATAATTTGATGAATTACTGCTGCCTTGATCAATATAAAATGTACACTCACATTTTTTTTTTTAAATGTATATGTACCAGATGCTTTCCAGTAATAGCACAATGTTAACTGCAGCAGCCAAGTAGTGCTTTGTGAATAAGATGCAATCTATAATACTAATCCTTATTTACATAGAAGGAAGGACTGTTTGACTCAAAAGAATGACATTCACTTAATTTAAATACTCATGGTGCTATTTCAGTGCATTTAGCGTCTGATGGATCGTGGGTAGATAGTGAATAAGACTCCGGTTTTTGTGCTGTAATACCACAAAATTCCTCTCCTGTGAATTAACACAAGTTTAATTTACTGACATGTTCTCCATCAATCCACACACAGGATGCAATGCCTCTGTCTTCAGCAATCTTCAAGAGCTTGCAAAGGAACCCGGAGCCCCAATGTCCCCCACGCCTGGATGTGCAGACAATTGTGTCCATCCTGTGGAGCAGGATGCTCAACACCTTCCTGTCAGTGGAGACGGCCCGGGTGAGTGAGAGGCATGGCTGGGTGGTGCAGTGTCTGGAGCCCCTGCAGATGATGGCAGTGCATATCCCTGAGGAGAACAGGTGATGCTTTACTCAAACACACACACATCATAGTTGGCATGTTCCATTGACTTTTTTAAACTAAGCTAATTATATTTTCTATGGCCTAACCCTAACCCTAAACCTAAACCTAACCCTCATGTAAGCATTGTAACATTTTAACATTTTCATTAAAACAATAGTCCATCCAGAAATGATGTCATAATGTTAATTGTTTACTCACACATGTTCCAAACTTTATTCTAAGAAACAAAAACGATGTTAGTCATCATTGGCTCCTTTGCTGAATTACTCGAATGAAGACCATAACCCAAAGCCTGAAAAGAAGATAAAACCATGTCTCTTTTGTGTAACTGTAGATGTATAGACATCATGGAGCTGTCAGAACATAAGGACCTGAGGCAGTTTCACTATCACACTTTAAAGCTATTCTGTGCCCTGTGCGCCTTGGGCAACACCCGTGTAGCTCACGCCCTCTGTAGCCATCTTGATCAGTCACAGCTCCTGTACACCATTGACAACCAATATCTGACTGGTCAGCTCCGTGAAGGGTTCTACGATGTTCTCATCAGCATTCACTTGGAGACAGGTAAAGAGGCGCATCTCATGATGAACAACGAGTTTATAATCCCTGTCACAGATGAGACTCGCAGCATTCGCCTCTTCCATGATGACTCCAAGTGTCATTCTCTCCCTGGAGTGGGCCTGAGCACTTCGCTCACTCCCCGTCTGAACTTCTCACCTGCTTGTTTCATTACCACCAAGCGTGAACAGCCACTCTTCAGCCCACAGATCCCTCTGGGTATCCTGAAGGAGAAAGCCATCAGCATGCTCAAGGAGGCAGTTCAGGGCGGAGGTGCCCACATTCGTGATCCCGTAGGCGGAAGTGTGGAGTATCAGTTTGTGCCGATTCTCAAGCTGATTGGCACTCTGCTAATCATGGGGGCAATGACCAGCGAGGAGGTTAGGACCATCTTGCTCCTCATAGACCCCAGTGTGTTTGGGGATGGTAAAGAGGAGGAGGAGCATCAGCTAGCAGTTGCGGATCAGGGAGCTGAGAAAGAGGATGCCAGCAGTAATGAGGAGAAGGCTGTGGAGGCAGGGGAGGAGGAGAGTAAAGATGTCAAGCTGCTTCCCAAAGGCCTTTTGGAGAAGAGCTTGCCAGAATCAGTCAAACGGCAGGTGAGTGATGACCCGGAATCTCGTTACACACTGAGGTCTTGTCCACACGTATATGTATATTTCTGAAAAAGGCAGTGTTCACACTCCATTAAAAAAACGAAATCCTGCCAACACCAACAGCATTCAACAACCACTTAAAAGCACTCACATTGCCATGACAGGCCAGGAGTTGACAATATTGTTTGGGAAAGCTTTGGTCCAAAACTACAAAAGAACATTATAGGCATATTGAAGTTTTTTTTTTTTTTACGTCAATCAGCAACAAGATTGCGAAACGAAAGAGAGATGCCGACTTGCCTACCTGGACATATAAATTAAACCTATGACAACCGAACACACCAAAACAAGATAGATAGGTCAAGTTTGTCAAGACAAACTTTTTAGTTGGCTTGACAAAGCCTGACCTGAATGTTTAAAATAGAAACAAATCTGATGTCACTGACTGATGTCACCTTATTCCAAAATCTCAGTTTCACCTATTCACATGCATCAAGGAAAACTGCGTTTGAAAGGTTTACAATTTGTAAGCTGTTTTAGAAAATCTCTGTTTTGATTCAAATGAAACCAGAGAGAACTCTACATTGGTGGACGAGGTCTGAGAAAGCTCTACAAATCTTAATGTTATAAAATGTGTGTATGGCTTATAATTGCAAATGCTGCTTGTTGAGGTAAAAATTACCAACCAGTTTCCAACTCTCAAAACCTCAACTCTGTAGAAGCCAGCACCCTTGCTGAATGGACCAGCTTAGAACAGCATGAATTTCCAAGCTGGCTTAGACTAGTTTATGCTGGTAAGAGCTGGTTTGATGCCATGCTGTTCACCAGCAAAGCTTAGCTGGTGATGTTGGTTGACCAGCATGGTCTTTCTGGTCAATGCAGTCTTACTGGTTAAGATGGATAAGACCTGCATCCAAAACATATGCTGGTAACCAGCAATGTTGGTCTTTTTCCAGCCATATCTCACGATGAAATCGAAAGAGAAGGTCAACTTTTCTTTAGCAACAATCGGTATGCTTACCAAAATTTCAAACACTGCCCACAATGGCCAAAGCGGTAAGTGCTGTAGGGCATATAGGCATGTGTCAGCTCCATTTATGTCCAGGAGAGTTCGCCAAAAGCTAGTCATGAAGCTGTATAGGATGTAATACAGAGAAGAGGAATGCATATTTTATGGACTCAACCCCGCAACCCAAACCTAAACCTAACCATTAATGGAGTCAAAATTAAATGTTAGAGGGAAAAGTGCAACCTCCGAATCACGCTCATCACTAATTAAGCTTCCTAGTTCTACATGGATACAAACCCGTGTCTCTCACGCTGCTGAAGCAATGCGCTACCGGTCAAGTCACATGGGAAGGTAAACACATTGAAACTGGTGCAAAAATGTCTGGTGGGAAATGCAGCATGTCAGTGAGTCGGCATACTGTCGCCGGTCCTAGGGTACCGGAACTTTTGGAAACAGCATTCCGACTTCCTTTGTGATCATGGTGCTTTTTCAAAAATAGAACGTTACTTTTTGATTTTGTTTTATGATTTGTTTGTTTGTTTGCTTTGCAGATGTGCGAGCTTCTGCACTACTTCTGCGACTGCGAATTGAAGCAGCGCATTGAGGCCATTGTCGCCTTCTCAGATGATTTTGTGTCCAAGCTCCAGTTCAACCAGAAGTTTCGCTACAACGAGTTGATGCAAGCCTTCAACATGTCAGCCGCCATTACTGCCAAGAAGACTAGGGAGTTCCGCTCACCTCCCCAAGAGCAGGTAAACCTTCTACATAGTCCACCCCTCTTTCTGGGATAACTCTGACTACCTCAGGCCCACAATGTTCCTCAACAATTTTTTTCAAATAACAGCATTAATGTACCTCAGAATGAATGCAGTGGTGCTCATAATCTTTAGAGATTACCTTTGAATGACTATTACTCATTTCTAAATGCATACTTGTATGGGAACAAGAGATTAAACAACCTGGCATCAGAACGTACAGTATATTTGACTTTCATTGGAGGATGTAAGGGAAAAAATCTGAACGGTGCTAATCCAGTGCGAAGGACTTGACTGTCATCTGATTTGTGCTAAGCACAACTCTGTTGGTCCAAGACTGAGTCAGAATGGAATTTCTTGTAGAATTATTCATGTTTTTTCAAATGTAAATCTTTCAGCCACTGAGAAGATACATCTTTTGTGCCTACTTTATTATTCTCAGAGTCACTGAATATTATTGTTTGGCAGAACTCTATTCAACCTGTTCTGAATGCACACCATATCTCACTAAAACAAAAAACCCTTGTACTTTGGCCTATGCGCTCATTGCTCAGTCACACTGGAAATAAACTTGACTGTCTCTATCACCAGGGCAACAGAAAGGTCCCTTACAGATACAGCTGATTTCCATTAGAATGTTACATAATCTCAGTGAAAGGTTAGGTTTATGAAATCTACAGTTACACTATCTAATTTCAAATCAGAAAATAAATCTCCATTTTTAATATTAGCTTTTGTTTTGTTGAGAAGCAATGTTTTATCCCAAGGCAACTCTAATGTTCAAACACATACCTTACACTACAGATAAACATGTTGCTGAACTTCAGTGATGATTGCGCCTGCCCTGAGGAGCTGCAAGATGATCTCCAAAGCTTCCATGATGACCTGCGGCTGCATTGTGGTATTTTTATCTATTTTCTCCATCTCCAACTCCATTCCCACCTTGTCTCTCCTTCTAAGTGCATGGAGAATAAAAAACTGCTTTTAAAATGTTTTGTTGATAAATAGCCACATTCCCATTAAATTTTGTTTAAATCAACATCAACGTTTTAGACTAAAATTTATATGTGGATACATTTGCATAAGGGAATGTGTATAATTTAGGTGCTGCAACTGGTCACCAAGTTTTTTCCATTTATTACCTTTGGGCAGCACTAGTTCATTTCACATGGACTTGCGGTTTTTAGATAATTTGATTAGCAAAATGCTGTTTAAAACAGCAAACATAAAAACATTTAGATGGAATGCAGCATGTAACACAGCAGGATATGTTTAAATCCCAAAATTATTTAATCGCAACTACTCATACAGTATGTGTTCACATGGAAATGCCAGTGGCAGCACAGTTCATTTAAAAAAACAAATAAATAGTGTTATTTTGTTTGTGCATGTGCGTATATGCAGGCATTCCAATGGAAGAGGAGGAGGAGGAGCAGGACACATCTCTTAAAGGCCGTCTGATGGCTATAATATACAAAATAAAAGGTCGTCCTCAAAAAACTGAGAAAGAACCAACTGAGCAAGTACAGGCTGCTCCGAGTAAGGCTCTTATCATTACCACATTCTTTAAACATTTTCTATTTCTTACAGATGTTTGTCTTTATATCCTGTGTTTTGTTGTATCCTATTACAAAGACTGCCTCCTGAGGGTCAGAGCATTCTAAACTACCGGTAATCTGCGTAAACATTATTTAAGAAAACATTTTTCTATGTAACTTTTTAGCAGTGGAGAAATCATTTAATTTGTACCGAATGCACTTAAAGGTACAGTTCAAAGCTTAGCTGCTCTTCTAAGTACAGTAAGTGGGCCATGCATAATATTTAAAGGGATAACTCACCACAATATTTTATTTCATCATGTACTCATGTGTTCCAAACCTGTATGACTTTCTTTCTTCTGTGAAACACAAAAGGAGGTATTAGGCAGAATGATCACCTTTCACTTTCATTGTATGGAAGAACGATGAAAGTGAATGGTGACTGAGACTAACAAACTGCGTAACGTCTCCTTTTAAAGAATAAATGATGATTACATTTTTGGCATTTTGGGGGAAATATCCATTTAAGTTATTAAGAAATACAATGCAAGATGTTGTTCACTGCACTCTATGAACCAGAAATTATGTAATGTAGATATTAAGTAATTAACTGTCATCAAAAATATCAGCAAATCTGATCAGTAGAGCCATTTCTACTGTATACTGTATTTGCTTTATTGCTTCCAAAATTAAATGTAGCCAGTACTTAGCTGCAAATGTGCTTGAAAGGGCATTTTCTCTAAGATGCCAAGCATGCTAATATAGACACTAAATCATATCACCAGAGATGGGCAGATGGGTACATATTAAAATTAATGTAATTTGCAGATGTTGGACTATTCTAAGAACTGCATGCATGGGCAATATATGAATAGAAAATATTAAGATAGATGTAACTATATACACTAATGGTCTTAACATATTGAGCACAAACTAGAGTATAGCTTTTATATGTCTTTCTGGGTAAAAAGTGTTAGCTGTGCTAGAAATCATGCTTTAACATAAAACATTTATTATGCAATGATCCCAGCCTTGGCTTCAATGAACAGTGCTGGTCTATAATTTCTGTTGGTGAAGTTAAAGCTTGACTGACTCAGCTGATCACTGACTCAACTGATCATTTTGCCCCTCTCATGCAAGGTGTGACAATTTTGCACTGACTAACCCACCCCATTCTGACCTAAACATAGATGCTTTTGTTCTGAGGCTTTTTAAGATCATGAGAAACATAAATCCAGTCAAGTTTTTTCAAAATTGATCAGTAGTGTAGTAACACACATGTAGACTAACATAGTATTGGATTTGAAACTGGCTTCCCACAGACATGGAAAAACTGGAAATTTCAGTGAATTTTTAAATTGTGTTTTTCAGGCGTGAAGTTAGTGATGCTCGTTTTTGAGCTTGAACCGTTCTTATGAATTATGTTTCATAAGTCATTTAAAATTATTCATTTTCCAATCGGTCAATCAGATTTAAAAGGATTTTTAAAATTCCAATTCCAGTAAATCAGTAATGCCTGGAAAGGTCATGGAAAAGTCATGGAAATTCATTGGTCAAAAAGGGAAACCCTGTAAAAGGATAGTATATTGTTATATTATCTAAACGGTTGGTAGTGCACCAATTACAGTATGAATCCTTATTTATGGCTAAATTACTTAGAAATAAATAAAAAAAACTGATGGGAAAACAAAGAAAAATAATCTAAATAGATTTGTGTTTTACTCTTTCTCTTTCTTTTAGCCAACCTGAAGGACTTGATATCTCAGACGATGGTCAGCTGGGCACAGGAGTGCAAGATCCAAGACCCAGCACTTGTACGCAGCATGTTCAACCTTCTGAGGAGGCAGTATGATGGCATCGGTGAGCTGCTCAGGGCATTGAGGAAGAGCTACACCATCAGTGACAAGTCTGTAGGGGACGCTATCAACCTGCTGGCCTCATTGGGCCAGATCCGCTCACTGCTTAGCGTCCGCATGGGGGAAGAGGAGGGCCAGCTCATGATTGACGGCCTAGGGTAAGGGAGTCAAGTGCAGAGCTCTGCGTTCTGCCATTCTAGATCATGTCATTCTTTGATAGCCAAATTTGGTCTTCTATTTTTTTTAATGGGTTTCACATCACACAATTTACATTTCCATCCAATAAAGTGGTACTCATGTACTCCCACTCTCTCACCTAGGGACATCATGAACAACAAAGTGTTCTACCAGCATCCAAATCTGATGCGTGTTCTTGGCATGCACGAGACGGTAATGGAGGTCATGGTTAACGTGCTGGGAGGTGACAAGAATAAGGTGGGTTATGGGTTGCTCAAAATGAATGGCTGTATGTTTTAACTTTTTTGGGGTGTGCTCTTGAACTGGGTGGGATGGGTCAGGATGGTTGACTACAGTAGTCACCCACCAACTGACTTGTCAATTATTAAGGTTGACCAGTTTATAGATTTCTTTTTCCCACAATTTGGAATGCCCAATTCCCAGTGTTCTTTTTTAAGTCCTTGTGGTTCCGTAATGATTTGCCTCAATCCGGGTGATGGAGGACGTCAACCCGCGCATCTTATCACGTGGCTTGTTGAGCGCATTGCCACGGAGATAGCGCGTGTGGAGGCTTCACGCCATCCACTGCAGCATCCACGCTCAACTCACCACATGCCCCACTGAGAATGAACCACATTATAGCGACCATGAGGAGGTTACCCCATGTGACTCTAACCTCCATAGCAACCGGGCCAATTTGGTTGCCTAGGAGACCTGGCTGGAGTCACTCAGCATGCCCTTGGATTCAAATTAGCGAACTCAAGGGGTGGTAGTCAGTGTCTTTACCACTTAGCTACCCAGGCCCATATTAAATGAATCTCTTTTAAAGTACTGTCACTACAGCCATGAGAACACCACTTGAGTAGCAAATTTCATAGCAATTTTTGTCGGACTTCAAATCACCTACCACAGATTATGCATATGATATTATGCATAATCTGTAGGTCTCAATTTTGTATATGACTATGAAAACTGTGTTCAATAAAAAGGGTTATAGACATTCTGCCTACTGTATATGTTTTTGGAAAATCTGTCACTACTGCTAATGAAGGGTTGAGCGTCCTTGGATTCAGCCAGTTTTTTATGTTGTTATCTTCACATTCAGATGGCTGTCTTTAGCGTTGTGTTATATTTCACACTGCTTTTTTCAACATCTGACACCATGAGCATTGCATTTTAAAATGCTACGTTTAGATAAATTGTGTCTTTTAAAATAACTTCTTGAGACTAGGGTTGGGAAATGAAAACTGATTCTTTTTCAGAACTGGTTCAGTTTTTTTTTTCATGACTTTCGGTTCCATTAACAGTTCTCAAATGTGCATTAATGTATATTATTCCAACGATTTGGATGCCACACCATGCTGAAATACTCCGACAGTGCTTCCAGCACTACTGTTCCTCGGCACTACAACACTGCTACTAAATAAGTAATTCAAAATTTACAGGGTGACCAGTGTAGAGTCCACACAATTTCTGAATGAATTTCTCTTATGAGTCAGTCCTTTTGAATTTACACTTCAAAATGTACAGCACTGGGGGCAGTAAATCCATTAAGAATTACACTTATTTCCTAATATTTCTTCCTTAAAAATACTCAAAGAATCATTAATGGATCAGAAAAATAATTTAGAGGAATTGGAACACTGCAAAATGATTTTACAAACAAGTAATTTTGTCTTGTTTTCCTGTTAAATGATCTAAACATTCATAAATACATGATTTATTTACTTGTCAACAAACTTAGTGAACTTTGGACTTAAAACAAGAAAAGAAATCTGCAAAAGGTGTAAGAAAAATAAACTGGTTTACCCTTTGAATTAAGTTTAGTTTTCTTACCCCATTGGTAAACAGTTTTGTCTTGTTTTTTTAATCATAAATCTCACTAAATTTGGTTAGATTTCTCTCAAAACTATTGGACTTAAAATCGTATGCCAGTTTGCTAGTCAAGCAAAAGAAATCTAGTTTTAAGTATGTTTAGATATTTTTACTGGAAAACAAGACAAGAATACTTGTCTTGAAATAAATTTTTTGCAATGTAACAAAATTGGTAAATTTCTTATGATTCCCGTCCCTACATGAGACTCCTACATTTTGTTCACTCTTTTGAACACAAAAACTTGTCCTAGTCAAGTCAATATAGAATTGTTTTTGTTTGGCACATCCCTAGTGAAACTGTTACTGCATGTTCTGTTTGTGTGATTTGCTAATTTTATATATTATACTAATGTGACTTCAGTTGTGATGCACATATTTAATATGTTGAGTCTCTCAGTTTTATAAAAATACTAAAGACTTTAGATCCTAATGTTTTAATCTTATATTCCAGCTGGTCATCCAATTTATTCTTTGATAAAAACAGTCTCATGACCATGACCCAAACCATCTCAACCAGACCTCTGTAAACCAAACACAATATCATTACTGGAAGGATAGCTGTAACACATGGGCAGATACATCACCTACTGAGTCACATGTCTAACAACTTAATTCCTCCTTATGGCTTAGGTGTGGCAGTCAGGCCAAAGCTAAGATAAGAAGAAGAAGTAGAAGTGTGTTGCTTCTCATGCCAGACCTTTTTGGGGTTTATCAGGAGTCTGGACTATGCAGTAATACCACTGACTATATCATAGTACTGCATACACCAGAGTGTTTCTCATTTCTGCTTGGCAGTCTCATTAAGGCCTCACATCAAGAGACAGGTTCCAGACATTTATATAATAAATCTTTCTACTTACTGCTTACTTACTTACTTACTTACTTACTTACTGCTAATGTACAAAAACACTCATTGGACATTAATGTTGGTATTAAATTACCATATTTATCTTGTTTATTTATTATACTAAGTGCCTTTTTAATTATTTATTTTTATACTTATACTTTATATTTTATATTTTATACTTTTATTACATTTATTATGTTATGTGTGTTGCTTTCTTGTTTTTTATGGCTGCTGTCCTCTGTGAGCTACCAAACAAATTTCGTTGTATAACTACAATGACAATAAAGTTTCTTCTTTAGAGTGAATATACTCTTGGTTAAATTATTCTGCTCAAATGAAAAAAAAAAAAAAAACATATTTGCATGTGTTGGAGCCGAACATCTCAAATGCCAGTCTGGATTAGCAGTCTGGGTTGATGTTTTGATATCTCAAGTATGCTACATTATACGTTTGCATTAAGATGTTGTGCAGGACATACATGCGAAAATTATTAAAGATTAGTTTGAAGTGTGAAGGAAATGATCTCTGTTTCGCAGAGTTGAAATTAATGCTGTTTTTAACTCTCAGGAGATTGCTTTCCCCAAAATGGTGGCCAGCTGTTGTCGTTTCCTGTGCTACTTCTGCCGCATTAGCCAACAGAATCAGAAGGCCATGTTTGACCACCTGAGCTACCTCCTGGAGAACAGCAGCGTAGGACTGGGTAATCAAACACACACACACACACACACACACACACACACACACGTTGGTGCGGCTATCCTTATGAGGACTCTCCATAGACATATTGGTTTTTATACTGTACGAACTATAGATTCTATCCTAAAAATAAAAATCTGCATTTTTACATTTTCAAAGAAACCTAGTTTAGTATGTTTTTTTTAAGCGATTTGAATTATGGGGAAAATTAAATTATGTCCTCATAAACCACATTTGTAGTATTATACCCTTGTAATTACCACCCAAACCCCAAAATAACATTTTCTAGATGTTTATTTTTCTGTCAAGGTGGGGAATTTCTATTGACTTCTGTTTTTTTTATGTTGAGCTAATAATATTTTCTATCTCTTAACCCTGCCTGTAGGAAAGAAAAATCACAAGTGAGATCTTATTAATTTCTCAGATGTTTCTGCCTGATAGATGAGATCAAATGGAGAGCAAAATTGTGCTTTGATTTACCAATGTACCAAAGTCTGAATTCAGAAGTTTTCAAAATGATCTAAAACATTTCTCATCAAATTTCTTCTGCAACCAAATTAACTCTGCTATGCTTTTCACTTTAATTTGATAGCTCTATACTGTTATTGTATGTGAACAATTGTCTCATTTATGTCTATTTTTTTTTTTTTATATCTCCCAAGGAATATTTCCTGAAATATCTGAGAGAATGTGGTTAGTTTAATAAAACATCTCACATGAGCTATGAATGAGCAACGTTTGAGCAATACAATTTTCCTCTGTGTACCTCTTCCCTTAAACCTAACCCTCACACAGATCTTTCAGCATTTTGAACATTAAGACATTATTTTGTGTGTTTATTAAGCCACTTTCCTCATGGGGACAGATGGCCCCACAAAGTATGTGATTTCTGGTTAACCATGCTAGTGGGGACATTTGGTCCCCATAATGTAAGCAAAACCTGACCCACACACACACATACTGTTGTTCAGGAATGCAGGTCAGGCAGAGCTGACTCACATTGTGCTGTTTTGACTGTGAATAATAGCTTGTGGTGCTGAGAGCATCTGACTCTGCAGGAGTCGCTTCCTATAACAGCACATAAATGAGCAGCTGAGAGCCTCCTCATCCCTTTATAGTCCCTATCCCCCTGATCAATGACACATCTGATGAAGATAAATACATAAATTATTTATATATACATAACATCCTGTAGGTGTTTAGAAGATTTTGACAGAGTAATTGCGACATTTTATAAATGCCCACACTGAATCTTTACTTGGAATATTCAGTTGGCAATACAAAAATGTTCAGTGTTAATAGATTTCACAAATAAAACCGGCTCTAATTACTAAACAAACTGAAATTACTTTAGAAAACTGGTCACATACTGTATACTCTACTTGATTAGCATATTCAGATGGTCTACACAAAACCAAGAGAATGTTGTGGTTGCAGTGGCTGAGGAAAGTCTGCCATCTGCTGGTGATTGATCATTGTTTAAAACTTTTAGTCCCTGATGGCCACATGTAAAGAAATCTCTTTTTCAATATCTCCTCAGCTTGCCCAGCCATGAGAGGCTCCACACCTTTAGATGTGGCTGCCTCCTCTGTGATGGACAACAACAGTCTGGCTCTGGCGCTAGTAGAACCCGACCTAGAAAAGGTTTAATTTTGCATTCAAATTCACTAAAGTGACATGGGGTTTTAGTTCAGGTGTTCCCAGCAAAGATTTTTTATTTGTATTTTTGCTAGAGTACATTAATAATAATAGCATGTATATTATTATAGCATCCAATAACAAATGCATCTATTTAAGCTGTTCCTGAATTTTCTGCATTTGTCATGTCTGTGCTTTCAGGTGGTGACATATCTGGCAGGCTGTGGGTTACAGAACTGCCCAATGCTCATAGCCAGGGGATATCCAGACATTGGCTGGAACCCGATAGAGGGAGAACGCTATTTGTCCTTCCTCCGGTTTGCTGTCTTTGTCAACGGTTAGTTTAGGCCCACACCTTTTTCACTAAGTCGACAAACATGACAAGAATTCATGATTTGAATCTTGGTTAATGGGAAGGTTACTTACTTGTTGCTCACATTTTTGCATTTTGCATTTAGATTTGGAAAATACTTTTATCCATAACAACTTACTGCATAGTGCATTCAAGGTATTTGTTTTATTAGTACGTAGTATGTGTTCCCTTGAAGTCAAACCCATAAACTTGGCTTTGCTTGCACCATGTCCAACCAGTTGAGCTACAGGAATGGAGTATTTTTTATAAAAGCTCATGATGCAAACTTTGCATATGTTACTTGTGTGTGTGTGTTCTGGTCATCTCAGGTGAAAGTGTCGAAGAGAATGCTAACGTTGTGGTGAAGCTGTTGATCAGGCGTCCGGAGTGCTTTGGTCCTGCTCTTAGAGGAGAGGGAGGGCAAGGTTTACTAGCTGCCATGCAGGAAGCCATTAAGATCTCAGAAGATCCTGCCTTAGACCTGCCCAACATACCCCAAGGGGTTACACCCATGTAAGGCACATTGTAATTCCTTCCATATGCTTTATGTTGGCATTGAGCATTTTGAATTAAATAAGAATAAATAAATGATAAAAAAGAAAAAAAAAGAAGAAAATACAGTCTATTTGCATCCCTTTTTAAATAACATCACTATCTATTTGCACCCCAATAGTTTGGTGAAACCACAGGAATATACAACAAACTGAACAGTAGGTTTTCTTGACCGCTTGACAATGTGAATGTGTAGTGTTGTCCTAGCGACACCAATTCGATTCTGCTATTTTTCCCACTCTTTTTCCCATCCGATTTCCTGTTTTCACTCTTAATATTTCCTTCAATACCACTTAAAATAATAGATACAAATGAATAAAAAAAAGATTTCATTGCAGTAATTTGGTCATGGTGAATGTTGAGGAGTGCAAAGGAGGATTTGATCTGGCGAAGTCTGTCAATTCCACTCGTTCCCTCTTCTCGGCATCACTTATGTTTAGATTGCATCACTGTATTACTATATTAATATTGTAGTAACCATGTTCTTTTGGCAGAAACCATAGTTTTGATGCAATTATTCATGGTGTTACTATAGTACTATGATGGTAACAGTAACCATGGTAAATTTTGGGGTTACTGTAATTTTACAACAAAAAAGCATGGTGAAACTGGATACTGTAGTAAAATCAAGGTTATTTTATCTAAGGTAAAGTTAGGGTTAGGTTTAGTGGTAGGGGTTATGTAGTGTGGCTGTGGGACTCTAAATAAACATAATAAACACACTGCAGTGATGTCAATATACTGTATGTTAGTATATAAGTTAACATACATATGTTATGTTACCAGGGTGCAAGTAGTATCTACCATTATTTGCACTGGGGTGTAAATAGCATCTGCCAAAAAAATGGTCATAGCTGGTCTCCCAACTTGCTCAGACAGGTCTGGCTTGCTTTTGAGGTGGTTATGGCCAATTGTCATCTGGGAAGGTTGGGAGATCAACTAGACCAGCTTAGACTAGTTTAAGCTAGTTTTCCCAGCAGGAACATTGTGTTTTGTCCTCATGAATGAGCAAGCATGATTTACAGTAGAATAAGCAAGTCCGCTCTCTGTTTTGACAGGGTCGGGGAGGATGAAGAGGAGGAGGAGGTTGCGCACATGGGTAACTCTATTATGTCCTTCTACTCAGCTCTTATTGATCTCCTGGGCCGCTGTGCACCTGAAATGCATGTGAGTGCTTCTTTTCTGACAGATTTCATTGATTTACAAATCCTGTGACAAAGCTGGGGACAAAACTTTGTGTTTCCTCGAGTATATACCCTGTTGAAAAGACCAGCATTGCTGGTCACAAGCATATGTTGTGTTTTGGTTGTTGGGATGTTGGTGTCCCTACAAGGCTCCTTAACTAATTTAACCAGCCAGCTTCCTTTGGTTAACCAGCCTCATCAAAAATAAGAATTTTTTGCTGGTGAACAACATGGTCGACCAGCTAAACCTGCACCAAACCAGCATAAACCATCCTAAACCAACATGGAAATGCTGGTTTAAACTGGTCTTTTTCGCAGGGTGGTACTGTCACACTGTCTGTGGCCTCAGGAAAATACTTACTTTAATGTTTTATGGATGCTGTTTTACAGCTAATTAACAAAGGCAAAGGTGAAGCATTGCGTATCCGTGCCATCCTCCGTTCCCTGGTGCCTACTAAAGATTTGGTCGGAATTATCAGTATTCCACTTAAAATGCCAGTCGTGAACAAAGGTTTGTGCATTTTACTTGATATCTTTGAAAGATTCTAAGAATGTGATCTCATGATGTAATCTCCGAAAGTCATTATAATGTGCTTATGATGAATGGATGCTATTACTCTATGTCATCTACATCCCACATGTCTCATTATCTGTTCTTCTTGTTCCGCAGTCATTATAAGCCTAACGTCTTTTTGTTTAACTCTCTCCTCTGCTTAGATGGCAGTGTAATTGAGCCAGACATGAATGCTAGCTTCTGTCCAGAGCACAAGGCACCCATGGTGCTTTTCCTGGATCGTGTTTATGGTATTGATGACCAAAGCTTCTTGTTGCAGCTGCTGGAGGTCGGCTTCCTGCCAGACCTGAGAGCATCAGCCTCCATGGATTCGGTAGGGTGCTCTGGAGAGCAACAAAGAAATCAAAGTTGCAGTCATGAATTGATCATGCTTTGGGTTTATATTTTAGAGTATTGCATTTTCCATGGCTATTTGTCATTTAGCTGTGAACTCTAATATAAGAAACATGCCTATGCCCACACACATTCATAAACACACACAGTATTGTCAAATAAGCTTGAATATATATGAAATATATTTTGCAAAAAAATATTTAGGGGAGGCCAGGGCTGGTTGTGACACTCAGAGAAGTTTCATTTTTGAAAGTCAATTTCTGAATAGCCACATGTCCATGTGACATATGTCTTGCAAAATCGCAATGTAAAGAACAAACATTTCATACCATTGTTTTGGTCAAAAAAATATTGTAATTAATAAATTGTATAAATGCATAATATTAAAAAACAGTCATTACAACACTGACCTGACATTTATGGAAAACACATTTGCTTTGAGAGCACAGTTCTATCTTCATTATTTAGTTGACCCATGCCTGAAGGTGTACCAGTTTGTTTTTATCTGCATTTACTTGTTTATCCAATAGCTATAGCAAAGTATGTTGATATTTGAATGGCAAAATTATAGTTTGAATGGCAGAATTCACCAAAATTATGTGTTTGAAACCAACATGCAAACTACTGATAGAGAAAACACAAATTAATCGTAATTGGACTCACACCTTAAAGAAATAGTTCACCCAAAAATGAAAATTCTCTCATGATTTACTCACCCTCCTGGCATCCCAGATATGTTGGACTTTCTTTCTTCTGCAGAACACAAGCTCTCTTTATCCATACAATGCATGTGAATGGGTGCCAACATTTTGAAGCTCCAAAAGTCAAAAAAGTAATCAATATGACTACAGTGACTACTTCCATGTGTTTAGGCATGATATGATTGGTGTGGTTGAGAAACAGAACAATATTTAAGCCATTTTTTATCACAAATTCCCCGCCCTGCCCAGTAGGGGGCGATATGCACGAAGAATGTGACTCACCAAAAACAGAAGGAGAAAGTATAAGTGAAGGAAAAAGGACTTAAATATTGATCTGTTTCTTACCCAAACTTATCATATCGCTTCAGAAGATATGGATTTAACCAGTCGGCTTTTATGTTGCCCTTATGTGGATTTTGGAGCATCATAATTCTGGCACCCATTCACTTGCATTGTATGGATCTACAGAGCTGAGATATTATTCTAAATATCTTCATTTGAGTTCAGCAGATGAAAGAAAGTCACACATCTGGGATGTGTAAATTATGAGAGAATTGTAATTTTTGTGTGAACTAACCCTATAAAGTTAGTGAGATAAAACCCTTGTTAGAAATTCCTGATGTGACAACTAGCCCCGTTCTCCCTTATAACTGAAATAGCCTGAAAGGGATTCATTGTATAGATGTTAGGCACTTAGAATACTGACACAGCAGCAGTGAAAAGGAACGTTTTATAAAAAAAATGATATGTGTTTTATTCGTTTATTGTAAAAATGTCAAGTAGGACTCTTGGAGAATTTGTTATTTTTGTGTCCACCAGGAGGTGCTCAGAACCACAGAGACAGCACTGGCCATGAACAGGTACATTGCCTCCGCAGTGCTTCCTCTGTTGACCCGCTGTGCTCATCTGTTTGCTCACACAGAGCACTATGCAACTCTCATTGACTCTACGCTGCACACCATCTATCGCCTCTCTAAAGGCCGATCACTCACCAAAGCCCAGAGAGATGCTATTGAAGAATGCCTAATAGCCATCTGCACGTAAGAACTTACATGTGTCTTCTCCTAAAAGCCTTTAGTTGAGAGGTTGGGATTCTTATTTCTCACTCATTCACCTTTTCTCCAGGCATCTTCGGCCATCAATGCTGCAGCAACTTTTACGTCGTCTCGTGTTTGATGTGCCACAGCTTACAGAGTACTGCAAGATGCCTATTAAGGTGAGTTTAATGGAATTGCAAAAATATTGTCTGTTTCCAAACAGGTTTTTCAAACACTCCCCCTGTCTTCCATTGGCCTGATAGTCCAGTCCTAAATTAACACCATTTATTGAGCCAATGTTGATATATCAGACTGGCCAGGATACTGAAACAGAGCTATTTTTAACAGTGCCACAGTGTTTAAACCAGGACCTTTTGAGAATTTTTTTACTTACAATTGTCTCGAATTGTGGCGAAAGTATTTTACTCGTTTTTATTTCACTAAAGTATATTTCACTTGTATTACCTTTTTGACCCCATTACTCATTTCAATAAAACCCTAGGTTTCATTACAGTCAGGTCATTCACATTTATACCTTTCATCATGTGTTCTGATGGCTTTTCACACCCTGCACACATCATTACCTGATGCAACTGTCAATAAGAGTCAACACCAACCCCTCTACCCATAATACTTTGGGATGCAGGTGTGAACAGGTCATAATCTCACAATTTCAGTGCACTTCCTGCTGGCCCAATGCTCTGATGGCAGCTGTCTTCCCCATCATAACTACTTCATCATAGTACAGACTAATCGGGAGAGGGCTTGACAGACCGACCACACATCTTTGAATTATTTTCAAGTGACTTAACTATCTCACATATCTTAGAATATTATGGATAATACCTATATCAAACCTAGTATGTAATAGAGCTCCTCAGTCAAGATGTTCATTTATAGGGGACAACAAGGAATGAGTTCTGAGTTTGGATTTATTACCCAATTGAGTCACATCAGCTAAAGTATATTGATTGTTGACAGATAATCCACATGCCTGTTTATCCTTGCAGCTTTTGACCAGCCACTATGAGCGGACTTGGAAGTACTACTGTCTGCAAACAGGCCAGAGCAGCTTTGGTATGGCATCAGAGGAGGAACTCCATCTCACCAAGAAACTCTTCTGGGGCCTTTTTGATGCTCTTTCTCAGAAGGTAAAATAGAGGTCATAAAATAGTTCAGTAAAAATGTCATTTGTTGTAAGTTATTTAATTAATTTGATTAGACCACAGTGGTAAATTACACTAAAATGGTAAATTAACCAATGCATTTATACAGTACCTGCACTTCAGTTGCGCATGCACAAGGTGAACTGGGATAATGTTAAAATGGTCCAATTAGACCAAATGGGACACTGATCAACCTAAAAGTGATATCACAAAACAACAATTTGCAACAAAACAACATAAATAATAATACTATAAAAGAGCCAAAACACTCTAAGAATTCTAAATAACAACTATTTAAATGTCCCCATATGCTCCCTTTGAGCAAGGAAACATAATTAAAAGATTTATGTGGATATTCCCCATAGCCTCTGTACTCAAAATTTTTAGTTATAAACACTTGGATTTTTAAGATAAATAATTTAAATTAACTTAAATTTTAAGTGATACTTAATTAAGACAACTTGACATTTCAAGTAATGATGACTTTAGGGTTTACAGTATTGTTGTTTTCAGAGAATATACAGTCTATTGCAATGGAAATAGTTGTTTTTTGCTTCTCAAGTAAGTTTAGCTTGTTATAAGGATATTTAGATATTTTTTAATGGAAACAAGACAAAAAAAAATATTAAGAAAGTGTTTTGCAGTGTTTCAGCACACCTAGTGTAGTCTACGAGTTTAGACCATCACAATGAACTTAGAGCTATTAGGACTCATCTATTTTTTTATTAGAACTTTATGATTCCTTAGTTTCAGCAAAAGCAGCCCTGGATATAAACAAATCTTTGACTTTGAGTCCATTGTCTGTTTTGCAGAAATATGATGCAGAGCTTTTCAAAATGGCAATGCCATGTTTGAGTGCCATAGCCGGTGCCTTGCCACCTGACTATGTGGATCTTAGCCCAGGTTCCACTTTGGTTAAGCAGGCCTCTATGGATGCTCAAGGCAACTTTGACCCCCAGCCGATTAGCACTGCTAAGTATGTACCATTAAATCATCGGTCACTGAAACAGCATGTACTGTAGGCATACTTTTACTGGAAGTTTCTTTGTTTATGGACTTCATTATGTACTGTTTTTCATTTTTCAGCATCTCCCTGCCTGAAAAATTAGATTACATTGCAAACAAGTATGCTGAGCATTCCCATGAGAAATGGTTGTCTGAGAAGGTTGGACAATGTTAAACTCATCTCATTAATCTTGGACATTTCATTGTTTCACTAGAGTTCAACATTTCCACCTCTTCTTCTGTTGGATAACACAAAGCGTGACTACTTGTTTTATCTTGTATGGTGATAGATTGCTCTCGGCTGGACTGCCGGAGATAAAGTAGATGACACAGCTAAAACTCACCCTCTTTTGAAACCATACAAAGCACTGAGTGAAAAGGTAACCTCTTTAATACGTATTCTGTAACATGAACATCAAGTAAGATTCCTAGATTTCATAAGTACATACTGTAGAAATATGTCTTGAATTAATCAATGCAAATCCATTTTGTCTAGGAAAGGGAGACGTACCGCTACCCTGTGAAAGAGACTCTAAAGAGCATGTTGGCAATGGGATGGAACATTGAGAGGACCAAAGAAGGAGAGGCCATGTTCCAGCAAAGAGAATCAGAAAAACAACGCAAGATATCAGCGTATTCTCAGGTGAGTATTGGATAGCAAGAGGTAATTTATTTCTCTACAGTATCTATCAATACATAAGAGGAAAATCAAAGCAAAAAGCACATTGTGTTGCTTTTTACATATTTTTACAGGGTGAGTTTTACCCAGCTCCACAGGATCTTGATACTGTAATTCTGTCAAGAGAACTACAGGCAAGTCTGAATGTTGATATGCAGTGTACAAAAACATTCTGTACATACTGTACAAAGGCATAAAATGAATTTTAAATATTTAAGATTTGGCACTATTTCTAGATTACTAGTCAAATAAGCAAATTGCTGACATTGACAATTGTAACTTCTTTGTACAAAAGGCCAAATACCATTGCTTTCATTAAAGGTGCACTAAGTACATTTTTCTGAAGACATGAATATACATTTTTTGAAATATGTTGAAAATGATGTATACTTACAATAAATGAAGACTCAAGTCATATCAGTAATGAAATAAAAGCTGTTTAACCCTTGTGTTGCTTTGTTTGTGTTGACACCTTTTCTGTTCCTGGTCAAAAATGACCAGCCACCAAGATTGTACATTTTACATATAACAGGTCACCCCCTCATGGGCCTGCCATGTTGACAGCACATGACACGGTGTCATGCAATTGACTGAGTTGCTACCACTATTAGTGACAATAAAAATAACATGTTTACTTTATATAGTACTTTCAACCAGTGCTCAAACATAAAATTACACGTAAACAAAAGAAGCAAACCAAATAATAAAACAACAAGCACTATATACATAGTATGTATGTAAGTATGCATACATAGTAAGTATGCATAACTAATGTTAACATATGGAACCTTATTGTAAAGTGTTACCACATTTTTCACTCTAATTGTTATTCTGATAATAGTCTATAATGAAAAGCATATTAAATTGAAATGCACTATAAAATATTTTCTAGTGGACTCAAAACGTTTGAACCCCAATGACATTATATTATATATTGTATCTTAAACCCTTATTTTCATTGCAATCATTTCAACAGGGGATGGTTGAAACAGTTGCGGAAAATTACCATAACATTTGGGCGAAGAAGAAGAAAATAGAACTTGATAGTAAAGGTGAAGCTCTTTTACTGAAATAATGTCTTTTTGACTAATCCTGTATATACAGCCCATGGGGAATTAGCTTCATGTGTGTTTACATTGACAGGAGGAGGAAGTCATCCACTATTGGTACCTTATGACACTCTGACAGCAAAGGAAAAGTACAGAGATAGAGAGAAGGCCCAAGAGCTCTTTAAATTCCTTCAGGTCAATGGATATGCAATCAGCAGGTCAGTGTACTCACCAAGCATGCCCAGATGTATTGTTTAACTATATCAATCTCTATGTCTCCTCTCTACCAATAGCTTATGTGTGGCGTGAGTGTTCTGTTGCACTATGGCTGCTGTAGCATCTTCCAGATGGATGATGCAAACTTTTGGTGATTGAGGAGATTCCCTACTCATTATATATTAATAAAATTAATTAAACACTTTCTAATCCCTCTTTTATTACATTTTTTGTGTGCCTATGAAGAGGTCAAAAGGACATGGAGCAAGACTCCTCCTCTATGGAGAAGAGAATTGCCTATAAGTTCCTCAAGAGGCTCCTGAGCTATGTTGATTCTGCGCAGGAGTTCATTGCTCATCTTGGTGAGTGGAAACAAATATGATAGATATAATCACTCAAAGATTAAAGTGTTTATAAATGTATCAAGTTGATAACTTTATATCTTCTGCTATTGTTACATTAAATGTTCAGAGGCGATGGCCACCAGTGGGAAGACAGACAAATCTCTTTATGATCAAGAGATCAAGTTTTTTGCTAAGGTAAAATTCAATGTTCAAGCAAACACTGTCTTGCCATTAACAGAAAAGTAACCTAATATTTCATGCTATTAAGCCTAGTTACATAACACTACGGTTTCCTGATCTCTTCCAACATAGGTTCTGCTACCCCTCATAGACCAATATTTCAAGAACCACTGCTTGTACTTCCTGTCATCCCCCAACATCAACCTAAGCAGCAGTGGCTATGCATCCAACAAAGAGAAAGAGATGATCACCAGGTGCTGCTATTTTTGAACAGCCAAATGCTGTTACTTTGAATGAGATGTTCTCCTCATGCTATTCTCATTGCTTTATTTATACTTACTTGCTTTATCTATCTGGTCCTTCCTTAGTCTATTCTGTAAACTGGCAGCACTTGTCAGAAATAGGATTTCACTCTTTGGTAAGAGATCTCATAGTATAATTCTTCTCAGAAATGGGCTTCATTTTACACTTAAATTGACTGCCATAGCACTGTCTGTTCTTTCAGGAAGTGACTCTACCACCATGGTGAGCTGCTTGCACATCTTGTCACGTTCACTGGACTTCAGGTAGTGTGCAAAATCTTAGTCTAACTCATTCATCTCATGACCAACCAACAGTGGTTGACGTCTCAGTTTTTTGGGGGGTCTGGCCTGTGTTACCTGTAGGACTGTGATGAAATCTGGCTCAGATCTGGTGAAGGCTGGTGTCAGGACATTCTTTGAGAATGCATCAGAAGACCTGGAGAAGACTCTGGAGAACTTGAAGCTGGGAAAGTTGGGTCAGTCACGCACTCAGATGAAGGGCGTTACCCAGATCATCAGCTACACCTCAGTGGCCCTGCTGCCCATCCTTACTGTTCTCTTTCAGCATGCCACCCAGCACCAATTTGGAGCAGAGCTGCTATGTGAGTGTTCTGGTTGGTCTTTAGGATTCAAATAAAGTTCATGAGTCTGACTATTAATATATAGAAAGTATTGAATTACAGTGCAAGTTTTAAATCTAGAAAAGATCTTATAAGGTTACCTCCCGGATCTAAAATTAACATTTGCCAAGTGCCACATATGAGTAAAAATAGTCTTTGGTGAATAATTAAAACAAATTGGACAGTTGGCCAGTGTGACATAAATGTTATTAGGAACTACAACATTAAGTGGTTTAAGAACGATAGTCGCGGATGTAAGCGAAGTGAGCTATTCAAATCATTTACCATCAGAAGTTCATCTATTATGCCTAAAAGATTTTTTCCTCTCTCTCTTGAAATCAAAGTGGCGATAGGGGTGGGCAATAGACTGGTAGACACAATATATATTTTTGATTATCGTCTCTATTCTTGTCTATTCACGTCACATGTACAGATTCTGTCTGAGAAATGAAGGAGGAAGGTGGAGCAGCTTCACGTGAGACTGAGAGAATGAAAGAAACAGGGTTTTCAGGCACTGAATTTGCCAAAGCAAATTCAATGACGTTCATCTTGCGTTATAAATATGCTTCTCATCTGAAACTGTCAGCGCAGCTGTGTTTCATGTGATTTTCGCACACAATATCTCTGGAGCATGCAAGTGCCCACGAGTCCAGATGGCCTCCCATTTGTGCTCCAGAGACAGAGCGCAAAGCGTGATCACTCGCGCTCCTCAATCCGGTTTCCCACTAATGTCAGGGCCATTTCTGAGCATATGGGGGCCCTAAATGAAATCCTACTTGGAGCCGCTTATGCCGCTTATAGCTAGAAATCTCCCAAAACTTGCGTGACCCATTGGAGTTCTACTGAGTTTTTTTGCCTTCAGATATTCAAATATTCTTTATATGTTTTTTTTTTTTTTTTTTTTTTTTCTTAATTTCTTTGTTGCATTCCTTCTAGAAGATGTTGAGTGTCTTGAGGAAAGTTTACAGGTATAATACTAGTCAATAACATCAGACTGAAATGTGGCATACTGTGAAATTTAGCATTATGTAAAATTTTATCTAAAACCAGAGTTTTTAATTACATTTTTTTACTTTGACTATGTTTGTCATGCTCCATATAAAAGATACATTTATATAAGAAGTTTTCATTTATAAAATATTTAATTTACTGACTGGATTTAAAAAAATAGGCATTGCAATATGGATATTTAATATACAAACCATTTTTTATAGATTTTTTTTTGTTTGTTTAAAAATGTAACTATACTGTGATATATATCATTATCGTGATATAAAATTATTAATTTTGTGATATAAGATTTTGGTCACCCCTTGTGACACATACTGTATATGGAATATTTCTTGCATTAATTTCCCAAAAAACAGCTAAATAATATAATTGAGAAAGGGACAAATGTATATATGCATAATATGTATATTCATTTTTCATTAATATTCAAGGCTGCAAAAACTTAATTTTGGACCTTGGTAACATCCATGACTGTTAATGACTTATTTCAAATACATGGTATAAAAACATCCTTAACATGTACACTAGTGGTCAAATGTTTTGAAACACACATTCTTTATATAGTAGTAAAGTCATCAAAACTATGGAATAACATAAATGGAAGTATGGGAATTATGTTCCAAAATCCCAAATAAATCTCAACTGTGTTATATTTTAGCATCTTCAAAGTAGTCGCCATTTGCCTAGAATTTGCAGACATGTACTCTTGACATCTTGAGGTATTTTTTTATTATTAAATAAATTAATATGGTAATAAAATAAATTAATATGGTGGCACAATTATATTTTTGTCTACAAAACTCATTTCAAACATTTAAGTATACGCCTTCAGATCAAAAGATTTTTAAGATCACGAGAAGCATTTCAGTCAAGTGTTTCAAAACTTTTGACCGGTAGTGTAAGCAGCATCCGTGCTCTAAAAATGAATGTATTTCTCAAAGTTATTGCACTTGTATGTTTCAGTGGATGACATTCAGCTGTCCTGCTATCGTATCCTTACCAGCCTCTATTCTTTGGGCACTGGCAAGAATATCTATGTTGAAAAGTAAAAAACTTTACATTATTGCTTATGGAACTGACTAATGTTTTATTTTTTATCAATATGGCTTTACATATTTATTATTTGCTTACTTATTTTTAATTGAGAACATTCTGCTGGGTTTTCACAGACAGCTTCCTGTACTGGGTGAATGTTTGTCTGCTTTGGTTGTAGCAATGCCTGTTGCCTTCCTGGAGCCTCACTTGAATATGCACAACCCTCAATCTGTCTTCAACACCAAGACACCAAGAGAAAGAGCTAGTGGGTATCAGAGAGTATTTTAAACCATGTGGAATTTAGTCCAATGAGAAACCATATTATGAATAGATGGTTCAATTTCAGCCAATTTGTCAATTTGACAGTGGCATGCTTGACTGTAAAGAATAAACTCAATTTGTTAAATTGCTGTTTTAACATTGAACTATTTGCAGTTTTGAGCATGCCAGACACAGTTGAAGAGATGTGTCCTGAGATGCCCCATCTGGATGGCCTGATGAAAGATATTAGTGACATTTCTGAATCTGGAGCACGCTACACAGAGATGCCACAGGTCATAGAGGTCATCCTACCCATGTTGTGTAGCTACCTGTCTTACTGGTGGGCCAAAGGCCCAGATAACGTCCCAAGTGATTCCAATTGCTGCACAACTGTCACGACTGAGCATCTCAGCCTCATTCTGGGCAAAATTCTCAAGATTCTGAATAATAACCTTGGTATAGATAATGCCCCCTGGATGAAAAGACTTGCAGGTGAGGGTTGCTTTGGTAGTTTTTAAGTTCTTGCAAGATTACATGCTCAGAGTTTTTTCCTGCATTGAACATTTTTAGGCGCCCGCTGAAGTGAAAATTCAAACTGGTGAAGCATATTTTGTGATATAAATGTTTTGTTCAGTTCTTTTGAAGCCAGGTTTTCGGCTGAGTGTGGCACAAGTCATCACAGAACTACTCGCAAGTAATCTCTTGCGCATATGAACTAGGATCCCATTCATATCGTATAATAGACCACACAAAGTGTGACCCATTTTAATTCTGCTGAGAATTTTCTAGTTTGAAGCCGTAAGGAGAATGTCAAACCTACAGCTAGCCAGCCTTGACTTTATAAGCAGCATTGACGAGGAAAAGAGCAACACTTTTGTTACTATCGTTAATTTTTTAGAAAGACTAGCTACATTGCCATAACCACATTAATGAGGAGCCATCCACTGTCTCACATACGCTAATGATTTTGCACTATAAATACAGGAACAAGTATATGGCAACTAGTATTTAAGAGAAATAAGGTGTTAATTAAATTAAGTTCCAATGTGGAGTGGTGGTGGTGTAGTGGGCTAAAGCACATAACTGTTAATCAGAAGGTCACTGGTATGATCCCCACAGCCACCACCATTGTGTCCTTGAGCAAGGCAATTAAATCCAGGTTGCTCTGGGGGGGTTTGTCCCTGTAATAAGTGCACTGTAAGTCACATTGGATAAAAGCGTCTGCCAAATGCATAAATGTAAATGTAAGTTCAGATTGATTTCATAGCACCTTCGAATTAAAAAATGTCCTTATGTTTAGATGAAGAAAAATAATATCCAATGTAAATATGAAATTAAGTTGTTATGCTACATATCAATTACTTTCAATAATGTAATAAATCAACTTTGTGCACAATCAACTTTGTGCTATATGTAGGATGCTTGCGATTAGCGGTGGGATTTAGCAGGAACCTGGTAAAGAATATTAAATATATGGCTCGCGATACGATAATATTGCATTTCAAAACTGATATATTGCAATCTTTCACTAATTTCTTTCTCATGCATCTTCAATGGAATTAAGTGATTGAACTTCCTTCCCTAAATGTCAGGAAATTGCATACCTCTGTTCCAGCGTGTTTATCATTGCATGAAATCTCTTGCCGTCTATTTGTACGAAGGATCTGTACTGCTATCCTTACAAATAAAACAAGATTCTTGGTGTTAGAATATGAACACTGCATGGTGTTAGAATATGAACCCCCCCCCCCCCCCCCCCAATTCCCAAATGCAGTGCCTTCATAAATTTCTTTAAACTCTTCTCTATGTAGTATATTCCCAGCCTATCATTAGCAAGGCTGGTGCAGATCTTCTGAGGGCTCACTTCCTGCCAACCTTAGAGAAGCTAAAGAAGAAGACAGTGAAAGTGGTGACTGAGGAAGAGCTGCTGAGGGCTGAAAACAGAGCAGACACTCAGGAAGCTGAACTGCAGATTCTAGATGAGTTTGCTGTTCTTTGCAGGGATCTGTATGCCTTCTATCCCATGCTCATTCGTTATGTGGACAATAACAGGTGTGTATGACCTGAGTGGGAGCGGCTAACCCTGCTGAAAGGACCATTTTTGGTGTTTACTTTGTTTTTTTTGTTAACTTTTTATTTAGTCGTTTTTCTTTTTCTTTTTTAATAGCAACATATTTTTTCTGTAATATAGAGATATAAAATACAGCATAAAAGAGATTTCCAGGAAAAAGACCATTTCTCTTTTTTTCGATCAAGGTCCAAATGGCTGAAGGAACCAGACACAGATTCAAATGAACTTTTCAAAATGGTGTCAGAGATTTTCATCCTTTGGTGCAAATCTCATGTAAGCTCTCTGTATAGCTCCAAAGAATACTTTCAAGAAGTTTCAAATATTTTAAGATTTCCAAAAGCTGTCACTGTTATTTGTTCACAGAACTTTAAAAGGGAAGAGCAAAATTTTGTGGTACAAAATGAAATCAACAACCTGGCATTCCTCACTGGAGACAGCAAGACAAAGATGTCAAAGGTAAGTATGGCATAAAATAATTGCAAGCCATTATTAACTGGACACAAACAGAGATATCTGAGTTAATTACCAAATAATGCCAAAAAGAAAGTATCCTCTGGGGTTAGAACTACCTGCCATATCCTCGTTATTTATTACACTCATTTGTTGGCTCCTGGCTCCTTTACTGCTGGATTGCTCTTTCTGCAATATTCAAGAAAACTAAAATCTTAATAAGATTTAGGCATATGTTTTCAAAGAATTATTGCTTTGTGAAACCAGTCTGGAGGTCAGGACCAAGAGAGAAGAGGAAAAAGAAGAAAAGGAGAATTATACTCTATTCAGACTTCCCTCATTGTAGCAGCTCACAAGAAGATGCTGCCCATTGGCCTCAACATGTGCACTCCTGGAGACCAGGAGCTCATTTCATTTGCCAAGATCCGCTACAGTCTGGTGTGTATATATTTGTTTGTTTTTTAATAACTTTCAACACACATAGATCTCTAGCAAGTCTATACATTTCTCCCTCTAACAGAAAGACACAGATGATGAGGTCAAGGATCATCTAAGAAAGAACCTCCATCTCCAGGAGAAGGTCTAGAGAAGCAAATCATAATCTAACATACATTGTGAGATGCTGAGATATTGTCATTGGCTCAAATGTTTTTTTGGTCACATCATAGTCTGCAGACCCAGCTGTACAGTGGCAGCTGAACCTCTATAAAGACGTTGTGGTAAAGAGTGAGGGACCTCCAGATCCAGAGCAAAATGTGGAGAGAGTTCAAGCCCTCTCAGCTGCTGTATTCCACTTGGAACAGGTCCAGTGGACATAACAATTAAATCTTTGCCACTTGTCTATGATACATATATAGTGTATGGGTTGTGAAGGGAAGGGTTGTGCATTGTTCTAGTAATACATACAGTATAATATGTATAGCTGCTTTGGATTGTAGTAGTAATAGTAATTACTGTGGACACTGTCATCTTGATCTAATTTCCAACTGTTGCACTTATATTTTTAGCAGACTTAATCAAATTGATTGTTTAATCAATTGAAATAGGCTTACCAAACTCGAGAATGAAATATTCATCAAATGTATTTCACTCTCAGGTAGAGCAGCCTCTGAGAAACAAGAAAATGGTGTTTCAGAAGCTTCTGTCAAAGCAACGGAAGCGTGCTGTGGTGGCATGTTTCCGCATGGCACCGCTCTATAATCTACCAAGGTATGTCCTTAGAAGCCTTTGTATTTGCTAACAACTTCGCAATATTGATTTACAGTATTCAGCTCCAAATGTACAAACTCCATGGATATTTGCTTTGCTTACCAGTTCACTCCCACATACTTATGAGGACATAGGAAAGTTTCCTTGATAGCTAGTGACTTTTTCCAAATGCATCTCAATCCATTCTGTACTCTTTTCCCTCTAGTATCAAACATCCTTTTAAAGCTAATTTGTGTCATTTTGTTCTTTCTTGTGTCCCAATTTAATATGCAAAGTCAACTATAAGCTATTTTTAGGTTTATTTCATCTAAAAGTGTAACACTGGTGCTATCAAACAGTCCTCTTGTAGTTTCAATGGCCCGTTATTTTGGGGTGGGGTTATATGTTTATACAACCAATAGAAGATGGGGGAGTTTTCAGGGGTCTTTGTGAAAAAAGCATAATTTTTGGAATTCCTTTCATTGACTGAAAATGACACATTTCAGCTTTATGATGCAAAGTGTTTTAATTAAAATCTTTGGAATTTCAACCTGGTGTTTCCATGCCTCTTCTTCCCCCTAAAACTGTACCTTTTGTGTTGTCTCCATAACACACTTCAGATACAAATATAATAATTACTTCCTGAATGGCTATCGGTACGTTTGGCTGGAAAAGGTGTACCAAACCTCCAGCTTTGACCATCTGTTCTCCATACTAACGGTAATGTGAGAAAAAAATAACTCATTTTCCCAACCTCCTCCTCCATTCTCCAAGCTAAGGACTGAGCACAAGCATACAGTTACTGCCACCATTCTGAATGGTCACCTTGCATTTCTACTGGTGCTTTTCTCTTTATGTAGGGATGCAAAGTTTCAGAGAGGGTGGAAGGTTCTTCCCCTGAAGATCCACTGAGATTTGTAACTATATACAGTGGCCCCTAAAAGTATTTGGACACTTTAGCCACAAATAAAAATGTATAAACAAAATATAAACCCAAGTTGTATTTATTTTAAATAAATACAACTTTTAGCTGGACATTTCACAAAAATAAGTTTGTGAAGTTTAAACATTAAGCCAAAATGGAATAATATATTGTCCAAAATTAAGATCAAAAGAATTGACACGTAGGGGTTGTAAAAAAAATAATATGTCCATTGTTTATGTGATGAACTACACCTGTTGTTACTTTTTTAAGACATCTGAATAAACTTCATCTAACATCATACTTTTTTCCTTTTCCTTTTTGTTGTTGTTGTTGAAAAAATTACTTGTTTGTTTGCAGATTCTACTTGATTTGATATTTTGTATCTAATATGATTAAATTCAGACATTTTAGTGTGACTTAAGTGTCCAAGTGTCTTACCTTACAAAATGTCTTGCAGCGTCCCCTAAAAGTAAAGTGACTTAAAGTTGTTAAAAGAATTTGCTATCAAAATTAAATTATTTGTTTCTGTTCAACATTTGTAATGTGTGTCTCAACAAAACAACGCCTTTACAACAGTGAACAAAAAGGTTGTAGCTGTGCTTTCATGGATTTCCTCATTAAGGTGACCAGTCAGATGAGGCCATGGACTGTACAATACATGTTCCTCTCACACCACAAAATGCACCTCCTTCCCTCATCTGCCTCGCTCTCCTGTCCTCTTAACCTCCCTCTCCCCCCCACTCCTCAGGCATCGCTCAATTAACCTCTTCCTCAATGGCTATCAGAGACTTTGGATAGAGACAGAGGAGTACTCCTTTGAGGAGAAGCTAGTGCAGGACCTGGCAGTAAGTACCGGGCTGGCATCAACACTGCCCTGTGTGCTGTGTGTGCCCGCTGGTGCCTTCTCGGCAGCTGAATGCTCTGCGGCCAGCACCGTGCCCGCTCAAGCGCGGGAGCACGTCTCTGACCGCCTTGTGTACTCATCCTGGCCTGTGTTCAGCTCTGCTGGTTGTGTGGCACACTACAGACCGATGCACAGCAGGCAAGGCATGCATGAGTTTCGTCTGAGCCTCAGTCCTCGCCATCTCACTAGAAAAGCAGTCCGTTGCAGCGCAGCCGTGGTAAGAGGGGGCGGACATTCCATGCGACGCTCTGATTTTGTCTTTGGTTGTCGTCTTTCTTTTGTAAGTCTCGTATGATGTGAGAGTCGGTGGCATGTTCACCTCATCTAGAGATCATTTCTCAGTGTTAGGTATGTGCAAATCAACATATTTTCAGAATCGACTAGTCGGTGGGATGTCTAAACGACTAGCCGAGTAATCTGTCTTCATGAAGCCTTATATTTTTAATTAAACCTATAATTAAAATGTTTTCAGGTACACCTGGCACCGATCGGACACATTTCTTAGAGGGCGTTTACAGAAGATTCATTCTTGCATTTAAAAGTAGTTAGACTGTAGTGGCAAGACTAGAATGTATAAATGTATATGGTTGTACATTTTCCAGGAGTATATTAATGTGTAGTGTCTAATAGCTAAATCATGATGACAACATGCTAATTTAAACACTGCTGCTTAATATGTAAATATCAAATCAATAAAATAATCTAGACAAACCAGTCAACGGTTTATGGACTTGATCCATCAGTACTCAGTTTAGCCTCGTACCGGGAAGAGAAATGTAAGACGAAAACACCATTTTCAAATTTTTCCAGATTAATGTGGACGTAGTTACATTATGCGCAAGATGTGGAAACAAGATGGACATTCTTTGATCTAAACGTTGGTCAATTTAAAGTATGTAATTATTTCCTTAATAAACTTACCAAATATTACATATGATTGTGCGCTCATTGAAAACAATCTTGTGAAGGCACTCTTTGATATTAAATGTGCCCTCAGTGCATTTATTTTAATCATGTCGAAGTAACTTACATTCACTTACAGTGACATCTAGTGGCCAGGAAGCTGCATCATTCAAACACAGTATTTTTTAGTTACCAATGCTATTGTTGAAATTCACTATGCACAGTAAGCAAAGATTAGTTTAATCCATGAATGAAATTGTCCAATGACAGAGCAGTTACTGAGATTAAGCAAGAAGTATTCAGCTGGTCATGTGATCCAAGCATGGCTGCCCCCATGATGGTGCCCCTGCCCTATGTAAAATAAAACAGCTTTTATAAAATTACTGATATGACTAAACTCAAAAGTGGTCATGATTTCATATATATTTTTCAATATTACTATTAATTTCTTTAGAAGTAAAACTTTTTAAATGAGGATAAAAAATGGCACCTTTAAATATTTTTTAACAAAGTTAATTTATTCGCATCAGTATTTAACACTTAACATACACTGCAAAGCCATTTCCATTTTCATGTCTCCATGTGAATTTGCATGTATATCCTGAGCTGGTCATTGGTCCCTAAAACACCTTCTCAGACCCCAGTGACCATGCTCAGTGAGAACACTATGTCATCCAAACAAGTGTTTCTCAGCTGAGGCCCAGTGGATGTACAGGATCCAATCAATTTAACATAGTTAGTGCAACACTTCTGATCTAACCTTTGATCCAAGTCACACAGCAATATTTTTACCAGTTCAGTTGTTTAAAACTGGTTTCACAGGACCTGAACAGAGAGACACTGACCTTGATTACATTTAAGTGTGTCTTTGTGTAGAATAACTGCATGCCTAATTTGAATGTGGAGCCTTTTGTCACAAAAAAATGTATTATAATAATTATAATAAAATAAAAAGTGAAATTACGTGTTTCTTGAAGTTGTGTATTACAACAGATGCAAAGTTTTTGTGTGTGAGCTTTTAAAAGTTATAATGACTATGAGCATGGCTTGTGAGTTGGTTATTAAAGTGCGGCATTAGAGTTTGTTACTACATACGCAAGATAATATGGCTTATTTAGATGTGAGAAATGACTGTGCTGAATAAGATGCTTTGGATAAAAACAAAACTAAATGACAAGTATCACAATAACCAAGGTTTAAAAAATGATATCTCTGATTATAGCAAGAACATTTGTTCACCTTTGCTTGGACGAATGTTCATGAGCAGACTTAGAGAGAAAGAGAAAGCTGGTGATCAAGATTTTATAAGAAGTAATTTCTTTATAACTTCAATGGCTCTTCCTGCAGAAAACACCCATGACTGTAGTAGAGGAAGAAGAGGAAGTGGAAGTTGAGTTTCAGCCAGACCCTCTTCATCAGCTTATCCTTCACTTCAGTCACAACGCTCTGACTGAGAGAAGGTGACGCATACGTACATATAAGATGTAAAATGGAAAAGTAGCCAAGACATAACCAAGACATTTTGTTCATAATATAAGATAACTTTTGTTTGTCTCATTGCCTTTCTAGTTTACAAGAAGTGGATCCTCTGTATATAGCGTATGCTGATATGATGGCAAAGGTATTTACTCTTCTCATTTATTTATTCACATTTATGTTGTAAACGTGACCTAAAAAATTTATAAAACAGCAAAGGATTGAAGAGGATAAACATTTTAAATTACAGAGCTGTGCTGAGAATGAAGAAGAAGAGGAAGAGGAGGGGAAAGAAAAAACTTTTGAGGTTTGCCTGTGACCTAGGTATAGTTAGATGTAGTTATATTACATTTTACTTTACTGCTGTTCAGAGTTTTTGTCTTCACTCACAGGAAAAAGAAATGGAGAAGCAGAAGATTCTGTATCAGCAGGCGAGACTTCATGCCCGTGGTGCTGCTGAGATGGTACTACAGATGATCAGTGCAAGTAAAGGTACTCGTTTCTATTTCTGTTCCCTTTTTGCTCTCTCTTCAGTCTTGAGCAATTGGCTTATTAACATACTGCACATAAAACCTGCATAGCAGAAACCTTTTTTTAATTGCAGGCCGACTTGATCCAATGGTGACTGGCACCCTTAAATTGGGCATTTCTATCCTAAATGGAGGCAACGTTCGTGTCCAGCAGGTAAAGAGCTTGACTCGCTTGTGAGTTTTGTTACTCACAGGTTATTGACACTCAGTAAATTTGTTAACAGTTTATATTTCTTTAGAAAATGCTGGGTTATTTGAAAGAAAAACGAGATGCTGGCTTCTTTAAAAGTTTATCTGGACTAATGCAGTCTTGCAGGTGAGTTTAAATGTAGATCTGCCCTGATCAACCATTTTTTTTCTTGGCATAAAAGTATTTAAGTGACTATTTCTCTGTATTTCTTGCAGTGTGCTGGATTTGAATGCATTTGAAAGGCAAAATAAGGCAGAGAGTCTTGGAATGATGACTGAAGAGGGGTCAGGTAAGCCAATACCTCATTCTATTCTCATTCTATCTGCAATGAAAATCTAATGAAAGAGAAAATCTATTTGATAATATCCCCATCATCCTTCCCCTTCAATTACACTTCATAACAATCTCAAAAGGTGAAGTGTGCAAATTGTGCTTCACCAAACAAAATAGCAAAATAATTACTGTTTTCATTGTTCGGACAGATAGTCCCGTCCCAATTTACACTGTTGGTTGAGCTGATGTTGCTATATTAGGCTGGATTTGATGCTTAAACAAACAGAAGAAAGTTTTAATAGCCCACAGAGCCAGTGTTTACACTTTTTCGAGGAATCAACATAAAAAAGGCTTTCTTGTATTTTCTCTGCAAATTATGTAGTCTGTTTTTTGTCTATGCGATGTCTTACATTTCTTAGTTGTCCATTCATTAAAAGGCTTCATCTTTAAAGGTGAAATGAAGTTACCATAGTGGTGTGATGATGCTATGCATAAATATAAATGTCTTATTTATGTTTCCATAAATTAAGTTTAATAGCACATACTTTAAGGGTTAACAAAGTAAAAATAAAATATCCTGATCTTGTAAGTGTTGAAATTGTGTCTGTGCTTTGCTGTTGAAAGTGGAAGGTAGACATGACAAGTAAAAAATGTAATTTTTTCAATGTTTTATTTTTTTTTACCTGTATCAGTGTGATACAGAACATGATTCAACCCACTGCTTTGGAAATAGTACAATCATCTTCAACTATTTAAGCCTTGCCCAGTTACTATTATTGATGTGCTATATGTATGCGGTCCAGTCACAATGCCATTGTTATGTACTGCATTCATCTAATTAAAAACTAAATGTCTTATCCATTAAACACATCTGAATTATGGCGTGTCCATTCTCTCACTAAAAGACGTGTCTTATTTCTTTCTGAAATTCAGTCTATTTCCATTTGCTTATGTCTGCTCTCTTTGTTTGTCTTTCATCATTTTAAACTGGATTGCAGTCAACATGTGTGAGCGGGGTAAATACAGTTCAGCTACTCCTCATTTCACCATGCTGTCTCCTGGCATGTCGCCATTTCTAGAAACGTTTTTCCCTCTTCCCTGCTACTAACAATACAAAGGCACTATCCTTCAGTGTGGGCATGTAGAGACTAATGCATGTTGACACACAGAATTAAGACAGAAGTAAGAACTAAGCTAGGCTTATTTACCTCATCTCCTTTACTAAACTAATTATTGTTCACTGAATGGGAAACTTTTGTTTTCCATGTGAACATTACAAATCATCTGTACTCAAACTATGTTGAAAAAGATTAATACATGTTCGAAGAGGTGTACACAAAGCTTTGCCATGCTGTGAATCTGGGGCTATTTCACAAAGCTGGTTCTTTACATGAGTAACTTTCACAAGTATGTGTGCATTATGAAAGTATCATTTCTGAAGATATTACTCTATTACTGTCAGTTAGAGTATAATCCAGTTGAATGTCCTGCATATAATAAACACAGTCCTTGTGAAAGTTACGTTGCTAACCCAGCTTCTTGAAATCTCTGTCATTCTGCGTATTAATCAACAAGCTTTTCTTTTTCCAGTCAGCTCTTAGGATGCATTTGCGAGCCTGCAATCTAATGCTCCTCATCCTAAGTGAAGCAAGCCCCCAAAATATGTGCTATTTGCCTGCTTGCTTGAGACTGATGAAAATATGTAGCTTAGCTCTACAAAATTGCCCATAAATAGGCTAATCACATTCCACTTTCGTGTTTTAAGGTTCAAAAGTACTTCAAAATGATGACTTTACAAAGGATCTATTCAGGTTTTTACAACTTCTGTGTGAGGGCCACAATAATGGTAAGACTGTCAGAATCAAGATTAGCAAAGAAAAAATTGCCATTTACTGTAAATATGGTTGAGTGTCTCCTTTACCATTTAATTCATGCCTTTTAAACGACCTCAACAGATTTCCAAAACTTCCTGCGGACCCAGACTGGGAACACTACTACAGTCAACATCATCATTAGCACCGTGGACTACCTATTACGCCTACAAGTAACATACATCGGTGGCCAAAAGTTTGGAATAATGTACAGATTTTGCTCTTATGGAAATACATTTTTATTCACCAAAGTTGCATTCAACTGATCACAATATACAGTCAGGACATTTATAATGTGAAAAATAAATTTTACAATTTTAAAAACATTTTCAGAACTTCTTAAACTACTTTAAAGAGTTCTCATCAAAAAATCCTCCATGTGCAGCAATGACAGCTTAGCAGATCTTTGGCATTCTAGCTGTCATTTTGTCCAGATACTCAGGTGACATTTCACCCCACCCTTCCTGTAGCACTTGCTGTAGATGTGGCTGTCTTGTCGGGCACTTCTCACGCACCTTACAGTCTGACTGATCCCACAAAAGCTCAATGGGGTTAAGATCCATAACACTCTATCCCAATTATCTGTTGCCCAATGTCTGTTTATTTGCCCACTCTAACCTTTTCTTTTTGTTTTTCTGTTTCAAAAGTGGCTTTTTCTTTGCGATTCTTCCCATAAGACCTGCACCCCTGAGTCTTCTCTTTACTGTTGTACATGAAACTGGTGTTGAGTGGGTAGAATTCAATGAAGCTTTATTTTTTTCAAGCTTCATTTTTGACCTAATATTGACCTTAAGACATGCCAGTCTATTGCACACTGTGGTAACTCAAATATATGGACAATGTTAAGCTTCATTTAATGAACCAAATAGCTTCCAACTTGAAAAAAGCAATTCAGCATGATTACTCAAGGATAAGATGTTTAAGTGATGGCTGCTCGAAATGGGGCCTGGTGATAGTGCTGTTTTTTACATCAGTAATGTCCTGACTATACTTTGTGATCAGTTGAATGCCACAGTACCAATTTTATTCCTAAACAGCTAAATCTGTACATTATTCCAAACCTTTGGCTGCCAGTGTACACTAAATGCTTACATGCTTATACTGAATGTGGAATCAACCAAAACATTGAATCCTTATGACAATTCTCAACATCAGTCTAAGGTAATGGACATATTTTTTTTTTTATCACCAGGAATCCATAAGTGATGTCTACTGGTATTACTCTGGGAAAGATGTCATGGATGAGGCAGGGCAACTTAACTTCTCCAAAGCTTTAGCAGTAGCCAAACAAATCTTTAACTCACTTACTGAGTACATCCAGGTATTGAATGTGCTCTATACTCCTATACTGTGTATGAAACACCAGTACACTATATTAGAGATCTATGGATCACATTGCACTTCATTATACTACTTTCCCTTTTTTAGGGCCCTTGTATTGGTAATCAGCAGAGTTTGGCACACAGTAGGTTGTGGGATGCAGTGGTTGGGTTCCTGCATGTTTTCGCCAATATGCAAATGAAACTGTCTCAGGTAACCAGTGACCCTGTTAATGTTTAGCTTTTAGCAAAAATTATGCCTCTTTAGACACTGAAGTTAAATCAAAATGCATTATTTACCATTAATTTGTCCTCACTAAGGATTCTAGTCAAATCGAGCTGTTGAAGGAACTGATGGACTTGCAGAAGGATATGGTTGTCATGATGTTATCTCTTCTAGAGGGTAAGAGTTTTTTGTCTTTCAAATGTCACAGAGAAATAGTACTGGTTTGAATTAACTGCATGCTATTGTTTGCACACAGGTAATGTGGTGAATGGAACTATCGGTAAGCAGATGGTCGACACTTTAATGGAGTCCTCCAGCAATGTGGAAATGATCCTCAAGTTCTTTGATATGTTTCTCAAACTGAAGGACCTAACTACTTCCGATAACTTCAAAGAGTACGACCCAGACTGTAAAGGCGTTATATCCAAGAGGGATTTCCAGAAGTCTATGGAGAGCCAAAAGCAGTACACACAGTCTGAGATCGAGTTCCTTCTCTCCTGTGTGGAGGCAGATGAAAATGACATGTTTAAATATGTAGAATTTGTGGAACGCTTCCATGAACCAGCCAAGGACATTGGCTTCAATGTGGCTGTGCTGCTCACTAACCTATCAGAACACATGCCCCATGACTCACGCCTATCCACTTTCTTGGACCTGGCTGAAAGTGTGCTCAGCTACTTTGAGCCATACCTGGGTCGTATTGAGATCATAGGTGGGGCCAAGAGGATCGAAAGGGTTTACTTTGAGATCAGTGAGTCTAGCAGAACCCAATGGGAGAAGCCTCAAGTCAAAGAGTCCAAAAGACAGTTCATCTTTGACGTGGTCAATGAGGGGGGTGAGAGCGAGAAGATGGAGTTATTTGTGAACTTCTGCGAAGACACAATCTTTGAGATGCAGCTCGCCTCTCAGATTTCAGAGCCAGACATTGTAGAAAGACACGAGGAAGATGAAGATGAAGAGTTGCACAGCATTTTTGAAGGATTGTCTGAGGAAGATGCCTCTCTTGAGTCAGCATCGGCCTTCACAGCAGCTTGTGTCTCTGTCAAGAAGAGTGTTTCTAATTTCCATCAAATGTTGACTTTGAAGAGCATCCAAAAGCAGTTTAAGAAATTCAAGAAACTGACCATCAGGGAAATGATTACATGGTTCTTCTTGTTCTTCTGGAGGCTCTTTACTGGGTTCTTCAAAGGCATCTTCAGCTTTATCTTTGGATTCTTCCATATTATTTGGTCCTCCATGTTTGGAGGGGGTTTTGTAGAGGGGGCTAAGAACATAAAAGTGACAGATATCTTGGGTAATATGCCTGATCCTACACAATTTGGAATCCATGGCGATGTTCTGGAAACGGAAAGCAGCGAGCTAGTGGTGTCAGCAGATATGGTACAAATGACCAGTGCTGGTGCTGAGAAGCTGGAGACAGATATGGTCATGGATCTCTTGACACCAACTGGGAAGAAAGAGGGGAAACATGGGGCAGAACCTGGTCTAGGCGATGTCTGTGAGGTTCTGAGTGATGCCAGTGCTCCAGTTGAGAAGAAGAAAAGCCCGGTTTGTGTCTATTAGGGGTTGCATCGACTAGTCGATAAACGCAGCGACTATTCAATTAGCCACCAGTAAATGTGTTTGGTCTTCAATTGCGCTTATTCTGTATTCAAAGTTTTTCTGACCAACCACTGGGTGGTGCCTTGATGATTCTGATTGCTACTGGACTGTTTTCTGGTTCCGGTCTCTGTAATAAGCAACAACATTTTTAAGTGTTAGTTGGAGGGAAAATTTAGTTTAGGCTCAACTTTAGCAGTTATATATATATATTTGGAATCCATGGCGATGTATTAACTGTATATATATATATATATATATATATACAGTTAATATATATACAGTTAATTTTTTTTTTGCTTTTCAAATTATTTTTTAAATGGCCTTGCAGGCTGGGTAAAATGGTCTCGCTGACCTTATATGGCCTAGAGGCCGTACTTTCCCCACCCCTGCTGCAAAGTATCTGCATTATGGTGCCACATGATTTTTTTTTTTTTTATTTGGCAAATTTGTACAAATTTATTATGCTAAATATCAAATTATCTGCTAAAAACATGCAGATCCAAGTGAAAAAACTGGAGATCGGAAAATGAAAACAGGTTTCTGCTATGGATCATGCGACACTTCTGCATTCATGAAAAGGTGGACACATGAACAAAAAAAATTACTCTGTAGAGAAACTGCTTCCCGAATGACAATGCAAGCAAACTGAGTGAAGCTGCAATTTCAGTAACAACCATTTAAAAAGACAGACATCATTGGGAATTATCGGTCAACATTTTTACAGATCTGTACAAATTTGTTTTTAAAGCTACCCCGGATTCCTTTAGATATTGACCTGTCAACTAGTTGTTATTTATTAGTCAACAAGTAAAATGAGTAGTCGTGCATGCCCTTGTATCTATTCTTGTTGTATTTTATTAGACGTCATACACTGCCGTGTTTTATGTAATTCTGACAGTTCTAAGGGGAAAAGGCTATAGATTTTATTTTGGTTTTTGGTTTTAAATACACAGAAAGCAGCTGCTGAGAAGTCAGAGCCAGAGAAAGCAGAGTAAGTTATGTCTGTTGTATTTAGATGTTGTCTTTGGTCATTTATTTGTCAGTTAGTGATGATGACATAGCAATTTTTATAGCACAGAGAATCAGGAGAAAGAAGAAAAGACTGAAGAGGAAACACCTGAGGAATCAGCAGAAGCAAAACCATCTCTAAGAGCCAAACGTGGATCAGAAAAAGAAGCATCTCAAGCATTCATGGCCAGCTTCTTTGCAGGACTTGAAGTCTACAAAACCAAAATGCTGGTAAGGTAAAGCTTTATTTACACTTCTAGTTACAGTTTGCCCTGTAGGAAAATGTAATTTATTTAACTGGCAACGCTTAATTGTTATTTCATCATCAAAAAATGTAATGTTTAACTTTTTTTTTTTTTTTTTTCAGAACTACCTGGCTCGTAATTTCTACAACCTTCGTCTTCTGGCTCTGTTTGTGGCCTTTGCCATCAACTTCATTCTGCTCTTTTACAAGGTGTCTTTTAGATAGATCTGTTTTCTATCAAATTTAAGGCCACGTCCACATATTAAGACGTTTATAAACGCTTTGTTATTGCTTCGATTACACTTCTCATTCTCTCTGAAATTGTGTTTTCCTCCACTAAAACGGGGAGGCTTGAAAATGCTCTCCATAACTTAATTCTTTGGAGATCGATGACGTAAGAAAACTGAAAACGAAATGCATTATGGATTATGTGAATGTGGTCTAAATGCATAAAAATATTTAATATAGTGCCTGCACATACAGCATATTTTGAATCACCTATTTAGTGAGCCACTCTCTAGCAAGTTTAAATATTGTCCCCCTCTAAGGTCACTGGAGAATTTGATGATGAGGAAGAGGAGGGATCATGGGGTGGTGGAGAGGATGAGGGTGATGAAGAATATTTCATTCTTCAGGAGAGCACTGGCTATATGGCACCCACTTTGACTTTCTTGGCTGTATTACACACGGTCATCTCCTGCCTCTGTGTCATTGGATATTACCGCCTCAAGGTTTATCATAATTACATTTCTAGTTTGTTTATCTGGATTGACGGTATGCCAAATCAAGGTGCGTAACTGTTTTGCTAATGTCTCTCCTGTGTTGCTAACCTCTCCGTAGGTTCCTTTAGTTGTGTTTAAGCGAGAGAAGGAGATCGCTAGGAAACTTGAGTTTGATGGTTTATATATTACCGAGCAGCCTTCTGATGATGACATCAAAGGGCAGTGGGATCGTTTGGTTATTGCAGCTCCGTAAGAAGCCCTTCATATTGTTTTATTCATGCTTTCTCTTAAATGCTGGAATCACTTTACATAAAAGGAATAGTTCACCCAAAACATTTGAATATCGTCCAAAAAAAAGGTCCCCAAAATTCAAAATGTGGAGGCAAAACTTTTATTTGTAATATCTGGTATAATCTTATTCTATTCTAAATCTAGTTACACACTTTATCAAATAAATAATGATTTCATGTTGATTTAATTTTATGGCTTGTTGGTAACATTTTCTCAATCTAATTATTCAGGTTGAGCACTTGAGTTATAAAATTATTAAATTGAAGTATATAGGGAAGACATTTTTTATACATTATGAAAAAGAAAAATGCCCATGAAACTCAAATTTATATATAATTTAATTTTCCTTTAAGTAAAAGTTAATTTCTGACACTGGTTAAAAAAAGAAGGTTGTTCACAGTAGCTCACGTGAACACAAATCATATGTCATTGGAAGACTTACTTTTATGATACCTCTGGGTCCTTTTAAAAGACTATTAAAATCTTCAAATTAAAATTTCTTCTTTTGTGCTCTGTGTAAGACAAAAAAAAATGTATGGGATGAAATGAGGGTGATAGAGTTAAAAAAAAATTTTTTTGTTGAACTATTCCTTGAAAAGGTCATTAAGGGTACAGTGGGGCTAAAGGCACACCTTTAGTCAAATTAGCTTTTTTTCTGGTCACAAAGTGCATTTTTATTGCATATTGATGGAGCAACACAATTTGTGTAAAAATAAATAACAACAGAAGGTTGTTTTAAATAAAATACTTAATAATAATAATAATAATTAAAATAAGGTGGCTAGGGAGCATTTTACCCCACACCTGGGGCAAAAGGACCCATGGGGGTTTAAAGTGATACCGTGTAAATATCAGGGCAATAGTTATAAGGCAAAATTTGTCCGTTTATGCAAATACTTTTTAGACAGCCAGATCCTTTGAGTAAATTATGATATTGCTTATTTAAAATAACCACTTAAGAAAGGGTACATCATTTCTTGATAATTTCTCTCACATTTGACATTTCACCTCATCTCGTGAATTCTATAAATAAATTAATCTCCATTGTGATTGGATCAGGATATTCATTTGCTACATACATTTACAGCATTTAAACATGTTTAATTTTTAGATCAAATTACCTTAAAATCAAACTTAAGACATTACATGCAATGATCTCATGGAAGAGGAAAATAATGCTGTGTATGGTGACAAACAGGTGTTTAGGGAATTACAATGGTAGTTTTTGATGCTATTTAGTGTTTTGGGAGAAAATCAAATCAAAGGAGCCTTTTACCCCGGGGAGCCTTTAGCCCCATTGTACCCTACACATATTACAAGTTGCTATAAATATTTACTATAGTAATCACCAGTACTAAAATAACATTTGTGTATTTGCTCCATATGTAAGTAGCTCCGCTTAATAACTTACTGTTCATTAGTGTTACACAGTCATTATGTAATTAACAATCAGTAATTAGTGATCATTGCAATTTCAGTCTGAAAGTTTTAAATACTTTCCTGCCATCATTCCTTGAATTCATCAATTATTCCAATATAATGGGATTTTAATACTTAAAAATCATCTTGCCTCTCTTGCAGGTCCTTCCCTAACAATTACTGGGACAAATTTGTTAAGAGGAAGGTGAGCAAAATAACAGTAAACTCTACCTGTTAACATTTGATGGCTTATTTATTCAGTGGACTGTCTACTCTTCTCTTTAGGTCATAAATAAATATGGTGACTTGTATGGGGCCGAGCGCATAGCTGAACTTCTGGGTCTGGATAAGAGTGCTCTGGACTTTGATCCCACTGAAGAGGCTGTGGTGAAGGAAGCCTCTCTGGTGTCCTGGTGAGGCAAAGTGGCCTGAAAGTCTTACAGACCCATGAAATCAAAATGAGTTTTGTGGCTTTAAGTCCATGTCCATAAGCTTTGAAGATCTATATGCTTAGTATACTCCTAAAAGTTGATCACATTTCAAATTTACAGTTTGTATCTTCTGGGAAAATGGACCAAAAATGTAATTGATGACTCACATTTTTCTTCAGTAAAAAGATCTCTAGAGAATTCCCCGTGGCTGACATAAACTTAAAGCTATAGGATATTGATATATAGGATAAGGAATGAGCCCTTCGACATGTCTCACCACTACCTTGTCTTTATATTGTCAGTCATGACCATTTCGGTTTCAATTGCAGGTTGAGCTCCATTGATACCAAGTACCACATCTGGAAAATGGGAGTGGTGCTAACTGACAATGTGAGTACGGCTCTGGTTCAAACATGTTAGATTGTCTTGTATATAAAAACTGTGCTTGACAAAACCATTTTGTCTTTCAATTCAGTCTTATCTCTATCTGATCTGGTACACCATTATGTCTATTCTTGGACATTACAACAACTTCTTCTTCGCTGCTCATTTGCTGGACATTGCCATGGGTGTCAAGACATTGAGAACCATTCTCTCTTCTGTAACTCACAATGGCAAGCAGGCAAGTCTCATCCACCAGAGGGTGACTGTAGCACAGCTTTACCACAAAGTACATTTCCTTGAAACCTCCTTATAATTCATTATCGTCTTCATTTGAATAGCTGGTGTTGACTGTGGGCCTCCTGGCAGTCGTGGTCTATCTGTACACTGTTGTGGCCTTTAACTTCTTCCGCAAGTTCTACAACAAGAGCGAGGATGAGGACGCGCCTGACATGAAGTGTGATGATATGATGACTGTGAGCTCAGTTTCCCGTTTTGAAAGGGATCTGTTGGCTTAAACCTGGATTTTTAAAGATAACATTTATTTCTATTTATAAGTCTGCAGGTGAAGTGTTTAATTTCAGAATTGTAAAAATAACTCAAGTGTTGAAACAAACTTACACCAGCAGAAGAGCCAATGTTGTTTCATCTGTCCCATTTTGTGCAAATTGTGAAATTGTGTATTTAAATTTCTCCTCAGTGCTACCTGTTCCACATGTACGTGGGTGTGAGAGCTGGCGGTGGCATCGGTGACGAAATCGAGGACCCAGCCGGTGATCAATACGAGCTCTACCGCATTCTGTTTGACATCACCTTCTTTTTCTTCGTCATCGTCATTCTGCTAGCCATCATTCAGGGTACTGCACTGTTTAACATGCCCAATTAAACACTGGTCTTTAGCAACAAGTCTACCCAGCCAACATAACCTCATAGCTAACATCTTAAACATAACGGTGAAGGGTCTTTATCAGTGTACTCGTGTATGCTTTTATTGGCAAACCAGGTTTGATCATTGATGCCTTTGGCGAGTTGAGAGACCAGCAAGAGCAAGTGAAGGAGGACATGGAGGTGAGTGTTTGTTGTCACATGTTCTCCTAGGTCTAAAAAGAGCACAGTTTGTTCATTGTAAGTGTTTGTCTTTTTATCTAGACAAAATGCTTTATCTGTGGAATTGGGAATGACTACTTTGACAGAACCCCGCATGGCTTTGAGACCCATACCTTACAAGAGCACAATCTGGCCAACTATTTGTGAGTGTACATTCTATTTGTCTTGATGTAGCACAATTATTATATTATTTCAACAAATATGAATGTTTAAATTTTTTTTTTTTTTTTTTTAAGATTCTTCCTGATGTATCTTATCAACAAAGATGAGACTGAACACACTGGTCAGGTAATCTGCAAAACCAGTTGAAAACTAAATGGAAAACATCATGCCTTTGAGATTTTTAGTAATGGGAATTGTAAGAAATTTAACAATTTCAGTTCTGGAGCTGAATACTTGGAAAAGTTCTTGAAAAATTCTCGAGAAGTTCTCGAGAGTTTAAGAAAACGTTTTCGGGATAAATTATAAGATGTTCGAAAGAATGTGCAATTAATAAAGAGCATTCATAGAAAAATATTCTTCATAGCTTTTTCTCAGTGCTCAATTCCCAACCTTAGAGAATTTGTCTGATTATTTATTGGGTGATATAATGCGCTTCACATATGTCCACTATTGTCCTGTTGTGTACAGGAGTCGTACGTCTGGAAGATGTATCAGGAAAGGTGTTGGGATTTCTTCCCTGCTGGAGACTGTTTCCGGAAGCAATATGCGGACCAGCTGGGCTAAAGGACATGTTTTTGCCCTCAATCTGAATGAGAAATTACAAGCACCATCCTGCACAAGATTCTAATATTCACACAACTTTAGGACCTTGTGTAGGTTAGACACAACATCCAAAACTAGCTCTCATCAAATGCTGCTATACCAAATCATCCAATCACTCAAAACCTCAACTGTTTCTACACCAGAAATGACAGCAACATATTGAGAACTCATTGTGATCAAACCACAATTGTGAACTTAAGTACAACAGTGAAAACATGTAGACGCATTTCCAAATTAAAACCTGCCAAAACACCATGCTTGATCCTTAAAAACACATAGAATATTGACATATTGCCTAATTTGCTTAACTCACAAATGCACATTAAGTTGTGAGATGAGATGTTACCGTAGGTAAGTTTTTGATGCGTTGAATGAATTTACACACAAATATGCACAAGAATACCTTGTTAGTATTCAGTGAGTGCTAAACAAGATTTATGCCTGTTTGATTAAAAAAAAACAAAAAAAAAACAACAACTATAAAGAATGTGTTATGCCTTCAAGAACGATAATCTGACTGGTGGAATGAGAACTAATATCCATCATGTGCTAGAGTCCACTAGATGTTTCTCACACTTAAAAGTGCCTTATAACGAGAAACTATGCAAATCTTTTGTTCTTGCTCTTATGTTTTGCTAGATATCATTTTAGTTTAGATTGTATAACTGACAGTCTCACCTAGGTAAATAGATTTGTAGCGTTAGCTGACATTGGTTCATGAGTAAAGATTATCACTGCTTTTTTAACGTTTGATGAAGGTTACTGCGAAAAATTGATTGCCTGCTTATTTATGCAGCACAATTGCTAAAAAAATGGGGGTCTACAGTGGATGACAAAACTGTAAAACAAATGTATCGAAGGAAAGTCAACACTTTATGGCCATTTGTATGTAGTAGCTTTGGTAATTTGCATTTCTTTTGGTGAGGGTGAAAGAAAATAAAGTAGCTAATACAATATATCCCAGCTGTCAGTAACTGCATTTAATCTGAATGTAAAGAGTGAAAGAATTGTTTGAGTATATGACAGGTTCCTTTCACAGTAGGTTTGACAACTGTTGCACTTTTTGTCCCACATCACCACTTTTAGGAGTAACACATGCATGAAACATGTTTTATATTGGATGACTAAATTAGTCCTCTTCGTTTAATGACACATGACATGGTACGATGCTGATGTCTGCACAGAGGTAAAGCTATGTCAGCATTAGTATATCCACATGTGCTTATTTTATCCATGACAGTGCCAGTCACCAGGGAGGAAAGTGTCTCTGTCAGGTCAGGAGATCATGCTATCCAACCAGTCCTCCAGATCCTCCTCTGTCACTTCCTGCCTCATGGCTTTAGCTTCTCTCTCCACTTCTGGCTGCAGCTTTTTCATTTCAACCATTTGTTCTGTTCTCTCTTCCTCATCTGAAGATGTTGAGGTGAAGAAATAAAGCAGTAAGCCACAAGAGACTGCATTACTGTGATTTTAACACAGGTAATGGGTGTTTTTACTCATGATGCAATTGCAAAATGACAGAGAAAAATAAAAACTCACAAAGTAACAAATTGACCAGTTGTCAACGACTTTGAACGTTGCTCATTCAATCAGAATTTAGAGTCAAAAAAACTATTTTATAACCATTTTTTTTCTTTTTAAAAAGAGGTCCCAATTTCGAAGGCCCAATTCCCACTACTTACTCCTCATGGTGCACGGTTATTCACCTCAATGAATAACGGGGTGGCAGAGGACAAGTCTCAGATGCTTATACTACTGAGACAGTCAATCCGCACATCATATCACGTGGCTCGATGTGCACGACACCGCGGCGACTTACAGCATTTGGAGGCTCATGCTATTCTCCGCAATCCACGCACAACTTACCACCACGCGCCCCATTGAGAGCGAGAACCACTGATTGCGACCACGAGGAGGTTACCTCATGTGACTTTACCCTCCCTAGCAACCAGGCCAATTTGGTTGCTTAGGAGACCTGGCTGGAGTCACTCAGCACACCCTGAATTCTAATCACAGAAATGTATTTTGACTACCTTTCTTAAGAAAAAAAAACTTAAAAGCAAAAATCGAGGTTACAGTAAGGCACTTAACCTCCTGAGACCCCCGCATGACTACGGTGTGCATTTTCCATTTCCCTTTTTGATTTGTAACTAGTAGTACCTAATAAACAAGCAACAATAATTATTAATAAGTCATTTTCAAGAGCAAAAAAAATGTATGACAGCGGGTCCAAGTCGTGAAATTGTAAGCAATTTCATCATGTAGTTTATTATGTCCAGGATTTTTAGTTTTTCATGTTTTTGAGATTTTATAGATATTACAGCTGATTTCTATAAAGCTGAATAAATAATTCTGATTAAAAGTAATGGCCAGCATCATCAAATTACTGCTAAAATAAAATGTAGCATTATAAATTCTGAATCTAAATACTGATAACAAGATGTTAAATGTGAATGGACTAGCTGCATAGGAAAGCTATAGGATGCTCCCTAGCTCCCTAATTAGTGAATGACTTAACCTCTAGTGTGCTGTCTGTCTTCACTGGTCTCAGAACAGTTTGAAATGCACCTTATTTTTATCCTAACCCTGTATACAGCCTCTGAAAGCAACATTTTCCAGCTTTTTGATACATCCATTGATTGTCAATGTGAAAATGCACAGTTAATGTGGGATTTTTTTGTAAAGTTAGTTCTATTATGTTTAACAGTGTGCCGTTTCACAATAAATTGATGCAATTGTAAAAATGGCAAAAATTAGATGAAACTTAAGTCTAGTTTTTAATGTGACAACTGAAGCTGGTTTCTTACAAGATGTAGTGTTGTTGCCGTTTCTAAGAAATACAAACTCGGCTGAGATTGGCACTATGTTGTTTTGTTGTCCTGATGTGCTGAAAGTTTAAAACTTTAATGACAGCCTAGAGTCTCCAGAACTGAGATCAGTTTGTTTTAAAAAAATTTTTTTATTAAGCATAGCCTATAGCGAAGCCAAAACTTCGGGAGCGGGGTCACACAAGGTTAAATGGAAGTGAATGGGACCCATTTATGGATGGTTTAAAAGGCAGAAATGTGAAGCTTATAATTTTATAAAAGCACTTAGAACTAGGAAGTTCTTTAAAACTTGTCTATTATTTGAGCTGTAAAGTTGTTGAAATCGTTGTTTTTTGTTTTAGGGTTTACAGCTTATGTCAAAATGGCAACGAAGTTGTTAAATTGGATATAACATTACAAAGTCATTTATTTTCACACAAAATGTTAACACACGTTAACAAACATTGTTTACATCTTGTGGCTATAAATATTTGTATCAGTGAGCATTTTAAAGTTTACGGATTTGTCCCATTTACTTTATTGTAAGTTCTGCGCTATGACACAGATTTTTGCTCTTCTCTTTTTTTAAAGAAAAGGAGGGACAAGTCAAAATACATTTTTGTGGTAATAAATATTATGCCACAAATGCAGTCAATTTAGCTCAACTTGTATTGAACCTGGAATTGTCCTTATCATACAAGAAAGAACCTATACGATCTATGAGAATACCTTGCTCTGGGTTGTTCAGCACCTCATCTATTGTAACAGGTTTTTGCAAGTTGAGGAGAAGGTCGAGCTCCTTGTCAACGTCATCCATGTCAGACTGGACCGCTGTTGGGACTGAAAGAGATGGTGTGGTAACTGGAACAGGCTTTAAAGCACAAGAAACACCCAGCCCTGACTCGCGGCCTGCCTGAGGAGCTTTCAATCCACCTATTACAGTGGAGTCTGTTTTATGACGTGCTGTCACCGATGGCAGTTCAACAGGAGTCGTCACCTGGACATTCAAATAATATAGAACATTACAGCATATTAATATACAATGGGCCGGCATAATCGCTTTGGTCATGGCTCATTCATTTAAAATAGAAGTCAAAACCAGTCATTTTATCATAGTCTTTTTAATCTTACAGGAAAAGCAATTCACAGTACTAGTGTTTTAATGTATTTCAAACAATTTAACTATTTTAATTTAAGGGTTCTTCACTACCTGAATAAACTCAGCCTCCAGGTTTAGTCTTGTGTGTAGTGGAAGTTCTTGCAGATTCTGAACTAAAGCCGGCAGGTCTATAAACAGAGCTGGAATCTGAAAAAGTCCATCAGCCATGAGAATCCTTCGTTGACAGATATTTTCTCAAACAACTTAGCCAACATGATTTAAACAATTGAACTAAGAAAGCAAAAAAAATTGAATCATAACACTTACCTGTTTTTTTGCCAGAGAGTCCATCTCCCAGTCCTTTTCATCAGAGAACCTGAACTGTGTGAAAGAGTCTCCTAAAATAGATAAAGTTTGTACATATATATATATATATATATATAAAAAATACATATTTCATCCTAGGCTTAAACAACATACACACTGAGTCACCAGCCACAGTTGTATTAATAGAAACACATAAAAGAGAGCAGTACATAATGCAAATTATGTTTACCCTTCTGCACTCATTCACTGAATGAATAGTCTAGTGCCGGAAATTCATTTTCTTTGTACATTTGGTAAAAACAATAACTCTATAGTTTAGGAATAAGTTATTCTCTAGTTATCAGAAATAATAAATATAATCATGACTAATAATTACAATTGTAAGTGACTTATAATGTATTTATTATGCCTTTATTGGCTGATTTTTTATCCTTGTTTTATATCCCAATTATATTAGCTGTTGTCATAATTATTTTCTTAGATAAAACAAAATATAATCAGTAGCTTGAATGACGCAAAATACATCCTTTACACATTCTCAGTACTTTGTGAGAATGTGCGGCTTATAAGTATGAAATATATGTAGAATGCATATAGTAATTCAACAATGTAGGGAAGGTTAGGGTTATGGGTTGTTGTAAGATGTTTGTGGGACTCAAAATAAACACAATAAACATGCTGCAGTGATGTCCCTTTACTGTATGGTAGTATTTAATTAGAGGTGCAAATAGCATCTAACACTATTGGCCCTTAGTGTCAAAAAAGTCCTTAATTAGTCATTAATTACTGTCTTATTTCTGTTCCCTAAAGCGTTACCATAAAAGCTTACTGTGAATTCAGAATCCAGTAAATTATGAATGTGTGCTGCGTTTAGTAAACTCTGCTTCAAATTACTCCATGCTTAGGGAAATAATATTCCTTTGGAAAAACACTAATATAAAAGCATAAATTACATTTAGAACAGCAAATTATGGCATAATTATGAAGGAAAAAACATAACTGCACAACTCAAAATGCAAGATTATATAATCAAATATCGATATAAATGTTTGCATTGAGCATTTTTAAGGGAAATTATTTTCTAATAATTTATATATTTGAATAAAATAATTAATAATAAAAGTAATGTTCTCCCAAAAATGAAAACACTCTCATCACTCACGCTCATGCCAACCAAGATGTGTATGTAATATTTTTAGAAGAATATATCTGCTCTATATGTCCATACATGTGAATGGCTGCAAGAACTTTGAAGCTCAAAAAAGCACAAAGGCAGCACAAAAGTGTTCTTCACTGACGAGTCACGGTTTTGTCACACCAGGGGTGACTCTTGAGATTGCCTGCAATGACAACAAGCTCTGTTCGATGATGCTGTGACACACTGACCCAGCCCATGTCAGACCCTCCACCTCCAAATCGATCCCGCTCCAGAGTACAGAACTTGGTGTAACGTTTATTCCTTCGACGATAAATGCGAGTCCGACCATCACCCCTGGTGAGACAAAACCATGACTCATCAGTGAAGAGCACTTTTTGCCAATCCTGTCTGTTCCAGCAAAGGTGGGTTTGCGCCCTTAGGCGACGTTGTTGCTGGTGATGTCTGGTAAGGACCTGCCGTACAACAGAATTCAATGAAGCTGTCAGCTGAGGACAAGTGAGTCATCTATTTCTCAAACTAGAGACTCTGATGTACTTATCCTCTTGTTTAGTTGTATATCTTGCCTTCCACATCTCTTTTGTCCTTGTTAAAGCCAGTTGTCCTTTGTCTTTGAAGACTGTAGTGTACACCTTTGTATACAATCTTCAGATTCTGGCAATTTCAAGCATTGTACTTCATTCCTCAAAACAATGATTGACTGACCAGTTTCTAGAGAAAGTTCTGTTTCTTTTTTTGCCATTTTTGATATTTTTGACCATATTGATCAAAAACACACACAAAAGACAATGTTGAGCATAACTTAATGAACCAAATAGCTTTCAACTGTGTTTGATATAATGGCAAGTGAGTAGTACCAAATTAGCAATTTAACATGATTAGTCAAGAATAAAGTGTTGGAGTGATGGCTGCTGGAAATAGGGCCTGTCTAGATTTGATAAAAAAAAAATAAAAAAAATTTCAAATAGTGATGTTTTTTTTTATCAGTTATGTCCTGACTATACTTTGTGATCAGTTGAATGCCACTTTGGTGAATTAAAGTACCAATTTCCTTCAGAAACGGCAAAATACATAAACGCACACATAGCATTTTTTTCTTCACATTTTATGATGCAGCCTTATGCTAAAATGCTATAAATATTTTTTTTTCACATCAATCTACACTCCATACCCCATAATGACAAAGCAAAAAACAGATTTTTGATAACTTGGCAAATTTATTAGCACTGCATCTCATTCACACACACACTCACACACCAATGACGGCAGAGCTGCCATGCAAGGTGCTAGCCTGCCATTGGGAGCAACTTGGGGTTCAGTGTCTTGCCCAGGGACACTTCGGCACGTGGAGACGTGTGGGCTGGGAATCGAACCACCAACCCTGTGATTAGTGGACAACCCGCTCTACCACCAGGTGCAACATAAAAAGAATGTGAAAAAAGGAAAGGCTCTAAATACTTTCTGAATGCAGTGTGTATATATCAGTGTGTGTGTATATATATATATATATATATATATATATATATATTTTTTTTTAAAAATCGCAATTAATCTCACCATAAGATTCTTGAGAAATGCAAGCTCGTAGTACCACCTGTTTACTCCAGATGGCAGTAAGTGAAATTCCAGATATATTAGCAACGCACAGTTTATACAGTGAAGAATACATTTCATTAGGCAGAACATTGCAAAAATGCTTTACATTCTTGCGTTCAAAACACTTGAAGGATCGCAAATGCGAACTAAGGGATCTCAAGATGTGTTTAAAGTATTATACTATATTTAACTTGAAACAGTGAACTAAACATTTTATGTTTATGATGCAACGCACCCGAGACGCTACACAAGCATGTCTGATGCTGGTGTAAATTGACGGGCTCTTAAACAAGCCCTCATAATAAATCTCCAACTGATTGACAAATTCACTTGTGAAATGGATTGCTGTGAACTGTATGTCAATGATTGACTTATGATCAATATTATGGTAGTAAACAATACATTGTATTCTAAAGCCACTATTTGTATTGACTTATCGGTGATTAACTCTTCTGCCACAAGAACGTAATGCATTTTAATGATCTGAATATATATCTGAATATATATCTGAATATATATATATATATATATATATATATATATATATATATATATATATATATATAATTTTTTCATATTTAAAGATAACTATGTATAATTATATATTGATATAAATTTATGTATAATCTTTATATATTGAATTATTATTATTATATGAGGGTCTTTCTCAGCAAAAATTTGTATATGCGATTAATCGTGATACGTGTGTGTGTGTGTATATATATATATATATATATATATATATATATATATATATATATACACACACATACACACACACACACACACACACAGTGCTGTGCAAAAGTTTTAGTGAAGATGTCTTCAAAAATAATGTCATAAATAGTTTTAATTTATCAATTAACATCATCCAAAGTTCAGTAAATCAATATTTGGTGTGACCACCTTTGCCTTTAAAACAGCCCCAATTCTCCTAGTTACACCTGGATACAGTTTTTCTTGGTTGTTCGCCGACAGGATGTACCAAGGTTCTTGGAGATTTCACCACATTTCTTCTATCTATTTAGGCTGTCTCAATTACTTCTGTCTCTTTATGTAATCCCAGACTGACACAATTTTCAGTGGGGGGCAATGTCATCTATTTCAACAATTTCTCAAGTAAAGCAACTACAAAAAAAGCAAGGCTTAATATTTTATCAAATTAACTAAAAAACAAAACAAATTTTTTTTTTTTGCAGGGTAAGATGCAGTTACTATCACTGACTATAGTGATGAGAAAGAAAAAAAAATATATTCTTTGGCCCGCTTGTCATGTATTCCTTGTTTTTGTCTTGACTTTTATGTTGTAATTCTTGTTTAGTTCCCTGTTCCTGTTTGTTTTTTAGTCCTTTTGCAGTTTCTTTTTAGGATTGTTTTCCCCTGATTGTTTCTCCAGGTGTTCCTCATTTCCATGTTTTCCCCTTGTGTAATTAAGCCCTTGTTTCCCTTGGTTTCTTTGTCAGTCTTCGCATGTGTTGTTAAGCTCTGTACTTGGTTCCTTGTGTTTTGTTTCTTTATATTCTGAGTACTTTGTTTATTTTTTGTTTCATTAAAGCTGCGTTTAGATCCTCATTCCTTGAGCCTCTCCCAGCTCCACCTGCCTTCGTCGAGCCTCTCCCGGCTCTGCCCACAGTCTTCCACAGCTCCGCCCACAGAGTCTTCCATGGCTTCGCCCACTCCTCCACAGGCTCCTCCTCCAGTGTCTCCGCCCACTCCCCCAGAGGCTCCTCCTCACATGGCTCCACTCGCTTCCCCAGAGACGGCTCCTCCAGAGACTCCTCCTTCAGCAATTCCATTCACCTTCCCAGAACTCCTCTTACAGTGACTCTGCCTACCCCTCCTCCAGCGGCTCCACCACCTGACCCAGTCCCTGCCCTGTGGCTGCCTCCCAGGCCTCCTGACCCAGTTGCTACCCTTAAGTGGTTTCCTGACCACCCGCCTGATCTGCTCTGGTCTCCTGGCCATCCCCTGATCTGCTCTGCTCTCCTTGGTCTATAGGCTGTCCTCCTGATCTGCTCTGGTCTCCTGGCCATCCGCCTGATCTGCTCTGGTCTCCTGGCCATCCACCTGATCTGCTCTGGCCTCCTGGCCATCCGCCTGATCTGCTCTGGCCTCCTGGCCGTCCGCCTGATCTGCTCTGGCCTCCTTGGTCTCCTGGCCTCCTGGCCATCCACCTGATCTGCTCTGGCCTCCTTGGTCCCCCTGGCCGTCTGCCTGATCTGCTCTGGCCTTGTCGGTCGCCAGCTCCACCTCAGCCCTCTGAACCTCCAGCTCCGCCTTAGGTCTAAAGCCTCCCTGACATTGCCTTGTTCCTCTGCTCCTCTTGCCCCTTGCCCAATTTTTTATTTTCTGTAGCATCTGGAATTTGCTCCTTAGAGGCGGGGGCTCTGCCATGCATTCCCTGTTTTTGACTTGACTTATGTTGTAATTCTTGTTTATATCCCTGTTCTTGTTTGTTTTGTAGTTTCTTTTTATGATTGGGTTTCCCCTGATTGTTTCCCCAGGTGTTTCACATTCCCATGTTTTAACTTGTGTATTTAAGCCCTTGTTTCCCCTAGATACTTTGTCAGTTTTTGCATGTGTTGTTATGCACTGTACTTGGTTCTCTGTGTTGTGTTTCTTTATATTCTGAGTACTTTGCTTATCTTTTGTTTCATTAAAGCTGCGTTTAGATCCTCAATCCTCACCTGCCTCATTACACAGCTGAATGAAAAGTGAATGGAAGTCACAGGAAACAAGATTCCTCCTAAAGCAGAGCAGACTGCCAAGTATGCAATGCTTCATGTCATTACTGTGGAAAACATGGTTGTAAGTGGGCTGTGGACAGGAGATGTCATCCAGACAATTTTATCATGTTTCCTTCACTAGTAGTGACAGTGCTATGGCAACTGCTGCCATAACAATGAGCAAAGATCCAGTCAGCATCCAAGGCAAGGGCCAGCAAAGCACTGAGCAAGTAGTGAAGCTAGCAAATACAACAAACCAGGTGCAAAAGGCATGTCTCGTGCACCTGGTTTGTTATATTTGTAGCAACACTATTTTCTCAGCGTTTTGTTAATCTCAGATGTTGTCCTTGCCTGTTGTGTTTTTAGACATTTTGGATATTTTTATTATTAATGTGTGCAGGAAAGAAATATAATGGCTACTATTTTTTAACTGTTTTACATTGTTTTTATAACCCTAATTCAGAAAAGGTTGGGATTGTATGAAAAATGCTAATAAAAACAAAAAGTGATTTGTAAATTATATTCAACCAGTGCTTTATTGAAAGCACTACAAAAGTGCATTATTTGATGTTTAATTTCTGTTTTACTTGCTCTGTTGGTCCTCACAATGCAAGTGAATGATGACCAGAACTTTCAAATCCTAAAAGGCGGCATAAAAGTAATCCATAAGACTACAGTGGATACATCCATATCTTCTGAACAGATATGATAAGTGTGGGTGAGAAACAGATCAACATTTACAGTCCTTTTTTAACTGAAAATCTACATTTCATATTCAGCCAACTACTGGGGCTGGTTAAAGATGCAGACTGATAGTAAAAAAGGACTTAAATATTTATATGTTTCTCACCCACATCTGTATTGCCTAGAAGATTTGGATTTCCACTGGAGTTATTTGAATATTTATTTCTTTGCCGCATACAGAGATAATCTTCTAAAAATCTTTATTTGTATTCTGTCACATTTGAATCTATAACACCATGGAAAAATAATTATATCCAAGTTGTAAGCTTGAAATGTAATGCTAATTGAGATAATAATGCAAAAACAACACATCTTTCAATTGCATTGTGTGAGGCTGAATGATTAATCGATATAAAACAGAAATCAAGATATGACCTTCATGTCATCACAGTTTACACAATTTAAAACATATTTAAAAAAGAAAATTCTACTATTTCAATTTCTTTGTTTAAATGTTTAGCAAAAAATAGATAAAAATCTAGTGCACCTTTAACAAGTAAACAACTCCCTAGGATGAAAATGCATTATTTAAATGTCAATTTAAAGGAGACAAAAGATACAGAGGTTCATAGTAGCAACTCTGGAGTGCTCTACAGAGTCAGTGTGCTGCAGCGTTGGCATAACGTCAGTGTTTCAGATGTGTCTCTTTCTGCAAGCTGCCGTCCTCTGACCTGCTCTCTGGATGAGTGAGGACAGAGGCACAGGCTACAGCGCTTCAACTGCAGGTTATTCACTCCCAGAGAGCGTTATCTTCTATGAAGCCTGGCAAACCAAAAGCAGCAACTGTTTTTTGCTTTTTCAAGGGCCTTATAACACTGATGACACAATGAGCATGAAATTTTGTGTGGACCTACAAGTTCAAAACCATTAAACAGAGCATTTTGGCCATTCACTGTTAGTCATTAAATGGCGTACTTTATTCAGGGAGGTTACAGCCCTTTGGAAAAAGCTTCTAATTTGTGTTTTTGTCATGGCTCTTGAGCAAATTATGCCCAGGCTAATTAACACAAAGCAACGAACTGAACAATCAAAATAAATCAGCCTGTGATGATTGCAATTAAAACATTTCAAGAAGAACATTCAAAACAATAAGGCGGCAATTTACTAAGCATCAAAAGCAGCTGCCACGGAGCATGCCAACAGTTGTCCTATTAGTGAAAGGACTTTAAAGGCATGACTTGGTGCATTACGGAAACATATTTTATTTTAAAGTTACATCTTGAATGGTTATCTACATTCTGATATTTTAACACTGCTGGGATATTTGAGACAGGCAAACAGAATAAAATAAAGTTTTTCTTCAGATCATTAAAAATCTCAACTCTGCTTTTCAGCTTTGATCAGTTATACTGAAAAACTGTAGTTACACAACCATAGAACAAGTGTATAAAGTGGTCTGGAGGTCAGTTTTTGAAAATAACAACCAAGTAAACATACACCTTAGATTCAAAGAGCAAGTTATGGAAAAAAGAAAGTATAACTGTACAACTCAAAATAAAGGTTCTTTTATTTTTCTTCTATTTATTCAAGAAACATAAAAGAGCCTTTATTTTGAGTGTACAGTTATACTTTCTTTTTTGCTTTTATTCTGTGAGGTCAAAAAAGGTCTAAATTGCATAAATTACTTTGATTATTTGAACCAAGAAAAAGACTGGACTGCTTTGTAAATCTAGTTATTTAAAAGCTATGTGATGTTCTACTTTAAGAAGCACATTTACAGTACATGGCATAAATGGAGAAAAAGCAGCTGCCTGTCCAAAATTAAATAATCTTATTGATGTTGAAGAGCATAAAGATAATTTCCTGTTCATATCTTATGAAAGGCATTCCCATCTATGAGAACCATGCAAAATACAAAATCATAGAAAATACATTGTGCTATATAAATCATTGGCTGCCCACATTAATCACAATCACTTCCAGCCAAATACCAACAGACTTCATGCCCCAAATAAGAATACTGTCCCAAATAATGCATCTCTGGGGATGAATGAACTTCAAGGGGACACTCAAGAGAGAGACCATTTCTTGGCCACATTATAAAACAGGTTAATTGGGGATATAATATATTATCAGAATCTAAATGAGATTTATTGCCAAGTGTTCACATGAATACATAGAATTAACAATGTTTGTGTGAGAAACAGGTGCACACAGAAAATTACAGTGAGACACAGAATATAAAACAAGGTAAAAGTATAAACAGACATACAAATAATAGGACATATGACAGAATGGTGGGTGTATATATGCATGTGTTAATGTATGTGCAAAGAAGGAGGTATGTACAGTTATTGAATTTAATATGTCAATTAACGTATGTACATTTAAGATATGTATTTAAATTATTGCAATGTGGGGCTGCAAACTAGCCTATGGCTAGAAGTCTGCATGTAGAGCATCTGCTGCTTGAAACTCTATGTAGCAATGTTATTCGGCATTGTCCGTGTCAAATAAACAAACAAACAAACAAATAAATAAATAAATAAATAAATAAATAAATAGAGTAGCAGGTGGGGGGAGGGGGTTCCAGGAGGTGTCGGTGTGTGCGTGTGTGAAGTGAAGATCAGAGCGGGGAGGGGGTGAGACTGGACTTTTCAAACCTGCAATAAAACACATTCAGTTCATCAGCCATTAGTTGACTCTCTACAGAGCGAGGGGGAGGTGTCTTGTACTTGGTGATGCTTTTTAGGCCTTTCCACACAGATGTAGGATCGTTGGCCTAAAACGGTTTTATTCAGCTTTTCAGAGTAGCATCTTTTAGCCACTCCAGTTTCCTAAGTAAGTGTGTTCCTGGCCTGGTTGTACAATGTTTTAGCCCCACTTTAAGCATCCTCTTTGGCATGATGAAGCTGTCTGAGTTTTCCTGTAAACCATGGTTTATTGTTATTAAATGCTAAAAATGTCCTAGTAGGAATGCACATATCCTCACAGAAACTGATATATATGATATCACAGTATCTGTGAGCTCATCCAGGTCTGTGGCTGCAGCCTCAAACACTACAATCAGTGCAGTCAAAGCAGGCCAAGTCTTTACTGGTCCAAGTCTTTACAGTCTTTACTACAGGCTTAGCTGTTTTAGTTTCTGCTTGTAGGTCAGGAGAAAATGACCCAGACATCGATCAGAGTCCCCTAAAGCTGAACGTGGGACAGAGCGATATGAATCCTTTACAATGGTGTAGCAGTGGTCCAATATATTTCTTTCTCTGGTGGGGCATGCGATGTGTTGTTAGTATTTTGGCAGTTCCCGGGTCAAGTTAGCTTTATTAAAATCTGCCAGAATAATGATGAGAGTCTCTGGGTGTTGTTGCGCCATGTCTGTGATGTGATCAGCCAGCTGTTGCAATGCTGCATTCACGCATGCTTGTGGCGGGATATAAACACTCACCAGAATAAATGAGGAAAATTCATGGTGAGTAGAAAGGCTTACAGTTGATGAAGAGTGCCTCCAAATTAGGACAGCACATCTTCTTCAATGCTGTTACATCTGTACACCAACTTTCGTTGATGTAAAAGCATGTTCCACCACCTCTCGTTTTCCCCAACAACTCCACGATCTGATCCGCTCTGAACAGCTTAAAGCCCGGCAGATGTAATGCACGGTCCGGAATGGCTTCCATCAGCCAGGTTTCCGTGAAACACAGCAGCGGAGTTAGAAAAGTTCTTATTTGAGTAAGCAGAACAGTTAGTCCATTTTGTTTGGCGAGGGAGCCGACATTCGCCAGATAAATACCCTGCCTTGGAGTCTTAAAGCTGCGTTGACAACAAGATGTCTAATAAAGCATCCTAATAATCAAACACCGGCAAAAAATTATCAAGTATGCTCTGCCAAATAATCAGCAGTTCATGCCTGGTAAAATTGATTACCAAACAAACAAAAGTAACAAAAAACGCTAGAGACCTCCACACCGAAACAGACATCTGCAGCACCATCTTTTTATACACTTATTCAAAATTACGTAGTTAAAAGGTATTATTATAAAAATGTATTTTTGCAAAAGTGGTGCTTGAACCTTGAACTTACAAATACAGTTAGAAAGAAAACATGTTAAAAACTCTTTATGTGAAACACTTTTTGTGATGTCATAATAGAGCATAGGGACAATAGGGAACTCAGAAGCAAGTTATGGTGGATAGATGAAAATATACAGAACCAATATGGAAAAAATCTGAAACAATTGGCTTCTGTTGCTCTTCATAACATTTCTAAAGGTGCAAAATGGCTTTAAAATAATGAGTGGCCTCATGCAAATTGCACAGGTGTTACAGTAACAATAGAGAAGAGGGAAGGAGAGCTTGAGTATAAAGACAGGAACGCCATCATTAACAGTGGTTGTTACTCTTTCACATTATTACAGAGATGACATTCTGATACTCTGTGTGGGTGGAAAAGCACACCCCCGCATCATAATTACTGGGACTACAATCACTCCAACACATACACTGTATGTGCATGATCAAAAACCAGGCAAATATTGCAGGTGGTGGGCATTTATGTAAGAGCAAAGATAGCTGTAGCGCTCTTCCAAAAAATACCAGACCACATTGAAAAAAACAACATGGTTTGATCATGCAAAGCGAACTGTAGTCAACATCCATTTGATAAGACTCAAATCCTATTGTCAGTGAATTCATTTTATTCATTCATTCACTTAAAGCTCATGTATTTTTGTTTTATAATAAAATGCTTTCTACTATGTAAGCAATAAGTTAGCCATTTGTAGGTTGATTTCCTGAAAAAGGCTAAACATAATTTATTGATTCCTTTAATTCTATTTTACATTTTTCATTCTGAATCAGCCTACTGCTGATATACTGTAAATTTGATAATTCTGAGTGTTTTCGAAGAGGGGGGAGGGTTGTGGAATTGCACACACAAACCTAATTCTAGCCACTGGCCAGGTACAGTAACTATAACACTTTAATTTGACCACTGCATTAAAAAATAAAAAATAAAAATAATCACTTTGAGATATCTGGCAAAAACATTACTTTGCAATCGTAAAAAGTTTACTCTGGCTTGCAAAAGATAATATCCTTATCACTTCTGTGTCAAATCTACTGAAGCATTTGAAGGTGTGATTGCATGCTTTCTTAACTTTACATTGCATATCTTAACAACTCTGGATGAACACATCTGAATTGTTATTTGAATTATACTGTGTCATAGAACCATGTGTCACACTGTTTTTGGAAAGGTTTTGTTAAATATTTAATTACAACTACATGTAATTTAATATTTACAATCTAATCCACACATGCAGAACATTAGCATTTGTATGGTAAACTTTGTTTTAGTTTCACAAATTGCTTTTGTACTCTTCAAAAATGTACTTAAATGTACTTTGACAAACTTTTGGTCTGATCTGTTTGTTACCTTACATGGATGTAAATTGCTGGAAAAATACTACATTTGAGAAACAAGCCCTGATAACCTGTCCATAATTCTAGAAACTCATACAAAATGCATGGTTTTCTTCTAAATATGTAAGCTGATGAATCATACTTATCTGTTTTTTTATTTTTAAGTACCTTTTTATTTCACTCATTAACAGTCAAATAGTGAGTGAAACAAATAATAAAAAAATTATCATATTTGTGTTAATTAATTCAAGTTCTTAAATGCATTTAAGCAACATTTTTTAAAGATGGTACAAGATTATCCTAATAAAATGTTTTTACTTCGTCATGGTCCATAACGTTTAAGTTAATTTACATATACACTGATGAGCCAAAACATTATGACCTCTCACAGGTGACGTGAATAACATCAACAAGGGTGCATCACACAGTGCATCACACCCTGCTGCGTATGGGGCTACGTAGCCGCAGACAGGTCAGAGTGCCCATGATGTCCCCTGCCCAACGTCATAAGCACCTACAATGGGCACGTGAGCATCTGAACTGGACCTTAGAGTAGTGGAAGAAGCTTGCTTGGTCTGATGAGTCCCATTTTCTTTTACATCACATGGACGGTTGTGTACATGTGCGCCTTTGACCTGAGGAAGTGATGTCACCAGGATGCACTATGAGAAGACGACAAGCTGGTGGAGGGATTATGATGCTCTGGGCAATGTTCTGCTTGGAAACCCTGGGTCCGGCCATTCATGTGGACGTCAAGTTGACACGTGCCACCTACCTAAACATTGTTGAAGACCAGGTACACCCCTTCATAGCAATGGTATTCCCTGATGGCAGTGGCCTCTTTCAGCAGGATATTGTGCCCTGTCACACTGCACACACTGTTTGGGAAAGGTTTGAGGAACGTAATGAAAAAATTCCCCAGATCTCAATCTGATTGAGCATTGTGAGATGTGCCAGACCAAAAAGTCAGATTCACGATGACTCCACCTCGCAATTTACAGGACTTATAGAACCCGCTGCTAATATCTTAGTGCCAGAACCCACAAGACACATTGAAGGGTTTTGTGGAGTTCACGCCTTCGTGGGTCAGAGCCATTTTGGTGGCACGCGGAGGACCAACAGCATATTAGGCATGTGGTCATAATGTTTTGGCTCATCTGATTATTTAAAAAAAAAAAAAATTGCATGGATACCGAACTTTGGTTTTTAATATGATTTTATGTTTCTGAAAATACCCCATATGTTGTATAATAATATGTTTGTGTAATTTATACTGAAAAATGAAATGTATTAACCTAAATCTAGAGCCGTTATATTATTTATTTTATTATTTCATATAAATTTAATTCTACTTCCTTAAACTTTCATTTAAAGAATTCTGCACCCCGTTTGCTACCTCCTTTCAAATTCAAAAACTCAAATTAAATACTTCAATTCAGGAATTTAATTAAAATTGGAAATGGCATTTTCAATTCAGTTGTGAATGGCACTAAACCCTGTTGTTGACAGAAACTAAAACAAGACATCTGGCTTTTCCAATCTCGTGTATTGTGGCTCGCCAGGGTGCAGTCATTTTCAAGGGATCCAACTGGTGAAACTGACAGAACCAGGGCCACAAGTGGAGGACCAGAATACAGAGAGGAAATGGGGAGGAATGGTGTCCTACAAATGCAATGTTATTGGTAATGAATTACGGTGTATTTCCTTCTCTGCAGGGGCACAGGCCCAATAGCTAAACAAGGTCAAGAAATTCAGACAACATTTCGTTTCAAAAACTAACTCTCACAGTGAAGTCTAACCTGAATATACTACACCAGACCCAGTGTGTAGGGCTGAGTTGTGTCTGTGGGCCATCTGAGACCCAGAGGAGACATACTATGTTAGGTTAGACACAAAGCAGCAGCTTAACACAGCAAAGTTATCACTATATATCCATGTCCTTCATTATTAGTCCTCCAGGGTACATGATACGGCTCATATCCTCAATTATGATCTCATTATGATCAATAAATTTGGAGGCCTGGAAATCCAGTCTTACATGGTACTGCCTTACATAAGCCATTTCCAGTCAACCTAGCTGTACGACATGAAGATACACAGTTTGAGTTTCAGTGCTATTCCAACCTCTCGTCCTGACATTGCCTTAAACCAGGTGATCACTAACAAGCAAGTGTTTCGCTAGACATCAATGACATCTGAGGTTTACCCCAATAGTGCTATATTATAATGCAAAGTTAAGTATAGAACATTCATATATAGCTTGTTGTCAGAGAGATATGGTATTGAGTCATGCAAGCAGAACATTGACCCCTTTGCCATCACAACAGGTGAATTTACTTTTTTATTTTTCCAATGGACAGAAAGATAACAGCCAAATTAAGAGGAGATGGTGAAAAACAACAAAGGGAACAGCTTGAAAAATTTTCCCGATAGGTCACAATTCATTTTCAATGAGACCGCCTGTCATGTGGAAGAAATGGAGTGAAATGGTCACAGATTAGCCAGAAGATCACAGCCCACCTTGACAATATCATCTACGCCAGGTTGTTAATCTTGCGAAAAATGTCATGAATGTTAAACGCAATGTAGCTTGTCGATTAATATTACAAAACAATATGTCAATCTACTATATTTACAACTCATCATTTGATCAATATTAGATGATCATAAATGCACACAAGCATGTCTTTTTAATAAAATTCAGTTTACCACCTGCATTCCTTGGGTGATAATAATATTATGTATATTGCAATGGGCATGGGCAAACTGCACTTTTTCAATTGAAGCACAATCTATAATGAGCCTAATTAACATAGAAAGTAGGCGTTTTGTGTGGAAAGGAATGACTAGTTGCTCTAGACTAGTTGCATCTAGACTAGTTTGCTGCTTAAACTAGATTGCAGGTGGTTAGTAAATATAACGATGCCTATTTTTGTACTGAAATACCACAAGCAAAAGTGGCACAATTGTTTAATGAATTTGCCCCTTATGACTTTCCAAAAATGATTCAGGGTTACAACCCAGGTCTGGCGACACCCCTGCTGGCAAGGAGAAAATGTGTGGAGAGAAATGACCCACAGTGATCTGTTAGGGCACATTTGTACTCAATCCTCACTATCACTCTTTTGGAAGGTCACATGCAAACTCACCTGGGTTTGCAAGGTCACTATAAAAAGATAAATGGGATTCACAGTGTCTTTGTTAGGCCCCTGAACAACCTGCCCTCTTACCAATGCATTTTTTTATACTGTCTATTAACTCTGTGTGCAATTAATCTGTTTCATTCCATTGATCATTCAAGGTTCCTCTTTGATGGCCAGTAATGAAACTAATTACACCCATGCAGCTGTGAAAGCAGAATTAGAAGGATCAAACCACATGTTTGTAGAGAACATCAAGACTTCTTTCTATGAAAATGAAGGCTCTCCTCCTGTCTACACTGTGATAGAATAAGTGCAAAAAACATGTTATGGCCAAGGACATAAGAACTGTTAAAAAAACTACAAAATTAAAAATGCAATTGTAAGTAGAAACTTCATATATTATAAATTACCTCAGATCCGTCATAGAGACTACAGCCGTGGCCAAAAGTATTGGCAGTGACATACATTTTGTGTTTTGCAAAGTTTGCTGCTTCAGTATTTGTAGATTATTTTGTTATGTTATTATGTTTCTATGGTATACTGGAAAACAATGATAAGCATTTCATGACTTTTAAAGGCTTTTATTGGCAAAAACATTCAATATATGCAAAGAGTGAATATTTACAGTGTTGACCATTGTTCTTCATAACCTCTGCAATTCACTCTGGCATGCTGGATATCAGATTCTGGGCCAAATCCCGACTGATGGCGATCCATTCTTGCCTTATTAGTGCTCGGAGTCGATCACAATTTGTGCGCTTCTGCTTGTCCACTCGCCTTTTGAGGATTGACAACAGGTTCTCTATGGGATTAAGATCCGGGGAGTTGCCTGGCCACAGATCCAAAATTTCAATGTAATGATCTCCGAGCCACTTCATTATCACTCTTGCCTTGTGACATGGTGCTCCATCATGTTGGAAAATGCACGGATCATCACCAAATTGCTCCAGGATCATTGGGAGAAGTTGCTCTTGCAAGACGTTTTGATACCATTCTTTATTCATAGCAGTGTTTTTGGGCAGAATTGTGAGAGACCCCACTCCCTTGGTTGAAAAGCAATCCCACACATGGATGGTCTCAGGATGCTTCGCTGTTGGCACGGCACAGGACTCATGGTAGCATTCACATTTTCTTCTCAGGACAATCGATTTTCCAGATGTCCCAAACAGTAGGAAGGGTGCTTCATCAGAGAAAATATCTTTGCTGTCCAATCCTTGTACTTCCCGCAGAATTTCAGTCTGTTCTTGATGTTTTTCTTGGAGAGAAGTGGCTTCTTATATGCCGTTCTTGACACCAGGCCACTGTCCAAAAGTCTTCGCCTCACTGTGCATGCAGATGCACTCACACCAACCTGCTGCCAATATTGAGCAAGCTCTGCACTGGTGGTGACACGATTCCGTAGTGGACTCCTCAGGAGGAGATGGTCCTGGTGCTTGCTGGACACTCTGGGACATCCTGAAACCTTCCTAACTGCAGTTGGACCTCTCTCCTTGAAGTTCTTGATGATCCAGTAAATGGATCTTTCAGGTGCAATATTCTTTGCAGCAATTTCCTTGCATGTGAGGCCATTTTGATGCAAAGCGATGATGGCTGAACGTCTTTCTTTAGAGGTAACCATTACGAACAAGAACACAATGATTGGAAGCACTTCTTCCCTCCTTTTATAGCAACCAGTCTGCTCTTATAATCCAATCAGAATGATAAAAGTGATTTCACCTGACTAGTACTCATTCACACTTTCCCAGGTGCTGCTGATATGATTAGTGAAATGATGTTAGCTGGTAATTTTGTGCCAGGGCCAAAAAAACTGTTAAATTTGGGTTTTCGTGATAGTTCATTTATTTGGCCAATTAAGCTTTTTTCAATCATTTAAAATGCATGTGATCACTCTAATCTAGAAACAATGTGCATCAACACCACAACAACTTAAGCAGAAAAATTTGTGAAACACAAAATTTATATCACAGCAAATACCATGGCTGTAATATTAAATTTTGATATCCATACAGAGTTGACACCCAACCAACTAATTTTCATAACTTATCTTGTGATTTTTGATTACTAGATAAGGACATTTTAGAGATTGCAGTTACAAATACCTATTTCTAGCTGATTAAATATTTAAAATCTGAAAATAATAAAAATAGTAGTAGCAGAAATTTACTATAGAAATGTTTTTTCTTTTATTTAGATTTATTTATTTTCCATTACTTTTCCAGTTTATTTACCAAAATCTTTAAATTCCATGATATATTTAACAGTTTTCCATAACCATGGAAACTCTGTCCTTCTCTTGAACACAATGCAAGCAGCTGTATAAGATCAATGGATCAGTTTAAGACCCTCTGTGACAACAACCCATTCACTCCAGCCACCTTTTTAAGTTCTACTACCTATGTAAAAACAGAGTAATTAATACCTCCATAATGAATCAGTTAGTATCATACTGCCTTTATACCCCCTCCCCCCCCCCCTCCCCACAGGAAGTCTACAGAATGAGTACAAGCAGTCTAACCTTCATCCACTCATTTCTATTTCGGATCAGCCCCCTACTCATCCTCCTCCCATTCTCTCAGCGTCTGTCTGTTCACTGCCCCACATCATGATGATCATGCCACCCCAGCGGGAATGACCTCCTCCCAGCCATTCACATCTGTGGCTGTCAAAGCATCCATTGCACATATTCAGAGAGCTGCAGCATCATTTCTACATCATCCTCCACCACTACTGAGCAGCAATGACTACTTGCATCAAGAGAAAACCATAGTCCCTTCTCTAAAAGACCACCTTAGATGCACAACAACAAAGGTTCTGGACTTTAGTGTGGTTGTCAACTTGAGGGAGCTTTTTACTCAAGAATCTTCTTTGGTACTGGAAAACCAATGAATAAAAGGAGAATAATTCTACCTTGAGGATTACGTTATTTAAAATGAATCGACCCATTCCGACCATCTAGACTTGGATTCCAGAGAGTGATGGTAAGAGATAGAGAAGAAACGATTTGGAATGTGCTCAGTGTGACAGCCTGACAAAACTAGATCTGTACATGGAGTTCAATGCTGGGTGATGAGTGAACAGTGAGTATTGCATATTTTCTATATTTACATTAATTAGACAAAGCAATTAAGGTAATTAAAAAAAAGCTATTTAAGTGTCTGTGAATATTAGGTCAAGATTATAAAAGAAAGATGATAGATATCATAGATATCAAATGCTGATAGATATCAAATGCCGTTTCTAAATATTTAAAAATTAAACAAAAAAATTATTTAAAAAACAGACATTCTTTTTAATGGAGGCTGTTGCAGAGACACACTAGAGTGCAACTGAACTGATTTCAATAGACAGTAAATATTAGTATTCAGTGATGATACAATTAATGTGATGAAGATCATCTAAAAACCAAAGAAAACCAGAAGCAAGAGCAAGAAGATCTTTCAAAACATGTGTAACATAACCAATATAAATCAATGCGCATACATCTATAATATGTATAATAATTGTTAGACTTGTTACCATACTATATTAGTTTTGAAGTTTTCTGTTAACTACAATGTTTTATTACTTAAGTAACAAAACCAGAATTTAATGCAAAGCTCATAACAACACTTTTAAAATTGTCAAATGGAAAAATGTGCCTTTTTAAGAGGAAAATGACAAATATCCTTCACACCAGTTTCCTCTAGGTGATCATCACCTCATAATACGAGATAAAAATAATACTATTCTTCCTCATATTCTGTTTTCAAAGCAATGCGAGTTTGAGTTCTGCTCTGAGACATAAAAGAGCCCCCTAGCAACAAGTTCACCGCCACTGTGACATGATTGGGTAATGCCACCCAAAACCAAAGTTCCAGACAGTGTTAGAGAGATACTGGCAGTTTAATCTCTGATCAGTTGAGAGATAAGTAAAAATAAAATCCTTGATTGGAGTGGCAATAATCAATGTGGGGAAAAAAGTAGAGTATCAATGATTTTGTATAGCATGGACCCTCTCCGTGAACAGATTTTCAGTTTTAATGTCATGCATTTAAAGTAACAGCCCAAAAGATGAACCTCTTGGGGACCACAGATTAACAAAGACATGATAGATCAGAGCAAATCAGAAAACAGCAATCTTTCTGTAAGATGGTTAAATGCTAAATTATACCTGTACCTTGGAATGTTGTCTCACTTCCATATAAAAATGGTCACGCCATGTCTGTGTTACCATATGTCAATGAATGGTCAACGAGTCTATTTGTAAATGAGACAAGAAGAGAATGAGCTTGCAATGAACTGACTGAAGACTTTCTCAATTAAATGCTCACTAAGATAGATAGACACACAGATACGCTAAAATCTACCCTGTGGGAGCAAACATGCTGAAGACAGCTCATTTGTTTTATGTAACTGTTCCTCTTGTTATTTGTATAAGACCATAAAGATGGAGATGATTCATAAATGCAAGTTATAGGATATGTATTAGTGGACAAAGGCTATTGAAAGAAGAATTCTCTTTTAAAAGTAAGAAAAATGAAGTCAGTTTGACACCAGATGTGTAAAAGAATGTGTAAGGTATGGTTTTGGGTCGTGTGAGAAAAAACTCAAGGATAAGAGAAGGGTGTTTCTCCACTTTGTTCCACTCCCTTGTGAAAGCTGAATCACCCTCATTTTGTTCCTAATCAGTCTGCTACCAGCACAGTTGCTAATCAGCGCCTGCTGGCAAAATTATAATGAGAAAATGGACAGTATGTCGAGTATCGCAGGGGAGGTCATGCAACCTTGAAAGTCACTTGTGGAGCCATTTTATTTGCGAGGAAAACAGGAACAGCCAACTTTTTTATATTAATAGTTAACTGAATTACTGAATAAAGTCATTATATTGCAATATGTGAACAATAATTTATTAAACTTCATGCCAAATCAAACAAAACACAAATAAAACTAGTTTCCAAGGTTAAAATTTCAAACTGCAGTTGGTGCAGCTAGACCAGTTACAATCAGAGCTGAGTTTAGAGGTCAAGCAATTTTGCTGATACTGATAATTAAAATGATGGAAAAGGCTGATAACCCGACTGATTGGCTGATCGTTTTTCAAATTGATTTATACAAATGTGTTCTTTCCTTGCAGTGATGGGCACAGACAAAGAGTCCTAAAATAATAAAAGCCCAGATGCAGCTTATTGTTCAACCAAAATCCACTAATCGCATAGATTTTTACAGATAACGATAGTTCCCAATAGCAACTTTCTGCACCGATTAATCAGTAAAACTGATATATCGGTCTACCACTAGTTGAGTTTATGCTACAAGTTGTGTAAAAAGTGAAAAGATACTTATTGAAGGCAATCTTGTAAATGCAGTCTTCGCTAAACCATTTTAATGACCAACAATAACCACTAATCTCCTTTTTCCGTTGTCATACACTGATCAACCACAATATTAAAACCACTGACAGGTAAAGCGAATAACATTGATTATATTGTTACAACAGCACCCGTCAAGTGGTGGGATATATTAGGCAGCAAGTGAACAGTCAGTTCTTGAATTTCAAGTGTTGGAAGCAGGAAAAATGGGCAAGCGTAAGAAGCCGAGCGACATAGACATGGGATAAATTGTGATGGATAGACGACTGGGACAGAGCATCTCCAAAACAGCAGGTCTTGTGGGGTGTTTCCACTATGCAGTGGTTAGTACCAACCAAAAGTGGTACAAGGAAGGTGAACATGCGACAGGGTCATGGGCACCCAAGGCTCACCGATGCGCATGGGGAGCGAAAGCGTGCCCGTCTGGTCCAACAGAAGAGCTACTGTAGTACAAATTGCTGAAAAACTTAATGCTGGCCATGATAGAAAGGTGTCAGAACACAGTGCATCGCAGCTTCCTGCGTATGGGGCTGTGTAGCCACAGACCAGTCAGAGTGTCCACCGCTGAAAGCACCTACAATGGGCACGTGAGAGTTAGAAATGCACCATGGAGCAATACATACCACCTACCTAAAGATTGTTGCAGACTACGTACACCACTTCATAGCAATGGTATTCCCTGATGGCAGTGGCTTCTTTCAGCAGGATAATGTGCCCTGCCACACTACAAAAATTGTTCAGGAATGGTTTGAGGAACATGACAAAGAGTTCAAAATTCCCCAGATCTCAATCAGATTAAGCTTCTATGTGATGTGCTGGTCCAACAAATCCTGAAGTCATGGATACAATTATTGTTCAGAGGAACAGATACAAATTACACCCACATTCAAGGGGGTCAGTGCATTCAAACCTCTACTGATGACTAATCGGAGAAAAAAATAATAATAATAGAGAGCAACAAAACAAATTAATTGCACTTAGAGGAAGGTGCTGGAACATTTTATATATATATATATATATATATTTGCAGTAAATCTGTATGACCATGACAAACAGAAAGAGTCTATTACTAAAATGCAATATATAATACTAAAATGCAATATTTCCACCAGACTAATGGAAACATGTTACTTTAACATATACTGTACAACTAGATGACCTTTAGAAAGTCAAATAAATCAAAATAATTTTTTGACCAACTGACCACAAGCAGTTCAACACTGCACTTCACCATCATAAAATTAGTTGACACAAATAGATCTTATGAATATCAATGTGGCTCTTAAGGAAGCAGCTTAGGGAAATGAGAGGCAAATTGAGCAAAGAAAAATCCCTCAACAGAGCAGCGCAATGGAAATTTACTCTGCAGTTACATTAAATATGATGAACAAATGCATCAGAAATTGTCCCATTTAATGAATTGTGTGTTGATGACCTGCCCTTGAACAAAATGTGTATTTTTATTTTCATGACATAAACAATGGAATTGGGCTAAATAAAGAAATCAGTTTCTTAAATAATGATTACTACGTCAACCTCCATGTTTCTCAGGAAGAAGTGCCCCAAATAACTGTATTAATACTGTTTTAACTTGTTTACCAAAGTACAGAAAATAAGCCATAAAATATATTATTATGCATATTTAACTAAACCCCAAACTAAGCCTCACTATAAACCAGATTTTTGCTTTCTTTAAAGAAAAGGAGGGACGAGTCAAACTCAATTTTTGTGGTAATCAATATCATGCCACAAATGCTGTCGATTGAGCTTAACTTGTATTGAACACTGGAAAATTCATTTAATGAGATAGTTCACCCAAAAATTCAAATTCTCTCATCATTTACTCACCCTCATGCCATCCCAGATGTGTATGACTTTCTTCAAACACAAACAAATATTTTTTAGAAGAATATCTCCGCTCTAAGGTTTCTTGGATAGTGAGCAGCACATTAAAGCTCCAAAAAGCACAGACAGTTGTAGTAAAAGCAATCCATAAGACACCAGTGGTTAAACAAATGTCTTTTAAAGTGATACCACATATGGGAAGGCATATGGATGAGTAATTGATAAGAAAATTTTCATTTTTGGGTGGACTATCCTTTAATAGCACAGAGCAGGGCCGCTGGTTAACGCCATAACTGTCCTATATTACTTTTGTTTTCGGTCATCTACCTGAGCTGTATAAGAAGCACAGAGGGAGAATATGACACAGGCTGAAAGCGGATAGTCATGTGTCAAATCTTACCAGCTGAAGTGAGGAGAACATGATAATCCGTTCCTCGCTGTGTAGGAACGTCTTCATTCACTTCTTCTTTCTCAGACTCCTGATAACGGTCCCAGTTGGACGCCAGCTTTCGTCGAGAGAATGTGATGTTTTCCTCCTCCTCCTCCTCTTCAAAGTTTTCTTTGCTGTCATGATCGTCTTGATTCTGAAAAGAAAGAAATGAAATAAAAGTTGACAGTGACCAAGCATGATTCAAGACGGACACTTAATGAAATTAGACTGAATATTGTGTGTAATGTGTTTTTACATACAACTATGACATGCACTACTAAGCTTTATTTACTGTGTAATGTTGCACAATTAACTATTAATGCATCACAAATAATTGCAGAGCATGTTCAATGGTACATATTTAGACCAAATATATACACAACATGGAAATATAGAAATACAGTATAACCTCCTCACTGAGAACCTCCAGCAATATCAGCTATATCGATTAACAGAAAGTTTTAGCCTATTTGAAAATCTAGTACATTTTACAATTCGTTAAACACGCAACCCCTTACTAAAATGCATCACTAATTATAGATATGGCTAAAATACCCGTATTTCCTTTAAAAGTGTCAATTGGTAGAATGCATTTTTTTTTATTTAGAATGCCAGTACTGACTAATAACAATTCACTCTGTCATGTCATCAGTCAATACACTGCAAGTCAGCACTCACCCGTCTGAAGTCTGCAGGAGGGCCATGATATCGTCCTCTTCCTCTGTGATGATCCCGTTTGCCTCTTCCACGATGGGGGCCACCTCTCCCGCGACCCCTGTGCTCTCCCGAAATGCCGGTGTCACTTGCACTACTAGTTCCACCTCCTCTTTTCCAATGACCACCGCGTCCTCGACTCGGTCTACTGTCCATAACTGAAAAAGTACCTGTTGTAGCCGCGAACTTCAGACTATAACATAACACACTACGACGGCTGTAACATTTAAATGAGTCCCCATTAATGGAGAAACGTTCCGACCTTAAAATATTTCCGCCTAATCGTCTATGATTATAGTAATTGATCTGAACAAACTGTTATTCAGTGTTTCTTTAATCATGGGCACTTTTGGCACCTCTCTATCTCTATAATAATAATAATAATAATAATAATAGTAAAAATAGTTTATGCTAACAGCAGTGGATCAAAATGCCTCACATGAGAATTCTATAGCCTTTTTTCCACCGATGTCGTGAACATTTCTACCACAAAGTTTTTTTCACCTCATCGCAAATTATGTATTATGGTGGTAATTACATTAAGGATTTTAAATTTAATGGCAAATTCCTTGTCTTCTTAAGGCTAAATGTATAGTTAGCATTGTATTGATCCTAAAAACAAACAATTAAATGATCCTCCAATGACATTTTTTGCCAGGTGTAGCTACGTATCGGTATTTTGCAAGACATGTTATGTTTGCAGATGCAAAGTTGCGAAAGGACAAATGGTGAGTCAAAGGATCTGAAAATCTGAGATAAATGGGTGCACTGTAGTTGGAACAATCGTAATGTTCCAGCAAAACTTCCAGAGAAAACTCAAGTTTACAGTAGTCATTTTACCGATAACAGTTTTGAAAGTTTTACCCCAAAACAGATGGGTTTTGCCATTAAACTTATATTCAAGCCCAATGCGGTTCCATCAATTTATCCAGGGGTCACAAGGAGCTGAGCTGCAGACAAGGGGTGCAGGGGGGAGAGGAGATGGAGCCGGGAACTAATTTGCATAATCATAGATCCGTGCATACTAAATTAGGCAAAGGTGTAGAGTTAAGCCATTTTAAGCAATAAAGGGATTGTTTTCATGGAGAGAAAAAAAACTTATAAATATGTCATTTTAATTGATAAAAGATGCATTTTTAGGGGTTATACCAGTGACTGAAGAGGAACTTTAAACCTTTAATGCATACCTCAGGTCTTTAGAGACCCAGGACCTCATACAATTATATATATTATAAATGCTCAATTACAAAAAGTGTACAGAATATATTCATTCAAGACCAGATAAATGTGATAGTGTTGCTTTTTTCCGCACTACCATAAATCATGATGATTTTCTGTACCACTATTTAGCTTGAAAAATAACACATATGTAGCTTATATGTTATGTGTAGCTCAGTACAGTATGTTTGACAGCCAGTTGCATCTCATGAAATAATTGCATTATTTACTTGATAAATGAAAAATAAAACTAAATAAAAATATATCAGAATATATTCTACTATGTTCTGTCTTGAAAATGTTACACTATCTGACACAAGACCCCGAATATGTAATATTGTTTGGCAAAACACGATGTATTCAAGGGTTAAAACATATTTTCACACTTTTTGTACAATTAAGTACAATAAAAAAAAATTCCTTAATATTTCAGTTTACCCATTACATGTCTCATATTTAATATCAAGCATGCTCTTCACAGACACTGTTGTTTTCTGGGTAAATAAGTACACTAACTTGTTAAAACTTTATTAAGGAGTTAGTTGTGGTCAAAGAGACACCATATATATATATACATTTTCATACAATAAATGGGCTATGAAAATGCCTCTAAAACCTTTCCAATATCAAGTGCTGATTTTTATTTTTTTTAGACTATCCATTGTCAACTGAGCATGAAGACTAAGGTGAAACTTTCGTCCAGACAGAGTATGCTGCTAATAGGCCTGCACTGACAAGATGGACATGGATTCAAGTGGAAATTCAACTGTAAGTGGAAATGTTTCCACTGTTTTGCCTGCCCCATACTGTCTGCTGGAGGTCATTACTATTGCAACTCTATCAGCCATAGTGAGCCTCATCACAATAGTGGGGAATGTTTTAGTGATACTCTCTTTCAAGGTGAACAGCCAACTTAAGACCGTAAACAACTATTACTTACTTAGTTTAGCTTTTGCAGACCTCATAATAGGTGTATTCTCTATGAACCTGTACACATCTTACATTCTCATGGGATATTGGTCTTTAGGAAACGTAGCATGTGATCTCTGGTTGGCACTCGACTATGTTGCAAGCAACGCATCGGTGATGAACTTGCTGGTCATTAGCTTCGACAGGTATTTCTCAATTACACGGCCACTCACCTACAGGGCGAAACGAACACCAAAACGTGCAGGCATCATGATTGGCTTGGCATGGTTGATATCGTTCATTCTGTGGGCTCCTCCCATTCTGTGCTGGCAGTATTTTGTTGGTGAGAGGAAAGTTCCACCTGATCAATGTCAGATCCAATTTTTCTCAGAACCCATAATAACATTTGGGACAGCCATAGCGGCCTTTTATATCCCAGTCTCCATCATGACAATTTTATACAGCAAAATCTACAAAGAAACAGAGAAACGCACAAGGAATTTAGCAGAACTGCAAGGATACCCATCTTTGGACAGCCATGAAGATCCCAAAGTACAAAAGCCAATACTACGATGCTTTAACTTTAAAAGCAAGAGAGGTGGCACTCAAGCATCATGGTCCTCATCCAACCAGAGTTATGTAACTAGGACAACATTGCAGTCTGAGGATTGTACAAAATCAGACCAGGTCACCACCCTAAACAGTTATACATCTTCAGAGGAAGAAGAGCGGTCTGTCACTGAGGTGACCTTGCGAGAATCTTTCAAGAACCGAGAATCAATAAATAAGAATGAAAAGCTGGACTGTTATGAAGACAGCAAATATTTGAGCGATCTCGCAAAGCAATGCACACAAGCAAACAATAAAAAATGTATGTCATACAAGTTCAAACCTATCATTAGCAACATTACTGCTCTGCAAGGCAGCAATGAAGCTGAGGGAACAAACACAGATCACTGTCACTCATCAGAGTCCAAGGCTCCTTCATCCATATCCTCGTCCACCAAACCAGAGGATCCAAACCTGAAGATCCAAATGACCAAACGTAAGAGAATGGTCCTGATCAAGGAGAGAAAGGCAGCTCAGACTCTTAGTGCCATCCTTCTGGCATTCCTCCTCACCTGGACCCCATACAACATCATGGTACTCATCTCCACCTTCTGCTCTGACTGCATCCCTGTCTCCCTTTGGCATCTGGGCTACTGGCTCTGCTATGTAAATAGTACAATTAACCCTATGTGCTATGCCCTTTGCAACAAGACCTTCAAGAAGACATTTTGGATGTTATTCCTCTGCAAGTGGAAGAGGAGTAAAAGAGAGGACAAACTGTACTGGTGTGGTCAAAGTCATTAAATTCACATACAAAATAACAGAAATGGCAGAATATTAGAACGATAGTTGAATGTTCAAGATGTAATAGAATTGAAATGTTTATGGGGCATTAAAATAACATTTTAGTCAATGTAAGTAAAGAAGCAGCTCTTAAGATCTTAGTTTATGTTATGTATACAATGTCAAAGCTCATATTATTCCTATCCATGTTCCAGGGTATATTTTTTCTAGGTACTGTGCACACATTGTTTATATTACCTGATTTAAAAAACAATGTTGTAATTTATTATTAATAATACAGTTTGGCATGTAACAAGTTTTCATATTTTTATATATATTTAAGTGCATTTAACGCATTTACACAATAATGTGCAATATTGATACATGTCTAAAGACTAGGGTGGTGAGTACAATAAAGATATGGACCGTGAAATTATATATATTTTATTATTGGTACCAAAATCTTAAAGCATTTTTTTGCACCTTGGTGCTCTTTTGCCTGTCGATAAAATTATTTGACAATAATGGTATGCCTTAGTCTTGTCAGTGACACTGCATGCATAGAAATGGAATTTTCTGATGTGCAAAGTTTCTGGTGTGTTTTTTTTTATTTTTATTATCACTATTTATTAGTATTAATCATGTTTTCAGCAGTGCTGAACTGAATTTAATGAAAATCCTAGATCAGAGATTGTCAGTTTTTCAAGCTGCATTACAGATTACATCTGTAGATACAGTAGATCAAATTTAAAAGACTTGATTTTACCTTTACTCTGAATGTTATTTCCATGAAATGGCAGAGAATCCGGATTATGTGCAGTAGAACACGGTTTATATTTCCACAACACCCAATAAATCCCAATCTGCACATATTTAAAAGAAACTAATTTATATACAAGCTTTTTGGCACCACAAATTAGAACTTCGCTTGAATGTTAACATACATTAAAGACAAGCACATTAATGGATATTCCCTAGCTGATTTCCATTTAAATAGTTAAATTAAGAAATGCCTTCTTTTTTTGTTGTGAAAATGTGCCATATATCATTTGATTTGAAATAAATGTTTTTAGATGAAAGTAACCCAACTAACTGAAACACCAATTTGATCTGGATTTGGAATTATTTGGATACAAATCATTTCTTTCAAACTACAGCTTTACTACAATTGTCCACTGCCATACTGGGAAACGCTGACCATTTCAGTCACATATTTTCACCCAATTTGGTATTTAATGTTTATTTCCACCCATCTTTCTATAAGTCTCATGCAGAGTACAGCAGACAAATAATCAAGATTTTAATATTGCCCACAACAAATTTATTTTCATTCAGTTTAAATAAGATAATTCATAGCTTTAATCTTATGCATTTCTTTATTCACAGTCTTGTACAAACTCAACAAGATATAGTAAATATTTCAACCTAGAAGCTATGTTTCAAGTAGTTGTGTAACAGAATTGGGGTCAACGTCACCTCCTTGGGATGGACTTAAATCACATATGGCATCACAGTCAAGATGGCCCCTCATTATATTTTTCATCCATTTTCAACCCTTGCTGCTCCAGTGAACTTAATTTAAAAAATCCCACAACAAATTTGATAAACTCAGAAAAAAAACTACATTATATTACTTTAAACTACATAGCAAGAACTAACGTCTGCATCTGAATTTACCAGCGCAGCTATATTGCAGCAATTGCATCAACCCACAGTTTTTCTTTAAAAAGCCAATCAACAGCACATCGATGTTCTCAACCTTTTATATTTAGTCCCGGTTTACTTGTATTTCTCTCATTTTTAGAATGTGCTACATTTGATTTATTAGCAATTTAATTCTTACTATTATTCAAGTCATCGTGGAGGTGAAACTGTATTGACCTCAATTCTGAAAAGGAATCATAAATCTGTTTGATGAATAGATGCAGCAGCAGTAAAAGCATAGACTACCATCATTATGTTAATTATATTACAGAATATTGAAATGCTTCAGCAACAGTGAAATCTGTCTAATATTCCCCTTTTGGCATAGGTATCTCGACCAATCCAGGGTAACAGATCAATAATGTACTAATCCACTCATTATATTTTTAAAGTTAAAACATCCAAGTAAAGTTCTATTTTAGTAAAAACAAGGAATTCATGCTTTAGTCCACATGTACGGGATCCATTTTTTAACCGTATGAAGATTTCAGAGTATCATTATGAGTAAAAGGATCTGATCATCAACAATGCATCCAAAAGAAAATGGAACAGTGCAAACAGTTCTGCTTTGTCAAGCATTTCAGTTGAAAACTACCTCCACTACCTCCAGCACTACCTCCTCTTTGGTGCAACACTCCTGCTACCTTTGTTGCCTCCCACAGATTTACTGGAGCCCTTGGAGAACAATTTAGTCATGAATTCAGAAACATCCGGCAATTCCGGGTTAGGGTTTAACATATTCATAGACTGCTCCATTTCCTGCAGAAAAAAAAGCATACATAAATACATGAATACAGCTATTTCAAGAGGAAAGGCTGTCACACAAACTGCTATATATTTTTAGTATATATGACCTGCTACATTATGTTTTACCTTTCTCATCTCAGGGTCATTAGTATTTACCACCTTCGGGAGCAGGACGATGATTAGTAAGGGAAGAACCATCATCATGACCTTAAGAACATGGCCACAACAGCTATTAGCAACACACATTATTTTGAATCAAACTATTCTAGATATCTAGCATTTTGTGATTAAGCTACAGTAATTTGGAAAAGAAAACATGTTATAACATTTGTCACACTTAAACTAACCTAAATTTGAAAAGGGATAGAAATAAAGAAAAATAATACGATTATAATAAATAAACAAATAACAGAAACAAAAGAATCGGTCTAAACAAATGCATAAAAACACACATATAGACACTAAATAAGTTATGTGAAAGTGACAATTGCATATCACAAGATTCTTAAATGGAATATGAGGAGTATACTGTATCATACAGAATAAATAAGTACAGTGATTAATGGTTTCTATTAATAAAACTCTTACCACAAAAATGCCAAGATATAATCTTACCATTGGGTTCATCAGAAAATCAGTCCACCCCCATGTCTCCCGCTTCATGAAGTACATGTGTGGACCATTTGATCTGATCTGAAGAGGATACGGCTGTCGATTAACTTCAGAGGTTTTGATGTAATTCACCAAACGTGCCCTGTCAATCATCAACACATCCTGAAGTTAACTTTGGTGTTCATGTATCGATATATAAAAATTTTAAAGGAACACTTCACCCAAAAAATATAATTCTCTCATCCTTTACGCACCCTTTATGTTGTCTCAGACATGTGTGATATTCTTTCCTCGGCGGAAAACAAAGACATTTTAATGGAGATATGTCTGTCTATAGAATGCAAGTGAATGGTGATCAAATTGCCAAGCTCCAAAAGACATAAAGGCAGCATAAAGATAATCCATAAAACTCCAGTGTTTTAATCCATCTCTACTGAAGTGATCCAATGAATTTTAGGTGAGAACAGACCAAAATGTAACTCCCTTTTCACTGTAAATCTTGCCATTGCAGTCTTTATGCTGACTTTATGTACTTTTGGAGTTTCGGACCACATAAGGGTGAAGAAGCGATAAGAGAATTCTCATTTTTGGGTGAACTATTCATTTAATGAGCTTTGGGTTAAAGAGTATTAGGAAGATCAATTACCTCGTTTTCCCTTTGGAGGTAATGTCTACACGGACAGATTCAAATCTGAAAGATGGTGAAACGATTTCAACCACATATGATCCAGCGGGCACATCGTTCACAGCAAAACTTCCATCAGTCCTGTAATGGAAAAAGTATGTGGTCATTTATAACGAATAAATGTCCAGCATCACTATATTAAAGATTATGTAATTTATTGATACGCTCTGCAGTAAATCAAGCACTGGCAAACACAGATTGATATTTACAACACCTCACATTTGTTATATTTTTATAACTCACTTCAGAAAGCCAACATATTCCTCCCCTTCCACCAGGACTCGCGCTGTAGAGATCCATTCCTGTGTTTTTACACCGGGCACGATGGCTCGTCCTTCGATTTTGAAACGATCTCCAGTGGATGGAGAACCTGCTACAGGCCCCGGCTCTGGATCAGAAAAACACCATGACAACGCAAACAGAGCCTGCAACGCCACATATAACTCTAATAGACGCTTAATGTACTGCATCGTATCTGGTCACACGATATATGTGACGTTTAAAGTGTACAATGTAGCACAACGCGTCGATCTTTTACCAGCTGAGTAAACAGAAACCGGAACTCATCACATGCAGAGACCGGAAGAACTGTAGCAGAATCTGCTGCACCAAGTGATTGTTGTTGAGGCGGGGTTTTGGATACTGTCACACACCGTCGTGAACTGTCTGCCTAACATTTTTATCAAAATGTATATTTTAAAAATGTGACGTGGTTAATTTTGAGTCAACTGGTGTATCTGCAGTTCACAAAACAATTACTTAAATGTATCTACTGTGATAAAGATGAGTTCGAACGTAAAAGAATTAAAGGGATAGTTCACCCAAAAAATTAATATTCTCTCATCATATCCTCACTCTCATTCCATCCAGGATGTGCATGACTTTCTTTCTTCTGCAAAACAAAAACAAAGATTTTTAAAAGAATATCTCAGTTCTTCAGGTACATACAATGCAAGCGAATGGTGGCTAGAACAATTCTGCATAATAGTAATCCACACAATGCAAGTGGTTAAATCTACATCTTCAGAAGCTAGTGATAGGTGTGGGTGAGAAACAGATAAACATTTAAACCCTTTTTTACAATAAATTCTCCCTGCACAGTAGGTGACATGTATGGAGAATGCGAATCGGCAAAAACGAAAGAATGTGAAAGTAAAACTGGAGACTGATAGTAAAAAATCAGGACTTATTTCCACATGTATATCACTTCTGAAGATATGGATTTAACCACATAAGTCTTTTATGCATTTTTGGAGCTTCAATATTTTGGTAACCATTGACTTGCATTGTGAGGACCTTGAGCTGAGATCGCTGTGTTCTACAGAAGTCATTGACGCATATAGGATGGAATGAGGTTGCGTAAATGATGAGAATTTTCATTTGTGGGTGAACTAATCCTTTAAAGACCAAAAGTGGTCTATCTGTGCAAAGGACTGTGTGTGTGTGTATATATATATATATATATATATGAAAATTTGTGGGCTAAAAATTCTTACATTTGTAAACTTTTAATATTTTATTTTTATAACTTTTACTTGATTACACAACATGACATTTTTAATGCTGTTATATAAATGTTTTTTTTTTTTTTTTTAGAAAATGCTGTAAATGTTATTCAAATTATCATTCATTTATTTTTTTAAACATGGACACTAACTTGACATATGCACCATGAACTAGACTATTTAAAAGATTTCTCATCTTTATTAACTCAGACTACCTAATTTGTCAATGATCCATCTGCAAGTTCGTCTTGGGTCTTTTCGACATTAATCAGCGATTACATTTGGGTTTCTTATCTCTCACAATTCACAAAGGCAACCATGTAATTTCCTTTTGAACAGTGTTGTATGTATGGGATTGGGTCTTTTTTCTTATAATAGATACAATATGCATATAAATGCAAATATAGATAACATGTAAATGTGGAAAAAAAAAACTGCTTCAGATCATATCATTTTATTTGAAAGTTGATTAAAAGAAAAAACAAATCACTGTATACACATTACACTCAAATAATCCATTCATGATCAGGCACTGGACAACAACATACTAATAACTTAAAAAGCCTGCAATTCAAGTGCATGACTGAACACATACACAATCGCATCCAATTAAGCAGATTCACACCATGGCACTAGAAGTGCAACAGTTAAAACTTCTGCTTGGCACTTCAGTGAGTTGTCTGATTCCAGAGTCTCATGGAGTTGATTATGTGCCCCTAAGCAAGTCCACTTCAATGTGAAGCAGTCATTCTGTGCCTGCAGGAAGGGTTCCTCCTCCAGTGCTGGGATCAGGAGTGTCTGAATTGTTCAGTTCACCAATCCTCAATTCACCACTATTGAGCTCTAGATTCATTAGTGCCAAACTGCTCAAAGAGCAGATTCACATAATGCACCAAGAATATGTAGTGGTCCTCTCCTTAGTGTGCTACACTGATGCATCAGCTCAATTGTGACAGATATGATTCTATGACCTGAAGAAACCAAGCAAGTGGTGACAAAAGAAAAAAGGGTGAGACAAGTTTTGTAAACAGTATTAATTTTTCTATTGATGAAAACATGAAAGCACACAGCACCTTGGCAGTTTCTCCTACAGTCCCTGGAACTAAGCATAACTGACTTTTACCCTCCCACATTTCAAGCAGCAGTGTCTTCATTGCCTGAAAATTCCTGACAGATGCAAACAGACATTTTCAGTGACACTTTCCAAGGAATATTTATAAGATACAGAGTGTACATAATCCATAAAAAATATAACAAATTCTTTATCACCAAAACAAGGATTTATTCATGAATGAAGAACTGTGCAGAAAGCCTATGTCTAAAAACCTCATGACAGATACATAGCCATTTATTAGCCATTGAATTAGTAATTCCATATATACACATTTAAAAATGAAGCACCTGTCATTTGAACATCCATCATGCAAGCTTTTGTTGTTTGTGGGGAGCTCAGGCCACCATTTCTTAATGACAGATTGAACCCAGTGTAAAGCTACAATGAGGTGTCTAGAAAATTGTAAACAGATTTTAATTTGGGCACAATTCAGGGTATTGTAAATGTAATTTCAAATTATAAATCAATATAAAAGACATATAGGGGAAACTACTTACTCTTCATATTTAGTGTCAAGAATCACTTTCACTTGTGGTAAAAGGTCAACACAACAGCCAATCGAAATGCATGGCTGTTCTTCCTGAAGACTGTAGAGGGTAAACAAATTATATAAACATGTCTATTGTGTATGGCAAAATATATTAATGTGATTTGGAAAGGTTTTAAATAGACTACCTTTTAGTAAGTACAGGCAAACAGTCAACAAGGACACCTGTATCTTGTAGTCTGCAAAATAGAAAAAAATAAATACACTTCAATAGTGATATTTAATTATTCTTTATATACTATAAATTTCATCTGGATTCTACACCAAAATACAGCACATTGGTCGTAACTATTTAATTTGTCTTTTCAATATGCCAACATTACAGGAATAAAAAATAAGCTATACATGCGTTACAGTAAAGCCTTTTAAACTTTTACTACCTTATTTAAATACCACAGCATTTTAAACATTTCATCTATGTATGAAAATCTTCTATGCCTTAACATTTGTGGTATTTTATACATAAGTCAAACTTCCAACCTGTTCAAGTATGCCACTAGTTCACTTGCATTTTTTCTCCAAAGAGTCAAAGCAACATTTAGTCTGAGATTCCTTCCAAAGAGTACATGAGCCATTGCTTCATGGTCCTTTGACAACTGTTAAATAAATTACAAAAATAAAAATAAGTACAGACAAAATTGCATTGCATCACACATCTCACTTTGCCATGACTGACTAGATTTAATTCAGCATGTCACAGAAAGAGGTAACGACTATATCATTTAAAAGGTACAGTCCATCAAAAAAATGAAAATTATCAACAATTGCACCACAAATTTTAAATGTCATCAATAACTGACACCCATATCGTTCCAAACCCACAATGTTTTCCTGTGAAAAACAAAAGATCATGTTAGACAGAATGTTAGTCTATTATGACTGAATTTCATTGCATCTTTTTACCATTCACTGAATGTGAATTGTGCCAAGTCACTATTCTGCCTAACATTTCCTTGTGTGTTCTATGGATGTCATGGATTTGGAACAACATGAGGTTTAGTAATGACCATAGAATTTTAACTGTAGGGGGAAAATGTTCCTTTAATTGGAAACGCTAGACAATTATGACTGAGGGTGCTTTTACACTGGCAGTTTAGTCTGAAATGAAAAATAGGTAATGTGAAACCTGTTTTGCAGACCGTGCTACCAAACCTGAGACTACCTGAAGGAAGTGGTCTGAGTTCGGTTGCAACTCTTCAGCAGAACACAAACGCAGGATTTAAAAAGAATATCTCAGAGCTGTAGGCCCTTACAATGCAATTGAATGATCATACCATTGTAGCGCCAAAAATCACATGAAGGAAACAAACGTAATCCACATAACTCCAATGGTTAGATATATATTCATATCTTCAGAAGCAATATAATAGGTGTGGGTGAAAAACAGATCAAACTTTAAGTCCTTTTTTACTCAATCTCCTTTTTCAGATGTGAAAGTGAAACTAAACAGGTACCACATGTGACTGTCAGATGTAAAAGTGAACGTGGAGGAAAAAAAGGATTTAAATTTGTATCTGTTTCTAACCCACACCTATTATATCTCTTCTGTTTTTTTTTTTTTTTTAATTTCTCCCCAATTTCCAATGCGCTCTAGGTCCTCATGGTGGCGTAGTGCCTCCTCAATCCAGGTAGCGGAGAACGAATCTCAGTTTCCTCCGTGTCTGAGACCGTCAATCCAGGCAACTTGTCACGTGGCTTGTTGAGCGCGTTACCATGGAGTCACAGCACGTGTGAAAGCCCACACTATTCTCCACGTCATCCACGCACAACTCACACCGCACACCAACAAGAAACAAATGTTATAACGACCAAGAGGAGGTTAGCCCATGCGACTCTACCCTCCCTAGCAACCGGGCTAATTTGGTTGCTTTGGAAGCCTGACTGAAGTCACTCAGCACACCCTGGATTCAAACTCACGACTCCAGGGGTGGTAGTCAGCATCTTTACTCTCTGAGCTACCCAGGCCCCTATTATATCACTTCTTAAGGTATGGCTTTAACCACACGAGTCTTATGGATTCCTTTATGTGATTTTTGGAGCTAAAAAGGTCTGATCACCATTCACTTGCATTGTGAGGACCTATAGAGCTGAGATATTCATCAAAAAGTCTGTGTGTTCTGCAGAAGAAAGTCATACAAATCTGGGATGGCATGAGGGTGAGTAAATGATGAGAGAATTTAAATTTCTGGGTGAACTTTCCATTTAAGCATGATGACAGCATCAGTTCCACAAAAACAGACACACGTGCAGGGACAAGGGGAACATTGTAGGATACAGAAGACGTGAGGTGCCTTTTAAATATGTGCGCGAGTGAGCGTGCAATCAGTCGTATCCTCAAAAAAGATTGTTTGTAAGCATCAGATATAGTCGCCTTCACCTGTACAACTGCTGAGTAATGGCATGCGACACACAGAGGCGCAAGTGTCGTTCACTCTGGTGTGCAGAATGACACCAAATTAATAAAAAACACAAATATAGCGACCTGCATTGTGTTCTCCATAATGTGCATGTTAGTGATCATGGAAGATAATTAGGGAAAAGCACCAGTGTTCGATAGAATCATATTTGATATCATATATCAGACCAATGCTGCAGGGGGAGGAGGGGGGGTGGGGGGGGGAGTCATTCTCAGATTCAGACCACAGCAAATGTGCTCAGGGTGAAAACCACCTGAGAATAACCACATTAATTGTCCAGACCACCACTTACCACCATAGAATAAAACAACAAGGTTGGGGTAACAACAGCCAACGGTATATTAAACTCTAGCCAAAATTCAAGTGCTATCACTGAAAATAACTCACCTCAGTAAAATAATCACTATACTTGGAGCCAGCTCCTGCCATTTTTGAGGTCTCTATTGAGTTCACAGGGAACCCACAATTGTCACTATAAAGAATAGCCTGCACATCATCAGCACAGGTCAGTTCATTCTCTTTGTTTGCCATGTCAGACGTCTTGCATGGAAAGATTGATCTCCGACATACTCCTGATCCAACCCTGAAGAGATGCGTTTTCTTCTTGCTAACCACCACTCGTTTTGCTTTACTGTATTTGTGCACACAATGGCCCACTGGAAATCTGTAGGATGGAGGGTAACAAATACCTAAAAAGTATTAGTTCACATAAAAATCTAAATATTCTCATTTAATTACCCTCATGCCATCCCATATCTGTATGACTTTCTTCTGCAGAACACAAAGATTTTTAGAAGAATTTTGGTCCACACAAAGTGTAATTGAGCTTAAAATCATGATCGGCCAAGACACTGCAATGGCAAGATGTACAATGAAAAACAAAAAAAGTTATATTTTGCTCTGTTCTCACCCAAAACCAAGTAGATCGCTAAAGACGACATTGATAAAACCACTAGTCATATGTATAACTTTTATGCTGCCTTTATGTGCTTTTTAGAGCTTCAAATATTTTTAAATCATTCGCCATTCACTTGCATTGTCTGGACCTACAGAACTGATTCATCAACAAATCTTTATTTGTGTTCTACAGAAGAAAGAATGTCCTACACATCTGGGGTGGCATGAGAGTGATGAGAGAATTTTCTTTTGTAGGTCAACTATCCCTTTAAATGGGTGTTTGAAATTTTGTCAGTGTGAATGCCAGTGCCACAGCAAGTTGCAAGTCAGCAGGAATTGCAATTAAACAAAATGTCATGGAGGTTGCTTTGCTATAGCTCAAAAACATACCTCTCTTGATCGGATTCGTCGTTGAGTAAATAATCCACCTAAAAAGAATCAATAGATAAAATTAGCCTTCTTAAAATATTGAAAAACAATTGATAAGGATCATAACATCACGAAGCATATATTACAAACAATACTCGGCTTTTGAATAGTTTCCTCTCAGTGTGGACTTTGAATGGACCTCACTCACTTCCCTCATGTTCTTCTCATCTCCAGAACAAACCATACGTTTGAGAAGTTCATGGGGCTGGGCCTGCTTGAGCCTGTGGACTTCTGTGTTACTCCCAACATGACTTCCAGTGGCCATAATAAGGGACTCTGGAGAACAATGGCAAACAACACACATCAGCTGGCACAGGGTGCAAGCAGATCAAAACCGACTAAATGCATCAATCGCACACATGCACCAGACCAAACAGCTGTGGTTAAATATTTGATCAATGCATCGACTGTGTGGCTTCAGGCTATTAAATCACCCTATAATCATATTACCATTGATCCAAGTCAACTGTTCTTAAGAAATAAATATTTAAATTAGTTGTTTTTGCCATAATATGTTGCGTGTGGCTTCATAAAGAACATCAGAAAGGGCTGTTTCTCAAGTAAGTATATTTTAAAGCTATCTAGACCATGCTAAATACGTTATGCACAAGTTAAGCGATCCATGTCATTCAGGTGACAAATGTGCGCAAATATTCGTTAGACACATCCCATCCAACTACCACATACAAAAGAGATGCTTTGTAATTTTCAAACCGACGTCTTACTGCAGAGCACGTAGCGATTAAAGAAAGAAAATACGTACCCTTTTAAAACATCTCAGAGTCTCAGATAAAAAAAATATATTGGTATATACCTGGTAAATGTCTAGACATCTGTCAGACGGAGGTTTAGGCCTCCAATGATGTGGCGTTGCTGTTAAGGTTAAGGGTATGTGAGCACGAGCGAGCTAATTAAGTAAACCACATTTTCTCAAGCAGTCAATAATTTATCTTTCAGTAAATTGCAAAAGCCAAGTCTAGAGATTAGCCTGCTGTTCCACTGACCTGAATACATGCAAAAAAGATTAAACGCCAGATAGCTAGTCACTAAACAAACAAGTTAGGCTAATCACCTGCTAGCAAACAAGGACTTAGCACGTACAAAACATGTAACGCGTAAAACGTTATCAAGAATTTTATAAGCACCTACCACAGCATTTTATAAAGTTGCCTATGCATCCCAGAGCACTATATGTCCCACAACGTGTCCGGGGAAAACCAGGAAGAAAATGAAATTTCGGTGGATGGCAGAGGGAACGAATGATCATTCAAACAAATACAAACTTGAAATGCTGCGACTGTGGGATGGGTGTAGCGCTACAGGACTGGGTATTTAGCGACATCTGATGGGGACGAATGGAACTGATTTGTTAATAAATAAATAAATGAATGAATTAATAAAAGTATGCACTGTACATAATAGCCAGAGCGACATGTTGACATCTTTTTTTTTCTTTTTTTTCTTTTTTACTGGAAACAGGTGTAATTTTGTATGCATGTATTTTTTTTTGTAAAGAAATGATTGCATATCTTCTTCCCTGAAGTAAAACGTCAACTACAAAACTGTGGCTGTGTGTAGCTTCACTTCTGTAAAAACTTACATTTCTTGAAACATAAAGAAAATATGATAATGTGTTAAGCTATGTATTTGGGGAATATTGCTGCTATCAGGTGAAAAAAGTAAAATCATTTGACTTGAAAATCATGTTATGGCAATAATAGCGTGCATTTCTGCATTTCATTACAATTCATGAATTTAAATATAGCATTATCCAACTGTTATTTGTAAAGGTTGGCTCTTTTTTATTATTATTTATGTTTTGAAGTATCAGTTTTGACCTGTTATTGAGGAATGTCTTGATGGGAAAGCAAGAACGAGATGCGGTGGTAAGGATCCGGTATCCAGCAGCTGGGGGTGGCAGGGAGACATCCCTGACCGCTGTCACACCACAATGTTCCGGGCACAACGACCTGTGCATCTGATTGGCTTCGAGTACTACTTACTAAAAGTTATTAAGTACAAAAATGCAACTGTGTGGAATACACATTAGCCCTTGTGCTTGAATAAATTATGTATGTTTGGTCATAACAAGATAATTTATAGAGAAATATAATAGTTGTAATTAGAAAAGGTATATAGTTTTAATCCTTGTGAATATTGTTGTTGTTTTGCTGTAGCTGGTTGATGGTTGTCATTTCTGTGAAGTCACCAGGGTTATTAGTTATACCTCTGGTTAACGTGGAGCCCGTTATATTTAAGTCTTTGATCTCTTCTCAGTCATACTTTACAAAAGTGCAGATTTGCAGTATGTGCATTAAGAAGTACTGAGTAGAATCCAATGTGCAATATGACTCATCTGGAGTTCATAATTTCCATTAAACTCTATAAGATGTCCTATAACCCAACTGAAATATATTTTAAAAGTTTGAAAGTAAGGTCAACTAATTTGATTTTACAGTGTAAAATACATATATACTGTAGATAAACACATGGTACATATAGTCTAGGCCTACATATATATATACAGAAATTAAAGAACTCGACCTGGGCTATGATTTGCATGATTGCCTTCTCCTTGATGAAAGACAGTTTTAAAAGATCACACTGGGGTTTTAAAAGGTAAATACAATACAAAAAATGGCCTTAATAAATAGCACTGTAATGGCCATGGCCATTGGCCATGTGACTGCTGAGGTTAAGAAGAACATAGGTGAATTATGGAACGGGCAAATAGGGCCAGTGCCCAGGGGCTCTTGACTACCAAGAGCCCAAGGGGGCCCTGGGCTGCAAGGTCTCACAGCCATATACAAAAAAACTAAATATTAATGTTTATATATGCTTAAATATGTGGGCCCCAAAGCCTAGACAAGGCCCATTCAATAGGGCCCTGTGACTGTGAGGGCCCCCAGCCATCTTATAGGGACACTGATTCTAATTAAATTGCATGTATCATATTTGATACATGATACAATCTTAGCTCAAGATGGCGCCGAGTATGGCTGCTGCGTCGCGGGCTCCGTCAAAACACTGCAGTTTATTGTTTGTTTTGTTTACAGTTTTGTGTTTTTTTGTCTTGGATGTTGTCTGCCTTATTGTGTACGACAGACAAACGCTTTTGGACATAGGTTCGGCCATCACACACCGAAAACCGGACTTCACATTCCTCAATGCCGACCCGCGGTTTACAAACACGCCAGCGGAGCCCTTTGTCTGGGCTGCCAGGCCGCGGAAACGCAGAAGGAAAAGAGGAAAAAGAGCCGCCGTTCTCATCAGAGTAAGACGTCGCGCAAATCGCCCCCCGCTACCCAGTATACTACTGGCAAATGTTCAGTCTCTGGACAACAAGCTCTGCGAGCTGAGAGCGCGGATCTCATTCCAACGAGAGACGAGAGAATGCTGCGTTATCTGGTTTACGGAAACCTTGATGTCCGCGGAGATTCCAGACTCGGCCATCGAACCCACGGGTTTCTCCGTGCACCGAGCGGACAGAGCGAAAGACCTCTCAGGTAAAAGCAGAGGTGGTGGTGTATGTTTTATGATCAACAAATCATGGTGTGATCAGAGGAATGTACATTTTATCAGGTCTTTCTGCTCTCCTGATCTGGAATTTCTCATGCTTCTGTGTCGACCATTCTGGCTACCGAGGGAATTCACAGCGGTCATTATCACAGCTGTGTACATCCCCCCACAAGCCGACACAGACCGGGCACTTAGGGAACTGTATGGGAGCATAAGTCAGCAGGAAACCGCGCACCCTGAGGCCGCGTTCATTGTTGCCGGGGACTTCAACAAAGCCAACTTTAAATCAATAGCACCAAAATACCACCAACACATCAGCTTTAACACACGAGGGGACCGGGTTTTGGATCATTGCTATTCTCCTTTCCGGGATGGCTACAAATCCCTCCCCCGCCCACCATTTGGCAAATCCGACCACTCTTCCGTTCTGCTTCTGCCCGCTTACAGGCAGAAACTGAAACGGGAAGCACCCGCCCTCAGAACGATCCAGTGCTGGTCGGACCAATCAGACTCTGCGCTACAGGACTGTTTTGATCACGCGGACTGGGAGATGTTCCGGTCTGCCTCCGATGACGACATCGAGGTTTACGCTGATAGCGTAACGTGTTTCATCAAGAAGTGCGTAGAGGACGTTGTTCCGACGAAAACTATACGGATCTACCCCAACCAGAAACCCTGGGTTAACGGCAATGTTCGCGCGGCACTTACTGCGCGGACCACCGCTTTTAATTCCGGGAACGCGGAGGAGTGTAAACAAGCCAGTTATGCCCTCCGTAACTCCATCCGTGCAGCCAAACGCCAGTACAGGCACAAAATTGAAGGACAGTTCAACACCACTGACTCCAGAAGTATGTGGCAGGGAATTAACACCATCACGGACTATAAATGGAATAAAAACTCCGCCATGAACACCGCTGCCTCTCTCCCGGACGAACTTAATACTTTTTATGCTCGTTTCGGGGAAAACAACAACACCGCCCTCACGGAGAGAGCACTCGCGGCCGATACTACAGAGGTTGGTTCACTCTCCGTCTCTGTTGCGGATGTAACCCGATCCTTTCGACGGGTGAACATTCGCAAAGCCGCGGGTCCAGACGGCATTCCGGGCCGCGTCATCAGAGCATGCGCGAACCAACTGGCTGGTGTTTTTACGGACATTTTCAACCTGTCCCTCTCCCTGTCTGTAGTCCCCACATGCTTCAAAACATCAACCATTGTGCCTGTACCGAAGCAATCTAAAATCACTTGCTTAAATGACTGGCGTCCTGTTGCCCTCACCCCCATCATCAGCAAATGCTTCGAGAGGTTGATCAGAGATGACATCTGCTCTGTTCTGCCCACCTCTTTGGACCCATTGCAGTTTGCCTACCGTAACAACCGCTCCACTGATGATGCCATTGCATCTACAATACACACTGCTCTTTCCCACCTGGAAAAAAGGAACACATATGTGAGAATGCTGTTTGTAGACTACAGCTCAGCATTTAACACCATAGTGCTCCAAGCTTGATGTGAAACTCCGGGCTCTGGGCTTAAACAGCTCGCTGTGCAGCTGGATCCTGGATTTCCTGTCAGGCAGACGTCAGGTGGTTAGAATAGGCAGCAACATCTCCTCATCACTGACTCTCAACACTGGAGCCCCGCAGGGCTGTGTTCTCAGTCCACTCCTGTATTCCCTGTACACACATGACTGTGTGGCGACACATAGCTCCAATGCCATCATTAAGTTTGCTGACGATACGACGGTGGTAGGTCTGATCACTGACAATAATGAAACAGCCTACAGAGAGGAGGTGCACACTCTGACGCGCTGGTGTCAGGAGCACAACCTCTCCCTCAACGTCAGTAAAACCAAGGAGCTTGTGGTGGACTTCAGGAAGAAAGACAGAGAACACAGCCCCATCACCATTAATGGAGCACAGGTGGAGAGAGTCAGCAGCTTCAAGTTCCTCGGTGTCCACATTACTGAGGAACTCACATGGTCCGTCCACACTGAGGCCGTTGTGAAGAAGGCTCACCAGCGCCTATTCTTCCTGAGACGGCTGAGGAAGTTTGGAATGAACCACCATATCCTCACACGGTTCTACACCAGTACTGTAGAGAGCATCCTGACTGGCTGCATCACCGCCTGGTACGGCAATAGCACCGCCCACAACCGCAAAGACCTGCAAAGGGTGGTGCGAACGGCCAGAAACATCATCGGAGGTGAGCTTCCCTCCCTCCAGGATATATATAACAGACGGTGTGTGAATAAAGCTCGGAGGATTATCAGAGACTCCAGCCACCCGAGTCATGGGCTGCTCTCACTGCTTCCATCAGGCAGGCGGTATCGCAGCATCAGGACCCGCACCACCCAACTACATGACAGCTTCTTCCCACAAGCAATAAGACTTTTGAACACATGATCCCTCACAATCAACAATCAGCACTGCACTTTATTAATCTTCATTCTGTCAAATCTATTCTCCCCAATTCAATTAGTGTATATATATATATTTATACCCTTATCTAGTGTATGTGTATTCTACATTGTGTGTATTGTGTACATTTGATATGTAAATTGTTGTGTAAGTATGTGTACATTTGTTATGTAAATCGTGTTGTGTAAATATGTTGTTTATTGTAAAGTGGTTTATGTCTCGTCACTGTCATTACTGCTATGTTGCTCGGAACTGCACACAAGAATTTCACCTACTGTTGCACTTGTGTACACAGTAGTGTGACAATAAAGTGATTTGATTTGATTTGATTGATTTGAATAATCCTCTCATCAACATTATAATATTTTCTAAAAAACACCTGGTGTATGCAGTGTACTAGATGTCTACTGCCTCCTGGTTAAAGTTTACATGCTCTTCTGGAAGTAGAAGATCTACAATTTCAGTTGTGATGCATCAAAATGGCTGCCTTCATGTTGTGATGCATAATTTTTTTTAATGTGAAATCTTTTCTGATTTTGATCTCTTTGATTTGTATTATTTTTTTTACATTATTTACTGAATTGAAGCAACATGTGCCAACTTTTTATTTAATAGAAAAAATAATGTTGAAAATGTGATACAACAGGGTTTTGAGGTATATCTCCTAATCATCATTACATTAAACCATGTCCACTGCAATAAAAAAAAAAAAGAAAAAAAAAAAGTACTGACAACATTTTTGAAGATATATTTAAAGTTTGGACAGCTAGTTACTTTTCATTTGCAGCTTGCTCCATCATTATGAAGGTCTCATGGTTTTATATTACAAGCTATTATGATGCAATTTTACTATAATCTCTTGAGGCAGAAAATGTCAATATCGTTTTTGGTGTATAAAAATATTGTATTTGATGTGCTGAATTGTAATATCATACATTTCTAGAGAGCAAGGAGAGGAAGTTATTTTGGCTGAACTCACTAATTGTGACGCTGGGAAGAGCTGGATCTAGGTGCGACTAGGGTTTTTATAAAACATCCACGATGGGAAACAAGAACATAAAGAGGGGTAAACATCTACGAATGGCAAAGGTAATATTCGGGAGGTCAAAACACATACAACAACTGACAAAGAACAAGCAAACGACAGGGCATTATATACACAAAGGTCAATGACTAAATGAAACACAGGTGAGGACAAAGAAAGTCAGCTGGCAGTGATGAGGGCAGGGAATTATGGGAAGCGTAGTCCGGGAACAGATGACGGGAGAAACACAGGGCAGACAACAGTGAATCGTGACACTATTTGGTATCAATGAAAATCCCAGAGTGTTCTCTAAACATGCTATATCTGCATGTTTTCCCTCTATTGCAAACAAATAGATTGGCTTAGGTGGTTGGAGAGAATAAAACATTGATATTTTATTTTCACACACAAAATTGTGTGGAAATGTATTGATTAAACTAGAAACGTTAAGATTATTGAGACAAACTTAATCTTGATTTGAAAAAAACTTGTTTGAAAGTTTAAAATAATTTAAATGCTTGAAGATATAAATGTTTACATGTCTTACATTCAGAAGAAATGCATGAGCATTCCAAAACAAACTCAGCTCATTTGAACATTCTGTCAATGTAATGTAGTCTTGGGGATTTGTGGCCACTTTGAAAGCAAACAGTATGCCTTCGCAGGGCACTTGGTTGGGAGTAATAATAATGGTAGCCAAGCTGTAGGGTTGTTCCAAACAGAATTTCCAATCAAATAAAATGACCACTATTTTTGAGCCCCACATCTTTCAGCCCTCCAAAGCTCTCACAGTGGATGGTGAGGTCTTCAAAGGGAATAGGGTATAGGGATTATCACTTCTGAATAGAACACACATCTTAATTCAGATGAGTAAGAACACATAAAGCAAGGCGAGCCAGAACTGCCAAATCTTTTTGAAGAGTTTGTTGGATGTAGCTTAAAAAAGTGAAAGTTACTAATATACAGTTCCATCATGTAATCTTTAAACATAAGCAATAAAGCAGTGTGTATATTTGAAATATATATGTTTTTTTTTTATACTCACAACAGTATAATCAGATTGTAGTGGTAATGACAGGTGTTTTTAAATTATTTGGCACTGTTACATTTGATCAAAATTGTTAAAATTGCATTGCAATCCTCAACAAATACATGATTGGAGATCATTTTAATCACATTTTAGCTTTTTAAAAATGTACAAATTCTTTATTCTAGCAATAATATGATGTCAGGAAATTGCATATGTTATCATCATGACCACTGTGTAAAATTTCATGTCAGCTACACATTTTCAACAAAAAATATTCACAAGATTGGAACCTAAAAATGTGTGCGGGTGTGTGTGTGTGTGTGTGTGTGTGTGTGTGTGTGTGTGTGTGTGTGGCTGGTGGCATGACAGTCTGTTTACCAATAGAACTGATGTGATCATTAGGCCATGAAAGAAAACCATGAAAATGCAAATTGTAGTAAGTTAAGTATCCATGACCTTTGAACAATAGTACCATGGTGTAAACATTACAGTAAAACAGTTATTTGAGGTTCACATCAAACATGTCTTATTCAAAAGCGAATACAAGCAAATTCCAAGGATGAATCATATTTTCTCCAATGCCACTGCTGGTACTGAAACAAGAATAAACATAGAAACTTAAAGATAGTCAATTTCAGCCTGAGCTTGGACTGTGTGTGGATGTATTTGGCATTGTAAATATTGCCACATAGTACTAACACTTCATTTTGAAAGAACTGGAAATCTGTAAAAGACAAATGTTTTGCTATGTATTCTCATGGTGAGCCATGATTTGTCTTTTGATACTGTGGAAACAGCTGGCCAACATACAGTATATTCTGTGACTCAAAGACAAAGTTGTACTTACAGGTAGATTAGTGATTGATATGGATATGTGCTTGATGAAATAAAGTGGAAACGTAGGCTGGCATTTCACATGTGTACATGAAAAAAGCCTCAGGTTTGGGGTCAAATGTTTTCTATTGCTTCATGATAATTGTAATAATTGTATAACATTAATCATTTACAGTACAGTATTCCTCACCTAAGGTTTACAATCTTAGTCTCTACCTTGCTCATTCAGATGTGAAATTGTCATGTCCTTTAGACAACTGGCAAAATAGCCTCAACTGTTCCAACAACTACTTTGTGTTGGCACTCAGCTTGAAATTTCCTTGACTGTTGGTGAAGAGTAGCCTGAATTCACTGTAGGCAAAACAAAGGCTTGTCAAATATTCACTAGTCAGCTAACGCAGACTGCACCATTTGTAGGGACAGATGTGTCGACAGATATGAATAACGCAGGATTTTTTTTATCCCATTATTTAGTGTGACAATAGGAACTGATGTTTTTTAAATAAAACAGCTTCAATAAGCTGCTAACTGCCAGCAGACAGCCATTTTTTTCATTTATATGACTTCTGTTCTAAAAGTAAACAATTACTGAAGTTAAGAAGAAAAATCAATGCCATTTCTTAAAGAATGTGTCAGGAAACACAAATCTAACCACGGATCAAAAACAGCAGTTGAACTGACAAGGAAAATTGGATATAATAGCCCACATTAGGCCTCATATTCAGACAGCCACAAAAATGTACCAACCAGTTCCACCAAAAAGTTATTTGGGTTGCACATCATTTTAATAATAATAATAGTTACTCTTTCAAGAGTCACTATTAGGGTTCAATAATAGCTATTATTTCAAAATGTGTAAAAATGGTTTCAACCAAAAAAACAAAACAAAACAAAAAAATGTGAATGATAAACAGACTTAGTGTTTTTATTGGAATGGAAATATAAGACTCTGGGGAACAAAATACATTCTTTACTGTCCTTATTTAAAATAAAATATTCTAAAACAGCATTAAATTTATATAAACATATAAGACACATTTAGAAGATTTGATCTCACAGGTACATGTTATATGCTTCAGCGGCACACAATTCAAGCAAGATTTTAAATATACATTTTGTTGTCCGTTATAATGAATAATTTATCCATGTTAGCCTAATCAACTTCTGCAGACTGAAGTCCTTTCAACAAGCAGTCATGAGAAAATCTGTCAGACTTTGTCTATCACTCAAAAACAAAACAAAAATGAACAGGGATGTAAACACATCATGTGCCTTAAGTGTGAACCAACTGTCAAACATTGATACAGACTGTTGCTCTTGAACATGCTATTATCTGATGAACAGATATTAGCCTCTCTCATGTACATGTGGGGAGCTGCAGATTACCCAGCGTGTGAATGTGGTGCACCTTGCAAGACAACTGATGACATAGTAAATGTGTGCCCAATATGATGCTTTATTGTTGGTTTTAGGGCGCTCCATGAAGAAAATTCTGAGGCAGTGCAATATCTGACTGTCCTATGACAACTTCATAACTTTCTATTACTTCAATGTAATGTTGGCTGTGTCCTTTGCCAAATTGTTTAATATCACACACACACACACACACACACACACACACACACACACACACACACACACACACACATATATATATATATATATATATATATATATATATATATATATATATATATATATATATATATACTGTATATGTCATCACAGTATTTGCATGTGATGACATGGTAATATATTGTTTATCTTTGAGGTAGGCTGAATTACAATGTCATTTCATTGCCCTTTTAAAAATAAATAGTTTGAGATTTGAACTTTCTGGTTCAGCTTTTTAAAATTTGTGAGACAAAGTAACAAAAAACAAACCTGTGTAGGCAAGCACTACAGTTTATATCCAGATGCTGTGTATAATTTAAAAATAACACCAATAATCAATAAGTAACAAAGGAAATAAAAATTTTCCAGGCTGCAAGTTGAAAGCAGATTATAGGATATTTTGCCCAAAACATGACGGTGAAAAAATAATAACAGACTTTTTATTTTTGTGTGATCTATCCCTTTCACGGTTCAATTGACATTTTTTAAATCTAAAAAAAACTCACACAAAAAAACACTTGTAATATTTTGTTTCTTCAATGTGCAAAATATGACATGCAATCTGACTTGAAAATGTATTTGCATGACTAGGCAGCATTCCACATGTGATTTAACATCTGAGAAGGATAAGTAGTAAAGATGGGAATGCGTTTGACACATTCTGTTCCCATCTGTGCCTCTGAATCTCTCTTTATTCTCTTAATCTGTTCTCCTCTTCATCAGACTGCTGAGATCACTGAGGTATCAAGACATTGGCTCCCATTTAGCCTCTAATAACAAAACCTGGAATCAGGCAGATAGGCCAAAGGGTACTGATTGTCCTGTGATAAATGTAAAAAATATGAAAGATTCAGCAGCATAACCATGGCAAAAATTACAAGGTAGACTCTGAAACCAAGAAAAGATAATAAAAATGTAACTAATCCTTTGTTATATAAGGACAATGGAGAGAGTATTAATTATTAATATAGTCAGTTAAAAAGTAAGAAATCTACCTTTTAATGATTTATAGGATTGTTCTGTGTGCTAACTAGCAGGATTGATATTTACTGACATTTTTAATAGTAGCTTAAAAAAGAAAGAATTTTAAGTCACTATTTTTACATTTATGATATTTTTTTTTCTTGTTGCCAAGGGAAAGACATTTTTTCTGTATGGTACAATACACGTAAATATGTAAAAGGTAGACCATTTGTCCCCAGCCTAGTATTTTATAAATCAAATGTTCATATACAAGCATGCAATTATGTAAATTAACTGCTTGAAAGCAATTAAAAACTTGTCAGCATTTGGAAACAAAATGACAAATGTTGTAGTGGCTCTGATTCAATCTGAATGACTAAATATGTCTATGTTTAATCGCCCAATTTCTTGTAATTGTATTGTTTAAAAGTGTTAAATTGTTTAATCACTTACATAGAGGTTGTAACATCTTGACTGAGTATTTGGGATTTGTTCTACAGCTTCAGCTGACAATGTGGGTAATATTTAGCACTCACTGGAGATCCCAACAATGGTTTAAAACCCAAATTATTTAAGATCATCAGTTTGAGTCTTCTTGTCAGCTTTCAGAACACCACATGCCCTACAACCACCAGATGGTGATATAAAGCTGTAGAAACTAAAGTGTATGTAGAAGAGCTCTTATTTTAGTAGATGCACAGTGAGCATTTAGTTAACTGTTAGGCTGCCAGATGCTTCTGCTCTAATGAGTCATTGTCCAGGAGCCTGTATATCTTCAGTTGTTGTATACCTTTCCAAGTTGAATGACTAGACTAATCTCTAACATTCCTCTCAGGTATAATCATGTGCACATTATGCAATATAATGTTTAAACAGGGAGATTCATATTACAAATAAGCATTAGTTATAGTTTAACTAGTCATCTTTCCTGTAGCCTATTTTCAAACCCTCTAACCCTACTATTTTGGTGCTAACCCTGAATACACGTGACACAATTGATTTGTGAACTCTTTTGAATAACATTGCTTGGTTAACCTAACATTAATCCAGACTTTGAATAAATACACTGATGAGATTATGGTGTTCCTTTGTAATGCCCACCTAAAGCCCAAATAAACTGTCCAAACAGAAGAAACCAGATTCATAACTACTGTAAAGAATCCATGTTTCTCTGCCAGTAATATGAGTCAAAGTTCACTTTCCCATTAATGCCCATACATTTTATTCTGTAAGTGTTGGACCACAAAACTGACACTCTGGTGTCCATATATCAAGCACGTGATTGGCCATGAATAAGGGCAATGATTACCTCAACTGGCATCCTGTCTGGCTCGACTGCTTTGTTTTGATTTCATGTAGCCCCCTTGATGCAGCCGTTTTCTTTGGACATTCATGCAATAGGATTTATGAAGAGTGCATATATAGAATTTATGAAGAGTTCATTCAGTACGGATCAGTCCGTAGGGGCATGTGCATAGAGTTTCAGCAAAGGTTCAATTATCTATATCAACAAGCCCTGGAGCACCTGTAGACCTCAAGTTTCCAGACCGAAACACATACCTACAGACAGGTAAATGATCTAGAATAAGGATTACCATCAAATATTATCATTTGGTGTAAATTCAAAGGTGTACTCAATAATTCTACTTATATTTCACTGGTCAATAGGCATCAAGTAGTGTGGATGCAGCATCATGCAAAAGAAAAGTTAAATTTTTTCCGCAAGCAAATGTTTCCGATGATTGGTTATCAAGGTAAAATGAGCATTATGCCATCCCAACATAGTTACACAATGAGGCTATACAAAAATGTATCATCTTTTGTCAGAAAAGTGAAACAACTGCAGTCTTTATCTCATGTATGTTTACATGGTGTTGTCTTTTCTTTTCAAAAGTAATACTGATTGCAACTTCAAAGACATTAGTTTGTTCATTATTGTCTATTTTTATATTTAAGATGCAAAAACAAGGGTTGTTAACCAAGAAAAGCTTTTAAAAGAAGGATGTATTCTACATTATTTAAATCAGTTTTACTTGTTAAAGGCAGTGTTGTAGTTGGGGCCATATGCATGTATATGCACATGCTTACTTTTCCCCAGGGCTGTTTGCATATAAGGACTTCTAAGGATGCATCAATATTTGCATATACCCTCAGTATACCCACTTGTTTTGCTGCTTCAGAAGTCCATAATCTACTGTTGTGTTAGTCTCCCTTGAACTGTATTGGATGCTGTTTTGTGAAACTGGAGATTCTTTGTTGAATTTGTTGCATAATCACTTGAATCGTACCATTCCCTGCCCCTGACAACCGTTGTCACCTCCATCATCAACTGAGAGAATTTATGACAGTGAGTAGAGAGAATCACCCTCACGCTGAAGCTGCAGGCCCACCGTCGGGGGTTGCTGTTTTTTGTTGTTGTTTTATTAAATAAATAAAACAAAAATTACTAAGAGTAAGAAAATGCTCTTTATTAGAATATTAGTTTTTCATATTCTTGTTGGCAATGAGTAGGCCCTATGTACAATTTGAAAAATATTGTCCCGCTGTCCATAAATCCTGATGGCGACCCTGTGAAGCAGTATCAGTTAAAATTAATTAATGAAGTATTCCAAACCTCCTGTAAAATTAGGAATTGTCCTGTAATTAATGGAAACCATTGAGTTCAGTATGAAATCCATACGCGATGTCGTTTGTCCCGTATTTTAGCGTCACACCCAAACTGCTGAGAATGTTTCACAAATCGAGAGACCTGGTCCTCGTTTCCCAAAAGAATCGTAACTTAAGTAGTACTTGAAAATGCTCGTAGATTTACGAGTACTCTGTAGTAATTGTACAGCACTAAGAACATCGTTAAGTACACAGACTTATGCAGACACCTGCAGGACAAATGCAAATTTACACCTGATACAATTTAAATGCTTTGAGCCACACTTTCTCTTAAACATTATATCAGGATACATATGTTTTATTTATTATATTTTAACTGACAAATCTAATAATAATAATAATAATAATAATAATAATAATAATAATAAAGTGCACAATAGTCTATATAAATGGATGAATAGATTAATTAGTAAACAAATAAAGTTATTTGTGTGGACAAGTTGGTAACAGCAAAGTGGTGGCATGTTTGTTGCAGACAACTGTATATATTAAAATCAGAGAGAGAAGAAAAAAGTCAATAACTGCATGAAAATCTTATATAAATATTGAATCGTCATCCTTGTCTCTGCTTCCTATCTGACACCTAAAAGCGCTCTCACTAGCACTAAGTTGTGTGGCACCACACAGGCAGTATTGCCGTCACTGTTATACATTTTGGGAGTAAAAAGCAGACCTCCACTTTATTGGCGAATGTCCCTAAAGCGCATCTTCTAAACGTCTCCTTATTTTGAGCTTCGTGATAACATGGTGAACCTCGTAATATTCAATGAATGCTTGTAATTAACAGGAGCAGACAAAGGGCCTCCGCTGTCTTCACTAATCCAGGAAGCTTTAATCTCAAGAGAACTTGTGAAAACTAAATATTACACAAGAACACCTGATTATGGAGGCAGATTGTGTAAAAGAAATAGATCATTCTGCACAAAATTGTTGTAAAACAATATTTAAATGTGGTTAATTAGGTCAAATATTTCAGAAAATATATATATTTTAAATATTTGCAAGGTAAATTACAAATGATTGTAAAGTTATGCACAAATATATTGAAGTTACAATGACGAGCAGCACTATAGATTCACATTTCAGCACCATTACACGGACAGCGACTATTTTAAGTAGCACTTAAAGTGCGTCCTCGCTTGTTCATGCAGTTTTGAAAAACGCACATAAAAAAATAATGTACATTCGTAGAAAACACTCTTAACCGCTAAGATCAATCGTTATTGGGGAAAGAGGCCCTGAAACACACCTATCACAATGTGACCATTCTGTTCGAGGCAATCTGAATTGCCTATAAGTAGAATAAGGCGCCTCTTCATTGACATCTCATCCAGGAGCCTCAAAGCCATGCTGCTCCATAATGGAAACAAGTACCCGTCTCTTCCCCTGGCTCACTTGACACACCTCAAAGAGGATTACAACAGCATCAAGACCTTGCTGGATGCCTTGAAGTATGATGAGTATGGCTGGGAGGTCATAGGAGACTTCCAAATGGTGGCATTCCTGATGGGTCTCCAATGCGGTTTTACCAAGTTTCCCTTCTAGCTTTGCCTTTGGGACAGCAGGGACAACAAGGTGCACTACCACAGGCGGTACTGGCCACAGCAGACCACGTTCTCTGTGGGGAGGAACAACGTCAAGTTGAAGCCACTGTTGTCCCATGGAAGGTGCTGATGCGACCACTGCACATCAAATTTGGCCTTATGAAATAATTTGTCAGAGCTCTAGATAAGGAGTCGGCAGCCTTCAAGTACCTTCAAGACTTCTTCCCTAAGCTGTATGAGGCAAAGGTCAAAGCCGGTGTCTTCGTCGGACCACAGATAAAGAAGAGTCTGGAGTGCAATGAATACCCCAAGAAGCTCACTGGTAAGGAAAAGCGGCTTGGAACAACTTTATCTCAGTGGTTCGGGGCTTCCTGGGCAATCACAAGGCTGAAAATTATGTGGAGCTTGTTGAGACTCTGGTGAAGAACGACGTAATAATGGGCTGTAGGATGTCCCTCAAAGTCCATATCCTTGATGCTCATCTTAATAAATTTAAGGAGAACATGGGAGCATACTTGGAGGAGCAATGCGAGGGCTTCCATCAGGATATACTGGACTTTGAACGCCGCTACCAAGGACAGTATAACGAGAACATGATGGGAGACTACATTTTGGGGCTGATTCGTGAAAGTGATTTACAGTATAATCGTAAATCTTGAAAAACTTCTCATTTCTAAATCTTTTGTATTCATTTTGGTATTACTTTAGTATAAATACATGTTAATTTGGATTCATATGTTTTTTTTCCTGACTATATGTCAATTCAAATTTTTTCTAATTGGACACAAAAGCAAAATTTTGGGGGAATAATGGCCATTTTCTATACTTTTGAGGCATAAGCAATTAGGAAATAACACTTAATACACAGGAACAAAAACTGTGTTACATAGTGTTTTCATTGTAAGACATAAAGCCAGAGGAGGACATTGCTTTCATTCCTTGTAATTTGTGATTTAGAAATAAAAAAGAAGACTGGTATGGCCAGGGGCTACATTCTCTGAAAACTCATCTGCCGATTAAAAAAAAAGGATATATATACAGTACTGTGCAAAGGTTTTAGGCACTTAAGATGTTTCACAAAAACATTTGTCTTAAGATGGTTATTTATATCTTCAGCTTAATAGTGTCAATAAGAAAAAGACATTTTAGACTTCCAAACATTACTTTAGCAAATACAAAAGATTAGAATAGAAGAACAGGGCTCTCTGCAAAAGATGGCCCTCACAGATCCCCCCACTGAAAATTGTGTCAGTCTGAGATTGCAAAAATAGACAGAAGCAATTGAGACAGCCTAAATAGATAGAAGAAATGTGGTGAAATCTCCAAGAAGCTTAGTGCATCCTATCAGCCAACAACCAAGAAAAACTGTGATATATAAAATTATTACACATGCTGTCAGACATTTGAAATATTCAAGCCGCCTTTTCACTGCATCCGACAAACGACAGACCGGAAGTCAATCATTTCCAATGGAGAGTCGCAGAGGGGTTGCGTTATGTTTCAACCGTCTCCGGATACAACATTTTCGGATCCGATTTGAGCCTCGAAATATTTCAACTCGTGCGACTAGACTGTATGCGACTGCCCGACCCGAAAAGATGATTTCATGCAAAACTACTAGCGCGAAGTGAGAAATATCAATAGATTTTGTCCTAAACGTTTTTCTAAAACACCTGCTACTTCTGTCTTTTGGACAATTAATTTTGTAGAAGTCAGAAATGATTTTGGAATTACAGTAAACGTGTGATTAAATGTGTACAAGTGTCATTAATTTATGCATAGGCCTACGCAAAACCTACATATATCAAATCATATCTGAATATTTGAATATTAACTAAAACAGCAACAATGATTAAATAATATTATTAATAATAAATACTGAGTGAAAATGAATCCTTATGAATTTTATTGAATTAATTCGAATGTCATTCTGAGGTAAACCTCTAACTTCATCTTCAAGGAACAAAATCCATTGCGAGCAAAATGATAATTCATCATGACTGCCACTAGGGGGAGAAATACGCCAGTTATATGTGAATGTCGGAGACATTGAAAACATAACTTCAGATTTCTAAGATCTGTGTGATTTCAAAACTGCACACATAAATCATAACGACAGTGTGTTGCTGCTGCCAGTTACTGCATGAAAATAAAGTGCACAAAATGAACAAGATTATAAAGAAAGTGCGCAAATTTCACGCGCTGATTCTGACGGTTTTAATCTAAGCTCAAACATTACACTTAGTACAGAGTTGACCACCTGTATTATTCAGCTTTTGATTTATGCAACGTCCTTCTCATCTGTGTCACACTGTCACTGCTTGCATGTTGACAGCAGACATGCTGAAGAAGTCTTATCCATGTAAATGCACTTTGAAGCCTCGTGTATAAGTTTAAAAATCTTGTTTAAGCTCAGCGGTTGATTGAAAGGTAGAACTTTCATCCTTGGTTTCAGCAGACATGTGCCTGGGGAGTTGAACAACATCTCTCATATATCCACTGTCATGGATATACATTTATAACAGATGCCACACCCCCCTAAATGTCGCCCTAGAACTGAAACGAATGCATGTATGATGAATAAAAACAGACCATGTTGGAAATTTTGCAAAATTTTTCGTCAGAGTGAAGATTATTTTCTAGCACAACCCATATGGCAAATGATTCGTTTGAAGAGCAAAGAACAGCATGACATTTCTGTAGAATCCTTCAGTGATTTGGTCATGAATAATATGGGAAAAGCACAGTTTTAATGCACCCACTTTCACCATTTGTGTAAAAGCTTCATGAAAACTCAGATTTCATTGACTGTGCGACTTGTAACACCTTCTACTGATTGGTCAACTTCAGGTAGATTGCCAAATCGGCTCGTTCAAATGTACACATCTCACGAATTCAAGCCGACAGTGGCCACATTTTTTAGACAGTTTGATAAATTATCGGGAGGTCGTGAGCCGCTTGTAAGCCACTCGTATGCCTCTCGTAAGTCACTTGGCTCTGCTTGTAATTCCTCTCACACGATGCAAGCCGCAACCACATGAGTACCAACGATTTCCACGCAATCTCTCTCGACTGGACCAAATCAGTTGGGAGCTCACACGACAGCTGAAAATCACACCGTGTATGCCTGCCTTTAAAAGGAAAACTAACGACAGTAGATTATGGACTATGGCAGCAAAACAAGTGAGCAAATATTGATCCTTAGAAGTCATTACATGCAAACAGCCCTGGGAAAAAAGTAAGTATATGGCATATACATGCGTATGGCCCCAACTACACTACTGATATGTATATACCAGACAATACAACTCTGTGTGATGAAATTAGAAGAAGAAGTACTGGAAAAACAGCACTGAAGTTAGGAAAATAGGCCATTGCTGTTTTTCAGCCAGTATTTGCTGTTCCAGATCCTGACAGGCTGGTCGTACTTTCTCCTCTCTGCAGGGAGGTAAGATGATACCTTTAGTGGCGTGTGAGACTAGACTGCAAATTTAGCACTATTCTGCCAACATGCAGCAGGGCTACTGATGTATTCATCATGGTGCCTATGCATGGAAACTTGCCACTGTGGAAAACCAGTGCCAGAACCTCACCTGAAACAGATATGCGCAGCATATTGTCCTTGCAATCTTCTAAAGTGTGCAGTCATATAATTACTGAGGTCTGATAAACAACAAAACTATGATTTCATATTATCCTAGTCAATGTCAGTAAAATTGAGTTTGCATAAGGTTTGAGTATTTTTATATGATTATATAAATAAATAATCATCTTAATCATTAATTGTTCTCTTTTGCGATACAAATATATACAAATGTATGTAGCCAGTGGGCTGCAAATAACCAAACTGGACACAAAAATATATTTTTGGGGTTTTCTTATTACAACGTTTATTAAAAAGACTTTGGTCAATGATATATTGAAATGACGTATTGAAAAATGGGACACAAAAATTTAATATATAGACTGTTTATTGTACTTATTTGAAGAATGAAAATTCAGATTTTTCTGACAATATGTAAATTTGACTAAAAAAGAACAATGTCCCAAATGAGAAAAATCAGTAGAAAGATATACAGAGATGAAATACAAAACAAATTAAATACAGCATTGAATTATGGTAGAAGCTAATGTCAAAAGAAAATAGAACAACAGCTTATCCATATGCTTCAGCATACATCACCTTAATACATGCTTATATCATTCACAGCATTTTATGCATTTAATTACTTGCTTAAATACTCACAGTAGTTTATGCATTTAGCACATTCTTAAATTATTTAAAGCATTTTATGCATTTAACACATGCTTAGCACGCAGAACTTTTTATGAATTTTTAACAAGGCTTAAGGACATGTATTGCAGTTTAAAACAACAGAATTCTCATCACCTGTATTACAGTTATTCACTTCACTGGAAAACACTCTGCGCTATAAATCATTAAATGAGATATGATTAATTCAAAATATACATACCCAGTTTTCACATGTGTGCACCAAACGTGGTCAAACTCTAGGGATGGGCGATACCACTTATTTTAGTTTTCGGTGGTGAAGAAACCGACGAAGGCCATTTCCCACATCATGCCCCGCCGATGTTCCAGCGTGGGGCATGCTCCATTTTCTCACCGAGGGCATCCCCCTGCGGCTTCCAAACGCCTGGCAGCTCTGCCTCAACCTGGGCCCAACCCGGTGCCACACTCCAGCAGTCCCGGCACCCCGGACGCAGACCTCTCGCCTCTGGACCCACGATTGCTGTTCCCCGGGCCGGCCGGTTCTGATGTGTCTAGAGGACTCCTCTTCAGTCACTAACCCATGGAGCAAGGTAAGTGCTTTGAGTCTTCTCTCAGCACCAAAGCCTCGGGGCATGCTTTTGCCTCCCGACGCGACACTAACTGCTCCACCCCGCTGCTCCGCCCTGCCAGTTACGTCAAAAATTATCATCCCCCTAGTGCCCTTGCACGGAGCTTGGAAGCGTGGCTTTACCTACCCGTCGCTTTTACTCAAAGACGCGATAGACCCTGTCCCTCCAGCTGAGATGAAGAAAGTTTTCTACAGCCCTTACTTCATTGTACCCAAGAAAGGCGGTGGCTTACGACCGATCCTGGACTTGTGAGTTTTCAACCGGGCCTTGCACAAACTTCCGTTCAAGATGCTCACGCAAAGACACATTCTAATATGCATCCGACATCAGGATTGGTTCACAGCTGTAGACCGGAAGGAAGCGTACTTTCTATCTTGCCTCGGCACGGCCAGGCGTATCAGTACAAGGTCCTCTCCTTCTGTCCCTGTCCCCTCGCGTCTTCACGAAGGTCGCAGAAGCAGCCATTGCCCTGCTAATGGAAGTGGGCATCCGCATACTGAATTACATCGATGACTGGCTTATCCTAGCCCACTCTCGAGAGTCACTGTGTGCCCACAGGGACTAGGTGCTCAGGCACCTCAGCCATCTAGGGCTTCATGTCAACTGGGAAAAGAGCAAGCTTGCCCCTCTTTCATCTCTTTTCTCGGCATGGAGTTAGACTCAGTCTCTATGACAGCGCCTTACCAATGAGTGTGCAGTCGGTGCTGAAATGCCATAACTTATTCAAGCCAGGCACAGCGGTTCCACTAAAACAATTCCAGAGGCTCCTGGGGCATATGGCATCCTTTGCGGTGGTCGTGCTGCTGGGGTTGTTGCATATGAGGCCGCTTCAGCACTGGCTTCATACTCAAGTCCCGAGATGGGCATGGTGCCATCTCCTCCTCTGTGAGCCAGCATTGACTCAGGTCTTTGTGCGCCACTCATATTCCAGGCAACTTCAACACGACAGTGGACGCACTGTCGCGACAGGGCATGCTCAGCGGAGAGTGGAGGCTCCACCCCCAGGCAGTCCACCTGATTTGGGAGCGGTTCGGCAAAGCACAGGTAGACCTGTTTGCTTCCCAAGAGACCTCTCATTGCACGCTCTGGTACTCCCTAGCAGAGGCTCCCCTCGGGATAGACGCGCTGGCACACAGCTGGCCCCGGGGGCTACGCAAGTATGCATTTCCTCCAGTGAGCCCACTTGCATGGGTGCTGTGAAAGGTCAGGGAGGACAAGGAACAAATCACTTGTTTATGACAATCACAAAAAAAAAATCACAATTTATGACTAGAGTTAAATTACATGAAATTTCTCCACTTGGAAACATTTTTTAAAACTTTAGAAGACATTTAGCATGAGATAAGAAGATTAATTTTTGATTGATTTTTCTTATTTCATTGTTTTAATTGTTTTATTTTTTAAGTTGTATAATTGTAAACCTCACTCAATTTTATTAAGGACAAAATACAGATTGAGACAATTATTTTTTACAGTGTTTTGCACCCACCTTCTTTCAGACATAGAAACCACAAAATAGCCTTACTCTTTTCCATGTACTAAACACTAACACTGTAAGGCAGCAGCACAAAAGATGCTTTCTTTACAGCCATCTTTTTGATCACACTTAACACTGGAGTCAGGTTAAATAACACATGCCAGCATTTGGATCCACGTGCATATTTGCGTGTTTATTACGCAGACTGCCCTGTTTAATGTTTTCTCTGGTGTATTGAATTGATAATGCACTGTAGATTTACACAAGATGGGTTAAATGCTTACTGACTCAGAGGTCCATGACATTAGACAACTTAACATTTTCATATAGTCGAGTGAGAGTGTGCTTTTTCACAACAAATTGCATTTACCACAAATAGTTTCCATTTGGATTTTCTCAGTGCACACTTGGACCTGTTATTCTTTAGACTAACAACTCAGCATGTCCTTAGGAGTGTGATGTCAGATTAATAGATCAGTTAATAAAGCTGTTTTATTCAAATCCTTAACATGTATGCATTTGGCAGTTGTTTTTATCCAAAGCATTTATGCCTTGCATCTATGCATAGCTTGAGTAAATTATGACAGAATTTTCATTTTTTGGTGAACAATCCATTTAAATCAAATTACATGCATTAAAACATTTCTAAGGCATTTGTGAATCAGTCAAGTAGTTTTCAGTTACCAGCCACAAGATTGATAACATTGATATCCCTAGTTAACAATATTATGCTGAGAATCCTGTGTAGGGTGGTTATACAGTGTTTCTCAAACCTCTACCACATGGTTCTAGGAGTCAAGCCAGCCACACACTAATCTGATTTCAGAATAACTCTTGAAGTACTTTTCAGAATTTAAGGCACATTTAGGCCAATAAATCCAAAGCAGATTCATAAAAGATCACCAAACGTCAACAACCCCTGAGACCACACTTTAAGCAATGAGTTTCTACCTGAGCATCAGTTCATCTGCTCTTGCTTTTTTTATGGGGATCCAGTCACTCTTTGGCTCACTGTTGATGACTAAAGGAAGACCATATAGTCATATTCTCTAAAAAATGACTATAGTCATTTTTCATATAGAAAAAATTTCAAAGTGACAGTTAGGGAAGATGCACTGAAAAGCTGAGAATCAGATGAGAATCAGATCACACATTTGTTGCCTTTTTCATCACAATTATGTGAATACTTTGGATGTTAAACTTGTCACATTTTACAATAAGTTTGGGTATTAACATGAATTAACACAATAGTTACCATAACCTAACAATGAATAGCCCCTTTGTAGCCTGTATTAATCACATTAATTTCTACATATGTTTGAATTGAGGGGGGGGGGGGTTGGGGGGTCCCAGACACCCCATTATAGTTAAGGGACCCCCCATATGGACAATATAATGTAATGTGGGGGGTCCCTTGGTGTTTTATCAAAATAAGAATAATAGAATCATAAAAATTATATAACTTTTGTTATATAAATTGCACTTCGGTTCTTTACTTCATCGTCATCATCTTCATCATTGCCAGTGCCAGCACCAACGTTACAGAATATCTGACCAAAAATGAACCCAGCAATCCAACTCCTACGTCAGGGGAATCATCCCCTGGAGGATTATGTGGAGGAATTATGCACTCTGGCCTGCCAGGTGGACTTTAATGAGGTCACCCTCAAAGACTGTTTCCATTTTGGATTGAGTTAGCCAGTCTCCTCTTCGATGCCTGGTGGTCCCACTTCCCTAAATCTTGTTCAGTATATCGCTGCCCTACAGATTTCCCTACAGATTACTGGTTCTACGTTCACTGTGGGGGAGGCGGATGCCAAGCCGGAGTCCCGCGTCATGGCTGCCGAGCCGGAGTCCCACGTAATGGCCGCCATGCCAGAGTTCAGCCTGCTCCATGCCATGTCACAGCCACATCTGAGCTATTGTACCCACCCTATGGATGCTTCCTCATGATCAAGCAAGGGGAACTTTTGAACCTCCGACACCACCTGTACCCTCCGAGCCCTGGCTTCCACCTTGGCCTGTCGATCCCTTGACATCACCTTGGCTCTACGATCCCTCGACTCCACTGTGGTCCTTTAGCCTGTTGGCTTTACTGGGGTCCCTCGTCCCTCCAGCTCCTCCTTGGTCTGTTGGTCACCTGGCTCCGCCTTGGCTCTCCAATCCTCTGGCTGCATCTCGTCCCACCGATCTGTCAGCTCCACCGGGGACCAAATAGCTTATCTGTGTTTGATATAATGGCAAGTGATTTTCTGGTACCAATTTAGCAATTTAGCAGGATTACTCAAGGATACAGTGTTTGAGTGATGGCTGCTGGAAAAGGGGCCTGTCTAGATTTTATCAAAAATTGCTTTTTTTCAAATAGTGATGGTACTGTTTCTACATCAGTAATGTCCTGACTATACTTTGTGATCAGTTGAATGCCACTTTGGTGAATTAATGTACCAATTTCCAGCATATATATCAACATAACTAGCATTAGAAGAAGCATGAGTATTAGATCTGGTGATTATTGCATGCATGCATTTAAAAAAAACTTGGACAAACCATACATTTGTGTGCTTAGATGTGCAGTACAGTGTTCCTAGGAAAGTTGACATCAAATTATTATGAAAAGTCGACATGTTCTGCAGAGTGACAAGCTACACTCCATCTAAAACTGTTTTTAAACATATTATTCAAATTATTTTAGAATTATTATGCACACAGTTTTTATAGTATATTAAATGAGAGATTGCATAAAATATGTGCACTTTGAAAAATAACATTTTCACACAATTTAAAATGAACTAGTAAAGGCAAAAAGGTGATTAAAAAAGTGAAAAAACTAAAGAAATGGTAACCATTTACAACACCTAAGATATACACTTCACATTAAAGTTCATGGATACTGTATGTCATGCATCAACTTATTGCCATATTCTAGCACAGAAGTCACACTTTTAGCTCAGTCACGTTCGCACAGAGTCTGCCATGTTGTACTTTTTTTGAAGGAAAAAGAATGAGAATAAGGAATTTTATAACTCCTAAGAATACATGCATGTCCATCTGTCCACCAGGGTGAGTGATGCAGGTCAACCTTTTTTCCAAGCCTGGTAAATGTAATTGTATGATGCTAATTGAATAATATGAGCTATGAGTATTGAAATACTACATCTTGAAAGGTTTTAGTTTGGACTTATGTGTCTCATTCAAAGTAATTCAATTGAAAGTCATTTAAAGTCAAGGGCAGTTAATTACATGGAACAGTACCTAAACACAACATAGAGCAAACACAGCTTAGTGAGAACATTGATGGGAACAATTGCATGCTACATCCTAATGGCCTGAACCTCAAAGGCATATTTGTTTCCCAGAACAGTTCAGCATGGCCACAAAACCCTTAGGAGTAGCAACCATCTAATCTGGAAAGGGTCATGCATGTTACTGGACATCAGAATGCTGTAAAAAAGAGCCCAGCAAGCCATTAATATCCATGAATCAAAGGCCCTGTATACACCTGGTATTAAGGTCTGTCTCCAATCGTAAGTGGTCAGGCAACCTGTTTTGGTTGTTGTTTACACCTCTAAAGCATCTCCTTTGAGATCACATATAAGGATATCTGATTTCATGACTAAATACAGAGTACATGAACACACTTACTAACAACCATGCTGGGGTTGGTTGGCACAACTGCATGACATAAGTAACAAAATAGAAAATATTCTGTAACGTAACATATCTGATTTTTAGTCAAGTACTAAAGCTTTCATTTGGATGCTATTTGGGTTACCTTGATGTTTTTTTCCACCAGATATTTTCAACAAAGCATACAATCTGTGCCAACAATTCCTGGTCTCCCCTACTGCTTGTATCTACACTACTGGTCTAAAGTTTTGAAACACTTACTCATTCTTTATTATAATTTTGTTTTCTTCACATTATAGAATAATAGTAAAGTCATCAAAACTATGGAATAACAAATGGAACTATGGGAATTATGTTGTGACTAAACAAAATCCAAAATAAATCAAATCTGTTATATTTTAGTATCTTGAAATTAGTCACCCTCTGCCTAGATTTCGCAGACATGTACTCTTGACATTTTCTCAACCAACTTCTTGAGGCATCACCCTGGGATACATTTTAAAAAGTATTGAAGGAGTTCCCATCTATGTTATGCAAGTCATCAATTTCAAAAACTTTTGTTTTTGAATTACATTTTAGTTTTATAATGAAATAAATTAAATTGGTGCCACAGTTATATTTTTGTCTGCAAAACTAATTTAAAAAACATATAGTATATGCCTTCGGATCAAATGATTTTTAAGATCATGAGAAACATTTCAGTGAAGTGTTTCAAAACTTTTGACCGTAATTAAAAGAGTAATTAGCAACAAATTAGCAACAAAGCTTAAGATTTGTAATAAAAGCAAGAGTGACTTGGGATCATGAAACCTGAACACCAACAAAACCTTGTCCCTTGACGCTCTCCTGTTGCCACTATCCATTAACATTGTGAATAATAAAAACACTCAACGCAGAGTGGAATGGAGGGAATCCACTTTGGTAGCCAAAGCTCAAAAAGGCTTCTGCCATCGATGCATGGTCAAACAAAAAGTGCTTGTGTTAAAAATGTCTGACAGCAAGTTTGTTTAAAAAGATCAATGTCCCATTTGATAATGATGAAATGATCATAATTAGAGCCAAGAAATCAATTTAGTGGCGGATTTGAAAGGTCGTAAAATCAGAATATGAATGTTTTTTGGATGCATACATTACTTTTACATAGACTTTAAAATGTAATTTAAATGAAATTGTATTTTATTTTTGCAAAGTCTGATTTACAGAAAATACAATTGTAGCTAAGCTTCATCCAGAATGTATACACATTCATCGGACCACAACATTCATCGGTATAGGTGGCTGAAAGGTGTATTTAACCTGCTGTGTTTGTTGTTTTTCCCTTAATTATCCAGTTACACATTGCGTCATGTATACTTCTGAAATATGCAAAAACCCACTGTAGCTGTGCTACTGTATAACTGCACATGTAAACATTCTGACTGTCATTTCTAAATTTTTTATTCAATTATAGTTTTATGGTTTAAGGGTATAAACAATACTCTTATTAATTTCTTCTGCTCCAACTACACTAGTCATCCTGGGCCATTATTGTAGACACTAAGGTGAAAAGAGTACTAACAGTCTGAAACAGTATCAAGTTCACCTATCCAAAGGTCAGATTCCATTGAATTCCTCCTGAAGCAAGCCTCACGTCAAACCCCCCCTTCCTTTAATGCAAATAATTAAGCAGCAAAACTACCCAGTACTATTCCCCAAATAGGGGGCAATGAAATAGATATTACTATATTTAGGTATTATTTCAAATGAAGACTTATGGGTTTAATGTATATCTATGAACTTATTCACCACATGGTCAGTTCAGACTTCTTGTTGTAGTCTTTAATTCCTAATATAGAAGGAATACGTTTTGTTTGATTAGATGTTACTGAAGGAGACCCTTAATTTAGCCCTTAATCATCTTCAATTTTAAGTATTTTAAGAAAATGTGTGCACTGTTTGTGCAGTGAGCAACAGGAATCTTGTGGAGTCTCTTCTCAGCCATATTTGGCATAAAAGTCTAATGAATCTGTCCTTTATGGCTTTTCATCTTCTGAACTTGGGCAAAAGATCTGTCACAACAGAAAACCATTTAAACACAAATGACATAGGCCATTCAAACTGGATGCCTCTGTGCGAATGGAAAAAGTAAAGTTATACCCCACAAATAGCGCGGGTGAGATTGAGGATGTGTTAGAACATGGAGATGAGACAGAGAAGTGTGTATTTGGGCCGTCTTGGAAATATAAACACCTCTACTCAAATGCTTGGCCAGAAGCAACACTGTCATCAAAAGATATTCCAGAGCTTGAATTCAGAGATGGTAGGACAGATCCACATGGCAACTCCACATTGTTTATATCTCACTTATCTTTCACCACAAGTCCAACACTCTCTACCAAAAGTATAAAAGAGTTCTCATCAGTTGGAAAACTCCCCTGAGATTACACTCAGATATGTTGTTTGTTAGAGTATGGGATCAAGGGGACTGATTTTAGAAGCAAACATTCTTACATAAACTTGCTCTTACTGGAAGCTCTTGCAACCCATAACAAGTTGGCTTTTGATAAAAAGTAGCTTTTAGTCATTGTACTCTTTAAAGTACTGCTTTGGAATCCCATTAATCTATGAGCCTATCTTCTTCTTCTGTCTCAGAGTTTGGGAGACTTCTCTACAAAGAGTTCCTGTGGGTGTCCACTGAGGTTGTCAGTAATTCCATTGAATGAATTCTCATTTCAATAACTGTCCCACTAGCTGTGGGTCCAATAGAATGTGAATTTAACAAGATGACCACTGCACAAGTGTTTCTGAAGAGTGACCTTTGTCGTAAATCTAAGAAAGCTATGTAGTTGATAATCTGTAGAAAATGTGTTGAGGAAAAAAACTTTATGAGTTTCAGTAACTTTCATCGTAACAATTGCTTTCATTCTTATTAAGTTGTGTTTGCTAACTCAAACATCACTATAACTCACATCACATACTTTTGTACTATTCTATACAATTTGTAGTGTAAATATTGTATTCACACTGAAAATGCGATGAAAAGTAGAGTAATACACAAACGAGCCATGATCTACATTTTGCTGCAGCTTTCTGGTGAAATTACCACTAAAGGCACTACAAAAAATGTGAGATTTATTCATTGTTACACAAATAACAACTACAACGGCCGATTATGACTTTATAAACATTTATTTTTGACTCTATTAATCACACCCTGCTATGTTATGATATCGACACACTTTTACTCAATGCATCGTTTTAAAAAACGTACATTATAATGCTTGTATTTGTACACGTATTCCAATGTGATTCACTTCCAATGTAGCTCACCTGATAGAGTGTTGGTCTTTCGAATCAAAGACATAGGCTAGAGCCCAGCCAAGGATGCTTGTATTGAAAGTGATACAACACACTACATGTGAATGTAACATCACTCCTTTCGGCTAAAAATTGGCAAAGGCATCCAGGTAGTAAAAAACGTACATTGACTGTACATAGACTTTTATTTAAGGAGAGACCTGAGCTATATCTATGGATCAAAATATCATAGACCTGGGTGGATTCTTTTGACTTTTTCCTGTAGGCCACTGCACAGCAACTTGCTAAAAAAACACTCTGGAGGAGTGGCAACTACCTATAACACAACTTACATTTTCTTTAGAGGTGGGCTTGAGCTCTGAGATCCCCCCAGACTATCTGACTAAAGTAATATATAGAAAGACATTTTTGAATAATAATTTGTATAGGTGTTATAAAATATACAGGTGGAGACAGGGAGGTGGAGTAATACCAGAAGAATCGTCATCAGTGTAAGGGTAGGAGCTGCCTACAGTATATCCTAGGGATATGACTGGCAGGCCTAGATGAACAAGCTCCTCCTGAACATATGGTTGTAACTTACGGCTAAGTCAATGTCTTTACAAAAGAGTTCCACAATATTATTTTTATTGATTTAAATTTTTTTCAGGTAAGTAAGAATAAGGTTTTGGGTAGCATAATTGATCTTTCTTCCTGCTTAGACTGTCTGGGCTTCTCTACACAATGCCTCTCTCTGTTAGCCACTGCACTCAAAAAACTACCCTGAGCTAAAACATTTCATCCCCGTCCTGTAGATATGCATGGGGGCCCATCCTAAGTCACTGTATTTTTCCCTTTCATTTTCTTCCTCCATGACACAGGTCAACAGGTACACCCCTAACCTCTTCCACTAATAAATTAACATATAAACACATCACCTTCACTGCCTGCCAGGTGGGTCTAGAGGCCTCAATGAGTGAATCTGAGAACAGAGGGCCCCACAGTGCCAAAATGTGGTGTCTGAATTTGCGGTGGTAACTGATGTAATTTTATCCAGTGTTTGACATGTGTGGCTGAGGCTAGACTTGTTGGTTTAGATCTCCTGCCCTTCTGTTAGTGTTTTTACCATTGGGAAACAGAAAATTAATGAATATAAAGCCAATATTAGTTATTTATGTTTAGAACTATTAGTGGTTAAAATTAATAAACCAATAAGTGTTGTAAACAAAATTATTTTGTATGAACTATATGTTTTAGTGTTTAAGTCCTTGAAGTCATCCTGAATTAACTGAGGAAATACACTTAGATGCATTGTACTTTGGTTTTGGCCGATGAAGGCTTTTATTAGTGGCTAATTAATTTTCTATGTAGTTTAAGAGAGTGTTGTCCCTCCTGTGACCAAGTTGATATAGGTATCTTTCAGTGAGGAGCATCAGAGTCTGGATGGAAGCTTATGGCAGGTAATCTTGATGAACTCCATCCTGAGCCCATGCTTCAGACAATGGCTCAAGAAGAATCCCATGTCTTTGGGTTTGCATCAATTCATCCTCTGTGAAGTCCATCTTAGTAGACTGGAGTGAAGTCTAGCTGGCTGGTCATCATCAGTCAGCAACACAGTGAGAATTGGACATCTGGCAGGTGATGGATCTGGCAGGCTCTGGTAACCTATAATCCCTAGTTATAGGTATGGAAAGAAATAGAATAAACTGTCATCCTGTATTGAAGCGCTTAAAATGCTCTAGCACCCCATAGTTGTGTGCCGAAAAGATGGCAATTCTATTATTGTGTGTTCAAGTCATGTCGAAATTGTCATATTTATGAGTTGAGTGCACATGAATGCCACCACAATGTTATAATTATGAATAGAAAACTCTGGATTGTAATGCATGGTTGCTGAGATGAGATGTAGGATCTATGTGCAGGCTTTAATAAAACATGAGAACAGTGACACGACAAACAGGAACTGACAAAGGAGGAACTAAACTTGAGAGTATTTATGTATACAAAAGCTAATGAGGGAATGGAAAACAGGTGAGAACAATCAGGAACAGATGGCAATAATGAAGGCAGTGCATACTGGGAAAAAAACTCTGTTTTGGGCATGTCGATTTAAGAATCATGGCGGAAGAAAATTGTTATTGGTAAAAATTCTGACTTTTGTAGTTCAGTCTGTATGCATCTTTTGTACTGTTAAATAAGAATAATGCAAAGCTTACAAGAAAATAAGATTCATATAACCTTATTTATGAAGCAACATGCTTGTGCAATAAAATAAAATTTCTCGTCATTATATGTAGCTGCACGAGTATGATAAACTAGATAGATAAAGTATTAATTACACACCTAATGTGCGGCTTTCACTTTCACAAAAAGCTTCTTGTCTCCACCAGTATGAGAAAAAGAGAAAAAGAAATACGAAATTGCAAAACGGGTCCATTCTTTCCGATTAAAATCACATCATAATTACAATCTCCAACCTCGTAAGTAGGAACTTCCCAGGAGGTCTTGAATACAACATTGTTCACCCTCATGTTCCAAAATTGTAAGATTTTCTTCTGAGGAACACAAAAGGAAATGTTAAACAGAATATTGGCCTCTACCACCACTCACTTTCATTGTACCTTGTCAGTCCCAAACATTCTGCTAAACATCTTCTTTTGTGTTCTATGGAATAATAGAATCCATAAAGTTTTGGAACATCATGAGAGTGAGTGAATGATTACAGAATTTTCGATTTTGGGGCAAAATAACCCTTTAAAATATTTACTTTATTTTATCTTTGTGTTCAGTACTGTAAAGATGTAAGTCTTGCCATGCCATTTATCTGTGTGATAGATGACAGCAAATGACGCATGAACTAACACTCAGAGCGTGACCTTGGAAAAACAGGTTGGAGTTCTTCTTTTTTGGGAACTCACACAAACATACAAAATTTGCTTTGCACATTGTACAAAAACTTCACTTATGCACAAACAATCGTCAAGAGTAGGAAGGCAAGTAGGGGATGCCCAACATACTGAACACATTGACTGGAATTTATTTGTGCATAATTCAAATCTATGGACACAATAAACAAATGTGATCAAAAGTAAAAAGAGATTACATAATAACATATTTTAGGGTGGCTGAGATGAAAAACAGGGAAGATGAAGTCCCCTAAATAGGGTCTAGCAATGCCTACACATAAAGTAGCTCAATTGTTTAGTTGGTTTAGTTGGTTGCATGCAGATATCAGGAGAGCACAGAGAGGAACTGGCGTGCAAGCAGAGATTAAACACTGGGGGTGCAGGAAACATACTTGATTTACATGCTCACATATAAATGCTCCTTATGTACTCTAAGCTTGCATAAGAAGCACTTGGGACTGCAGGAGAAGGAAACCAATGCTTTCATAGTTTACCAAGTAAATCCTGTCTGCACAAGTAGGTAAAGTGTTGTAAAATGTAGCTTTTGGTAAAAGGCATCTCTCTGTACTCGCTACTTAACAGCATCATCACCACATGATATGGTTTGGTTCTAAAAGGTGTAATTCAAGTGTGTGATATACGAAATCCCACAAAACATAAAAATGCCACCACCAAGACGTGGCTGAGAACTTTTGAAACAACAGCCGAAAGGTCCCTGCTCCAGTCAGTTCAACTGCGGTATTAACACCTTGTTAAGCTGCAGGGTGGGAGTACCAGACAACCAACAGGACAGCACTCAATTGTAAAACCACACACTGCTAATAAACAACATCTCACATATCCAAGACTTACTGGTTAATAAAAAACACTAATAATCTCTATAAATTAGCAGGTTTCCCACTAAGAAAGTCGTAACCATGGCAGGACATTGTGATATACTGAAAAAGCCAGTGGCCTCTAATTATGTAAGTGTTCTCTGTTCAAGGAAAATGTGCTGACTGAACATGCCCTTAAGTTTGATACTGATGAAACACAATCATTAATAATTATGGTACAATATATTAATCAGTTAGACTTTAACAACACTTAACGTCACTTTCTTATCATTAATAGATGTTTTCAATGCACACCTGTAACATACATGTCTGTGTATCGGTAAGAAACACACTATAAACAAGTCGTAATTCAAAGAGAAGTTTTAAAACTGTCTGTGGGAAATGGTCTGTATTTATCTTCTCCCCTTAAGTCATTTCAAAACCTGTAATTTGGGATATTGCCACTTTAAGTCAAATTTCATTTTAAAAAGGGGGAGGGTTGATTTAATGGCGGGCATTAAAAAAGTCTTATAGCAGCCTGTAAATGATTTAGATGGGCAAGGAGGAGGCGAGAACTGGCTTGACAATATAAATAATAGTTTAATGTACGTGACCACCAGCTGACCGTAAACAATCTCTCTCTCCTCGCTCCACCTTCGTAGTCAGCCTTTATCCCTCTCTGAGGCTTAATTAGCCTGATAATGGACCGGGTGTGTATAATCACGACCCGGCCCTGCCCGCCGCCCTGTCACATTCCTCCCTCATTCTCTCAGGCTGGGGAGCCACCGGCATGACGTACACCCCCACCCCCTTTCCCTGGGGAGGGGCGTGCCTTCCGCCCCGTCTACCGGCAGGTCAGCCCCGTATACCTGGATGAGGGAGGGGACAAGGGGAGGGAAACAGAAAAAATTTAAATAGGGAGGGGTACTTCCTGTAACAGTGTAGTATCCCCCCCAAAAAAACACTATAAAATTTAAAAGAGAGGGACAAGGCCAACACTGATTGGCAATGGGAGAGAGAGAAAAAAAAAAACCACTTACTCGTCAGTTCTCTGATACGCCGTAGCTTGATCCTTGGCCACTCCTCCACCCTCTAACGGATGACAGCCGCGCCTCCTCGTGCAGATTGGAGGCAGTCCTCCAGCCCCTGGCAGACAAAACGCCCCGCCGCAATCTCGAGGAACAGAAGGGGTCTCCCCCGCCCCTGGCAGTGGTTCTCCAGCTCCAGGCGGTTGGCAGCGAGCTCCGCTCGCGGTCGGCAGTCTTGAACCCCGCCGCGTTTCAGCAGCTGGTAGGGGATTACTCCGCACCTGGCAGCGGCCCTGAGGAGCCCATTCTCCCCTTGCGGTCGGCGTGGGGTGGATGGTAGTGGTCAGAACTCTACTACGGTGTATCCCTCCTCCTTCCCGGGTGTATAATCACGACCCGGAACCAACCCTCCACCCTGTCACACACCCCATTATATAACCCTTTTTACATGGATTTGTCCTAACCGGCCATGACTGTGATGAGTTACAAGCCACTTTGTCCATATTTGGTTTCTATTTTGGCGGAGTCATACTGGGCAGTCCCACCTGAAATCTCAAGATCCAAAATGGCACTCCACATAACTGTACACTAAAGGAATATTCTGGCTTTAATACAAGTTAAGCTCAATCGGCAGCATTTGTGGCATAATCCATCCATCCATCGTCAACCGCTTATCCAGGGTCGCAAGGGGGGGGGGGTGTTTGTGGGCTGGAGCCTGGGCGAAAGGCGGGTGTCCTTCTTGCCTCTTAAAATCAGGGCTTCAAGCTATTAGGGAAAACCTCCAACAGTTAGGTCTATGGGAAGATCATGAGATCATTATGAGCTAACCCTTATTTTTTCCCCATTATGTACTTAATATGAATATTCATGATAACTCAAAGGGCTTGTTAACCATGCAGTCAGTCTCACAAATCAGTCTATAATGTTGCATTTTATAGATTATACTTTTGGTTTATTGTGTTTCTAGATGCCTGCTTTTCGGGATTGTGCTAGAGCCAATGTTTTCCATTCATACTCTGTTTGGAAATCCTGCTTGGCATGTGGTCATCTCTATCATCAGCCAGATGGGTCAGGGTGACTGCACTTCTTTTGCTCTGGCACTGGCTGTGTAATGGAGTCTTAGACTGTTCAAAGTTGCAGTCAGGCACAATGGGGAAAATTGTTCCCATCAGGGGCGTGTCCAGGATTTTTTGCCAGGGGTGGGTTGTCTGCAGAGGTGGAACGCTGTGTCCTCCCACAGGGGCAGAAAGTTGTTATGGACCATTCGTGACATGGTGGGGTTAAGCTGTTGTGTGATACGGACGAGTTAAGCCATTGCGCACCATATCCAGGATGCAAACGGGGTCCAAGTTGGGGTGGTAAAGCTAATTTTAAGAATGGCAGCTGCCACCCCATGCCACCCTTCTGGCCCCGCCCCCTGGTTCTCATCCACTCTCTGACCTAAAAACAACTGGCTGATTAGCTTTTAAGCATAGTACAAGCATGAAGCTCTAACAGACTGCTGAAGAGAGAGAAAGGTGAATTTGAAGACTTGATTCTGCCATCTCCACAAACCCTTGCATCATTGAAAGTTTGGGTCAGACATCACTGCTAAGTAAAACCTTGGCTTTTCAGAAAAGCAAATCTATAGCCATTGGAAGACAAACAAGAAACTCATTCAGTATGTTATACAGTACCTGCATGTTACTGGTGTACATAGGATTGCAAGAGCAAATTTGCTTAATAAACATAAATAAAAAATCATAGTGCAAATTATTATTTGTACTATTATTATAGTACAATGTTGTTTAAAAAATATTGAAATTATAGAAACAAAGAAAATTATTTCTAGGTTATTTAGGACCGAAGACGTATTTTCACAACATCTATCAGCTGTGTTTTATCATGGTCTCTTTTTGTTACATGTCTTACCATACTATCTATGATCATCAAGGAAAAACCATTGCAATACACTTCGAAAAGAGCCTTCATCCCATGCGGGAGGCACGCAGGAGGATGAGGAACTGGAAGCATAATTTTTACAACCCTGCCAGGTGCATCCAACCATCCATCTCTCCATACTTTTATTCCAGTGCACACATTAATCCAGCACATTAGACTGTCATTTTGAATCCATTGACTACTGCATGTATCAACAGGGATGTGCTTGTCTCACTCACAGAGCAGCTGAGGTACACTCGACCTGACACTCACATGGAGACTTGTCTCAATGCCTGGAGAAAAGGGAAAAGAGGGAGGCAAAATCCTCACATGAGGTCCACAGCGAGGTCACAGATTAACGAGGCACCCACAGGCCGCAAACAGGAGCAAAACTGAGGGGCGTGTGTGATATGAGAGCCCAAGCTGTTTCAACAGAACAAGATCAGGTGTTGAAATTAATTCCTTTGGGACTATGTCTGTCTACTCTGGAATTTAGTGTCTGCGTGTTTTACTTAAGCATGGGGTTTCATTTCAGTTTAGATGTTTCTTCAAATAACATAAAATCTATGCAGATATTTAATGTATGACTCTCTTTGTAACCCAATTCAAAGGCAGAAAATGCGAAAACAAGGCTGAATGTGTATAGCTAAAACATTATGCTGACATAAAAAGAACAGTTAAAATTTCATACAGCCCTTCTAAATATTTTGGAGAGTTTGAAAAACAATTAAACCAGTGGTTCATAACTGTTTTTTTCCACCATTGGACCGAATTGTTCTGTTTACAGAACCGTGCCGTTCCATACCGATTATGGCTTGATGACATGGTTACGGTCTCATTTTCCACTGTGGTTCTGCAAAATCAGGATTAAAATGGACTGACTAAGTGATCAATGTGATTATACTGTACCAAATCATATTCAAGCGGAAATGCAACTGGAACCGTTAGTCACCGTGGAAAAGCTTTTTAGATGTCGTTCAAATATTGATGGTTTCAAGCTTATAAGAATAATTGACCACAAAAACACATTGTGATCTGAACAAAGCATGGTTATCCTCATTGCAACTGATCTTGTATTTAATCTACTTTTGGTCTCTTTTATTTATTTATTTTACCTTGTATAGTTTTGTTCATGGTTTTCAAGGATGAGTGCATGTCACACAACTTGTGCAATTTTGGCATCTGTCTAATTTGGATAGCTTCTACAAAATTACATGAATTTTCCCCAAAATACCAAACAGAGTTTGATTGGACATATCCATTGATGTCAACAACAAAAGGAATATGGGAAGTGTTTCTTCCTATTTTGTAAGACAATATTTTGCTATCTTAACAACAGTAGACATGATTGCATGGTTTAGAACCACAGAATTAAACGCCAAGAAGTCCTCAGAAAAAAAGACTATTACTACAAAGTTTTCTACATGTTAGCTTTTGATCTGTATTATGTAAAATCCTAAGGCTTTTGTAAGTTTTAGCATTGTGTTACAAGCTGGAAAGTTTTTAATTAAACACACAAATCCCTTCCTGGCAGCATAACCAATCAAAACAGTCATACTTGCCCAAAGAGGTACCGTTTACGGATAGCAGAGGGGTTTTGTTTGGCCATTTCATATATGATGAAATCAGTGAGTCCCTGAATGGTGTGTACCTGTATAAAATTCTCAGTCTTAGTTTTAGGAATGCTTTCTCCCCTCTGGTTTATGAGGCCAGATTACTGCAGCACTGATGTGATGCTCTATTTTTCCCTCCTGCAGTCCCTGTGTGCTTTTGAAGAAAGACGTCAAAAATTGAGGCAAAATTCCTCTATCCTTGTTGACTGCAATTAGATGAAAAGAGTTCTCCTGTCTATTGGTCCTTAGCACACATTATGTTCTCTCAGGGTCAGTAGGATTTATTTCAGACTTGTGCAATGGCAACAAGTGCTGCTGTCACTAAAGAATGAACAAATATTAAAGAGCGAGACCAAAATCCGGATACCATTCTAAAAACAAAACTCCTTGACCAATTTCCCACACTGATTACCAAAAGAATTCTTAACCACAGCTCTCTGTCTGTAATCCTATAACTTGGTCTGGCTTCAACTGTACACATCCTGTGATTGTATGTGTTTCTTTGGCATTAAAGTGACAATTTGCCCAAAGATGAAAATTCTGTCATCATTTATTCATTTATGTTGTTCCAAACCCCTATGAGTTTCTTTCTCCTGTGGAACTAAAAGTGTTTGGGGACTGAGGCTGTTGTTCTTCCTAACATCTCATATTATGTAATTGGAAAAAAGATGCAATAATAATTAATGCTGACTGAGACTAATTTACCGACTGAAACTAACATAATACGGGAGCCTAGCCGACATGCTAAAGAGGATGACACTGTGCCTAGCGCTTCAAGACCTCTCGACCCTGCACTTCGTTGTGTGATCACCAAGATTACAGACAATCTAACGAAGGTGATTGATGACAAATTGGGTCCGCTCACACAAATGTTACAGCACCACAGTGAAAAAGTAGACAATCATAAGATACGGATATTGGAAGCAGAGAATCAGATCTCTACCTCGGAAAATCCAGAACCCTGTAAATCATTGGAGATTGACATTGACATTGGAGATTCAATCCTTTTATTTTGTAAGATAGCACTTTTATTTCTTATTTCAGATCAGAGTTTAGTTCATATCGGTTTATCAATTCCCTATCCACTGAAGATAATCCTTATTATTGGAAACATCTAAAGCTTTTTCAAGAGGTCTAATAATTCCTTACATGTCCAGTAAAAGGCTTAGGTAAGCTGAACAGAAAATTATTCTAGAATATGTACTCAATCAGTCTGAAAGAGAATATGTTGCAATTACAAGCGTAGCTAAATTAAAAGAAATAACTGCTCTTCATTCTACCCTAAATTCCCTAAAAAAATGATTTGCTAGTCAGAGAAAGTATGAGCATGGTGATAAGGCATGACAATACCTAGCCTCCCTTACTAGGAAGAAAGCAGACTCTCAAAATATATCTTCAATTAAGGATAACCAGGGGCTCCTTTCTTTTAGTGCTACAGCAATAAATGATTAATTTGTACAATTATACAAAAGCTTATATAGAGAAGAGAACACGCCCGATTGCTTCGAACTGATGAATACTTGTTTCTCTAAAATTAAACTATCATCTGTAACTGATAATCAGAGATCAGTCTTGGATGATCTTATTTGTAGAGGAGAGGTTTTGACAGCCATTAGAGGCCTAAAATCTGGGAAAGCTCCTGGTCCAGATGGACTGAGCAATGAGTTTTACAAGGAGTTTCAGAAAATTGTAGTTGACCCTCTCTTGAAGTATAATCACACTTTAAGCAAAGGTATACATTCACCTTCCTTACGAGAAGCAAATATCTCTTTGATACTAAAGAAGGGGCAGAAGCCTGAGGAGTGTGCCTCGTATAGGCCAATTCTGTTTATGAATACTGATTTGAAAATTCTTTCAAAAATACTTGCTTCAAGACTTGAATGCTTACTTCCTCAGCTTATTAAAGATGTTCAAACAGGTTTTATAAAGGGCTGTAATTCTATTCAGGCCTCACAAAGTATAGATAGCTTGGTCATTTCGATGGCCTTTGACCATGTGGAATGGCCATATCTCTATTATTTTGGATAAATTTGTTGAAAAATGTGTTAGCTGGATTAGACTTTTATATAATAATCCACTTGCTGCTGTACTAACCAATGGTCTAAGGTCTGTCAATTAATAGTATTAATAGAGGGACACATCAGGGTTGCCCCCTTTCCCCTCTCATGTTCGTTCTGGCAATAGAGCCATTGGCGAAGCAATCAGGTGTGACACTGGCACACGTGGTTTGATTTTGGCCACCAGGGAACATAAGATCACTTTATATGTCGCTCCTGCGGAGCCCAGACATCTCTGATCTTGAGAAAAGGCCAGTGGAAATTGGCCTGTGGAATTTGCATGCCACTAACTCGGACATACGGGTATAAAAGGATTGACGCTGCAAACACACATCAGATATCTTTTTCAGAGCCAAGCGAGCAAGTTCACAGAGCTGAATTCGTCTGCCGCCTTTATTCATCTCTCTACGCTGTTGGATCTACGGCACATTCCAGTGGTCTAGCTATGATGGTCATGGCATGGTCTCTTGGGCAGGCGATGTCCACCTTAGTGGTCCAGGAGTGCCAACTTTGGCCCAACTTGGTCGAACCAGTTTGGTCTATTCGGTGGCACCTTAGAGGATTTCGCCCAGCAATCCTGAGTGATTAAAAGGCAGACTGGGACCATTCAAGACATCCTGTCCCGGCGCAACGCAATGTCTCGCACCGTCTTTTTGTTGCCAGGGGCGAAAAAGCAGTCTTCTCATTTCCTAGGCCTCACAGTCTGTGTTCCCCGGCCATCGTTATCATGACCACCGGGCACCATTTCTCTCTCTGGCAGGAATGGCGCCTCGGAGGCCTTATACCTAAAAAAGGCAGCGGGTTGCGGCCAATCCTAGACCTACGAGTTCTGAACCGGGCTCTGCACAGACTCCCACCGAGATGTTCATGCAGAAACGCATTTTAGCGAGCGTCTGACATCAGGATTGGTTTGCGGCGGTAGACCTGAAGGACACGTACTTCCATGTCTGATTCTTCCTCGACACAGACCCTATCTCCGGTTTGCCTTTGATGGTCAGGCATATCAGTACAAAGCCCCCACCCTCCTTCGGCCTGTCCTTGTCCGCTCATGCCTTTACGAAAGTTGCAGAGGCAGGGGGAAGTGGGCATCCGCATCCTCAACTATCTCGACGACTGGCTAATCCTAGCTCACTCGTGGGACATGTTGTGTGCACCCAGGGACCTGGTGCTCAGGCACCTCAGCCACTTAGGGCTTTGGGTCAACTGGGAAAAGAGTAAGCTTGCCCCAGTTCAGAACATCTCTTTTCTCAGGATGGAGTAGACTCGGTCTCAATGACGGTGCGCATCACCAACGAGAGTGCGCAGTCAGTGCTGAACTGTCTGCATGTGTTGAGACAAAACACGTTGGTCCCACTGAAAAACTTTCAGAGGCTCCTGGGGCATATGGCATCCTCAGTCGCACTGGGGCATATTGCATCCTCGGTCACGCCACTTAGATTGATGCATATGAGACCACTTCAGCACTAGCTACAGACCCGAGTCGAGAGACGAGCATGGCGCCACGGCACACACCACATCCTTGTCACACAGGCTTGCTGCCGTTTTCTCAGCCCCTGGTCAGACCTAGCATTCCTACGGGCAGGAGTTCCCCTAGGCCAGGTCCCCAGGCACATCGTGGTTACGACAGATGCCTCCCAATGGGGCTGGGGTGCCATGTGCAATGGGCTCTCAGTCGTCGGCCCTTGGACTGGCCCGCGACTGTGTTTGCACGTCAACTGCCTTGCTGGCAGTACTACTTGCCCTGAGGAGGCTATTGCCGTTGATCTGGGGCAGAGCATGTGTCGATCCAGACAGACAACACAGTGACGATCGTAGATGTATTCATGTCGTGTTCTAGCCCTGTTCATGGTTTCCTGTGTTTTTGTTGTTTTTTTCATTAAAGCTGCATTTAGATCCTCACTCCTCATCTGCCTTGTTACAGAACAACTGACCATACTGAACAGAAATCAGGGCATTAAATACACAAAGACTAATGAGAACATTAAACACAGGTGAGGAACAATAAGAGACCGCTGGCAGTGATGAGAGCAGGGGATGATGGGAAGTGTAGTCCATGGGGAACAGATGACAGAGGTAAAACACAGGGCAGTATGTCACGATTGTATGTATGTGTACATGTATGTATATTTATTCTTATGTTAGTGTGTGTATTGACATGTTTCTCTCACCATCCCCCCCCCCCCCCCCCCGTATTTTGAGCTGAGAGAAACAACCCCCTACCCCTTTCCCCATTGTTCTGGTTTTGTGGATGTGGCATTACATTGTGCTGAATGATTGTCAGGTATTTTAAAGGAAAATTAAATCATCCATTACTTCTGGAGGCATTTTTGTTTACTAGGCATTACCTTATCCAGACTTGATGCTCAAGGGGCCTTTGGGAAAAGATAACATAGCTTCCTAGAACACTTTCTTTATCCAACATCCTCACAGTGGCAGGCGTCTTTTGATATAAATGTTTGCATAACTGGGCTGTCTCAAAACTCAGACCAGCAAAGGAGAGTAACACAGCTGCAACCGCAAAACCCCTTTCATGACTTTAGACTTCAGGCTATCACAAAGATTCCTTTATGCACAGAGCTACTGAGTTTAGGGTAGTGAGGGAGAGTATACACAGTGTGAACACAACATGCAAGAGCACACAGAAGGAAAGTTTGTGTACGCCAAGAGAAGTAGGGCTAATGTATGTGCGAAAGTGTACATTACAATGTTGCAATGTTATTGAGGTATATTGGTAAAACTATAAAAGTTTCAGATTAAAATAGGAAAGCCACACAAATTGCAACCGCACATAAGTATATGGAGTCCAAACATCTCAAACAGGGTGAAAATATAAAAAGAATGGGAGAGAATCTCTGTGCAGATTGTGAAAAAAATAAGGTTTATTTATTATGGACCAAGAACATACTGGGAAACAACATCAAATGGACCAAAAAAAAAAAAACTCCTCATAATCACTCAGCCTCTGAAGTAGCTGCACGGGTCATGTAAACATTTTCATTCAAGCCTAGACACAGAAAAACAGTTTTTATAGATAAACTATTCTTTCCTGGAAAAAGGGTATTTTAATTCACTGAAATATTGCAATGAACACAGCAGAGGAATGACATGCTAATTTAAATGCTTTGAGATGAATAACCTCAATAAATTATATTGCATTTTTTAATCTCTTTTTGGACTTTAAGAATCAGGAGATTGACCAGATGTGGCTCGAGCTTCCTCTGGAGGTTTAAGCGGTTGACATTGATATCGTCCAACAATCTAGTGGCCCCTGCTCTGCTGGCGCATTATCAGCAGTCTGCCATCATAAAGCGCCAGAGCTCCTCTTAGAAGCCTTTTAGGTAAATAAATGGCTTTAATGATTATTGTTCTATCTTATGAGACATTTATCTTTTGTAAGAAACATTATATGGAGAGCACACCAGGTCCATTTTCTGAGATTTAATAGGTATTTAACAATTCAGACACCTGCTGAAGTACCAGATTTATAAAACTCTCATAGCAGCTCTGAGTGCTTTAGCATAATGTTAATTCTCAGTGCCTTTCTGTGAAAGTAATACAGTAGTTTCAGTGAAGATAAAGCTGTCTGTCAGCGATGGGCTTTTGGGTATTTCCTTTCGGGTGTATAATGGTTGTAATAAAGCCCCCATTTTAGATGACAGCTATAAATCATTAAGTCCACATTTGGCCTGAACTATTTCTAATCCAAACTAAGGTGCAAACTTAGTTGTGACTAAGAAGATCAAAATAATAAAAACATTTTTCAAATTTTCTCTCATTATATAAATAAAATGGTGAATGCAGGCTTTTAAGAGCATTCCCTAGGTCTGCAAAGTGTTTATGCAAAGTGTGGTATCTTTGATTCTACATTATGTAGCAGCAAAATGCCACTGATTTTATTTTCTTTGGATTGTGGAGGTGACCACCATTGCAGTCTTTTCAATTTCTAATTTAAAACACTTGCTAGATCCCTCACTAAAAAACTTACCAGAGAATCAAATTTACTGTAACCCTATAAACTCCTCATACCCTTTAATAAATTAATAGATTTTTGTTTCTTTGTAAAACTCTGAACATACTGTATACATGAGGCTCTGACATACACATATTTAATTTACATTATATAAATGTTGTACTTATTGTGTATGAAATAATGAGGTTTTTCTAAATGAGATGACATTAAATGGCTCCCTATTAGTGGTGGACAGAGCTCTTGAACTGGAGCTGATGTTAAAGGGATAGTTCACCCAAACATGAAAATTGTGTCATCATTGATTCACCTTCATGTTGTTTGAAATCTATATGACTTTATTTATTATGCTGAATACAAATAGGATTGTTTTATTGAATGTTGCATCCCTTTTCAAGACAATGTATAGCACTTGACTTTAAAGCTTAAAAGGGGACCAAAAAGTATCACAAAAGTAATCCATGCGACTCCTGTGTCATATTCCAAGTCTTCTGAAGGCATATGATGCACGTTTATGTGCATTATGTACTTGAGTTATTTTAGTGCTAAACAAGTTCTCGTGTCAACTTGCCACTGTGAACGAGCTTTTCTCATAACGCTCATGAACGCACAGCAAATACCTTCAGAAGATTTGAAATATTATGCAGAAGCCATTTGGACAATTTTTACGATTTATTTTTTTTTTTGCCCTTTTTTAAGCTTTAAAGTGTCATCAACTGCCACTGTGAAAGGAAGGCCCACAATATTCAATAAAACATCTCCTATTGGGCTTGGAACAACATGGGGGTAAAAAAATCATAACAGAATTTTTATTTTGGGATGAACTTTCCCTTTAATATTTGCCTTCATCTTTGACAAAACAACAAGTAGCTACACATTGAAGGTAATGATTGAATGAATGTCACATCTATATAGCGCTTTTCTGACACTACACTCAGAGTGCTTTACACAGTGAACAGGGGACTCTCTTCAACCACCACCTGTGTGCAGTGTCCTCCTGGATGATACAACGGCAACCACAGTGCTCCAGTATGCTCACCACACACCAGCTATTGGTGGAGAGGAGAGAGTAGAGTTATAGAGCCAATTAGTGAATGGGGATTATAAGAAGGCCATGATTGAGAAGGGCCAATGGGAGGAATGTAGCCAGGACACCAGGGTTACACCTCTACTCTTTACGAGAAGTGCCCATATAGTGTCCCTGTCACTAAACTAGGGCATTAGGACCTACACAGACCTCAGGGTAAGCACCCCCTGCTGGCCTCCCTAATACCTCTTCCATCAGCAACCTTAGTTTTCCCCCGGAGGTCTCCCATCCAGGTACTAACCAGGCTCAACCCTGCTTAGCTTTAGCAGGCAACCGGTCTTGAGCTACTTTTTTTTTTTCTTCTTTCAATTCACAAATTTCAGTCTTGAGCTACAGGGAGATATGGCTGCTGGCATATGTAATGAAAAACAAGACAACCCAAACTGCAATTTTGCACAAACCAAAAGGTCAAAAGACCAAGAGCCTAACCTACTAATTTTAGTTATCCAACGTTGCAGTGGCTGCTGCATGGAGAGATTCTGGTTTACTGCAGCCATACAAAGGTCTTATTCTGTGAGCCAAGAGGAGATTCAGGAATGCCCACGGAAGGTATTAGACAGCGGACATGTAAATATTTCCACATTACTTCAGTTAAATTTTCTGGAGGCACTTTCCTTTTGCTCTCATAATAAAGTTGAAGGAAATGAATCCTGGCACACTCAATGGTAGTGCACTTTCTGTAGAAAGGGCATCGGGGAACTGTGTTTCACTCAAAGGAATAGTTCACACAAAAAAATGAATGTCTTTTCATTATTTACTAGCCCCCATGTTGTTCCAAACCTGTAACTTTCTTCTGTAGAACATAAATGGTAAACGAGGACAAAATCGCATAGTTTCAGAAGATATATAGCGCAAGAGTAATATGAACCACTTTTATGATACTTTATGGTGCTGTTTTTGTCATTTTGTAGCTTGACAAATCCAGTTCTCATTAACTTTAATTATATGGACCATTAAGTGGCCAGGATATTCTTCAAAATGCACCTTTTGGGTTCCAAAACAGTGACCAAATTTTCATTTTCTGGTGAACTACAGATTTAAGTTCATAAAATAAGTTTTATCATGAGGCATAAAGTAATACTTTGTAAAAAGTGGATTCAAGCAGGTGTTATCTTAAATAGCTACTTATACCTGATCTGACTCTGTAGGAGCGGCATAATGTAGGCACGTCGATTCAATCATATTATATAATATTTTTAACTTAGATGCTACCACACATCAAGCATATTTTAGGCTACCTGATATAGCATCTTTTTTTCTTCCAGTGAAGAGAAGCTTTCTCATAATAATCATAAATATAGAGGAAAGGAAACTGAGGCATGTGTACACAGAGGGAAGGTCATATAGATGATTCTGTGGATGAGTCTCAGGCAATGGGCGAGAAACCACTGATGCTGACAGACAGTAAAGTGTTACATTAGAGAAGGAGGAGGGCCTACATGTATGAAAGGTTCTTCATAAAATTTGTAAACTTAGAAGCCCCATTGCTTATTTTTTCATCAGCAGACTTTAATGATGAAAGGTGGGGGAGAGCTTCGCCACAGACATTTCTTTATATGTCTCACACACCGATGCGCACCTGCAGAGACACACACTGCGTGTCAGTGGAAATGCACTGAGAGTAGCAGATAAACACGCAGCCACAGAGTGCCTGTGTCTGGCTGATCACTGCACATAGGAAACTGTTTATTGAGCCAATCATTCCTCATGGATTGAAAACACAAGGGCGGTTCATGAACAAATTAGCATGAAAGCAAAAAAAGAGCATATGTTTCCTATAAAAGTTTGTGGGAATTTCACCATGAAGAAGAAGAAGAAGAAGAAGAAAATAATTAATATTCTAAAAATGTTTTCAAAGAAATGTAAATTTTTTACATTAACATTTATTAACAGATAGCTTTAGGTTTGAGTTTTAATTTTAACACCTTTGACCCTGAATTCAAAAGTTCATATCACCAGTTAGAGTGCCAAAACATGTATCAATATGCCTGCAGAATCCAATTAGAAGATTTGCTTTCCCAGTTATGATAGGCCACTTCATCACCCGGCAGATGGCAGCGGCGCTCCCCTAGGAGGAAGGCAGTGTCGAGTACTCTGCAATGGGCATCCCTCATCCTTCCTGGGTTTCGGCACCAATGTAACGTGGGTTAAGATGGGCAAGGAGGAGGCGAGAACCGGCTTGTCAATATAAATAATAATTTAATAAGAACTTAAACAAAAAGCACAAACACAAACACACAACGGACATGTCCGATTGATTTGATCTCTCTCTCTCTCTCGAACCGTCGTCACTGGCCGCCTTTATCCCTTGCGCGCCCCATCAGGCCGATTAGGGACCGGGCGTGCGACATTCCAGTCCGGCCACGCCCCCCTACACTCCACATACATATTAACAGTTTATTTCAATTTGATCATCAAAATGGTGTTAAATAGTTTAATTCATAAAAACTTTAAACAAATGAAAATATACACATTTATTTTCAACATATTATTGTAGTATTTTTTAGCAGATTAAGTGCTTTTATACAGAACCACACAGCACAATCCAAAATACAATATTGGAGTTATATTTTGTCAAATAAAGTGCTGCATAACAGAGCATCACAGATCAACAGCAGTTAGATACTGCTTAAGTATAATGCAAGTACTACTGATTTATTATCATTATTATTAGTAGTAGTAGTATTACAGTGAATATTACATAACTTTACAGTAGTGATATATTTCTGTCATTCTTTTTTCCTATAAATGTAGCTTTTATTTTGACGGAGCTTTTACTTTGAAGTATTTCTGTGTTGTTTTGACCCAAGGAGCTCTCATGTTATGAAGGCGGCATTCCACTCTGGAAAAGCCGGTCGCTATATGACTCATGATTATTAAACCGCAAAAGGCTGCTATTTCATTAAAAAAGTGTGTACTCTGTATGTGCCTCACACTACAATGTGAATTTGCACTCTGTTTACTGTCAACTGCTACAAACAGAGCACACGATGCTCATTTTGGTGTTTTCCCTGTATGAGCCAAGGAGGGGATTTATTTTTTCCCCCTTTTCTCTCAATTTGGAATGCCCAATTACCAACGTGCTCAAAGTCCTTGTGATGGCATAGTGAATCGCATCAATCTGAATGGCGGAGGACAAATCTCAGCTGCCTCCACGTCTGAGACCGTCAACCCACGCATCTTATCACGTGGCTTGTTGCACACATTACTGCGTAGATATAGTGCTTGTGGAGGCTTCACAGCATCCACCGCGAAATCCACGCACAACTCATTATGCGCCCCACTGAGAGCGAACCACATTATAGCAATAGGAGGTTACCCCATGTGACTCTACCCTCCCTAGTAACCGGGCCAATTTGGTTGCTTAGGAGACCTGGCTGGAGTCACTCAGCACACCCTGGATTAGAACTCATGACTCCAGGGGTGGTAGTTAGCGTTTTTACTTGCTTAGCTACCCAGGCTGACACTTAATCATTATCTTTGATAATAATTAATATTCTATTGATATTGATAATTGATAGTTATCGTAGATGATTGTTGATTTAAAGGATTAAAATCTAATGATGATTCTAATCAGTGTTCTACTGATTTTAATAATAATCATCTTTGATAATGATTAATTATTGCTAATAACCAAACCCGCTCCTGAACAAAGCCCCCACCAGTAGGTATGTTTTACCATGTTTTTGGACATAGCACCTGATATAGACTATGGTAATTGCTTATATCAAAGTACCATCTGATGCCATCACTGTACCATGGCACTGCCACAGTACTTTTTTTTGTAAAAGTTGGGTAATGTAAGGCAATCAATTAAAGACAATTGTATATAAACAGGTACATGATTACAAAGTTACATAGTGCAAAATGCCAAATAGAAGCCATTTCTGTGCTTATTTCTGTCCAGGTTACACTGCAGCCTGCTATTACTTGTACAACCCCTATTAAATAAATCATGTGTAAAACAGTGGGTACTTGTCTTAGCATGGAGTAATGCTTTACACACTTGACTAGCTAGTTATTAAACACACAAGCAGTTGTTAATACAAACAACCAATTAGCTAGCAAGACTGACTAGCTAGCACTAATGTCCAGTGCTAGTGCTAATGCTATTTTCCTCTTGCAAGTGCTCTTTTATTCCTTCATGTAAACTGAAGGCAAATCTGAATGATGTTCCATTTTATCTTGCTAGCTAGCGATCTAGCTAACAATAGCTAGTGAACTTGCTAACGATATATAGACTAGCTCACTAGTTGGCTGCTAACTAGTTTTGATTTCCTCACTGCTGACACGCATTACATTTGGCTGGCGAGAAGTATCACAGCTACCTTAATATATTAAAGGATATTAAATAACAGTTCCCTTCAATTATGTTTTTTGCAACAAGTAGAATCGACCTTCACATCCTCGCTTTATCTTACTCCATATTTCCTTGCAGGAATGCAGACAATTTGCTAACCCAATGCTAGATGGAACCATTATCTCTGACATCTGCAGCTCAAGTGTATGAAAGGTTTTGGGATTTGGGGGGCATGCCTGAACTAGTTGATACAGGAAATCAGCAGCCTAATAAAGAGGTTGACTGGCACAAAGTATTTTAAGTATTTTGAAAATACACAAATACCAAACTTGAAAGTATATACAAATTACATTTGATTTTTTTTTCTCAAAGACTTTAAAATACAAAGTACAAAATAGTATTTTGTATTTCAAATATGTATTTAAATATCTGATATACTGCCGATCCCAGCTCATTGGTTCTCATCGCGTCTTCTGACCAAACGTGCAACATGATGTTGCTTCAGAAGACTTGCAATTTAGTGAATAAGTCATACTGATAACTTTTACTGTGGTTTTATGGTCTTTCTTGTCCTTTATTTCTCATGCTTGATAGATTATTTACTGAAATATGTGGCAAATAAACCCTGTAAATTCTTCTTAAAAATATTTTGTGTTCCAAAAAAAAAAAAAAAGAAGAAAAAAATGTAATACAGTTTTGGAATGACATTAGGCTAACTAAATAATGATAATTTCCATTTTTGGGTTAAATATTCCTCAAATGTTCTTTTAATGTCACAATTATTGACATGACCTACAATTATTGACATGACCATTAAAGCACATCACTTAGAATTTTAAAACTTTTGATACTTAAATTGCTTAAAATAAGTGTCTGTCTTTCACATGCACTATTTGATCATTTTATCATCATTTACTCTTCATGTATGCCTTGCAGCATGGCATTTAAACTCAAGTGTCCTTCTGCATGGACATTGTGTTTTGTCTTGCACATATTCAGATTTGCAATTCCGTTTGGTGGTGCTAGTGTTGCAGGAATTACATACTTCAGCTTTCTGATCTCTGTTCATCACACTCTGGGCTTTCAGTAAAGGGTTAAACTATTGACTCAAGGAATCATGTGACATGACAAAACAATATGGCGTCAATCATAGCGGAGTTTGTCTTTAGGAGAACAGGCAATAAAAATAATTTGTTTAGAAACCTTATTAAGTTTTTACATTGAAACCTGTTTGAGTCAAAAGACTTGTCTCTAGTTTTGTCTGATATGCCACTTTAAAATGTTTAGCCATTTATTGCAAAACGGCACGCTGTTAAACCCAATGACCACTATTGAGGACAATAGTGCTAGTTTTTTATTAATAATTCTATATTTACATTTACACTGAAGAAAAAGTTTTGCTTTCAGAGGCTTTATATAGAGTTAGGATGAAAATAAGGTGCATTTTGAACTATTCTGAGAGCAGTGCTGACAGACAGCACATTGGAAGTTAAGTAATTTTCTAAAAAGGGAGTTTTAGGCTGCCGATGAAGTTTGTGCCACTCAACATGTTTGGCAGACATAATTTCTGATAGGTAAAATGCTTCAGTACTGGGTATCACTTGTATGTTTGACAGTGCAATGAGAGAATATTGAGATTTTGTTGCCAAAGTAGAAAAATAAATTGGTAACATAAAAGTCAAGTCAAATAATTTTTATTTTGTGCTTTTCTCATTACACATTGTTCAAAATCAGCTTTACAGAAAGTCTATAATATCTCAAAAACATGACTAACCAACACTCCAGGAAACATAAACTATTTGATTTTCTATAGCTTGGCATGCTGTGAGTTTAAGACAATTTCTATGGAACTTCTAAACTGCATATAGCAAGAGCTGGTGGGTTGAACAGCGATCAAATCCTCTGCAGACAAAAACCTAGCTGATGTTTTGACACAAGGTTCAAGAACAATCTTTAGTTTTTTTGTTCATGATAGAAGAACCTGCTCTTTCAAAACAGTCTCCTGATTACACTTTTCTAATAAGACCAAATTTTTTCTGTTCCCTGAACTTTAATGGAGTTTCTCCAACAACATCATCACCCTCCATTTTTGAGGGAAGACTATAATATACAATAATGACTGGAGTCATAGAATCTCATAAAAGGGGGAAAACACTCTTTGAGACACGTGTGGAGAGAGCAGTCTCACGTGAAAGGAAAAGTACAGAACTGCACTACTTTCAGCCTGTTTTAGAATATTGCATTGGACACATTTCAGTACCACAATCTCTTTACAGATTAAATAAACTTTTAATAAAAACACATTGGGGCTTGTGGCTGGACAAAATTGTACAACAACACACTTTGTTTTAGAAGAATTCATCCAAAAATGTCAAATCTATCATGATTACCCTTATGTTATGAACTTGTATCCTTTGTTTCTTCTGTAGAGCACAAAAGGAGATGTTTGAAAGGGACTGACAGCCTCAGTCTCCATTCCCTTTCATTATTATTTTTTTTTTCCTTTTCCTTTTTCCATATAATGAAAGTGGATGGTGACTAACATCTCATTTTAAGTTCAGCAGAAGAAAAAGAGTCATACAGGTTTGGTCAACATGAGGCATTTTAATTTTTGGGTGCCAATCACTGATCTATATATATATATATAGATCAGTGGTGCCAATCCCTTGGCAAAAAAATAAATACAAATTCTATATATAATTTAATTATTATATGTCCTTCATAATATATCAGAGTTTAGGTCCTGTACATCAACTAAAATAACAAGCATTTGCAGACGAACTGCCCACAAACAACATTAATTCAGCATAAACCTAATACCTCATGCATGTAATGTGATTTCACATACAGCATCTTGTCAATGCATAGCCTAAAATCCTCTCTCTGTGCTGTTCCAGCTTCTGAGCAACTGTCAAAAGTAAAGATTTTTTCATAGCTTTATTGCTAAGCAATCATCCAGTCCACTATCGCTGTCCTCGAATAAAGAAACTGCAATTTGACTAGAAATAAAGATGTTGGAAGATTGATGCTGAAGCAACTAACCATATGTATGATTCTATCAATGTTTATGGTTTCATATTTATAATTGTGTTGACATACAATAAGAATATAGAGACATTGTGTCGAAGAAGCGACACTAGGGGTCTCTCTTGAGCACCGAATATGCCTCTGATCTATGAAAAAAGGCCAATGAGAATTAGGCATTTGCATACCCCGCCCCCGGACATACGGGTATAAAGGCGGGGAAATACGTCGAGTTCATTCAGGATTTTTTCTGAGGAGCCGGAAATGGACCGTCCACCACAGTGGCTCGGCTCATTGACGTGCCCGGCAGGACCCAACATCTCGTTCTCTCCATCGATGCATCGGAGAGCGCGGCGTCTGACACTGATGACTCCCCTGGGCTGCTGCCTTCGGGCCAGCTTGCTCAGGCTGAGTATGATGTGCAGATGTCTGATATGCTTGCCCGGTCTGCCGGCAGTGTGGGGCTGGACTGGAACCCTCCGTCCTCCCCACAGCCATCGTGGTTGGATGACTGGTTTCTGGGGGTTCTGCGCCGCTCACAGCCACACCCCCTCCGCAGCAGCAGTCGCGCCGCTGGGGTTGATGCATATGAGACCGCTTTAGCACTGGCTTCAGACACCACGGCACGCACCGTGTGATGGTCACTTCTGCCTGCCACCAACCATTCAAACCCTGGACAGACCTCTGCTTTTTGCGGGCAGGAGTGCCCTTGCAGCAGGTGTCCCAACGCGTCCTGGTCACGACCGACACCTCCAGATTGGGTTGGGGCACCGTGTGCAATGGGAACGCAGCCGCGGGCCGTTGGAAAGGGGCCCCGCTGTGCTGGCACATCAATTGCCTAGAGTTGCTGACTGTCTTCTTTGCCCTGCGGAAGTTTCTCCTGTTAGTTCGAGACAAACATGTTCTAGTCAGGTCAGACAGCACCACGGCGGTAGTGTACATAAATCGCCAAGGCGGCGTATGCTCCCGCAAAACATGTCGAGACTCCCCCATCATCTCTTCCGACTCAGAGCCCCCTCTACCAGTCATCTTTACACCCTGAAGTGGCGCTTGTTCGCAAATTGGTGTTCTTCCCAGGCTGAAGACCCACAGAGGTGCACAGTTAGGTCAGTGCACTTATTCTTGCAGGAGAGGCTGGAGGGGAGGCTGTCCCCTTCCACCTTGAAGGTGTATGTTGCTGCTATCGCGGCCCACCACGACGTAGTAGATGGCAATTCTTTGGGCAAGCATGACTTAAACATCAGGTTCCTAAGAGGCTCCCGGAGGTTAAATCCTTCCCGGCCAAGCCTGTTCCCTTCCTGGGATCTCTCAGTGGTCCTCTCAGGCCTTCAGAGACCCCCCCCCCCTTCGAGCCGCTAGAATCAGTTGGACTCAGGGCCCCTCTCTCTAAAGACTGCCCTGCTGATCACGCTCGCCTCCATCAAGAGTTCTCTGTCAGCGACACTTGCCTGGAGTTCGGTCCAGCAAACACGTTTGTGATCCTAAGACCGCGACCGAGCTACATCCCCAAGGTTCCTACCACGCCCTTCAGAGACCAGGTAGTGAACCTGCAAGCGCTGCCCTGAGAGGAGGCAGACCCAGCCCCTTTGTTGCTCTGTCCGATACGTGATTTGCGTACCTACTTGGACTGCACGCAGAGATTTAGACGTTCTGAGCAGCTCTTTGTCTGCTTTGGTGGACAGCGGAAAGAGAACGCTGTCTCCAAACAGAGGCTTTCCCACTGGGTGGTGGATGCCATTTCATTGGCCTATTACACCCAGGCCATGCCCGCCCCTTGCGGGGTCGAGCACACTCAACAAGGAGTGTTGCATCCTCATAGGCACTGGCCAGAGGCACCTCCCTGGCAGAAATATGTAGAGCAGCGGGTTGGGCAACACCTAATACCTTTGTGAGATTTTACAATCTCAGGGTTGAGTCAGTTTCGTCCCAAGTTGTCTCAAGTCCGAGCCAGTAAAACTCGGTAATATGCTGATGGACTGGCCAGGTGGATCGCTTGCACTTAGCGCCCTTTCCCTTGGCCGAGGTAAAGCTGTGAGCTTTCTCTCCCAGGAGATTCCGTACATTCGGATCCCTGGATGATTCCTCCCTAGCCCTGTGGGTCCACAATTCAGCGGAGGAATTCGCTGGCCTAATCCACTGCAGGTACTCAAATCTACCCTGTACTGGAATAGGTGCACTACAGGTCGGGAGTCCTGCGTGGACTCCTCCTGTGTGTATTTTCCGTGGTACGATCCCTTTACGAGTTGACCCGCGGCTCCCTTAGGCAGTTCCAGCTGCCCTCCGGTCGCTGTGTTGTAGCAACATGGCTCAGCGCATGGCGTGATTTAAATTGGACCCCTAGTGTTGCTTCTTCGACACAACGTCGAAGTAAGCAGCAGACGGGGAACGTCTAGGTTATGTATATAATCTCCATTCCCTGATGGAGAGAACGAGACGTTGGGTCCTGCCGGGCACGTCGGTGAGCCGAACCACTGTGGTGGACGGTCCATTTCCGGCTCCTCAGAAAAAATCCTGAATGAACTCGACGTATTTCCCCGCCTTTATATCCGTATGTCCGGGGGCGGGGTATGCAAATACTGTCTGCCTAATTCTCATTGGCCTTTTTTCATAGATCAGAGGCATATTCGTCGCTCAAAAGAGACCCCTAGTGTCGCTTCTTTCTACATACGTAACCTAGACGATTTTTAGATAGAATTTGATGAGAAATGCTTGAGATATTATTGAAATCAGCCTTTTGATTGCAGACATTGATATCTGGGCAAATCTGAGCACAGTTTCAGACATTGTTGAGATGTCATCTGAAACTCAGAGAAAAAAAATTTAAGCATGAGACTTGACAAAGGTCTCAATTTTCTCTCCTTTTTATCTCATTACTTTCTAGGAGAAACAATTGATATATTAAGGAGATCACATTTGTTTTTTGTTTCCTATGTCATGTACAAAGGAATACTAAAATACAAATGATGTAGGTAATAGGTGAACAGCTACAAAGAAATGCCAACAAAACACATAAAAACACATCTAAACAAGGCCTGAAGTCTCTTGATTGGGGTAATGAATTCATTAAAATGACTTCTGTTGGATGCTGAACATTGTACAGAGTTTTTTGTTTAAGTTTGAGCACAGACATGTGGCTGATTCTAAACTATGGGACCAGCTGTGAGAACACAATGTGATTCCAAACCCTGTCTAACGACTTATTTCAGTACTCCACTGGCATGACGTCAGGAAGATGGCTACTGATTAGACAATGTCTCGTGAAAAGTTTTAGAAAGTACGAAGGGTAATGGAATTAGCGGAAAGTAGAAAACCTTACCCAATAACGGTACTTTTGATTCCTGTGCTATTATAGTGTCTGTGACATGCAAATGAAAGCTAATGGAAATGGGTGCAAATTTGACTAACTATTAGCGCAAACAGGCAAGAACAGCATTTAACTTGTGCTCTGGGAGACAACTAGGAAGATTTAATTCAGCATGTGGAATCAATTCATCAGCTCAATAGTGATGGTAATTATGGCCTCAGTGACAAACAAATAAGCTTAATCATATGTGGAACAATTCATTTTCAACAAAACTTTGTGCAAACAACAACTCCAAGAAGTCAGAATTTAACAGAACATATACAAACAATCCTCATATATCCTTTTTGGATATCTGAATACTTCTAAACAATGTATCCTTATGTAGCAGCAAACCAAACAACTTTGATTTTTTGAGAATTAAACAGAAGCAACAATTCAAAAACACTGATACAGTTTGTCATAATGGACAGACAGATTTGCTGAAAATTCATAAGAATGTCTAAATTTGTTTAGATTACAGTCCATTTATCTCAAAAGCAAGCATTTTTTTTAACAATATTAAAGCAGAATTGTGTAATTTCTGCACCACAAGGATCACCAAATGGATCTGCAAAATGACTGTTTTGAAACAGGTTTCCTGAACATTCCCCTACACGTTCAGTTTGTTTAACCAACATATAGATCAATCACATACTCAGACCATTGGTTGAGCCAATATTGCTGTGTCAGGCTGGCCAGGATGCGCAAACAAATGAAGCAATGTTTTGATAGTGCCACAAAGTCACAGTATTCAAACATTTTGGGGGAACCAAATCTATAGTTGATTCTGCATATTACAGTAAGTTAAGATAGGAGAAAGTATTTAAATTAGTAAAGTATTGAAACATAAAAAAGTGCACACTTAAACTTTAATGAGTTTCCATTGTGCACTTTTTCTCTAATATTTTCAAGACCTATTGGTAATCTCATAAAGAAGGAAAATTACTTCAAGATCCTTCACAAACATGACCAGCTTCATAGTGAACACAGGCTGACCCTGCAAACTGAGGAAGGGTGTGTCAGTTGAAGGTGGAAAAAGGTGGAATATATTGTGGCCCTTTATATGCCGCATACTGGCTTTGATTTCTGCTGAAGAAATGAGGCAACACAGAACTTCCTATACAACGCTAGGCAGCAAAAACTGATGTAATTTCCCTACCGCAAAAAAATTATAAATACAAATAAAATAATAGTATCGGCTTTTGAGTTAGCTTTTGCCGTATTGCATGTGAATTTAGTGTAATTAACATTTTATGAGCTGGAAAAAATTAAAGGGCATACTTAGGCTTTTGATGTTTGGTGGGATTTAATTTACTGTTAACTACACTATTCCATGAATTAAGAAATCTGATAGCCCGTCATGATTAAACTATACTTTACGGAGATTCTGAAAAAGAAAATTTTGTTTAAGTCAATGAATAGTCAAATTCGAGTCTGAGGCAACTATAATGCCTCTTAGAATTTGTATTTAGTCTCTAAGGATTTTTAAACCTGGTGTTTGGAGACTGTGAACATACTGGTATTCCAGCCTGTCACAAAAGGAGAATATATCTATAACTCTGCAGACAATGTCTGATTCATGTGTGCACAAGACCATTTAATGTGACTAGGTCACCGCAAGACTAATCCTTAAGATTTCTAACATCGTAGCTCATTACATTATTTGCATTTAAAGAGACATATGAAGGCTTGTTCTAGAGAATCAGCTGACTGTTTTCCAACATGGCTGGACAATAAATATCCAGTGAATATCAATTCCTTTGGATGGCATTAGCATTAGCTTACTCTATTAAACAAGGGCTCAGCTACAATTTTTTTTTGAATGTAACCCTTTCTGTCACTGTAAGTCTATGGCTTCCAATAAAAATGATGATAGGTCGAAGCATGGCCTAGCAGTGTATTGGATCTGAAACATTGAAATCCTAATTTTCTGTCCTTTCTCTCACTGACTATATAAATAAAAAAAAAGGTCAAAAGGCCAAATATAAAATTAAAAATGAAACATGATTAATATGCAAATCATATACTTATTTCAAATTTATATTTTAAACCAATATTGTAAGAAGGTTCCAGGAATAAGGAAGGGAGCGGAAGCATGGTGACAGTCCAAGTATGTCAGTTTTTAATGTTTTTCAGTTTGTCTAGATTTCGTGCACGTCAGCTTCACAACACAACATAACATAATTCAGCTTCACATCTCAATCAGCTTCACAATTTAAAACTATTTCAGCTTCACAATCTGATATGCTTCAGCTACAGGCATCTGAGTTTCTTTGTTTCCAACAACTGTATCTCTCTCACTGGCGTTCTCGGCAGCCTTTTCAAGCCCATCTCCATTGTCACTGTAATGAGACACAGGTGTTCAATATCATTAATCACCAGATGATGGTCCTTACCGCTTCCTCTCTCCCCAGTGACAGATACATGGCCACATCCTGCTCCACAAATATATTCACCTGTCATGATAAAAATAAACATAAAATGTACTAAATATCAAATTGTATTAACATTACATTGAACTTTTTTGGATCAACAATAATTAAACTTATCATTGAAAATTGACATGCCACTGTCTGAATGTATTATGCTCAGTGTGCCAAAGATTTACTCTGTGCATTTAAATTATATTATTTAAATTTAGCTTTGTTTTTTACCCCCTGCTGCATGCGAACCATTTCTGGGTCACAAGTCACTGTCTTAAACCACTGGATAATGTGACTGGATAATAAGACGTTTGTGAATAGAAGGCCAGCACATCCTCATGTCATACCTGATTGATTCCTACAAACATTCTCGATATAGAGAGAGCATGTAATGAATAAGTCTTCCAGCAGGTGAGCATGCAGACTTGAGGCTCTGTTCTATTGCATTATGCCTTTGTGGGAAATGGAAAGCATCTTTGCTGATTGCACAGTGACAGCCTTGCTTTTTAAAGCCTAAAACCTCTATTATCCCCTCTCATAAATTATACAAGCAGGACAATAATTACATATTGGCTAGTACGAAGATACATGAAGATACAATGAATATACAAGATGGTGCCGAGCATGGCAGCCTCGGTGTGGAGCTCTCCAATTCTTTTGTTGTTTTTGTTTGTTTGTCCTGTGTTTAGTTGTTTATTTCCAATCAGTTTTACCAGGGATGAACTGCTGAGCATTCGGAAGCACATGCCAGACAATATTTTCCTGTTTTTTTACTATTCAGACATTTTGCTGGACATTTTAATCAGAGGCGCCACTGTGTTGTTAAAGCGCACTATGAGACACAAGAGATAAATTATCTTTATCTTCCTAATAAATTGGATGAACTACATTTCCTCACCCTATAAACAAGGACTTTCATAACTTGTGCTTCACAGAAACCTGACTGTGTGAAGCCATCGTGGACAGCGTGTTACATCTGCCGAGCTTTCAGCTGTTCAGAGCGTATTGCATTGCAGAGTTAACAGGGAAAATGACTGGTGGTGGAACATGCTTTTACATCAATGAAAGTCAGTGTACTGATGATCTTAATAAATATGTGCTGTCCTAAATCGGAAGCGTTCATTATCAACTGTAAGTCTTTCTAATCGCCATGGGAGTTGTCCTTGTTTATTCTGGTGAGTGTTTATATTCCTTCAAAAGTGTGTGAGTGCAGCGCTGAACCAGCTGGCTGATCAGATCATAGACACAGAGTAACAACACCCAGACTCACTTATTATTATTCTCAATGATTTTAACAGAGCCAACCTCACCCATGAACTGCCAAAATACAGACAGCACTTTACATGCCCCACTAGAGACAGAAATAATCACTGCTACACAACATTAAATGAAGCATATCGCTCTGTCACTAGAGCAGCTTTGGGACTCTCTGATCACTGTCTGGTTCAACATCTTCTGACCTACAGACAGGCTTAAATAAGCTAAACTTGTAGTAAAGACTGTTAAAAAATGGACCAATGATTCAGAGCTGGAACTAAAAGCCTGCTTTGACTGCACTGATTGGATTGTTTTTGAAGCTGCAGACACCAATCTGGATGAGCTCACAAATACTGTGACACCATATATCAGTTTCTGTGAGGATATTTACATTACTTCTATTACTTATTTTATGTTCAACAATGACAAACCATGGTTTATAGCAAAACTCAGGCAGCTTTGTCCAAAGAGGATGCCTACAGAAGTTGATATAAAATATTGTACAATTAGGTCAGAAGCACACTGACAATGTAGATTAGAGTGGTTAAATCTGAGCTAACCTGAGAAGCTGAAAATCAAATTTTCAGCTAACGACCCTGCGTCAGTGTGGAGAGTCCTGAAAGACATTACTAACAACAAGACACCTTCCCCCAACACTGTAGGGAATCAACAAATGGCTGCCGTCCTGAATGTGTTTTACTGTAGATTTTAAAAGCCCAATCTCACACCCCACACCTGCTCTGACATTCACTTCACACAAACATCAACACCTCCTGCAACCACCCTCCTCCCCCTTCCTGCTATTCAACCTGCACTTAACATCTGTAAAGAGGATGTATGTCAGGTCTTCCAGAAACAAAAGACAAGGAAATCACAGGGCCAAGACAGTGTTTCACCCACTAGTCTAAAATCATCTTCACACCTATCTTCAACAGATCACTGGAGCAGTGTGAAGTTCCCTGCTGCTTCAAATGCACCACCATCATCCCTGTCCCAAAGAAACCCAAATTCATAGGACCATCACTCTGATCTCTGTAGTCATAAAGTCATTTGAGAGACTGGTGTTGGCCCACCTGAAGGACGTCAATGGACCCTTTCTGGATCTCCTTCAATTTGCTTATCGAGGAGACAGTCTGTGGATGATGCAGTCAACATGGGATTGGATCATATCCCACAAACATCTAGACAGACCAGGGACATTGGCAAGGATCCTTTTTGTGGACTTCAGTTTGGCTTTCAACACACTCATCCCATCTATTCTCAGGACTAAATTAAACCAACTCTCTGTTCCCACCTCTGACAGGCAGTAGCTAGTGATATTAGGGAAATTTACTTCCAGCATCTATACAATCAGCTCTGGTGCCCGTGATGTTTGCTCTCCCCATTACTCTTCTCCCTGTATGCAAGTGACCGCACCACCATGAATCCATCTGTAAAGCTCCTGAAGTTTGCAGACATTACTGTCATTGTCCTCATCCAGGATGATGATGAGTCTTCAAAGTGTTCGCTGTCCTTTTCTGCATATCGCGGCACCCACCGGCCCACTCGGTTCTTCCGATGGCCAGTCCGCCCCTGATCAGCCCCAAAGTGCGTTGGCGCACCAGGAAAATGCCAGGTATGCCAGATTACCAGTCCAGCCCTGGATGTTGAACAGCTGACTGTCTAGTGCAGACAAAACAATCTGGAACTTAACATAATTAAAACAGTGGAGATGATTGTGGACTTCAGGAGGAACACCCCTACATTGACCCCGCTTACCATTCTGAACAGCACTGTGGCAGCAGTGGAGTCATTCCGGTTCCTGGGCTCAACCATCTCACAGGACCTGAAATGGGAGACCCACAATGACTCCATTGTGAAAAAAGCCCAGCAGAGGTTGTACTTCCTTCGCCAGCTAGGACTTCGCAAGTCCTATAAAGGTCAGTTCGGACAGCTGAGCAGATTGCTGGTTTCCCCTGCCATCCCTTCAAGAACTGTATGATTCCAGAGTGAGGAAAAGGGCTGGAAAAATCACTATGGACCCCACTCACCCTTCCCACTACCCTTTTCAACTATTGCCTTCTGGCCAGCGCTACAGAGCACAAAGCACCAGAACTGTCAGGCACAAGAACACATTTTTTCCCACTGGAAATCCATCTCATGAACAGTTAAAACTGCCCCATTGGGCAATAATTATGTGAAATACACAGCTCAGTCTATTTATATTTATCCAACATATCAAACCTCTTCTGCCATTACATTCCCTTGAAATATCTGTATATAACAGATTTGTATTTGTACATATGTACACTGGTGGCCAGATTTTGCTCTGGTAAATTGGCACTTTTATTCACCAACGTAGCATTCAACTGATCACAATGTATAGCAAGGACATTAATAACATGAAAAATTACTTTTACAATTTGAAAAAAGAAATGTTCAGAACTTCTTAAACTACTACAAAGAGTTCTCATCAAAAAATGCTCCACATGCAGCAATGACAGCTTTGCAGATACTTGGCATTCTAGCTGTCAGTTTGTCCAGAAACTCAGGTGACATTTCACCCCATGCTTCCTGTAGCACTTGCTGTAGATGTGGCTGTCTTTTCGTGCACTTCTCATGCACCTTACAGTCTAGCTGATCCCACAAATGCTCAATGCTGTTAAGATCCATAACACTTGATTCGCTGTTGTCCAATGTCTGTGTTTCTTTGCCCTAAATTCACTCTATTCTTTTCTTTTTTATTTTTTCATTGGTTTCATAAATGGCTTTTTCTTTGCAATTCTTTCCATAAGGCTGGCACCCCTGCATCTTCTCTTTACTCTAGTACATGAAAATGGTGTTGAGCAGGTAGAATTCAATGAAGCTGTCAGCTGAGGACATGTGAGGTATCTATTTCTCAAACTAGAGACCCTGATGTACTTATCCTCTTGTTTAGTTGTATCTGGGCCTTCCACATCTATTTCTGTTAGATCCAGTTGTACTATGTCTTTGAAGACTGTATTGTACACCTTTGTATCATATATATATATATATATATATATATATATATATATACAATCCCAATTCCAAAAAAGTTGGGATAGTATGAAAAATGCTATTAAAAACAAAAATTTGTGATTTGTAAATTATATTCACCCTTTGCTGTAATGAAATCTCTACAACTGCACATTATGATGTCTTTCCTTGTGAATTTCATTGTTTTATGAAAATGTACAGTAATTTCAAATCAGATGATTGCAACACACTCCAAACAAGTTGGGACAGTCGAGTGTTTACCACTGTGAAACACTACCATTTCTTCTAATAAAACCTATTAAGCATTTGGGCACTAAAGACGCAAGTTTGTTAAGTTTAGAAAGTGGAATTTTCCGCCATTCATCCATTATGGAGGTCTTTAGCTCCACAGTTGTATGGGGTCTTTGTTGCCATCTTGTGTGCTTCATAATGCGACACACATTCTCAATTGGAGACAGGTCAGGACTGCAGGCAGGCCAATCTAGCACCCACATTCTCTGCTTACACAGTCATATACTTAAAATCCAGGCAGTATGTCATTTGAAGTTGTCCTGCTGGAAAATGCAAGGATGTTCCTGGAAATGACGGTGTTGGATGGCAGATATGTTGCTCCAAAATTTATACATATCTGTCTGCATTCATGGTGTTCTAACAGATGTGCGAGTCACCCATGCCATGGGCACTGACACACACCTGGCTCAAACAGACACTGGCTTTTGGACCTGATGCTAATAACAGCTCGGATGGTCCTTTTTATTTTTGGTGTAGTGTTTTTCAAAAAACTCTTGGAGTTTTGAGGCTCCTTATACAGTATACAGTACTATGACTATGACTATGTCTTATTGTATATTTCTATATATTCTTTATTTTTATTATATCTGTCTTGTTGCTGTATTGTTTGTGCACTGGAAGCTTCTGTCACCAAGACAAATTCCTAGTATGTGTAAGGATACTTGGCAATAAAGTTAATTCTCTAAATTGCAGAGAAAGAGAGAGAGAGAGAGAGAGAGAGAGAGAGAGAGAGTATAGTCACAGAATAGCCATAGGACCCTGTTCCATTCCACTGGGCTCTTAACCTACGTCCTGCAACAGAATGCTTGGAATGTCCCAAATCTGCCACTCCGGGGGGTTGCCACATGAACAACATGGATTCTGTCCAACTGAGAGCAAACAGAGCAGTTATTGTTCAATAACTCAGTGATCTGTTGACCCCCCCACAAATACAGACACACTCATATGCGAACAGTCAAACCCAACAATTTATTTTTGTTTTGGGGCAATGGCTTGTACAAGCAGCAGCTCCCCATGGGAGGCAGGTGATGACTGCAAGGGACCATTTTCATGAGCACACCCACATATCATAAACCATGAGTTTGTGCAAAAATCTGGCAGCTGAGTGTGAGACATAAACACATAAAATGATTATTAGAGGAAGATTCATTATGAGCAGTGGTATGGGCCTTTTCCCACAGCTGCATTTGCAAAACTGAAAATTGGAGAATTCTCATGAATAACATCAAGAAAGCAATTTAGCTTTGATGTATGAGTCCTGCCAAAAGATGGGAGACAAAATGTGCACAGTTCAGAATTTAATACCAGACACTGAAAGACAAAATTATGCCATGACATGAAACGCATCATTAACTCAAGGGGGGAAAAATGTCCGCTGAAATGACATGTAGACTGTTGACATTGGGAATTAGTATTTATGAGACCACTTAAAGTAATTTCTTATGTCCAGAAATCTGTGCTGCAGCATAATGGCGTGAACAGAAAAGTTTACAAGAGGAAAACCACTTCTTAAATGTGTGTTTATATCACTATCCAGTATACACAAGTACAAGTACAATCTTTGTTTTTGTTTAGGCTGGAAAGGTTTGTAGAAGCTCATTTTAGGAGCATGAAAAACAAGATAACAATGCTAATTCTAAATAATATCCACATTTTGATTAAGCATGCATGTTTTTTTCCCTGCTCTTATTTTATGTAAAAATGGAGACGCTTGCTGGTGACATTTATTATGCTGCATTTTAATTATTTTTGACAGTAATTTAATAAACTTGGTTTAATGACATGCAGCCATGACAACTCTCAGAAAGATTTAGCATGTTAATGTGGGTATAATATATTGAGAGGATATTGGTCTTAGCAGACTAGATCTGCTACACTGCTGCTGCTGCTGTAGAGGAAGTACTGAAACTTGCTACTGCTGGAAAATACACAGACATACTGAGTTAAGCATGTGGACATGCTGCTGCACAATAAGTCCAAATGTAACACATGCTGCATCGAGCATGTAGGACATTCTGCTGCAGAATTAGACATAAAAACAGTCCCCCAACAAAGCATGGGAAGCTGCAAAAAATGCATTACAAATAAACACAAACACCTACCAAGCAGATCTAATGCAAAGAATTGTGTTCTGCTGCTGCTCTGAAGATCCGCTAATGATTTAAAATTCTATGTGTGCCTGGGTCGGTTGGCCGAATGGCTTAAAAGGCTATTGTGTTCCGGGTTCACTACAAGTTAAGCTCAATTGACAGTATTTGTAACATAATATTGATTTCCACAAAAAATTATTTTGACTTGCCCCTCCTTTCCTTTAAAAAAAAAAAATAATCTAATCGTTGTGATACAACACGTAAATATAACCACATAACCACATATCACCATGAGGCGCGAGCTCTATTAGTGAATGTGGAAATGCTTCCACATGCCTGAACCATTAGATGTTCTTCATTGTTAATGCCTGTCCAGCGACTGATAAACATAAAAAGCTCCTTGTCTCACATGAATGCAAAAAGTGCAACATATCAGGTAGGTGTCAAAATATCGGATCTGTGCATAAGATAAATCTAAATGCACAAATGCAGACTAATAGATCTGCTGCTGTCTATTAATATTAATCAAACAACAATATTGAAGATAATCCAACAGACAACTCTTCATTTATTAGTTTTTATTAGCATATTACTACGTAGTTTACTTTATACTAACACCTTGTCCTAACCAAACATGACGTGATAAGATTCCAGCGACACACAATCGGTCTGTCCACACCTGGCGAGATGCGACACGACAATATTAATACACTAAAATGAGGATAATTGACACTAAAATGTAGAAAACAGTAATTACAGACAAAACAATCTGTTTATTGAGCGCAACTAATTTTCTCACTAAAGCTCCATATGGGCATTCACTTTCTATGGCAAAACCTGAGGGAATAAATACACAATAACACACATACACAGGGCAAAGTTATTTTATGAATTTCATCCTTATTAAGTGTTTTATGATAGTTTATGTTCACACAGTACTCCTGTTGTTATTTCCCCTATCTCCATGTGACAGGGAAGCGGACGAAAAAGTCAGAATGAGCTGGTATGTCTCCCCTCTACCATTCTGGACCAGTGTGTGTGTGTGTGTGTGTGTGTGTGTGTGTGTACGTGTGTGTACGTGCGTGTGTGCATGCATGTGTGTGTGTGTGTGTGTGTGACAAAAAATGTATCTGTCATACAAACCTTTTAGCATGTGTCACAGTGTCGCGTTACGTCTGGTTAGGACACGGTGTTTACAAATCCTCCATGAGTGGGGCGTGAATGAGTGGTGCATTTTAGTTTTGGCGCCCTATAAACAAATGACACTGTACCCACTGCAAGCATGAGTCGCGAGGTGACGCGTCCCAGAGCAGATAGTTTTGGCGTTTGGTCTATTTTATATATAACTTATATATAAAACTTTATATATATATATATATATATATATATATATATATATATATATATATATATATAATGTCTGCGTGCAAGTTAACTCAATAAAATAACTTAATTTAGGAAAGAATTAATAAACTGCCAGACCTTTTGCCATTCTGTTTATATAGATGTACAGTATACACAACATCAACCAATCACGACCAAGTGTGCTGATAAAGATGAAGTGCATATGACTGCCCACTGTTGTCCTTAAAGCAGCAATAACCTCAGCTTGTTATGAGCTTATTAATGGAAAAAAATTGCCGTAGGACCCCAATAACTTTATTTTTCCACAAAGGCGCTGCAGTTTTGTGGCCGATGTGAACATCCAATTCGGCATCCCCGCTCATGGAAGATGTGTGAATCTGGCATTAGGCTATTTCTAATATTTATGTATATTTCACGACTCTCTGGAATACTCAATTCTGATTGGTCAATGGGTCCATCCAGCGGTCCGATATTGCTCTGTAACAACTGCACATGCACGTATCAGCAGGGTTGGGAAGGTTATTTTTGAAATTTATTCCACTGCAGACTACAGAATACATGCTGTAAAATGTCATTTGTACCATATTCCATTAGATTACTCAAGGTCAGTAATGTATTCTAAAATAAATGTATTCTTCTTCAGCACTGGTAGATTTTTTCACTTGTTCTGACTAATAAACTCTGCCAGAACATTAAGACAAAATACACATTAAAAATGCATTCTCTGAAAAACCTAAATATCTTATGCAGTGTTGTTTCTAAAACAAAATTAATCTAATTTATCTTTTTTTAAGGCTATTTAGATATTTTTAAAGGAAAACAATAGAAAAATTATTATCAAGAATATGATTTTTGCACTAATATCAAAGGTCTTAATAGAAAACGTGAATTTTCTTGATAAAAATATGATTGTGACTGGTAACATGTGCATGTTAAATGGCTAGAAATAGCATTTATACATATAAATGATGCGTAAAGCTGACAATTTACACAAGGTTTATTTCTATTTCTTCTGCTCCAAACTTCAAATTTACTTCTCTGTCTGCTCATATGAATGTAACACATCATAAGAAAGTGTTTCACCGCTGTTCAAATGCACTTCATTATATGTATAAATATTTTCCTTCTGAAAGGACTAAATATTATTTGAAACAAATGAAAATAAAATGCAAAGTAATCTCTTCAGTAATCAATATACTTTTTGAATGTAACTGTATTCTAATTACAGGCATATACCAACTGTCTTTTTCAGATTTCTAGAAACCAGATTATTGTCTTAATTTGCCTTAATTTATGACAGTTAGGTAAATTCATTTACATGATGCTTACACAGTCAAATATGGCCAAATTTTGATTAATATAGGAATATGCTTGTGCAAGTATACATGTACATGTATCGTAAATGAAAATAAATAGCAATTTTAAGTCAAATTCTTGATTTACACACAAGTACAAACACCACAGCAACCTAACATCAAAATAGCCATTCATACTCAAACATTTGGAGAGTAGCACATGTGATGCTCTCTTGGATATCCTTTATTGATTTTTGCAATTAAAGGTCATGTTGCTTCATATAACTCTGACATCATCTTGACTGGTGGTCCAGACCTGGTACAAATATCTTGAGACCTGACCACATGGCTGCTGATTACCAGAGAAATCAGTGACATCACTCTCCCTTTAATCTACTGACTTCCAGAGAAAACCAAGCATTCCTAAAGATGCCTGAAGGGTTCACAGAAAAAATTGTATACCTTCCAAATGTGCAAGTTTAGATGTCTTTTTTATCTGAGTGCTTAGCATGGGTTGGGTGACCTTTACCATTTGCAGCAGGAACACAAAAACCCCATTTCCACCTGGTATTATGATTCATTTTTGGTGATCGGATCACATTTGGTTAGCGCTAAACAGGGTCTCACTTGTTTCTCACCTGAGCACGTGTGATCGGATCACCCGAGACACATCTTAATACCAGGTGTAAACAGGGTCAAAGAAAATTGTTCATTGAAGATAAGCTGATCTCTGGAAGTGAGTGATCTTCCATGTTTTTAAACATATCTTTCTATATGTTGTTCAAACCTCTTAAATCATTTCAGTTGTTGCTACAGTAAAGAGATTTTTATTAACATTATTAATAATAACCATCAGAAACATGTTAAAATGTGCTTTACCTCATGATATTTTCACCAGTGAGAAGGTATAGCATGATATGCAAATTGTCTATTTGCTGTCTGTTCAGCCTCAGTCAGGGAAACTGGTATGTAAAATTAATTTACAGCAAATATAGGACTTACAATATTTGGTTAATCTGTCATGACCAAGGGATCAAAATATCCTTACCAGGATCTCTATGATATAGCTGCTGGAAGGACAAAAAAGTTATTTCCACAGAAAGAGGCTTAACTGAATACTAAGTGCTTTATCATATGTAATATCTTATTGATCAAAGTCTTAAGGGGGTGTTTAACTTCGGGCTAACTGAACTTAATAGTCATACTCAGCTCACTGAATGAGTCTCACAGATCCATGGTGGCTCTTATAAAGCATCTATCTTTGAATATATCCAAAGAAACGTACAAATGTGCAGAAATTACACTTGATAAATTTGCATTACACAGTGCTTAATATGTAACTTTACAAATTAAGATACATAATATGGTCAAATCCGTAATATGATCAAATCAGTTGAAATCCACAGTGAGTAAAAATTGTATTACTTTAATCTATCAAGACAAAGGTTTGTAAAAGGCAATTCAGCATAAGAAAACAGGTTGAAAGTCATAAATCTTGTTGACAGTTCATGGTTTTCCCTTCTGTTATTGTATCCTGTTTTTATGGAAAATTGTGCACTATTGGTCTTTTTCTGTTGGCATCATCTGGAGTCTTCCGATGCTTAATACTGAGAATGCATTAATCAGATGTAAAATTCTGTCAATAAAGTGACTACATCTGAGATGTGGTAGAAAATTGTTCAGCAAATCCACAATTAACCACAATTTCACATTTCACATACTGTACGATATATTTTGCTTTTAAAAGATATGAAAGTGCTTCAAACTATGCTAAATTGGACAGCAATGTAAAAAAGGCTTGACACTGTACAGTGTATGGTTGGAAGATCTAAGTACAAATATTGCACCTTCAAATAAAATACTCTTTAAAAAAAAAGGAACAGAGTGTTTGACAGCATTCAAAATCAGTACTAATTGCTTATCCCCAAAGAGACTCTTATAGCCAAATTAATATCATCCAGATAATTTCATATCCAGATATTTATCTGATGTCCAGCATTGCAGATCATAATCTGTGTACAAGATGATCTTGGAATAACTTGAATGTGACATTATACTCCAAATCTGTCTCCATGATACCTTCCATGGCTGCCAGTCAAGGTATCTTACACACTGCTAGCAGTAACAGACATTAGGACATATTCAGATACAGAAAGGCCTTCAGTCTAAACAGCTCCACAGAAAATCCTACATTTATCGAATACATGGTCAGCTGCCTTCTTTGTTCAGCTCTCCCCTGGGCCTGTTAGTTAACTTCAAGAGGCTAGTCAATGTAAGACAGTTGCCCTTGTATTCTCCAGCATCTTTTTGAAGTAATTTGCTTTACAGTAAGTGGAGGCACATTTGAAACTGGAGAAAAGGAATAATGTGTTTCCTCTTTTTCTGCTCCTCAATGTCACTGACATTATCGTGTGTCTGTTTTACTTGCCCATTCAGAATACCTGTCAGGGGCAATGAGCAGAGAGCCCGAGTTAAGCCAAATCCTGCTGTGGATGGCTGGAGGAAAGTAACGTGGCACAGATGAGTATCCAACCCGGGGCAACCAAATCACAAATGCAATGGGCATTGCTGTTAATTAGGAGGCAAAGCGATGGATGTAAACATGCATTTAGTATAAGAGAAGACATGAAAACATCAACTTAAGCCACATAGTTTCATAAAGATTAAAAATGTGAAAGGAACAAAACAACATCCCTTTCATTGAAAATATTATTCACAGTTTAATAGTCAATCAAATGTACAATGTTTTCAATATGTGATCCTATGCACAACCCTAATGTACAAGTTTAATCATTTTTTTAAATTCCATTACATCATTCTAAATGTCTTCAATATCATTTGTCTTTTTGACCTATAAATACGTTCTTGCTTCAAATCAAAGTTTGTAATGCTGTGATTCACCTTAGAGCTGGTTGGTTTTATTCATGACTTCAAACTGATTATGAAGTACTTCATGAAATTCCTATTAAAAAATATAATAGGAAAAATAACTTCCGGAACCAAGATGGCTGAAAACGTACTGTAGGTGGGCATGGATGCACTCCAAAGCGCTTTTTGATTTACAAGTAAAATTAGTCTGTGGTTAATAATACTTGAAAAATGCTTGATAAAAAAACATGTCATTCAAGGGACAACTGTTGCAGTCCTTACAAGAGTTCAACTGGGATCTATAAAAGCACAGCCTGGGGGGCTGTGGCGGACCTGGACCTTGGGGCAAGGGTGGACATGTGCTGTGAGGAAGGGTGGACACCAGTTAACCAGAAGGGTCTTGGGTCCATGGAGAACCAGGCATGGCAACAGAAGACCAGGACAAAACTGGTGGTGGGCCCTGGAGATTCCAGTGTAGAGCAGGAGACCAGGGCAGAGGGCCCAGAGGCCAGCGTGGACCAGGAGACCAGGGCGGAGTGGGCAGAGGACCCGGAAACCGGTGTGGACCAGGGTGGAAGGCCCAGAGACCAGCATGGACTAGTAGACCAGGGTGTGTAGCGTGGCCTGGCAAAAAAGCCTGGGCTTTGGAGCATGGCCTGGCGAGACAGACGTGGGCTGTGGAGCAGGGCCTGACGAGACAGACATGAGCCATGTTGCAGGGCCTGACAATACAGATGTGAGTCATAAAGCAGGGCCTGATGAGACAGATGTGAGCCGTGGAAAAGTGCCTGATGAGACAGATGTGAGCTGTTGAGCAAGGCCTGATGAGGCATGCTGTACTTTTGGGGGCAGAGCCACTGGAGGAGGAAACCCAGGGAGCGGAGCCAATGGAGGTGGAGTCCCAGGGGGCATGATGGGTCAGATGTGGTGACATGGCATGATGAGGCTTCAAGTGATGGGTCTGGGATGGCCAAGGCTTCAGGCGCTGGGATGGATGAGGCTTCAGGCACTAGCTCTAGGAAGGCCAAGGCTTCAGGCACTGGCTCTAGGACGACCGAGGCTTCAGGCGCTGGCTTTGTGGACCATGGCAGGCCTGGGCGCTGAGTCGTGGTCCTTGGCAGCCATGATGGGGAACTCAGGTGTGGTGGCCATGATGAGGGTCTCAGACATGGCGGTGGACTCTGTTGTGGTGGTCACTGTAGGATAAATGCTGATTTCCTCATCTGTCACTCCAACAGTATGGGCCGAATCACTCAATAAAAGGGCAAAGTCAATATATTCTTGGAGAGTACAATCTATTCCCCCTAGTAGCATTAGAGAATAGACAGGCTCGTTTAGTCAAACTGCTGGGTTCATTTTGTCGGTCGAGTATTCTGTAACGTTGTGCAGGCAGGAACGATAAGAAGATGTGAAAAGAACCCATGTGCCATTTATTGTAAACAAAATAAAACACATCAAAAGTAAGAAAGAAACAAAAACTTGACATGACCTGCCGGAACGTTGTTATGGACTATGGATGACATGGTCTGGTTAAGCCGTTGCACATCATACCCAGAATGAGAACAGGGTCCAACTTGGGGTGCAAAGCTCATTGTTAGGGTGGCATTTTAGGTATGACTGTGTGTCTGTGTGAATGTTAACCACAGACATTAAGTCACAAATAGAAAACTGCCATTATAAAACCCCATTAGAAATTCCCAAGGGAAGCCACCCTTTTTTTTCTTTTTTTTTTTTTTTTTTGCAGTGTGTATGTTTTTAGGACTAAATACTGAATGCTTTACACGTAGTTTTAAGATGCGTCACAGGTGATCTGATCACATTTGATCAGGGGTAAACATATCGCTGTTTACACCTTGTCACATAAATGTGTCTCCTGTGACCACTTGTGATCGAATTTGGAGGGGAGGGACTCTGTTTCATGACGGCATAAATCAATCACTATGTCAGTGTGTTAATGTATGACATTTAAGCGCAACAAAGTGAGAGAAAAAAAAATGGCACGCTATTTCTCCCAGATGCAGCTGAAATTTAATCTACAGTAAGCACAAAAACAATATTTCGAGCAGAGTTGTCCACAATTTTAGTGGACTGCAGAAGTTTGTGCTTTTTGCAAGTTTTGTTCTAAAGAGAATCCGTAAAGCTATTGTGTTAGTGCATATATCCACTTTTTCTTAAATTTTCCTATCAGGCTTTTGTTTCCTTTTAAACTGATCGAAACCGGAAAAGTTTAAACTCTTGTTTTAGTGTGGACTTTGATTGAGAGGTGAGTGGGGCGGCGCTTTGCTGCTGTACTGAAAAAATACCCATTGCAGTGTTGCCAGATCTCGCTAGAGAAACAAGCAACCTGGTCTGGAAAAACAAGCCCAAAATTAGCCACTCACCTCACCAAAATGGTTGAATTGAATAAATATATCAGCATTAAAATAATAACAAGCATACAGTTAATTAACGGTTAAGTATAATTTTAAATACAAATCTGCTTCTCAGTCAAAACCCTTTTAGACCAGTATTTAGTGCTGACCACATGTGATCAGATCACCAAAAATGCATCTTAATACCAGGTGTAAATGGGGTCTCTATGTAGCCTACATAGCCCAGTTTCAGAGTGAGTTTGACCGGAGACTGGTCTCTCAGCTCAGGTCTGAGTTCATACACTCACTCTGTGGAATAACAGGGAGATCACAAACTTGTTTTGGAGGAGAGATTATCTCCCACAAGGCTTGATTGGATGAGGTGTGAAACTCACACTGGTACCCCCACACTTCCCCCTCAACTTCAGCAGGGCAGTGACCTCCACTGGCCACCCACCATCACACAGAACCGATTGAGGTTTGTAAAGGTTTAATTCCTGGGACACGACAAGGAAGTTGGAGACATTCTGTGCGATCTGAGAACATCCATTTATGACTTTTACCTAATGCGTGAAAAAGACCAAGTCTGATGTGGTCGTGTGATGTTTCTGAGCACATTCCGTTGCCTCAGGAATGTACGGCAAAGAGGCCCAACGGATTTTAGTCACACTTGAAAGTGAATGTAAAATAAACAAGTTTATATTCAGTATACACCACAATAAACAAAATGTCAAGCTGAAGTCTGCTTTATTTTTTTTTTAAAGCATGTGGTACATGTAGTCCTATTCAGACAAACAGAGCAATGTTTTGAAAGCACCAGTGTTTACACTTTTGGGGAAATCCACCCACTAATACCTTACATATTGCTGTCTCTGCATGTTGCATGTTAAACTGGATAGGACTGGAAATTATATCAACATAAAAAAAAATGCACACAGTCGTGCTCGGGTCTCAGGAGGATAAACATGAATGGGGATTATACCAAATCTCAAATTCAAAACAAAACACTTCAGTCTGTAACAGTTAAAGGACACACAGACACACATACAGCGCAGCCACGTGCATCTCTCTCTCTCGAACTGGCGTACCTTTTATCTCACTCTCCTGCTCATCATCTGATTCAGTGCTGCCGTGCACCCTCACAGTCCAACCACGCCCTCCTCCTCGTCACACAGTCCTTTTCTGTAAAGACAGCCAAAAATGCAAACATTTGTAATAAGACTAATATTTGTGTGAAGGTAAATTAAATAGGTCTCTTTCCATTTAAGGCAGAGCTTGAGACATACTTGCTTAACATATGCTACAGAATTCGAAAAACACTGTGGCTGTGGCTCTGATTTTGTTTGAAACTTAAGCTGTTTTCTCATACCTTGAGGACAGAAAAGCCACATGGCATTGCCAAACAGTTTATTCACCAAAGGCAGATGTGCAGGCACATTGCATGGGATTTTCCCAAACAGATGAATTAGGACATTTTCCTTCAAAAAAGAAATTATGTAATTTGTCTGTATATAATCCAAAATAATTAGATTGCATGCGGAATGTATTTTGATATGTCTGAAATGTTTGCAATGTCCTTGAACATAAGATACACATACTCTGCCATGGTGCACAAGATGGCTTTATTATTTGGTGAGTATTTCTGTTCAAAGGCAGCCATAATTCTAAATAAAATGTAACGCTTGGCCAAAAAAATTAAAAATAAATTCAAAGGACTACAAATCTGAATTACAATTTATGGATCCAGTTAGGTGCAGTGAATTACATTTATGGTGCCATATTGAAAACATTCTGTTTAATATGCAATGCATAAATAATTTTGAGAATTCTTACCAAAAAAACTACTAGGGGCACTAGGAGCTGTTCACACTGAACACATTTTATCATGCGCTAAATGGTTGTGGTGTAGGACGGTCAGGATGACCTTGCTGAGCAGTCATGAAGCTGACTTGAGGGAGATGAAGGCTTAGCAAGCAGCGTTGTTCCATGGCAACTTGTTGGGTTTTCCCTTGAGCAATGATGGGAGTGGTGCTGCAATGATACCTTAGTTTCTTATGAAGCGGCGATAGAAATTGGCAAAACACAGAAATCGCTTTAGTTCTTTGACTGTGGTAGGTCAAGGCCATTCGGTAACTGTAGTTACTTTAGAGACATCCATCTCTAGACCTTGGTGGCTGATATTGTAACCAAAGAACGTAGTGTGGGAGGTATGTAACTCACATTTATTGGCCTTGACAAATAGATGATGTTCCTGGAGATATGATAGGACTGTCTTGACATGCTGTATGTGTTGTTCTTTGCTTTGAGAGAAGATGGGGATGCCATCAATGTAGGCCACCACTCATTGACACAGTAGGTCTCTGATGATTTTGTTTATGAATGACTGAAATACTGCTGGGGAGTTAGCAAGACCAAAGGGCAGCACCAAGTACTCCGTGCCCCCTGGTGGTGATAAATGCAGTTTTTCACTCGTCCCCTTCTCTAATCCTGATGATGTTATAGGCAACGCTTTGATCAAGCTTGGTATAAATCTTTGCCTCATGGAGTTGTTAAATTCTGAGGGGACAAGTGGCAACGGTATTTAATGGTGACAGAGTTCAGGCCTCAATAGTCGATACATGGACATAGACCTCCATCTTTTTTCTCCACAAAGAAGAACCCTGCCACTGCTGGAGAGGTGGAGGGATGGATGTAACCAGAGGCCAGGGCTTCCTCGATGTAGGTTTCCATAGCGAGGGTATCTTGGTTTCTGTTTGGAGTTCAGGGCTTTCAATACTGGTGGTAAGATAAGGCATGTAGACAGTGACATGGAGACATTGTTCATGACCGAAACTTGACCTTTGCATGAACTTACCCTGGTTCCAGGATCGTGGATGGCCAACCAAGGATGATCCAGGATAAGAGTGTACTTGAGATTTTCATTAAGTTGCCGTTTGCATTCCTCCATAGAAATATGGGTGTATGCAACTTGCATGGGTTCGGGTGATTCAGGGCATGCCTGGACCTTTACGGAGACTGTAGACTTTGAAGCGTAGTGAGACTGGGGCCATGGAGCATTACAAATTAGGTTATCCATCTTGATAGCCATGGTTATAAACTCTGAAAGAGAAGAATCCTCAACCTCACATGTCAGTTCCACCTTGAGTTCTTGGTTAAGCCCTTTGCGGAAAACAGTTTGAGCGACATCGTTCCACCCACTTTGAGCAGCTAGGGTCCTAAACAGAATTGCATAATCTGCTTCTGATCGATGGCCCTGGCGTAGATGAAGCAGCTGAACAGAGATATCTTGACCACCCGCTGGATACTCGAAGACTTTATGGATCTGTTGAATTAAGTAATCAAACGAGGCTTGGATTTGAAGATCTTTGTCCCAAACAGTGGCGGCCCAATCAAGTGCTTTACTGGTAAGCAGAGACATCATTAAGGCACAGGTGTCTTGATTAAATGATTCAGGTTGATAAGAGAAATAGAAACGTGAAACTTCCACTGGGCCCATGGGAGGCAAAGTATTTTGTAATGAACTGGCCATGGAGATGGTGTTAGAATCCATGTGCAGGAAGTTTATTAATAGAACACAAGCAAACAATCCAAATCAGCAGGCAGAGAGACTTAGTTGAAAAGCAGGCAGATAAATCCAGTAAACCAAACAGACAGTCCAACCAGGCAAACAAAACAAAGGGTAATCCAAAAAAGCAGTAAATCCAGAAAAAAACAGGCAATGGTCATAGCATGACTCAATAAACCATGGCAATGGAAAAACGCTCAATAAGCCAGGGTAAACTGGCAATACTTTGCAATGTGACAGTGGAATAGGCATGTCTTAAATACAGAGCCAAACAGGAAATGAGTGTAGAAGTAATAGTCCATGGCTAATACTCAGGTGAGGGCTCCCACTTGTGGTTGGATGAATGAGAGCCAGCCTCATTCATTACAAAAATATGCAATCCTGTACAGTTATTTAAAAAATCACATCATGCATCCTTATAATTTCTTAGGAGAAATGTTCTTTAAAATAAAAAGCCTGGACAGATGCCTTGAGCTTTACTTTCTCAGATTATGCATTCAGAAGCAGATTCAAAGACGTGATGTAGGACCTTGGTTCATTAACTAAATTCCTGAAATGTACCCTAACATAAGACCTTGCTGCCTGATCATATTTTATTATATAATCCAGTTGTGTTATTTAGTATGATCAAATCAAATCACTTTATTGTCACACTACTATGTACACATGTGCAAGAGTAGGTGAAAGTCTTGTGTGCAGTTCCGAGCAACATAGCAGTCGTGACAGTGACGAGACATATACCAATTTACAATAAACAACATATTTACACAACACAATTTACATATGAAATGTACATATACTTACACTACACAGTACTAATATACAATGTACAGTAAACAATACACACAATATAGAATACACATTCAATAAAAATAATCAAAGTCCAAATCAAAGGGATCAAAGTCCCTTTCAAGGCAAGTCATAGGGTTGTACATTTGTTTTTCTGAGTGAGAGACTATCTTTCCACCAGAATACATTCATATGGGACTATGACACCACCGGTGGCATGTGACATGGATTCTCTCTATGACACTTATAACACTAATAGCTCATGCGCAGATCATACACACCTGGCTATAAAAAGCATGAACTGCGCAGTTCCTCCTCTAAATAAACGCCTCTAAGTGACAGCCAGGTGGAGAGATAGTCTCTCACTCAGAGAACCAAGGTAACAATGTAATCTTATGTTCTCTATCGTATCGCTCTACCAGAATACATTTGTATGGGATAGGCTGTAAGACACGTCACAAGGAGAAGGTGCATTACTCTCATGTATAGAGTGCACACCATTGAAATGTTTACAAGCCAGATGGCAGAATAGGCCACTGGTAAACTATATACAATTTTACAATTCCAATGAACAGAAGTGCCAAGATGCCATAATCTGTTGATAATGGGAGACATGCCCCAGACGCTGCCATGGCAACCACCCACTGGCCCTGCAAGGTGCTGACCACAAAGGGAGCCTGACGCACAAATATCACTCAAAGGTACCCTCCTGAACAGGGCCCATGAGGTGGAAACACTACATGTAGAGTACATATGGACTGAGGGGAAGCACATATTCCAACATCCTCATACACCTGCTGTATGGTTTCAACCATCCAGTGAGAAAGCCTGGCCTTAGACAAAGGTTGGACAAGAATCTCAGACTAAAAGCAGACAAACAGTTGATTTGTGCACCTGACGTAGGTCTGCAATGTTCTTTCAGGGCAAACCATGGGTGAAAACACGCCATCTATAATAGTATAAAGTCTTTTTTGACTGTGCCTTGGCACTTTGTAATGTGTGCACCACACATTACTAAGGGAGCCCCATAGCTAACTTGGCCCTCTCAGGGGCCAAGCCCACAACTTCAGCCCTTTGGGAAATGGGTGGTGCATTGTTCCCTGAGCCTGTGAGAGAAGATCTCATCTGTGTGGAAGCTCCAGGGGTAAACCAGGAGAAGTGGTATGTCCAACAACCAGGGCATGTGGGGTCACAGTGGAGCCACAAGAATCACCCTGACTGATTCTGTTTGTATCCTCTGAAGTACAGGGTGTACAGGACACCCTGAGGTCACTCCTGTGACAAGACACCCCAGTGGTGTCTACTTTTTCTCTAGCGAGAAGAGAGGACAATGTTTTGACTGCCAAGAGGCGAGAAGATCAATGTCTGCCATCCCAAAATGATCCCAGATGGTCCTTACCACATCTGCGTGGAGACACTATTCTCCTGACCAGGGACCCTCTCTTGACAACATATCTGCAACCTAATTCTGCTGCCCTGGAAGAGACACTTCTTTCAGTGAGAGGAGGAGTGTTTGTGCCCAAGTGAGGAAAGTGTAAGCCACTTTGCAGAGAGGGTATGTTAGCCCCCCTGCCTGTTCACATATGATGCGGCCACCACATTATCCATCTACATTAGGAGGTAATGACCCAACAGGTGAGACAGGAAGTGAATGGTCCTCAATTCCAACACATTGATGTGCTGGGAAGTCCAGGTGTGCCCCAGAGGCCTCTGGCTCATCGCCATTGAGCTCTGCACTCCAGCCTTCCATGGAGGCATCCATTGAGACCAGTTGATGCCACAGAACAGGACCCAACCAAGAGTCCTTGATGGTGTTCCCTGGGTCCCTCTACCAACGGAGGGCTTTTAGCAGTCTCCGGGTTACCGGTATCATGCAAGTCAGATCTTTCTGAGGGCAGGATCCGGACCTCTGTAAACACCTCTGGACTGGACACATAAACAGAATTCCCAGTGGAATTATCTGGGCAGCTGCTGCCAATCTTATGAAAGCTCTCCTCTGACCATACCAAAACAAGGAGAGATAGGCCATGAGAAACTGATGCCACTGTCAAGGAAACAGATATGCTCAAGGAGTCCAGGGTTATCCCAAGAAACTGAGCTCTCTGAGATGTACTCAGTCAGCTCTTCTTCTTGTTCAGCTGAAGCCCTAAGGACTGAATGTGATGGATGTTCAGCTCCACATGCTGAAGAAATGTTTCCTCTGTCTGTGCACATACCAGACAATTGTCCAAATTATTGCAAATTCTCACATCCTGGCAATGCACGGGGGCAAGTGCTACATCCATGTTATGTATGAAGGTATGGGGAGTGAGGGACAAGCCAAAAGGTAGAACCTGGAACTGGAACAGCCTGCAGTTCTACTGCAGTGCACCTTACCATCTGCAGTTCTACTGCAGCGCATCTTACCGCCCAAACCCCCATCACGGGTTGAGGCTGGATATTTGCTCCTTCTGTTATAAAAGGCAGCAGGTCCATGATCGATAAGGACAGCGTGAGCATCGCTGATTGCCCACCACAACGCCGGGTCAGATACCTGATAAATCCACTGTGCGCTGCTGCTACAGCTAGCCTCAGCCTCAGGTTTTGCTGCACTGCTAACAGTAGCCTCAGCCTCCTCCGGTCCCTGGTTAGCTTGCTCATCATCTTCCACAAATTCTTCACCAGGATTCTCCTCCTGGCTCCATTTGAAGAACGTGTGAATAGATGGCATATGTCTTAATAAAGATGCCTCCCTCTCAACTTTTTCTCTGGGTTTTCTCTGGGTTTTTGTTTACTACAACCACTTCTCTCATTCATTTTTTAACTGTCTATGACGACTATCCCAACAGTCCGCTCGATTCAGCGCTGGGTTATTTGAAGACAGAGCAGGCTTTCCACACTTGCGCTTGACCAATTATATCTTTCTGTTTAGATTTTAAAAATATCAGCGTGCTTTTTATTGGTTAGGTGTCATTATCTGAAGGCAGCAGCTATTTGCACTAAGTGAAAATAAATAGTGATATATTCTATTTACACTATGTAAAAGTAGAAGATCTTTGCAATAAGTGCAAATAGTTGTTAATAGGAGGGGACAGCCTCCCCTCCAAACTCTCTTGCAGAAATGAGAGCACTGTCCCAACTGCGCATCTCTGCGGGTCTTCAGATAGGGAAGAACACCAATTTGCGAACAAGCGACACTGCGGCGTAAAGTTCCCTGGTAGAGGGAGCTCTGGCTTGGTTGATCGTGTCTATGACAGCAGGTGGTAGGCCACTTAGATCTTCCTCATCCTCCCTGACCTTGCACAGCACCCGTTCAAGTAGGCTCATTGGGGGAAATGTGTATTTGCTCAGCCCCCGGGGCCAGCTGTGTGCCAGCGCATCTGTTCCAAGGGAAGCTTCCGCTAGGGAGTACCAGAGCGGGCAATGGGAGGTCTCTTGGGAAGCGAACAGGTCTATCTGTGCTTTGCCGAACTGCTCCCATATCAGCTGGACCACCTGGGGGTGGATATAAGTGGTAGAAACCTCTGGGCAAGGATTACAGCCAGCAACTCTAGGCAGTTGATGTGCCAACCAAGCCGGGGCCCCGTCCAGGAGCCGGCGGCTGCGTGCCCATTGCACATGGCACCCCAACCCTGTGGTGACCAGAACCCGTCTGGACACCTGTTGTATGGGTACTCCTGTAGGCAGAAAACAGATGTCTGTCCAGGGTTTGAAAGTCTGGAGGCAGGCAGGGGTGATGAACACATGGTATGTGCCGAGGCACCTCATTTGCATCAAACCCAGTGGCACGACTGCCGCCGAGGATGCCATATGCCCCAGGAGCCTCTGAAATTTTTTTAGAGGGACCGCTGTGACTGGCTTGAATAAGGTGAGGCATTTCAGCACCGACTGAGCATGCTCGTTGGGTCTTACTCCATGCCAAGAAAAGAGATGCTCTGAACCGGGGTGAGCTTGCTATTTTCCCAGTTGACCTGAAGCCCTAGACGGCTGAGGTGCCTGAGCACCCGGTCCCTGTGGGCGCATAATGACTCTCAAGAGTGGGCTAGAATGAGCCAGTCATCAAGGTAATTGAGTATGCGAATGCCCACTTCCATCAGCGGGGCAAGGGCTGCCTCTGCGACCTTCGTGAAGATGCAAGGGTACAAGGACCTGCCGAAGGGGAGGACTTTGTACTGATATGCCTGGCCATCAAACGCGAATCGTAGGAAGGGTCGGTGTCGAGGCAAGATAGAGAGGTGGGAGTACGCGTCCTTCAGGTCTACCACTGCAAACCAATGTTGATGCTGGACGCAAGTTAGAATGTGAACATTTTGAACGGTAGTTTGTGTAAAGCCGGTTGAAAACTCGCAATTCCAAGATCGATTGTAAGCCACCGCCTTTCTTTGGTATGATGAAGTAAGGGCTGTAGAAACCCTTCTTCATCTCATCTGAAGTGACAGGTTCTATCGTGTCTTTGAGTAAAAGGGTTGCGATCTCCGCACGCAGGGTGTTGGCGTCTTCGCCGTGCACCGAGGTAAAGCGGACACCACCAAAAGAGGGCGAGGGCCTGGTGAGCTGAATTGCATAGCAGAGTCAGATGGTCCTGTCCAACCAGTGCGACGGGTTGGGAAGTGAGGGCCATGCCTCCAAGCTCCACACGGGGGTCACTAAGGGACAATCGTTTTTGACGTATCTGGCGAGGCTTTGCAGCGATGCTGGGCAGGTAGTGTGGCATTGGGAGGCAAAAGCTTGTCCCAAGGCTTTGGTGCTGTAGGATTTGCTGGTCAGTAACGACGTCATCCTACAGGCCTTGGAGGGGAGCACCGGTGGCTGCGTTCTCGGGACACAAGTGGATCGCAACCGCTGTCCACCTGGGGGACCTCCGAGTACCCGTGGGCAGCCCCACCATTGAGGATAATGAGAGCGGATGAGCAAGGAGGTCGGTTGCGGGCAGTTAAAGGTGCCCTCCATGACCTCGCTAGATCAGCGTGGCTGTGAGTGGCGCTTGGACCCGAGGAACCAATCGTCTAGCCATGAAGGCTGTGGGGAGGACGGAGGGTTCCAGTCCAGCCCCATGCTGACGCCGGCCCGGGCAAGCATGTCGGCCATCTGGGCGTCAGCCTCAGAGTGGGCGTGCCGACCCAAAGGTGGTAGTCCAGTCGAGTGTTCCGCGTCAGACGCCGGATAGCACTACGATGCAGCGGAGAACTCATCATCCAGCTCAGGGGATTCAAGGGGGTAAACAGACTGGCCTTGAGATGAGCCGCTCTCACCTCGAGCTTGGACAGAAGTCAATGAGCATGCCGGGGGGCGGGTGGTTTGTGGGGATCTACCCGGCGAAACCGAGCTGCTGCCATCCCCAAATTGCCTCCATCGCCAGCTGGGTCATCCTCAATCCCATGGGAAGAAGGAGCGACATGGGGGGTGGCGTTCCTCCTAAAGAAGGAAAGTCGCGACTGTAGAAGTGCCCAGGGGCAAAGCTGCACTGCAGAGAAGGAGAAAGCCTCTGATATGCACCGTAGGATCCAACAGCGTAAGCTCTGCAGGAGTGAGTGGAACTGTAAGTGATCTCAGCTCACTGATCGCACAACCGCTCAGCTCCAAAGAAAAAATCTGAATGGACAAAGGCATGATTCCCTCCTTTTATACCCGTATGTCCTGAGGAGGGACATGCAAATTCTGTCTGCCAATTTCTCATTGGCCTTTTCTCAAGTTCAGAGGTAACCGAGGCCTTCAAAGAAGTCCCCTAGTGTCGCTTCACTCGACACAACGTCAAAGTGAGTGACAGTCGGGGAACCAGTGAGCAAAGGGAACTGTGGCAAGGAACACAAAACTCCATAAAATGTTGTTAATGGAGAAAAATAACCTTGGGAGGAACCAGGCTTACTGTGGGGGCCAGTTCCCCTCTAGCTAACAGCATGAATATAATGCCAGTATTACTTATTTATGTGCAGTGCAAGTAATGGGTTAAAATTATTAAACTAATAAGTGTTAAGGGCCAGTGTTTAAACAAAGATTTTGAAAGAACTGTAAGATTAATGACTAATGTCTTTGAAGTTCACCCTGGATAAACTGCAGAAGTTCATATAGATGTATTGTCCTTTGTTAGTTGGGTGATGAAGGTTTTTGTCTGCAATTTATTGATAGTCTATGTAAGAAATTTTTAGACTGTTGTCCATCATTAGACCAAGGTGATGCAGGCCAAGATCAGTGAAGTGCTTCACAGTTCAACCGGCCGGTAATTTCAAGTTTCAAGGTTCAGGCAATGGCATATGAAGAATCCCATGTCTTATGGTTGGAGTTGGCATCAGTTCATCCTATAAGGTCCATCGTAATAGAATGATGTGTTGTCTGGCATGCACCTGCTGCATTTCATCATCATCGCTCAGAGACACATAACAGTGGAGTCAGATACCAAGCAGGAATGGAGCTGGATCTGGACGGTTCTGTGACCTCGTGATAGGAGTCCCGAGGTTGAGACATGGAAACAAGTAGAATAATGTTAGAATAGATGCTATTACATTTTTTGCAGAGTTATAGATCATGATCAATATTTCAGGTTTCGCCAGACCTAACTAAAGCAGCCTAATTGTGAGTTGATGGAGAAATTAGGTGTATGCCTGGCTAAATAGATGAGTCTTTAGTCTTGACTTAAACTCAGTGAGTGTGTCTGCTTTCCAAACAGGGTTAGGGAGACTATTCTATAGTTTAGGAACCAAATAGGAAAAGGATCTACCTCCTTTTGTGGATTTTGATATTCTAAGAACTATTAACAGGCCAGAGTTTTGCAATCATAATGAATGTAATGGAATATAGCACGGTTGAAGGTCATTTAAGTACTGTGGAGCTAGACTATTCAAAACTTTTCATGTAGTTCACAGAATTTTAAAATTAATAAAAAATTTAACAGGTAGCCAATGTAATGATGATAAAATGGTCTCTAACTCATTAAACATCTCTGTGAGCCTGAAAAATGTCTTACATTTATCACTCACTGCTGACAGAAGAAGCTATAGTAAACATGTGGCATGTAATGAAGGAAGCAATAATATGAGTGGATGCTATGACTTACCGCAATTGTTTGTTGTTGTTGGTTGCCCCTGAGCGGCAAGGGTTGAATCCCTCAATGCAATTGTTTGTTGCTATGTTTGTTCTTGATAAGCGGTGCTTTGAGATAGATGCAATATTCCATGTAACACAGAGGAGAAAATGGGTGTGTGTTGTAAAATGCAAACAGTTTAAATAAATAAATAGAAAGCAGATGCACATGGACAAATGCACACAGTTGAATCGCAATAAGAGAATAATGTGGGGAAACCTGATGCGTGCTGAAAAATGGCAGATATTAAAGATTAAATGCTGAAAACGGATAGATAAGCTATGCTAAAAAAGCTAGTAGGCTACAAACAGAGACTCAAGCTAGGCGCCCGCAGCAACAGGAAGTGACATCAAACCCACCAGCTACTACTTGGTTGCAATGGTGAAGAAAAGGTCAAATGTATCATACATTTATGGTATCTTTTTTATTATTATTATTAATTTAAAAAAAGAAGGTTACTAGATTTTTGTTTATGTGTTTAGAAAATGCCTATAACAACAGTAATAGTCACCTTCACTGTTTAGGAGTGTCACAAATCAGTGGGATTTGAGTTTAAGAGTTTGTTGCTGGAGGAGGGCAGAATTTCTAATCCAGAGACGTTCTGCTGACAGTGTATCTCACCCTGGCAATATTTGGCTGCCATCCCAGACTAAGGTCTTGGTGAGCTTTCAACTTCTGTCATGGATTCAGCAGGACAAAAAGCAGGACAGCGCCAGTTCGTCTGCACTGTCTGACTGAGCCTGCACCCATCGTCTCAACCTTTCCCATGAGTATTATGTACATTCTCACAATTTTTAGGGCTGCTTTGAAGGTTAACTACAGTGTGATAACCAAGCAAATGAGCAATACTATCATTGCTAGTATAACTGTTCCATTCTACATTATCACCAGCAATATTGAAAGGTGAGATTGAATACACATACTCTCTCTTGCACAAAAACAAAACAAATGCCAAAATAGCATTAGCACTAATTGTCCAAAACAAAGATAAATGACTCATATACACCCTTTCAAGCTGTAGATCACTGGTTGGGGTGTGAAGAGAATGCCAAAGGGTTATTTCACCTTTGGGTCAGTCATCAGTTTGACTGACAAAGCAGTAGAAAAAAATGAAGGACATAAGGTGCAAAGAAGTAGCAGTTGAGACATTCCCTGCAAATATTTGAGCCTGTATCAGATAACCACCAGGCACAAACCATGAACTTCACTGCCAGAATCCCCTGTAAACCATGTTTGTTGCATACAAGATGTTCCATATTTTAGTTACGCATTAATTAAATTGCTAATTTGTGGGTCTTCAACAAGCAATGTGTTGGAAACATAAAGGAACTGCCATGGACATTTCAGTGATGAATTTAAGCATGATTTTGCAGCTGAACTGTATGAAGAGGTATGAGGTTTTCATTCCACCTGCCACATGTTTGTTTATCCAGTATGTTCCATCATGAAGCCAACAGGAAGTCAGTGAGATTAAATCAGTTATGTTACATATATCTTGACCTTTATCAATACAGGTCCAGTAGTTCATATGATATCTTTAAATAATGTAACTAAATGTCAGAGTTGTCTCACAGTATCTAATTGTCCCATACATCCAAATGCATCATGAAATATTATAAAGTAATAAAAAGATGAGACATTTACTTATACATAAAATAAATACAATATCGTAGCTTTCATTTTCGTTTTTCAAAATGTGCATGTTGGATTTAGATTTTTGCTTCTTGGTGGTAAAAAATAGTGAAGTTTACAATAAATATGTCTTAAGCACCCACTGAACAACTGTTTTGTTAAAAAAAAAAAAATGTTTTTACTAATTTTAGAATGTAAAATATTCTATGTTTTTAATGTCTTTAAATTATTATTATTATTACACTGTAATTTAATATGTATCATTATATTAGTGCAAAATATTTAAATAAATTTATCAAATTAAAATATGGCATGCACAGTTATTGTATGAGGCATATGTAAAGTGAAGTAATACCTTGTCACGTGAAATACATTTTAGAGAACATATTGGCAGCCAGCCACACTGAGTGATGAAAGGTACCCAAAATAAAGAATGAGATTACTGAATTACCTTTTTACACATGGTTATGAGTTCCTGCTTAATCTTATATCAACATCTGGTGACATTAGGCAAGAAGTATGTGTAGCTCTTCCGAGGAAGAGGTCTCTGTGTACTGGGAAAAAAAAGACAATCTGTGTTTGACAGGTAGAACTCTTTGGCATCAAAGCATCCACAGGTCTAAATTGTCTTAAACGATTTTGAACTGTTGCTTACCTTTTTAAACTGTTGCCTTCTGGCTGGCGCTACAGAGCTCTGAGCAGCAGAACCATCAGGCACAAGAACAGTTTTTTCCCTTAGGCCATCTATCTCATGAACAGCAAAAACTGCCCTATTGTGCAATAATTAAGTGCAATACACAGCTTAGTCAATTATATTTATTTAACATATCCTACCTCTTCTGCATTACATTCCCTTGCACTTAAGATAACAGATTTGTATTTGTACATATGTATATATAGATATATTTGTCTTACTGTGTATTTCAATATATTCTTATATTTTCTATTGTCTTTTTTTATTATTATTATTTTATTATTATCAATTATTATGTGCACCGGAAGCTTTTTGTCACCAAAAAAATTCCTTGTATATTTAAACATATAAAGCTCATTCTGATTCTGAAAAAGAAACAAACTTCCAGAGACTGAGCTAAACTGTGTAAGAATATGACTTGAATAGCTTTATGGACCGTATATGATTAGGTTGCACCAACAAAACTAATTTAGCTTAGGTATAAATTACAATGCCATAGCTTTTGTTTAACCAGCCCCCCTCTGTGATGTCTTGAGGAAGTATCTCTGATCATGCAACAGGTGGTATGGTGCCTATTCATAATTTGGAAATAAATGGCTTTCCATAAGGCAAACACAAAGCTGGCTGGATTAGTAGTTGTAGGACATTTACTGTAAAGGATATGGTCTTGTAAGGTACGTTTATAACCAAACCTCCGACTTTAGAAAAGCTGGGCCAGGAAACCAGGTCAAGGTTACGCTTGGCTGACCTGCACTTAAGTGAGCTATAGGGGGTAGAACTGGTGAAATATAAATTTTTCATGCTCTCCAACCCTAGTTAGTGATTTGCCAAGAATCCTAGATGCTGTAACTTCCCCACCAAAGTTACTTACTGAATACTAATTGTTTGTTCCTACCAGAGCAAACTACAATTTAATGCCTTGGTGATGGATGTTGACGGAACTGCATTGTAATGTCAGTAACTCATTATTTCTTGAGTCACCCAGTGCTTGAAGTGGGGCGATATGCAGCAATACACAGTACCTGCACTTCTATAATTTACTCTACAGCGTACCGGCAGTTTTTCTTGCATACCAGCACTTCTCAGAGTCTCCAGGTACGATATAATGTCTTTATTTAAGGAAGCCATTGATTGGATGTGGCCCGGCAATCACTTTTATCTGACCTTCCAAATTATCACTCTTCTCCAAAACATGAACCAGCAACTTTTGGGTGATCACATTTTATCCATACCTGTCAACACTCCTTTTTTTCCCGGGAGTCTCCCGTATTTCACACCCATCTCCAGCCCCCCTCCCGTTTTGTTATTGCTCCCAGAAACTCCCGTAATTTGTATAGCCCAAACCTCATTATATGAATAATTACATAAATATATTGTTCCAAGGTTGTCCAGTTGCCAGATCTTGTATGAAACGCATCCTACTCACATAATTGACACATCATACAAATTTCAACCCATTTGTTACCTCAACCTGGCAACCAACAACCCAGTTGAGCTGTTGATATCTGTTCAGGTTGTAGGTGCGGCCAGCTCTAGAAAGACTCCTGGTGCTTCCAAACTTCTTCCATTTACGGATGATGGAGGTCACTGTGCTCATTGGGACCTTCAATGCAGCAGAAATTTTTCTGTACCCTTCCCCAGATCTTTGTATCGATACAATCCTGTCTCAGAGGTCTACAGACAATTCCTTGGACTTCATGGCTTGGTTTGTGCTCTGACATGCACTGTTAACTGTGGGATCTTATATAGACAGGTGTGTGCCTTTCCAAATCATGTCCAATCAACTAAATTTACCACAGGTGGACCCCAATCAAGTTGTAAAAACATCTCAAGGATGATCAGTGGAAACAGGATGTACCTGAGCTCAATTTTGAGTGTCATTGCAAAGTCTGTGAATGATTATGTTGTTTTTTTATTTTTAATAAATTAGCAAATATTTCAATCAAACATCTTTCACGTTGTCATTATGGGGTATTGTTTGTAGAATTTTGAGGAAAATAATGAATTTAATAAATTTTGGAATAAGGCTTTAACATAACAAAATGTGGAAAAATTGAAGCGCTGTGAATACTTTCCGGATGCATTGTATCCTGACAGTGTTTGGTTCTACATCATTCTCAGTCCAGAAAACTGTTCAGTTTGTTCACCGTTTCTACTTATTATTATCTGCACAAGTATCTGGCTCCTGTGTGCAAATTAATTTGTGTTCAGGATAAGGAAGGCAAATTTTGCCCTCATTGAATGGGAGGATAATAACAATTTAAAATAGGAAAAACAGACATAATGCTCTTTTTCAGTTTTAGGCTACATTTATTTTGTGTAAAAAATTAAAAAAGATAGTTAAAAACTTCTACATTAGATTGCCATTGTTCTATTATGTGTGTTGATACTGACAAAGATACAGACTTTAGCAGATCTAAATATTCTTTCTCAGTTTTCATAAACAATAACCCTATCTTTTTATGTTTTTATTATCAAAGTAAAGGGGAGGATATAACATCATATTTGTTCTTCAGACAGATCTTTAGAAGGAATTTATGCCCAGACCTTGAAAATGTTATTTAAATACCTCTTTTAATGTAATTAAATAATATTTGAATGTAAGTAAACACATTATTAACAATTTTGTTTTTACAATAAAAGTGTTAGGTAAGATAAATATGGATAAAAAAAGTTTGGCCCCAATTCAGTTTATAAATCCCCAATATATTTACTTATTTTTAAATAAACATATGTTGTGAACAAAAACAGTCTCAGAATATATTTATCTCTCTCTGTGCTTTGAATATCGAACTAAATGACTCGGCAAAGAGTGGTTCAGAGGGAAGGCGGGGCAGAGACAGACAGGTATGGCAATAACATACAACACAAACACATGGCTGCTATTACATGAAGTGCACTGCTTGAGCTACTACAGAGACAGATGCCAGTTTCAACCATGTGAATTTGCAATTAGTGGTACTGAGTGCTGAGTTCAAAGGCTACAGTCTGAAAATGTGTCTGGAAAGGTCCTAACACTACTACCATAGTGTTTTCGACCACCCAAATACTCTACTGCCATTAACCCTTTTATGAGTAGGTTCAAAATTACCCTGCATACCCCACAGATTTAGTTATTTTCATGCACACAACGTTATGTTCATTAGAATACAAAGAATATAAAAACAGTTAGGACTTATTTGGTTGTAAAGGATGTTTGAGCAGCTGTATCTGTGGGCAAGTCTGTCTCTCTCCATGTCAGCAGCATGGCGCGAAAGCCTTTTGAATCTGGCAGCTTGTGACATGACTGGCTGTTGCAGAAACACATATATGTGACGCTACTGTGCTGGGCCCTGTTATTAACCATCACATATGTGTATCATGTGTTTCATGTACCTTTGAAAGGGTTAAATGAACCTTTGTTAAAACCTACTAATAAGAAAACATAGTTAGTATATGTTTGGAGGAATGTACTTGGTAAACTAATAATATATTTTGGGAAAGAGAGTTTCAGTGGAAAGAATTATGCATTGGGTCTCTGGCAAAGAGGAATAGCATTGCCTTTTTCTTCCATACAGGTTAAAATATACCTTCGGTTCTGTAATACATGTGTGCTCCACATGACTTTTGAGAATTGACTGTCACTGCATAACATGTAGGTCACTTCTTCGGAAACATTAGCCCTCCCAGGAAATGCTATAATTCCACTAAAGACAGACATATAAATCCACTAAAGACAAGTATAAATTGTGGATTTATGGTTTTAGCATTCTGGGATTCAGATCTTCAAACTTATGATGTTCTTGCACATCTGAGTAAAAGACATAATAAAACCAGAGGCTGTAGTCACTTGAAGACCTATGTGAACTTACGTGATTTATTTGAACACTCTACAAAGAACATGATTTGACCTATTCTCTTCTATTCACCTATTTGTTGCTACAAAGAGCACATGATAGACATGGAATCCCATACTAACAGATTCATTTGGAACCACAAACTCAGATGTTGAAGTAAGTTTAATTGTAAAGATTGGTTTCCTGAAAAATCTCTAGACCCCACGTATTATGTATTTTTCAAATTATCTGCTTGTCTGGCAGGGTACCAGCTCCAGTCTGGCAAGCAATCTTTTTATCATTTGCTAGGGGTGTAGACAGATGAGTGAAATCTTAGGGATGAGTTGGTGTTTGTTTTGAGATGTATGAATCGAAAGGGGCAGTTTTACGACACTATTATACCTTGCACCAGTTACAGACAACCTGTAGTGTTATTAGTTTTTTGATGGAAAGGGAGACAAAACCAAATAGTTGAGATATAACTAATAACACAACATCTGGTTCACTTAAATGTAGTCTATATAATGTAGTTCCCAGAAAAACTATATATTTAATGTAGTTCTTTTATTTTGTTGGTTTCTGAAGATGTGCTTTTAGCTACCAGGTGTTGTTATCCCAATTTAACAAGAGCAATAGGAAAAACCACCACCAAAGAAAATAAACCATAGTATAAAAATGCCCAGCAATGGCAGCCACTGGAAAAGTAGATTTAGGTATTCACAAAAGGCAGAAGTGTTCCAGTTGTCTATCACTAATCCGTGGCCTGCTTTCCATTAACAAAATCACAAAAGAAAATGTAACCAAATGAAGGTTGTTCCTGACTTGGAGGATCTCGCTGTAATACGTTGATCGAGTACAGTGATGGAAACAAAATTCTCTGAGTTGGTTACAAGAGTGGCAGATGTTGATTAATGGTTCGATTATCTGGAGTCATCGCAACAGGAATTATCCACTAATCCGCTCGTGACCAAAATAGACCTGGAAGGTATTTTGGCAAACTGGAAGATTTGGAAAATAGGAGCCGAAGGAACAATGTACTGATTGTTGGAATTCCTGAGAGATATGGGGAAATTCCTGGACGAGCTCTTCCCGAGTCTGCTCGACATAACAGGCAATAAGCTGGAAATCAAGTGAGCTCACAGAGTCTCAGCTCCAGATCTACTGAGTTAGATAGGCCCCAATAATTTGTGGCCAAATTTCTGAGATCATCCGATAAAGATTGCGCCAGGCGAGGAGCAAAGGAAAGCTTTCTTGGAAGAATTGTCTTGGTTACGTATGTAACCTCCGTTCCCTGATGGAGGGAATGAGACGTCGTGTCGAAGAAGCGACACTAGGGGTCTCTCTTGAGCGCTGAATATGCCTCTGATCTATGAAAAAAGGCCAATGAGAGTTGGCGAACAGTATTTGCATACCCCGCCCCCGGATACGGATATAAAGGCGAGCGAAATACGCTCGTTCATTCAGGATTTTTCTGAGGTGCCGGGAGTGTTCCGGGCACGTCAGTGGCTCGGCTCAGCGACGTGGCCGGGAAGACACGACGTCTCGTTCCCTCCATCAGGGAACGGAGGTTACATACGTAACCGAGACGTTCCCCGTCTGTCGCTTACTTCAACGTCGTGTCGAAGAAGCGACACTAGGGGTCCACAAATCACGCCATGTGCTGAGCCGTGTACGTGTACTGCTGACACAGGAGCGGGCAGGTATTTCACGTGCACAAGTGACCAACTGTGTTCAGGCTGCATGTACTCTTCCCCAATGCCCCGAAAAAGTCGTCGGGATCCTTTTGGTTACCCTAGAGGGGAACAAGGCGACGCTTCCAACTAGGGAACGGGCCAAGCCTGGCCGGGCCTCTTTTCTCTCTATTTTTTTCTCCGCATAGAGCAAGAGCAGCCGGGGCCCTTACTGCATCGTGGGAAGGGGGTCTTACATGTATTCCTATTCTTTCAGGGAGAAAAGACCCTGCGGAGGCCACACCCGCCCGAAAGGGGAGGTAGAGGTGACAAAATACATCACATGGCCTCTTCGGTCACATGTGGGAAGAATGGCGCAGTGGTAGATCCAGCCTCGAGGAGGGGGAGTTGCTACAACACGGCAATCAGAGGGCAGCGAAGTAAACCCCCTCAAGAGTGCCATGAGAATGGCATTTGCGGGCCAGGTGACCCAGAGAACTTGAACCATTCATAAAACGCTGCCTGCTTGTGATCGCAGCCCAGTAACGCCAGGCAGTTTTTATGACCGTGAGAGGTGGGCTAAAATCACCGCATCCAGAAACTACACAGGGGCGGAAATTACATCTTTATAAAGATGCGTCCTGAAAAGGACGTTCAACGCTGCTGTGTAATGCTCTTTCAGAGAAATAAAATCTTTTACAAAGAAAATCACTCTTTCAATGTAACTCTTTCAAACTCTGCGCTGGCGAAGCGCCCAGGGGCAAAGCTGCACACCGTGCAGTGAAGAGAAAAGCCGCTGAAGTGCGCCGTAGATCCAACAGCAAAGCAGAGCGTCAGAGGATAGAAGCAGGATAACAGTTGTGTCACACGCAGCTGGCTGCATACACGACCATCTGCTCCGAAGAAAATTACTGAATGAACGAGCGTATTTCCCTCGCCTTTATATCTGTATCCGTGGGCAGGGTATGCAAATACTGTTCGCCAACTCTCATTGGCCTTTTTTCATAGATCAGAGACATATTCGGCGCTCAAGAGAGACCCCTAGTGTCACTTCTTCGACATGACTTCGAAGTGAGCGACAGACGGGGAACACAATATTTTCTTGTTCCCAGACTTTGCGAATTCGACAAGAGAGAAATGCGATTGGTTCAAGGAATGCAAGAAACTCTTGCATCAATGGAAGATCGCTTTTGCACTGATGTTTCCAGCCAAAATGAGAATAGACACCAGGGACAGCCACAAAGTATTTTTATTTCCCAAACAAGCACTGTCCTTCATAGAAACAATGGATGAGTAAACCATTGGTTGTTTCTCATGTGAGTGGATTGACTCGACTGTCTGAGGAAGCTATGTGCCATTTTTGTTTCTTTTTGCATTGGCTCCACCTGGCGGCTTGAGTTTGCTTTGTGGAATAACACTTTTCCTTAAAGAAACTTTTGCATTGACAGATTTTACTCTGAAGTTCCTCGCCAGATTGAGAATGGACACTATGGATGACCATAAAATATCTACATGCCCACACAAAGGATGTCTTTGATGGACAGAGTAAGTCATGGTGTATTTTTCCTGACCATCTGAGGAATCGGGACACCTGTTTTGTTTCTTTTTGTGTTGGTTCCGCCTAGCGACTGGAGCTAGAGATTTGTTGAATAACACTGCTTCGGAACAGTTGTGGATGAATCTGTTCATTCTTTGTGCTTATGCCTCCTGTTGGATGGAGTTGGAATGATTACATTGGAATGATTACGTCATCTGCTGCACATATAAACAGCCAGCTCACTGAACACTTGTTTGTCTGTCCAAGGAAACTGAATGGCTTTGTAAGGGTTGGAATTTGTTTTGTGGACGAACACACTTTCAAGACAGTTCTGTGAATGAATCACCATGTTCTTTGTGTTTACTCTGCCTATTGGCTGGGGTTTGTTTTACAAAGTATTTTCTGTTCTGTAATTTTGCCTCACAAAGTTGTGAGAGAGTCTTTTTCTAACATTCCAAAACTTTTGGCATCTCGTATTCCAAAATTCAACTATCTGCTACAGTCACTCCCTATCAATGCCCCCCTCTATTATTTCAAGCAATATGATAACATGGTGAAGTCCTTTATTTTGAATGGTAAATGTCCCAGATTACATTTCAACAAATTACATAGGCCGATAGACAAAGGTGGGCTAGACCTACCCAAGATTTTGTTTTATTATTATGCATTCGGTCTCAGGCATTTGGCTCATTGGTCAATTCCACCTGAAAGAGACCCTCCCTGGTTTCTTATTGAACGAGAAGACCTTGCCCCTATTTCACCAAAAGCCTTTCTATCAAACTACGGGGAAGCTAAGTTACACCCCGGTATCTCGCATTTGTACTCGATATAGACAAAAGTTTCCAGAGTATTTAATTAGACATTCATTTGAATGCTGCCTTAATCATATGGTTGAACCCAAAATTATGTACTGATAAGTCCCCATTCTGCTTGTCTGAGTGGATTGTGAGGGGGGGTTACTACACTCGGTGATGTATATGAGAGTGGAGTGATGAGATCCTTTAGTAATTTGGCTCAACATTTTGGGATTCCCAGATCTCAGTTTTCTAGGTACAGTTGCGCAACCTGCTCTATACTATTTTTGGGAGTAGCATACCCCCCCCCCCCCCCCCCCCCCTAAAGCGGCAGATACTTTGGGAAAGGTTATTACTGCTTTTAGAAAAGGTAATGAGGCATCAGTGTATTACTCCCTGCTAGTTCAGAGTCAGGGGGATGGATCTTTAACCTCTATCAAGAGATTATGGGAGAAAGATTTTCATTTGGTATTGGAGGATGGAGTGTGGCTGAGATTCTATAAAACATCAAGTCTGTATCTAGAGATGCAAGGGTGCAACTTGTACAATTCAAGATTCTACATAGATTCTATTGGACCCCCTCTATACTGTATAGGCTTGGTCTTAAAGACACACCCACCTGCCGGCGTTGCCAATCGGAGGATGGAGACATTGCCCATGTTTTTTTGTGGTGCGCTGAGATTCAGGAATTTGGTTGAAGGTACAGAGTTTTGTGTGTGATGTGTTGGGCATTCGGATTTCGTTTTGCCCCAGACTCTGTATCTTGGGTGATGGGGGGGTCATCACCGTAGGTGACAAATACATAAAAGATTGTGTCCTCACCAGTGTGATGATAGGCAGGCAGATTGTTTTAAGGGGTTGGAAGTCGGTGGGAGTACACTCAATTTGGGAGTGGTGTGAGGAGGCTAGGGATATGGGATTTTTTTAATGGGAAATGGGGAAGATATTAGATTTTTTGGGGGGTCTCTCGGAGTGGGTCTGTGTAGAGAGAGGTATAGTTTAGAGTTGAATGTTTATTATATGTGTGTGTACATATGTGTATGTGTAAATGTATGTATGTATATATACACTCACCTAAAGGATTATTAGGAACACCTGTTCAATTTCTCATTAATGCAATTATCTAATCAACCAATCACATGGCAGTTGCTTCAATGCATTTAGGGGTGTGGTCCTGGTCAAGACAATCTCCTGAACTCCAAACTGAATGTCAGAATGGGAAAGAAAGGTGATTTAAGCAATTTTGAGTGTGGCATGGTTGTTGGTGCCAGAAGGGCTGGTCTGAGTATTTCACAATCTGCTCAGTTACTGGGATTTTCACACACAACCATTTCTAGGGTTTACAAAGAATGGTGTGAAAAGGGAAAAACATCCAGTATGCGGCAGTCCTGTGGGCGAAAATGCCTTGTTGATGCTAGAGGTCAGAGGAGAATGGGCCGACTGATTCAAGCTGATAGAAGAGCAACTTTGACTGAAATAACCACTCGTTACAACCGAGGTATGCAGCAAAGCATTTGTGAAGTCACAACACGCACAACCTTGAGGCGGATGGACTACAACAGCAGAAGATCCCACCGGGTACCACTCATCTCCACTACAAATAGGAAAAAGAGGCTACAATTTGCAAGAGCTCACCAAATTGGACAGTTGAAGACTGAAAAAATGTTGCCTGGTCTGATGAGTCTCGATTTCTGTTGAGACATTCAGATGGTAGAGTCAGAATTTGGCGTAAACAGAATGAGAACATGGATCCATCATGCCTTGTTACCACTGTGCAGGCTGGTGGTGGTGGTGTAATGGTGTGGCGGATGTTTTCTTGGCACACTTTAGGGCCCTTAGTGCCAATTGGGCATTGTTTAAATGCCACGGCCTACCTGAGTATTGTTTCTGACCATGTCCATCCCTTTATGGCCACCATGTACCCATCCTCTGATGGCTACATCCAGCAGGATAATGCACTATGTCACAAAGCTCGAATCATTTCAAATTGGTTTCTTGAACATGACAATGAGTTCACTGTACTAAAATGGCCCCCACAGTCACCAGATCTCAACCCAATAGAGCATCTTTGGGATGTGGTGGAACGGGAGCTTCGTGCCCTGGATGTGCATCCCACAAATCTCCATCAACTGCAAGATGCTATCCTATCAATATGGGCCAACATTTCTAAAGAATGCTTTCAGCACCTTGTTGAAACAATGCCACGTAGAATTAAGGCAGTTCTGAAGGCGAAAGGGGGTCAAACACAGTATTAGTATGGTGTTCCTAATAATCCTTTAGGTGAGTGTATATGTATGTGTGTGTGTGCGTGTGTGTCTGTGTATGTATGTGTGTGTGTGTATATATATATATATATATATATATATATATATATATATATATATATATATATTTGTTTATTTATTTATTTTTATTCTCTGTATATGTGTGAACATATGTAAGACCACTGGGATGTACGTTTGGGGTTGGGTTCTTAATTGGGGAGGAGTGGTAGTGGTATTTAAAGTTGATTCATTGTATGTTTTTGTGGCAGGGCAGAGGGCGGGGCCGGGCCGTGATTATACACACCCGGTCCCTTATTAGGCTAATCAAGGGACCGGGTATGTATAATCACGACCCGGCCCCGCCCTCCGCCCTGCCACAGTTTTGTTTTTCTTTGCTTTGAAAAATCAATAAAAATGTCAATCACCAAAAAAAACATGGGTGGAAGCATCTTGATTACTTCTGTAACCTGAGATGTTGTGCTGATGGAGGGACACTTGGGGTCAAACTTGGGAGCCCCAAACACCTCTGATATTTCAGAAAAGGCCTATGAGAATTGGTGAGTGGAATTTGCATGCCACTCTATCGGACATACGGGTATAAAAGGAGACGGATTGCAACCACTCATGCAGGTTTGTGATGAGTAGCCGAGTTCCGACCATTTCAGCAGGTAGTTCAGTGTTGTGGCAGTAGGGACACAACGTCTCGTTCCCTCCATCAGGGAACAGAGGTTACAACAGTAACCAAGACATTCCCTATCTGTCACTCACTTGAAGTTGTGTCGATGTAGTGACAAAAGGGGTCCGTATACAAAACGCCACAACCAGCTGAACAGGTGCAGGCTGACTGCCGCGTGACTAGTAACAAGTGCACACAGACCCATCTTAACTTTCTCGATGACTAAATAAGGTGCATAGTCCCTCATACCTAAGGTGTGTGTGTGTGTGTTTAATTATTTATTTTTTTTAAATGAAAAATTCACTCAGCTGAGACCAAGATACATTCACGCCGGGGAAAGAGTTATTTTTCCCTTACGGAGACCACATCCTGCCCGAAGGGAGAGAATAAATCACATGGACTTATCATGAATAATGAATCTGAATGAGTGGTTGCAATCCGTCTCCTATTATAACCGTATGTCCGAGGGAGTGTCATGCAAATTCCATTCGCTAATTCTCATTGGCCTTTTCTAAAATATCAGAGGTGTTTGGGTCTCCCAAGTTCGACCCCTATTTTCACTACATTGACACAACTTCAAGTGAGTGAGATGACGATGACTTCAAGACGATTTCTAATCAATACAAAATTCAAGCAGTATTTACAAATGTCAGCAATTATCAAGCAAAAAAATCAAGCAAACAGTTAGCCTACTTTGAATATATTTTTAGAGGCCTAATTGTCATGAAGTTTCTAGAGTGCTCCAGCTCTCCTGTCCACCGCAGCGCTTCTCTCGTATTTTAGACTGCTGTGCATGAACAAAGTGTCCTGAATGTCTAGGAAAGCTGCAACAGCTGTGCTGCCACTAAGTACAGTAAATGACCATCTGGGCCAACTGCCCCACTTCAAAGCCTGTTCTGATAGAGGAGGCGGTTTCACGATGTCTTCATTCCCAACAGTAGTCATGTTTACATATTTAGAAGATGGGCTGATGTAATAATTGTAACTGCACAGTAATCAATGTACTTATTTGAACAAGGCAGCTTGGTTACATGCATTGGTTCTGTTTTTTTCTACAGGATCTTGGGACTGCATTATAATGTGTAATCAAACTGTACAGTACATGCAGTACATACTTATATATCACTGTGTATGGCAGAACTTTTCTCTTGACAAGATTTCACTTGACTGATCTAGCTTGTAATGCATACTGGTAAATATATATATATATATATATATATATATATATATATATATATATATATATATATATAAATAAAAAAAAATACTGTGGTTTGATGAGTCTCAAAACTGGGCAAACCAAGATTTGATACCACTGGTGTCTCTCATATTGCTGAAAAACCTTTTTATCTATAGCCATAGCACATGTTTACATCTGAAGCCAAAACAAACAAGGAAAAAGGAAATTGCTAGGGTCTACATTTCGGGGTAATTTGTAGTTATGTGCAGCAGAATGACTTCCAGCATGTCCTGTAAAATATTTGGGAAGGACTTGCTGAACCTTTGGAGAGTAGGGCTGCTCGATTAAAAGACCTTGTTCAAATAATGGTGAATAGACCTTCCAAGTAAATTCAAGGCACCTTTGATGAAAATACACGTTGTGCTTCTTCTGAGATTTTAGTCAATGCCAAATGTTCAGTTACATAAGGATTTAAAATATCTCCTTATTTGTGTCATCTTTGCCCTACCCTTACAAGTACTGTACTGTGTGTTTTTCATACTCCAAGCACAAAATCTCTGTTGAGGAGGGTCAGCTGGTCAAGTCAGATTGCCAGGGCTTTTAGATTTTTATTAAATGTTTTGTCCTCTCTAGGAAATATGAATTTAGTGTTACCAAGCACATCCATTGAAACAGCAGCTGTTTTAAAATGACTGTATAGATTCAGAAGCCCTTTTTTAAGTATTGAAGAGGGGATATTGAGGAAGGGATAGTAAAATTTGTCCAAGAAAAATAATTGCTAACAAGAGAATTATGAGATACCTGGCACATGAATAAGACACCTGAGTAACGTTTATGTCTCAAAGAAAATGCCTTTGGAAAAGATGTGTGAGGAGGAACATAGTTAATTAAATAACTGTGTAGAATCAAGGCAAAAATATTCCAGCGCTGGAGAACATGTATTTTATGTAACTTAGTTTAAGTGGGATCATATAGATGAACTACAATAAAGAACATTTGGTTCAAAAGAAAGTGGTGGAAATCAGAGAAAAGGTAAAATTTGATATTTTAATAGGTATTTTTATAGTTTTTTGCTAACTCTTGAATCATCTCCAGACCATTAACTCATTTTTTTATAAGTAGGCTAGATGCGTTACATAGAAGCAGAAAAGGGGGAGGCGAGAGGAGAAAGCATTCCACATTTGTCACTATTTTGATTTTGATCGGATCACACCAGGAGTGTTGAAAAGTAAGCATTCCAGCAAATCTCTCCAATGGTGAACTGAAGAGCCGCTCTCTATGATTTGTCCAAAACCTTCTGTTATTAAATTTATCTGTGTCGAGCCTGCCACTGGAAAATTTGCTTCACAATGCCCTCAAGGGACAATTCTAAGATTGCATCTGGACCTGATTAACCCTGCACTGAGTGCAGAAACCTGTGCGAAATTGGTCACAAAAAAACACCGGCAGTCTTTGATCACTCTGACATGCTCCCTGAAAGCCAATGAATTGCCTAGACAATAAATCTCAGCTAGTGTGAAATCAGTGTCAGTTGATGATAAATAATCTGTCTTAAAATTCAAAACACTGCCTCCAGTGGACAAAGTGGTAAGTGTTGTTGGGTGTATGGTCATGTGCGAATTCCATTTTCCAGGTGTAATGTCCATGGGGGGGTGCCAATGCAAGTTGTGAAGTGAGTTGTTTTTAGCTGTACATGCAGTAATGCAGTGAAAATGAATGCATGTTATATAAAATGTACCCCAAACTCAAATCCCAAACCTAACCATCAATGGAGCAAAAATTTAATTTTAAAGATAAAAATGCAACCTTTGAATTGTGCTCATTACTGATTAATGTGAATGCAATTCATTTCTCTTTTCAACGCGGTATGTGAACCCAGGTCTCTTGCGTTGCTGACACAACACGCTTGGGGTCGCTCCACAGGTGAATTTAAACACAATCAGCATAATGTGGCCGATCCTAGAGTACTGGAAGTATCAGAAACAACATGCCAACTTTAAGTGTTGTCAAGTTGCAATACAACAGAGATCAGAATATTTTAGATCTATTCACTTTTATGGAATTTTTTACAACTTCAAAAACAAAACTCTTCCGAAATAAGAAAGAGTTTCAGTATATTTGTTGTTCAGTATTCTTGACACTTGAACCGGAGACAATGAAACCAGACAGTAACAGTTCATTCTACATTTGTGGCCATTAATCCCTTATTTATTCAGCAAAGTTTTAAATCCAGTTCTTTGAGATAGCATTGTTGTTCTGTCCAAGCACAAGATTTTGCACTGATCTGTTTAAAAGACAAAGACAGATAACCTTCTGACTTCTACTCTTCCTGCGGTTCACAGAACAATGTCTACTCTCTGTTTAAAGCAATCCATTTTATGGTCACACTTTCCTGGCCCAATAGGTCACAGTCTGACTTCTAGGCGCCTGTGTGCCTTGCACTCTTAAACCACAACCTCTTTTTCTCTTTACTTGGCATTGATCATGGTAAGACATGTACATGTTAGTCTTAAGTTATTATTCATGTCAAAATGTGTTAGTTTAGAAAACAGACTTCGCCTCAAAAGGCATGAATGAAAACAACCTGGGTCTTCAGTTACAGTTATCCATTTTAAATAAATGCTAAATTAATTTTAAAATGGGTGCTAGCAATTCACAGTACAAAATACAGTGACGACATTTCATGCATTATGGGACAACAGTATAATGCCCGTAAATGTAACTTTTCATAACCATATCCTTTTACTGATATTACGTATGTTTACTAACCTACGTAACTACTAAAATATGCTTTGTACCTTAAAGTATACTGATAACCATCATAGTAACAGAGCTGGTCAAATAAATGCCCAATGATGACTTTAAAGTTTATTCAGACAGACTTTTCTATGATCAGTAGCTAAATAAGTAAACTAATAAAATAAAGAAACACTTCAAATAAACTGTATTAGAAATTAGGCAAAACTTTTTTTTTTATAATTTTTTTTACTGTATATTACGGTAAAATGACATGTATTTTACATGTTTTTTACAGTATGAAAAAATATTAAGGAGGCTATTGACAGTTCACCTGTTCTCATTCAAAATCTCCATACATTTCACAAAAATTATATGTACATTTACAACTATAGATGTCAAACTATGACCTTGTGATCATGACCTTGCAATAATCCCTTAATATACTTACCTCCAGTGAATAGCTAGACTGTGTTGAGAATGCTGGTAAATTTGGCCAACATCATCTCGGTTAGAGCACACCTGTATAAGCTACTAAATATGTTACTCCATACAAAGCTAGAAAACATATCTGGCATGTTAAAACAAAAGTACACAAAGGTGTGGTGCTGGATACAGTACAGCCAGTTATGCCATAATCAGTAGTTCTGGGATTCCTTTCAAGGGGGAGTTCACAATAAAATGAGTGCCTTATGAACCATACCTTTATTGACTTATGTGGAACTTACAACATCCTGATAATTACTTAATAAAAAATATGCTTGTTTTCTTCTTTCCAATCGCTCTAAACCTAAAACTGTGAAACTTAAAATGTCTACTCTTAGAAGAAGACCAAGACTTTAACTGAGTGTTTGACGTTATCAAACGCAGTCAATATTAATAACAAGAATGGTACAACAGGTTTTTTCCTGGTACTTCTGGACCCCATATGGGACAAAAATATTTGTTTGTTTGTTTGTTTGTTTGTTTGTTTTAAGTTGAGCTTCAATACACAGTATTATTTTATGATGGATAGCTGTGTTTTTTTCCTTTATGCTCTCTAGTAAACCGTCATCTTGGCTTGACAGATTTCTTACTGTCAAGTCATTGCCATGTTGACATGGGCGATATTTCTGAAAACTCGAAATGAGTTATGCATTTCATTTTGTCTGTATATATAATTTTCAGTGTGGTTGCCATTCTGTCAGAAATTGTATGGTTGATATGTCATTTCAGATCAAACAGGCTATGGGTGAATCTGATCATCAGGTTTCTTAGGAAAAATCCCAAATCAAGAATTAACAGGGCTACAGAGCTATGACTAAAGGAACATAACAGGGCAGCCAATTCAGAAACTTGATCACCCTCAACCCCCCACCCCCATATCTACCTGAGCTAGAACAGGTTTTAAAGAGACAATAAAAGAGAGAGAGAGAGAGAGAGAGAGACAGAGAGAGAGAGAGAGAGAGAGAGAGAGTAAAAGGAAAAAACTTAATTAAACTCTCATTCCTCACATAACTGACAGTGATGGAGTAAAATAGGTCTCAATAGCCATTTTATCTGTAGGTTTCTACCTCCTTATGTAAGTTAGCACCTGGTCCTAAGTATTTAAGTAATGCACTGGTTTACCAGTTATGGCAGCTTTCAAGATATGTACACCAATTATCTGCACATTATACCCTAAATTAAGCCCACAATAATCTGTCGCTTTACAGTATATTTGCCATATAAAATGCACAAGAGCATTAATATCCACAAACTGGAACAGAATCCCACCATGCCTTAAAGCAAGATGAATTTTAAATTTACTGGCAGCAAAAAAATTAATTGGAAGCTAAGTTTAAAGGTCTTATTATCCTTCTTTTATGCAGAGGTAAAATGTTCAAATGATACAATTTTATCATTAAAATCTAAAATTTTGTAGAAAGCAAAGTTTTCTAAAAATGTATAGAAAATAATTTTACAACCAATAAAACACATCTACTGTGCAACAAAAGTCCTTTACCTAATTACAATCAAAAAATAATTATTTGCCAAAAATTCTTATATGAGAGAAAATAGTAATAATAAAGAATGTGCAGGTCTATCCAAAGTTTTGACTGGTACTGTATCAGTAGAGTATTTTTTAAGAGCACAAAGTCAAACGTTTATTAGGACCTAGTTTCCATAAATTTAAGTGGCATAATGCTTGGCACAATAAAAAAAAATAATAATTTTAAGCGCTAAAATCTTCACAGGATGTGAGGAAATCTGATTGCATGTGTTTGTTCTTTCCGTCACTAATCTTACTGAGTAATGACATGCATTCCCTTCTTACCAAAGCTAATTGCAACGTCTTTATGCCTATTGTGAAGTTGAAAATCTAAATAAGCTCAACATAATCTAATCTTGAAAAGTTGTGACTGGCTGATGACCGAATAGCATACCACTGATATAAACTTGCTTTATTGAGTGAGAGAAGCACATGCTTGGAAGGAGTATTTGGTGGACCTCCCAGCCACTTTGACTGAAATGATCCTCAGGAAAAAGGCTTCTTCCATTCAGGAAGTGTTATGTAACATCTGGGCTGCTACAGTGCAGGGTCTTGTGTGCAGCAGGCTTAAGTTTATTTTAACAAGCTCCTGTCTTAAGGCCTTGATTGGAATGAAACAATAACAGTAATTAGTAAATCATGTGGGTGGCTAGCAAGAATGAATCAGCTGTGGGGTTTAAATCTTCCTGAGATGTTGGTATTCAGGTTGTTTTTTGGCTTTAATTATTCATGCACGTAGATGAAGGTTAATAACATAGTACTAGCAAGTGGTTTAAATTCAATCCTGTTGGTTAGATTGACTTGTGTATGCCAAACTGGATAAATGGAAATCTGAGGTTCTGATAGATTGCAAAATGCCCTACCCTTCTACAATTACACATAAATAAAGAGAACAGTACACGTGCACAAAATCCTTATAGGAAGTCATTCATTAAAATCATCCTCACACATTTGGAAATCAAATTACAAGGAATGTCTTATTTTACGTCATTTTCAACATGCACAAAACCACGTTTCATTCTGATCCTTCCTATATCCCGGAATAGTCTTCAGAAAAGCGGCTCAGCTGGCACATTGAGCAGTACCGCCTTAATCCTCTTCAATATTTCAAACAAAACCTCTACTGCCTCAGAGAAGCACTTTGTCTGAAATTAATGGTGGGGAAAGGGTCACAGGATCTTACCAATGTCAAAACAATGTTTTAAAGTGTTGAATGCAGCCTACAGTATCAGACAATCTACATCCATAGAGCTATGTATTTATGCCTCCTCCATACCCTGCAAAGGCAGCATACAGTATATTCATCACTTCAGCCGAGGAGAGAGCCACAAAGACATTGAAGAACACAGTTCAACAGTACGAGCTGAAGGGTCACCTAAACTTTCCCAGGGCTCATTGTCAGTGGCTGCTCGCTCATCACCTTACTCACATCAGCTTGGGTTACACCTGCCTACACATCCTAACAGAGTCTCAAAACTTCAATTGCTCTCATATTCTCGTTGTTCTTTGTCTGAGGCAGGGTAAGCTGAGATTGATTGAAAAGTGGGCTAAGACCCTATTACAGCTGCAGTAGACCCAAAATCCACTTTCAAGTTCAGGTACAATGTGAATGCTAAGAGATGTGGCTTTTATTACACAGTTCACTTTTGGGTCAGCTGAAAAAGGTGTGAGTTTGATTCTCAAGTGCTCAACTGCTTCTACTGGCAGCACAGCATCATTTACATACACTTTAGAAAATGAAAGCGACTTTATTTTTTTAGCCATGATGTCTAAGCAGCAGCAGCAGCAGCAGCAATATGAGATGTTAAAGGGCTGGTTATTGGAACCCCTCTGACCGTAGGCCACATTCTGGAGGTCAAGAGTGAAGCATTCACTTTTCACCTTTAGATGGTATACTTAGAGGAGCATTTATCTCAGCACAACTTTGACAACATTATACTGAAAGAGTATCACAAGGCTTGTCTTTTTCTGAAGACAGCTAATAGCTCTGGGGTATATAAACATGCAGAATTCTTTTTTTACCAATGCACACACACACACACACACACACACACACACACACACACATTGGTGCGACTATCCTTATGAGGACTCTCCATAGACATAATGATTTTTAAACTATACAAACTATAGATTCTATCCCTTAACACAACCCCTAAACCTAACCCTCCAAAAAATTTCTGCATGTATACATTTTCAAAAAACATAGTTTAGTCTGTTTTTAAGCGATTTGAATTATGGGGTTACTAGAAATTTTCTCATAAACCACATTTATAGCATAATACCCTTGTAATTACCAGTTTGTAACCTAAAGAAAAGTCCTTGTAAACCACTCAAACCCGCACACACACACAAATCTCACATGCACACTCAAACACCCAGTTTTAAATGTATGAAATCTTACATTTGCATGTCACATTCTAATTTGGGTTTTCTCTCATCTCTTTGTAACAGCAAAATACCTAAACAAAAAAAATTTAAAAAACAGGAAATCTGATTTGTGGTTTGAAATTTGATTTAAAATTTTGAAATGCATTTAAATGGTCTGATCGTATTTCATGTGTTTTTTAATAATAATATAATATAACATAATAATAAAGTGTTGGCAATAATGTAATATTGTCTAGAGCTGTGTCCGAATACCCTAATCTTTGCTCAATATGCTATGTTACTTTCACTGTATAATGAATAGTAAAGCAGTGAACAAATCAGTGGTTTTGAATATAGCATATGCATGAATGCTTAAAATGTTGCTGAAGTTCCCTCATGCACCTTGCGAGTTCGATACTGCAGCAAGATGTCATTATAGACACCAGCAGAGGCAAAATGTCTAATATTCTATCCTCTTTTTCCATTGACAGTTACTCTCATTTGTTGCTTGAGGACGTCTGTTGGCATCGTGCTGACGCTTAAGTCATTACTACGGCAAAAGATTTAGAGTACTCACTTGAACCTTTTGTGTCAGACATGAATCATGGAAAAAAAATATTATCAGACTCCAATTTCAACGGGCTTCCTGTTATTTGGAACATTCCATGAACAAACTTTATCAGCACTGCAAATGAGGCTCCTGCACTCGTTTACCATCTCTTTGAAGTTAATGATATGCAAAAATGCCGACTAATGATAAAAGCATTGTTGCTTTACAACCAGCAGTCAATAGGAGCCACAGAATGATTAATGATTAAGGTAAATGCAAAATCCAAAACAGCAATAAATCTACCAGGGCTGACACTTGATTCAAATACTTAAATCATGATTAATCTAAAGATTTTGTAGTTAACATATTCTGGTTGCATTTTAAGGAAAGAAAATAAAATATGAATGTCACACACAGCAAAATGTACAGTATGTGTGTAATTAAAAGACACTGGACTAAGGTATTTGTTCTTTAGTTTTTGTTTAACCCTAACCCTGTCTTGTTCTAAAGAGATCTGGAGAGGTTATGGAGATGGCAGAACATCATTTTTATAATGTCAAGTTGTATAAATGCATTATCAGAATTATTCAACATTACAGCAATAAACATTAAATCAACAACATTCATTAATGTGTTAATAAACTGTAACAGTTAAAGAATGGGCAATGAGGTGGCAGGAACAAGCTGAAGAGTCAACATGAGATACATAAAACAAACACACGCACAAGCAGCTCGGCCACGTCCGTCTCTCTCTCTCTCTCATCTGCCTCTGTCTCCTCTCCTTAAATACTCAACCACTGGAACACCTACTTTTTGCTATATTCTAAATCTTTTGATAATATCGACTTCACCAAAACTATGAAATAACACATGGAAGTGTGGTAAATTGTTCTCTTCATTGTACCTTTCAGCAGAGAGCTTAACCCCATGTTGCTCCAGGAGGGCTGTCTCTCTAGTACAAGAACTTTAGTATAGTTAATTGCTTTGTATTTGACAAATAACTGCAACCTCACTAATGCAGCTGCATAAAATCCTTCTTCAGCTGTAATTTTTGTCCTTGAAAACTGTTTTCTTGCAACTGTATCCAAGATTATGGTAAGCGTATAAGAAACAGATTCAAGTTATAACCTCAAGAGCAAAATGGTGCTGCTGATTACATTTGCTTAATGTGACCTGTATTTAGTCCATACACAACTATAAGAAGCTAATGTAAACATTTTTGTGTGGTTGAAATAAATATGTTTCTACCTCTGTTATAGCCTGTGGTTCTCCACATCACTTTTCCTGGAGTCAGAAATCTAACACACTAAAAGCACTCACATAGAGGCAGATCGTCCCAATCAAACTCGAAACTAGCCAACACCAAGGTTGGGAAGGTTAATTTATCACAGAATACATGCAATAAAATGTAATTTGTAATATATTCCATTAGATTACTCAAGGTCAGTACCGTAATCAAAATACTTTGGATTAGTTTTTCAGCACTGGTAGATTTTTTCACTTGTTTTGACAATAAACGACAAATAAAGTAAGAAAATACACTTCACTGTGAAAACACATTCTATGAAAAAAGCCTAAATATCTTATGCCGTTTTGCTACTCAAGTAATTTTTGCTTTTTTAAGGATTATTTATTTTAATTTTTCTGGAAAACAATATTTAAATTCTCACTAAGAATAACATTTTTGCCGTACCGGAATTTTCCCTAATATCAAAGGTCTTACTAGAGAAAAAAAGTTATGCTCTAACGTAATTTATTTTCCATAGAATTCATTATAAATTTTATTATGCCTGTCAAAAGTTGCATGTTAAGGCAAGAAATAGCATTTTAACTTAGCATAATGATAAATGTTCACAAGACAATTTACACAAGGTTAACTATTTTTGCTGCTCCAAACTTCAAAACCTCACATATTCTTAATTTATTCACTGTACACAACAATATCCTTTTCTGATCATATGTGGATTCTGTTCATAGAATGAGGCAGAAAATATATTAATTGTAGCTTTCTATACAATGTTAAAGGCTATATTGGTTAGCATATCTTGACAAACATATACCCTAACAACATAAAAAAAAATTGACAAGGCATGCAATCATGCATTTATTGGATTTATGTTTCATCTGTCATTGCGTTTCAAACTGTTTTTGTTAAGTTGTAGAAACATTATGTAGCTCCTCTATTAAGCTCCCAACACTCTAAAAACTCCTGGGTTATTTCGTCAACCCATTTTCTGGGTTATTAGTGTTGGGTTAAAATTATGGGTTATTATTTCAGAGAGTAACCATTTTCTGGGTTATAGGGATAATATTTTGACCCAATTCCTGGGTTGTTTGGGTTTCTGGGTTATTTTCCTGAGAGTAACCCATGTTCTGGGTTATAGGGTTGGCTTTCTCTCTCTCTCTCTCTCTCTCTCTCTCTCTCTCTCTCTCAAATGTATTTTTTGTTGGAGTGGTGTATTTTATGGAGTTATTATATTATCATGTCAACATAGTTTATAATATGAACAATCACACTTGTGTTTTTTATATAGTTTAATTGAATTTAATGTGGGCGGCACGGTGGTGCAGCGGTTAGCACTGTCGCCTCACAGCAAGAAGGTCGTGGGTTCAAACCCTGGTTGCCCCGGCCATTCTGTGTGGAGTTTGCATGTTCTCCCCGTGTCTGCATGGGTCCTCTCCGGGTGCTCCGGCTTCCTCCCACCATCCAAAGACATGCGGGATAGGTTAATTGATGTCTCCCAAAAATTGCCGTGGATGTGAGTGTGAGTGTGAGTGGTTGTTTGTATATGTGTGGCCCTGCGATGGACTGGTGACCTGTCCAGGATGTACCCCGCCTTTCGCCCAATGTTAGCTGGGATAGGCTCCAGCGACCCTGTACAGGATAAGCGGTTGAGGATGGATGGATGAATTTAATGCAATAAAAAAAAAATGCTTGAAGTGTGTAATATAATGTAAAACAAAGTTTTATTTTCTGAAATAAGGCATACTGGCATATAGTAACCCAGTTAGGTTATTTTTGACACAACTCCTGGGTTAAAAAGTGAGCAACTATTTTCTGGGTTATTTCAACCCAGGTATTGGGGTTGTTCTTTTGACCCAGAAGTTGGGTTATATTAACTACAATTTTGGGTTGTGTTAACCCAACATTTGGGTCATGTATTTAACCCAGAAGTTGGGTCAAAAACAATAACCCAATTTTCTGGGTTAAAATAACCCAGAAATTAGTTGGTCCCTTTTTAACCCAGAAGTTGGGTTTTTAGTGAGTTTTTTGAGTTTTTAGTGTGAAGGGAAAGTTCCTCAATGATGTCATATTCACCTTTACACTTATAACAGTGTGAAAGATCTCATGTGAATGATACAAATCATAAGAAAGATTTCACCGCAGATCACAAGCTCCTCGGATCGCATAATTTGTATGGATAAATGTTTTCCAAATGAACAGACTAAAAATTCAATAAAAAAAATTACAATAAAATGCAAAGTAATCTCTTCAGTAATCAAAATACTTTTTGAAAGTAACTATATTCGGATTGCCAACTATTTAAATTGTAACTGTAGTGGAATACAGTTATTCATATTTTGTATTTTAAATACGTAATCCCATTACATGTATTTCGTTACTCCCCAACCCTGGACAGCAATGATATGACTTTGGTGAAAATAAATTAATCAGACATTGATTCACTCATTTATTGAACTTGTGAAGAAGACTCTCCACTAGATTTTATCTTAACTTAAAAACTTTTGAAGTCATCGCTTCATGACGAATTCATGTTTGTGTGGGACTGCTTATGATTAAGGCATATGCAGGTCCAGGCAATTCAATTCAAATTTCAATGTAACACTAGCCTTTGCTTAAAAAATGATCAATATGAGTACTGCCACCTGTGTAAATAATAATAATAAATAATTTATCCTTCTAGAGTTTCTTGTATGGCATGTGAACAAAGTACTGTAGCTAATACCAGCAATTTGTAAAATCTGTTTATTCTTATTATTTCTTTAGAAACTTGAAGGTGGTTGAGGCAGTTTGTTCACTGCCTATGCATGTACAATCTAACGTATTTCATAAGCAAAGCCTTCCATCCGAGGCCACTGAAGAGGTGCACTGAAGACCACTGAATTGTGGTGTACTTCTGAGAGGCTACATCATATGTTTTGTTTAAAAGACAAGTTATTGCCCTTTTAAGTTTTCAGCCTCCCATTGGGTCTATTAGGGTCTCTAATCAGAGTGTTTATGATCTTAACGATGCATTTCAACATCCCGGAAGTGCATGAGAGAAAGAAAGATGCAGTACAGACTAAACAAAAACACACACAAAAACCAGTGAAAAAGTGCTCACTGAAACAGCCTAAACCCTAATGGCAAACAAAGTATAAGAAAAAAGTGGGTGCAGGCAACTCTATTGTGATCAGTAAAGAAAGCTGCTTTGCCTGGCCACATGCCACTGTCATTGCTCAAAGGCAATCTGCTTAATCTGGTCACTTCCACTAATAGCTTTATCCAGAATTATGAAGCACATTTTTCCTATGGTATGAAAATCTTTTGCTTTAATAATGCCTACATGCCTTTAAGAATTGGAATGGATTTTCTTGCTTGAAGTACAATAATAGAAAATAGATAAAAGAAAGTGAGATTTAAAAGAAAAATAAACTATTTCACCTGCAATTACTCATTGATGTGAGAAGTGACAAGTTAGAAGTTTGCCGAGAAGAACATTATCAGTCAGTGTGCAATCATGTGCTCAGGTGGAAAGAAAACCTGCCAACACCATGACTTGTCATACTTACTGAAGACTGGTGCAATGACTCTAAGCCACAACAGTGTATAGATTGTGATTGTGGCATCTTAACCTAACATAACACCACATAAATTGTGTCCAAATTTCTCTCAATTGTTCTCTACAGGACATCATTTCATTCTTTACATCTACCTTTCAGGCTTTGAATCTCTTTAAATGGCAGACTCAGACAGTAAATCACTAACAGGCCTCTTTTTACATCTGTTCTGTCAAACAGTCCTTCAAATTACAAAATATCAGTGATGCCTTGGGGTTCTGTCATCATGTGATCTGTGATGGGCCCTACGGGGTAGAGTACTCCTGGCACGCGGTAGTAAAACTTATCATTAAGCCTGTGAAAATGGCCATGAAAATACCTTATGGCACACAACATGGGTTCATACATGAGTCACTCTCCCCCCTCCAGTGATGTGTATGTGATTCCTCTCACCTGCAGTCCTCCATCTGCCCTTTCTTAACTGTGCTCTGTTTGGAGACTTCAATCTCTCCAAATCATTTCACAAAATGCAAAATAATATGTAAACTACTCTCATATGTGTTGCATGCTTGCAGCAACGTGCAGAATTTGTTTACTTATTATATGGTTCTTGATCAACAAAGAGTCGGATATAACACAGAAAGCTGCTAACAACAGCAAAATATAAACATCTTCCTGTGTAATTGTGGCAGGGCAGAGGGCGGGCCGGGTTGTGATTCCGCACACCCGTTCCCTAATCAGGCTAACAACTTCAACTGTCAACACTGGCAGCTAGTAGCAGTGCCCAAATCTGACTAGAGGCAAAGGACCTAAAACGTGACATATTATACTTCTTGAAGCACCAAAACTTCATAAAGTGTAAAGCAAACAAGCCTAAAGTTGCAATAAGGCATGGCTGCATTTGCTCATTAAAACCACTAAAACCTCAAATCTGACTTGCCCACATTGGCCATGATGATGACTAATGTATTTACATGGTTCTTTCTGACATGTCAAGTTATCTAACAACTGGTCAAAGACATTGGTCTCTTTCTGATTTACCCAGGGCAACTGTAAGGTCCTCTTTACCGATTCAAAGTTAGAACCAGAGGTCAGTCAAGCTTGACTTGTTGCTTAATTCTGGTGGACTCCGCTAATTCAATGAGGAAATAGTTGAGTGGCAAAGACAAATGCTCACTGGTAAGGGTCAGTGGTTAAAGTATTTTGATGAGAAATGACCACACAAAATACCAGAGGTGATGTAAGTTCAAATTCAATGGGTTTTGTTGAACAGTAGCCTTTTGATCCTCAGGCACTAATGATATTCCTGGTTCCATGGTTGCCTATTTGATTCCTTACATTATCCAGGATGAAATGTCTTATGGAATAGTAGCTAAAGTGAGTAATATCGGCGCCACTTGTGTCACCAAACTGAATTGTAAAGTATACTTTTTTAAACAGATTCAAGAAAACACCTCTCGTTTTACATTCATGGAACAGATACAGTAATTCCGTCCTAAACTAACACTACTGGTCGAGCCAATGTTGTGATGTCAGGCTGGATGGACTGTTCAAATAAACAAAGGATTATCTTGATACTACAACAGCGTTACACTTTAGAATAAAATGTTAAATTTTAGTTGACTATGTACATTTAAAAGCTGAAATGTGAAGCTATTAATTTAAAAAAGCACTTTTATTTTTTCATCTGTCAAAATCTATTTATTATTTGAGCTGTAAATTTGTTGAAATCATCGTTTTTACATTCGCTATAGTGTTTTAGGTTTTACAACGTTACAGTATGTTGTCATGGCAACGAAGTTGGAAAAGGTTAGTAAGCATTTTATACTAAAATCTAGTGGCTATACTTTTGAAACACTGATTATTTTAAACTTTATGGATTGGCATAAACCCATATTTTTTCTTTTATTAAAGAAAAGAATGCACTTGTCGAAATTGTATTTTGTGGTAATAAACATTATGTCGCAAATGCCATTAATTGAGCTTAACATATATTGAACCTGGAAAATTCTTTTAAACTGAGATAAAAGAAAGTTATTTTAACATCAAAAAATTACATCAGCTTTAATGCTTTCCTTTGTTACTTTGCTTATCAATTTCTTTAGAATTTGAACAGAACCATGACTTCACTCAGAACAATGCCACTTTAAGTGGAAGACTTGGAATGTAAGAAGCATAATGCCAGAGGCATGTGGTCAGTCGTACACATGGTACCCAGATGAGGGAATCTTTGTGAAATAGTGAGGGGGTGCGTTTTAATGTTTCATAATCCCTGACCTCAGTCCAAAGCAGCTGGCAGCTGACTCACCTGCAGTCTGGGGAGGAAAAAAATGGAAGACAGGTGGGAAGAGAGGCGTGGATTCCCAGCAAACTTATGAAGTTAAAAAAAAACATCCATGTCAAAGCCATTGTCTAGCTCACACACTAAATTCACCTTTAGACAAGGATGAACATAGACGGCAGACATTCCTGTAATTCCTGCCCATGGCAGTAGATACTCTTTTAGTGTCCAAACCCCAAATCATTTTTTGCTGGTCTTGACTTTTTCCCTGAAAACACAATCAGGTATCTAATGGGCTCATTTGTTTACACTGCTGACTTTCAGCTGCCTATCTCTATACAATGAACACATAACAATAGAAGCTCTCATTTACAGAGTTAAAACAGATACATGTGAACCACATGTTCTTTACGATCCATGCTCGTGCATCTCAGCCACTCTCCAGTCAATGACTTCTTAAACAAGCTCTAACAGAGATCTGGTTGTTAATGTTATCTAAATAGTAGTCTTCCACTAAACAGAACATGATCTCCAGCAGTCTTTTCAAATCAGTTTTAAGGGAATTTTCTTACTGTTCATACTGAACAAGGCTGTCAAACTCCAAATGGACACACATATACACACACACACACACACACACACACACACACACACACACACACATAACATAAAAGTAGGCCATGTGACTTACTGTATGTGCTCTATATGTTTTTTCTCTGAACATCTTTTCCTCCACAGCAAATCTCAAATTTCATTCTCTTTCAAACTGGCATTCAGTTACACATGTGAGAATCAATTTTGTTTGCTGTCACTGACATCAGATCTGCCAGGTGTGGTGAAAAAACCCACCCCTCCCTCTCGTCATCATTGCCCCACCTCTGTGGGCTGTCCTTTAGCCAGGCTCACAACAGGAGTGGGCAGGAGAGAGGAGAGGTGCAAATTGATACTCCTCATTTGGGCAGTGAATGATGAGGTGTACCTGATGTGAAAACAGCCGTATCACCACTGCCTAAAGAGTCTAGAGCATGTCTCTCCTCTGGGAGCCGGCTCCTATCTCCTTGTGTGCACATACGGACAATGGAGGGTAGCGCAACTGGACCATGCCCACATCTTGGACCATTTTTTTGGACACTCCACATCCTTCAAATAGCCCCATTTACTGTGAGGGTGCCAGATTCCCCTTTATTTTGGACACTTATACCCATGGACAATTTTTTCCCCAGTTTGAACATTTTATTTTTATTATTGTTTCCAATTAATACATCTCTGAGGCCTGACCCTACACAGAGACGTCTGTCTCTTGCTCATCCAGTCACAGTTGTGGAGAATGTGGGCACTTTCGTGGGCAGAGACATCAACCAACTCGAGAATGTAAATGCACATGGTACATTATGCTATGCTGGTAGCCATAGAAATAGCTGCCCAGGAGTGCTCCAAAGATTGCCACCGAGTGAAAAGACTTGCCTTGAAATTGACTTTGATTAATGGTTCCAGCAACGGAAAAAGGATCCAGCATGACAGGAAAAACTGTTCTGTCACCGTGGCGGGCTCTTTTGTTCTCTTCTAGTGACCAATGACCTTTTCTTTTACTGAAGAACTGACACAACATCAATCTGATCTGAAAGGTTTTATCAGACTCGCATTTCATCAAATGCTGATTGTAATCCATAGTGATTCTGTTACGAAGAATTTTTCCTACTTTTTTCTCCAAAACTAAAATTATATCAGAAGGGGAGAGACAGTAGTCTGTTTTTATTGAAATTCTTCACTCACTGAAAGCTGCATATGGACATATACCTGTATGTTCCCTGTCAAAAAGCTACACTTTGATGCTGCGCTGATTTTAGCGCTTTGGGAACATCTTTAGGTGTGACCAGCTGTGAATATTTGTGCAACAAATATTGGATTGATGCACCTGTAGCATGGCTATAAATAGATGCATCACAGGTGCATCTTCAGATCTTTTGTCTTCAGATCACCCTGTGTGTGTTGTGCTTCTCAAGCTGTCAAAACTTTCTTTCCTCTGTTAGGAGTTAGAATTTGTTAGGCAGTGAAACCTTTTCTCCTTTCCAAGAATGAGTGTGAAGCAAAGAAAGCAGTGTGTGTTCCCATGTTTACGCTATATGGCTGAAACGGACATGCACCAGTTTTGTTTTGTGTGTTTGGGGGAAGAGCATACTGCTCTTGTGTTGGGGCGGGTGCGGGCATTGCGATCTGTTTACAGTCAAAATGCTTCGCCCTCGTCTCACTTACCTCCAAGAGCCAGCACCCACTCTCTCATCGTGGGGCTCTCGCATTGATGAGCGAGAGACGGGTCTGTCCCTGTCGCTCGTTCTCTCCCCAGATCCAGCTGATCCTTCTCATGAGCCTGAAGCGTGCTTCGGCACCTCTTTGGTTCACGAGGGGGATGCTGAATCTCTTGAGTCTGCGGACTTTGAGCACCCACCTCTGAACATTCCACGCACAATAATAAAGCAGCTGAGGAATTACTCGAGGCGGTTACTCGGGCTGTGACCAAGCACACTTAGCACCAAGCAGTTAGACTGGCCACGTGAATAAGAGACCCACAAATGCTCCAAACTAGAAGACAGATTTCTGTCTAGTGGCCAAAAAAAAAACTCTATATCAGTCCCTTCCTTTTTTGATGACCTCCATGACAAACTTTCTCATTCATGGAGGAATCTTTATTCTTCCTGTGTCTTCGTGCCCTCGACGTCCACATATTCGACTATCGTAGGTGCTGAGACATGGGGTATTCATTGATGCCACCGGTAGAAGAGACACTTGCGGGTTATCTCTTGCGTGGCTCGGCATCATCGCTAAAGAGACCCCCTCTCCCCACAAAGCCGTGCAGGACCACCTCCACGCTTGTGGGGAAGGCTTATCAGGAAGCAGGTCAGGCTGGTGCTGCCCTGCACACTATGGCAGTGTTACAGATGTACCAGGCTGATCTGTTGAAGGACCTGAGTGCGGGCAACACGGTCGACGAAGAGGCTTTCTCTGAGCTTCGTCGAGCCACAGATCTGTCTCTCCGCACGACCAAGCAGATGGCTCGCACCATTGGCCGGTCTATGTCCGCTTTAGTCAGCACGGAGAGACACTTATGGCTCAACCTGTCGGGCATCAGAGATAAGGACAAAGTTTTCCTTCTCGATGCTCCGGTTTTGCCTTCTGGCTTATTTGATGACGCTATGAATGTAGTTATCACCAGGTTCCAGGAGGCAAAATGCCACGAGGAAGCCTTCGGGCAATTCCTTTCTCTCCGCACTCAGGGGGAGGGGCTGTCGGCCACCCAGCCCCGCCCCGGTCCTTCTAGACGGGAGGCTCAAAAACAAATCATGGCGAATCGTGCTCCCCCTCGTAAAGACTGGGGGCTGGTTCGTCGCCCTCAGCAGCCCCCAAAGCAAGACCTTAGGGCAGTTATTTCTAAAAAGGAAAAAACCCTGGCGGTTTTTGTGCCCAGCCTTGTGTGGGTAGCCCCCCTTGGGACGGGTCATGTGAAACATCCACCTGTACCCTCCCGATACCCCCACGAAACCGCTCCATTCCTGCCACCTCTGGTGTTTCGTGAGTTAGCAGTTTCCAGCTAAATGTTGGGTATTCCGTTACTTCCTGCCATAGTCCAGGACACAGGACACTCGACATCCCCTCAACAGGAAGTGTCAGAATCAATACCCATCTCAGAGAACCTGGCAGTGTGGAAACTACTGCCAGGTGTTACTATGTGGATCCTAAGAACAGTAGAAAAAGGCTACAGAATTTAATTTGTTCGCCATCCTCCACATTTCAATGGTGTGGTTCCCACTACTGTGAAACCGGAGCAAGCATGTTTACTGTGGAAAGAACTGCAAAATCTGTTGGTCAAAGGGGCAATAGAACATGTTCCCCTTCCAGAGAGATAGTCAGGTTACTACAGCAGATACTTCCTGGTTCCCAAAAAGGATGGGGGGTTGCGTCTGATTTTAGACCTTGGAGGGTTGAATCAATCCGAGGGCGTTCAAGTTTAAGATGCTAACGTCAAGACGGTCGTGTCTCAAATCCAACACCACGATTGGTTGGTCACGATCGATCTCATGGACGCGTACTTTCATATAGAAAGTCTGCCACAACACAGGAAGTTCCTGAGGTTCGCTTTAGGGGGCAAAGCTTTCTAATATCGGGTTCTTCCATTCGGTCTAGCCTTATCACCCCGCAAATTCATGGAATGCATGGATGCAGCACTGGCTCCTTTGGAACTCCGGGGCATCCGCATTCTGAATTACATAGACGACTGGCTGATACTAAAACAGTCACAAGAACTGGCATTACAGCACAGGGATATCGTCTTAGCTCATCTGGTTTCACTGGGATTGCGGCTCAATGTCAAGGAAAGTGTCCTCTCTCCCACTCAGAAAACTACCTATCAGGGGATCATATGGAATTCGATCACAATGCGGGCACTATTGTCTCCTTCTCAAATCGAGTCCATTCAGAACACCCTGAGGAAAGTCAGGCTAGGCCAAGGTTGCACTGTTCGTCAGTATCAATGACTACTATGTCTCATGGCAGCTACGTCCTCTGTGATCAGCAGTCAGCTCGATTGTCACATTAACTGTCTCGAGTTGATGGCTGTATTTCTGGCCCTGTAATACTTCCTCCTGGTGCGGGTGGATAACACAGCGGTAGTCTCTTACATAAACCATCAAGGAGGTCTACGTTCATGCCAGCTGAACAGACTGGCATGGAAGATTCTCCTTTGGGCCCAGGGCAAGTTCCTGTTAATCAGAGCAGCTTATATCCCTGGATGCCTCAATGGGAGCAGATTTTCTGTCCAGACAGAAAATACAGACAGGGGATTGGAAACTCAACCCAGAGGTAGTGGAACAAATCTGGTTGAGATTTTATAAGAGCAGAAGTGGACCTCTTCGCCTCCCAACAGACAGCGCAATGTCCCTTCTACTTCTCTCTGAGTCATCCAGCCCCCCCTGGGTCTGGACGCAATGGCACATACATGGCCCAGAATGCGCCTGTATGCTTTCCCCCCGGTTTCTCTGCTCCCGGGAGTCTTCGCCAGAGTTCGCCAGCAAGGGTCCTGCCTCTTACTGATAGCGCCACACTGGCCAAACGGGATATGGTTCTTGGAGATAATGTCTCTCCTTCACCTTGGGCGATTCTGGACAGGAGGGACCTTCTGTCTCAGGCGCAGGGGACAATATTTCATCACCGGCCCAAGCTGTGGAACCTTCATGTTTGGACCCTGAATGGTACCAACTGAGGGACACTGGGCTTATCGAGACCAGTCTAAGTGCAAGGGGTCCCTCTACTAGAAGTTACACCAACAAATGGGGTGTCTTTGAAAGATGGTGCATTGCACATAATGCAGATTCAGATATCTGCCAGATTGCTTCAGTTCTGGACTTTCTGCAGGAAAAAATGTCAGCAGGCACATGCCCCACCACTTTCAGGGTTTACGTGGTCACTCTATCGGCTTGCCACGCCATGATTGATGGGGTGCCATTGGGGAGACATCCTCTGCTCGCTTGCTATTTTTGTGGAGCCATGCGACTGAGACCTCCTGCTAGGAGCAGGATCCCTTCATGGGAATTAGCAATAATCCTTGAGGGTGTGGTTGAGACCCCCTTCGAACCTCTAGAGTCAGCGTCTGATAAACTTCTGACTCTCAAGATGGTTTTTCTTATGGCAATTACTTCTCTAAAAATAATTTTGGATCTACAGGCTCTGTCTGTCTTGCCAGCCTGCTTAGATTTTGCCCCAGGAATGGCTAAAGCAATTTTGCACCCTCATCCTGACTACCTGCCTAATGTTCCTTTCTCAACTGTACATCCGGTCACTCTCCCCGCCATTTACAACACCGGAGCAGAAAAGATTTCACAGACTTTGTCCAGTCTGTGACCTTCAGACTTATGTCCACCGCACTAGCCAGTGGCATAAGTCAGGGCAACTATTCGTTTGCCATGGGGGCCGCAACAGGGGGCGAAACTGTCACCAAGCAGACTGTCGCATTGGGTGAGGGACGCTATTGCACTGGCCTACAAGGTGCGTGGACAAGTTTGCCAGTAGGTATCAGGGCTCACTCTACCAGAGGGGTCACCTCTTCTAAAGCCTTGACTAGAGGTGTCCCTCTGCAGCATGTTTGTGAAGCAGCAGGCTGGTCCTCTCCGCACACATTCATAAGATACTGTCCAAGCAGACTGTCGCATTGGGTGAGGGATGCTATTGCGCTGGACTACAAGTAGCGCGGACTAGTTTCGCCAGTAGGTATCAGGGCTCACTCTACCAGAGGGGTCACCTCTTCTAAAGCCTTGGCTAGAGGTGTCCCTCTGCAGCATGTTTGTGATGCGGAAGGCTGGTCCTCTCTGCACACATTCATAAGATTTTATAGTTTGGATGTTCATGCCACTCCGGGCTGACTCTTATGCCCTTGAGTCAACATCACAAGCTCATGTCTGAGGCATCTCGCGCTCTTGTGAGCACAACTACACAACCGTAAGGGGTCCGGACAGCCACAGTGCGGCGGCGTGGGTATTCTCGTTCCCAAAGCGCTAAAATCAGCGCAGCATCAAAGTGTAGCTTTTTGACAGGGAACGTCTCGGGTTACTTAACTGTAACCCCTGTTCCCTGATAAAAGCGGAACAAGATGCTGCACTTCATTGCTGCACTGGGATGCTCCAGGTCTGCACTTCACACAAAATACCTGACGATTTACCTGTGATGCATCTATTTATAGCCCTGCTACAGGTGCATCCAATTGATGTCACCAGCAGAGGCTATAAATTTGACACATATTCACAGCTGGTCACACCTAAAGCTGTTCCCAAAGCCCTAAAATCAGCGCAGCATCTCGTTCCGCTTTTATCAGGGAACAGGGGTTACAGTTATGTAACCCGAGACGTTCTTCGGCACGCCTTGGGGGGATAAACACATAATCACACACTTTCACAAGTTATGCTACTCCATGAATCCCATCCGAAATCACTCTATTACAGTTGTTTATGCTCACACAGTACTCCTGTGGTTATTGTGACAAGGAATCAGCGAGAGAGAGAGAGTTGAGTTGGTATGTTTTCCACTCCTCCTCCATTTTGTATCGGCAAAGGTGTCATACCTCAGACTGAAGAGAGCGAGATCCCAGCAAAACTGTCTGCATGTATGACACCCTCTGCCAAATTGATTTGTATCGAGTCTGCTAGTGTGGCGCTGAGCTAAGCTGCTAAAGCATCTCTTTGGCAGTGAACCAGTGGAAGCAAAGGAGGCAATGCCTCCTCAAGAATTTGGGTTAGAAAAATAGAAGCTATTTAAGCTGGCCTTGATACACTTATGGACATGATGCCTTAGTAAAGTGCTGTTTACTCCAAACATTATTTACTTTAAAAATGACTAAGTAAATGTACACCATAGATTTAATGGTGCAAGTTATGGCAAACATTTATAGAAGAGTACAACTGCATAACTCAAAATATTGGTTTATTTACTGACCAACATTTCGGCAATCAGCCTTTTTCAAGGTTTTCTTTTTTTTTTTTTAATGATATTTTACTATTAAGTATAAAAATTTTAAGTAAATCAGTTCAGATAAACAGCAAGGCAATAATGGCTAATTTAGACAAACCATGTGACTGACTGTACACAGTGAAACCTTGGAGGATGATATGAAATCAGAGGCAAACAGAAAAAGAAATACAAGGAACAGAACAGCCATTCCTCCCATAAATATACCCAGATGGTGTGTGCTATGTGTTTCTTGATAAGGTCTCCAACTGAGTTGTCCAGGGTATTTTATTGCCAAGTGACAAATTCTAAGTGAAAATTACAGATGTTGGAAATCCAAAGAGGAAATTGTTAATCTGTCCAGGGAAAACACTGGCATTTTATTTTAAAAAGTTATTAGGTGTCAAATAGGGCTTTCAACCCTTTTCAGGCAGCTCGGCATAAGTACAAATGAATATGTCCAGTGTTTTTAAACAGTTTAATTGTAAAAGTCAGTGATTACGAGGCTACAATGAATTTCCTAATAATGCGTAATCAAATTGTCCCGCTATTTTCAGTCTTGGGTGTCCTTAATGCTTCTGTGCTTGCATCATAGTACTCAAAGTACTTTACTTTAGTTCTTACCTTTTTGTTCAACAGAGAGATTGGTCCCCTTTTAAAACATCTTGTGCAAGGGTATGAAGACGAGTTCATTTAAAAAATCCTTTAAAAAGAAGATATGGACTAAATGACACTGAGCAACAAATTGGGATCATTTTGTTTATAGAATTTCTTTCTTTCATATATTGTAGCAAACACACATTAATTCCTTGCTATGATAAAAAAAAAAAAAAAAAAAAAAAAAAAAAAAACAGTTTTTCCTAAACAAATTACATCCATTTAAGTGTCATGGTTTGTAATTGAAACACAGATCTTGACTGCTTTTGTTCTGTGAATACAGCACCCAAGCAAACATGTCCTCTGTGACTCTACACTGTTGGAGAGAATGTGAGTGTCCAGATTTCCATAAAAGAGATAATTTTGCATATTTCACATTTTACCCGCCACAAGAAAAGGACTCTAATTTGCGGTGAATAAAGACAGGTTTCACAGAATGTTCTAAAATTGTTATGGCAACGGCTCCTATTGAGATAATAGCCAGGTAGACAATGGAATTACATAATCTAGTCCAGCCAACCAATCCTGCCAACAGTTTTAAGAGACTGGCTCAAGAATTAAAAAATTAAAGATAGGAAGATATTTAAAACTATCCAACTAAAAATGACGTTTTAAGGTTTTTTGAGTTGTATGAGGAACAAACACATCTCCAAGTAATCAAAAGCAATATCCATAAAACGGTATCCAAAAATGTAGATGTATAATGAAATAATGAGCCAAATAGTTTTATTATATATCAGATGTTTCAGGTGGCAGGACGGAGGGGTCTGATCAGAACCTTAGACCAAGAAAACCCAGATCACTATACTGAAAATCTATTCTTAAAGGCAATTCAATCTCATAAATAAATGAAGTGATAAAATATAACTGAAATGTTATATTATAGAAGACAAGAAAGTCATTGATGCACAACCCCAAATGCGCAACCCTCCATTCAGCACTCAACAAGTTGAAATACAGCAATGTAAATACACAGCTATTATTTGCAATGAGCATGATAGTAGGTCCTTGGGTACATCGTGTGATTGGAGGGGTGAGGACATGGAAAAGAGCCAAGTTTATTTGCTTGGCAAGGTCAGATTAAAGGCAACAGAAATAATGGTGCAAAGGCCTTGGACAGGAATTATTACAGTTGTAAAAAGACCCTATTTTATTACAGCTTTTTGTTCTTAAATGAGATGCATTCCATTGATAGGTATCCTAGAAAAGTCAAGGGAACGTTAAAGATGAGTTCTTATTAGATGGCAATAATCTCGACACAACCTTGCCTAGGCCCCAGCAAATATTCTCTAAAGCATTAAAGGGATAGTTCCCCAAAAAATTACAATTCTGTCACCAACTCTCCCTTTAATGACTGGTCTGGGACATACGACTTGTGTCTTGTCCATACTCAAGAAGACTACTGGAAAATGTACATTTGCAAAAAGAAAAGATAGAGGGGTCCAGTGCAACACAGTGGTTCATTGAACCTGCTCTTTTTGCACATAACGGCCTGTATTGTGGCTTGAAATAACAGGTTAAAGGTGTTTTTTCAGTCTGATGTTTTTATTTGAGATATTTGAATGGTCATTTGTTTTGTTTTTTTAAAGCAATAGTCATGTTTGATTTGTGCACAATAGATCAGTTAAGACAATGAAAACAAGATTTTTCCAGCTGAGTGCACTGCTGAATAGAGACCTAACGAGGCTTGCTAGTGACATCCACAAGGAATGGACTATTAGACCCACAATACGTTTATGCATTTATGTGCCACCATGTGATGTGTTAGGAAAGGCTGATAAGAGCTTGTATGACTCTTACGCCATAATACATGAAAGGGTGGATGTGAACTTTTTTTATCATTCTTAACAGATTTAGTCTCTTCAAGGATTGCTCTTTAAAATTTGAATGCTGTTATACATACCTTGAGGGCTTCACATTGAGGTGTATGTGTAATTTGATATATTTAAGACACATAATTTCATTAAGGCACATTCCAAAATCAGGTATTCAATAAGTATTAAATCATGTTGACCAAATCAGTCAGGATCTGAAATGCTCATCTGTTTCAGTTAAACATCTTATGGCTGTAAATCACTTGTGTATTTTCATTTCTGTGGGTGGATTACTGTTCTCATCTCAAAAGTGGACTCTGAGAATTCTATTGATTAAAAGTAGTGCTGTTGATTTAATGCATTAATTAGCATTAATTCAGCAATAAATAATATAAAAAATAATGAGTTAAAAAAGTAGCCATATTAATAATGTCCCCAGACCATAATGAGGAATATCCCAGCAATTTTTGCTTCCCAGAACGTTCTAGGAACATAACATTTTTGCTATAATTTAAAACAATAAAAATAACCATTAGCTAACATTCTGTTAAGTCATTAATAGGTTGTCCCGGGGCCGGGGTCATTACCAAGATGATCGCAGTGTGAACTGACTTGCCTTAAAGGGACTTTGTATCAAGAGTCATTTATAAGGGTCATTAGAGAAACAGGACTTGCTGTCTTCAGAATTTATAATTCCCCGTCTGTCGCTCACTTCGACGTCGTGTCGAAGAAGCGACACTAGGGGTCTCTCTTGAGCGCCGAAAGATACCTCTGATCTATGAAAAAAGGCCAATGAGAGTTGGCGAACAGTATTTGCATACTCCGCCTCCGGATACGGATATAAAGGCGAGAGAAATACGCTCGTTCATTCAGTAATTTTCTTCGGAGCCGATGGTCGTGTGAATGCTGTCTGCTGTGCTACACACAACTTACCCTGCTTCTGATCCTCTCACGCTCTGCTGCTGTTGGATTTACGGCGCACTTCAGCGGCTGTTTTCTCTTCTCTGCCGGCGTGCAGTTTGCCCCTGGGCGCTTCGACAGCGCAGAGTTGAAAGAGTTCCCTTTCAAAGAGTTATATTTCTTCATAAAGAGTTTATTTCTCTAAAAGAGCAATACACAGCGGTGTTGAACGCCCTTTTCAGGGCGCGTCTTTATAAAGATGCCATTCAACCCTTGTGTAGTTCCTGGATGCGGTAGAGTGCTCTCCGTTTCTGACGGCCACAGGCGCTGTCTCGTGTGTCTGGGCGCCGATCACACCGAGGCAGCGTTTGTGGATGGTTCATGTTCTCACTGCGAGAACATGACCATGGTAACGTTGCGGAAGCGGCTCGCTTTCAATAGAAAGCACGCCACTCCAGCCGCCCCCGTATCGCTCCTTCTTCCCACGGGATTGAGGACGATGCGATTGGCGCTGGAGGCGATTTGGGGAGGGCAGCGGGTGCGCTTCTGCCGGGCATGTCCCCTCGGACCTCCCGCCCCCCGACACGCTCGTTTACCTCCGTCCAGCCTCGAGGCAACGGCGACTCGCCTCCGGGCCGGTCTGCCTATCCTCTGGAGCTTGAAGCCGATGAGCTCGCCGCTCCGTCGGAGAGCGCGGCATCTGACGCTGACTCCTCCCCTGGACTGCCGCCTTCGGGCCAGCAGGCCCAGGCTGAGGCGGACGCGCAGATGTCCGACATGCTTGCCCGGGCCGCTGTCGGGGTGGGGTTGGACTGGAAACCTCCACCCTCCCCACACCCGTCACGGTTGGATGACTGGTTCCTGGGGTCTGGGCGCCGCTCACAGCCACGCCCCCCCCGGTCCCGTTTTTCCCGGAAGTGCATGACGAGTTGACGTCTTCATGGAGAGCGCCGCTCTCCATTTGTCAAAAGCCCTGCTCGTCCGCTCTCGCTACCCTCGACGGCGGAGAGGCCCACGGGTACACGGCGATTCCCCAGGTGGATAGGGCAGTTGCGCTCCATCTTTGTCCCGGTGACCCTACCATCTGGCGTGGACGCCCTGTACCCCCTTCCAAGGCCTGTAGGACTTCATCCTCCTTGAACAACAAAGCCTACAGCGCCGCGGGACAGGCCGCCTCCGCCTTGCACGCCATGGCCATCCTGCAAGTCCACCAGGCCAAGGCGCTCAGAGATCTGCACGAGGGTAGCCCTGACCCTGATGTGCTGCAGGAACTGCGCTCAGCGACTGACCTCGCCCTCAGAGCCACGAAGGTCACCGTGCAGGCACTCGGGTAGGCAATGGCCACCCTTGTGGTCCAGGAACGTCATCTTTGGCTCAACCTGGTCGAGATGCGTGAGGCCGACAAAGTTTGCTTCCTTGACGCCCCTGTCTCCCAGCTTGGCCTCTTCGGCGACACCGTCGAGGACTTCGCCCAGCAGTTCTCCGCGGTGAGAAGACAGACGGAGGCTATTTCTCACATCCTGCCTCGCCGCAAACCTGCCGCCAAGGCCACTGCCCCGTCTGCTCGCCGAGGGCGTCCCCCTGCAGCTAAGAAACCTGCTCCGCCTCAACCCGGGCCCAGCTCTCGGCCCCTGCGTCGAGCACACCGCAGGAAGCAGATGCCCCCCATCTCCCGGACTCCCTCGAGGACCCGGAAGGCTCCCAGGCGGTCCTGAGACGGATGACCCAGCGACACAGACGTTAGCTCCGGAGGTGGTAAGACCACTCCGTCCCCTGGTGGAGGGCCGGGAGGAGAATCTTTTGTTTTCAAACAATTTAATTTGCGCCCCCCCTTAGACGGGGTTGCGGTACCCACATTCTCAATAAAAGAGCTATTTCTTATGTCTCTGGGTCACCTGGCCCGCAAATGCCGTTCTCACGGCACTTTGCCCTTAGATCTCACAGTCCTGGCTTCCTGGACACGGACCACCCGTCTTCAGCCCCACGACTGTCCCCCGGCCGGCCGGTTCCGATGAGTCTAGAGGACGCCTACCCAGGACCTCCTCCTCAGTCGCTAACCCGCCCCCAGCCAGGTGTGCGGAGCAAGGTAAGTGCTTTGAGTCTTTTCTCAGCACCTCAGCCGCGGGTCGCCCCGTCGCCGCCCAACGCTGCCCTACCTGCTCCGCCCCGCTGCGAAGCCCCGGTCCGAAGTCCGCTTTTCCGCAGTACACGGCGAACACGCCCACTCCCTGCACGCGGAAATCGCGACTCTTCTGGCCAAAGACGCGATAGAGCCTGTCCCTCCAACCGAGATGAAGAAGGGTTTCTACAGCCCTTACTTCATCGTACCCAAGAAAAGCGGCGGCTTATGACCAATCTTATGACCAATTGGACCTGCGAGTTCTCAACCGAGCGTTGCACAAACTCCCATTCAAAATGCTCACGCAGAAACACATCTTAACCTGCGTCCGGCATCTAGATTGGTTCGCAGCGATAGACCTGAAGGACACGTACTTCCACGTCTCCATCCTGCCCCGACACCGCCCCTACCTGCGGTTTGCATTTGAGGGCCAGGCATATCAGTACAAAGTCCTCCCCTTCGGCCTGTCTCTGTCCCCTCGCGTCTTCACGAAAGTCGCAGAGGCAGCTCTTGCCCCGCTCCGAGAAGCCGGCATCCGCATACTCAACTACCTCGATGACTGGCTCATTCTGGCCCAGAGTTACTATGCGCCCACAGAGACCAGGTGCTCAGGCACCTCAGCCGTCTGGGGCTTCAGGTCAACTGGGAAAAGAGCAAGCTCGCTCCAGTTCAGAGCATCTCTTTTCTCGGGATGGAGTTAGACTCGGTCTCAATGTCCGCACGTCTCACCAACGAGTGTGCCCAGTCAGTGTTGAACTGCCTCGCCGCCTTCAGGCCAGGCACAGCGGTCCCCTTAAAACTTTTCCAGAGGCTCCTGGGGCATATGGCGTCCTCCGCAGCGGTCGTGCCGCTGGGGTTGATGCATATGAGACCGCTCCAACACTGGCTCCAGACCCGAGTCCCGAGACGAGCATGGCGCCGCGGCACGCACTGGGTAACAATCACCCCCGCCTGCCGACAAACATTCAACCCCTGGACAGACCTCTGTTTCTTACGGGCTGGAGTACCCCTACAGCAGGTGTCCAGACACATCCTGGTCATGACCGACGCCTCCAGATTGGGTTGGGGCGCCGTTTGCAATGGGCACGCAGCCTCAGGCCATTGAAAAAGGGCCCAGCTGCGTTGGCACATCAACTGCCTCGAGTTGTTGACCGTCCTTCTAGCCCTGCGGGAGTTTCTCCCGTTAATTCTCGACAAACATGTCCTGGTCAGGTCGGACAGCACCACTGCGGTCGTGTACATAAATCGCCAAGGCGGCGTACGCTCCCGCCACATGTCGCAACTCGCCCGTCGTCTCCTCCTTTGGAGCCAGCACCGACTCAGGTTGCTGCGTGCCACTCACATCCCCGGCAACCTCAATGTGATGGCGGATGCGCTGTCACGACAACGCTTGCCTGGCGGAGAGTGGAGGCTTCACCCCCACTCGGTTCAGCTGATTTGGGAACGGTTCGGCAAGGCCCAGGTAGACCTGTTTGCCTCCCGAGAGACCTCCCACTGCCCGCTCTGGTACGCCCGCTCAGAGGCTCCCCTAGGGGCAGATGCACTGGCACACAGCTGGCCGGTGGGGCTGCGCAAGTACGCATTTCCCCCAGTGAACCTTCTTGCACAGGTGCTGTGCAAGGTCAGGGAGGACGAGGAGCAAGTCACTCTCGTGGCTCCTTACTGGCCCACCTGGGCCTGGTTCTCGGACCTCGTACTCCTCGCGACAGCCCCTCCCTGGCAAATTCCCCTGAGGAAGGATCTTCTTTCCCAGGGACGGGGCACGCTCTGGCATCCGCACCCAGACCTCTGGAACCTCCACGTCTGGCCCCTGGACGGGACGCGGAAGATCTAGCTGGTCTACCACCCACGGTCGTAGCCACGATCAACCAAGCCAGAGCCCCTTCTACCAGGCAACTCTACGCCATGAAATGGTGTCTGTTCGTGAATTGGTGTTCTTCCCGGGCAGAAGACCCACAGAGGTGCGCAGTTAGGTCTGTGCTCCTGTTCCTACAGGAGAGGTTGGAGGGGAGGCTGTCCCCGTCCACCTTGAAGGTGTATGTTGCCGCATCGCAGCTCACCACGACCCAGTAGACAGAAAGTCCCTGGGTAAGCACGACTTAATCGTCAGGTTCCTTAGAGGTGCCCGCAGGTTAAATCCCTCCCGGCCAAACCTGTTCCTCTCCTGGGATCTCTCAGTGGTCCTCGCCAGTCTTCAGAGATCCCCTTTCGAGCCGCTAGAATCAGCTGGACTCAGGGCCCTCTCTCTATAGACGGCCCTGCTGATCGCGCTCGCCTCCATCAAGAGGGATGGGGACCTGCAAGCGTTCTCTACTAACGACACTTGCCTGGAGTTCGGTCCGGCAGACACTCATGTGATCCTAAGACCTCGACCGGGCTATGTGCCCAAAGTTCCTACCATGCCCTTTAGAGATCAGGTAGTGAACCTACAAGCGCTGCCCCGGGAGGAGGCAGACCCAGCCCTTTCACTATTGTGTCCGGTACGTGCCTTGTGTGCCTACCTGGAACACACCCAGAGCTTCAGGCGCTCTGAGCAGCTCTTTGTCTGCTTTGGAGGACAGCAGAAATGGAACGCTGACTCCAAACAGAGGTTGTCTCACTGGGTGGTGGAGGCCATTCAGTTGGCCTACCACACCCAGGCCGTGCCACCCCCCTTACGGGTTCGAGCCCACTCCACTAGGAGCGTGGCATCCTCATGGGCACTGGCGAGGGGCACCTCCCTAGCAGATATTTGCAGAGCTGCGGGCTGGGCAGCACCTAACACCTTTACGAGATTCTACAGTCTCAGGGTTGAGTCAGTCTTGTCCCGTGTTCTCTCAGGTCCGAGCCCGTAGAACTTGTTACACGTCGACGATCTGACCGGCTGAATCGCTTGTTCCAGCGCCGTTTCCCTCTGCCAAGGCAAAACAGTGCGCTTTTGTCCCAGAGGACCTAGGTCCCTGGTTGATTCCTCCCTAGCCCTTCGGGCCCGCAGCAGTTCAGCGGAGGAACGTGCAGGTACAGTCCACTATGGGTACCCCAGTCTACCCCTACTGGAATAGGTGCTCCACAGATCAGGCCTCCTACGGGACTCCATCTGTGTGTACTTCCGCGGTACGGTCACCTCACGAGCTGACCCGCGTCTCCCGTAGGCAGTCCTTTGCTGCCCTCCGGTCGCCATGTTGTAGCAACTCCCCCCTCCTCGAGGTTGGATCTACCACCGCGCCATTCTTCCCACATGTCACAACAAGAGGCCATGTGATGTATTTCGCCACCTTTACCTCCCCTTTCAGGTGGGTGTGGCCTCTGCAGGGTCTTTTCCCCCTAAAAGAATAGGAATTCGGGAATAAGACCCCCTTCCCTCGATGCGGTAAGGGCCCCGGCTGCTCTTGCTCTATGCCGAGAAAACATAGAGAGAAAAGAGGCCCAGCCAGGCTTGGCCCGTTCCCTAGTTGGGAGCGTCACCTTGTTCCCCCCTAGGGTAACCAAAAGCCTGAACACAGTTGCTTGTGCACGTGCAAATACCTGCCCGCTTCTGTGTCAGCAGTACACGTACACGGCTCAGCGCATGGCGAGTTTTGAAGTGGACCCCTAGTGTCGCTTCTTCGACACGACGTCAAAGTGAGCGACAGACAGGGAACGTCTCGGTTACGTATGTAACCTCCGTTCCCTGATGGAGGGAACGAGACGTCGTGTCTTCCCGGCCACGTCGCTGAGCCGAGCCGCTGAGGTGCCCGGTACACTCCCGGCTCCTCAGAAAAATCCTGAATGAACGAGCGTATTTCTCTCGCCTTTATATCTGTATCCGGAGGCGGAGTATGCAAATACTGTTCGCCAACTCTCATTGGCCTTTTTTCATAGATCAGAGGTATCTTTCGGCGCTCAAGAGAGACCCCTAGTGTCGCTTCTTCGACACGACGTCTCATTCCCTCCATCAGGGAACGGAGGTTACATACGTAACCGAGACGTTTTTAAGCTTGGCAGATATTCAAACTTTTCTGAGTGAGTTTGCTTTATACTCATATCTTCAGAAACTGCTTAAAGCATGTTTAAGCACTGCATTACTCCCACGGTCTCCTTTTGTAGAGCAGTCACTTTCCTGAAAGCTCCAATGTGATTCTAAGAGGTGTTGAAATAAATGAGAAAGTGACCATTTACAAATTTTGACAGTGAATTAAAACATTACTATTAAAACAAGCAAATACTGTAAACTCAGTAACTAATCTGGAGTTGTATATATAGATTTATAATTTATTATTAATAATAATGAATGAAATGCCAAAGTATTGACAGTGCAATTCAAGCCCATCTTATTCAAATGCTGCAGCTATTAGGTTGGCGTGTATAAGCAAATGTCACAGAAAAGTAATGTTCAGGAAAGATCTGTAATCACTATCATAAGGGTTCAAAACTACAGACATAATGCATACATTTTCAAACATTATCAATGACTACTAGGTTACTGGCAAAAGTTTATCATGCTTTATTGATTCACAAGAAGCCATAAAGCAAAACTAACTTACCAACATTAGGAAAAATTTGTAATTCATGTCAATAAAATACCCAATTTTGCATTACCATCTTTCCATTCATTGAAAAATGTTGTGCTGTTCCAAAAGGCCATCCTCTAAAAATGACTGTCAATTTTATAAGCTATGTGTGTCACATCGTTCACTACAAATATTAAATGTTTTAGAAATAATGTTGAGTACACAAAGAAAAACAGTATTTTATTTAAAAGGTTATGAAATAGTCAATAGTGTCTTGAAAGTTTTTTAAAAATAATTATCAGTAGGCATGGATTCTGTAAACTTAGTCACTTAGTCAATTTTTATTAAATTAGTCCCTCTAACTCAGAAATATCTCTTTAAAAACAGAAGAATACAGCATAAGTGTGTACCTGAGTAAATTATACTGCCGTGTGTGATTACGTTGAACAAGGTTGACACCCCTTTACACCCAGTCTTTGCAAGACATGAGGGAGATGTTTGGCTAATTGCACGTTGTTGATGCGCAATGGCTGGGCCTTGGGAGGTCGAGCACCTCTGGGCCAGTTTTTCCAGAAAGTAGTTTGCAGGACAGCATAATTCTGAGTAGCTATGACCCAGGGGTGATAACAGTAGTGATGCTAGAGTATAGTTAGCATGAATCAATCCCTCTTAAGGCTAAGCCAAACCATTTTGTCAAGCCTCATTGGCTGAGTGAAAGAAGATAAATAAAAGTGATGTTCTGTCTGCTGCTCAGTGTTTGGAATAAATTTGTGTGTGTAAATGTCTCCAAGGTTATTTTCCTATAATGTGCAACAATGTCAGGAATTTGGAGATGGCAGGTGAAGTTCCAATATCCCCAAAGATGGGTGGTGGGGTAATGTTTATTGCAGTTGGTGCTTTTGGTTTGGAGAGTTTGTTTATGTGTAGCTGGAATGTTCATTGCTATATGAAGAGGAAACAGCTTAACATTCCTGCAGATTTATGCTAAGAAATTGGGATCATCAGGAAACAAGCTTAGATAATTTGTCCACATATAGTGTTAACAATATATGGTGAAAACAATAGACATTGGAGAAAACGTTGTTGTTTTTGTACATCTAAAGACCACTAAGCGCATGACAACATTGATATGACTGCTTGCTTGGTGCCAATCTGGTGAAGCTAACTTTAGCTAAAAAATGGAGAATAATTAACCTCCACTCACAGTCGGGAAGGAAAAGCTTACTGACTTTTTTGAAAAAGTTTTTTTTATATTGAAAAAGAGACTTTCCTTGTTTGATTCCTGACTGTTATTTCTCGATTTTCTTAGAATATTCACTCAGCTACTTCAAAGTTATATTTTGGAACTACTGCGTTTATTCCTACCTGCATTTCAGTTGTGGGCAAAGAGACTGAATTTATACCTAGCCTGAGTATGCATTTCTGTTTGAGTTTCATTCCTCATGTGAGATTTTCTTTATCCCTGCTTCTGAAGAAATTTGATGTTTACCAGTGAATACTTACCTGTCATGAGTTTTGGTTTATGTCTTCAGCCATTGGTTCCTGAAATTACCTTGACGGATGTTATGTATGAATGCTGAGTTGACTTTTGAGAATCTCCTGTGGTAACGCCTATGTTAAACTTATGAACTATTCTAAAGACTGTATTTTGTTTGCCCAGTTGTTCTGCACTCTTTGAATAAAGCTCCTGCACCTGGGATCATACCTAATCTCCTCTCTATAGTATCATTACAGCCTGAGAGTATTTTGCCATCCTTTTGCTACTGTTTAAGTAATAAAAAAGGTTCTTAAACAGGTCTTTTTTTAAGTTACTGACTGCTCCTTTATCACTGCTTTCTGAGACATAATGAAATAATTATTGCTGTGCCACTGCTGAATCTGACCGTGATACCATCCAGTGAGTCTGGAAGCCATTTGATTCTTTTCTACTGTTTTTGAGAGATTTCAATGTATTTTGAAATCACATGCTTCTATGGGTCTTCAAGTGCCTTATGTAGTCCCCTGGTATATTTTCCATAGTTGCCCTTTTGGGTCTGCTGCTTTGTCACCCTCTAAATCCAGTATCAGTTGGAGTAAGCCATTTAAAAGAAGAATAGAAGCTTCTCTCGCTTTGTTATATAACATTGGACTGAAAATGTTTATTATTATTTTTATTCTGAACACAAAAGCCTGTTCATTTATTTCAGCCTGATTTTATTAAATAGTATATAGTTGTGCATATTATGATCAAATATTTTGTATATTGCGTGATATACCTTGTGTGGCATGGTGGAGGGCGGGGCCGGGTCGTGATTCAACATGCCTGGTCCCGTATTAGGCTAATCAAGCCTCCGAGAGGGTTAAAGGCCGACCGCGGAAGACGGGCGTGAGAGAGAGATCGTTAACGGACATGTCCGGCCCTGCCCTCCACCGTGCCACACCCTGCTTATGGTGGGGACCCCCCACAAGACTTGATTCAATTCGAGCACTGGTGATAAGATCTTTGAAAACAGCAGAATAATGGTGAAAGCTCTCAGGAATGATGACTGCATAAGGCCTATTGATGCCTGGGTCAACATGGCCATGCTCCTGTAGAAAATATTGTTTTTACAACATGAACAACTAGATGAAAATTATCAGTTTACCAGATGTGGAGTGGAGGGGGGCGGGGCCGGGCTGGAATGTTGCACGCCCGGTCCCCAATCGGCCTGATGGGGTGCGCGAGGGATAAAGGCGGCAGGTGACGACAGTTCGAGAGAGCTCAATCCCGGACATGTCCGGTGTGTGTTTGTTTGTGCTTTTGTTCAAGTTCTCATTAAAATATTATTTATGTTGACAAGCCGGTTCTCGCCTCCTCCTTGCCCATCATATCCCCATGTTACATTGGTGCCGAAACCCGGGAAGGGGGAGGAATGCCCATTGCAGAGTCCTCGACACTGCCGTCCACCCCGGGGAGCGCCGCTGCCTTCTGCCGGATGATGGAGTAGCCCGACCGCCCGGATGGGGGAAATGGCCGCCGTCCGCGGGGCGAGTGGGGGCTGGATTCCCCGACTACCTGGAGCGAAGGAGCCGCTGCCGGGGGCGGAGGAGTGCCCTGCCGACCCCAGAGATGCGGAGGGGTCGAGGGAAGACCGCTGTCCACGAGGGGAGGAGGGAAGAAACTCCCCGACCGCCCGGAGCGGTAGGGCTGCTGCCAGGGGCGGAGGAATGTCTCCACTCGTCGCCAGGAAAGCGGAGGGGTGTTCTGTCCGCTGGGGGTCGGAGGTTGACTCCGGTTCGCCCGAAGAGGAGCGGCTGTCGTCCGCCGGAGAGTATGGACGAGTGTTTGAGGACCACGCGATGGTTCATCAGAGAGCCGGTGAGTGAGCCTTTTCTCTCTCTCCTCTCTCTCTCGCTCTTTCGCGCCGTGTTGGCCTTTTCCCTCGCCTATTTTTTGTTGTTGTTGTTTTCCCCTCCTGTCTCCTCCCAGGTCAAGGAAGGCGGGGATAACCAGCCGGCAGACAGATTGTAAAGCACGCCCCTCCCCAGGAAAAGAAGGGGGGGATGTACGTCATGCCGGTGGCCCCCGGCCTGAGGTAATGCAGGGAGGAGTGTGGAGTGGAGGGGGGCGGGGCCGGGCCGGGCCTGGCTGGAATGTTGCACACCCGGTCCCCAATCGGCCTGATGGGGCGTGCGAGGGATAAAGGTGGCCGGTGACGATGGTTCGAGAGAGAGTGTGTTTTTGTTTGTGCTTTTGTTTAAGTTCTCATTAAAATTATTTATGTTGACAAGCCGGTTCTCGCCTCCTCCTTGCCCATCATAACCCAGTGTTACACCAGAGTACAATGATGTCAAGTCCATTTTAAGACACACAAGGAAGGATAGAGCGATTTGAGAGACTGAATTTTTACTACATTCTGAGAAATGTCCATAACACCACTGAGTTTCAAATACATCTGGTCATAAAATTACAGAAATATATATAAGACATGATTTTTAAGAAGAAGACAAAACAGCATAATAAAATGTACAGCATCTTCTTTCAATTGAACTGCATTCCGGATAGCTGAGGATGTTTTTGTGTGCAAAAAAAAAGCATTAATGCAACCTGGTCTCATAGAATCACGTTGATATACTTAACTAAAAGTCATTATTTTTTTCGTCAATTGTTGAATGTGTCATAGCAGTTTCCTGGTGAAACAAACATTAGAGGGGCTACAACAACGTTTTTTTTTTTTTTTTTATCAGTTCATAAACATGTACTTTTCGCTCTGTTCCTTACACAATGCAAACTTATGACAAAACACTTTACTAGAACATGACTTGCAAGACGATACATTTTAATAATTGAATTACATAAACCATAACCTTTACAAGCTTATTTAAGCCCAACAAAGCAGCAGTAGCTCAACAGATCAATGTGTGAACCAAAAGTGTCAGAGGCACCACACAATTACGTGGTTGCTTCAGCAATTGTATTTTTCATCTTACATTTGCTTTAATGACAATATCAGTTAGGTTCAGATTCAAGGTCTAGGGTGGGGAGGTAGGTTGCGTTGATTTAAAAGTCATTATAGCATTAACCTTAAAAATGTCCTTGATTTGGGAGGACATTAAACTCTCTTTTATCACCACACAATTGGACATTTCACCTTGGAGCTGCCACAATATGTGCATTGAACCACGCAAATTAAGAAGGAACACTATGTCTTCACGTAGCATGAGTATCACTTTCCTCATGTTCACCATGGTTTTATATTTTTGACACTTTCAAATTTCAATTTGATCTTTTTATGAATTTATTTTAGCCTTAGTGAATGACTTCATAGTATTTTCCTTGGACATATGTAAAATCAGAGGTGCCAGTTTGGCTACCACGTAATCAACGATTACTATTATGTCACACAGTGTTCCCTATATGTCTGAACCTGATGTTCAGACTGGACAAATACCGTGTGAACCTTTGGGAGTGCAGGAATGAAGTGGCTTGCTCTCAGGCAACCACCACAAGATAATTTATTGCACGGTGCATTTCTTTTTACTGCTAACTAGACTCTGGAATGCAAATTACATTGTGCATGGAAACACATTAAAAGGAAGCTGGCACACAGTGTCCTTTTGGTAGCGAGATGATGGAATAGACTCGGAAAATATTATCTGACACTGAATGATGTTTAGCAATTCACATAATATCAGGAACTGTGGAATCACATTTCCTTTCATCTGTTAGATCTGCTGCCTATGATCCTGCCACACTCAGCCTATGTCTCTGGTCAAATGAGCTCTATACTCTGATATTACAGGTTAGAAGAATGGAATGCTGAAGCAGCTGTACAGGTGGTCTGAAGCCATTCTAAATCTGAATGCTCCGGATATTTCTTTTCAATTCATGATCAATTCAAGGATGAATTACTACATTCAGGCTCAAAGCAAATCCAGCATTCAGACTCAAGTCATACAAATAGTCCATGACAAACTATGCAGAACAAATTCCCTTCCTCTTTGGTATCACTGACCTCAGGTTAAAGATGAGCATGTGGTTGTATTCATAGGAGCATACCATCCTTTCTGATTTGATGTATGCTTTTCACCTTTATTTGAAAAACAATTTCTGAGAGACATAAACAAGATGAGTCAACACTAGTGCTTGGCTGACCACAGACAGAGAAGCTGTTTTCTTTCAGTATGAAAATGTGTTTCTGTCTATTAGGTTCATTGTCCTTCTGTTGGGCTTATGCAGCCTTCAAGTGAAGTTGGATATATCATAATTGAGTTCTGAGCACACGAATGACCAAAGAAATTTGTATTTACCAGTTGGAAACTTGGAATTTTTACGTTAATTTTAATATTTTTGACGTTGGAAGTGGTGTGTTGATTTTTATCTAACTTACAGTTTTCACACTGAGGATAGGGTGACCAGTCGTCCCCGTTTTCCAGGGACAGTCCCGTTTTTTTCTCCTGCTGGAGCTGTCCCCGGAAATGTCCCCGTTTTACTGCGTGTTCAAAACAGTCCGCAAAGTGAAAATACATGGCAAGAACAGAACAAATCAAATGAACAAGATGAACAAATCAAATCAATAAATGTGTTTTTCTATCAAACTGTTATTCCAAAAGATGTGTAAGTAAATCCACTATCTCTCCCTTTCTCTCATGTGCAGCTGTCAGCAGGGCGTTGAGCACTTGTTGAGTTTAGTGGGCTTGTGTGCCGTTAGGAAGCATTTTATCACTTAGCTCCTGAACTTAAGATGTTCCAGATGTATATACCTTTCCAAACCTGTTAATTTTACATGCAAATGGTGTTATAGCACATCTTATTTTTATGTAGATCCTGTTTATCATCAGCAAAGCTGTTAACATTTTAATTGCATGACGTTGGAGCGATCTATAGTTCTGATGCCTTTCATATCTTGGCGCTCCATCATTAGTCATAATGCAGCACTTTTGATAGAAAAAAGGGACACTTAAACACCTGTTACTGTCTCTCATCTCCATCTCTTAACGGGGGCTCTGGGCAAAAAATAAATAAATAAAAATAAAATCTCCTGCGATATATTTCTTACATATATCGCCATGTTAATTTGAATTCTCGCTGAACATGATTTGTTTCGTGACATCCGTTAATGCAGATGCTGCCCAGTCTGTTGTGGATGCCCACACTATAAATGCACACAGGCGGGCACTCCACTTCTCATGCTCCACATTAGTTTGGTGTCATGCTCACGTGCTAAAATTACCAAATGATACAATGTAGATAATAATAATAATCTTATCAAAAATAATATCTGAATGTGTTAAATAGCATTTATGTTAAATAAAGTGTTATTAATGATGCAATAATTTTACAGAACATTAACCGCTTTTAGTGTATGAATAATATCTGACTAACTTTCACTGTTATATGTTTATGTTTCCATTGTTTTATTCAATTGGTATGGAGTTGATCAGTTTTAATTTTTTTATAAGCTCCTCATTTCAAATCTGGAGAAATGCTGTAGGTGTATTAGTTTTATAGGTTGTTAATTTAATAGCCAAAATATTTGGAAATACGTGAATGAGAAAAAAGTTTTAGTTGCGAACAATGCACATTATGTAATGTAGAGATTTTTTAGTTATTGAAACATGCAATTACATTTTACTGTATTCACCATCATCAAAATACATAACATCCAAATTGTCCCCCTTTTTTTAATTAATAACTAAGTAACATACAATTTCAATGACATATTTACCACTGAACTAGAAATGTCCTTGTTTTTCATTTCAGAAATCTGGTGACATTAACAGAGGATGATAAAATATCTGAAAACTCTCATAGACATACAATGACAGAAGAATGATCAAAAAGTTTGTGAATTCAACTTTCAAAAAATTCAAATGTAAACAAACACACAAAAGGCTTTTAAATTGCTTTCGCTCTCACACACACTTTCTCCCCCTCACCCTTTGCCATTTGTTTTGTGCAAATTGACCCTCCGCCCCCCCTTGGTTACTGTTGCTCGCTCTGACAAGCTATGCAGAACTTACCATAGGAATTAATGTGTGATTACCATGAAAGGAACAGCAATTGGCAGAATTGGCAATATTCTTACATGGACTGAACTGCAGAGTGCAATTGTTAAGAATATTTGTCTGACGTTTTAACTAAATACACAGTAGTTTGATTGAAAACAGGAGACTGCGATTTGATAGTGAATACACGCCTGTTAACATTAGCATAAGTGAACAAAATGAAAAGTGAACAAAATTATCACTAATAATGTCTCATAACACTATAATGCTGTGAACTCTTTATTTTCTATTGCCTTTACTAAGACCCGAATCAATAAGTTAAAAAATTACTGTTAAGTTATTAACTTTAATATTTACCTTGGAGAAAATTTAGGTGTCCATGTTGGTGTTATACATGTTCATTTGAGAATGAGGAATGACAATTTAATCCATTGCATCATAGGTTCTGCAGCAAACCTTTTTGAACTTGAACCTTTTTATAGTCTAAATAACCTTTTTCCACAGCAAAGAACCTTTTGTGCAAGTGCAAAGTTCCATGGAAGTTAATTTCGTTAACTTAGTTAATTGTTTTTCATGGAGCCATACATGCTGATAAAGAACCTTTATTTTTAAGAGTGATATTAAAAATGTGTTAAATACCATTAATAAGTCATATAGGTTGTGTAAAAGTGATGTAGGTGTATTCAGTTAAGCTTATTCAATGACACGACAGGGGAAAAAAGAGCTTTTGCAAGTTGTTTATTTTGTATTTGCTTTAGTTTCACTTCTTACAGATAATTTTTTTTGTGATTTTTTTCTTTTTAATAATTTTCAAGAAACAAAAATAAATCACAACAAACAACACACAAACAAAAGAACAGATAATGTCAGCACTGCTTATAAATGCTACATGTATTTACATGACATAATAATACCATATAGATATTACCGAATCAAAAACACTTTACAGTGTTAAAATAATATGTCTTATCTCTCGGCAAGATAATCACAAATAGATTTTGAAACCCTTAACCGGGCCTGCACTGTTCTGGGCCTGGCTTTGTTAAGCCTGGCTGTAGAGCATTCCATATTAACAATATATTGCATAATCAGTAACCACAGTCTTGTTGTACATGTGTTAGTACCCCATCAAAGTTCAAATATTGTCTTGTTTGCTGCAGTAAAGCCTGAAAAAAATAATCCTTTTGTCCACTGATCCAAGATTCAAAGAAGAGTCATCATTCACAAGACACAGTAGTAGTAGAATAATAGTAACCAATAATTTCTTCTAGAGTACAACAAACTTTAATTATCAAACCAGAAATTAATTATAACTAAATATTCCCAGAACATGCCAACTGCAGCATTTCGTCATAAAGTACAGTTAGGATTGGATATTTAACCCATTCTGTATAATCTGTACAGTGTAGCACAAGCTCTATAAATGGTTTTAAAATGGATAAGCTGATGACATTTTGCTTATGTTTGAAAGGCCAATCTTTTGTAACTCCTTTTCCCAAACAATCTCAATTGACAGACAATGGCATTGTACTTCTGAAAGGGAGGTGTAAGTTTTGGAAACCAGGCCTCTAGAACTTTCAACATGATCAAATTATGCCGACATAAGATGAGAAGTTAGTGTTGTGTTCCATGGAACTCCATATGCTATCAAAGCTGATTTCAATCTCAAATAAATAAAAAAAGGAACCAGGGAGGTCAAACATAATCTGGAAATCATGAAATGAGCATAATCCATTTTCACTGAATATGTCTCCTAACATATGAATTTCCTTGGAAACCCTGAGTGGATATGTAAAAGGTTTATTCCCTGCCAGTATATTAGTATTGTTCCACAGCGTAGAAAGTTTCTGCCTTTTTCCACACTGCCAGACCATTCAAAATTAAAGTCCCCAATTTAACGTCTAGGTTACGTATGTAACCTCCGTTCCCTGATGGAGGGAGCGAGACGTGTGTCGAAGAAGCACATGAGAAGTTGGCAGACAGTATTTGCATACCCCGCCCCCGGACATACGGGTATAAAAGCAGGGAAATACGTCAAGTTCATTCAGGATTTTTCTGAGGAGCCGGAAATGGTCCGGCCACCACAGTGGCTCGGCTCAGCGACGTGGCCGGGAGGACACAACGTCTCGTTCCCTCAATCAGGGAATGGAGGTTACATACGTAACTTAGACGTTCCCCATCTGTCGATCACTTCGACGTTGTGTCGAAGAAGCGACACAACGCAGAGGCGACCAGCTGTGTCAGACTGCACATACCCTTCCCCAATGCCCCAAAAAAGTCGTCATAATCCTGCTGATTACCCTGGGCAGGGGAACAAGGCGACGCTTGCCAACCTGGGACGCTTGCCAAGCCTGGCTGGGCCTCTTTTCTCTCTATGTTTCTCCGCATAGAGCAAGAATGGCCGGGGCCCTTACACACATCGACGGAAGGGGGACTTACCCAGTTTCCTATTCTTTCAGGGGGAAAAGACCCTGTGGAGGCCACCCCTGCCCTGAAGGGGAGGTAAGAGTGGTGAATACATCACATGGATTTTTTAGGTTGGCATGTGGAAATGGTGCAGTGATAGATCCAACCTCATTAGAGGGGGGAGTTGCTACAACACGGTGACCATAGGGCAGCTGGGACTGCCTAAGGGAGACGCGGGTCCACTTCGTAAGGGGACCGTACCACGGACAATACACACAGGGTGAGTCCACGTAGGAGTCCTGACCTCTGGAGCACCTATTCCAGAACAGGGTAGATTAAGTACCCACAGTGGATTGGGTCGGCAAGTTCCTCCGCTGAACTGCAGACCCAAAGGGCTAGGGAGGAATCATCCAGGGATCCAAATGAGTTGGATCTCTTGGGAGAGAAAGCGCACAATTTTACCTCATCCAAGGGAAAGGGCGCCAGGTGCAAGCGATCCACCCAGCCAGACCGTCAGCGTGTTACCGAGTTCAACTGGCTCGGACCTGAGAAAACACGATATGATACTGACTCAACCCGGAGATTGTAGAATCTCACAAAGGTATTAGGTGTTGCCCAACTGCTGCTCTACATATGTCTGCCAGGGAGGTGCCCCTGGCCAGTGCCCACAAGGACGCAACACTCCTTGTTGACTTTCGGGTCCTTGAGGGGGTCCGTGAGACAGGGGGCGCCTGCTTCCTGCAGGGTGGTCGACGCTGGGACTGATAGCTGGGCCCGGGTTGAGGCGGAGCAGGGGGCTTCTTAACCGCAGGAGGACGCCCTTGGCGAGCAGACAGGGCATGGCCCATGGTGGCAGGCTTGTGGCGGGGCAGGATGTGAGATATGATCTCCGTCTGCTTCTTCACCGTGGAGATATGCTGGGTGAAGTCCTCGACAGTGTCGCCGAACTGGGAGACAGGGGCGTTGAGGAAGCGAGCCTTGTCGGTCTCATGCATCTCGACCAAGTTCAGTCACAGATGACGTTCCTGGACCACAAGCGTGGCCATCGCCTGCCCGAGTGTCTGCGCTGTGACCTTTGTGGCTCTAAGGTCGGTCGCTGAGCACAGTTCCTGCAGCACATCGGGATCAGGGCTATCCCCGTGCAGATCTTTGAGTGCCTTGGCCTGGGGGACTTGCAGGAGGGCCATGGCATGCAGGGCGGAAGTGGCATGTGCGGCGGCGCTGTAGGCTTTCGCAGTCAGCGAGTATGTTGTCCTACAGGCGTTGGAGGGGAGCACAGGGCGACCCCGCCAGGTGGTAGGGTTTCCGGGACACAGGTGGAGCGCAACAGCCCACCTGGGGAATTGACATGTACCCGTGGGCCGCTCCGCCGTCGAGGGTAGCGAGAGCGGATGAGCGAGTGGCTTTATGATGGGTGGAGAGGGGTGCTCTCCACGATGATGTCAGCTCATCATGCACCTCCGGGAAAAACGAGGCTGTGAGCGGCGCCCAGTCTCCAGGAACCAGTCATCCAACCGAGATGGCTGTGGGGAGGACAGTGGTTCCAGTCCAAGCCCACACTGGCGGCGGCCCAGGAAAGCACGTCAAAATAATGAAATGCCCATCTCTGACGTATAAGCTTCCCAGGTGCATTGGGAAGGTGAAAGCAGCCTTAACTGATCATATAGCCACAAGCATGTGCAATGCCTTGAGACTTGGGGAAGCCCAACATCCTCAATGACTCAATAGGTAAGTGAGGCTGTTTAGTAAATTCAGGTTTGTCTTAGAGTTTAATGTCACTAAAATTAACTCTGAAAATTACAGTAAATCTTTTTAAAATTATTTATTTATCTACTATCTTCTAAAAAGTTCTAAAAAGTTACCAGGCTCAGAAAAGAAAAGTTATTTTATTTATATACATAGTACTCATAGTTTATTCTGACTGGAGTAAACCTCTCAAAGTAACCCCCACTGCTAACTCCCCAAAAGAGAAAAGGCTGTATATGTATGTGTCCAAACAGGCTGTTTTTGAACCAAGAGAACAAATAATGCCCCTGGCACTTTGCAGTGAGTCAACAGGTTGGTGAAAAGGTGTGTGCGCAAGTTGTACAACTGCTTGGAGGAATTATGATGAGTAAGAACAGGACTTCATTTGCCTGCCCCTCCCTTGGGCGGTGAGTATATAATTGCTCACTTAAATGGGTCATATTTTACTCACTTATCTCCTGGACTTGTGCCTGCTATAACAGACAAGATAGACATCAGCTAGACATATAATGATTATTGCCTGGACAAATAGTAATTTAAGAAGAATTTAAAAGATGTCTAAACTCAAAAAAGAAATTTGGGTGTTTTTCTCTCCATGCTTTTATTTTTTATGTTCTACACCAAATGTAAGCAGCAGTTTCATAATTTGAATATGTTCTCCTTCACTTCTGCAACTAGCCAACTCAAGTTCCACAGAAGCTCCACTTAGAGAACCTATGTGCGTCATTGGTAGAAAGTATGGTATCCTTGACAGAGCTTTGGAAGCTGATCAGCTGAGGTATGTAGCAGACACTCAGACTGACAGCAACTCGTGAGATGGGGTGTCGTGAACACAACAGACCAGAAAGGCCACAGGGCACACTGAGCAATGATGGACCTTATGGCTGATGCACACCCTGTTCAGTCATCAGTTTAAACAAACATCTGTCTGCAGAGTGCTCAAAGGTCAGGTTTATCACTCTAAAATAGTCTAACATATCCCAGAATCACTTTTACTAGCGGTCTGTTCAAAACAGTAAGCAGACACTAATCAACATTGTGCACATACTACAGAATAATTTCATATTTAAAACAAACAGCACTGGAACTAGATGAAAAAACTGGAAAATGTAATGTAAGCCATGAGATTATCTCTTTGAAACAGTGATTAATAGGACAGATATACAGCCATCCACCAACAAAGAAATCACTGCAACTCAGTTGAATAGATAAATCTTAAGCTAATTCTCACAGTTCATAAATCAGAATACATTCATCACTGTGAAAAGCACACAACCAGTTGTCTTCATTCCTGTTACATTTCAGTGAAAAATCAACAACCAAGGCGGGTGTCAGGTCTAGAGTAGGAATAGTCCTTTTTCATACTCAGGGTTTTGTAACACAGAAGTAAACGTTTGCAAGGTAAACTTCAACAGCGGTAAATGGGAGTGAATGGGAGATCACAGCAAATATTATTTTCACTTACCCATTTGTTTCAAGACCAAAAGAAAAAAAATCCACTATTACATTTGAATGACTTTCCAGAAGAGGAAAAAATAGAGAGTGGTGGATTAAGACAGTAAAATGGGAGAAGATAAATGTAATGTGACTCTCTCAGCAGCTGTAATCAAAACCCCCTCACAGCTGTAGTAATTAATTTTTAAAACTAATTCCAGGGTAGTATGACACAAAGCATAAAGTTATAAATTTACACTCAATATTTTAAAAATGTATAATATAAGAAAATTTGTGAGATTTACGCTGATAAATAATGCGGAAGCGCATCTTCACAGTCTGTGAAAAGGTCTATGGGAAATGGTTGGTCCTCTTTTAATCATCTTAACTCAGATGTTCAAAGATGCAGACCCTCTTAGCACACAAGCAAAAAAAAAAAAAAAAACATAGAGCTTTATGTCTGTGCAAATTGTTTGTGGCATTCTGAGGCCCTTCTGTTTGCATTTGCACAAAAATAAGCATTCTCAACTTATGTGGTTTTACATTGTTGTGTGAATATGCTAGATGTGTCAAAATTATTTCTCAAATTAATTTATATCCTGAAGATATGAATTACAGTAATAGCCATTGTACAGTACTTTATGATAATGTAATGTATGTACTAACAAAAACAACAGCAACATTTATACACTAAAGACACATTTTACACACTAAAACAACAGTAACTGTTTGTTACCATTTGAAATAAAATCAGCATAAGATTTAAAATCTTATACAATAATGGTCTAGAGCTGTTTTATAATAATCTTTCGATTTAATATTTTACCAAGGGTTGGAGCATCCTCAATATTCTTAAAGTTATTTATTTTCTCTTTTCAATTTTCAAAAGCTTGTTTTACATTTTAATGCAAATTAGCATGTGGTATAATCTCAGTGTATTATTTATTTATTTTTATTCTCTACTGAAATTATTTTTGTGTGAAATGTAGAAATCATTTGAGACCCATGTACTCAATTGACCACAGAACGGCCTCTAGCGGAGAGACATGTGACTTCTCAAGCATCCTTTGAGATGCAGTGAATGGCACTGACCGAGTGAGTGTACTGGACTGGTTATATGAAACTTTTTCTTTAAAGTTAACTAAAGTAAAGAAGTCAATTAAGCATTCAAACTTAAATAATCTATTATAACTGGCTTGATTGAAATAAAACATAATATTAAACCCAAGGAACGGTGAGCCTTCAATGACAAGAAATGATTGGAATCATGGAATTAGAAAACAGGCAATATATATATATATATATATATATATATATATATATATATATATATATATATATATATATATATATATATATATATATATATTTAGGACTGCGGCTAATAAGAAGCCACTAAACGGAAGCAGTGGTCACGAAAATCAAAAGTATGTTTATGGAATTTTTTCGTTGGAATGTGGTGCGTTTTTCCAACTCGTGTGTATTAGACAAACGCTCTGTGAGGTAGGAGCGCAAGCTCGTCCCTTTTTCCTTCCAGCATCTGATTGGAGGAGACGCGTGCTCAGGAATGTCATGAAACTATTTAAATAGCACTTTGTTCTCTTTGGTAATAGTTAAGATTGACCACTGTAACTAGAGCAAAGAAACAGCCTCGGTTAACGAGTAAAATTGGTTCTTAACTCTTTATTTTGAAACCACATTTTATTAACGCTTCTTAGGAATTATATACATTTTCCCGGGATTTACACATTTTTTGCTGTATTTCTGCTAAACTTGTGGGAGGTGTGTTTATTATTATTATTATTATTATTATTATTATTATTATTATTATTATTATTATTATTATTATTTTCTGATTCAGACTGATATGTTATGATATTTATGGAATATTCACTCTTAAGGTTATGTTTTTGGTTCATTATCAACATTAATATCTACCTGTATTTATGATTTCTGATAGGTAAAAGAATAAGCGCTAAAATGAAGTCTGCGGCAATCTTTTTGCTACTGATGCTTTGGAACTGCGAGAGCGCGAGAGTCGCAGGTGAGCGATGCAACCCACGCACGGTTAGTGTTTGTGAGTGGGGCGGAGATTTTAAATAGAAATGTAGCTGTTTAAAATGCAAACATAGCCGTTTTGCCAAATGTCCTCAACTTCTGAATTCCTAACAGAAAGTCGAGACGACAACAGTGTGTACGACCTGTTCGAGCTCGTCCAAGTACCGAGGAAAAACCATGGTGTCACCCTTGTTAAAGGCGACGACCCTTACAGTCCCGCCTACAAGATCCTGAACCCCGACCTGATCCCCCCGGTTCCCGAGAGCGCCTTCAGGGACCTAATTGATTCCATTCACGCGGAGAGAGGATTTCTACTGCTGGTCAATTTCAAGCAGTTCAAGTGGACGAGGGGAAGCCTCTTGACCGTGGAGAAGAATGACGGCTCAGGTCCCATTTTCGAAATCGTTTCCAATGGAAAGGCAAACACTCTGGACATTGTTTTTTCCACTGAAAACAAGCAACAGGTTGTGTCCATTGAGGAAGCGTATTTGGCGGTGGGACATTGGAAGAACATCACTCTTTTCGTGCAGGAGGACAGGGTTCAGTTCTATGTGGGATGCGAGGAGGTGAATACAGCGGAGCTTGATGCTTCTATCCAGTCTATCCTCACTCAGGAGACCCCAGGTGTGGCGAGCTTGAGGATCGGCAAGGGCGCAGTGAAAGACAGGTTCATGGTGAGTTTAGGATGCAGCGTATGAACTCAGATGCAGATGCATGCCAAAGAGCCGTGCGATACATTTTATCTGTATTAATTATATCACTTGTGGATTTCTTTAGGGCGTGCTGCAAAATGTACGCTTTGTTTTCGGAACTACTCTGGATGCAATTCTGAGGAATAAAGGATGCCAAAATTGTAAGTGTCATGCTGAACTCATGTATGTAGCCCACTGTGTGTCCGACCAGATAACTTTGATCGGGCGCTCAGTTCAGATTAATGTGCGTTCGTAATTCATTGTTGGATGTGCCAACGCACAACCAAGAACGCATTTATCAGCGCTCGGTTCATACTGTATCTTCTATTCACATCTAGTGCACATGAGACAAAACGCAGTAGCATTATCTAGTGTGCCAAGCAATGAACGTTGGCGATACAAACATTAAGATTTTAAGCTCCCTTCACTCTCATTTCCATTAATTTACCATTCAATTTTTCCATTTGCTTAATAACGCCTATAGTTAACTTTATGCTGAACGTTTTGAATGTTCATTCAAAATTCATCTTTTTTTTCTTCTTCATTGCAGCAGTTATGACTGATATCATCACCCTTGACAATACCATAAATGGATCCAGACCTGCAATCAGGACTGATTTCACTGGCCACAAAACAAAAGGTAATCCCTCCTTTTTAGTAGCCCATTCATAATAAAAGCAAACAAAAAGTGAGCATAATTTAAGAATGGGAATACAGTTTTAACATTTGCAAACTGCATATTTCTCCTGTTTAGATTTGCAGATGATTTGTGGCTTTTCATGTGAGGACCTGGCCAGCATGTTCAAGGAACTCAAAGGTCTTGGTGTGGTGGTGCAAAAGTTGTCCAATGAACTCCGCAAAGTGGTGAGAAAAAAGTTAATCATTTTAAAACTAGCATAAAGTTGTGCATTCTTTTTGGTTGCAGTAAAATGCTGGTATAAAGCATGGAGAGGCCTAACTAGCAATCATATGCAAATTATTTACAATAATGAATGTAAAGAAAATACATAGTTTATGTGTTTTTTACATCAACTACATAAAGTAGATGTTATTGTGTATATATATATATATATATATATATATATATATATATATATATATATATATATATATATATATATATATATATAAGTGTTAGTGTAGTGGACTTTTGTTGTGTATAGCAGCATGGCTCATAATGAAGCTCCTATTTTTTGTTTGGTTTTCTAGACGGATGAGAAAAACGTGCTCATGAATCGCATAGGCATTCATGCTGGTGTCTGTATTCACAATGGAATTGTGCACAAAAACAAGGAGGAATGGACTGTTGACGATTGCACAGAGTGCACTTGCCAGGTAAGAACCAAATGCTCTGTAGACAAGTACCTGTTAAACTCTGAGAGCTGCCTGCTTTGTTATTAAGCCACTAATTTGTGTGTTAGGGAGATGGGAGCCATGGCACTGTAGGTGCTATGATACATAGCACTGGCCGTAGTCTTGTCCAACACAGCAGACAGACTTTAGTTGGGTGGATGTGTCATTCTCCTGAAGTACCTAGTCTATAATTAAAAGTATAAAACAGGTAACTAAAGAGAATACCTGGAACAGTGGGTTAAACTAATATTATACATTTAATTCATTGTGTTTGTGTAACAATATATACAGGTCAGCACCCTAGTTATTCTGAAGTGCTTTGTGATATAAGCATGACATAGCCAATCAGCACTTTATAATATTCACATGCCTAATTGGAGAGACTTAAAAATGGCCAGGTTATCACATTCTCACACGACCGTTTTGGCAGACACAGCCGTTGTGTTGAAAGTTTCAAAGATTAATCTAATCCCCTTTGAAGTGTCATGAATTTACACCAAATTATTTATCTAGTGTGCTGAATGGGGTGTTTAGTTGCATTTATATTTACAGTATTTATACCTAATGAATCTGCTTTGATGTAACAAATGATTAATGAGAGTACTTGTGTTAATTACAGAACTCTGCAACTGTGTGCCGTAAAATTTCATGTCCTCTAATCCCATGTGCAAATGCCACAGTGCCTGATGGAGAGTGCTGCCCTCGCTGTGGAACCCGTAAGTGCAAATTAATTACTGCTTAAAAAATCTTTCACTTGTGACTTTTAGAGTGAAGATCATTTCAACAAAGCTTATATTTGTTATTTTTATTGTGCCTACAGTATGTTGTTTAGGTTAAGATCTGTTCTGTTAGCCAGCTCACCAGCAGTATAGCTTGTTAGAGTCATGTGCATATATTGTATATCCAATCTAGTCTCATAGAATGAATGTTCCTATAACTATTTTTGCTAGCCAAGTTTTACGTGCTGCACTCTAAGTTTCACTGCAGTTAACTCTACAGGTGCAACAAAACTGTTTTATTCACTTTCACACAAAACATTAGTACAATGGCTGATTATGACTTTATAAACACTTATTTTTCACTCTATTACTTACACACTGCTTGGTTATAATATCAAAGAGATACATTTTAATGCTCGTGTTAGAGACCCACCTACATTTACCCACTTATTTCCAACTGATTAGCTTGCACTGTAACTTACCTGACTGAGGCTCAAGCTCAACCTAGCATGCAAGTGGGCACATGAGACGAAAGTGTTATAGAAGTGAAATGTTGTATTTGCTTCAAAAAAATCTGCTTTTCAAGTCGCATTTATTTTAAGGACACTATTGGTTAGGTTTAGGAGTTGATTAAGGTTAGGATGTCTGTTTTGTGCACCTCTCATTTGCTTTTAGGATGCTATTGGGTAGGTTAAGGTTAAAGTTTTAGGTTAGGGAGAAATGTTTTTCTCAATTAAACCGGCATCTAAAATTCACCTTAAAACCTCATCTGATTACGACAACAATACACTCGCTTTTGGTGCCCCTCGTTGGACATTTCACTAATTGCAGCGAAACGTGTAATGAAGCACATGACTTTGTTTTGCAAATAAATTGCCACAGTCACTTTCACAAGGTCCGGCTGTGTATTTCTAAACCTGTTAAAATGTTGTTTTAATCGCAAAGTTAATTGTCAGCTTAAACGTATTGTAATCCAGGAAAAAGCATGGCTTTTAAAATCTTTTATTGTGGAAGAGCTGTTGTTACCCAAACATTCACAATAATTCTTAAACTACACAATAGATTTCAATTGAAGTTTAACTAATGAATGAAACATTAGATCTTTGTGCATCAATTAATCACTAAATGGCCATAATTGCCTAAATAAATAGAGGTGCTGTTAAAAATTGGTGCTGTTTGGCAGAGACCAAAAAAAAGAGGCAGAAACAGCAGTGCTCACACATAATTAGGGCCAGCCATGCATAGATAGGACTTAAATGAATTTCAGCTTCATGTGTTTGAACTTATTGCATAATCAAGGGTGTTTGCAAATTCCATTTCCACATTTGGAGAAGTATTCAAAGGTATCCCTGTGCATTGGGTCTCCCACTTTGACATTTCACTAGCATTCCAACTGTTTGGTTCTTGCCAGGGTTCCCTGGAGTGTTCTGTCTCAAGCTGCCAAGGCTAAATTGAGTCCATTAAGACCCAGTATTAAAAGCTTTTCTCCATTTCGCTGCTTTAGAAAGAAGGAATAGCTCTCCTATTGTCACGTTCTGTTCTCTCGACAGCAAGTGACTCTGCCGAGGATGGCTGGTCCCCCTGGTCTGAATGGACCCATTGTTCTGTGTCCTGTGGAAGGGGCATTCAGCAGCGTGGCCGCTCCTGCGACCGCATCAATAACAACTGCGAGGGCACGTCAGTGCAGACAAGAGACTGTTACCTCCAGGAGTGTGACAAGCGCTGTGAGTGGTGCCCAACAACGAACACTGTCTAAGGTTTTACTCGCTGAGCAGGAGAAAAGAAACAACCTGTATCCTGTGTCTCTCATTTGCAACATGCAGTTAAGCAAGATGGCAGCTGGAGTCATTGGTCACCCTGGTCATCCTGCTCAGTTACCTGCGGTGCTGGCGTTATCACACGTATTCGTCTCTGCAACTCGCCAACACCGCAGATGGAGGGCAAAGACTGCCAAGGTGAAGGCCGGCAGACTGAGAGGTGTGAAAAATCACCATGTCCAAGTAAGTAGAGAGCTTGTGAACATTTCATTTAAAATACATTTGTGCAAGTTTGCGAACATTTTATTATGTCATATTTTTTTAATAGTCAATGGTGGATGGGGACCATGGTCACCTTGGGATACTTGCTCTACCACCTGTGGGGGTGGTGTCCAAAGCCATAAACGTCTTTGCAATAGTCCAGTACCCAAATATGGTGGTAAAGACTGTGTTGGAGATGCAAAGGCCACCCAGCTCTGCAACAAGCAAGCCTGTCCAATTGGTGAGCAATAGCATTCGTTAACCGTTCAGCTGAGACTAGTCTATTTTTGGTGTTAAATCTTTGACTAATTTTTGTATCTTCTACAGATGGATGTCTTTCAAATCCATGCTTTAATGGAGCTCAGTGCACAAGCTTACCAGATGGCTCCTGGAAATGTGGAAAATGCCCCACAGGTTACACTGGCAATGGAATTGAATGCAAAGATATCAATGAGGTAAAGTTTTTTAAAACGATTTTGTTATAGCTATACTGACCATAAAAATCTGGCTGGAAAAATCTCACTACAAATGTATTTTTCTCTACATTACAGTGTAAGGAGGTCCCTGATGCTTGCTTTGAATTTAATGGAGTCCATAGGTGTGAGAACACAGTGCCTGGCTACAACTGTCTACCATGCCCCCCACGCTACACTGGCCCACAGCAGTTTGGTAGAGGAGTTGAGGATGCTGCTGCCAAGAAACAGGTAAATGAGAGAACATTGAAAGATCACAAATTACCAGTGTTACATGCTCATGAACTGATGTGTGGTGACTGATTGCTGCAGGTGTGCACACCACGTAATCCTTGCCTTGATGGAAGCCATGACTGCAATAAGAATGCTCGCTGCAACTATCTGGGACATTTTTCAGAGCCCATGTACCGCTGTGAGTGCAAACCTGGCTTTGCTGGAAATGGACACATCTGTGGAGAGGACACTGATCTTGATGGCTGGCCTAATGCTGATCTTGTGTGTGTCGAGAATGCAACCTATCACTGCAAGAAGGTAGGATGACACATATTGGCTTTATCTGTTATGAAATTATGAATAAAATCAATGTCGGCTAAAATTAATTTTCATATACTACTCTTCTTGTAGGACAACTGTCCCAACCTTCCAAACTCTGGGCAAGAAGACTATGACAAGGATGGAATTGGTGATGCTTGTGATAATGATGATGACGATGATGGCATTCCTGATGACAGGGTAAAATATACTGTTGTATCATTTTCTGTATATTCCTCACATTCTCTTTCTAGTGAAATGAATGAATATGTGTACATTTTAAACAGTGTATAAATGAATAGATGACCCAAAATGTACAGAGCTTACAGTATTTTCAAATTCACTCTGAAAAAAAGTGCTGTGTAAAGTAAACTCAGTTTCTCACATAGACAAACCTCAAATTCCACCAAAAATGTACCGCTCTGAAAGACTTGCAGTGTATCGTGCTAATCCAATATTATCTTTGATACAAATCTTAAAATAAGGCTAGCTTGTTGCACTCCTCTAAATAGACCTACACAGCCGCAGCCAAATTACAAGCCTAACATCTAAAAGTAATATCTTTCATGTGAGAGGGCCCTGTGGAGAATGGGTTGAAGAAGAATATGCTTCCTTCTGAACTGTGGTCTCTTTTTAAAAAAGGACAATTGCCCACTCATCTTCAACCCAAGGCAGTATGACTATGATCGTGATGAGGTGGGAGACCGCTGTGATAACTGTGCATACAACAGCAACCCAGACCAGACTGACACTGACAGCAATGGTGAAGGCGATGCCTGTGCTGTGGACATTGATGGAGATGGTGCGGAAATGATGCTTGGAATGTTAACCATAGATGCCATAGATGAAGTGTTATCTTTTGGAGGTCCAAATCATTCAAACACAATATGTGTCATTCTTTTTGGCAGGTATTTTAAATGAGAAGGACAACTGCCCATATCTGTACAACGTTGACCAGAAAGACACTGATCTAGATGGAGTTGGTGACCAGTGTGACAACTGCCCTCTGGAGCACAACCCAAACCAGGTATTTATTTATATAAATATAGAAAATGGCAGTTGTTTTCAAACCATTATACAATCCACATAGATATATGTGTTGTTCAGCTCAGCTCAGAGACACTGCTAAAATAGCACTAACAGGGTAGTCGAAGTCTTTACCAAGCCATGTATTGGTGGAGTAAAATCTCTTCTCCTTGAAGCCAAAGCTGCACAATAAAGCCCTAGGAGGCTTTTCACAGACTCTCCCTAGTGTTAATTTAGCCCAAAGAATATGTGAATGTAAAGAATAGTTATTAGTGAGGAGTGAATTTGCCATTGGGTTTATGCATGCCCTGTCGGCACTCAATTCCTGCAGATCACACCTGTGCCATGGTTAACTGAAGAGAAGGAATGCACCCCTCCTTCCCTCATTAGATGCTGAAATGTGACTGTGGTATTGCCAAGCTTCAGGAACGCAAGATTGTTTTCAGAGAAAGCCTTCACAGATGGGCAAACTATGAAGGAACTTTGAGCAGTTTAGAAAAGTCATTTTCTAGTTGGAAAATTTAAATGAATAAAGCTAAAGAAAATGATTCAAGATGCATGCTGAGACACAGGCATTTTGATCCTTGCTCATTCTACACTCTCACTCCAACAGCTTGACTCTGACTCTGACCGTGTTGGAGACAAATGTGATAGCAACCAGGACATTGATGAGGATGGTCACCAAAACAACTTAGACAATTGTCCGTACATTGCCAATTCGAACCAGGCTGATCATGACAAGGATGGTAAAGGGGACGCCTGTGACTATGATGATGATAATGATGGCATTCCTGATGAAAAGGACAACTGCAGACTGGCTTTCAATCCAGATCAACTGGATTCTGATGGTCAGTTGGACAATTTTGTTTCTGAATATTCGTAAATTAATGTTGCACTCACATGCATATTAGTATAATGTTGAGATTTAATCTCAGGTGATTTATTCTCCACTTTTAGGTGATGGAAGAGGGGATGCTTGTAAAGATGACTTTGACCAGGATAATGTCCCAGATATCTACGATGTCTGTCCAGAGAACTTTGACATCAGTGAGACTGACTTCCGGAAATTTCAGATGGTACCTCTGGATCCCAAGGGTACCTCTCAAATTGACCCCAATTGGGTGGTTCGTCATCAAGGCAAGGAACTTGTTCAGACAGTCAACTGCGATCCCGGCATTGCTGTTGGTAAGTCCTTTAAAATAAAAAAATAATCAATTTAAATTTTAATCAAGCAATGATTAAATTCTGACCATTTGTTTTAGGTTTTGATGAGTTCAATTCAGTTGACTTCAGTGGAACTTTCTTCATCAACACGGAAAGAGATGATGATTATGCCGGCTTCGTTTTCGGATACCAGTCCAGCTCTCGCTTTTACGTGGTGATGTGGAAGCAGATCACACAGACCTACTGGTCCAGCACACCAACAAAGGCACAGGGTTACTCAGGGTTATCAATCAAAGTGGTTAATTCCACCACAGGGCCAGGCGAGCATTTAAGGAATGCCCTCTGGCACACTGGAGACACTCCAGGACAGGTACGTCTTATGGAATTCACTGTGATTAAATAAGGTTCAAAAGCCTTATGGTCATAGGAATACTGACATTTCTTTGCTCAACCTTTAAAGGTACGCACGCTGTGGCATGACCCAAAGAATGTCGGATGGAAGGACTACACTGCTTACAGATGGCACCTGACTCACAGACCACGAACTGGACACATAAGGTATTACTAAACAAACCATTAAAGGGTCTGCCTAGAAAGAGTCCATTCTAGGCAGACTGAAACATTTATTTTCAAAAGACACTATGTTTCAATGTGCAATTTTCTCTGCACATTTCAGAGTGGTGATGTATGAAGGCAAAAAGATCATGGCAGATTCTGGTAGAATTTATGACAAAACATATGCAGGTGGAAGACTGGGTCTCTTTGTCTTCTCACAAGAGATGGTATACTTCTCAGACCTCAAATATGAATGCAGAGGTGTGTTTCATTACATGGCATACATTTTCACAATCATGTACCAAACCTGGATATGGAACAGCTAAGACTTACTATCTTTCTTTTCTTTTTCAGATGCGTAATTGCACAGGCAGGAAGTTTATCAAAGAATGCACATTTCTGTACAAATATGTATTCCGGGCTAAGTCCAGGGACAGATTTGATGCTACTTTTTTGCAATCGCTCACACAGTGGTGGTGATAAAGCAGGTGGTCAATTCCAATGTAACTGTCGCTTGTTGGGATAGAAACCAACTGGCTACCGATTCAGAATCTGGACCCCTCCACCATTAGCAGGTAGAGCAGAAAAAAGTCTCCCTCGCTTTGCTTAATTGGGAAGATGGATATCTCTCTGAAAAACCTCATTCAGCTCTGTGTGGGAGGAGATCCCAGCAGACAGCTATGCACTTCAAAACCTTTACTCTCTCTCTCTCACTCTTTCTCAAAAACACAATTTCATACTCTCTCTTTCCCTGAAAAGATGTTTTGGCCAATTTAGAGGGAGTGTAACCCTTTAAAAAAAAGAGTACAGAATTTTATGAAAACATTTGGACTTTACTTGACTATAAACAAAGCAATGAGATTGTTTAAGACATTGAAAAAAACAACAAATCAATTGAATCAATTCAAGTCATCCTGAATGTCTGAGAAAATTAATACTATTTTTTTTTAAGCAGGTATATTTTGAGTGGATCATTGTACCATTTATTCATTTTAGCTATAATTCTGTCTATCTTACATTTTCCTCTGCATAGTCTCATCTAAAGTTTCATGTACATTCATAAAGGGCTGGTTGGAGACAACTCATGGTTTAGTGTGCATAGTTTTCTCAGGGCTAGATGGTTAAACCATTTGAGCAATTCATTAGAGTTGGCATAATGAAAGGTTGCATTGAAGAGGAATTGGACAGGCCCAGATTTAAAGATTCTCCACAGTGATGAATGTTCCACAACAATCTCCATTAGAGGAAATGATGCATCAAATATGAATGCTAGATTACCAAGCAACTTAGATTCCTTCTCAAATAAAAAATTGAGGCCAGTTTTATTTGAGAGGCTCCTCTCTAAGGGAAATTTGAGTTTGAGTCTTTCAGACTTTAGCCCTATATAGATTAATGTAGCACTTAGAAAATGCTTATCGAGCATGGCTAGACTGTGCTGTGAGATTTAGCTTTGAGAAGCGTAAGAGAAGGCTGACTCTCTAAAGATCCTCCCTTACTAAAAACTATTTATTGCAACATTTTTAAATATATGTAAAAACAAAAGACCTCACTACCAAGGTTATGTCCAGTGCTCTTCATTAGCCTTTCCAGTCGAGAACATTTCATGCATCACTTTTAAAGGAGATGGTCTTCTGAATAGTATGTGTGACCTGTGTGCCTTTTCTGTAGAGAGAGAGATAAAGGAAAACTTTGATGTACAAATATTACCTCATTACTGTTTTGTAATTTGATCAAGCAAAGGCTTTTTTATAAGTACCTTTTAATTATCTTAAAAAACTAATTGGTTGCCTTATTGCTACTGTAGCACAAGTTGTAAATAGTATTCTTTATAGAAAAAACACCCTGCCCCACATCCAATGGAAAATAATAAAACAGGAGACGACTTCTTTTTTTAAGAAAACTTTAGCCAGTGTTTCAGATGTCCAGTTTATTATTTTTTACTTGATAAATTATTGCTCTTTGTTGTCTCTGTATGTAAGACTGTTTCATGTGTAGATAAATGCTATTTAAATAAATTATCATGAAGTGCAGCCTGAATAGGATGCATTAACATCTGTATAAACAGTTTGCACACTGACGTGAGGATGTTCTGTTCTTCATTGTTTTTATCTTTATTGTGTTGTTATTTTTGTACAATTTAGTGATGCTTGACTGTAAACATTTTTACCTAGTTATACAATGCAAAATGCAATTTTTTTCGTATAGCAATTATTTTGTTACATACTTCAGAATAATAAACAGATGCTAGACATTGTAAAACAGATGTTTATTTTCTTGTGCTGCTTTTTATTACTGTGAGTTTTTTCCCTCATGAAATTTAACTTATGCTACAGCAAGTCTAAATGGCATAGCCGACAACCATTTCCAGTGTTATTTTCTGTGCATGGCACGAAGGGTCAAAGTATGTATTATATGATTATCAAACAAGTTCATATATCTTGTGTGTATTGACTGGGCCCTAACGTGTGCTTGAAGGCAAATTGTTACATAGCTAACACGTAAAAAAAAAAAAAAAGATATTGTAGACCAAGGTCAATGTTAGTACCAAGTAAAAAAAAAAAAAAAAAAAAAAAGCTGAGAAATGAGACAAGTCCTCCTTGTCTACTTCTAAAGATAGGCACGCATGTCTTCAGAAAAAGTGTGGAATGTTGCAGCAGCGACTCTCCCCAGGGTTAATCCTCTAATTCCTCACTCGCCCGTGGGGAGATCATGAACCTTCCTGACCCCCAGTGTGGCATGCGTTTACTCAACCCAGATCTAGGTGATTTAGTGCTCCTCAGACATGTATGGGTCCACACATACACTTTGGTAAACACATTTATATTATACTGGCTAAGTATGAAAGCAGATCTCAGGGTTGAAACGGGTTATTGTGAAGATTCAGAGACAATCTGGGCACAAGTTTGCAAAGTTGGAAATCATGCCAATTGATCTTTGTATAAGATGTCTAAAATTCTAAAGTTGAACTTTATCATAATATACACTTTATATAGCATGGAGGTGATCTGCTAACATTCTTTCTGGAACACAGATATGTTATGCAGATACCTTATGCAGAATGGCAGCCTCAGTCACCATTCATACTGTCACTGTATGGAGAAAGCAGTCATGCAATGAAAGTGACTGTCTTCCTTGCAAATAAGAAAGCCAAAAGACATAAGGCCCAAACATAATCTACGCAAGTATGTGAACGCAGATGCACCTTGCTACACAAGCTCGATTTAACGCATCGTTGCATTGTGAAATGTGTCAGTGCTCAATACATAACGCAATGTGAGTACGCACTGCATTCTCAGAGTCGCCGTAAGGGTCGCTAGAGCGGATTTTCTTCTTTCAATCAACAACTGTCATGGTGGACTCAGGCAGCAATTTCAGTTTAATCTTTTAGAAAAATATATACGACTTTTTGTCGGCAGTCCATTCAAAAGAACTTTTTTTCTAAAGAAGTTTTTTCTCTGTGTCTCTCCCCACTCCTCAACTATAGATTCATCTACCACATCCGGGCTGAATCTGAAAACTTAGGCAGCTGACTTGCTGCCTAATCAGTAAATGGCTTAACTGACAGCTGTTTTGAATGAATGGAAAGTCTCTGAAAAGTTTGAAAAGCACCTTATTTTAATCCTGCCTTCATATAGCCTCCAAAGGCAGCATTTTCCTGGTTTCAGATGCAGCATTAGTTTCATGGTCACGCCTGAAAATCTATTGCCCCCATGTGGTCTGAGGTTTGTAACCGCCAGAGCAATGCAAGAGCACACGTAATGTATGTACAATGGGACTATGCGTTGGCCAAGCGCTCGCATCTGTGTACTTGTGTGAAGTATGTTTCAGCCTTTATAGAACTACATGAGGGTGAGTAAAAAGTGAGTTTTTGGGTGAACTATCACTTGTTTTGTCTACTTCACTCCCTTTCTGTTATGCTACATCTATACAATCCTGCTTCTTGGTTTGTTTCCACAAAGTCATCATGGTGGTCATACATTTCTATTAAAATGTATAGTATAATATATTTGTGTAATAATAATAATAATAATATAGAAATGTTGCTGTATGAATAGAAATTAATACAATTCAAGGCAGCAATAAAAACAGCAATGTGATGTTTAGTAGACTGCATTTAGGGGTTTCTGATCTATTTTTACATTGTTAGAATTGTGTGAATGTGCTGATTTTCACTCTATGAAACAACTGTGATTTGGGCAATAATTTATACTTGGCAGTGGCATTTGTTCTCTCTTATTTTGAGGATATTTTGAGGATGCATTCAGTGGTGCATTAGGCCTACAATGTCAATGTCTACAGCTGAATGTTCCAAAACAATCTGAAGCTTCTTGAAATGCAGGATGCTATTTCTAATCTTTTCTGACGCTAGCCTTCATATTCTTCCAGCTACAAATAGCAAACACATGGACAATACTACAGATGCATTCCAGAAGAGATCTCCTCTAGTTCAAGAAAATGGTTTGTGAGCAGAATTAGCATCAACACTAATGTCATAACTTTCATCTTAAGGACAAAATAATTCAGCAGTTTATTGTTGTTCTTTTTGTATAAACCATTCCAGTTTGCAGGAGAATGTTGTGAGAATACATTATTACATGAATAGGTCGAATTCAAATACAGTGGGACACTTTCAGACAATTTAAAATATGATGTAAAATGGTGTAGCCCCTCACACAATACCGTTTTAATTAAAAAGCAAAAGATCACCTCTACACTTATCAGAGGGAAGAAATATTAAATACAAAAACTGTGAAATATTAAAAACTAAAAGTGTCCCACAACCTAATCTATAAATATCTCATTTTCCACTGTTGCACATATTGATGTCTATTTTATTGTGATTCGGCCAGCACTAAAAATCTAAATAAATTCTGACCAGTTAGTCAGTGTCCAATACCGCAAAATTGCCCTGCTAACACTGTCAGGATCTGAGTAAGGATAAGGACTCAATCGCAGAGAAAGTTTAACAGTCTTTTTTTAATGAACACAGCAGGCAGGTGGAAAGTTGCAAAAGTTTGTAAAATCGGCACAGGCTGCAGATTGTAATGTCCAGGGAGGATATTGGAGCACCCGGGCGGAGATGGCAGTGATCTGAATGCAGATGAGTAATACACTGGCAGCAAAATGTTTGGAATAATGTACAGATTTTGCTCATATGGAAAGTAATTGGTACTTTTACTCACCAAAGTGGCATCCAACTGATCATAATGTATAGTCAGGACATTAATGACGTAAAAAATTACAAAATATTCAGAACTTCTAAAACTACTTGTTCTCATCAAAAAATCGTGCAGCAATGATAGCTTTGTAGATCCATGGCATTCTAGCTGTCAGTTTGTCCAGCTACTCAGGTGACATTTCACACCATGCTTCCTGTAGCAATTGCCATAGATGTGGCTGTCTTTTTGGACACTTCTCACACACCTTACAGTCTAACTGATCCCACAAAACCTCAATGGGGTTAAGATCCATAACACTCTTTTCCAATTGTCTGTTGTCCAGTGTGTTTCTTTGCCCACTCTAACCTTTTTCTGTTATTAAAGTGGCTTTTTCTTTGCAATTCTTCACATATTGCCTGCACCCCTGAGTCTTCTCTTTACATTAAACTGGTGTTGAGAGGGTAGAATTCAATGAAGCTGTCAGCTGAGGACATGTGAGGTGCAATCGTTGATCCAAGATGGAGGCGCGGTAGCACGCAGTGGCCACTCGGGATCCAAAATGGTGCTATTTTTGTCACTTAGCCCGACTTTTACGACACATGGATATCGGAGCAACCGGTCAGATCCCATCGTCAGACACTGCTAAAATATAAGATTCATGCAACAACCAAGCTGCATGATGATCTGCAGGAGTTGCTACGCGAACTCGGCTTGCTGCGGAGACCAGGCCTCCAGTCCTTGGCGTCGCCTGATGCCGGTGGCCGGGGGAGGGGACGTCGTAAGCGTGTGCGAGGAAGCAAAAGCATGGCAAGAGGGCGGGGATCCATGCTAGGCTAAAAACAAACCCTAGCCGGCCAGCTCTCCCGTCTATCCTGCTCTCAAATGTTTGCTCCCTGGACAATAAACTGGACTACATCCGACTCCAGCAGACTACGCAGCGTGAGCTTAGAGACTGCTGCGTCTTTACTTTCACGGAGACGTGGCTCAGTGATAGAGTTCCGGACGCCGCCATTCAGCTAGACGGGCTCGCCTCATTTCGTGCCGACAGAAATGCAGCTTTGTAAGGCAAGACTCGTGGTGGTGGCTTGTGTGTTTACATCAACACGGAATGGTGCAATAACTCTATGCTTGTCTCTAGTTACTGCTCAACGCTGGTGGAGCTTGTGACTGTTAGAGGCAGACCTTTTTATTTACCATGGGAATTCACCAATGTTATTATAACAGGGTGTTTACATTCCCCCCAGCGCTAATGCTATGGAAGCACTCTGTGAACTGTATGGGGCTATGAGCGAACTGCAGAACACTCACCCTGACGGACTGTTAATTGTCGCCAGAGATTTTCATCCATGCGAATCTCAAGACAGTGCTACCTAAATTCCATCAGTATGTGGACTTTGCAACGAGAGGGGCGAACGCGCTTGATCTTGTTTACACAAACATCCCAGGCGCGTACTGGGCAGAGCCCCGCCCCCACCTCGGCTACTCAGACCACACCGCTCCAGAAGCAGGTGAAAACCTGGCCAGCAGGAGCCATCTCTGCTCTTCAGGACTGTTTTGAGTGTACTGACTGGCACATGTTCAGGGAGGCTGCAACATATGGCGACTCTTCCAACTTAGAGGAATACACAGCATCAGTGACCAGCTACATCAGCAAGTGCATTGATGATGTCACCTTCTCCAAGACCATCACCACACACTCCAACCAGAAGCCATGGATGACTGCGGAGGTGCGTGCGCTGTTGAGGACCAAAGACTCTGCCTTCAGAGCAGGCAACAAGGCTGCCCTAAGAACAGCGAGGGCCAAACTGTCCCAGGCCATCAGAGAGGCAAAGCGTGCACACGCCCAGAGAATCCACAGTCACGTCCAGGACTGCGTCGACACACAGCACATGTGGCAGGGCATCCAGGCCATCTCCAACTACAGGACAACATCAGTTGCCTGTGACAAAGATGCCTCCCTTCCAGATGTGCTGAACTACTTCTACGCTAGGTTTGAAGCACAGAACAATGTGGTGGTAAGGAAGACCGCACCTCCTCCCAATGACCAGGTGCTCTGTCTTACCACGGCTGATGTGAGGAAAACTCTATGTAGATTCAACCCACGGAAGGCTGCTGGACCAGACAACATTCCTGACAGAGTGCTCAGAGGATGTGCAGACCAGCTGGCAGATGTTCTTACCGATATATTCAATATCTCTCTGAGCAGCTCCATCGTTCCAACGTGCTTCAAGGCCACCACCATCGTCCCCATGCCAAAGAATTCTTCAGTCTCCTGCCACAACAACTACCGTCCCGTCGCACTCACACCCATCATCATGAAGTGCTTCGAGAGGCTCGTCATGAGGCACATTAAGACCCAGCTGCCCCCATCACTAGACCCACTGCAGTTTGTGTATCGTCCAAAACGTTCATCAGACCACCCTCCATCTGGCCCTCACCCACCTAGATTAAAAGGACTCATACGTTTGAATGCTGTTCATAGATTTCAGCTCAGCATTCAACACAATCATTCCTCAGTACCTGATTGGAAAGCTGAACCTGCTGGGCCTGGACACCTCCCTCTGCAACTGGATCCTGGACATCCTGACTGGGAGACCTCAGTCAGTCCGGATCGGGAACAGCATCTCCACCACCACCACACTGAGCACTGGGGCCCCCCAGGGCTGTGTGCTCAGTCCACTGCTGTTCACTCTGCTGACTCATGACTGTGCAGCAATGCACAGCTCAAACCACATCATTAAGTTTGCCGATGACACATCCGTGGTGGGTCTCATCAGCAAGAACGACGAGTCAGTATACAGAGAGGAAGTGCAGCAGCTAACGGACTGGTGTAGAGCCAACAACCTGTCTCTGAATGTGGACAAAACAAAAGAGATGGTTGTTGACTTTAGGAGAGCACAGAGTAACTGCTCTCTGCTGAACATCGACGGCTCCTCTGTGGAGATCGTCAAGAGCACCAAATTCCTTGGTGTTCACCTGGCGGATAACCTCACCTGGTCCCTCAACACCAGCTCTATTACCAAGAAAGCCCAGCAATGTCTCTATTTTCTTCGAAGTCTGAGGAAAGCACATCTCCCACCCCCCATCCTCACTACATTCTATAGAGGGACTATTGAGAGCATCCTGAGTAGCTGCATCACTGCCTGGTTTGGGACTTGTACCATTTCGGACTGCATAACCCTGCAGAGTATAGTGAGGACAGCTGAGAAGATCATGGGTGTCTCTCATCCCTCCATCAAAGACATTTACAAAAAACACTGCATCAGTAAAGCCACCAGCATTGTGGATGACCCCACACACCCCTCACGCAAACTCTTTACCCTCCTGCCATCTGGCAAGAGGTACCGAAGCATTTGGGCCCTCACGGCCAGACTGTGTAACAGCTTCTTCCCCCAAGCCATCAGACTCCTCAATACTCAGAGACTGGACTGACACACACACACACACACACACACACACACACACACGTGTCCCTTCATTTATTGTCACTTCATACCTAGCTGCTACCTCAATAACTGCTATGTGCATAGAATACTATCTCATAGTATGTTATGTTTACCTTTGGCATTTTTAGAAACTGTCATCTTTTTGCACTACTTTGTACTGGTCGGCACTGCACTGTCTCTCACTGTGCCTATTGTCCTGTTAATTTTTAGTAATTTATTGTACTGTCCCGTACTTTTTGCACACGTTTGCATGTGCACTTTATATAGGTATATGTTATTTAGTCTGTGTAGTCTCATGTGGTTCTGTGTTTGTCAAATGTTGTTTTATGTAGCACCATGGTCCTGGAGGAACATTGTCTTGTTTCACTGTGTACTGTACTAACTGAATATGGTTAAACAACAATAAAAACCAATTGACTATTTCTCACACTAGAGACTGTAGTGTAACCTTTGAATGAAATCTTCTATTTTTTGGAAATTTCAAGCATTGTATAGCCTTCACTCCTCAAAACAATGATTGAGAAAGCTGTTTCTAGAGGAAGCTATTTTTTTCTTTGCCAGTTTAGACCAAATATTGACCTTAAGACATGCCAGTCTATTGCATACTGTGGCAACTCAAAAACAAACACAAAGACAATGTTAAGCTTCATTTAATGAACCAAATAGCTTTCAATTGTGTTTTAAATAACGGCAAGTGATTTTCTAGTACCAAATTAGCAATTTAGCATGATTTCTCCAGGATAATGAGTCCCTGAAAGGCAGCCGGTGCATGATTATGATTACCAGAAAGAGTCAGGTATTAGGCTCACCTGAGTAGGGTGGAGGATGATTCAGACGGGACTCGGAATGTCTGGAGATGGTGGAAACTGCTAGGAAGTTGTTGTACCAGCATGTAAATTCAGCCATGTCTCTGATGGCTTGGTTGGATGCCACATGTTGACGACCAAGGAGTGCTCCTTTTTGAGCGATGGTATTCCGGACGCTGGCTCCCTCTGCTGAGTCCATAGTTGGTCAAATTGTTCTGTCAAGATTGGAGTAAGTATGAGAGAAAGTTAAACAGTCTTTATTGAATGAACACAGCAGGCACACAGGAAATTGGCAAAAGTTCATAAAACCGGCACTGTCTGCAGATTAGAATGTCCAGGAAGGATATTGGAGCATGATGATGGCAGTGATCTGAATGCAGAAGTTAAGTAATATATTCCACCGTATAATGACAGTGTCCAGTAAACAGGTTATCTACTGGGTGAGGTATATCCAACTGGAAGAATCATATTAAACAGAACAAAACAAGAAAAAAGACAGCAGACAGACAGATGAGACTGCAAGACAGGGTACTGAAACAATCTGGCAACGAGACAGAGATAGGAAGGGGAATAAATAGCCAAAGCTAACAAGTAACAAGTGAGGGTGTGAATCAGCGTTCCCATTGAAAGTAGAAAAACCCAAACTGACCCATCCCATCAGCGTGTGGTGTAGGTTGACACATCTGAGGTAGTGGTAAGGGCTGTTTTGACCCAGAGATCTCCATCGGATGAGAGGATGTATCCCTTCCCATTTTTTCTCACGCCTTTCCCCAGAGGAACAGAATTACGACTACGAGAAACACGCGAGGGAGAAAAACACTCATACATGCAGGAATAACCAGATAATTATGACACTGGTATTGTCCAGCTTTGTCGTCAATTTGACCAACAGGAAAACACTGTAACTCATTACCAGTAGTATGCATAGTGCACAGCCTCCCCTATATTTGTTTACAGTGCACAATAGCATGAGATACAATTTTTCATGATAGTTTGAATCAAGGTAAATGTCTAAGGTTAACTATCTGTGGTAAAAGAGGAAGCCAGAGACTAATAATTTACTATTCATTAGAGCACTGGCACGAGATGAGAGGCCATGTGGGAAGTTGAAAGGAAGTAGCTCTAGCTTTTAATTTCCTGGAGCGAGCACTTTTCAAGGAGTTAGCAGTTAAAGTGGATTCTGGTAAAAGTGGATCCTGTAATTTGTACAGCCACCTACACTGTACTGTATTAGTCAGCTGCAGTGATGACTTCAACAAACAGGTCAAATCACATACCAAGGCTGCTTTATATATGGAAATAAAACAGTACAGTACATAAGGTACCTAACGAATGATACATTTCATGCTTATTTTTTAAAGTGAAAGGTGAAAGTATGTTTTCTATTACCTCAAATTACCATACACATGACATATCATTAGAGTGTCAGTAGGAAACACTCCTCTAACAATTACAATAGAATAGAAGTCCAGCAATAGAGGGCATGGCCCCCACAGAGCTCTGATCTCCAAATCATTGAATCAGTCTGGGATTACATCCAGATTACAACAGCCATCCTAAATACATATGTAGCCAAGTGGAGAAATTTCATATAATCTAAATCTAGTCATAAATTGGATGTGACCCATTTAAGACTGGTGTGTTGCGACACCAGATTTTGGCTATGCCCGCTTTCTGGCACAGTCTTGTGCTGGTTTGAACGTGAGAGCATATGTTGTGCAAGAGATCTCCCAGTTTTGTTCATAAATTGAGAATTCTTTTGGTAAATATAAATGTGGAGTGGAGGGGGGCGGGGCGGGGCCGGGCTAGAATTTCGCACGCCCGGTCCCCAATCGGCCTGATGGGGCGCGCGAGGATAAAGGCGGCCGGTGACAACGTTTCGAAAGAGAGAGAGAAAATTACGGGTGGCTGCCCTCTATGTGTTTAATGTTTGAGTGTTGGTTTAAGTTTTCATTAAATTATTATTTATATTGTCAAGCCGGTTCTCACCTCCTTCTTCCCGGGTTTTGGCACCAGTGTAACGGGATTTCGACGGGCAAGGAGGAGGCGAGAACCGGCTTGAAAATATAAATCATATTTTAATTATAAACTTAAACAAAAGACAAAACACACATGACCGCCATGTCCGTAAATGATCTCTCTCTCCTTGCACCACCGTCTGCCATCGGCCTTTATCCCTCTCGGAGGCTTGATTAGCCTGATACGGGACCGGGTGCGTATCATCATGACCCTCCGCCCTGCCACATTAAAACTCTACACAAAATATTGTTAAATTGCATCAAATATGTGTTCAGAAGAGTTGTATGTTAAAATGGAATGTTGTTATGGGTATTTTTAAAGGATCATATGGATTGCATGTGTGGAGCCTGATCATGTTTTGGCACACATGAGAATGTGAGAATGTAAATTTAGTATTAATCATATCTTGTTTGATGATTTATTGCCTAGAGTGTTTTCCAAATAATTATGATACATGTTAAAGGGGAAAATAGGAGAATTATATTGTTTAAACTGTTAAACGTGTCCTTAAAGCCTGGTTAACAATAAGTAGATTATTGTGAGTGATTTCAGCATGTGTTAAATGCATAAAATATTTAGTATTTGGCAAGTGCTTGAATGTTTAGAATGCTGTGGATGATATGGGCATGCGTTGAGGTAAGGTATTGTAACACAGATCATTTTCGAGGGCAAGGAAGAGGCGAGAAACCGGCTTGACATATAAACTAAAGGTTTAATGGTAAACTCAAAAGACAAACACATAAGACAACGGACATGTCCGTGAATGATCTCTCTCAATCTTGCATTGCTGTCTGCGAGTGGCCTTTATCCATCTTGACGGCTTAATTAGCCTAATACGGGACCGGGCGTGCATAATCACGCCCCGGTCCCGCCCTCCACCGTACCACAGGTATGCTGAAGCATGTGGGTAGACTAATGCCTTGTTTGTGTTTTATTCTGACATTAGCCTTTACCAAATTTCATAAATTTATTTTGTTGAGCCATATTTAATTTTTTGTACTTCATTACTGAACTTCAGTTTCTATATTTTCTTAATTATTATTTTATACAGTATATACAATACATACACTGTTTTCCCCTTTTTTAATAAACAGCCACACACACACACACACACAATTTTGGTACCTGGACTGGGGTATCTGACTGCTGGGAGCCAATAGGTAGAAGAAGGTGAAGATAGGTTTTTGTGGGGCACATAGTGGAGGCTGTCTTCATGGTGCAGTTGTCCAATGAAAAGACATCGTCCAGAGGTGACATGGTAAGGTGACTAGAATACTGGACAAGAGAGAGAGAGCACCTGATTTCCGCTGATTCCGCGGAGGTACTATTTTATGAGACACCTATCCAGTGACTGTCTACAAGAAAATATAGATGTATTATACAGACTTTCTGCAGCATATCCTTTGGTTTCAACGTTACAGTCTGATTAAGAGACTTTTTACCCACAAGTGAACTTTGACTGTTTTTCTACTGAGTTGAACTGAGATAATTTGAACATTTCGAAATGTCTCAATAAAATGATGATGATAGTCCAGTATTACCAAACACTGTTGATGAACATATGCATGATGCACAGGGACAGATTCAAGAACTCAACAGAAAGCATAATGAGGCCATGGCAGCTATTGCCAATTTGATTAGAGAGCCAACCATGTCTTAGCTATGTATATGTGCCAAAAGAACATCACATTCAACCATTCAGTGGTGATTTCAGCAAAGATTGGAGATATGTTGATGACTTTATTGAAGAAGTAGAGAGGATGTTACATGCCAGAACTCAGACCACAGAGTACAAGTTAGACCTCATACTCTCCATCTTAAAGGGTGCAGCCTTGGAGGAGGTATTACGGATGGGAAATTAACCAATGCAAACATGTGACCTCTTAGTGTACTTAACAGAAGCTTTTTGAGAAAAGTGCAGTGTGTCTCTCAGTTATTACAAACATTCTATACCCACAAACAAATGGAAGGTATGTTCGTACTTAATCTCATGATTTGTCCCAAATTCTGAATTCTATCCTGTAGAAGTCATCAAATGCTAAATCGAATTTTAATTTTGCAATCCAAGATCAATTAACTGAGGGGATTATGGACACAGGCCTTAGAAGGGAGCTTCATAATCTTGTGAGAGACAAGGCACAGTCAACACTATGTGAGAAATGAAGCTTTTATGCGGTCTTTAGAAGATCCTAAATCTCATGTCCCAAATTTAGTCTGCAACAGAAGTGTTGTGTCTGAGACAGCAGAAGCTCTTGAATTTGCTACTCTTGAAGAAGTTTTAAAAATTGTAGCAGAACAGGGAAAAACTGTAAGAGAGCTAACACATGCTGTTGAAAAACTCACCTTGCAGTGCACTAAGTCAGAGACTGTGGCTAATTGTAAACCCAAGATGCAGCCAAGGTTTACAGAAGATGGCCAGTCAATATGTTTCCAGTGTAATTCTGTAGGACACACAGCTAAGATATGTGTGAAGAAAAACAAATAGACTGTCAGAGAGAATGCTAAATCGTCAGTGCAGCAGGGGAAACTTGCACCCTCGCTAGCTGTGAGCCAGGCAGTGCGAGGGCATTCCATAGCCTCAGCCAATATTGATAAATGTCCTGACCGACTACTCAAGCATGCTGTGGGAAAATGTAATGTAGCTAATCTAAAGATTAGTGGAGTAATGGCCTCTTGTTTACTTGATACAGGAAGCCAAGTAAGTAATATTTCTGAAGATATGCTGACCACAGCAGGTTGACTGAAGATTACAGCTGCCAATGGTTTAGACATACCTCACCAAGGTAATCTTGAGTTGGAGGTTGAAATCATGGGAATTAACCTAACAGAGTGTGGTTTTCTAGTAGTCATAGACTCACAAAACTCTTCTGCTTTACCAGCCCTCATTGGCATGAACATCATTACCAAATGTATACAACTTGTTCACAAGTTTGATGCTACCCTAGGTGGAGAGTTGTAGTCTGACTGGAGTAAGACATTTCAGCAGATGCAGAGTTCTAGCCATCTAGAGAAGCGAAGCAAATTCCAAGTAGCTGTAAAAGACATGTTACACATACCTGCTTCATTAATTACAACGGTACTGGTCAAGGGAGCAAAGAATATGTTACATGATCATTCCCGTGACTTCCTGTCAGAACCAGTGAACGCACCCTTACTTGGTGGTCTGATTGTTGTTCCTGCTCTTGTGTCTTCAGAGAAACTGTTGTTTCCTGTATAGGTCACAAAAGACAGTCAGTTACTTGAGAACATCTCCAAAGAGTTTCTCATCAAGCTACACATTCATGGTACTTCTGAACAGCAGGAAGAGCTGAGTTATTTGTTGATAAAATGCTCACAATGATCAAGACCTCGGATTTACAGACAAAGTGCAACATGAGATTCACTTGTTGATGATGTACCCGTGGCCCAGCCTTATATTCGTGTCCCCCCTACTCAGTAGAGGGAAGTCAGAGAACAAATCACCAAGCTCCTTAAGAAAGGAGTTATCCAAGAAAGCACTAGTGCTTCTGCTTCACCTATTGTGCTAGTTAGGAAAACTGATGACAGTCTCAGGCTTTGTGTCGATTACAGTCAGCTGAATGCAAAGACCAAGCAAGATGTGTTTCCCCTTCCTAGGACAGATGAAAGCTTTGATGCACTACAAGGAGCAAAGTTATTTTCTTCCATTGAGTTAGCAAGTGGATATCATCAGGTTGCTGTCCACCAGTGAAACAGGCATAAGAATGCATTTGCAACTTTGAGGATTCTTGGATTCCCTTTGGGGTTTGCAATGGACCTTCAATGTTTCAATGTATTATGCAGGCTTCCATGTGTGATCTAATTTTTCAGATCATGCTTGTGTACCTTAATGACATACTAGTGTACTCGAACACTTTCCCTGAGCACTTGCAGAGACTGGAAGTTGTCTTTAACAGACTAAAAGAAGCAGGTCTCTGAAAAGTGTAATTTCTTGCTGCAAGAAGTAACTATCTTAGGTCATCAGATCTCAGCTCAATTTATTGGTACTGATGCAGGTAAAGTTGAAGAAAAATGGAAAGTGGAAAATTCACAGTACAGTTAAGGAATTATGCTCATTCTTATGGTTCTGTAGTTAAAACAGTGGGTTAATTGAAGGTTTCCCTCCATGATTTAGTACACCTGTGTATCAAGCAGTTTGGCACCACAAAGAGAATGTTTAGTGTTATGTGGTCATCAGAGTGCCAATCAGCATTTGAGCTGCTTAAACAGAAGCTTACTTCTACTTCTGTGTTAGGGTATGCAGATTTCAATCTTCCTTTCACATTGGAGATTTATGCGAGTGATGAAGCCCTGGGTGCTGTCTTATACCATCAGCAGGGTGAGTGTAGGAGAGTCATAGCTTATGCCAGTAAGAGACTACGTAAACAGAAAGGAATGACAGAAAATACAGTAACATAAAGCTTGATCTACTGGCCCTAAGGTGGGCTATCTTCGAAAAATTCCATGGTTTTCTGTTGGGTTCCAAGTTTGTGGTTGTAACAGATAAAAACCCTCTGTGCAATCTAAAAACAGCCAAGATCAGTTCAATTGAGCAAAGATGGATCGCTCAATTAGACGTCTTTGATGTTAAGGTGAAATACCCCCCCAGGACAGCATAACACAGCTGCTGATGCCCTCTCTAGGCAGCCATCAGCCACTCCTGTGGATGCAGAATATAATTACTGTATTGCCATCTGCAATATAATAAACAAAGGAACAGCCTTAGAGCCTGACTGATGGCTGGTGAAAAGTGCTGTAGGGTTAGACAGATTCAGGCTTTACAGTGTGGAGTAGACGAAGGCAGTAACCCTCATGGAAGTACGCCTACTCTGCGGGGTTATACAACAGCTGAACTGAAGGATTTTTAAATGAAAAATCCCACTCTTAGTTCTTTCAGAACCCACCACTCATCAGAGATTTGGTCTATCAAAGCCTGTACTGTCACTGATAAAGCAGTGGAAGTGTGTTAGAGATCTGGATGGCTTGCTTTGTCTCATTGTGAATTACCTACATCATGGTGATTGTCAACAGATGTTCTTATCCTCATGTCTAAAGAACAGGTCTTTGAAAGTTTTGATGTCAGTATGGGACATAAGGGCATTGAGCACATGCTAAATGTGTCAAGGCAACAATACTTTTGGGTTGGCATGTATGATGATGTGGAGCAGTGGCTCAAAAAGTGTCAAAGGTGCATCTTAACCAAGATGCCACAGCCAGGATACGTCCTCCCATAAAGCCCTTTCTGATGTAAATTCCTCTTGAATAGTGGCAGTAGATTTTACTGTGCTTGATCCTGCCACTGATGGCCATGAGAATGTGTTAATTGTGACAGATATTTTCACAAAGTTCACACGGGCGTTTCCAACCCAGGAGACCACTTCCAAGCTCCTTCTGAAAGAGTGGTTCATGAATTATGGTGTGTCTAAAAAATTACGTTCTGATCAGGGCAGAAATTTAAAAGCGAGGTGATTGCTGAGCTATGTAAGATGTATAGTGTAAAGAAAACCTGCACCACACTTTATCTGCCTCAGGGCAACACTCAGTGCGAGCACTTCAGCAGAACGCTTCTGTTACGTACACTTCCCCCTGAAAAGAAAAGTGTTGGCCAGAACACCTTCCTGAGTTGGTTTATGCTTATAATGTAACACCACATGTAACCACTGTATACTCTCCACATTACTTGCTATTTTGAGTCAACCTGTATCTTCCAGTAAATGTACCGCTAGGTCAAGTGCAAACTGTGGACAGAAAGCATGATTGGTTAGTTATTAACCAAGACAGATTGAAAGAAGCTCGTGAAAAATCCAGGGACTACGCCGAACACAAGACTGCTGAGAGACTTGCCCCTTTGAATGGCAAGATCTTTTGCCCTGTGATTAATTTGTGTCAGCACGTATATTTGCATCACAGAACTTTAGGTAGATACAAAATACAGGATTCATGGACCCCTACTGTATACAGGGTTATAGATGTACAGGGTACCACCAACCCGATATCACGCCGAGGCGTGAAATAGACACGCCGGTCCACTCGCGGATGCGTGTCGGTGTCACGCTTTGCCTCCTCCAGGCGTGTACATGACACGCGCGCGTCTACGTAGAATACCGGCAGGGGGCGATCGTTTCCTCGACGCCAACAACTCTCCGCGCACCAGAGAGGAAGCGATACCGTTGTCGTCGCGTTGCACGTTCGTGCGGGCGGGATGCCGGCCAATTTCGCCGGTTACTTTCACTTGTGACCATATGTGACAAATAAAGGTTCATTACATAGTGCTGCTTTCATGAAGAAATCCTAACGTTGCTGTAGCCTAACGTTGTTATACGTGTGTGTGTGTGTGTGTGTGTGTGTGTGTGTGTGTGTGTGTGTGTGGGCTGTCGAGTATCTTGTGCTGATGTAAATAAACAAATAAATATATATATATATATATAAATATATATATATAAATATATATATATATATATATATATATATATATATATATATATATATATATATATATATTTATTTAAAAAGTGTATTTATATACAAAAATAAACCCGGAAGTGGAGAACGCGATGTATCGCTTCCTCTTTGGTGCGCGGACAGTTGTTGGCGTCGAGGAAACGATCGCCCCCTGCCGGTATTCTACGTAGACGCGCGCGTGTCATGTACACGCCTGGAGGAGGCAAAGCGTGAAATAGACACGCATCCGCGAGTGGACCGGCGTGTCTATTTCACGCCTCGGCGTGATACCGGGTTGGTACCACACATACTATAGAGAAGATTCTCAGGAATCTTCCTTATTATGGTTAATTTTTTTAACACGTCATTTTTTATCAAATTAATCGCACTGACTTAATGCATTAAATTGACAGCCCTAATATATATATATATATATATATATATATATATATATATATATATATTCAGATAATTAAAATGCATTACATTCTTGTGGCAGAAGAGTTAATCATTGATAAGACAATACAAAAAGCAGCTTTAGAATACAATGTATTGTTTACTACCATATTATTGAATATAAGCCAATCATTGGCATAGAGTTCATAGCAATCCATTTCACAAGTGAATTTGTCAGTCAGTTTGAGATTGATTATGAGGGCTTGTTTAAGGACACGTCAATGTACACTTGCGTCAGACATACTTGTGTAGCGTCTCTGGTGTGTTGCGTCAAAAATCTCTTAGTTCGGATTTGCGCTCCATCAAGTGTTTTGAACGCAAGAACGTAACACATGTTTGTGTTGTGCTACTGCTGGATGTTTTCTTCACTGTATAAACTGCGCATTACCACACAGCTGAAGTTTCACTTACTGCCTTCTGGAGTAAACAGGTGGTACTACAAGCTTGCATTTCTCAGGAATCTTCCTTATTACTGTCCGGGGGAATTAATTGCGTTAATTTTTTTAACGTGTTATTTTTATAAAATTAATCACACTGAATTAACGTGTTCAATCGACAGCTCTTATATATATATATATATATATATATAGGAAAATATAATTTTGGAAAAAAAATATTTAGGGAAATTTAGGGAAAAAACATGTAAAGAGCCAAACATAGTATATTAAAAAACACTACATGAATGTTTGTACACATGGGATGATGGACGATTAGGACTAAATATTTGCTGAGCATTGAAAGGAAGACTGAAGCTTCAGTAAGGGCATGTTGTTACCTTCACAACCACACACTGCCCCCACAAATGTGTGAAATATCTGGCGTCCCTGCCATGTGCACACATCCCAGGAATCTGGCCTAAAACTCTCTCCACTTGACATCGCGTGAGAGGGGATATTACACCTACAGGTGTTTGTTTTTCCATTTTGGTTCCAAGCCCCGGAAGCATTGGGAGAGGCTGTGTCATCATATGCTTGCTCTTTGAAATGATCACACACTCCATTTTAACCATTGTGAGCTGATGGACAGCTGAGAAGCACTCACTTAGCTTGACAGGAACATTACTCTCATGCAGCGATTGCCAGTCTCAGTCACCCTTGCTGCCTTGAGGAGTAACTCAAGTCATAAGTGAACATATTCATTCTGGTCTGAGAGAACAGAGCCTCTCTGTATACCTAGTTTCCATAGCATTAAAAACAGAGACAGTACAAGGACTCTGTTATGACACCTATGTACCTCTTAATGTGAATTGCATCTTTTTAAACTAGGTCAGATTTCACTTAGTTATTGTACATAGTAAGCACAGTGATGTATTGGTCAACAATGATTATCAGATAAGTTTAACAAAACCTTAGGAGTTAAATAAATTATAATGGCTATCTGCAAACCATTATAGTCCTTTAATCTGATAGTATAAAGCACTGGGACGCTTCACAGTTTTTATCACTCCACTAATCTGTTTTCAGTTTTTAGAAATGCTCTTCTGATGAGTAACTGATTGAGTTAATCACCTCAGACATTAGATTCCTTCCTGTTAATTTATCTGTTAGCTAATCTCTGAGGGCAGATCTTTTGGTGTTTGATGAGTGGGCTGTTTGTATAAGATTGATGAACTGACATTCCATGTTGCATAAGGTCTGGCCAACTTACAATGTGCACTTCTTAAGCGTCTGATGGCACCCCATCTATAAGTAACCACTACAGGAAAAAATAAGCAGCTAAGAGAAGCCTCTGTGCCGCAAAATTGTCCTTATAAATTTTCTTTTTTTTTCATATTTGCAGTCATACTGCACACTTGTTTAATTCTAAACACACTACAAACTTTTTAATTTAGGACAAGTTAAATCAGAACCATCACATGCTCTAATGGATTTTGCATGTAACTTCCAAAAAATATTTCTACCAGAAGGACTCAGTACGAGTAACGATTTAACATGAATTTAGTGGTAGGAATGTTTTTCTTAATGCATGGGTTCTCAATGGGGGCGGTAACAATTATGTTACAATTGGGGGTTGGGGTAATGGAATGAAGTAAGAGGCATTCATCAAAAAAATGTTAAGAATCACTGCTTTAATGTAAGTCTCATCCTACGATTCAGTGACAGATTAAAAATACATATATGTATCTTTGATAATTTTCAGTGTTGAGTTCCTCAACGTAGTAAACCATTACAAATTGTATTCTGATTACTTGTTGATTACTTCTTTGGCAAATAAATCACATTTTGTAATCACAATCTTATTAAATTGCTTGATTTTTAATTCAACATTCTTCCACTCAACAAATTCAAAATAATGTCTATATTTTCTCCTTGTTCATTGTTGCACATAAGTCATCTACTCGGCACCACTCGTTTCTCCCTCACAATGACCTAAGATTTCAAAGCAGCTTTACAGAAAATCATGCATTAACAGAAAATGAATCTGTAATATCTATAAAGTCATCATTAAATATGATTGTAAATTGTGAATAAAAATCATTAATTAAATAATTAAATATGAATTGTATTTAGAACCGCAGTGAGCAAGCCAAAGCCGACTATGGCACGGAGCACAAAACTCCATAAGATGAAAGAGAAAAATAACCTTGGGCGAAACCAGGCTCACTGTGGGGGACAGTTCCCCTCTGGCTAAACAACATGAATATAATGCCAATATTAGTTATTTTTAGATAATATTTGTTGACTGTAGCTTAAATTCGATCGGTATTTGAACCCTGGTCTCCATACATGCTACACAAAATCTATAACACTGAAATTACTCATTTTACACTATTAAAGTGAATTACTAATTTAAAAACTGTTCATATTTTATCTTGCCTATGTGAAGATGCGAGCCAAGACTGTGACTGGTGCCCCTTCAAAAAACAGCTGCAATTTACACCCCAGAGCAAAGTCACTGATATAGTGTATATATATATATATATATATATATACACACAACATTTAGTTCCAGTCCTCAAATCTGATTGGACGAGAGACACGTTCCATGAGCACTGATGGTCTGACAATTCACTGTGTGTATCACTCCATTGTGTTCATGCAGTTCTAAACTAAAGTGTAAGAGAAGTGTATATGTGTTAAAAGCGTATGTAGGCTATGTGTCACTTTTTATATAATTTTTTTTTTTTACATTACATATGTTAGCCAGCAGGTGGTAGCAAAGGTTCATTTTTGTGTGTAATATGAGTGACGTGAAGTGAATCCATTAGTCATTGTTTACATAGAACAGTGCTCCGTGATCGCGTTTTACTGCTACAATACTAAAGCTAGAAAATAGCTTTAAACGGCTTTAAATGAACAACTTCAGCATAAAGGCTCATCACAGCTGAGAGACACAACAGACTGACTGATTACAGAATTCAAGGTGCTTACCTCTTACCGGAGTTTCCACATTGGATCTATACTGTTTAAAATAGCGCAGGACATTGCGGTTTCTATAGGGAATGACTCTTGCATACCGGCTAATGCAAAACAGAGAGAAAAACCCCGCTTGGATGACAATTTTACCACTGAGAAATCTGACCTTCAGAAAGCTGAAAGCATCTCTGCTTGGGTGTGGAAACAGGTGACTGCACATGCTCCGTTTCTCTCTCAGCTCACAATCATGCTATACGGCCCTAAATCAGCACTGCTGTGATTTCCTACGGCAGTCAGCCTGCAACCTCGTGCCTGCGGCCGAACCACAGCAGTGCAGATTAGTTCATTAGTGAAAGGAATAAACAAGGACACACACTAGAGTACATGCTAAGACCTGTTCTATTTCCATTGCAACTTCTCCTGTTTTTGTATGACACTGAAGAACAGAGGAGCAAGTGAACAAACATGAGGGCTAATATTGGATTGTGCACATCCCTGTTTCACAAGCACTCTCTGCGGGGCCAGACAAAAGGCCCACAGAAATTTGAGCCTGCGGAGTGCTAGTCTCTTTGCTTCAGTTGGATGAATGAGGTCCTTTACAGAGTGAGGTTAGAGCAAACACCTCACATCACATTGTGCTGAGGGAGATGGGATTGTAAGATAGAGAACACACACACACACACACACACACATGTTGGTGCGGCTATCCTCCATAGACATAATAATTTTTATACTGTACGAACTATAAATTCTAGCCCCTACCCCAAAACCTAACCCTCACAAAAAACATTCTGCATTTTTACATTTACAAAAAAAACATAATTAGTATGTTTTGTAAGTGATTTGAATTATGGGTACACAAGAAATGTCCTCATAAAGCACATTTATAGCATAATACCCTTGTAATTACCTGTTTGAAACCTAAAAGAAATTCCTTGTAAACCACCCAAACCCGCCCATACACACACACAAACACATAATCCTCCTCAGGCTCTCACTTGCACAATTAACATTAGAACTAAAACACTGCCAAAACTTGGTGTTCAACAGCTGTGCCCATCTGATTCAGTTGCTCAAGGGAGAAAGCTGCATATTCTAATTTAATATGAAACCAGAGCTTTGGCTGAAACAAATACTTGTTTCTGTTGATCTATTGTTCAAATCAACACCATCTATTGATCCAGTTTCTCAAATACACTTAGTGGGGAAAGGCTCTGAAAGAGAATAGCGCAGCCTTTGTCCACTTTGTGGGAAATTCCTGCTGAATCCTCCGAACCACTGAACAGTGCCGACCAGTTGGGAGCTCCTTAGACTGTTTGTCAACAAACTCTTTGTGCATGAAACACCTGGTTTGTGCATGTTTAGACAATGAAAATCACCAAGATTGACAAGTGTTAATTCAAAAAGTGTGAATACAGTGTGCCTCAGTGTTATTATCGTTAACAAAAACTAAACTAAAACTAATTTTAAAAAAAATTTAAAAAATGAAATAGTGTAACAAATAAATAAATACTAAATACTAACAATTTAAAAAACTGAAACTACACTAAAATAAATTTATGACTCCAAAACCAACTAAAATAAAAAAATACATTTTGTTTTTTTATATACATATTACATAGTACATCATATAAATTATGAAACCTTTGCAAGCCACCTTTATTAAACATGAAAATGTCACAAGAAAATGTTTTTTTTGTTTAAAATGTGGTTTTGCATATTTTTTTTTAAACACCAAATTCAAAACTCTCGTAAATTAGAATAATTTGGGTAATTTCTACCCTCAAGTATTTTCAAAATGTTCCCTCTTTCCTCATATTTTTCTTAGACTGTACAGTAGCTCTTAATTAATCAAGCAAACATAATCAAACACCACTGAAATATATTACGGCAAGTGTCAACAATAAAATCACAGTTAAAATTAATTTACACCAAAAGTTTTAAATGAGTTCTTAAGACAAAGGTATTTTTTATGAAATTCAGGTCAGGCATCCTCACATTTTTATCAGGGCTGGATTACATATGTTTGGAATGTCATAATTTTATAGAATTTTACAGTTACAATATTTGTTGACCTAAGATAGATATCTTAGGTCAAAAAATATTGTAACTGTAAAATTGTTCCACTGAAAAAAAATTCACATTTACATTTATTAATTTGGCAGATGCTTTTATCCAAAGCGACTTACAAAAGAGGAAAACATAAGTGAATATTCTTAAGGAGACAGTGGTACTGTAACGAGGGGAGGCAGACAAGGAGTGAGGATCCAAAAGCGGTTTTATTGTGGGTTGCAGGAAGTCAAGCAAACAGTGAACACAGGAACAAATAAAACATCCACGGTGGGAAAACAAAGGTCTAAACACAAGATATAAACACGGGGAATCTTCCAGAAGGGCACAGGCAGGAACACGGACGAAGGCAGGGTTGACGTGGAACATTCACCAAACACCTAACATCAAACAATAACCAAAAAAGGACAAGGTAAACATGAGGGCTTAAATACAAAACCAAAGGGGAAACAAAAGCCAATGGGCAAACAGAACTAAAAACAAGATAAAGGCAATTAACTAAAACCAATGACAAAACTAGAACTGATAATAAAGCAATCAAACAATGAACCAATGAAAACCAGACACATGAACATGGAGGGAAAACAGGACATGACAAGACTGGGAAACAGGAACATAAGAGTGATTTCAAAATAAGAGTGCATAAAACAAAAGACAATATGGAACGTAAAAGGTGCCAGAAACTTAAAAATATAGGTACATAAACAAAAGACAGTATGGATCGTAACAGGTACAAAAAGAGCCATACTACAAAGTTTCACTAGCATCAGAATAGTATTCAAAACAGATTAAAGTGCAACAAGAAAAAAATTTTTAGTGACTGGTTAAGTGCTCATGGAAAAGATGTTTTAAGTCGTTTTTTTGAAGACAGAAAGTGAGTCAGCTTCACAGATGGAGTACCCCATTAAATGTACCCCATTAAAGGGTTAGTTCACCCAAAAATGTAAAAGATCCCATAATTTACTCACCCTCAAGCCATCCTAGTTGTATATGATGTTCTTATTTCAGACTAACACAATCTGAGTTATATTAAAAAATATCCATCACTGATATAATCACTGGCTTCCGGTAACGGCCGTCCGCGTGTCGAGTTCCGGCGTAGGATGTAGGAATAGCATAAGCTCTGGTAAGAAGTGATGAACGTGGAAGCGCAGAGGACAGAGCAAAACAGAATGCCGGTCACGAATTAGAAGAAAACAAGAAAAATCTCGGAGGATTTCGATATAGGAGAAGAGGAGATTGAGTTTGAACTGGAGCACACCAACCAGGAACTCCGGGTGATGAGGAGGCTGCATCAGCAGCACAAACAAAAGAATCTTGTAGACAGAGAGTACGAAAGACGTGGTGGTGCTCATTCAGGAAATGCGAGGTAATGCTAACAGAGGCTGAAAGTGTTTGCTGCCATAAATGGACAATTGGAATGACTGGATAGATGCACAAATGCACAATTTTTAGACTATTCCAATTGACAGTATAGCTAAAACAACTCACTTATTTCAGCATTTTCCTTTGCTGTAAACAAGGCACATTTCTACGTTCGCCACATCTCACCAGAGCTTACACTATGACTACGTCATACGCCGGATGGTCTTTTCTGAAAGCCAGTGATTTTAGTTTATAATGTTATAAATATGGATATTTTTCTTACAAAAACGTATCACTTTATTTCAGAAGGCCTTTATTAATCCCCTGGAGCCGTATGGATTACTTTTTTGATGGATGGATGTGCTTTTTTGGGCTTCAAAATCTAAGGTACCATTCATTCCTATTATAAAGCTGGGAAGAGCCAAGATATTTTTTTAATATAACTCCGATTGTGTTTGGCTGAAAGAAGAAAGTCATATACTGTACAACTTGGATGGCTTGAGGGTGAGTAAATTATGGGATCATTTTCATTTTTGGGTGAACTATCCTAACTATCTAATAAGTGTGACAACTTGCCCCAAGTGTTCGGTTAACTGCAACTTTTTTTTCTGGCCAAGAATGGAATGTTCATCAGTTGTTTTGTAGCAAAGACTTCAAGGTATGTGGCTACAAAAAAAAGTGTCTGAAACTAACAATCAAAGCTCACAAAATGTACTAAATTAAATTTAAAGGAAAGTAAAATTGAAAAGTAAAATAAAAATAAAAAATTTAACTATAACTATCTTGGTGTGGCACTCACTGTGGCAGGTGCACTTGGCAAAAACAACAGAAAAGAGTGAAAATTCTTGATGAAGAATTTGGCAAAGTTGTTCAGGGTGTTACACAATATTGCAAGAGGATAAAAAATTAAGCCACATATCCACTTGTGGGTTCAATTCAATCAATCTTTCCTAATTCAAATAATTTAAGCCTACTTTTTTAAATTGAACCAAAATTGTTAAAAAGTCTCCATCAAGCCTGTCTGTGGCTCTGTGCTCACTTACAGTCCCACATGAGCCATATCACACCTTGATCTTAGACATCTGCACACATTCCAGCATCTCCCTCTCCCAAATGAAAGTATTTGAAAGGAACAAATTGATCAAAACAAGAGGCCCATATGTGCTTCAACATTGCATAACATGTGAACGCTCGCAGTGTTATCACAGCATTCAAGTCCATTGCTGATGTACCTTCACCTGTTTAAAGCGGAAATAGGCCATGCATAAAGCTTTGCTTATCATCGCAGATCATCACCACCATCATCCAACCATCTATCCAAATAGAGCCGATCTATAGATCTCAACCGCTCATATCGCACATTGGATTAAGGAAAATAAAGGATGACATATTTCATAATATATCAAGAACTTGTGCATGTTTTTTTTTGTTAAAAAATGGATCAGTTTACTTTTTTCAACCTCATGTTGTTGCAAACCTGCATGATTTACACAAAAGGAGATGATAAGCAGAATGTTAGATTTAGTCACCAATTACTTGAATATTTGTGTGAACTAACCCTTTAATCTTAGATGGACATTACTTGCTTAGCATATTTATGTGTGGTTAATTGTTAGGAATGTCTGTTGTCAATATCAAAGTATAAAAGTGATATGTGTTTAGATCTTTGTTTGTTGTTAATCCAGTCTTATGTGGTTCTGCTATGATATTCAGCACCAAAAGAAGACAGCTGTTGATCACACATTACAATAACACCATGAACCACAGATAAAACACTTTCACACAAAGATCAGCTGTGTTTTTTCTCTTCTTTTTTTTTAATCTTCAGATTTTCAGATTTACAGCACTAGTTACTGGCATTCCTTGCAGGCTACTGTTAAGGGAGCCACAGCTACAAACACTAGACTCCTTATTGAGCTGGTGCTACACTTACACATAGATATTTTCAATGCTTTGGCTGTTAATAACTAGAACAGAACAGCTCTGCATGGTGAAAATACAATTAATCTGCACCGGCCATCTTTATTTTCCATATATTTATTTAACATAATTTAAGGTGGGGGGGGGGGGGGGGGGGTATTTTGTCTGTTATCTATCCTTTTTATTCTATTCCTGGCCTGTGTAGTTATGTCTTTAGTATCAAAAGCACATTTAGATCCATAGATATCTAAATCTATAGAGAAAGCTGTGATAGCAGTCTTAGAAGTTCTTTGAAAGACTCGTGCATGGGAGCAGTTTCAAAAATGGAAAATGTCACCAAATGAAGTTCTCAACCGAGAGAACTGTTGGCTTCAGAGAACAACAGATTTAGCCAGTACTGCCAGAGTTCAGATATCCATGCTACCTTCTGAAGTCAAGTCAAGTGGTCAAGTGGTTTTTATTGTCGTTTCAACCATATACAGTTAGTACAGTACACAGCGAAACGAGACAACGTTCCTCCAGGACCATGGTGCTACATAAAACAACATAGGACAAACACAGAACCATATGAGACTACACAAACTAAATAAAATACTGTAAAACAGTTAATTTTCGAGGGCAAGGAAGAGGCGAGAAACCGGCTTGACATATAAACTAAAGGTTTAATGGAAAACTCAAAAGACAAACACATAAGACGACGGACATGTCCGTGAACGATCACTCTCTCTCTTGCATCGCCGTCCGCGAGTGGCCTTTATCCCTCTTGACGGCTTAATTAGCCTAATACGGGACCGGGCGTGCATAATCACACCCCGGTCCTGCCCTCCACCGTGCCACATATAAAGTGCACGTGCAAACGTGTGCAAAAAGTACAGGACAGTACAATAAATTACTAACAATGAACAGGACAGTGAGAGACAGTGCAGCGCCGACCAGTACACAGTAGTGCAAAAAGATGACAGTTTCTAAAAATGCCAAATGTAAACATAACATACTATGAGATAGTGTTCTATGCACATAGCAGTTATTGAAGTAGCAGACAGTTATAAAGTGACAGTAATTAAAGTGCAACTCAGGACATGTGTGTGTGTGTGTGTGTGACAAACCAGTCTCTGAGTATTGAGGAGTCTGATGGCTGGAGGAAAGAAGCTGTTACACAGTCTGGCCGTGAGGGCCCGAATGCTTCGGTACCTCTTGTCAGACGGCAGGAGGGTGAAGAGTTTGCGTGAGGGGTGTGTGGGGTCACCCACAATGCTGGTAGCTTTGCGGATGCAGTGTTTTTTGTAAATGTCTGATGGAGGGAAGAGAGACACCCATGACCTTCTCAGCTGTCCTCACTATACTCTGCAGGGTTATGCAGTCCGAAACGGTGCAAGTCCCAAACCAGGCAGTGATGCTGCACGAAACGAGGCGAGCCCGTCTAGCTGAATGGCGGCATCCGGAACTCTGTCGCAGAGCCACGTCTCCATGAAAACAAAGACGCAGCAGTCTCTAAACTCATGCTGCATAGCCTGCTGGAGTCGGATGTAGTCCAGTTTATTGTACAGGGAGCAAACATTTGAGAGCTTTTAAACATTGTTGAGCTGATGCAGTCAAGATTAGTGTTAGCTGAACATATTTCAGGGAGGAACCTGCTAAAAAAGACCTGCTTATACCACACTAGTTAATGTTGGTAGTAACGATTTGGTGCTTGCCAGCAGCAAAAATCGCTTTTCAACCAGCATTGAAACTGGTTTACCAAGGAAGTCTTGCTAGTTAAGCTAGTTAAGAAGCCTGATGAGGACTCCACCACCCCATCATAGCCCATGCTGGAGAACAGCATCCAAAACACAACATACTTTGTGCTGGTGACCAGCAATACTGGTCTTTTCAACTGTGATTTTGATTTTGCCAAGTATAACATGTTCCTGGATTAACATCTTAGTTGGTCATTTGTATAAACGCTTCAGATTTAATGATAACCTTTAGTCTTAGTGCTAGAATTGGGGCTAGAACTTTCTAATCCAGCTATCCATTTCCCTCAGACTTGAAATGCCTGTATAAGAAATAGAGTTAGGGATAAAGGCTAGGACACAATTATCTTTGCACAGCGAAATTCTGCAGGGCAAAAAGGCATGGGCGGATAGTGAAGCTAGTGTAAAACCCACAAAAACTCCTTATCAAGAAGAATCTTTTTTATGCTTCACTTTATACCCTGGGAGAGTGAAGAAAATAAATAGTGAATATTCAGTGTAACTAAGCTACAGTATGTATGAAGCAATGCATAGGATTGAATATCAGCTGGATGGACTTTATTTCACCTGTGAAATTGTGAAATTGTGCTGTACAAAAGTAAATGTGACCAAGCCTGTAGGATTGGCAAAATCATGGTCATTGTAGTAGGCAAATATAGAACCACTGGCACTGCAGCTGCATGTTAACGGAAACAATTTCAATTTACTTAAGTCTCTTGAAAAGATCTATTACCCAGACAACACAAATAAACACTTGCATGCTTTCTATTTTATGTTCGGTGTTATAAATGACATAAAAGCCCTCTAATTATACTGTTTAGAATACTTTGAGCGGCGTGGCTTTTGTCGAATTATCTGCACATGCTTCTTAAAATTAAAGAGGGGGAGTTCATTTAAAGAGAGAGTTTTTTTTTGTCTTGCCAACCACAACACAAGGTTGCTTTTTTTCTCATCTGTTCCTCTGTTGTGTACTGATTGAACACTCATTACAGGTCAAGCAGATTCTAGCAGCAACATTTTTTTTTTTCTGTTTTTCCTTACTAACATGTCTACACTTTCAACAAAACTTTAGAAAAGATGTTTGACCCATCAAAAACCACAAAAACAAAAATAAATGAATAATGTGTGGCCAAAAACTGTATATATCACTTTGTATATTATTCCAGCTCATCCAAGTATAGTTGTGAATCAAGAAAGGTGCAAATGCATGTCAGTGGAGAAACATGTTTCTTTAAATGTCAATAAAGACATGTACATTACACTAACTTTCTCCAAATCATATCAACATTGGTTACATAGTCTGGAAACTTTAATAAACATCTGGTACAAAGCTCCGCCTTCATTTCAAGCTGCTGCATTTGAACTCACCACACAACCTAACAGTAAACCCTCCACTTAAGGGAGGAAACAGAATGATTCTGTCCTTCTTGTCTTGAATTTTAAATCCTACATTTCACTAGACACATTAAAAGGGTCACATACAAGTATTTTTACATTTCTGTTTTGCCTATATGGGCTATGATAAAATTGTCTGTAGCTGATGGGGTTAATGCTGTTACTAACAGATCTGTTAATGAAGCAACCTCCAACAACAAGATTTAAGACTGCATCCTGTCCTACACAAATAATGTCCACCAGCATGAAATAAAAAATAAAAAATGCACAAAAGGACAACTTGCAACAAGTACACAGTCGTATAACTTATAATATATCAGAGCAATATCATGATTTGTTTCTAAAGAGAGCAGATGAAATTAGCAACAGAACATCAAGGAGATTCCCAAGTAATGGGGGAAGGAAATAACAAAAACAGGCAGAATGTCGGAAAGGCTCTTGTTCAGCTAAACACAGTTTAGCCTCTGTCAGTGCATTTCCCCCCAGCCTTCACACTAATTTATACTCAAATACAGTACATGTGCAATCCTTCGAGGAAGCCCTTGCTGCCCTGGACTTTTGTGTAATGACAGCCTGGTTAGAGGCCAGGCCAACACAGCCAAACCTGACTTCAACAACAAAGCCAGTGAGTCAGTGAGTACCCCTGGACAGTGAAGTCCTTGAGCTCTAACTGCAATTTATACATAAAAGTTTGGCTACACAAACTCATTTTTACTTAGGGCTAAAACAATTACAAAATGTGAGCCAATTTCTTACACACATTTATTGCAATAATTTCTTACTAGATTTAGATAAATCAGGCCACTGATAGAGGTTTTACAGGTATTAATGTTGTGTTGTGATTGCAGGGCTATAACTCATATTTCCTTGTTAAGATGTAAAAACACTTCCTATTGGAACTGAGGGATTGTTGGAAAGGTCAAGTCCCACAAAGTGGCAACAGAAAGATCAGATTTAAACTGTACAGACTGTACAAGTTCACATGAAATCTTAGCAAAAGGTCATAGCAATTCATTGTGTGCAATCTATAGCAATTACCATGGTGTTCTTCAATTTCCGCCAACAAAAAATGCCAAATAAATGTCACCTTAAATCCAATGAATAGGATTTCTGGGGCCGCAGAAAGCAGAGAACAACAACACTAAATACAAGTCATAAAAATGCAACTATCCAAATAATCCTGCATAGATTTGATAACAATAACATCACTGTGCCAACCTTATTGTGTATTGTGCAGTGCCTTGTTGGAAACTGTCGAAATTCAGTTTACACTTTGGCTCTAGGAAACAATTTTGGTACTGTGTTGTGTCAATTGATGTCCAAAAAAAATTCTTGAAGCAAAGTTAAGAACCATTTCTCTAGATATATCCAGTGCAAAAGAGGACTCTCAGCAAGGAAAGTTGCTTCTTTGTTTCACTCTTGGGAAAATTTGAAAAAGCCCACAAAACCACTTAAGCTGTCCACACCATCCACCTCAAATGCAATGGAAAAATCACAAGTCAGTAAGCTCAGAAATCAGGCCTTAGATGCTCATTGTTCCAAAAACATTCCTCATTTTGGATCTTGGCAACCAAGCCTTTTGGAAGCCACATCAATTGTGCAAAATCTCAATGTCATAGAGTGTAGCCTGGAGTGAGGTGGGGTTCTGCTCTTCCCAGGGGACCCCAGATGGTCGTATATTGTGTGGATACAAAAATAACTGATTTGACGGTTGATGAATGAGACTAATGAACCTGTGTATCATCCAAATAAGGGCTTTTTATGCCAAAAGGTCCATGAAGTGCTACTGAGAGGAAATGCACAGGAAATTTAAGAAATACTAAGATGAAATTTGCTTATTTTTTTTATATTTTTCTAGTAAATGGAATTGAATGTGGTATGTTTCACAACTTATCCAAGTATATGTTGGGAAGAAAAGCTGCTTAGCTTTATAGCTTTAAATAATTTTTTTAATTAATTTGGCTCCAAAGTTTTGGATGAAAGAAAACTAGGGCTGGCCATCGAATTAAATCGCATAAAGTACATGATTATTTGCTGAGAAAGGCCCCTTTATAAAGATCATTAATAAAAAATAATGCATACTAATACAAAAAATTATGAATATAATATGTAGGGCTTATAATTTATATATAATACAGATTTAATTCAGTTTGAAATAAATTGCACTATTAGACAATACAAAAAGTGCCTTAAGAACTCAATGTATTGTTAGTTTTTTTTTTTTTTTTTTTCTCAGATCATAGAACGAGCCTACAATTCACAGCAATCTATTTTGCAAAGTGTTCCTCAATGTGTCCAGTTCTCACATTATGAGTTCTTGCGTTCCTTCTGCACTATTTCTAACTGTCACTCTATGTACATGTGTGTCTCAGATGGACATGTTTGGAACATCTCACTGGTATTCAGCATCATAAACGCTGCATTTTCAAGTTAAAAGAATTAGAAACTTTGAAAACTGCATCTCAAGATTCCTGTATTCTGTTAGTGCTTTGTCCACCTGTTGTGTTTTCACAGTGAGTGGTTCTCATTCTGTGGCTGCGCTGCTTGTGAGGCTTGTTGAGGCACGCTTCCACCTATTTACGTGGCTTGTAAAACCAGATGTACTTCAAGCTTGAATTGCTCGTATGGTAGAAAATGCATACAGTCATTATGGAATTTACATACGCGTCAGGGGCATGATTAATGGCATTATTTTTTTTTTACGTGTTATTTTTTTAGACAATTAATCATCCTAAATGAACACTTTAAATCTACCGCCCTAAAGAAAACATTCAACTTTTTTATTGTTTAAATGTTTATTTGTTTTGTTTCGTTTTTTTAAAACCTAAAGAGAGAAAAACCTACAATGTGTTGTTTGGCTAATGTTGCAAGCTTTACATCAGCTACATCTGGCTGCCATGTTAATTTTGAAAAGCAAGTTCAGATATTTACCCAAAACATCCCAAGTAAGGCAGTTATATGCATTAAAGTTGTTTTGCTGGTGAATTTTTGTAAATAAGAGCATATTCTAAATTCAAAGAGTTTGGTTTCTCAACCAGTGATTAGCACCACTGTTGTAACTATAGAAAAGTAATAACGTCAACAAAAATTTCTGAGTCAAACACTGGATGATTATAGCAAGTAATGGGGGAACATTATTTCATCTTGTTTTTCGGCGTGCTATTTTACCCTCTTTGCCATGAAGCAAAGTTAAACTGTTCCATTCCTTAATCTGAGGGTCATATTTAGGTGACCACGATTATAGCCTTTACGATTTTCTAAAAATAGCTGATTTAAATGGCAGGATCTCACATTGGCCACAAACTTCTCCTTTATTTAGTGAAGCTTTCGTCATGCTTCTCGCTGACCCATCGTACAACATTGCTGAATAGACAGTTTAGGTTGAGTTCTCCGGTATTAACCACACGGCCAAAGGGTGTGTAGTTTGGCATAAGCTAGTTCCAATAAACAGGACCGTATGGAATGCTCAGTGAACTCCTGCAAAACCAATGGCATTTCTCATAACACCAGAAAAGAGGATTGTGATCAGTTTCTTTCTTGTGCAATGTACTACCTCTTTCTTTTTTTTTTTCGAATAGTTTTTTTTTCTCTATTGTTTTGGAAAACGTTTGCACTGAAATGCAATAAAAACAAATATATACAAATAATAAAAAAACAACAACATTTTATTAGTATTTTTGTCTTGTTCTCCATACTAACTATAGATTTGGATAGAAACATTTAGCAGGCAAGCATTTATAGAACTACGCAAATGTGCAATAGTGAATCTAGAGCATTAAATATAATTTAATATTTAGTGCCCATTAGCCTTGCGCGTATGTTGAGTATGTGTAACACTGCTGAGAACAGAGCTGCGCACATGCTGTACTGTACAGTAAGCGCAGCGAGCAGTGCGTGTAGATTTATTTTATTAAATTGCAGTCCTTGCAGTTTTATCATCGCACTGTCATATGTCGGTTTAAATTTTATTTTGGTTAGTCTTTCAGCCCTATTTTCCCGTAAAAATATCTAAAAACAACATCAGTTTACTTGAGAAGAAATGCTGCATAAGATACAGTATTAAGACTTGTTTTAAGAGAATATATCTTGAGTTAGGCTGCGGTTTATTTTACTTACCCCATTAGCAAATTGCTTTTTACTTATTTTAAGCATAAATCTCACAAAATATTATGGTATAAACAAAACACAAAAAATATATATATTTGTATGATTTATTTTCTGAAAATGAATTTTAATATATTTTTACAGTAACTGATCTTGTTTTAAGGATATAAACCCAAGACAATTTTATTTATGAAAAGTATGTTCTTTTTGCAATATTTAGTAATTACTGAACTTCAAAGTGTGAGATTCTGGTAGCTCACAGTGGAAAATTCGTTTTCTCTTTCAAGACAGTATTTATGCAGACAAATGCAACACTATACAGAATGCTAGATCCTCGTGTAAATAAATAATCGGTGCCCTCAATACAGGCTCATGCCAGCCTGACCTTTCATCGTAAACTGCAGCTCACTGTAGAATGTTTCACTAAAACCATGGCAACATTCCAGCCCACTCACCGTTAACAGTCCTTGAGTTTGTTTGAAAACAGGGAGAATAATGGAATACTGCAGTTAACGAACAAATGTATTTATGCATAATTATTTCTGCTCTTGGAGCCATTACTAAAGCATAACCAAATAGCTTGCCAATATTAGGAACTTAAATGTCACAAATGTCTTGAGGACATTATATGAGTGCAAATAAAGCACATTTATTGTAGCCATACAGTTCGGAACTTCTGTCTCAGTGAAACACAGTTTTATTGAAAATTTATACATCAAATTTATACTGGACCAGTGCCACTTTGCTCCAGTATAGCAAATCATTATGCTGCCCTTGTAAGTTATAGAGGGCCCTTTTACAGATACAGTGTGCTTTATTCCAGAATGGAGGAAAGCTAGCTTATCTGGGAATGTCTGGCATTTCCTATGGTCTGGGCTCCATCATGAACATTGCTACTGACAGGGATGACTTCCACAAACAGTCTGCACTGGCAGACATGAACAAGTGTGGGAAGCTGTGTGCAATTTACTTAATAAGAGATTAAAGGAACATCATGCACAGTCTTCTTGCTTTGGAAGACTGCTTAAATAACAATGTATAAACCCAATATGAAGGTACTTGAAGCATCAAAGATGCATTTAACCATCAACTGAGTTGAGATGGCAGACATAACAGACCGTCCTATGATTCACTGCACACTAACCATTCATGTTGTACTTTTTTACGACTGTTCACTGATTTATGTCAATAGAGCCTATTTGAGCAGTGTTGCTCAAGCTTATAAAACATTTAGCAAGCTTCACCAAAACGGATAATCTGAATGCTACACTTTAGAGATAGTAGCTTGTTACACATTAGATGTAATGTATGGGACTTAGAATAACATAGTACTACCACAATCATGCAATGTAAGACATGGTAACGTCATACCTTTTCAGATATTGTTTGACTCTCTTTTGAGTGGAAGACTGGAAGAGTGTTAACCTGCAGTACAGAGCCATTGTTGTATCTAATTGTGTTTCCATTTGCAATAGTAGGTAGGGTAGTGTAATTAGGGTTAGGGTATGGTAGGTAAGGTAGTGTAGGTTATGGTTAGGGTTAGTGTAAGGGTATGGTAGGGTAGTGTAGGTTATGTTTAGGGTTCGGGTAGGTAGGGTAGTGTAGTTTAGGTTTAGGGTATGGTAGGGTAGGTTTGGGTTGGGAAGATTTAGGTTTGTGCATGGTGGAACGCATTCTGACAGCAGAGAATGTTACCGTCAGATATTCTTCCCCCATACAGATCTGCTGGGGGAATTATATCCTGACGTGGAAAGAGTTCGACATAATGCGGTGAAGAAGACTTTCGTCATAGCAGGCAAACTATAAGAAGCAGGTTTTGTTTCAGTTTTTTAAGGTAAAATTCATCTTCATCCAGCACAGTTTTGTTCTCTGTGAGTGAGCTGTCCAAATGATTCAAACTGAACTGCGGCACGAACTGATTCAGACCATTTTGCTAATCCATTTGATACATTCATTATAAAGAACTTTCTCGGAAGAGTGATTCACTCCTGAATTGGATATTGCTATTTCTCATTCTACACAATGTCGGACAGACCGTTGATTTCCAGAAGTACACAGTTGAGAAATATTTGCAAATCATATTTTAATAAAAAAAATTTGAGTGATAAATGAATAATTTAATGTGAATAAACAATCGATTAATTGAAATAGACAATTTAAACTAACTGATGGGAATTAATCAACCTTACCTACACTTACAGTTCAAATCATTAATTTGATGCAGAGTGCAGACCACCTCTATAAGTGAGGAGTTATACACATGGCTATAACTAAAAGCTTGATTATTTTTCTGACAAAACTCTTAAAATTGAAGCTAATTTTTGGCAGCTTGTTCATGTGTCAGCACAATCTTTCAGTGAAGAATCCCATGCTGTGGGGGGAGAGTCTCTGTTCATTAAAAGGAAGCAGTAAATCTCAATGCCTATAAAAATTTAAAGAGGGAAGATAAACCTTCTCCTCCATGGCCTGAAGTTCCACCCACTGAAAGATTTTCACATTCTGTTTGCACCTGGCCTGCACTCTCTTCTTACAATGTGATGCCTGGGCCTGGTCAGGAAGGACTGCGGGAGGGTGTGTGAAATCTGTATGGAAGACAATGGCATGAATGTGTGAGTGGAAGTCAAGTTTCTATATCAAAGGGTCACATGTAAAGATGTGCTTTGTCTAAGGGGCCTAAGGTGTTTGAAGGCCAAAACAACTAATGCAAAGACTACCCATTCCCATCTATTTTTCTGACTTTGAAAGGCAAATAGGATGTACAATATATATATTTAATCTGAATTAAGACCACAAACCACTTAAGTACTATAAAGCTGAACATGGCTTGACCATGTCTGTTATTTATAGGCATTCAACTCCAATCTGATGTCTAGCAGCATTTGATATTTAAAGTTCTCCTCTGCAAACATGTAATTTATCAACCATGTCCAAGTGTTTCTGAGGGTTAACTGCCACAAAAACAGATTCATTTAAACCTGAAAAGTTTGCTAAAGTCAAAACAGTTCTAAGTTCGCCAAAAGACCAAAAAATTTTATTTCTTCCAGAAATTTGAATTCTCAAAGGTGGTCTTACGTGGAGTACTTTCACACTGAGGTTTACCTCAGGCAAGAGTCTGAACCAGGGGAAACAGACTCTGTATGAGCACTATACACCTTAAACTAAAAGAATGCTGCTCTTTATGGGGCTTGCCACGTGGCGGAAGGGTGGGTGCCATATATTAAAAACCTAGCAAGTTTTAGAATGTTGGATCTAAGAGCAAACCAGTCTGCACTGCCCATACTTGACTGTTTTTTAAGTGTTCGGCCAATCCTGTGGTTTGTGCACCTCTGTGACAGATCACAAAATACTTGGAACAAGCACAGCTTCATACTGTCCAAATAACATTAGCAAAATTATAGTGTGGGCATTCTCAGGACAGTAAGCCCTTAAAATCACTTTTTTTCAGGCACTTGTTAATAAAAATAGGCAAATAATAATACAATGAATAACATGCCACCATGTTTGTGAAGGTACAAAGCCTCCCAAGCTTTGAACCCAAAATAAACTTTTTCCCAGACGCAATGTTGTTTTAATGACATTGTCAATAGCAAAAGGTAAGAACCCCATTCAAAGTAAAAGTAATGCCTGGCTAAAGATTCAATAAGATATTACTGAGACACAACAGTAATTTACCTAAAATATTTTTGGTGCAGCCAAAAATGACTAGTATCTGAACAAAGAGCATATCCAGCATAACATAAATAATAAATCAGTTAGCATACAAAAGAAGAAAAAAAACATAACCAAAAAAAATTATAATTCAAAGAAATATCTGGTTCCATTGATCTTCCTCTCATCACAGACAGTGTTGCCAGTGATGATAACAGAGCTGCCAAAAATGACACATGATGCAATACAGAAAAACAGCCCAAAATAATCTGCATCATTTTGAAGCAATGTATGTTGGATTATATTTCCAGACATTACATTTTTGTAGCTTTACTTCATCTTTTATTGATGAGACATCGCCTTCAGCAGAGGAAAAGAGATCAGAGAATGGTGGAGGACTTTTGTGTTACAATCACTCTAGCCACACATTAGGCCATTCATGATACCGAGGTGGATATAACTAGATGACTTCTCTCCCACAGAAGCCATTAAAACAATGGTACTAAAGGCACGCTAGTTGCAGAGCCAGGTCCGCACAAATAAAAGTAAAATGGGTCACATGGACTCTGGAGAAACAAGCACTAACCTGTAAATGGGCCTTTGAATCAGGTGAATAAATATTATTGGGGCCTTCTTATGTTGGGGTGGAATTTATGGGTTTTACACAGCTTTCTTGCTTTAAAATTGTCACACACTGGACTATAAGTAAAGAGAGGAAACAATGCTGACATGCCATGGTCTGAAGTATAAAGTAAGAGCTGCTTAGACTTCTAGTATAGACAATAATTAACAGGAATTAGAAGAAAGCCAGAGTAAACTTTTAGTTTGAAAACTTTGTCTGAAAGTTCATTTTAAAGCATGAAATTAAAACCAGTGCTTCAACTTCTCCATAATTTGTAAATACAGACACAAACTAGTTTACTATTCATTGCAGTATAATGCAAAACTTTCAATGCTCACAAATAAACAATAAAATTTTTGTTCCTATTGGCAAAATGTTCTTAGAACATGGCACAAGTAATACTAAACTCATGGGTTTGATTCCCAGAGAAAACACATGCTGACTAAATATATACCTTGAATACACTAGAAGTTGCTTTGGACAGAAGTGCCTGCCAAATGCATAATTGAAAACTTGAATATCAGAATTATAATTTGGTTGTGTCAGTAAATCATTAAAGCAACCAGCCTCAGTCATTAGTAAATCATTATGTCAGCATTAATCTTTGAGTTTTTTATCCAATTTCCGTTTTTGAACTAACCTTGCACTCTCGGCAGTTCAGCTCAATGTTGATAGAATGTTGATTTTACTTTTGCTCAACTACATTCACAAGCAAAATATCTTTTTTTTACTCGACTACATAAAAAAAACGTTCCATTACTCGTTACTTTGAGGAGAATAAAGTGATAAATAGCTTTAAATAAAAGTAGACTCATTAAGCAGGCTTGTAGGTCTTGTTTTTGCAAGACTATAACTGTAACCTACATAAAATGCGGTATCACGAGAGTGTCAGCAGAACATAGGTTACCTTTCATTGCCCAATGCATTTGAGCAACAAAAGCTGGAAAGGTAAAACGATAGTGCCTTTTTTAAAAACGTCTTCTGTGCTTGCCTAGCAAATACACGTTATGTTTCGTATTTCCTGACTGCCAAGGCAGTGCTCCGTAGTGGATGTTCTCTTGCGGTTCCTGTAGATCGAGAGCTGTATACCAAAAAGGTCACTCCGTGACCTCTGTGTATGACATCACTGACGTTATAACAGACTTCCTAATTTCTCTTGTCAAGACTGATCAGATCAGAGCTCAAACAACTACAGCTTGGTGACTTGTTTTTCGGAACTTATATTAGTTTGTCCTCCACGGGTTGTTGTTAGTGACTCTCCTTGTGATCAGAGGTATTTTATTAATTTACTTTTTTTGACGATAAAGATCAATAAAGCTTGGATTAAGAGCGAGTAGCAGCCCTACCTTGAGCGCGGCTCGGCAGTGATCTGGCTGTCGCTGAAGCATGCATGGAAGATGCGTTTTAAGTATATATATATATATATACACACACATTCTCCACAAATTCTCCACAATTTGGAATGCCCAATTCCCAATTGCAATGCAATCCGAGTGGCAAAGGATAAGTCTCAGTTGCCTCCACGTCTGAAACCATCAATCCATGCATCATATCACGTGGCTTGTTGAGCGCGTTACCGCGGAGACATCCGCAGCATCCATGCACAACTCACCACGTGCCCCACCGAAAGAAAACCATATTATAGCGACCACAGGGAGGTTACCCCATGGGATTCTATCCTCCCTAGTGTAATGGTGGCCAGCTGATAGATAGCTGTGCAATGTGTATAAACCTCAATCTCCTGACCCCAAGAGGTGCACTAGCGACTGACGCTAGGGTCTGTAGCCTTTAGACTCCTTGTTAGCCTACCTACCTCCCAAGCTGGAGATGCCAGTTCGAGACCCGTATGGAGCGGATAGAACAGGAGCGTCACACTATCAACTGGGCAAATTTGGTTGCATAGGAATCCTGGCTGGAGTCACTCAGCACACCCTGGATTCGAACTTGCAACTCCAGGGGTGGTAGACAGCGTCTTTACTCACTGTGCTACCCAGGCCCTATAATTAGATATTTATTTATTTAAAATAACAGTTAGAGCAGAGGAACCTGCATTATCAGACAGGATATACGAAAACACTGACGCCCTCTGTACAGCAGCATCAAATACCATGTACCAAAGCAATCTGTTGGAAGTAGAAGACTCATTGTCTAACGCACAATTTGCACCCCCCACTGAGCCACAACCAACTACGACATCTCAAGACATCAGTGACATCAGTGACATCTCACAACATCTCAAGGTTCTTCAAAAAGCCAGACATTCCCCCTGCAGACAGCTGTGAAGATTACAAAGCTGGGCCTGGACACCCTGCCTGCTCATGGGGCAGGACCCAGTGCCTTTTTAAGGAAAGCAATGGCGAAAGCAGTGACCTCCACCAACTAAACAATTTTTAAATGTTCTTTCTTTCCATATGTCGCACACTGTGAATGTGCTACAAGGGGTTCGACAAGGGGACTGGTACACCCTTGTGGACCAAAAAGATGCCTACTTTCACAATCCGATTGCACCAGAGCACAGAAGGTTCCTTCGCTTTGCCTTCAGGGGACGCATATTCCAGTTCAGGGTTTTTCCATTTGGCCTGTCTCTGGCTCCAAGAATATTTACCAGATGTATGCAAGCAGTAATGACAACCCTGATGCTCCAGGGAGTGAGGATTTTGCTATATCTGGATGACTGGCTAGTATGTGCCCCTTCAACAGAACAGGACATCCATGATACACATGTATCTGTAGTCTTTTTATGTGTCTAAGAAAATATATTAATCTCTGTGTCAGGAATCAAATCATAAAATTAATAGCTAAGCTAAACCATAAAGCCAGATTTGGCTACATTTTCATCTGTGTAGCGTTTTTGGCCATTACAACAATTCAGTTAATTAATAACACGTTGCAATTTGTCAAACTATATGGGGTAAATTGTCACCATGGTTTCCTGCAATTATGAAGCATGAAATGATTGATGAATAGCACAGATATACTAATTCGTCATTTACAAATATATCAAACCATTGTTTGGCCAGCAAATATTATAATAATTACTGACCTGCATTTATGAAGAATACTCGTACTGACAACACAGGTCAACCTTTTGGTTAATGTCTTCATTATAGGTGACCCTTGCTTTAATATGTCAGTATATGGCAAGCCGATTTCACTTTTATTTATTCACACGATATGAATTGTTGATATCATCGATTAAATTTTCACTAGTCAAAATTCTAATTCTTGAAATATCAAGAATGTAATTGTCATTAGTGGATATGTCAATTGTCGATATCAATATTTACATTTCTACTAGTAAAAATGTGCTGTTTTTACATTGATTTTGATTTCATCTAAAACATTTAAAGCTAGCATATTCAACGCTTTTCAATAAGGTTCCATGTGTTAACATTAGTTAATGCTGTAGGTTTCATGAATTAACAAATGCATTAACAGCATTTAATCTCTGTTAATGTTAACTGATAAAACATTGTTCTTTGTTAAGTTATATTTTATGAACTAATGATAACATTTACAACTTAAAAAATATATTAGTAAATGTTGAAATTAACATTAAGTAAGATTAACAAATGCTGTAAAAGTCTTGCTCATTGTATTTCAAGTTAACAAATGTAGTTAACTAATGTTAACAAATGAAACTTTATTGTATGGTGTTATCCATTTGACTATATTATATGTGATCCTTTCATTTACTTCCTGTTCATAAAGTTGCAGAGTACTTTAAAAAGAAATAGAATGGGCATATAATGTCGTGTATTTAATCATCAAATTAAAAATAAACAATCAGTGACAAAGCCTAACAAAACATGTACATTGCAAAAATAAAAAATAAAAACCTATATTACATAATTCATAAGAAATGTAAATAATAATAAACTATACTAAAATAATTATTTAAATAACAAAGGATTGAGTGACTCAATACAAAAGGTATTTTTTTTTAAATACAACCAGCATGCTAATCGAACTGTTTCCAGAAAAATACTTGTTATGACAACAAATTTAAGCTTCTATTAGAATAACGAGAAATACATGTATACAGATCCAGTAGTTAGCAGATAAACACTTAGCTTAATAAAGTAATTGTTTACCAAACATGCTGGATTTAATAAAACTTTACATAGACAACGACTTATTCTTAAACATAAAAATAAAAACGTAAAAAACGAGCTGTTTGTGCCCACATGGAATGTCTCCCTCGATTTTTTTTAACCTGCTACTACAGGCACCAACAGTGAATTCATGGGAAAACTAGGTCTCATTAATATTCATAAACATATTACCATAATTCTTACCTGTTAAATTTGAATCTCTAGATATCGATAGTAGTATTTTTACTAGTTAAAGTCACATTGAAGATATCAGTCATTTTATTTTCAGTATCTGCAAAAGCTATTTCAGAAATCAAGGCAATACTTGTTACTAGTAGAGCTTTATTTCCTGACATCAATAATTATATTGTTACTAGTAAAATGTTAATTTTTGATATCAATTGAATTACAACTAGTGAAAATAGTATATTTGTAAATGTATTTTAACATGTTACAATGGGTATTTCTGATATCTGGAGATAGATTTCAGATATCAATAATTTGGAGTGTAATTAATGATATCTAAGAAGACTTTCTTACTAGTAACAATTACATGACAGATCACAGAAATTAAAATTGTCACTGGTGAAATCTGAATATCTGATATTAAAAATGAGAATTTTTACAAGTAGAAATTACTAGTTGAAATTCCATTTTTGATATCAAGAATGTGATTTCTGAGAGTGATTGTGTCATTTTTTTCTATCAAGAATTCACATTTTTACTAGTAGAAATGTAATTATTGATATCAATAATTGCCATTTCCATTAGTGAAAATTAAATTCTTAATATCAAGACTTAGAATTTTGACTAGTGAAAATTGAATAGTTGAAATCAACAAATTATATCCTGCAAATGAATAAAAGCAGCTTGCCATAGCCATAATGGTTTTATAATATGAATAATCATATAATTCAAATAACCATACTTTACCATTGCATTGACATCAAGTTGCATTCGTTTAACCATACTTACTGCTGTAGTGTTTGTTACGGTACTGTAATTTTACAGTTTAAATGTGGAAAATACACAGTATGTTTGCAAAAAATCTTAATTGATTAGAGACAATTAAAGATCATTACATTTCAGGTCAGGACTACATCAAAGACCATCTGGGAGAGGAGATGATATCCTGTTCACCAGGTGATACCTCCAACATTTCTAATGAAGAAAGACTTCTCAAGTATGAAACACACATATAGTCAGAAATGTGTCTTTGCTTGCGAAGTTAATCATAAGGCAATTTTCCTAGCATTTTGTAAATGATCTCTGAGCTTCAATACTGCCTTACCTGCTCAGCGGCCTGGGAGGTTGTTTAGCACAGTTAGACTTATTTTCAGTACTCAGAGAGCAAGACTGGACTCGCACGATTTTGAAAACCAACTTCTGCTGAAGATGAACAAAAGAATGTGCAGCTTTGTTTAAACAGAGAGTGCATTGCAGTTTTCTTATAGGTCTCCTGTGCTTTTCTGATGTCACATTTTTGCCTCATGTGCGGCCAGGTTATAAGCATGAAGTATGTTTATATACAATGTTTTCACACACACACACACACACACACACACACACACACACACACACACACACACACACACACCACACACACACACACATTGTTATTGTGTTATTGTGTGTGTCAGATGTTCTTAATAAAATGCTCTGAACTATCTGTGTGTCTGTGACTTTAGACTACTCTCTCCTTATATGTACAGTATAAGAGCAGGAGGATACACCATATTGAACTTCAAAAAATAACAAAATGAAGCAAAAACCTTAAAGGGATAGTTCACACAAAAATGTTAATTATCTAATCATTTAACTCATCTAATTAATTTCTCAATTATCTAATAATTTACTAATGATTTACTCTAATGCCATCTCAGATGTGTATGACTATTTCTTCTGCAGAACATAAACAAAGATTTTTAGAAAAAGTTCTCAGCTCTGTTGGTCCATACAATATGAGTGAATGATAGCCAGAATTTTAAAGGCCCAAAAAGCACATAAAGTTAGCATAAAAGTAATCCAAATAACTCTAGTGGTTTAACCCATGTCTTCATAAATAATATGATATGAAATGTGTGGGTGAGCACCCACTGCTGGCCTCACTAACACCTCTTCCAGCAGCAACCTTAGTTTTCCCCAGACGGTCTCCCATCCAGGTACTGAGCAGGCTCAACAGTGCTTAGCTTCAGTGGAAACCGGTCTTGAGCTACAGGGTGATATGACTGCTGGCCAAATTATGATAATAACAGATTTGATCTCAGAAAGCCCATACAAATGCTAATGGTAGCAATCGTAGTATTCTATAGATTATGAGGCCTAATCCATTGTAATGTATGACATTGAAGAACCATCAATATTTCTTGTGATCACTGAAAAACTGGCTGTCATTCTCAGTAGTAAAATGTTGTTACATGATGTTGTTGTCTTCCTTTGGGATTTTAAAAAAGCAGTATTTGTGAGAGGACATTATACCAATGAAACTCAATGGTGGAACTAGATGAAGTGTCTTGGACTGTTCCCATGTTTTGCTTTAGCAAGCTTACCAGCTGTTGCAGCTGGGAAAAGTACACTCTTGGGTTTTCCACATTAGTGGATGGATGATTTTTAACCACAACATGAAACAAACAGTTAACAACATTCATAGTAATTAAACCAAACAAAGTAATTCTTTTGTAGACATCAAATGGTTCCCGATGAGTTCTTTTCAATAACTTGATAGAATACCCTGCTGAAAAATAATAATTGTAGACCAGGCTAAGCTGGTTTGCAGGTGTTAGCTGGTTGAAGCTGGTCTTCCAGCTTGAAAGTGCCCCAAATCCCTCTAAAACAGCCAAAAAAACAGTCTGACAAGGGAGAAAGACCAGCAAACCAGCTTAGGTTGGTTTAAGCAGTTTATCAACAGGGTAAATTACAAGCGAGAAAACTTAAATAAATAGTATACTTTTTGTGTACAAGAGCACATATAATCACATACAGTACAAAAAATAAGATGTTACAAATTCATATATGCTGTCTAGAGATGACCCCTGAATAATTTTAAGTAATAAGTAATAGTTTGGTCCTCATCAGGCGCTTTGACTTGGGGCCCCAGAGACAGACGCCTCTGTGGCTTTTCCCCACACTCTCCTCTGCCAGACTTGCCCTTAGCTGTAGCGCCCAATCCAAAATAGCACAACAAACCACCCACAAATAGTAAGTGAGAGTGCGCTTTACCACACTGACAGATGTGTCTCAATGCAGCTTCTAAAGGCCTGTTCCCTGTTCAGTGTGTGCGGTTCACCAGCCCAGTTGGTTCCAACCAGCATCTCAGAATAGCATTCTGAGATGCTATTCTTCTCACCACAATTGTACAGAGCGGTTATCTGTGTTACCATAGACTTTGCCAGTTCGAACCAGTCTGGCCATTCTCTGTTGACCTCTCTCGTCAACAAGGCATTTCAGTCTACAGAACTGCCGCTTACTGTATGTTTTTTGTTTTTGACACCATTTGGAGTCAATTCTAGAGACAGTTGCGCGTGAAAAATCCAGGAGATCAGCAGTTATAGAAATACTCAGACCAGCCCATCTGAAAAGCCAGAAAAGCCTTTTTGACGAGAGAGGTCAACAGACAATGGCCAGACAGGTTCGAACTGACAAAGTCTACGGTAACTCAGATAACCTCTCTGTACAATTCTGGTGAGAAGAATAACAATAAGCGATTCTGAGATGCGGGATGGCGCTGTTTTGGCAGCACGATGGGGACCTGCACTATATTAGGCAGGTGGTTTTAATGTTCTGGCTGATTGGTGTATTTGCTATGTATTTTCACAGTGAGAATCAATGGGTCCATTCAAAAGCTGAACTATCTTGCTTTCAGAGGCTTTATATGGAGTTAGTATGAAAATAAGGTGCATTTCGAACTGTTATGAGACCAGTGTTGACAGACAGCTCACTGGAGGTTAAAACAGTCACTAAATAGGGAGCAAGGGCACATCCTATAACTTTCTGTGCAGCAAAGAGAATTCTCTCGTAACATCCAACCAAAAGTTCAGTTTCAGGCTGCTGATGATGTTTTGACCACTCAACATGTTTAGCAGACATGGGATAATGATAATCAGTACATAGTTTTATTTTCATTTTAACATGTTTGGCAGTGATTGGATGATGCTGGCCATTACTTTGAATAAGAATAGTTTATTCAGCTTTATACAAAATCAGCTGTAATGTTTAGAACGTCTCAAAAACATGAATAACCAACACTCATGGAAACATAATAAACAATTTGATTAAAAAAAAATCTGACTTTCTATAGGTTGTTATTATTTAAAATCTCACAACTTATGTTGTATGTAGACATAAATTATGTGGACATCAAATTTTAGGAAAACTATTTGCTCTAGAAAAAAGTTGTATTTATTTATAATTTTTTTGCTTGTTTATTAATTGCTACTAGTTACAAATCAAAAAGGGAAATGGAAAATGCACACAGCTGTCACGCTCGGGCCTCAGGAGGTTGATTGAGGATGTAAATAGTATCTGCCACTATTTGAACCGGGGTTCAAAAAGCATTTAGTGCATATAGGCTCTGCCTTTAATAAAAGCAGCAGATGTTCTTTTGACTGAAGGATGAAATCAGGTTCTGCACAGCAAGTCGGCCAGAACTCCAGATGACTATGAATTCACTTTATGTGATCAGAGTCAGGTACTTTAAGATGGGGGGGGGGGGGGGTTGGGGGGTTGCCAGTTCAAAGAGGACTGATGGAATTACTTTCTGAATTTTCTTATGGTGCTGGAATGCATGTTCTGAGAGCAAGTGCTTCACTTGCTTAAATCAAAACTACAAAGTGTTCCCTCATAGTTTTTTTCTTTGTGTTACCCTGCTAGGTTCAGTACTAAATCAGAATAACTTATTTATTTATAAGAAGACAGTCACAGTCATACAATTATACTGAAAAGATAATCTCTCAATCTCTCATCAGCACCAAAACATGCATAACACTTTATGTATAGGTCCTCCATCTTTTCTACTCCAAAGCTATTGTAAATAATCTGTCATGAGCCAGTCCATCCATTACAACTTGACCTATCTTGTAGGTATAAACCATATTGCATTACCAGGTCATGTACTGTTTTTTTTTTATTATTATTTTCCACTGCCTTCTGACACTGTACAAAAAGAACAGCAATGGAAATTTTGCTCATACATTTATGATACAATTGCTTTTTCTGTACCATTGTACCAGATACACTGTACTCTATTTCACACTAAATATAAGGTCAGGCAAAACTTCAAGAAGACCAGCTGCTTAAATTGGTACATCTAGTCCATATCAAGTGGAAAAAAAGCTTTGAAAAACAGTGCTGGTGAAAGTAATTTTCCTGATGTTAAAAGCAGGCTGGAATGTGTCATACTTCAACTGAACACAAACTTTACCTCTTCACATTTAATTCTTAGGTTATGGTGGCACGTGTATTATTTTATTTTATTTATTTATTTATTTTTAACTGTCCAAATTAATCTTCTAGGAACCAAAGGAAATTGTGAGTTAATTTCAGGGAAAAGAGTCATGTTGAAACCAATGTAAATATACATTTGCCAAAAGTGTGGGTAGAAGAACTATAAGAGAGCAATAATACTGACCATTTCAAGAACTATTCATTGGTTTAAGTGACATTTTGCCCCTTGAACATTTCCTGCTTGTTGTCAAAATCATTCAGAGAAACAGTATTCCATTCAACACATCTCTTGCGTAGACACTCAGCGTCAAAAACACGTCTGTGTAAGTCACTTCAGGTAAACTTTTGACTTTCTTTGAGAAAAATGTTCACTCAGAGACTAATTTAAAGGTTTTGGTAATGATACCAGAAATGCTTCATGGTCAGTAGCGTTCTAATTCCTTTGTTATTGTTAACATTGTATAAATAATGTGTAGTTGCAACGTTAGAAAGCTTTCTTTTAAGAGTCCCATTGGAATATGCTATTTTAAATTTTGCTTCTTTGCTCATGGGCACTTAGTTTAGGAGAAAAATGCAGGAAAATTGTGTCATGACAACGCGGATTGGCTGATGGCACCACATGTACATGCACAGTCAAAAGCCCTTTACAACAATCCTGAGCTGTGATGTCAATTTTACACATTGATTAAATTTGATGCTTTTAAAAGTACATAGGACATTACTATAATCTACATCTTCTTTAATACAAATAAATATTTATTATTTTTAGTATGTGCATGAATTGAAATTCCTGTCTATCTATCTATCTGTCTGTCTATCTATCCATCCATCCATCCATCTATCTATCTAACTAGACAAACTTCATCTATTAAGTTGTATTTTTTCCTTTGAAATCTATCACATGATTTTAGCATTACTAGCAACATCCACTGCCACTTGAGCTACTGTAGCATTTTATATGTTTTATACATGTTATATCATGTAATGGATTAACACTATATTTTATAAGATTCATACGGTTTATATGTTGCTTGTAAATTTTGTCTACTTTTAAATGGCTGTCAATTACGGCTATCAGCAGTGGCTACCTGGACCATGCCAGCCAAACCTTAGCTCCTTGTCTATAAGCGTTTCCATGTGAATACTGATCTTTATTCTTATGATCATCAGTCTACATCAGTTGGTGGAGGAAAGCAGTAAAGGTAAAAAGTAACTCTTAACATGAACAGGTGTCTATTCATCTAGCTTGACTCTCATAAAGCACAAATTGCATTCAAGTTAAAAGGGCCTCATGAAGAAAACACTTTGCAGAATTTGCAGCAATAGAAATGACACACAGCTCCAAGAGATGAGGTTGATTTATTGACCTCATGGAAAGTCTTTTATATGTTATGCTTTTTTAAGATCCTGGTTTAATTGTGCTGGAAGAAAAAGAGATGTCTGACTGACAAGTCCTGACACAGTCACACTTCTGTGCCATTACCAGTCTCTTTTCAATTTTGCCTAAAGTTATAGTTCACCCAAAAATGAAAACTGTCGTCATTTATTTACCCTCATGACATTCCAAAAATCTATGTCTTTCTTTCTATTGTGAAAAACCAAAGAAAACTTTAGAAGAAATGCCATGCTTCTCTTGCAATGACCAGGGACTGTCAAGCTCCAAAAAGAACCATGAAAGTATTTTAAAAGCATCATAAAAGTAGTCCAACAACTGATGCCCTGTATTCCAAGTCTTCTGAATACATATGATAGATGTGTGTTAGCAAAAGACTACAAATAATAATTCACTATAATTCATCAAATAATTCATCAAATAATTATTCATGAAAATCTTTCCTTGAAAAATCTTGCCTGTCAGCTGTAAAGAGTAAAATACTCAAAGCACTAAAACCTAAAGCAAAAACCTAAAGACTCAAAGCACTAAACCTAAGGCCAAATTCTTGTCATGGTTGTTAATTCATTGCAAACACAGTATTAAGTGCTCTAAACAGAACATGCACAGTATGTAGGACTTCACTGCACAGAAAATACACTTACAGAAACCAATGCCTCCTTGTTTGATAAAAGACTGTTGTTTCCAATCTTTACAGGCAATACAAAAATTGTGTGCCATAAGGTCAACACACTTTTATGAGTGTACCCAACTGCCTTCAGCTGTTGCTCCTTCTCACCAGCCATTATTTGAGCTCAGCCTTTCCATTAGTCATTCCCACTAATTAAAAGTAAGATCTTGCCCATCCATGAAAGATTGATATGTGGATGGAAAGGGTGTTTTTTTGTTTTTTTGTTTGTTTGTTTTATGGGTTGTATAATCTCAAAGAAGAGCTGTGTAGGTGAAGCCTTGCTCTGACATGCTGTATGATATTAGTGTTATGGGTGGCCTGGGTTGGAGTCTGGCATGATGTCTTTTCCTAAGTCCCGTTCTTGACTTTTTTCAGTCTTCCTGTTTGCTCTCTGCAGTATCTGTCAAAGAATAAATGGTGAAAACTATTGAAATATAATAAATGGTGAACTTTGTATATTAGGGTATGAATTCTATTTAAATAGTTTAGTAAAAAAGTTGAAGAAAATACATTTAATTACCTTAAATTATGAGGTGCAGGTCATTGCACATACAGTATATAAGAAAAAAATGTAACTTCACAACTCATCTTCAAAAATTTGATTTGTTTATTTACCAACTTTTTGTCCTCACTGCCTTTGTCAAGGTAAGGCAATGTCTTAACTGTTAGCTTTAAATGATCAGGTATTACTATGTAGAAACAAGGCCATTTGTACTTATTTCCATCAAGAGAAGTGGATTTTCTAATCGGATGTCAATGCATACTCGCAACATCTGATCATGTCCCTGAACTCTGAAAAAAATGTCAACAGCTCTGTTCAAAATGAAGCCTTATGAGGCTGTGGTTCACAATACAGTGTAGGCATGAACACCTTTGAACAATAATGTGTGTTTATGAAAATATGGTTAGATGACTTTAGCTGTAAGAACATTGTTGTAGGTACATTACAATTAATTCCATGGCAGTGGCCCAGTACCTGACTTTAAACAGGCTCACCAGACACACTAATCTCAAGCCAGACAAAACAGACACTACACAAGAAATATGAGCATAAAAGAAGCCTGAAGAAGTTTTCAGAGTGTTTTGGCTTTCTCTTTTAGGCCAAAAAATAAAATATCCCACAGTTACATGGTGTTAAATTCTGAATCCGAAGACAATTCAATTCAATTTTCTTCTTCATATATTGTTAGCCTCAGTTATGGTTGACAACTATCCCATATGTAAGGGATAATTGCAAAATGTTACAAAATAAACTCTCACAAGGTGATCAGCCTATTTTGCATAACATTTGGTTTGCTGTGCACTATCCCACTTATTACACGGTTACTAACCAAATAAATAAATACATTTGCATAAAATATTGATTTGCGTTGAAATTATATAATTATGTGAGAAGAAAGAAATATCTGAACAGCTGAAATCCACCTCAAGTTTGCATTGGAGTTCAGTTGCTGTCTTATTTTGTGAAAATTATCATGTGACTCCAGCCTATTACAACACTGTTTTCCAAATAAACAAATAAATTGGCATAATCAGGTGCACAGGTAGATGTCTAAAACTGCTGCACCTCCGCCAGTGCCTTTAGTCGTCCAGCTACAGCTATCAGCCGAGAGCCACCAATCACAGATGATTTCCCCATTAATCCTGGAACATCTGCTGGTGGGGCAGGGGTCAGGGATGACTCCCCCCGCAGCTGGACACCGGATCTTTTGATTGCCTTTTGTTCTTGCTTTCCCATGAAGACATTCCTTCTTCCCAACCCCCACCACCACCCCATGAGCAGACATACTCAACGTCCAAGACCTCTTCTCTGTAAATAAAAAAATAAAAAAATAAAAACTATCAGTCTCCGACTACCACCCCTATCCTTTGACCAATCCTTCAACAGATTAAGTAGGAGGATGACATGAGATGCGAGCTGTCAGACTGCGTCAGCTGTCCCTCCAATGCCTAGCTTGGCATGGTTTTGCTCCCCTCACTCAATCCCTCTCCAGAAACCGTTGGATAAGGATGAGTGGGTCACTGGAAATAATTCCTCCCCACCCCTTTTCCTCTTGCACATACTACCTCACCCCATTTTACAATTGTTCCCTGTTCCTAATTTCCGATTTCTGTACACCCCACTTTTCATCTTTCCTTCTTAACCATACCCAGAAGCTCCCTTCAGAGACTTCTTCATCGCTGATTCAAAGATGTCTTTCAATGGGTGCTGCATTGATTTTCCCATAAACCCTGACAAGAAAATTAAACTACAACGACTTGTACTTAAACAATGGCCCTGGAAGACCAAATACTTTAAAAAATAAAAATAAAAATAATAATTTTTTTAGATATATACTATTTTTAACACATTAGTCATATTCTACAAACTGATGACTCCAATTTAAATGGAAAGCCAGTTCGTTGAGCTTTAAAAATGGAAAAGGTTTAAGCTTAATTATTGTGAAAAATCATGTCTTTCTCCATTAATTGCAGCTTTGTTCTTTTAGCAAAAAGTGGTGTTTAGTAAAAGTGAAGATTGATCCAAAATTTGATTCTTCCTGGTCATTGTGATAAACATTTTTTATTTTAAGCATTTTAACGGCCATTCACACTGAATGCATTTTTGCATCCATTTCCGTTGTTTTCATTTGTTTTCCTTTGTATAACCTTGCTGTATAACTGAAAAATAATATACCGTATTTAGAGCTGGAATTTCCCGCATTTGGCTGGTAGAACGTTAGCAACCCTAGCCTCATTCACCATTCTTTTTCACAGCATTTTTTTTTTCCATATAATGAAAGTAAATGGTGATTGAGACTAAACATTGAACCAAACATCTCCTTTTGTGTTCCACCGAGCACAGTTATATTTGGAACAACATGAGGGTAAGTAAATGATAATGACAGATTTTCCCTTCAACGTGACTATGAAATGAACTGACTAAGACTATAAAAGAGCATTTAAGTTTTGCTGAGGTCAGTGATTATATTAGTCATATTACCATAAACTTGCTGAAGTGCAGACATCTTACAAACATTTTGTTCAGTTGTCAGCTTTGCAATGGAAAGAAATAAACGAGCCAAAAGGCAATTCTGATGCAGCTTAAAAAAGTGTGATGCTAGGTTACAATGGAGTAAAAATTGTGTCTTAAAGTGCAAAAATACCCCCAGTTTAGTGGTCTTGATTGTTTTACGAGTAAGCCATAATCAGGAGGTGCTAAAACCTTGTCCTTTCTTTGCTAATACCATGGTCTACAGCAGCACAGAAACAACCTAGTAGCATACTTTTTATAAATGTAGGCAAATAGAGATATTTAATATAGCTTAACACAGGGCTGTTTCTGAGCATATAGGGGCCCTATAACTGTCTATTTGAGCCATAACAGCTGCCTAAGTCTTACTCGCAGCTTTAGTATATATAAAAACTAAAGAAAAAAACAAAAAGAAAAAACACTTTGCTTTGTAGGGCCTTCTGGTGGCTCGGGAGCTCTAAGCAGCTGCTTTATAGCTACCGTTTATAGATAGAAACGGCCCTGGCTTAACATGACCTTAATCAGTCAAGCCTGTCTGGGGTTAATGGGTTGGTACGGTAATACAGTCAGTTGTCAAGGGTCCTTTGTGCAGCATTTTATGTGTTAAACTGTAAATATGGGGTAAATGCAATGTAGTGGTTATGCTTCTAGTTGTGCTGAGGTGCCTGGCAGCATTTTAGAAGGAATTCACATGTAGAGAGTGGTTGTGCGATTGGCCTGGTAGGTTGGCTGAATGTTGGCGGAAAGTGTGACTCACCTTTGTGGACAAAGTAATAGAGAGGGAAGTTTGGAACTCTTGAGGAATATAAGCTTGGTTTTATGAGAGTTTTGAGTTCAGACAGTGAAAGAACTCACCAGGACACCTTCTTCCTAGACAACACACTATAGAAATAAAGCATTATGCATAATTTACTGCAGAGTGAGCACAGATCATTTACTCACATGGTGAACAGACCAACTATGCAATTGAAAGTTAAAAAACAAATGTCCCTTTATTATGGTGTATATTTGTATATATGTTAAATTAACTGAGAAAATGTAGGTCTTCTGGAAAATGTATGTGCACTGTCACATTGTTCATTTGTTTTTGTGTTTAAATTATGGCATCCATAATCATCCAAAAACATCATTTGGAATCTAGTGGCTCATCTTGGAGCAGTAAAGAGACAAAAGTATCTCTTGCTTGACTATCTTGACTATCATCAGCCCTGACGTAATACATTGTATAAATGATGATCCACTTCAGAATACATAATAATGAAACAATGACTCCTACGATGGACTTCAGAGGATGAACTGATGCCAACTCCAACCATAAGACATGGGATACTTCATATGCCATTGTCTGAACCTTGGACTTTGGATGGACCTCACCGAAATTACCAGCCAGGTTGAACTCTGTGTCCATGTTTTGATAATGTGTTAACTTATGAGACTTTTGGTCCTGGGGGAACCAGGAAGTAATTGCGTTCACATAAACAATGGCGAGTATGATTTGGAGGTCGCATTTTTGCTCTAAATCAAAAATTTTACTCCATTTATGGTTAGGTTTAGGATTGAGGTTTGGGTTAGGGGTCAGAGTTAATTAAATATACCTTTGACTGCATTACATCATTTACAACCAAAAACAGAACTTGCTTTATGCGCCACTCTGTGGACATGTCACCCAGAAACTAGAGCTCACATACGCATTTGTTCAAATTCAGTTCCATTGATTCAAATTTTGGTAAGCACAGGCAGATTTTAGATGCAAAGCTTTCAACCTACTACTGCCAAATTCACAGACAAACCACTTGGCAGTCTACAAACATACCATGACTTTTTTCCATTAATTATTTCTTTTTTATTGTTATTGATGTTGTCCACTAATCCAGAACTCATTACATCATATTGATACCATTATAACTTCCTTCTTCACCTACGGCTTTTTTATTAATTATATTTTTAAAACTGGGATGAGTGGACAGCATTTTAGCTTGTAATATTACTTCCCTCAAAACGTGCCAGGTCTTGTGTAGTGTGGATTGCAACACAACTGTAGTTTGCATTATTGCATATTTGGTAATGACAGCTATTGCCCTTGGTATGTTAAGATGAAAGGGTTATATTATCCAAATAGGGATTACCTTCAAGCTAATCATTTTTAGCTTACAATTAATTTTGTTTAAGCCCTTAAAAAGGATTTGCACGACTTTCAATAGTATAATAGGACACTGTAATTTAACATGCTCTGCTCAAGCCAAAGGCCTGCTCTTGATTTCCAGCTGAATGACAGTCGGAAATAAATGAACTACCATCAAAGTTTAGTTTAGTTTAGTTTGACCATCAAAATCTGTTATTTATAATTCATTCATAGTTCATTGTAATAATATTCTTACAGTTAAAACATGCCTTTATCATCTTGAAGATATTGACTATTGTAATCCATTGAATTTATTAACTGAACAGCTAATATAAAAATTAACATCAGATCTGGAAAGTAATACAATTTCAGTATGTGGTGGTAATATCTTTAGTGTTCTATTTGTTTACATATTAAATTGAATCTAGGTGGATATTGGGTTGACACTTTGGTGTTGGGCGGCTGTGGCTCAGTTGGTAGAGCAGGTCGGCTGCTAATTGCAGGGTTGGTGGTTCAATTCCTGGCCCATATGACTCAACATGCCAAAGTGTCCTTGGGCAAGACACTGAATCCCAAGTTGCTACCAATGGCAGGCTAGTGCCTTGTATGGCAGCTCTGCCGTGTGTGTGTGAATGGGTGATTGGGACACAGTGTAAAGTGTTTTGGTAACCTCTAAGGTAAAAAAAAAAAAAAAAAAAAAAGCGCTATATAAGTGAAGACCATTTTAAAAATACTCAAGCATTACCAGTTCATTTTGCAGTATATTGTCAGCCTTACCAAAACATTTCCTTCCTATGCCCAAAGTTTCTTAAGTTACACTGCCCTCTAATGCAAGTTAATAGAAGCCTTGAGTGAGAACAGACAACAGTGGACATATATACAGATGAACATTCTATTTATCCCATGTAAGACAGTAAAAGTAAATATTTTTCAGTTCAACGTTCATAATAAAATTAAAAGTGTTTATCTAAATGTATTTTAATGAAGACAATTAAGCACAATATAGCCCCATAAAAAAATCTTTGTCAAGAAATTGAATAAATCTAAATGTGTTCCAGGCATACGACAGAATTATTAACTTAACAACAAATAGATAAATGCAAACAAATGTAAAATTATTAAATCATCACAAACTGTATAGCAAATGAGACATCAACTTATGAAAAAATGTCATTCATTAATGTGATTAATGTCAAAATTAAAGGAATCTAGAATCTAGTTCACCAAAACATTTCAATTCTGTAATCATTTACTCTATAAAATGAAATGTTAAGCAGATGAAAGTAAATGGTGTCTCAGGTGCTCATTCTGCCTGACATCTTTTATATTTCACGGAAGAAAAAAGTAATATGGGTTGAGAACAATATTGAGGGTGAGTACTGTAAATGATGACAGAATTTTTATTTGTGGGATAAAGGGTTAAAAGAAAAGAGCATGCACCAACAGAAATAGAAAAGGAAATCAAATTTCCTGAATGAAAGTTCAAAAGAAGCTGATTGTGCTTATCAAAAGCACCACTGTAGCTGCATGTTCTGTGTTATTGTTTCCTACAGCCTTGGATTTCCAGAGGTTGAGAAAAAAAGCTACTTTATAGATGTAATTGAACAGCCCTTTGTAAAGCACAGAAATTGTGTTATTACTCTTGAACGATGTTGTTGAATATCTAATGTACTCCACAGGCAGCTGTATAATGTGGCCTATAATTTTCACCCTCTCATTGATTTCAGACGCAATGGGAGGCTGCCTCGGTCAATGTAATCTACAGAGCAGTTCTGGGTCATCCATTTACACTGGGTAAAAGTGTTTACTTAACAGTCATGGCTGGCTAAAGAGCCATTTTAAGAGGGCAGTCATTTGTCAAAACAACATAATCAAGAAGAACATTGCTTATATTTTTAGCAACAGAAATGCTTCCATTTTAAATGGAGATTTACCTGAGCAGTTTCACTTTGTGGAAAAAAATATGCAGTGGGTATCCTGTTATTTGGCTCACTGATGTGTTGGGTTTAGGAATTCATTGGAAGTGACCCATATTTCCTTACACAGAAGTGAATTATGAGGATGAGCACACATGTGGTTGTGTGTGTACAGACACCGGCACATATGGATTGCATCGCCTTCTGTTTCTCCCAGACAGGATGAGAGCAAACCAATAAAACCACACTTTTTAGGTAAAATTTCTTAGGTTTAAAACTTTTTTAGGTTTAAATTCATAGAAAAATAGATACATTGATTTAAATTAAGACTGGTTGTCAAACTTTGAGACCAATTGGTTAAAAAGTTTAATTGCAAAAATGGCTAAGTGAAGTTAGTTCATTTGTTTGCAAATGCCACTTGATTTAATATTTCGCAATCTAATGAAATTACATACATATATTTTAAGTATCCAAACGTGTCAAAATACTTTTTGCAGCTACTTCATACCTAAAAGTGTACAATACAAACCAATTCCCCCACATCATTGAACATGTTGATCAAAAGTATCAGAAGAAGGACTATTTCAAAAATAGGATTTTCATAGGGTGCACTGACTGCACATATTGGATCTTAATTTTCTGTGCTGGTTTTGCTAAGAGCTCTGCTTGTCAGTGGTTTCCCTGCTCTTTTCTTCAAGGGAGAGCAGATGAATCTTGCAGCAGGATGCTGGTGGGCAGTCAGAACTGAGACAGGTTCCATTCACTCTGAAAAGGCAGGAGTCTGTTGTCCGTTGCCGATGTGGCCAATTCTGCAGCGGAATTCTCTTAAAAAGGGCTGACACATTCAGGCCAGGGCACCAGCTCAATGTGCAATGAGCACATCAACATTGATATGCTAGTTGTGTTTTCTAAAACAGCACATTTTGAAATGCAGGTTAGTTTTCATAACAATAGAACAGCTTTCTAAAAGTGGGTCTGTTTTCCATCAGCCCTATGCTGAGAACAGGATAAAAATCATATTTTAACTACTTTGTGTAAACTGATTTAATATAATCAGGTATTAGTAACTGCATATGAACAATTAAGTTTTTTAACAGCAAAGCAATTACTCTTTCTTGTTTGCATGCAACAGCAAAATAAAATTTTGAAATAAAATTAATACATTCAGATAAGACTGTGACAGTCTCTAGAGTTTCACATTTTTAAAAGGAACAAAAATAGTACTATGATCAGCCTCTGAAGAGCTGCTCAGATTTAACATCAGGTTGACAATATTTTTTAAAATGTTTAATGAAAACCATTGACAGAATGCAACAAAAAGCAAGGGACATTTCTTTCAATTAAGTTATTATGCATGCCATGGACATTAAAACAATTGGGTTATCAGTTGCCAGGCAACACCTCTAATTAAATAAACAATTGCCTCCAATTTTGAGTTCAGCTAAAACTTGAAAGCAAACCCATCAGATAATTTAGCAAATAATTTGTAAACCCTAAATAATTGCTTTTTGTTTCTAGAAATCCCATATTTTTAGTGGCAATCAAATGGATGACAATCAGCATTTTCTAAACAACATTTAAAGACAATTTGCTTGACCTTTTTGTACATTCAAGCACTGTGGAAAAGAAAGAGCACAAAGCACTAGGTCAAGCCTTATTTATACATTCCATTTACACAACTACAAATCCAAGCTAGCCGTTTCTGAATTTACGTAAATTTCACATAATCAGGAAGTGTACTTATCATCATACGAATCAGCATTCACCACGCAAGGGACATATGTGTCATCAACAGACGTCTATACAGACAAATTTAAGAAGGCATTGTGGGAATTTCAGCATTTCATTTTATGACTAATCAATAATTTTTTTTTAATTAAAAGCATATTTTTCCATGCTTTAATTTAAAGGTTTAGTGCAGGCGTGAAACAAATTAAATAAAATGTATTTCAAAATCCATCAAGACATTTTAATTAATGATACTAAAACCTGTATATGGAAAAAATGTCACCTTTAATATCAACAATTGTTTATTCTTCTATAATTTAAGTCACATGAAAGAGCTTAATCTTAAGCTTTACCTTTGTCATAAAAAACGATTACGTCACAGAAACGTCTAGGTATACTGTTGTAACCTCCGTTCCCTGATGGAGGGAATGAGACGTTGTGTCAAGTGAAGCGACACTAGGGGACTTTCTTGAAGGCCTCGGTTACCACTGAACTTGAGAAAGGCCAATGAGAATTTAGCAGACAGAATAGGCATGTCCCTCCCCTGGACATACGGGTATAAAGGGAGGGAAACATGCCTCTGTTCATTCAGGTTTTGCACCAAGGAGCCGAGAATAAGGTTCAGCGTCGTGGCCAGGGGGACACAACGTCTTGTTCCCTCCATCAGGGAATGGAAGTTACAACATAAAACTAGACATTCCCCGTCTGTCGCTCACTTCGACATTGTGTCAAGTGAAGCAACACTAGGGGTCCCTATTCAGTCATGCCATGCGCTGAACCGTGTATGTGCGCTGCTGATGCAGGTGCGGGCAGGCAGTTGCGTGCCAAAGCAACAGGCTCCGTCAGACTGCACGTACCCTTCCTTAACACCCAATACAATTGGAATAAACTTTTTAGGTTCCCGGCATCCCAAAGGGGGGAAAAAAGACATGCCAAGCATGGGAGCAGGCCGCACCTTTTCTCTCTCTATGTTTCTCACATAGAGTTAAAGCGACTGGGGCCATCTTAACGTTATCACACGCATTGGGGAAGTCATTGAGACTAACATGAGTCTAACTCCATGCCGAGAAAAGAGATGTCCTGAACCAGGGCGAGCTTGCTCTTTTCCCAGTTGACCTGAAGCCCTAGACGACTGAGGTGCCTGAGCACCTGGTCCCTGTGGGCGCACAGTGACTCTCGAGAGTGGGCTAAGATGAGCCAGTCATCGAGGTAATTGAGTATGCGGATGCCCACTTCCCTTGGCAGGGCTAGGGTCCTCTAGACTCATCAGAACTGGCCGTTCTCACTTCAAGCTCGGATGGAAGTTAATGAACGTGCCGGGGGGCGGGTGGTTCGTGGTTATCTACCTGGTGAAACCGAGCTCGCTGCCATCCCCAAATCACCTCCATCACCAGCCAGGTCGTCCTCAATCCCGTGGGAAGGAGGAGCAATGTGGGGGGCAGACACACGAGGCAGTGTCTATGAAGAAATCAACCACATCCAGGAATTACACAGGGGTGGAAGAGCATCTTTATAAAGACGCGTCCTGAAAAGGACGTTCAACACCAACTGTGTATTGCTCTTTTGGAGAAAATAAACTCTTTTATAAAGATTCTCTTTTAGCAGCACTGTCGAAGCGCCAGGAGCAAAGCAGTGCATGCCGTGCAGAGAAGGAGAATGCTGCTGATATGCAACAGCATAAGCTCTGCAAAGGTGAGTGGAACAGTAATTGATCTCAGCTCGCTGATCGCACAACCGCTCGGCTCCGAAGAAGGAATGTGAATGAACAGATGAATGAACTCCATATATACCCGTATGTCCGGGGAGGGACATGCAAATTCTGTCTGCCAGATTCTCAATTGGCCTTTTCTCAGGTTCAGAGGTAACCGATGCCTTAAAGATAGTCCCCTAGTGTCGCTTCACTCGACACAATGTCAAAGTGAGCAACAGGGAACAATGTTTCTCTTTATATAATGTCCTTAATGATATAATGCTATTTATAATTATACCATGAATATATTGAAAATTGGCCCTTTCAGTTATTGAGACATTTGTAATTTAGGGATTTAATATAATAATATGCCATGAAAAAGACGTCTAAGATATTTTTATGGACATTATATTTCCAGCATCTATATGCTTTTTAAAGAGCTCTGTAACACAATCAATAAGAGGTAAACTGGACAGAAAAAGGCTTCCAAATAAATAAAAACATAGGAAATCGGACTTTGAACATCTTAAAGAAAGAAAAGGTATAAGGAGTGAAAAATGTATCATAACAATAAAACCTTTACAAAAACACTTGCACAATAATATTTTTTTCTCCAAATAATACCCCCCTTTCTTATTGTATTTAACACACATAAACAGAGGTCCAACCCGATCTCATGAAAAGTCATATGAATTTTAGGAGGTGGCTAATTCATATTTGGTATGATTTCATTCATTTGATTTCATTTGAACTGATGACGTGATCATTTAGAAGGAATCAACGGTGAGTATGTTGAGTGACAGTAGTGAGTAATTGTCGTGATATAGAAGGAAACGATGGCGAGTGATGTGATTGGCTGTTGTAAAAGTCATAGGAATTTGTATGACATGAGTCGTATAATTACATACGATTTAGCTAAATCATATGAATCCTTATGATTTTGCCATGAGTGTGCTGAGAGGTCTTAAGTTTTTTTGGCAACAGAGCCATATCTCTCTGCACACTTCAGGATCTTAAAATCCACTGACTAAATTATTTAAGTGAAAAGAAGGCACTAATTCAAGATCTGAGCAGGATCTACAAATACTGTTATTGTACTAGACAGTAGCTGATCACACACAATGTCTGTGATGGTTCTGATGGGTTGATATTAGGCAGAGGATCTAATCATCAGAGGATTTATAATAGCTTATATACTGCAGAATCTGAACAAAGCTCACACACATTGTCAATAATGCATCATCTTTCCCTGAAATTTTCCAATGGCATCAATGAGTGTTTGTGCACCCACCGAGAGTTATGAGTTTTTTGTTGTTGCATTGTCTGTCTTGCAAATCACATCAGGTAAGCATCTAATCAACTTGATGTTAAAACACTTTTCTTATCCCATCTTAAAATGCAGAGACAATGACAAGTATAACCCATTTGTGGATTGATCTTCCTGAAAAGTGTAAACACTATATATAGTACTGCTTTATTTATTTGAGCATCCCAACTAACACTACAATAATAGCTCAAACAATAGTATGAGTTTGGACTGAGACTATCTGTTTGTTTCACTACTGGCAGATGGGGAACGATCAGGAAACCTATTTAAAAGTATAATTATTTTTATTAGTCATTATTTTGTGATGTTAGTGGCACAAAAATTAGGCACTTCACTTTTAAGCTCATATTATTTGGCTCAGCATGTTGTAGCTCAAAAAAAAAAAGAAAATACAGCTGATGATACAGCACCCATCATCTCATCTTTCTATCCCAGTGAAGGCAGGATACGTCCTGAATCAGTGTCCTGATCTGACATGAATCGAGAATGGGATCTCAGATACTTTATGTATTCTGAGACACAAAACATCTTCAGCTGAATACCAGCTGTGCACGCAGACACAGCGACAACCAACTATAATTAACTATAAGGTAACCAACTATAAAGTATAAGCTCACTTACTGGATAAATATGTTATATAATTTAATAATTTATTAAGTGCATCCCTAATATCCTTTTTAGTATTTGCTGTATGACGGATGTGCAGAATCCACATTGCATGTTAATGACAAGTTTATTTAAGATAGATCATGGCATGTCAAGTAGACCAGATGAGTCAAATTCAAAACAGCATGGACATCTTTACATAGAAATTATTTGGGGTTAATTTTATTCACCATTGCAACAAACTGAATGTTATACAATCCATGCCTTTCTTGTTGTTTCTTGCATTTCCTGTGGAAGTTCAGTGTCCTATTCTGTTAGTTCAGTTCTTTATCAGTACATGGAGAGGAACTTGCCCAAAAAGATAAAAACAAAAGAAAATCTCAAATCTACTGCTTCTCTATCCACCTTTTTCTTAAATGTGGAAGTGCTCAAAAATTCATAACGGAAGCCTGTTGTCGTTTTCGGGTCTCCCATGCTTACACTCGCTTCAGCATTTGTTTCTAGTGGATAATGTGAAGTTTAGCATATTAAGTTTTGTAACAATTTGCCCAAATAAAAAAGCATGTGGCTCTGTAGTGCCGATACTTTATGGAGTCGTGATGACTGTCTTTTCTTTTGACAGTGCTTCATCCATCAAAGTTAAGGAGTGGGCAGATGACATGATGTGATGGCCCATGGTTAGTTACGTTGAATTAACTACTTCGAGTTGTTTTTGCAGCCAACAACTGCACAAGTTGAGCCTGAACTAATTTTTACCCCAACTATCACTTAAAATGGTTGTTCTCCATCTGGATTGCTCGTTTCGGTTGTTTTTACATTGCTTCTTATGGAGACCGGAACAAAAAAAACAGACCAGTGGCAATAAGAATTATCATGGTGCAGCCCAGTGATTGGTCAGGAAAACAGTGGATACCCAAAAATAATAAAAAGTAAATAGTCTAAAATTAAATTAGATATAAAACTGACTAAAAAAAAGTGTTTTTTCTTGGCTTTTTATGATTTGGTACATATGTACTCTTGACTGTATTTTATGGGTCCACATTAGGGAAGGTACTAACTTTATTGTTCCTACTGATACGTCTCTCAGGGCGCACTCTTGGCTGCTTCGTTTGAATCAGCTCCTCTGGTGTGTTACCCAGAGGGGGCAGTAGTCTTTTCTTACTGTTCCTGGTTTCAGGGAGCCATTGAGGAGGAAGCTCAAAAGGCCCAAAACCGAACTGCGTGGAATCCTCAGGGTCTGTGGGTGTAGCTGGGGCAACCTGCGAAGAGGAGTAGGCACAAGACTGAATAGGGGAATGTTTTAGTAACTCTAGGCCATCTTCTTTAACCCCATCCACAGACTGCTGTTGACGCAACTCCCCTGCCACCTCTCCTGTCCTCCCAGTTCCACACTGTCCTTCATCTTTGGGCTGGATGTTGGCAGAGCCCACTAAGGTAATTTCATTCTCATCTTCTTCATCTTCATTTGGTTTGAAGATCTGCTGTTGGCCGATATTGAACATCTCCAGAAGCTGACTTCCAGAGCGACCCACCGTCTCACCCCCCAGTGCCCCGACTTCAGTCAGCCCTCCAGCGCTGACCATGTTCCTTCGGCTATAACGCCGATGCAGGCGTGATAGAATATCGAGTAGGCAACGTCGGACTGAGCGGTTTACTGTGAGAAGAAACAGTGGATTGGTGAGGAGAGAGACCTTTGGTAGCCACACAGCAGTCAGTTGTAGCCAAGATGAGGCTTTTGCAGCCCCCGTCACTGTGTGATATACCACCAGAGCAGTGTAGGGGGTGCTACAGAGTGAAAAAACTAGGACGATGGACAACAAAGTGGCATGGAGTTCAGCCTCGCGTTGAGACACATATGGGATAGAAGTGCTGTTTTGAGGGGTGCGCAAGGCCGCAATGATTACTTTCTTCTTTTGGCTAGAGCTTAGTGCACGGCGAATTAATGCCATGGTGAGAAATACTACTGCTAGTGGTAAAATAAGTGTGGTGACGTTGTAAGTGACCATGTAAACCAGATGTCCGATTGATTGGTCATCAGAACAAGAAGAGGTGGCGTAGACATCAGTCCCATTGCTAACAGCGAAAACAGGGACACTGGCCACCACTGCATGCACCCAGATGTAGATGACCAAGTCTCTGGATTTGGCATCTGATATCTTTCTCTCCAGTGGATACAACACAGAGTAGTACCTGAAAATGAATGATAGAGAAGGCATTGCTATTAGCATGTACACTGCATCTGATTCAAATTATGTTTTTATTTTTATTTTATTTTTTTTTTAGCTGTAGCTTGTTTGATTTGTTCCCAAACAGGGGCTAAAGTTGTTACAATTTGGCAGTTTCTTCTAAGTTCGGTTTGCTTTCACAAGGCAACATTTCAAAACAGACCAAAATTGTCTTAAAAGCCTCATGTGAGCAAACTGTGCCCACATTGGTCAAAATGTTTGTGTGCTGATCCATGATTCAGCTCATACACTGACATGCCGGTTAAACTTATAAACATGTAAAAATGTGTCAAACCAGTAAAACATTTTAAGTATTGCTTATGTCATGGTTATGCAAAACATTTCCGCATGGTGAATATTCCATGCAAACTCCAATCAGAGGCTGCGCTACAAAAAACATTATTCATATATTTCATCCATCAGGTATATTCATGGACATCATAGGGATATTGGTTGGTACCATTGGGACAGATTGCATTCTCACCATAAGTGAACCACTCTAGAGTTCTTTTAAAATTGGACCGACAGATTGCCATGTTCATATACTGTATGCCTAAACTAACCGAACTAAAGGAGGAAATGCACCTGGTTCTGAAACAAATGCCTCAAATGACCCAGGTGTGAAAACGCAATTAATCAATACCAAAAGGAAAGGCAACCTATAGTCATACTAAGTTATTACATTTGTTCGAAAGCATCAGACAGTACCTGTACTTTATTTATAACCCCAAACATACACCAAGCTCTCCTGCAGAGCACACTATAAGGGTAAAGGGTCAAATCAAAGATGTTATTGATGTAAGTCATTCAGAGCCCACAAGTGGCACCAATTACTTGATCCATGTTCAGCTTTGTTTGCACTGTGGTCACAATTACATAACCCTGATATCTCCTCAGAGGGCTAATTAACTGTTTATAGCACTGTTAAATAAGTGAAGACATAAATAGATAGATGTACTTTATTACAGTTGCACAATTCTGGAACACATTTATTATTTTTTCACTCAATTATTTCATAAAAACTACATATTTTCTCATAATAATCAGATATGTTAGTGATCCCAAGCATACCCCCAAAGTTGTGGCAAAATGCCTTAAAGACAACAAAGTCAAGGCATTGGAGTGGCCATCACAATGCCCTGACATCAATCTGATAGAATATTTGTGGGCAGAACTGAAAAGTGTGTGCAAGCAAAGAGGCCTACAAACCTGGATCAGTTACACCAGTTCTGTCTGGAGGAATGGGCCAAAATTCCAGCAACTTATTGTGGAAGACTACCCAAAACATTTGACCCAAATTAAACAATTTAAAGGCAATGCTACCAAATACTAACGAAATGTATGTAAACTTCTGACCCACTGGGAATGTGATGAAACAAATAAAAGCTGAAATAAATGATCCTCTCTACTATTATTATTATATATCACATTCTTAAAATAAAGTAGTGATCCTAACTGACATAATACAGGGGATGTTTTACGATTAAATGTCAGGAATTGTGAAAAACTGAGTTTAAATGTATTTGGCTAAGGTATATGTAAACTTTTGACTTATCATATGGTATCATTTGATGTGTTTGATAAGTTGCAGATTCAATTATTGCATTATTTTCTAACGCCAGTGCGTAGTTAATTGTCAGATGCTCAAACCATAAGTTTTTAATACATAATTGAGTGAAAAAATATTAAGTACATGGCAGCATTGCGCCATCATACTTTATTGATACATAAGAGAAAATTCCAGAAAAGGCACTGAAAAAAAACAGCTAAAACAAATGAAACCAGCTAAGACCAGCAAACCACATGAAATATGTCAATGTTCCATTATATAATGTGTGTCTGTATGGTTTGTGTGTGTGTGATTATTTTTCTTCAAGTAAAACAATTTTGGATTCAAGACTAGGCAAAATAAATTATTCAATTAAATGATAAAGGGTTTGGGCAGTGAGCGTTCTCATGGGTTGAATTGAACTTATGTTCTGAACAGCACACAAAGGATTTCCAACATTTTCTTAAGTGTTATTATATTATTATATTATATTATTCTCCTAACAAATTCTTTTAATTATTGTTTGGTTCAGACTGACAATAGTGACCTCAAAAATAAATTGTTGAGAAGATTACTCTTTAGTAAGTAATAAAAGATGTATAGAATTATGCTGCGTTTCATTCAACTAGGAGTGTCAGAATTTCCAACTTCCTACTTGGAAATGTGCAATAGAATGCCACTTGAAGTCAGACTTCCAACTTGGAAACATCACATTAGAATGTTCACCCAAGGAGATTTACACAGCTAATGATAAACATTCACTTTTATTCAAATAAAATGCATAATTAAATCCCTTTGAAGTTCCTACATTTGATGATCATTAAACTTAGCAAACGTTTGCAGAGACAGGTGTGTAATATACAGTTCTCTTTTGATAATCGGACACCTGCATCGTAGCATTAAAGGTGAAGTTTGTAATGTCTGTGCCTCGAGTGGCACCAAATGGAATTGCAAAAATAAAGACTACATTCAGATGAACAGATTTCCCAAACACTGGTTTTCCATTGGGCAGACAAATAGATAGTCCTACCCCAAACTCATGCCATTGGTTGAGCCAATTTCGCAGTGTCAGGCTGGACGAGAATCTCAAAGAAACTAAGCAAAGTTTTGACAGTCCAACAGAGCCGCTGTGCTATCACTTTTCGGGGAACTCAAACTACAAATGGCTTACTTATATGGTAGTCATCTCTGCATATTGAGGTAAAGTATGAAAAAATTATACACTTCACCTTTATTTAGAAAAACAAAGTGTATGTGTACCCACTCACCTGTCCAGGGCGATGACAGCAAAGCTAAGCACAGTGACAGAGCAGAAAAGCCTGTGTAGGAACTTGATGGCCTTACACAACAGGAGTGTTTGGACCCATTGGCAGCACATAGGGCTGGCACTCAAAGCTATGTCAAATGGCACGCACACCAACCCAGCACATATGCCAGAACAGGCCAGGTTCTTGATGAAAAGATTTGTGACCGTCTTAAAGACATTGGTGTAACAGGTGCACCATAGCACTGCAGCATTGCCTGGAGATAAGGAGAGGAAAAGGAGAGAAGGTTGAAGGCTCCCAAGCATAGGTCAGGCATCTAAAGACACACAGCTGGATGTGATAAAAGTGGGACAGTCATGAATAGCCTCCATCTAATTGTCTACAATGGTTCCCATGGCAATGGGGTACCTGAGAGTTGCAAGCTAATATAAAGGGAGAAAGCATGGAAAGAACCATGTTCCCTTTATTATTTCTGCTCACGATAGTAGTACAAAGACATTTTGTCAATCTCATGTATTCTGAAGGACAAACAAGCCCTTCACACCAAATGCTATAAAGGTTTTAGGTAGTATTGAAATAATAGAAACAGAACATACACAAAGAAGCCTGTGCTGGGTATTTGGGTAGTTGACATGAAAAGGGTTCCCACTCTTTTCAAGGCACAATTTTCCAGGACATTTTATGTACCCAACAAGTGTAATATTTAAGTAAAATCACATGCGTCCATTAATTAATTTTTGCCATTTTTTTTTATGGTAGTTTCTTGCCTCCAGATAAGCAGTTTTCTCCATGGCCCAGTGTGATTATTAATCCCATAAAACTGTAATTTAATGAAATATATATATTGTCTGTATGCCCTGAGCACTTCAGAGTGTAGTCTGTCTCTGTTATCTCACACACAAGTGCACACGCGATGATCATGATGAGGTATTTTTAGTATTTTTATATTCATTTTGAAGTGTGCATCACTTGCAGATTATCTATTCAATTAAATCAGAGTTTTTTTTTTTGTTGTTGTTGTTTAATTATCACACTAGGACATATCACAGTTTTTATTTGATTAATTGTACATTCAAATATTCATTTTCATCCAGATATGTAATTCCATGACATTCTTTATGACTAGATTCAGTGTTTTCTGCATACTACATGTGGTAACCGCAGTATAAGCTGACTTCGATCATTTAATAATTTTTTTTAAATCAGTGGTCTGACTGTCATCATTGTCTAAACTCACAGTGATGCAAACTCATGAGGGTTGTGACAATCACTGATCCACAAACATGTTGTCCAGGTTTTTTTTTTTTTTTTTTTAAAGGGTGCCAACTTAAGCTATTTTAATGTTTCACGTATAGAATCTGCACAAATGTGAAAAATTAGCTGCACTAAAGAGTATTCTGGTGTGGTTTGCTTCTGTTTCACAAATTTGTTTCTTTTTTATTCATTGATTAGTTTAGTGACCACTTCTGGAGATGCCACTAGGAGGTGTCTTACATGCTTCATTGAATCATTTTGAAATATTCATGACCAAACACTGCCAAGAGACTTTATAGTATATAAAGCATTATAAAAAAAAAAAGCAGATCTATAGTTTCAGTTCATTTTGTGAACTGGCGAGCATGACTTTTCATCCAAAAAAAAAACAATATTAGTCTAATAACAATAATGAGTTTCAATAAAGTCCTTACCTTCTCTTTTATTAAAATTTGCATGTCAAATCTACTGACTTCAGTACAATGTTTAAACATTATAGGAACAAAACAAATCTACTGTATAATATATATTATACAGTAGATATATATACAATTATTCTAATAACATAATAACATTAATATATATATATATATATATATATATATATATATACTCCAGCTTCTCCTGCAGAAATGAGAGCACTAACATGACCGCGCACCTCTGTGGGTCTTCAGATCGGGAAGAACACCAATTTGCAAATAAGCGCCACTTTAGGGCATAAAGCTGCCTTGAGTGATTGAGTCTACGGCAGCTGGTGGTCGACCACTTAAATCTTCTGCATCCCATCTAAGGGCCAGATGTGGAGGCTCCAGAGGTCTTGGCGCGGATGCCAGAGGGTGTCCCATCCCTGAGAAAGAAGGTCCTTCCTCAGGGAAATCTTCCAGGGAGGTGCTGTCGTGAGGAGCGTGAGATCCGAGAGCCAAGTCCGAGTGGGCCAGTAAGGGGCCATGAGAGTGACATATTCCTCGTCCTCCTTGACCTTGCACAGGACTTGTGCAAGTAGGCTCACTGTGGAAATGCGTTCTTGCGCAGCCCCGGTGCCTGCTGTGTGCCAGCTCGTCAGTGCTGAGGGGGGCTTCAGTCAGAGTGTACCAGAGCGGGCAGTGGGTCGATTCTTGGGAATCTACCTGACACAGATCTACCTGTGCTCTGTCGAATCGACCACAAATCAGCTAGTCTCCACTCTACGCTGATCATTACCTGCCATGACAGCGTCTGCTCTGGCATTGAGGTTGCCCGGGACATGAGTGGTGTGCAGCGACCCCAGCTGCTGCTGACTCCAATGATATCGGGTTAGTTGCGACATGCAACGAGAGCAAACGGCGCCTTGGCGATTCATATATGCTAATGTTGCTGAGTTATCTGAGCAGATCAATATGTGCTTGCTGCGGTTCAGTGCCAGGAACTGGGCAAGTAATACAGCCAGCAACTCTAGGCAGTTGATGTGCCAACTCAGCCGCAGCCCTGTCCAGGAGCCAGCAGCTGCGTGCCCGTTGCAAATGGCGCCCCAGCCTGACTTGGAGGTGTCTGTAATAACTACGATGTGTCTGAACACCTGCTGTATGGGAACTCCTGCCCGTAGAACACAGAGGTCTGTCCAAGGGCTGAATGAGTGACGGCAGGAAGGGGTGAGGGTCACTGGGTATGTGATGCCCATCTTGGGACTCGAGTCTGATGCCAGTGCTGAAGCGGTCTCATATGCATCAATCCGAGTGGCACGACCGCCACTGAGGATGCCATATGCCCCAGGAGCCGCTGAAATTGTTCAGTGGAACTGACTGTGCGCACTCACTCTTGAGGTGTGCTGTCATTGAGACCGAGTCTAACTCCATGCCAAGAAAAGAGATGCTCTGAACCGGGGAGAGCATGCTCTTTTCCCAGTTGACCCGAAGCCCTAAACGGCTGAGGTACCTGAGCACCAGGTCCCTGTGTGCACAGAGCAACTGCTGAGAGTGTGCTAGGATTAGCCAGTCATCGAGGTAGTTGAGCATGTGAATGCCCACTTCCCTTAGGGATACTTGCTGGGATTCTCAACCAGATTCAGGGGCAAGAGCTGCCTCTTCGACTTTCGTGATGACGCGAGGGGACAGGGACAGACTGAAGGGGAGGACCTTGTACTGATATGCCTGGCCATTGAGAGCAAACCATAGAAAGGGACTGTGATGGAGTAATATTGAGACGTGAAAGTATGCGTCCTTCAGGTCTGCCACCGCGAACCAATCTTGATGCCGGACGCATGTCAGAATACGTTTCTGCGTCAGCATCTTGAACGGGAGTCTGTGTAAGGCCCGGTGAAGAACTCGCAAGTCCAAGATTGGCCGCAACTCACTGCCTTTCTTGGGTACGATGAAGTAGGGGCAGTAGAACCCTTTCTCCATCTCGGCTGGAGGAAAAGGCTCTATTGCGTCCTTGCGTAGAAGGGTTGCGATCTCCACACACAGGGTGGAGGTGTTTTCGCTCTGCACCAAGGTGACGCGGACTACGCTGAAGTGGGGCAGGCGCCTGGCGAACTGAATCACGTAGCCGAGTCAGATGGTCCTGGCCAGGCGAAGTCATGGAGCGTTGCTTCGTCCCGAGGTGGTTGTGCTGATGACCTTGCTCGGCGTACACGGCCTGGGGCGGGTAGGTGACTGAGGAGGAGGTTTTGTAGAGACGACCTCTAGGCTTACCATCACCTGCCGGCCTGAGGTGCCTTTTTAATGGCTTGGCCTGGTGGACTTGCAGGAGCGCCATGGCGTGCAGGGCGAAAAAGCGACCTGTCCAGCAGTGCTGTAGGCCTTGTTCGCCAGAGACGACATCAACCTACAGGCCTTGGAGGGGAGTGATGGTCGATCCCACCAGTTGGCAGTGTTATCCACCTGGGGGAGCTCCGTGTACCCATGGACCACCCCGCCATCAAGGGTAGTGAGAGCGGACGAGCTGTGAGAGGCGCCCCGAACACAGGAACCAATCGTCTAGCCGAGAGGGCTGAGGGGAGGACGGAAGGTAGTGGAAAGCTCGCCATCGGCAAATCTAGGCAAATATAGAGGTTATATTCATGCACTTATGGAAGTGAATGGGGCCAGTCCATAAACGTTAAAATACATGCTGTTTGAAAAGTATAGATAAATAAAGTTTGAAAAGTGTATATATAACATATATGTTATAACATGACTTTAGTGTGAAAAACATCAGGAATTTACAGCTGTTTTAACCAGATTACAAGGTTTTGTTGTCATGATAACGAATGTACAACTGGTTATAACTAGGGATGGTTAAGTAATGTTTTAGTAAATGAGCACTTGATTCCTTGTAAATTACAATGCACATTAAAAATAACAAGTATGACATGCTCAAAGAGGTTCTTTTTTTTAATAAACGAGGACTGAGTCTAAATTATTTTCATAGTAACCAACATTATGCCACAAATGCTGTCGATTAAGCTTAACTTGTATTGAACCCAAAACAATCTTTTAAAAAGTAAAGACAAAATGTAATTAAAAACAGTGTGAAATTTCAAAGAAATGGTGACCCTGTCAAAGGAACATACTGTATGCAATTGCCCTTATAGAATGTTTACATCAAATCTTGATGTTGATAGACAAAAGATCATGGACATGTTTCGCATCAACAAAGCCTACACATTTTGATACATTTCTGATATATTGAGGTGTTTACAGAGTGGTTTTAGGCTCAGATTTTTTAGGAAGAAATTTAGAAAGCAAATGTCCAGGTCACGAGGACTTCATACCTAATGATTCAGTTGTTATCAAGCTAGTTGTCAGTACAATCTGTCTCAGCGTGCGTCCAGAGATAGACCTGGTTGCTGACAGACAAGTCAATTTTGCTGGTATGTGCGACACTTCTTGGGTATTTCACAGTTACGCTACATTCTCAAGCACATGGCAAGCAGTTGTATCTTCCATAAACACAGTCCAAGTTTATGTCAGCTCAGTACGCCACTGCTGAGGGCTATTACCGCGGTCAGTGATAAGCATTTCCAAATCATTTCCCCAGTATACTGATATTCCTCATTCTATACATATGCTAATTCTAAACCATGGGGGAGAATTTGTTTAACAGTTTTACTTGTGGCCAAATGAAAATTAAACATGACATTCCAATTGTAAAACTGCAAGATTCATTTGCTTTGAAAAAATTTTGCTCGTACGTCATGTTCTTCTCCTTAGTTGTTGATGTTAACAGAGCACCTAGGTGACAGGTGCATTCGAGCCAGGCCATTATTATGTCTAACACACTTTTGGAAGGTGCGTATTTTCCACAAAGGTCATGGCTTTCATCTTTTCCCATTACTGTGCACGTCTAAAGGCAAAGCAAAATGCTGCCTTTGTATTTTTACCCTGGTGACATTTGAGTACACCGACAGTGTCAGACAATTGTTCGTTTGCTCCAAGAGGTCTTTAGTTCATCCGTGGCTTACAGTGTTATTTAGACTTCACCGGGGTTCCATTATTAAATTCTTAACTTTAAGTCTTTAAGAATTTTGTAGTGGAAGAAACATTTGGCTCTTCATTTCTGATACCATTTAGGTTTGAACTATTACTTGGGATGAATCTTAATCACGGAACACATTCTTGTAGTCAAAAGTAATTAAATTATAAGAGCATATTTGCCATTTATAATCTTGTCATGTCATATCTGAGAATAATTCAAGTTGTTTGTATGCATGCATATACAGTGTATTTGCAAAAGGGACAAATCAATATTGTATCAATTAGTATCAATTACAACATTCCATTTAGATCTTTTTAGGTGTTTGTTTGCTTGTTTGTTTGCACCATCTGAGCATTGTAACCAATTTGTAGACAGTCTGTTTCACACTTTTTGTGAAGAATTTATTCCAGTTTTGAAAAGTTTTGTTTATCATGCTGTACCGTTCCCAATTTAGGCAATGCTTTGAACTACTAATCTGTGTAAAAAGCTATAAAGTAGATCAGGAACACAGTTATCAACTTCTTTTTGATGTGTAACTTACATGAAGGACACTGTATGGCATGCAGATGCCACACACAAAATTAGTATTTTAATACCTTAATGTAAATTCTATTAATCAAAATTAATCACAATTACAATATCAAGGGAAATAATCAGTCATTATGATTTTTGTCTGAACCGTGTAGCCCTACATTTTTGCATCATTTCAACTCATTACCTTTATCTATGGCGCTACTGACGTTCTAGTTCTGTGGAAACCAGAGAAGTCGTGATCACGATCACATCAAAATGTTGAGCACGATTCGAAGATTGCATTTCTGCTCTAAGATTATTTTTACTCCACTGATGGTAAAATTTAGGGTTGAGGTTCAGGCTAGGGTTAATTAATGGCTGTGAATCTATTCAAACATTTTAAATAATTTTTTGCACATTTTTCCGTGATTAATTGCGATTAAATTATGATACATGATTATTACAACAAACATAAAAAACATCATAAATATAAATTAATTTTATACTTTGTCTCAAAGAACTTGAAAATTGGTTAGTCATCATTATTTAAATGTGTACGTGCTAAGATTTAATATTTTTGATGTAAGAGTTAATTAGACACATTTTTACGAGTATTAATCTTTAATACAATTATATGTATACATGGCATAAAATCAGTGGATATGTTACTGTGACTGGGCGGAGGGCAGAGCCGGGTTGTGATTCTACACACCCGGTCCCTTATCAGGCTAATCAAGCCTCCGCGAGGGATAAAGGCCGACTGCGGATGGTGGTGCGACAGAGAGTTGCATTTACGGGCACCTGTCCGTCATATGTGTATTAATATGTGTCCGTCATCCGACTGTATTGCATTAAAATATAATTTATATTGTCAAGCCTGTTTCTCGCCTCCTCCTTTCCCTTATACCCCTTTACACTGGTGAAAACCCAGGAAGGAGGAGGTAAGAATTTCTGATGACTGTATTGCATTATTTACAACTTAAAATACAACTTGTTTTTCGCACCAGGCTGTGGACATTTCATCCAGAAACTGAAGCTGACACACCCAAACGTTCAACAACACTTCCAGCTTCGGCAACTGGGGGGCAGTGTTTTGGATTTCGGTACGCACAGACTGATTTTAGCTTTCAAGCTCCTGTTGCCGAATCCACAACAGTCAGCTTGCTAACTGAATTCCATGCATAAAAACAAAATGTAATAATGGCTAAACCATTGCCACACTTACTTAAACCACATGAGTTTCTACAACTTTTCTGAAACTTCTGACTGAGCTTTAATTCAGTGCAAAGACCACTATGTTTTCTGCAGGATAATTAGTCATGTGATGGCTCATTCGTTTGATTCTGAGAAACTTTACAGCTCAGAGAAGACTAGCAGAACAAAAGGATATTATAATATAATTAATCCTAAAATCTCAATCTCTTTTATTCTCAGGAGGGCTTTCAAAAATGTGTTTAATGCTGTTTAAACTCTAAAACTACCCAATCTTCTGTAAAACTACCCAATCTTACATTAGTACATGTGATACCATGATTGCACATATTGAAGACAGTATTATCAGGAAAGTTTCAGATCACCTATTATGTATGTCATCTCTGAATATGAAAATCACTATCTTTCGCAGGTATCATTATTGATGGCAACATCTCACTTCTGTGTGCCTGACATGACACATGGTCATCTGCTTCTAGATGTGATAATCATGTTGATGCAATGTGTAAGATTCACAGTTATCTTAACACATTTTTTGGAAGCATCTCTATAATGGCTAATAATTGGATGTGTGTGGTTGTCTTAAATTATTTATATTTGTTGTTGTCAGTTAAGTTAAGCAGTTTTAAGCGGGGGGGGGGGGGGGGGGGGGTACAGGGGACATCTTAGGCTACATAGTGTCATGTGGCTATGAAAATATATAATTTATATTTTGACTCGTTTTTATAACTTGCCACATTGGCAGCAATAGTACTTCGTAAAATAAATAAAAAATACTGTATGGGGTTCAAGGGTGTCTCCTGAGAATACATTTATAAAAATGTAAAAGTCTGTATGGACCATTTTTATATTTTCCTTAAAGTGAGAATCTACAAACAAATGTTTCACGTAACAAGTGAACATAAAATACAGTTTGCTTAATTTAAGTATAAATAGGCTTTCCTTGGAACCCCGTACCATGATGGCATCTCTGATTAATTTTCACAAAATTAGAACAAAAGTCTGTTTGTTTTTTATGAAAGACTTTTTGACAGAAAATTTTGACAGAAAAAAAATTATAGTCTAAAGGCGGCATGTTACCTTTAACTAAAGTCCTATCACAAACCTGGCTTAGCTGATCGCTCTGAATCACACATCAGACACATCAGACAGATGAAGATAGTTTTCACCCTGCTTTTTTTCTGCAGTGTTCAACTGGTGTCTCTGCTACTGTTGTTAAAATAACCACGTCATTAACTACATACAGTTCAGGCTTTATGCAGCGCTTCTATAGCGGAGAGAGTGGCAATGCGTGCAGAGCAGGAATACAGCATGTTAAGCGCAGCAATAAGCATGTGGCGCTGGAAGCGCTTTATTCCCTCTCTAGAGAGAAATAATTATCTCGAGGGCTGGGTGCACTTTATTCCCACTCAGTGCATGTATGCCTCCACAATCACATAGCCAGGTGTCCGATAACTTGCATGAAGATTTAGCAGATTGAATTGTCCTTCGGTCCAAATCTGGACCAGAGTCAGCCTATTAAGTACCCCTGGGCTATAACTTTACACAGAAAAGGTTATTAAATGATTTTATCACACTACAATCATGTATTGTATACATATATTGTTTACATCTTGTGGCTATACTTTTGAAACAGTATTTTAAAGTTAAAAAATTGGCACCCATTTATTGCTATTGTAAGTGCCACACTGTAACCCAGATTTTTGCTTTTTTTAAAGAAAAGGAGGGATTAGTCAAAATACATTTTTGTGGTAATCAATATTATGCCACAAACACTGTCGATTGAGCTTAACTTGTACTGAACTCTGAAAATTTCTTTAATTCTGTCTTTGTCCATGCTGCTGAACTATGTACAAATCTAGCACCACTGTTATGAGTGCACAATCTTCACAGGCGATCTGATGAAAAACAATCATATCATATTTATAAATTCGCAGACCATCTCAAACAGGTGAATTTCAGTTTCACATGTAGATGATGTTGGACCGATCAGCACTTTGAGCCACTTTCTTGGCTGAGAACCATTAATGATGAAAGTGTCTCTACTAGATTAAAATCTATGACTGATCAGCACGGAGGAGATGATAGGTATAATACGAGTAAACATTTTCAATAATAATACTGTGAAGAGCAATCATGTGGTGTGTTTTCAATAGATTTACCCACAACCTATTGAAAGATTGTAAATGCATCCTATCATTACAAATGCATCATTTAGTTTTCCAGCGATGAAGACAGTCTTTATTAAGTTGAACACTCGCTTGAGCAGTGGTGTAAAGTTAATCTCAAATTTGTTATTCCTTGGATATTTGTCAATGGGACAGAGGGTAAAAAAAAACAATAAAAATTTTAAAAAGTCCACAAACTTAGCTAAAACGTCAAAGGGGTCCAAGTATTAATACAGTTGACTTACACTTTCACAGAAAATCTTAAGTTCACCAAAATTCTATTTTCACATTTCAAAGATTGAACTAGGTTCCCAATGGGATGCTTAACTTACTACAGGCGCTATTTTCCCCAATAAGTCTAATTCTAAGTATACAGTATTTAAATATTTCACCAAAAACATTCTATAAAAATTACCAAAATTATATTTTTACATTCCAAATGTTGTAGTAGGCTCCTAGTTGGATGCATGACTTATTACAGGTAATTTCAAGAATTGTCACTTTCAAGAAAGAAAATTTGAAAATTTTGAAAAAAAAATCACTAAAATTCACCAAAATTATAATTTCACATTCTAAAGGCTTTGTGGAGTGGTGGTGGTGGTGGAGTGGTCTAAAGCACATAAGTGGTAATCTGGTAATCAGAAGGTAGCTGGTTCAATCCCCACAGCCAACACCATTGTGTGTCCTTGAGCAAGACACTTAACTCCAGGTTGCTCCAGGGGGATTGTCCCTGTAATAAGTGCACTGTAAGTCGCTTTGGATAAAAGCACCTGCTAAATGCATAAATGTAAATGTAGTAGGCTAACATACCCCTAACATTTTTACTGATATAAACCTGCAAAACATTTTTAATCATATAAATGAACAAATTGTATCTTTGGCTTGGCTTGAACTGTATGTGTTTTTATACACCAATTTATGTATACGTGCCCGCATGTGTGTATGCAGATATAGTGTGCAAATATTACATTTGTGAATAGTGTAAATAGGCAAATAATATAATGTTTATGCAGAATTATATCGATCCTTTTTTATTATTATTTTTATATCCAATGTCCTTACCAACATAATATGAAATGAGCCAACCAATCCCACTAACAATATTTTTGTAAATAATGTTAGCAAGCATTGCTCACAGTCTTACTAATGCTATATTAAAATACAACTTGTATCCATCACTATCAACTAAAATTAATATATTTTAAAAGCATAAATAGTACTATTTATAACGTTTTTATCAGAGGGGCTTATTTTTTTGTTTTGGCATATACAATTAAAAGATGTCTATACCATAAAAATTTTTAACATGCAAATTTCAGTTTCCTCTTCTTTCAAGGGGAAAAGACCCTGCGGAGACCACACCTGCCCAGAGAGGGTGAGGTAAGAGTGGTGACATACACCACATGGGCTTTTAGGTCACATGTGGGAAGTGGCGCGGTGGTAGATCCCGCCTCTTCGGAGGGAGCAGTTGCTACACACATGGCGACCAGGGGGGCAGTGGGAACTGCCCAAGGGAGACACAGGTCCGCTCGTAAGGGGACCATACCACGAAAAATACACACAGGGGGGAAGTCCACGTAGGAGCCCTGACCTGTGAAACATCTATTCCAGTACAGGGTAGATCTGAGTACCCACAGTGCATTGGGTCGGTGAATTCCTCAGCTGAATTGCGGACCCATAAGGCTAGGGAGGAGTCATCCAGGGAGCCGAGTGAGTGGGATCACCTGGGAGAAAAAGCTCACAGTTTTACCTCAACTGAGGGAAAGGGCGCTAGGTGCAAGCGATCCACCCGGTCAGTCCTTCAGCGAGTTACCGAGTTCTACTGGCTCGGACCATAGAAAACACAAGACGAAGCTGACTCTACTCTGAGATTGTAAAATCTCGCAAAGGTATTGGGTGTTGCCCAACCCGCTGCTCTGCATGTCTGCCAGGGAGGTGCCTCTGGCCAGTGCCCATGAGGACGCAACACTCCTTGTAAGTGTGCTCGGACCCGCAAGGGGGGGGGGCACGACCTGGATGCGATAGGCCAATGAAATGGCATCAACCACCCAATGGGAGAGCCTCTGTTTGGAGATAGTGTTCCCTTTCCGCTGTCCACCAAAGCAGACAAAGAGCTGCTCAGAATGTCTAAAGCTCTGCATGCGGTCCAAGTAGGTATGCAAAGCACGTACCGGGCACAGCAACGAAGGGGCTGGGTCTGCCTCCTCCCGGAGTAGCGCTTGCAGGTTCACTACCTGGTCTCTGAAGGGTGTAGTAGGAACCTTGGGCACGTAGCCCGGCCGCGGTCTTAGGATCACATGTGTGTCTGCCGGACCGAACTCCAGGCAAGTTCCGCTGACAGAGAACATTTGCAGGTCCCCGAACCTCTTCAACACCAGCAATGCACCATTATGGCCCGGCCATGCCCTCCTCCTCGTCACACACACACCTTCACAATGCACGAATTAACATTTTAAAATTGCTGCTCTCAGAATCACTGGAATTTAATGCTTTGATGCTGTTTTCTGCCAAAAAAATATTATTTTTTAATTCTCACAGGGGAAATGCCCCAAACCCCCCTACTAAATAACACAACCATAAACTGTACTGTACTTTACCATGTTGTTCCCCCCACCTTTCAGACCAGGATTGCACCCCTGGTTGTGCCATTCTGCAAGACATTTATATAGATTGTGAAGGGAAGGATTTCCTGAACCACGACTAAATTCAAAATATGCATCAGTAAATGTTCTATAATTAACAGATTTTGTTTAGAATTTCTTTTATACCATCTAATCTGAGTGTACACTGTAGCATCTGGTGAAATGTGTTTTATCATTACACTCCAACATACTTGTTAGAAAACAGTAAACTCTTAACATTTCTTACAACCAACCAGGGGCAGCAACGCGGTGACCATGGGTGGCCAGTACCGCCTCTGATTGAAGCTTGGCCACCCCTCTGGCCACCCTTGTTGTGCAAAGCACTTTTGACAGGTGACTGTTTTTCACCACTCTATGACACAAACAGTCTGCGCTATTCAGGTTGAACAGCTGCGAACTGCCCACATGGCACAAACCTCTGTGTGTAGAGGTGTGACGTCAAATAATGACCATTGCAGTGTATGGGATCAAAATCCCACCAAATGGATTGCGGTCACGGATCCAAAAATAATAAGTGTGAATCAAAATAATAATTGTGAATCAAAAAAATAATAAGCGCAAAAATAAATATAAAGCACAGATCAAAATAATGAGCACAGATCAAAAATAACAAGCATGAATAAAAAAATATATAAACACATTTAGAATATGATGCAAAAAAAATGTCATCAGAATTGCAAACAAAATCGTGTTTTCCTTGGTTACATTACTCTTTTTTTGTGCTCTCTGATAGGTTTCCTCATATTTTCATTTTTTTTGTACATTTATGCTGTATTTTCTTTGCTTTTGTTTCCAAGTTCTGCACTTGATTTTCCAAAACTTGTGAGTGTAGTTTCATGTAAATCAGGGGGCGTTTTGCATCCCCATTTTGCATCCCCATTGGTCCACTTGATTGACAGCTCCTCCTCTAGCAATCATTTGAAGAAGGGAGGTGACGTCACTCCAATGCAACTCTGACGGCTGCTGCTCAATATTTTATTATTTGTGGCTGATAGATACGCTGCTTGTGTCTGTTTCGAGTATTTTCTGCCAGCTCTAGAAAACAATGGGTTGTCCAAGTAGGTCGTTATCATAGTCTGTTAACACATGTATTGAGTCAGCTGAATTTAGTTACCAGAGTCTTTAGTTTAGGCATTATTTAAGACTCCCTTGTTTGTAGGTTATTGGCTGCATACCTAAAAAAACAACAACAAAAAAATAAGGCTGGGTTGGTGTGGATGTTTGATGCATGTTTTTACTAGCTGTACCAATGTAGTCATGAGTTCAGAACCCAACTTGATCTGCTTTTCCACTAAATAAAACCCGGCACCAAGGCCTATTAAAATACTGATGAATATAGAAATGCTTACATACAGTATAACTGGACTTTTGTTTTTAAATGATATCAAAAATCTAAAAGGTGTGCATAATCGCTGACACCAACATGCGCACTTTGGAGTTGGTTGTATGCTATAAGTCATTTGCTTCAAATGCTACTGAAGTTGTACACTCTATGTTATGGAAATGTTTGGAAATGTTTTGGAAATGTATGCTCCAGTGTTGTTGTATCTTTAGAGATGATCTCTAAATTTGCAAATATTTGTTAATCAAGAACGTCCAACGTCAAGCCTACTATATATTGCATTATTTATTGATGTGCGGATTCTTGGTCATTTGTTTCTGATTTCACTGCAGTATTGTGGAAAAGAAACTACATGTAGTTGTGCCAACGATGCCAATGTAGGATCAGTACATAACATTCAACAACATGGAAAAGCAGATCAAGTTGGGTTTTGAACTCGCAACTAGATTGGCACAGCTAGTAAAAACATGCATCAAACATCCAAACCAACCCAGCCTTGTTTTTTTTTAGATATGCAGCCAATAAATGTTTTCCTTCTTTTGTATGGCATTGGAAATACATTGATTACTATAAATTCCTTGTGTACATTTGTTATCTATAAATTCTGTAGAATTTACAGAATTTCTGTCTTTAGAATTTGCTTTTGGTACAGCATGTCACAGTCAGTAGTGAATTTTATTGGCCACTGAATAAAATCACTGGGTCTTATCCGCCCACCCCTGAAAAAAAGTTCTGGCTAATGGATATTGGTTCACAAACAAGATGCAATTGATTATACATTTATAACAGGCCAATGTTGGATTATGCCGTTTGTCACATGAATACCACCTTTGGTTGATACTTTTAAAAAATCTGATACAGTCCCCAAACATTTTCGTTCTTGTTTTTGTCTACTTACCCAAAAGGGAGCCAATGAGGATGAAAACTTGAATGATGGTGGTGAAATCTCTGTATGCTCTCTCATGTGCGTGGAGAATCTCCTCCAGTCTTGTCACCTCTTTCTCCTGAGCATCGCCCCACAGACTCACTGGAGAAGAAGCATTAAGGAAATCCAGGTTCGAGGCGTTCAACAGTGTGGTTCCGTTTTGAGACAGAGAAAACCAGCTCTCCGCGTTGTCTGCCTCCATCATCATTCATTTCTAAGGCACCACTAAAATTCTTCGTCTCAGTAAACGTTATTGGTGAATGGAGCCCGAGCGTTATGATGTCTTGTTGTTCATCATGATTAACGCGCGAGTTCCTCGAGTTTTCAGCAGTTAGTCAAAATTATTGAAAGGGTGAAACGTTTGCATTGGAGACCGTAGGAAAATGTTGGTCAAAGATCTTTCCATCGCATACTATGCCCCAGAACCTTGCTGGATTGCTGGCATGTTTCATATTTTGTTTTGTTTTTTAAAAATCACACTGTTATCTTGTCACTATACACATGGCTTTCCATGTGTATATTTTCGTTTTCACGGCACATATCATATTGACTAAGACATGTCATCAATGTCTATGAAGCGATAAAACGGCTACATTAACGTAAGCGACATTCACGCGCCTGTCGCGCGCAATATCATTCAACTTCTTTTTCAGAATGGTGAAACAAACCGTGTATATAGACGAACGTAGTCTAGAATAATATTGCTAACGGAAATATTTCGCGAGCGTTCCAAAAATATGTGACTGTACGCAAACAACGATGACTGGACGTTGCATTACAAGCCATACAGAATATCTCAGAGAAATGACTCACATATCCGTATGAGACCGTTTTCCGTGAAAGTTTCTAAACAGAACCGCTCAAATTCTTTGTCCAAATGACAAAAACCGAGATTTTGGATAAGGTATAGCCTATGACTCGAATTTACGTGTTATTATGTGAGGCGACTTCAGTATCTCGACTGGCTCTTAGCGAGCAGGCTTCATTGCAAGTGGCATTTCTTCAAATGAAAGGTGGGCGCTTAAAATAAAACGTCACAGAATCCGTTCGGTCCGTCCATTTAATTATATGGGGTGCCAACTTCACGGAGGTCGTCATGCGTTGTCTTCGATGGGACCGTGATAATTTGGACGAGAGATTTAGATTGAGCCTGTATTTGGCGAGCTGTTGTAAACGCGCGCTTTGGGTTGTACGACTTTACGCGAATAAAGGCTCGTCTGTTCAGTTATTAACAGAATCCTCGTAACAAAACGTTCCACAGGCATTCCATTTGTTTATGTTCTGCTTTTGTTTCCCTGTTTCTAACTAAGAAGGCCATTATTCTTTGTGGCTAGAGGAAATATTTAGGCACCCCATGAGGAATTTCTACAGGCTGCATGAAATATACAGCTAAAATAATTGTGAACACAAAACAAATGCAAGGTTGTTCATTGATTCCTTTTTACTGCTACAGGTGTGTTGTTTAACGCAAAAACCTCAAACAAACAAATCACTTAAACCTTTCCTTTTAACAGAATTATTCTGAGGGTACTTCATCAAGGTGTTGAATTCAAACGCTAGCATATTGGACCATACACATTTAGCTCCACCCTTGTGATGCAGTCAACTGTGAAAATTATTCATTTTAGAAATGTTCATTTTAAAGGGTCATGGCATGCCTTTTTTTATTATTTTAATATGTTCCTTGAGGTTTACTTATAATTTTAGTAAAGTTTTTTTTTGCACAAAAAAGTCATATCACCTTTCAAGTAAAGGGCGAAGCCTATGGCCATGTCAAATGGGCAGGTCTCTTCCAATCTGATGTGTTAGCGTTCTGGGATCACTGTATGTGCGTTCACCTTCTTTGGGGGTCCCCCATTGGTAGGGATTGCTGGGGGAAGGTCCAGTTTGCACCCGCCACGGGGTCCCCCGAAGCACGGGGCGTTGTGCCACTGCACCTAATGATAGTCCCGATAACATGATAATTTTTCACACTTATTTCACACCAAAACTAACTCTAGGTTTTGGTGCTGCTTCTCCTTTAAAACATGACAGTAAAGACCAGTTATGATTTGCTCTCTACTCTTGACTGACCTGCTCTCTCCTTGCCAGCTCACAGCAACAGAGTGGGGCAACGGAAGTAATGGGGTAATAGTAGATGTGTTGTTGTGGAGGTAGTCAGATGCGAATGTCAACCATAGTGTGACATCAAAATGTGGAGGATTAAAGAGTCGCTTGGCATCAACAAATGGTCTTTTTGCAGTGAGGATGTTTTGAGTTCCGAAATTTACAATACACCGACCAGCCTCAACATTAAAACCTTTAAAAATGGTTGATGTGAATTAACTGAAGCTCCTAACATGTATCTGTATGATTTTATGCATAGCATTGCTGCCACACGATTGGCCAATTAGATAATCGCATGAATGATTGTTGGTGCCAGACGGGCTGGTTTGAGTATTTCTGTAACTGCTGATCTCCTGGGATTTTCACGCACAACATCTTTAGAATTTACTCCGAATGGTGTCAAAAACTAAAAAACATTCAGTGAGCGGTAGTTCTGCGGACGGAAACGCCTTGTTGATGAGAGATGTCAACAGAGAATGGCCAGAAAAGATCAAGGAAAATGCCCTTCCTCATGTCATGGCCCATATAAGGTCGTCATGTACTATTTAAAGTCATTCATTTGAATTAATATTGAACAAAATTTTACCCATACATGTATAGACTGAAAACAGTTGAGCAACAAACTGATGTTAAGTCACAGTACATTACAATGAACCAAAACAAAGACAGTGGCATCATTTTTGCAATTCACTAAGCATTTTAGCAGTTTATATAAGATCATAGCTAATCTATCTTAGTTGCAAACTCAATTCCAATTATATGGCACATAACTCTGATACTTTACATTCTTCACACATATGCTAAGACCCTTTATTCATCTCCTAATTCCATGTAAATCTGAATCAAACCTGATTTTATACTCAAATTCTGATTGAATTCTTTATTTACACTAACAATGATGGTGTTTTGAAGGCGACTGCAATATTATTCTCGGCACTATAGCTAAACATCTGCTATCCAGACACAACAGGAGTTTCAACAAGCTAATAAATTCTGACAAGGGAAGAGACTATTTTTAAACATGTAAATACTGTATCTAATAAGGGAACATAGTTTATGAATCGGCAAGAGAGCTCTGTAGTGCTTAAAAAATGCTTTTGTCCAAGTAGAAAATAGTGAGAGAATTGAAAGAGCTTGTAACCAACCCTCATCTGTTCATTACCATAATTTGATTTTTGTTTCAGAGCTCATAATGCCTTCCACATCAGTCATTGGTGTTTGAGAACATTCCATGCTTTGTAGGTACAAGTTCCATTCCTGCAAGTCCAAAGCTGTACAGATTTTTATTGGTTGGCAAATGTTTTTATTATTAAGTATCATAAAATAGGACACCTTTGATGAGATTGGTAATGTTTTGATGTAATGGTAAAGAGGCATGGAATGTATGCAGTAGGGGAAACCTCTCTAAACTAAACAGCCAATTAAATTTGTTGATGGTCTGCTGAGAAAAAAAAATCAGACATATCAGACATTGACAGGCCTAGTTGCAGTACCCCATAAATAATCCACATTTCTTAATCTATGTGGGCCTGCTCCTTCTGAGATTCACTTGTGAATTCACTCCTCAATTCATGGGAATGGCATGCACAAAATTTATTCTAACAGTTCCTGAATAAATAACTTTTTTTTTTTTATTATTCAACACGAACATTTAAGAGCCTCCTTTAAGTAGTCCAGGTTAAATGAAATGGCCCTCTGGAGTGTGTCTTTGCCAAAATGCTCTCCACAAGATCTGCAACAAGTACCTCTGAGGGTTCACTAAGACAGAATCACATACATTTTCATTGTAAAAAGAAACAAGTTTATAAATCAGGAAAGCATTCAGATCTATTCGTCATGTGAAATGATTTCACATCAAGTCCAGTCAGAAGGTAATTTATTTTAGATTTATAGCATGGAAAATTCCTATAGTCATCAGTATACATCCACCAACATTGATTGAGATAGATATATATATATATATATATACACACACACACACACACACACACACACAAACACAAATAATACAAAAAACAATAACTGCTTAGAATTAGCATTAAAAATAAATTTACAGTACACTAAACTACAAAATAATAGAAATGCTTCATCATTTAATACTAACAAATCAACACTTTACATTCATCTTTGTGAGACAAAGACATAAAAATAATGTTAATTTTAACATCTACTCTCCTTGTCGAGTCCCAAACACAACAAAAACTAGAAATCCTCTTCCATGTTTCAGCTCACCAAACAGAGAGTATTCATGTTGTCCTAGTGCAATTTGATTAAGTATAAACTTAAATTGAACAAGTAAATTAAGTTCCCTTGGTAACATTAATTCTTTGAGTAATATGAATGATTGAGTAAAACTGACAATAGTGAAAGTAAATTTTGTAGTGTGTATAATTTTTTTAGTTTAGTGTGCCCCCTTTTCAGATGTGCAGTTGTAATCAGCACCAACTAAGTGTTTTTTGAAGAAAATCTGAATCTTCGCCCATGCATCCAGCTGTGCCTCTGCATGGGCCTTGGGCTCCCCGCCAAAGAAAACCACTTGTCCTACTGCAGCATGGAAAGCAGCTGGACAAAAAGGCATATAGGGCACCTCAATAAAGTGACCCGCCTTTTCATAACTCACCAGCTCGTAGTTATTTTTGCCATGTTCTTGGAGTCTGTTGCATGCTAGTTTGGCATAATAGGCACTTCGCCAATTCCTGTCAGCTTCTGACATTATAAACATGAAGCTACCAGTAGCACGCTCAATAGGAATGACACTAGGAAGGCCTTCTTTGGACATAGGGTCATGCATAACATCCCCAATATCTAAAAAGCCTAATGGTGTCATTTTTGTTCTCTTGAGATTGAACAAAAGGGGTGGAAGGCAGATGTCTTTGTACTGAAGAGGGACCAAAGTATTGGCATTGCATCCATTGATCAAAACAATAGCCGATATACCAGGCAGAAAGGATGCCATTGACAAAGCGAGATCTCCACTCTTTGATATGGACAGTAGGCCAATTTTTTTACCGTTGACCTTTAAATAAAAAGAAAGAGACATTATACATTAATTTGTGATATTTTTGGGAGACCCTGCCCTGTTTTGTGTCACCATTCAAAATTCCAATTTTAATTAGCTTTACAATAATATTACACAAATATTATAAGAAAAATCATGTAGGGTTGTATATACTAACCTCAGGCTGTTGCCTCAAGAATGTTATACCCTCTTCAAAGTACTCAAGGTCAAACTTTTCAGCTTTTTGGGGTAAGTCTTGGTAACCATGGAAAGCCAAGGCAAGCACCGCAAACCCTTTCTTTGCCAGCAGAGCTGCTCTCAACTCAAAAGGACCTCCTTTAAATACATATGTATCCAAGATCCCAGGAAACGGTCCTGTACCTGAAAATATTATGTCAGCAGCATTAAGACCACTACATTTGGGCTTTGACATGCTTAACTGAATGAATCTGGCCTTTGGGCTGAGAATTCATTTGAGACCAACAGTTTGAGACTTCACTTCCCATTTTCACCACAAAGAGGCGTTCCTAAGCAGAATATGACCAACAACCGCAGGCTTTCATTTCATTTATTTATTTAAAATACACTCTCGTCCAGCAAAGAGTCAGTCTGCACTTCAAACTCTGAGAACAACCTAGCCTGCTGAATAATACTGAACTGGCTGTTCTAAATGTCACAAAACATTCGTACACAAGTACTACACAATCTTTAACCATCTGTAGATCAAGAGAATTGTTAATACTACCAAAATAATTAACTGACCAGGAGGCATGAAAAGAGTTCCTCTGATTCTTCCTTCGGCTACAGGAACTCTCCGGACGCCTTCAGCCATGCAATGTCTCTCGTTTGTCACTTTGGCGATAACTTTATCATTGCTCAAAACTTCAATGTCAACGAAAGAAGGTCGAGTCACGTCCTTTTTAACAAACTTGCTGCTTGGGACTTCGGCTTTCAATGCCCAGAACAAGCCTGCTGGTTCAATACCAGTATAGCTGCCACCAAGAGAGGAATGACAGTTGAGGTCAACTTCACCACTGTCGTCTGCCCGGTAAATGGCCGAAGCCTTGAAAACGACTCCTTTGTCGTCCGTCATTTTAGAACGCAATTCAACGTGTTGTTGTGGATTTAAACCACTCACGGTCACGTGCACAGGGTCTTCAAAAGAACATTTGGAACTGGGCGAAAGACGAATGATGCCACCCGAACTGTGCATTTTTGCGAGAGTGTTTCTTGCAGAAATTCTAAGCACTTCCTTCAGCGCCGAAAACATGTCGCCTCTGTGTGAATCTAAGGCTGGGAATCGATTCCTCAATTCTGAGGCGTAGGGAATCGATAATTGATTCGAAACGTTGGAATCGACTCCTTCGGGTTGATATTGTCGGACTGCATTTATTTCCTCGACCACTGCACTACTACACATTTTAGGAGCCTAACAGCACTAATACAATTTAAAAAATGATTATAAAATGACTGCATCTTAACGATCTTAAATCTGACTCCGAGTCAAATCCGCTCCGTTTGTTTATCTGTAGCCTATGAAGTAATCACACAACACAAGCCCTTCAACACATCTGTTTTCCAGACCTGGAAAGTCTGCCGCTATTTTACTTTTGATTAAACTAATAATCAAGTAACATGCCAAATTTGTGACAGTAAATTAGCATACAGTAAAAATGTGTTGTTACCGATGCTACAAGTCTGCAATAAGAAGACGTGGGAGTCAGATGTGATGAATTATCATTGATGTAGAATTATCATTGTGCTGCACTTATTAAAGCGAGAATCTAACACTTCTCTACTCGTTCTCGACATTTTTACACAATTTTACATTAAAATTATATAAAAATAATAAATGATAATTAAAAAACAAAAATCCTAAATACGCGTTAATATACTAAAATACATATACAATGTGGATTTTTAATATAACTGAAATGTGTTGTTTGGACATTTTATTAATTGTACAAAAGGTTGTGGACAAAATACTAATACAAACCTCTTTCTAAACAAGAACTCATGAGTGCTAACAGACTATTTCAATGGTGCTTTTAAGATTATTTTCGGTAGTTCTTGGAAATACAGGCGTATCTACTCAAATTTACCTCAAATTTATCTCATGGGATTGAAGCATCTCGCTTTGGTTTGTGCATACAGGCCCTGGTTTAATTTTAGATTGGACCTATTAATAGTAAATGTCATTCATGCTATTATAAACAGTGCAAAGAACTTTTGCAGTTTATTATAAATTTGCCTCTCGTTTTATTTTCGGAATCGATTAAATGGGTCTGGAATCGACTCTTAGAATCGATTCTTATGATTCCAAAACCAAGAATCAGATTCGGAGTCGATTTCTGTAAAACTGCTGCCTTCTAGTGTTTGGGGTACAATTATTTTTGCCCAAAAAAAATCCAAAATTGGACCATTTTCACAGACTTAAATGACGCGTTTCCGCCTAATTTAGCAGCGTAAATCTAGCATACTTTTTGTTTTATTTTGTTTAAGTGTATTATTATAATATTATGCTTACGTGTTATAATCGTGAATTCGTTTAAAAATACAAGTTACCACCGCTGCCAAGTAGAAAGAAGGACCATTTCTTATAAAGAGACCTCCCACACTGTCTGAAACCTCAATATGAGGCATATTTACTCATTTTGGGGTAAAATGTGTCCAAATTCACCAAAATGCTTTGACATTGCCATTTTTCTAAAATTCTGAAACCTGTAGAAAAAAAATTATTAAAATATGTAGAAAAAATGAAGGCCCATTTCTTGCAAGGGACCTCCCACACTATCTAAACTCTCAATATGAAGCACATTTACTGTAATTTTGGAGTGAAATACATCCAAAATCACCAATACATGCAAAAACATTCTCAACATTCTCAATTTCAGAGACCTATATTGAAAGGTGAATTTAAATCAGTAGAAAAAATTAAGGCTGTTTCTTATAAAGGACCTCACACACAGAGGTGGGTTGTAACTCATTACATTCACTCCAATAAATTGAGAGATTATTGAATTTTACGAGAGCGGAAGAAACAACGTCACAAATGAAATTTTAAAATACTTGGGCCTTATTTGTTATTCTTATTAAATAATATATTAATACAATAAATCTTCATTCTGTTTGTCATTTTTAATATATACTGTGTGTTAATATAAAGAGTAAACACATTTGATCAAATAAAGCGTACATTTTAAAATGTATCTGTATGTTTTTCTTCTCTGTATATTATTATGTTATTTTAATCCAGTAATGATTTGTCAAAAAATTATTTACTACATTCAGCATGAAATAAAACATTGCAGGAGTGAAGGAAGCAGTAAACTCCCAGCTTGTGCGTCTTCCCCATGGTGCATTGTGGGAAATTAACCGTCATCTAGTGTACTTGAAATGTACACTTGACATTAGAGTGCATTGTGGGTAAAAATGAGTGAAAAAAATTAGGGAACGAGTGGCTCACTCAGAATTCAGACACTACTACAAAATAGCAAAAACTCGAAATAGTGCACTATATAGTGGATAGGGGGTGGTTTCAGACACAGCGAGTGTTCCACAATCAGGGTTGGTGCCCTACATAGGTTGTGTACTTTGCATTTAGAGAGCGGCGGTACTGCTGTACAGAACTTACGATCTAAATACTTATGACACTGAAAACTGTAACTACACTGAAATAAGAATCCACACAGGACTTTAAAAGCTATGAAATAGCAAAAGAAGGCATTATATTTCAGCATTATATATAATGTCCTTGTGGGACATTTTCACGTTTTCACTGTAATAATTACTAGAAATGTTTCCAAACCTCTCTTCTTATTGACAAATTCATCCAGATCTGACAAGAGTCCTTAAAGGAATAGTTCACTCAAAAATTACAATTCTCATGATTTACTCACCCTCATGCAACCCCAGATGTGTATGACTTTCTTTCTTCTCCTGAACTTAAATTAAGATTTTTAGAATAATTTCTCAGCTCTGTAGGTCCATACAATGCAAGTGAATGGTTGGCAACATTTTAAAGCTAAACAAACAAACAAACATAAATCAGCATAAAAATAATCCATAAGACTCTAGTGGTTAAATCAGTATCTTCAGAAGTGATGTGATAGGTGTGGATGAGAATTAAAGAATAGAAAGCCATTCTTAAGTGGGCCCCCTTATTGTTCTGTTTTGCCATGGAACCATTAGCAGCTGCGATAAGAAAGGAGGATGATTTTCCAGGGGTGGTGGTGGTAGGTATGGTGCATAAATTTTTACTTTATACAGATTATATTTTATTATTTGTCTCCGACCCTACTAGATCTATGCCTTAATTAAGAATTATTAATTAATTTTCTAAATTCTCAGGATACAGAGTGAATTTGTCTAAATCAGAAGCTTTGGCTCTGACAGTGTACTTCCCAGTAATGGCTTTTCAGCCAGGTGCCTTCCAGTGGCCCAAACAGGGTATTAAGTATTTGGGTATTTTATTCCCAGCAAATTTGTGTGATTTTAGTTAGAGTTCATTTTGACCCTTTAATAAAAAGGTTTTCGAGCAATGTGAATATATGGGCTTCATTACATTTATCTATGACTGGGATGGTTAATGTTATTAAAATTAATTGTATTCAAAATTCAACTACCTGCTGCAATCTCTCCCTAGAGATGTCCCCCTCTCTTATTTCAAGCAATTTGATACTATCGCTAAGTCCTTCATTTGGAATGGTAAATGATCTAGATTACATTTTATTTTATTTTACATTTCATTACATGGGCCGATTTACCAAGGTGGGCTAAGCCTACTCAAGATTTTGTTTTATTATCATGCATCCGGTCTCATTTGGCTCATTGGTCACTCCCACCTGAGAGAGCCCCTCCCTGGTTTTGTATTTAACAGGAAGTTCTTCCCCCCATTTCGCCATTGCAAAGCCTTTCTATCAAATTAACTGGAGAAGTTAAGTTATACCCCTTTATCTCGCATTTGCACTCAGTATGGACAAAAGTGTCCAGAGAGTTTAATTCTGACATTTATTTAAATGTAGCCTCTAGGATATGGCTGAAACCAAAACTATGTTCTAATAAATCCGCTTTCTGCTGGACAGAGTGGATTGTGAGGAAGGTTAATACGCTCAGTGACCTATATGAGAGTGGAGTGTTGTGATCATTTGAAAATTTGGTGGAACATTTTAGGATTCCCATATCTCAGTTTTTCAGGTATTTACAGCTGCCCCACCTGCTCTGTACTATATTTGGGTTTAGCATACACCCCCTTAAAGTGATTACTGCTTTTGGAAAGGTCATGAGGCATCTGTGTATTACTCCCTGCTAATTCAGAGTCTGGGAAATGGAGCTTTAATTTATATTAAAAGATTATGGGAGTAAGATTTAAACTTGGTATTGGAGGAGGGAATGTGGGCTAGGATTTTAAAAAAAAACGTCAAGCATCCAGAGATGCAAGGGTGTGCCTTATGCAATTCAAGATTTTACATAGATTCTATTGGACTCCCTCTAGATTGTATAGGTTTGGTCTTAAAGACACACCCACCTGCTGGCAATGTCAATCAGAAGATGGAGACATAACCCATGTCTTTTGGTCGTGTGTTAAGATCCAAGAATTTTGGTTGAAGGTTCAGAATTTTATGTGTCATGTATTGGGCGCTCAAATTTGTTTTGCCCCAAACAAATTGGTGATGGGGTGGTCATCGATGTTGAGAAGAGACACAAAGTGTTGTGTCCTAACTAGTGTAATGATCGCCAGACAAATACTTTTAAGTGGATGGAAGTCGGCTGGAGCACCTCCATTTCAGGAGTGGTGCTTGGAGATGGGGAGGGTGGTGGCTTTCGAGGAAGGGTCATCTAGAACAGTGGTTCTCAACCCTGTTCCCGGAGGACCGCCAACACTACGCATTTTGGATATCTCCCTATTCAAACACAACTGATTCATCTCATTAGTGGAGACTCCAAGACCTGAGTTGGGTGTTTCAGAAAAGGGATATATACTAAATGTGCAGTGTTGGGGGGCCTCCGGGAACAGGGTTGAGATCCACTGGTATAGAAAACTGGGGAATTTGGACTTTGTGGGGAAATATCTGGTGTTTTTAGAGGACTTTCGGGTAGGGGCAGTGGAGAGAGTGGTGTAGTGGTTAATGGGTGGAATCATTATATATAATCATTAGGGCTGTTGATTTAACGACAATTCAGTACGATTAATTTGACTAAAAATAACGCGTTAAAAAATTACCGCAATTAATCCCAATGCCCCCAGAACGTAATATAGAAGATTCCTGAGAAATGCAAGCTTGTAGTACCACCTGTTTATTCCAGAGGGCAGTAAGTGAAACTCCCTATCTGCTCCAGGGGCGCCGTATCATGGCTGACCCTGCACTCTGACCCCAGCTTAGCTGGGATATGTGGAAACTAATAAATTTCACCTTATATATGCAAAAAACTGTGTGTATAATGTGTGACCAAAATAAAGGATTCTATTCTATTCAGTTGCGTGGCAATGCGCAGTTTATACAGTGAAGAAAAACACCCTTAAACAGCAGACAAACATGTGTTACGTTCAAAACACTTGAGCGCAAATCCGAATAAGGGATCTCAAGATGTGTTCCAAGTATTAAACTATATTTAACTTGACACAGTGACCTAAAAATTGTAAGTTTATTATTTTATATAATTTGATTTGGAGTAAAATGTGTCCAAAACCAAAAGTTTCGCAGAGAAACTAACAGAGGTAGAGATATGGACTCAACAGCAGGGATTTATTTAACAGGTGAATGAAACAGTGATGCAAACAACAAGTGTGTAGATCCAGTTTGAGCAATGTAAGGACAGTAGGCAGTTATCTATTCATCTGACATGTACAGATGAATAGATAACTCACAACAGTCTTTTGATACTTGCAGGATGCTTTGAAGAAGCAGGAGTGTAACAACGCTGGAGGATAACCGGAGGAGGAACCAACACACAAACCCGGATGAGGATAACAGCAAGGAGGTAATATCCACGGAGTATAACAGGTAAGTTTGTCAATACTAGGAAGGTCTGTAGTCTCAGAGAAAACGTCGACGAGAACAGACAAAGGGTATGTGTGAAAGTTGGGTATAAATGCCATCCTTGATTATCCACTAATGATGTGCAGGTGCGTGTGATCAGAACTCAGGGGAGAGTGAACACAGTTGGCAGTGAGGGAGAAAAATGAAAAATAGGGAGAGCCTGGTGGATCCATGACACCCCCCCCCCCCCCCCCCCCCCGCCTTCAGGGACCACTCCTGAGGGCATAGTCTCCGACATCGGGGCCGACCTCGTCGACGTGGAGTTGGGCAAGTAGGATTTTCTGTGTGGAGGGTGGCAAGTAAGGTCAGATCCAGGATGTCATCTTCAGCAGCCCAGGAGGTCCTCTCCTCAGGACCATAACCTTCCCAGTCTACCAGGTACTCAAGATGTCCTCTCTGACATCAGGAATCTAGGATGGATCGAACCTCGTACACGGATCCATCCTCCAGGAGCAAAGGCTGAGGGGGTTCATCAGTCACACCGGGCTCTGGGGAAGGAGACAGAGAAGGATAGTAAGGTTTGAGGAGAGAAACATAGAAAGTGGGATTGATTCTATAATGTGAATGTAGTTGTAACCAGTATGTGTCTGCATATACTTGATGTTGTATAGTGAATGGACCAATGTATCTGGGACTCAACTTTCGACAAGGCAGCCGGAGACGAATGTCCCGAGTGGAGAGCCAGACCTTCTGCCCAGGACGGTAAGTAGGAGTCTCTGATCTTCTAGCGTTGACCTGGCTCTTTTGGCGCCAAACTGTCCATTGAAGATGGACATGAGTGGAGTCCCAGACCCTCTTGATTTACTCAAACCAGTGGCTCAGAGCTGGAACGTCCGAAGGTTCTCCAGACCAGGGAAACAGAGGGAGCTGAAAGCAGAGCATACACTGGAACAGGGTGAGTCCAGTGGCTGGTTGACGGAGGGAGTTCTGTGTGTACACGCCCCAGGGTAGGAAACGGTTCTAGCTGTCTTGGTGTTCATGGCAGTAGGTCCACAGGAAGCGACCAATCTCCTGAATCTTCCACTCTGTCTGCCCATTGGATTGCGGATGATATCCAGAGGTTAAACTCACTCACACTCACTTCACCCAGGAGGGAGAAGGAGGACCTCCACACCAGTGAGATAATCTGGGGGCTGCGGTCAGACACCGTTTTCTGGGAGGCCGTAATTCCATCAATAATGACATGGAATAAGGCTTGTGCGGTCTCCAGCACCATGGAAAAATCTGTCAACAGCAACTAATACACAGGTGAAGGAATCCGATGCAGGTAAATCAGTTATAAAATCCACCCACAGCTGAGGAATGGGCTTACCAGATGGAAGACGGCGAGGAGATTTGGAGATGGCACATTCTGGACAGCCTTGGATATGTCACTGGACTTCCTGGGACATATGGTGCCACCGGTATCAATTTTGGAGAAGCAAGAGGGTTTGATGGTAACCAGGATTACCAGAGCCCAGGGAGGAGTGAACAGAAGTGATAAGGGAAGTTTGAAAGTGTGTGGGGATGTATATGTGTCCCCCGGGACACCCCGGCGAAGCAGGTTCTTTTCTGGTGGTCTCCTCTATTTGATCGTCTAGGGTCCACTAGATGGGACTGGTGAACAATCCTGGTGGTAGAATGGATTCAGGTGTAAAATTAAGAGGTTCCAAAGCATGCAGTCAAGATAGAGCATCCGCTTTGGTGTTCTTGGATCCTGGACAATCAGAAACAGAAGTTAAACCATGTAAAAAACAAAGCCCACCAGGCCTGGCAGGGGTTCAAAAAATTTAGCCAGTAGCACCACTCCAGTGCCAGCTTGATGGCGAGTAGCTCCCGGGTGCCCATGTCATAATTCTGCTCCGCTGGAGTGAGCTTCCATATGGGTGAAGCCTGGGGAGATTCCCCTGTCGCTAAGATTATACTGCTCCAATGCCTAAGGTGAAGGCATCTACTTACACAATGAAAGGACGTTCCGGATCAGGATGAACCAAGATGGGGGCAGTCATTAATGCTTCTTTTGGGCATCGGAAGGCCTCCAAGGCAGGCTGGTTCCAGAACAGAGACTTAAGCTTAGACTTAAGAGAGGTTAGAGGGGCAGACATAAAACTTTAAATTGCGTATGAAGCAACGATAGAAGTTTACAAAACCTAGAAATCTCTGAGGTCCTTTCATTTTGGTTGGTGTTCTCTTAGCTTCTCCAGTACGAGCGCCACTGCTGACGATGGTCAGTCTCTTTCTGGGAGTAGATGAGGATATCATCGATGTAGACAATAACAAATCATTGGAAATACTCCCAGAACACCTCGTTCATAAATTTCTAGAACACGGAGGGGGCATTTACCAGGCCATAGGGCATATTCATAGTGGCCTGATGGGGTCACGAAGGCAGTCTTCCACTCTTCCCCCCTCCGGATATGAATGAGCATGTAGGCTCTATGCAACACAGTGACTTCTCTTAGAAGGTCTAGAGCTGCCAGAACCAGGGTAATGGGAAACTGGAACTTGACAGTAACATTGTTGAGTGCACTGTAATCGATGCAGGGCCACAAGCGTCCGTCCTTCTTGGCCACAAAGAAAAAGCTGGAAGCGGCAGGGGAAGTAGAAGTTGGATGTAACCTTGCTTCAGAACCTTATCTATGTAGTCCTCCATGGCCTTCTGCTTTGGAAGTTCTTCTAATTCTGGAGAGTGTGGATAACGGTGTGCAGGCAGGGGATTGTATATTACTCTGTTTGCTGATACAGGTCTTCATCTGCTGGGACACACGTATGGAGAGCTGAATAAAGCATTCCAGGCCGATTGAGTTGTTATGTGCTGCCAGCTGCAACCACAGAGAAGATTCCAGCCCCTGCCGGTAGGTTGTTAGAAGGGCCAGTTCATTCCAGCCACTCACAGCTGCAAGTGTGCGAAACTGCGGAGCATAATCTGCGATCGAATTTTTTCCTTGTTTGAGATGATAAAGTTGTTCATTCACAAATCACAAACAGGTAGTCCAAAAAAATCTCCTTAAAGTGTGTAAGGAATGCATCCAATGACTGGGCCGTCCTGATCCCACAAAGAGTTTGCCCACTGCAGTGCAAGTCCGGAAAGTAATGAAATAATGTTGGCGATCTTTGCTCTGCTTGAAACCTTGGAGATTGCTTCTCAAGCATCAGTGAACACTGCAGCAGGAGAAGGATTGACCATGGATCTGGCATGAAGAGAAACTGGAGATGGAGAGATGGGTGAGGAAAGGGAAGAGGAATTGGCATCTGAAGCTCCAGATGGAGACGACCCGACGAAGTTCATTCTCCAGCTCCTCAATGATTGTGCTCGTCTGTGTTGGTGGAATAATGGAAGCCCACGTGGAGTCGCTTTTGATGGTCTGTTCTTCTGTCACAGAGAAACTCACAGAGGCAAAGATATGGACTCAACAGTGGGGTTTTATTGAACAGGTGAATGAAACAGTGATGCAAGCAACAGGTGAGTAGATCCAGTTTGAGCGGTGTCGCAATCAGCAGGTAAGTAATTTCCAGACGGGAAATAACATGATGTACAGATGAATAGATAACTCACAACAGTCTTTTGATACTTGCAGGAAACTTTGAAGAAGCAGGAGAGTAACAACGCTGGAGGATAACCGGAGGAGGAACCAACACACAAACCCAGACGAAGATAACAAAAGGAGGTAATATCCACAGAATATAACATCAGGTAAGTTTGTCAATACTAGGAAGATCCATAGTCTTTGAGAAAACATCAACAAGAACAGACAAATGGTGTGTGTGAAAGCTGTTTATAAATGCTGTCCTTGATTATCCACTAATGATGAGCAGGTGCGTGTGATTAAAACTCAGGGGAGAGTGTGCACTGTGTCGGCAGTGAGGGAGAAAGAGAGGGAGAGCCTGGTGAATCCGTGACAAAAAGAAGGAACAAATACATTGCCATATCTCAAATTAAGTGATTTGTAGAAAGTTGAATTCAGTTCAGTTCAATAAGTAGAAAAAAAATGGATGTCCATATCTTCCTCAATATCAGCACACTTCATATGTAAAAAGGGAAAATATGACAAAAGGGTAGCATTATGCCAGATTCACTCTTAAGTTCCCTGGTTGTCCACAATATGAGAGAAAGGTAAGGTTGGTAAAAATCTAAGCTATGTCTGTACAGTTTTCTGTAAAATAAACAACTTTTGTACGATACTGTCATAAGTCATTTTTTCAGGTTTTTCAGAAACACAAAAAACTGAACCAAAAATCATGAGGAGATGATTTAGGCAAAATAAATAAATAAATATATATATATTAGGAAGGTGACGATATGGAATATTTGTATGTTTATGCATTGTTTTCACTGATACAAAAAAAAAACAACAACACATACTTGTACATGTATGGGACATACATTTCAAAATACTACAAAAATTGCCATTTTCATATGTAACATATATTTCTACAAATACTTATGGAATTTTAATATACAGGCTACATGGGGCCAAATGACTCAAAGTGAATTCATTACATAAATATTTAAATAAATCATTAAATACATAAAACTGAAATTTTTAAAACTATTCAGTTGTTAAATTGTTGTTGAGCGACATGCGAGTAAGCGTTACAATGAAAATGAAGACACGAAGCTTGTGCTTAAATGAAAAAAAAAACGGATAATGTTAAAAAGAAAATGGACACAAACTAGTTCTAAAATGAGATTCAAAGGACATGTATTTATTTATTTTGCGATTTAATGGTTCATTTAATTATTTATATATTTTTAAACAATATTATTATGCATTTAATTATTTATTAAAATATTTATTAAATGATAACATTTTTAGTAATTTGGCCCTCCATATAAAACAAGACATACCTGTACAAAAATAGAAAATTAAAGAAATTTTTAAGTGTTTTTGTTTTTCTCCCAATTTGGAATGCCTGATTACCACTACTTAGTAGGTCCTCATGGTGGTGCGGTTACTCACCTCAGTCTGGGTGTCGGAGTTACTTGCCTCAATCCGGGTGGAGGAGGACGTCTCAGTTGCCTCCACTTCTGAGACCGTCAGTCTTCACACCTTATCACGTGGCTCGTTGTGCATGACACCACGGCGACTCGGCATGTGAACTTACCACGCACCACATTGAGAGCGAGAACCACTAATTGTGACCACTAGGAGGTTACCCCATGTGACTCTACCCTCCCTAGCAACTGGGCCAATTTAGTTGGTTAGGAGACCTGGCTGGAGTCACTCAGCACACCCTGGATTCGAACTAGCGACTCCAGGGGTGGTAATCAGTGTTAATATTTGCTGGCCCAGGACCCTTTAATATAGTGTTTTAAAATTTTAAAGATGCTTCAGGAGAACCATTTCTGTTAAAGGGATGGTTCACACACAAATAAATATTCTCTCATCATTTACTTACACTCAACCCATGCCAGATGCGTATGACTTTCTTTCTTCTACTGAAAACATTCAAAGATTTTTAGAAGAATATTCCTGCTCTATAGGTACTCAGAATGCAAGTTAATTAGATACAATATTTTGAAGCTCAAAAAAGCACATATCGGCAGCACAAAAGTAATCCATACGACTCCAGTGGTTTGATCCATGTCTTCAGAAGTGATATGATAGTTGTGGGTGAGAAATCAATATTTAAGTCCTTTTTTACTATAAATTCTCCTCCCTGCCCAGTAGGTGGCAATATGCTCAATCATCTAAAGAAAACTAAAGAAAAAGACTGTGAAAGTAAGGATTGATAGTAAAAAGGACTTAAATGTTGATCTGTATAACCAAGTACTATACTCTTTCAAATTATTTTTGTCTTTTGTGTAATCCGTTAATTTTTTAATGCTTTAAAAATATTAATACAGTTGTATACAACAAAAATAAACAAAACACATACAGTTTACACCAGGGGTAAAAATAAAATTGACAATACATTAAAGAAAAGTAGCACATGAGTCTTTCTTGTTTTTTGTTTCTAATTCCTTACAAAGGAAGAAATATATTTCTTAAATTGTTAAAATTTTATCAAGGCTTTAGCACATTTTCCCCAAGCAAATTAAGCAGTTGTATTACAAGAAGAAGAAAAAACTATTAAAATCAATGGTAACTTGTAATATTATTATAAAAGTTACAGCTGATTTCTACAACTGTACTTGCAGATCTCATAAACCCCGCCTCTCTCACAGTTCGGCACAGTCGTCATGGATACCGTGTGAGAGCGAGGCCACTGGTGAAGCCCGGAAGTGTTGGGAGGTACTCCGATCTGGCCCCGCTGGCTGCTCTCAAACCTTCCCATTTGTCGGATGATCAGTTCCGAAAAGGGCCGTCAAAATATCCGAATAGATTTGATACCAACACTGCGTTTACAGTAATCCTGGGATTTTCGTCCATTCGAAGCAGCTCCATGGTGACCCGATACTGATTTTACATAGGAGGATATTCAGTGGTAAGATCTGTTTTTCTATGCCGTGAAGGTTAGTTAGCCGACTTATCATGGTTGGCCACACGGAGTGTTAGCGATCTGAAGCAGTAGTTAACGTAAAAGCTAACAGATATCGATAGCCAAATGATTCAATCTTTAGACTTTAATATAGAAACAAGAGTAGTTATATTAGTTATTGTTTGTTGTGGACATTAACATTAGCAGGGGCAGCTATCGCACATATACAGCTCGCTAGCGAATCTTAATCCAATCAAAAGAACTGTTCCGATTATACGAAGGGTCTTTGTTGTTTTAATAATCATTAATGTTATTCTTTATACACGTGTAGCACACTCTGTTTAAGGCTATACATGGTGAGTTTCATGTGCAAAATGTGGTTAATTAAAGTGTCATAACACGATTACAAAAATTCTCCATTCTGGCGATGCGGACAAAGCCTGTTGTTTGCTCCCGATGACCCATACTAGGGTAAAATTTCTGTTATATATCTTTTAGATAAACATTTTATCTGACATATATGTGTTAATAAACGTTCCCTGTCGTTTTATCTTGATGCTCTGATTAGCTGTATATTTGTTGCCAATTTTTTAGTGTTATCTTAATCGGCCAGCAACAGACGTCTTTTGTTTTTGCGTCAACCAGGTTGTTATGAGTGTAGGTTAAGGAAGCTTCTTCCGATATATGTAGCCTATTTCAAATATACATTTTCGAATTGTATTCAACCTTAAACACAGTGTCAAACGCCATCAACGAAGGGAAACGTGTTGCGAAAACGGCCTGTTTTTTACTCCTACATACGCACACGAAGCGCTGTACTGTAAAAATAATGTTCACATAGCGGCGGAGGACTTGAAAATACATGTGTTCGCAAAGTTGGAAACAAATCTCAAAGTTATTCTTTGATGAAACATAACAATCAGATCTAATTATACATGTTTTCTCCTGTTGGTTTACTTTTTGGCTAAAGATTGCTCCATTCAAAGTATTTTGATTACATGTTCTCTTTTGTACTCTGCTCTCGGAACAGTTGCACGTGTCGGCGCGTGTGACTTTAAACCCGGAGAGATTCTGGGGCTTATTTCTGTTTTACACTGAATAGCTACCGTACTGTCTCTCAGTGCCCACTTTCTGTCTCTTACTATAAATATATGCTCCCTTTATAATCCAAACTTTTTTTTATGAAGGTGGCATTTCGAATTTGTTTTCCTCAAAGTTGAGTATGGTGCTCAGTTGGAGTGAAGTAATAACGCCAACCATTTCTCGTCGTGAAAACCAGATTAGTGTAGTCTGCCTACGACTAATGGCTTTATAATTTGTTGGTATCTGTAATTTTGAGCCAGTATGCAATTGGTGTTGCCTTGTTTTTATACGACTTGTATCCCAACACTTTTGGTAAAACTTTATTATGCGCATTTTGTTAAAAGTATGATATATTTGGCTGAACTGTGGAGATTTGAAGCTTCATGCTGGAAAGTGACCATTTGGTTGTTTCTATGTGATCTAACATGGACAGTCATTGGACATCTGACAAATGTGGTTTGAGAACTTGACACACTGGAAAAAAGAACGTGTTGGATTTACTTAAAATATGTACATATCATTTTACTATTTTTTTGTTATCCCAATTTGGAATGCCCAAATTCTCACTACTTAGTAGGTCCTCGTGATGGTGCGGTTACTCACCTCAATCCGGTTGGCAGAGGAGAAGTTCCAGTTGCCTCCGCTTCTGAGAACATCAATCCGCACATTTTATCACGTGGCTCGTTGTGCATGACACTCAGCCTGACATAGACCCCCAGCATGTGGAGGCTCATGCTACTCTCCGCGATCCACGCACAACTTACCACACATCCCATTGAGAGCGATGTGACTCTACCCTCCCTAGCAACCGGTCCAATTTGTTTACTTAGGAGACCTGGCTGGAGTCACTCAGCACACCCTGGATTCAAACTCACGACTCCAGGCTTGGTAGTCAGCATCAATACTCGCTGAGCTACCCAGGCCCCCACACCACGCTTTTCAAGTAAATTCAACTTATGGTTATTTTATGTCAGCACAACTAGTAAACCTTTGTTAGATATACACAAATGTATCAGCTCATTCAGATTTATTTAATTAAAAAAATATGTCACGCCAATAAGATTTAGCAACTAATAAAACGTTGTTTCAAATTAACATTTATATCACTATTTCTACTTAATTTACCTGGCTCTAAATGCTGAGGTCAGGCATTTTAACTTGACTCCCCAAAGAATTGCACATAAAGTCAAATAAAGTCAAAATTACTAAACTTAAATTACCCTAATGGTGACTTTACACTAAACATCTGCAGTAAAACAACATCAATAATACTAAAAATAGCTAAAATCTCAATCTAATATTATAAAACAGCTAATTAAATTCTCACATAATTTCCTTTTGACCAAACAAACTTATTTAAGGGCTTATGGGTATTCCCCACAACCTCAGTTCTGTCTTAATTGTTTGAGTTCGTACACTGTAAATCCAAACAGTATTACTAACTTATAAGCATTATCGGTGTTGCAATCAAAACCAGTTATTTAGTTGACCCAACAATAAACTTTTACGTTTTCTTAACGAGTAAACATTTCCAAAAGAGCTGCGCTCATGACATGTGGTGCTGATGCATTGCGGGTGACCCGAGTTCGAATCCCGGCACGTGAGGTCCTTTACCGATTCCATTCCCACTCTTCTCCCCTGTCATTTCCTGTCTCCTCTCCACTAACTATGTCATTAAAAGCCTACTAAAAATATTTTTGTTTAAATTAGTTTAATTAAAACATTTATTTCAGGTACTTAAATATTCTTGGGTAATTGGTTACAACAAAAGTTTTGAGTATTCTCAACTTATCGGGTTTTACAGTTTAGTATTAAAATCTTAATTTTATGGATTTGTAAGCTAAAGAAAATTTAAGGCACTCACAATTAGCTTATTCATTTACTTAATTTAACTATCCAAGTTCACCTTAAAATTGATATTTTGTGTTGGACACATTAATGAAAATTTAAGTAAAGCTAAAAATCTTATAAATATGTACATTTCTGAGTAGAAGCTATTTATTTGTATATGTTATGGTTGTTGTTGAGCCAACAATTTTTTTTTTCAGTGCAGCTTCCCCTCACAAACCCCTGTTGGTTCCCCATGGATGACCACCTCTTCCTCATAGCACTCTCTGTGCAGAGGTGTAGATAAAGGAACTGTGTCTTAACTTGTCATAATATTCTCAACAAAAGACTCTTTCTTAACGGTCATGCAGAAAGTACTCTCCTTGCCAGACTGAAATTCACTGTTAACGGCTATGCATTTCTGTCTTCTCTTTCTTGACTCTTGACAGCTTGGATGGCTGTGCATTTGCGTATTTCTTTCCCAATCCCTTTTATGTTAAAACCCAAAGGCAGCTCTGGTATGATAGACTGGAAAATAATGACAGGAACTGGGTGCCACGTTTTTGTTGGCATCTGGCCTGGTTATAGTAGTATTTCCTCCTTTTACTTCAAAGACATGTGGCTAGTGTTATAAGATTATGGCTTCTTAATGTTACAAAGTATTTTATTTATTTTTTTAGTATCTCACACTCTCATAGAAAAGCCATAAGTTACACTTGCCAACTGCCTGTCGATTTGTTTGGGGTAATTTGTACATATTTGTTTCTTGAAAAGCTTATGGCACATCTTCATTGAAACAAAATCAGTCATTTGTGTGTCAGGGCGGGTCACTTTGTGTGATTTTTATGAAGCTTGTCAAGAAAAAAAAAGTTCTTAGGATACATTTTAAGAAGTTCGTAAGCATGTTCCTAAGTGCAATTCTTGAATAATTCTTAAGTTTTCAAATATTTTCTTAAGAATGTCTTTTGTTTCTTCTTAAGAATGAAATGACAGTCTTTGACATTGTCTGATTATACGAGCATGCTCATGAGGTTGAGCAATCTTTAAACACTGGTAAATCGTAGCACTAAATGTATATATCTATTACCCTTTTTTTAAGTAGCAAGCACTTTGAGATAGTTTTTTAAATGTAAAGTGCATGAGATGTATTAGTTTAGGGACATTGACTGTCATAGTTTTATACACTACAGTAAAGAGGACAGTTTCAGATTCCCATTGATTTAATTATTATTTTCCTATGGACTCAAAAGATTGTGGAGAGAGAGAGAGCTGTGCAGTGCATCTGTTTCAATTGACTGGCATGATTGGCCAAAACATTAAGAAGCTTCAAAAGAACATTTGTTTGAATTTCATAATAACATTTACATGGTTGGAAAGTTGAAAATAGAGAAGTGAAGATTTTTACAAGCAGATTTCAGCCCATTTTGTCCATACAATGCATGTAAATAGTTAAAAAAAGTTTTAATTATCGATATTTTTCTTACACCAACCTATTGGTTTGCTACAGCAGACATTAATTCATTGACTGGAGTCGTATGGATTAATTTTTTTGCTGCTTAAATATGCCTTTTGGTATTTCAAACAGCCAGCAGCCTGATGGCACATCATTGAAAACCTTTATAGAACTCATTATGGTAGTTGGGTAAGGTGGTTATTTATTTGTATCTTTTTTGAGCCATTTAGTTCTTCCAGTTTAAAAACAAAACTTTAATCAACTTCATATAATATGAGTTGTGTGTAAATTTTTTAGTTATTATTATTCATGAGAAGGAACTTTTCCAGCCAATCACTGTGCTGCCTCATGCATGAGCTCCCATTATAGCAGAGAATTAAAAATTACACGTGGACATGACTACGGTTCCGGTTTTGTGTATGTGTGCTTGCTTTAACCTCGTGAGACCCCCCCGGCCTCATGTGAGGAATCGCTATTTTGGATTCGCTATATGTTGCGCATAATTTAAATTCATTTAAACCCATTGCATATTGTTCAGGACAATCTAAAGAGACATTTAAGGGTTAAACTTCTGACACACAGAGTCACGTGACCAAACACCATGGTGTCTATTTAAGTGAAACATCCTCAATTGTTTTTACTGAAACCTGTTTGGTTGTAATGAGTAGCATCACTATTTTCGTTTGATATGCCTCTAATTATTTTGCTCGTTTTTAGTGCTTTGTCTCACTGATAAACATGAAGTACTCGGATGAGTGCTGTGGATCTGTTTTCTGACAGATGTTTCAAAAACGTTATTTTGAATAACTTTTTGCAGTAACAAATCTGTGGCTTCATTTTTATATACATTTTGTTATATTTTTTTATCACTGTACAATATTGTCCTATTCATTAACTATAGTAAATGCATTCCTATATATTTACTGCGCATTTTCACATTGGAAATAAATGTTTTCATGCAAAAGCTGAAAAATGTTGCTTTATATGGAGTTAGGATGAACATAAGCTGCATTTTGAACTGTTCTGAGACCAGTGCAGACAAACAGCACTCTGGAGGTTAAGTCATTAACTAGGGTGCATGCTTTCTATGCAGCCAAGTGCATTCATTTCTAAATTCCGACCAAAAGTTGTTTTAGGCTGCAGATGATGTTTGGCAGACATGGGACAATGATAATCAGTACATAGATTCAGAATTTTTCTATGCAAATTTATTTTAACATGGTTGGCAGAGAATTTTATTATGTAATTTTATTTTAACATGGTTGGCAGTGATTTGATAATAATGGCAATTTCTTTGAATAAGAATAGTTTATTCAGCTTTATAGAAAATCAGCTGTAATGTCTATAACATCAAAACATGAATAACACTCCTGAACACATAAGAGACTATTTGATGAAAACAATCAGACTTTATATAGCTATATACATTTTTAGGAAAACTATTTGCTCTAGAATCATATTTTTTGATTGTTTGTTTATTCCCTCATTTGTTTGAATGAGCAGCTGGAAGCAGTGAAGTGCAAGCTTTTTTAGAAGAAGAGTCCCCTGTGTATTTCAAAGTTAAAGTGCCTATGAAGTTAAAAGTTCCACGCTATGAATCAAATCCCTATAAATATTTATGTAATGGTATATAAACCAATTTATGTGGAAAACACATCTTGAGTATTTTAAACTTGCATATAGCCTACCCTGTTTTACTAATAAGCAATGTTAAGGCCATGTTGAATGTGTGCCGCTGCCTGTTTAAGTAAGAGTCTATGATACATGATTTATTTTGAGATTGTGTTGATTTGTTTTGGTATGGGGATACTGTATTCATTTTATTTGTTCAGGTCTTGAAAAGGTCTTAAAATGTGTTAAATTTGATTTTAAAAACTCTGCAGCAATCCTGTTTCTGAATAGACGTTTTCGTCAATGTTTTCATTTATAATGCAATGCTTTTTGTGCAGCATTTTATTTGACAAAAATAAGAGCAATGTTATATTTTATATTATGTTGTGAGGATCTTTACAAAAGCAATTCATTTAAAAAAAATTGTTGAAAAGGAATTGTTCTTTTTTCATTTGATTAAAGTGTGGATTTATTTGATTAGACAATTTTGATGATGGAATTTAATTAAACTTTAAAACTTCAGAAAAATAATGGGAACATTTGGAATTTGGGGGAAATTTTAATTTAGAAAAAAATAAAATTGATTTCATAGGGTCCTACTTAAAACATTTGAAACCATGTTTACTTATATGAGAAAAGCTAGAAGGAAAAATGCTATTGTTTTAATGTATTATGTACATTTTAAAAGGCTATTGCATATTACCTATTTTTTTTCTGTGGTGTTGAAATTGGTATCGAGAATCGTGAAATTTTACTTGTGTTGGTATAGACTATGGAAATTTTGGTATTGTGACAACACTGCAGCAAAGTGTTTCCTCTCATATTTTGATATTCGGCTCACTGAGTGAGATTGGGTTGTGCTTAAAGTGAGATATTTCATCATTCTGTTGTCTGTATTCTGACCATTTACACTATTTTATACACCAGTTTTTGCAGTAGTATGTGTCATCACAAAATAAAATAACAGAGGGGTAGATGGCACACATTATGGCAACATATAACTTGTTAGCGCATTAGCGCCATTAATGCTAAATGTAAACATGACAAATTACACATTATCTGCTGCATATGGGCTATATATTACTTAAAATAATCATTAAGTGGTTAAAACTGCTTGTTTTACTTGTGTGAATTCTACTCAAAGAATGAGGCATGAAGTCATTGATAACATTTTAATGTCACATTAGTTAAGGTTTTGCGTGCAGTCTTTTCTGTATGCGTATTAAAATTGTCATCTATTTACCTCCTGCAGTGTGGCTGGCATCTGAATGTTCGCAGACAGTATGGTAAATGGTCTTTTTTTAACCTTAAGAGTTTACCAAAGTGCTTTGCACTGTATCCCACTCACACACCAATGGCAGGTCTGCCGAAAGGCGCTAGCCTGCCATTGGGAGCAACTTGGGGTTCAGTGTCTTTCCCAAGGACACTTCGGCGTGTGGAGTCATGTGGGTCAGGAATCGAACCACCACCCCTGCGATTGGCGGCCGACCCGCTCTACATCCTGAGCCACAGCCGCCCCTATGTATGTCGTTGTTTCAAGCTACTTTTTTACTCTGAGCTAAAAATGAAGAAGAGCTTTTCTGGGAGTATGCTGGGGCCTTAAGGTGTGAACGACTGGTGCTGAACTATGGGGCTTTCATGACACTTTAAGTATCCTGAAAATAATGTCACTATACAACAAATTATAAGGATCTCAAACATAGGCTTAATTTTTTAAAGCAAAATATAATTTCATATTGTTTGTATTGAATTGGGGTTAAATATCACATGTGTTTTGTGATTTTCACACTTTTACTGAAATGCAAGCTTATTTGCTGCTTTCCCCCTCCAGAATTCTGTTGGCACTAAACAGGTTGTTGCAGAATGTTTTGCTGCGGCAGTCTGTTTGGTACATGAGTCTGCAGGCGAGCTCATCTCTGCCAGAAGGATGTGTGTCAAACTCCTTGTGTTTTTTGGGCACCTCGATGCTTCTCCAAAGTGAGGAGGGGAAAGGTGTGGTGGCGGCGGCAGTTTGGCCCCACGTGGGAGCCGTAGCTGTGCCCTCAACATTCCGTTTGTTCTTGGGACCTATGCACCCCATGCTGCTGCCTTCTGCAGCTTCACTTGTGTATAACATTGGCTTGGCCAGCACACACACATTTTATATCTTATTTTGAAGGAATGCTGACAAATTGCTTACTTAGCAGAAGCATTGCACCTGCTCTCATTTGTGTAATGGTTGTGTGCTCGCTTTTTTCATTAGATCAAAGTAATCTGATTCCAATTGACTTTTTTTTTTTTTTTTTTAAGTTGGTTTATCAGTTTTCAGATCTTTCATGGGTTAGTGGTGAGGACCAAGTTTAGTCTTAAGGGGGTCGCACACCAGTGTCAAAAGTGCCGCTCAAATTGCTGCCATGGAGTGCAACTCGCATCATTTTCATTTACTCTAGCATGGTTCATTCTTGAAGAAGGGAAAACCGTGGTAACTTTTGTGTGTACTGTCTGTAACCTGAACCGCATCGACGTGCCCTGTGTTTGATACCTGTGCTGTGTCCTGGCTGTGACGCGGCATGGCGCTTCTCGTCCGGTGTGTGACCACCTTTAGTTTAGTTGTCAGTATGTCCCAGCAAATTCCTATTATCCTTGATGTGGTGTAAATCAAAAGGATTCTATCAATTTGTCTTGACTTTTTAAACATTCAGTAAATTGAAAGCCAAGTTTTTTACTTTTTATTACAAAGCTATAATATTTAATATTTTCTTAATTTCTTACAATTATTGTAAGCAAAATCTGTAGAATGGATTTCAATATGGTCAAATGTAAGGCTGGGTATATAGGTTTCAGGGTTTGATTCTTATTTATTTGGATATATTTCAGTTATAATGTAATTTTCCTTGGATATGAAAGAAATTCTTCTTATTGATCACATGTTAATTATTGTTTAAACCAAGATCGCTACTATTCAGAAAATCAATATTCTTATCTAGCCCTAGCAAAATGTGTTAAAGGGACTAAAGAGTCCTACACCTTTGGTAATTGAAAGTAATATCACATTAGCCAAAACATTTAATGAAAAAAAAAAATTCTCTCTTTCTATATAAACTCTTTCTTTACATTTTATACATTAACTGCTGAGCTCCTTTTAGTAATCAGTGTGTGTTTTGTGTTGTCAGGTATAGCCGGAGAGGACTCTTGCTGCACGAGCAGGGCTGAAAGATGTGCAATGGAATAGCGTGTGAGACGAGAGCCTCGCTCGCTCACAGGGTGGCCACCTCATCCCTGCTGCTGCTCCTCCTCAGTATGCTCCCCACAGGCCAAGCTTCAGGTAAGATTATTCACAAACACCTCCCCCCACTCTTCCAGCACTTCACCCTTCCATTGCAGTCCATTTTGACACTCTTGAAGCATTGATATTCTCATTTGCCACCATGGTGGGTTAAGGTGTTGTTAGTGATGACAATCTTATAGTTAAGATTTAAAATAATAGGCTATGTCCTAAGCATGAAATTTGTTGTGTAAATTCTTTTGTCTATCATGTTAGGAATGGTGGGGTCAGGTATCAATTTGTCAGTATATTATTTTAAATTCTGGTTTGCACAATTCGGAGTCCCACTTGGTTTACAGATCAGGGTCAGTTTTGTCTTTTAGCAGCCACGATTTTTGAAGTTCAAGACAAAGTACTGGGGAAGGGGCACAATATCTTTTGTTTGTATCCAAAATAACCATTGGACTTAAGATACCGGATGAAATGAATACCCAGTGTGCTCTAAGTCCTCATGGTGGCGTAATGACTCGCCTCAATCCGGGTGGCGGAGGACGAATCTCAGTTGCCTCCGCATCTGAGACCGTCAATACACGCATCTTATCACATGGCTTGTTGAGTGCGTCCACGCACAACTCATCATCAGCCCCACTGAGAGCGAGAACCACATTATGGTGACCACGAGGAGGTTAACCAAACGTGACTACCCACCCTAGCAACTGGACCAATTGGTTGCTTAGGAAGCCTGACTGGAGTCACGATGAGAATCATTTCTTTGTTTTCAGTTGAGCATCTGGGAGGTTTTTCTCTCTCTCTCTCTCTCTCTCTCTCTCTCTCTACAGAGGGTGTGTGTGTATACATCTGTTGCCCCTGTCACTGAGGATCTCATCTAGTGTCTCCCTCACAATTTAAACATAGCTCTATATCTTGCTCTAAATGGCGGATTTGGCTTGAGAACAGAGACAGATATCCAAGTTGACAGGCAGTCGATGTATTGTTTCAAAGACTGAGGCATGTATGCATTACCTTTGTTTGGGCACTTGTGTCTGTGTTTTGAAAAACCAAAATTAATTAAATGTTCTAACTGCTTTCCTGAAACCTCGCTGCATTTGCACTATTTTCCCTTAACAACACGTGAACATGGCTCAGCACATGGATGAGTGTTTTTTGCACTTATGTAATATATGAGTCACTGAGAGCATTGCGCTTTAAGAATACATGTTGTACTGTAGATGGAGTGATTGAGAGATGGTGGGATTGGGTTAAACCACTTATCCCATGTGGCCACATTCTCATATTGATTGCGCCGCAAAGTTGAGCCTGGGACAAAATCATGTCCAAGCATGGATCTATGTCTACGCACACACGTGTTTGGCATGAATCTAGTATGTCAACTGAAAGCTACATGTTCATCCATCCCACATATGGCGCAGTGGACAGAAGGGATGATTTTTCACGATCATTAGATGAAAGTCTGTTGATGATTTTGCATCATTTTTGGCAGTTTGTACTATTCTTCCACCCAAGCATAAATTTTGTTTCTTTCTGTCCATCTTGAAGTGTGCTTCAAGGTGAAGTGTGTCATTTCTGTGCCACTACTAGCACCAGATAGAACTGCCTGTGTCTTTCATTATTTGCACAAACCTTCTGCACTTCTGGAAAAAGTACTAGTCTTTTGGAGCATACACAGCATGGAGTAGGGCTAAGTGTTTACATTACATTTTTTTAAAAGTCAAAGTATTGCTTTATTTGTCTGAAATACAATTTTTAAAGTGCATGAAAACATATTGAGTGTTGATGGCATAGATCAAGATAAGAGAATGTCTAAGTGCTTTAACATAGCTAATGACAACATATGCATTTTATATGTATATGCTATATTATATGTAGAGACATGGTGTGCTTGGAGGCTTCATGCTATTCTCCGCGGCATCCTCGTGCAACTCACCACGCCCCACTGAGAGTGAGAACCACATTATAGCAACCACGTGGATGTTACCCCATGTGACTTTACCCTCCTTAGCAACCGGGCCAATTTGGTTGCTTGGGAGACCTGGCTGGAGTCACTCAGCACACCCTGGATTCGAACTCGCAACTCCAGGTTGTGTTAGCAGGTCATCAATGTTAATATCAAGACATGGCCTTCCAAACACTAATGTGGTGGATCTTTTATTATTCCTGAAATATTCACCATAATATACTGCGACTTTTTATATAGTGACTGTCATTCCAGCATGCACAATGCTTGGAGACACAAGGGTGGACCTGATCTTATCTTGTTTCATGCAATTATGTAATTGAAAAAGATTCTTTTTAAATGCCTTGTTTATTGCATAGCTTCATTCACGTGTGAAACTAGAGGAAATGGCGCACAACAAAAAACCTTGCTGTGTTCAGAGGCTGATCTTGGGGTGGGCTGAGTCAAGCTCCAGAAACCTTATTTCAGTGTAGGAAAATGAGAAGCAACTCCCTGTAGGCTCACAGCTGAAGTCGCTCTGTTTTTAGTACTAAGCACAATGTGAGCTGGAGGAATTTCCCATGTTCCTCACTGCTTAATCTAATTTACAATCATTTCCAGATGGTCATATGTTCGCTAGTGTTAATTTTCACTGAAGCATGACTTTTAAAACAATTATAACTTGAAAGTTGTTTGATGAGGTGTTGGTATCTAATTATTTGCTCATAATGAGCTAACAGACTCAAAGCTGATAGTTAGATTTACACCCTTTTAGAATAACCAAAAAGCAGAATCAGATACAACACATTGTTTAATCTTGTCTTTTCATGTTCTTTTTATGTGCATGGTAAAACTATTAGAGGTATCACTTAACATGAGGTAGATGCACAAAATAATTCAGAAACAGCATTCTTATATTTCAGGAAGTGGTTTGTGTGGGTTTGATAATCTTTAGCAAAAAAAACCCTAATACCCAGCACTGCCCTACAAAAAAATCCCTAATAAATTGTTTCTTTGACTGAGGTACAAGCATGTGACCAAAATGAGAATTGTGATTACAAACTTTAAAGTCTCCAGGTTTCTGTTTTATCACATTGTGTTGCCACTTGAAAAGAGAGCAAGGTTTTGACCTGATGCAGCTCCTATGAAAAATCAGCATGAACCAGTTCAAATGTCTACTTCCCCGTTCCATTTGAGAGGTTCAAGCTGTAGTTCTTCAGGCTTCCTTGCTAAGTAGTTTTCTGCTATAATATGGTGCCCTTGTGGCTAATACTGTAAAGGTTAGCTTTGTATTTGAATTTTCACATTTTGCCACACCATAGCTAAAAAGGCCTGGTGCTAGGTCTGATGTAGTATATTATTTCCAGATACAGCACACTGCACTGAAAATTGTCTGCATTTGACTGGCTTTCACCTGGTTAAAAATTATGTATCAACACAACTGCTTTAAATAAATAAATAAATAAATGTAGTCTACAATCCTAGTCAAACCATCATAATAAAATCATGAAGATACACTAAATGAGTCACCATGCAGTGTTTTCCCTAGGGTTTTTTTCAGCAGCGGTGCTGTTGTGTGTGCGTCCACAAGCCCACAACACCGGACCGGTATTAACGTGTGTTGGTCAAAGAATAGATTAAAACAACATATTTTCCTACAATCAGAGAGCATGACAATAGTACAGAATTTACACAGATGGAAAACTGATAGCTTGGTCCATAAATATGAAAATGCCATAGTATCCATAGTTTTAACAATGATATTTGTAATAGTTCATGGTAACCTAAGCTATGGTTTCTATATAAAGAACTATGGCATATTTATAATGAAAAAACAGCAGTCTAAATACATTTATAAATTCATTTATACGTTTTTCTGCCACAACTACCTTAGTTAATAATACAGTACAGTTAGTGTTATTACAGTAAATCCATGGTACATTTTTGTAAGTGTTGTGATCTGTGATCTGATTAATGTTTTCTATGTCAGTGCTGGTTAGAATGTGGGGGCTGTTTGTTTCAAACTAGTTTAATCAATAGACAATTCTGTACCGCATTCAAACAGGTTTTGCGATCCCGCCGCTCATCTTACTGGCTCACAGGCATATTTAAAGTAGTCTGTGCTGTTGAGACCAGTCTGCGAACTACCGCACCTGGTCGCCCTCGTGCTGCTATGGTTAAGCTGTGTTGATAATTGACCTGTGTAGAACTTTCATTTCACATTTGAAGCGAGCAAAATGAGCTCCAAAACATACAGATGACACATGAAGGCTCATTTATATTTACGATAAAAGCACTAACTGATTGTTCATTGTAGGGCTGCAACAAATGATTATTTTGATAATCGATTATTCTAACGATTATTAGAACGATTAATCGACTAATCGTCTTTTTTTTTTCCGGACGACTAACCAGTAGGTTTGTAACAATTATTCAGCCTTTTCAATTAATTAAAACATTGAGTTATACATATTCTAACTATAATATATATAAAAAAGGAAAAATCACTTCATCTTTTGAAATGGTGTTTTAATGAACTTTGAGCCAACTAACTAACTCTTACATTTTTCAGATTTCTGTCCAACTCAAATCCTCTCTCTAAGCATTGTTTAAATATTCTGTTCTCTTTCAATAGAAAAACAAACAAACAAATGAATCAGCTGCATTACAGACAAAAAAAAAATGTTTGAATGTACAAGAGCACAAGAATTTCTCCTCAGAAAAAAAGTCATCACTAGGCCCACTGCTTTTCTTAGAACTAAAACAGAAAAAGGGACATTTAGTTCAGGACACAATTCACAAAGAATGGTAAAATATGAAACTGCAAACAATTATTATATAATTATTTATATTAGTATAAAATTACAAAAAAAAATTACGACATTTGAGCTGACAGAGACATTTTCATTCACCATTTAATTAACAGTATGAAAAAGTGACTGACATGATATTCTTCCTAACATCTTCTTTTCTGTCTTCATGAATATGGAACAAAATACAGGCAAGTGATAAGGCTATAATACCTAATAGTGTGTTAAAATAATAAAAACAGCCCTGACTCCTAAGCTTGATCAATATTTATTCTATGCAAAATAAATCATCACATTACTGTAATTATATTATTATTGTTAATATTATTACTAGCAGTATTGTATTCTCTAATAAAGAGATGTATGTACAATTAAGTTATTTAGCTCCAGCTGGAGAACACTCACCTCTCACCAGCTTCTCTTGTGCCAGGATGTTTCCTCTTTAAGTGCTCCAACATGCATGTTGTGCTCCCGTGAAAAGCAAGTTCCGCCTTGCATGTATTGCACACAACAGAATTTTTGGTCTGAAGTTTTGTGAAACTTTCCCACACCTTGCTAGTTCGGATCATAGGTTTGCACTCCGTCATAATTCGCGCTTTGTTTTCTTCTACCGCAGTAGCATTTGTAAGGGCTGCATTACACTCTAGCGCTACAGCGTCGTAGCGGTCATATCGCGATATTGCAGGCCCTTACATTAGGTCACGTGAGATCAAACGACTACTCGACAACAAAGATATTTGTCGACAATTTTTTATTGTCGACATTGTCGACAATGTCGACTAATCGTTTCAGCCCTAGTTCATTGTAATGTTGCAATCCCCTGCCATCCTGTTTCAGAAATGAAATGAGGATGACTAGTGTCGTCACGGTACCAAAATGTCAGTATTCGTACCGATACCAGTTAAATTTGACTGTTCTCGATGCCAATTTCGGTACTACAGCATAAATATGCTAATATGAAAATGTGCTATTGAACTTACCCATTTAGCCTATTTAAAAGTTACTTTTCAATGTAAATAATACATTAAAAATAAATCCATGTTTCCTTCAAGTGTTTCTCAATCAATGATACATTGCTTAAATGTTATAAGTAGTGCCCTACTGAAATCTGTTTTATTATTTAGCAAATCATGTTTTCCTTTTTGTTTTTATTATTATTTTCCAGAACTCCATGTTTTAGTGTCATTTAATTTCATCATCAAAATGGTGTCTAATCAATTCAATCTTAAAAATGTTAACAAGTGAAATTAGAACTTATTGCATTTTTTTGCCAAATTTTTATTCTACAGTAGTCTTGTTTGTTATATAACTCTTATATAATTATTACTATTAATATTATTAATTATTATTATAATTACTGTGAATATTACATGTAATTATACAGTTTTCAGTTATATATTTCTGTCACGATTTCTTCAATTTCAGGGCTCTATCTTATATTTTGGAATGTGCTTTTACTATGACATGTATTTTTTGCCAGAATCTTCACTTTCTCAAGTAAACATTTTGTGACACTGAGACTTTTTAAGTCACGTCTGAAATCGCATCTCTTTACACTGGCCTTTGTGTCTGACAAATGAAATGAAGGATACAGTTTTGGAGTGTTTGTATTTTTTGTTTAAGATTACTGGTGTTTGGGAATTAGGTAATTTTTAAATCTTATGTTAAAATTGTATTAATCTGAAGCACTTTGGTGAACTGTTATTTTAAATGCTATATAAATAAAGTTGAGTTGAGATTAAAGCTCAAAAGCTTTAATTTAATTATGTAAATATTTTGTTTACATGTGCTGTTTGGTTCACAATGCATAAGTGCTGTGCTCTGTCATCTGATACAATGTGAATGATTCTCAATGTTTGTGGAGTTTCCAGTGTATGAGTGGTCAGATTTATACATTCATTTAAAGTACACAGCTCTTCCACACTAAGATTGCAGCCTTTAGTGGTTTAATTAATCAATCTTAGGACATTATCATCATAAATTGTCCATATCAGCATTAGGAGGAACAGAGTACATGCTTAAAATTAGCATTTTAAAGCAGTCGTGTGTCAGTCATCATACATTTTTTCATTGGTCCATAAGATTTATTCTAGAATATATTTTTTTTTATTTTTTTATCTAAGTCCCTCATTTCATCTGTTGTGGATTGCTCAATTGGAAACATCTTAGTCTCTGTGCAAAATCCTGATTTCCAACTAATGTTAAAGGCCGAAATCAATGTTTATATGTAGATCAACTGGTCCACAGTATCCTCTGTGGGCGTGGCTTTGGAGGCACTTAAAGCAGTCCTTAGGAGTCGGCTCATTCATCAAAAGCACGAGAACTTGGGGAGTTGGAAGGGAATATTAAATTCTATCTTGATCTCTATAGCTCCACTTCTTCATCTACTGTTGAAGATTTTAGAAATTTTGTGGAACCATTAGAACTCCCTAAACTGACAATTGAAAAAAAAATCTCTTAATTCTGAGATAGCCTTGGAGGAGCTTGGCGAGGTAATTAAGGCCTTGCCGAAAGACAAGGCTCAGGGGGCCATATTGCTCTGCCGCTGAATTATTTTAATCTTATGCTACAGAATTGGCTCCACTTTTGTTAGAAGTTTATATGGAATAATTAAAGAATGGAAAGATTCCGCCAACCGTGACGCAAGCCTGGATCAGTCTGATTCTTAAAAAGGACAAAGATCGAGAAAAGCGAGTGTAAGAGACTGAATATTTTGATTTTTGTTATTTTTGAAATGTCTGTGCACCCAGTTGTGAACACACTGATGGATGATTTGCTGAGAAATTGACTCTGATTCAAACTGCTAACCTGAGCTCCTGAGTTCACACCCTCAGTTCTTTTCGGATAATTAATGAAAAAGACCCGGTTCAAAAGAGTAATTTGGTCACGACTCTCTCGAGTTGGGTTTGTTGCATGCAGTGCAGGAAGCTCATCACAACAGAACTGGTGAAAAGAAGCTTGCGACACACTGATGGTGCACGCTCTAAAGATGTAAGATGATATCTGACGAAACCGCATATGAACGAACACAACCCGACTGTCGCCAATGGTGACTAGATTTTTTTATTATTGTCGTAATCAATTATTTTTTTGTTGCATTTGCGACCATTTTAGTTGCAGTCTGGAGCCCTGTACTAAAGCCATTCTATCACCAAGGTTGAAAACGTTTGAGTACAGTTAGCTAACCATGCTGAGAATTCCGGGCCGAGCACGCTTTACATGCCGTGCCGAACCGTGCTCCATTGGAAATTCTAATGTAACCATTCTGTACCATGCTCAGAACAGTTCAGCCTGATGGTTGAAAAGCAGCTTTTGTGAAAACCGTTAGGAATTATATAAATTATAAGGCTCATGTTTAGCCAAATTAGTTCGGTCAAAAATGTTGTTTCATTGTGGGACACAATGGTGTTTTGCAAGTTTAGTTGTACAAGTTTCAGCCCTCACTACGACCCTGACATGCCCAAAATGGTATAGTTGATGCGGACTTGTGGTCTTGAGGCCTTCGCTTGTGTGTGTTTATTTCATATTTACCTCACTCACTCACCCGTCCACACCCTTTACCTTTGAGCTCAAACACAAATGGCACAGTTGAGAGTTTAAAGGAAATGTATGGTTTATCATTGGTAGAAAGGGGACATAATATAAAACACAATCTCAGTTAAATTGCCTCTTGTAATGAGAATCTAAAAATAACTTGATGTCTCTGTTTCGTTCTTGTTCTAAGTATCTCTCACTCTTTCATTCTCTGATCAGCCTTTTTGGTCTACTATTTCTCCTTGATCTTAGCTTAGTAACTAGCAGTCAATATTTAAAATATTCATTACACAAGGGAAATCACACAATTGCACAATTTAACCCATTGCGGCTTATAAAAGCCCATACGCATCTTTGCGTTTAATGATGATATTCTAGCATCACTGGCTCTCATAATGATTCATGATGTGCAAATATGTTACAGAATCCACATCTTGCCAACAGTTCATTGTTAACAACAGTTATTGATTCACCATTCGCCATTATGAGGAAGTAAAATGTTAGTGACTAACAACTGTCAGTTCCTCATTGGCCTAGATTTGACATTTCCCCGATACTAAAAATCTGAGACAGTTGCATAATTGTGGAGTACACACTGTATTGCTTATGTAATCAGGCCTTTTTTTTTTTGCCAGTTAAATTTTTTGCCAGTATAAATTGTTTTAATTAAGCTGTCATGAGAGATGTTCTGTGACTGGTGTTCTGGATTTGTTTTTGTGATTTGTATTTTGAGAGCCAATTAACCATTGAGGTTAAATTAAAGGAATATTCTGGGTTCAGTGCAAGTTAAGCTCAATGGGCAGCATTTGCAGCATTATGTTGATTAGCCTTCCACAAAACATAATTTCGAAAAGCTAAATTCAATGTTGACTCTACCCTCCCTAGCAACCGAGACAATTTGGTTGCTTAGGAGACCTGGCTGGAGTCACTCAGCACGCCCTGGGGCGGTAGTCGGCGTCAATACTTGCTGAGCTACCCAAGCCTCCAGCCCGGTTTTAGTTTTTTAAGAAATGGAGAAACGGGTTGAAATAAATTTTTGTGGTCATCAATATTATGCCACAAATGCTGTCGATTGAGCTTAACTTGTATTGAACCTGGAATGTTCCTTTAAAGAAGCGCAAACTCTGAAACTGACATGTCACAGTGCATCCGGAGCTGCACCATATAGGACAAAAGTGAAGCAAAAGCAATTGAAAGTCAGTATGTTTTATATACTCTGTTAATCAAACTAAAGCTGTTTTTGCTTAGTCAAGCTACTGTTTTTATCTGTCTGTCCATGTATAGGTATAAATATTTAAAGGAAGGACATGAGCTAAGAAAGTGCAGTTAGTAAAAGTTGCACATTTGCTTTGTCTTCTGGTGTGCATGCACAGCGACGAGACCAATTGTGGTCCAATTAACATGCATACTGTACATGCCGGACGAAGCCAAGCTATAATCGTTACCTAGGTCTGTTAGTACAACTTCCTCAAAATCAGACTGGTGTGATTTCAGTTGGACTAAAGTGCTTGGATGGTATTTTAAAAAGGCAAATTATTATTTTTGTCCAAATTAATTAATATTTTGAAAGGTCATGCAGGGCTCCAGACTGTGACAAAAAATGGTTGCATTTTGCAAACAGTAACAGTGTGATTAAACTTTTCAAGAGGTTGCACTGGTATGACTGCAAAATTGCCAGACTCTCTGATTGTGCAGTTTTTTGTTGCGCATAAGAAATATCAAGGCTCAATGGACAGATCCCCGCCGAGCACACGTGGACCAGGTTAGAGCGCTCAGATCATCATAAACAGCATCGCGAGAAGCACAGACTGGGTTGCGGATTCAGCATTGATTATTTGTGTAAAACCTCTATGAAAACCCAAAATGTGCCAATAATTAAACTAGTTTAAAATCATATTAAATGGCCCCAACATTCTAAACAGGATTGAAAAGGAATAAATAGACAGAAATTGTAGCTAAGGCTTTCAATCCACACATCACAGATATTAAGAAATATTTACCATGAACTTAAATCAATATATCGGGGTAATGAGGGAATACAAATATACAGTTTAATTTTGGGATGTGTTTTTCTTATTTTGATTTGAAAAATTGCATTATTTGTTTTATGGTTACTGTCCATTTTATAATGGTTTTACTTTTACCTTTAGTTACTATGATCGTATTGCAAATACCAAAACCTGATGAAAAGAAACCATGAAAGAAAACTAATTCCCACTGTCACACCATGTCCTAACGAGACGTGGTGCGACGCTGCTTCCCTGTCACATGGAGATCGACAAAATTACAGAGTAGTGTGTGTGTGTGTGTGTGTGTGTGTGTGTGTGTGTGTGTGTGCGCGGAAAAAATGGTAAAAAGACTGAATTTTGACGAGATTCATAAAATAACTTTGCCCTGTGAATGTGTGTGATCATGTAATTATCCCCTTGAGGTTTGTTGTATAAGTCTATGTCCATACGCATCTTCAGTGAAAAAATTAGGCACGTTCAATACAGACTGTTCCATCTGACTGTCGTAACATCTGGTTTTATTGTAATTTATAATCATGTAATCATGTAATTTAGTGTATGAATATTGTGGTTTCGCATCATGTCTGGTTATGAACACTTGCATGGTCCACGCTTGTGGGTCTTATTTTGAGGTAGTTGGCGATACCCAGCCCTTTAAAATCCAAAAATGAACCATCTGTCTGTGTGGATCCTGTTTGATGTCCATTCACTGTTGACCCTCTCAATGGCCTAGTCACATTGAAACAGATGCCCTTTTCTCACTCTAGCTGCTAATAGCCATTAGCCAGCACAATGGGTGTCAGCACCTCTAAGCACAGCTGCTTTGTTGCATCAGGAGGCCAAGGCTCCAGGCGGCTGACTGGCAGTTTTTGCTCAGACTGCTGGTGTGCACCACAGAGACTCCAGTCTGTCATTAGCTGTGCACAGAGTGCATTCCTGGAGTGGGTGAGCCGTAAAAACAGCGGATCCCAAACACAAGAGTACTGTGTCAAGAGCCATCCACTGAATGCAGACATGGCAGGGGTACTGGGTGCCTCTCTCTTCTCTCTCTCGCTCTCATACAGTGGCAAAATAGATATGTCTGTATGTGTCAACATGTAATCGACTTGTTGGTTGTTTGTAGACTAATCTAGTTAACCATCATGTCCTGTCCCTACTTTCTTTCCCTTTGTAAACTGAGAAGGGGTTACTTGTGCCTCACAGCTGTCCTAATAGAATCAGAGGGTTCATGGCCCTGACCAGTGCAAACACCCATCTGCCATTTTTCACTGTGACAAAGGCTAGAGGCCCAATAGAGGCATCCTCGTGTGTCTTATGTCAAACTATATCCCTCAGCCTCCCTCTCTGTCGATTTAGTTTGTGAGGACGAGCTGCTTAATTCAGTCAGATGCTGACTTCGGGCTGGAAAAAGACAATGAAGAACACTTGGAGCTTCGTTTAATGCTTTTGTTCTGTCTCTCAGAAGATAGGCCACATTTAGGGTTGCTTTGCTGTGTGTGCATGTGTGGTGGCTCTCAGGGTGTAATGGTACATGCCCTGCTGTGCTTAGCGCAGACTCTCATACTAACAAAAACCCCTAAATAAATTATGGATAAACTAATATTGAATTTTTGGCCAACACATATGTTTATTTTAATACGCATTTGAATTTCCAAATCAGATGTTTTCATGACTGAATAGAACGCAACACTTTGGTTGCGGAAGTAAAGCTTGCATTAATTTTTTTCCATAGAGGAATTTATTTTTAACGACAATTTACAAACCTTTATAGACAGACCTACCGTGAGCTCCAAGAATATTGATAGTTTATGGTCCTGTTAAAGCCATCAGTCTGCATGATTTTAACTTCATTAAAAAAATTGTTTAATAGCAGAATTCCTGGTGAATAACTACACTACCTGTGACTCCTGAAGGGAGAGATCCACCAATCAGAGAGTCGTGGTACACAAGCTCTACAGCACACTTACATGACTCGCTGCAAATTACACATTTAAGTTGGTCTACCTACACTCTTAATCATCTTTTATATTTATGTAAATTTGAATATTTTGCGGTAAACTTTTAAAAAATACTTGTTTTTATACTTAAGTTATGATCAACAACTTCAAGAAATCAGTAGTTTTGTTTTATCTGACCATAGGACCCTGGCCCATTTGAAGTTCCAGTAGTGTCTGGCAAACTGAAGATGCTTGAATTTGTTGTTGGATGAGAGCAGAGGCTTTTTTCTTGAAGCCCTCCCAAACAACTTGTTGTGATGTAGGTGAAGTCTGATTATAGTTTTGGAGACTTTCTGTCCCCAAGACACAACTAATTTTTGCAATTCTCCAGCTGTGATCCTTGGAGAATGTTTGGCCACTCAAACCATCCTCATCACCATGCTTGGAGACGATATATTGTAGACACGTGTCCTCTTCCAGGTTGATTATTAATATCTCAAGTTAATTGGAATATCTTAATTATTGCCCCGATGGTGTAAATGGGTATTTTCAATGCGTTTTTATATTTCCATTTTCCATTTTGTGATGCGCAACAACCTTCTGCTGCACATCATAAATTTCTTCTTTGGTCTTACCCATTGTGATTGAGGACTAAGGGAATTTGGCTTGTGTGTTACTTCATATTTTTACCCCTCTGAAACAGGAAGTCATGGCTAAACAATTTTATGTTCCTAGTCACCCAGGTGTACTAAAAATGTAAAATATGAATGGGAATATACTTCAGATATATTTTACTCATAAGAATTTCTAGGGGTGCTAATAGTTGTGCCGCACATATATTTGACCAAAATATTAGTTTTTTGATAAAACTTGTGTTGTGTTTGCAATTGTTTGATATCCGTTAGATTCTATATTTTTCACAGCCTTCTTTGCTCATATTTACCCAGGGTGCCAATATGTTTGGCCACCCCTGTACTTCTGGAACCAAGAAACTGTTGCACTGGTTTAACAAATAGAATTTGTTGATTTCACTGAACTCATGCTTGTCAGTCGTGCATTATTTTAGTTCTTTAAATCTTTTATCTTAAATCTAAATCTCAAAGAATATGGCTAAAACCTGTTTTGCCATATTCAGGTTGAAATTTACTTAGGCCTAAATGATGGAAAATGGAATGGCATGTCTCTATAAAGAGCGAGAACCACACATTATAGCGACCCATGAGGAGGTTACCCCATGTGACTCTACCCTCCCTAGCATTCGGGCCAATTTGGTTGCTTAGGAGACCAGGCTGGAGTCACTCAGCACACCCTGGATTCAAACTCGTGACTCCAGGGGTTTTAGTCAGCGTCAATACTCGCTGAGCTACCCAGGCCCCATGCTCTGAGAGTTTCTTAATAATTTGGTCAATAGCTGCATGTTGTGTTGAGTCATTAATCAGTGTATGGATTATGGTACATTAGACATTAGAACAGCCATGGTAAATTCAGGGTGGATCATTTATCAAGGGCAAGTCTCATAGATCTCTTGTCAGGGCTCGTTTTGCTTTAGCAGCCAAGTCTGTCTGTTTCTACTGCCTTGATTAGTTCTGTGTTATTAGACATGTGCATGTGAAAACCTGCAGTGTCCCCCACCTTCCTCTCTCCCCAATCCCTGCAGGAATACCACCCCTTTCACTGAAGCTCTCTTTCCTAACACAGCTTCCTGCTCGCCCATGAGAGACTCTGGGTGCACTTTATCTTGCACATTCAGCTTTTCCCGTCACAGATATGGGACGCCCCTGCTGTGTTTCCCTTTAACCCATTGAGTCTGCTTCAGAGCACATGTGGGAACTGTAAACACACACATAGTCTTCATTCACACCATAGCAGAATAATATATAGAGTTGTGTTTACACATTTGATTATTGTTTGGTTTAATTGTCAACAAGAGTGACAGCTTCAGTCTAATAACCACACTAAGTCGCTCCACTTTGTGGTATGGAAGTTTCCATCTTCAATATTATCACTGACTGTGTGAACATAGCTTCCACATATCAACTCCGCTCTCCCTCCCTCTTGCCAGGAGCAGGATTCGTGCCGTCTAAGCTGTGTTATGTGAAAGCAACGTGAGACTCTAGTAACTTGCGGTCTCCTTTCTCTCATGTAGCATTTTCTTACAAGAAGCAAACCACACTCTGTTAGTAGCCCTTTGAGAGCCATTCAAGACATGTTATGTCACGGGTGAGTTTCATATCTCAGCAGCTGTGGTGTGCTTGTTTCATCAACAACGTCAAACTTACAGTGCAATAAATGCATAGGCCAACACCACTGGATTTCTCTGGAGGATTTCCAAGAGGCCATTGCTAGTGACTACTGAGAATTCATTGAACAAAACATCTATAATGAGTGAATCAATGCATGAGGTTTACATCCATGAGTGATGTGCCCACATGCCTACTCTTCTGTTTCCATAGTTTCCATAATGGGCAGTGAGGGTCAAATCCAGAGGTTGCTTTAACCTAAAGGTTTCTGTCATTTACCGAACTGTAGAACATTGTCAGATCATTTAAAACACTTTCCATCATTTTGACATATTAACAATAATCTCCATAGTGTTCCCCTACTTTAGAAATATCCACAGAGTAAAGGATGCTAAAAGATATATGAAGTGAAGAAAAGAGGATAAAATTAAATTTTTAACATCCTCTCAAAAAGTAAATAAATATGGAGAAAGGCCAGAGTTGAGGATTTGGGGAGAGAAACAAGGCATTCCAAGTGTAGTCCAATGAAGTAATCTTGTTCTTGTTTAAGTTGAAGTGTGTAATTTCTTTGCCACCATACGGAATTGCAAAATAAACAGATTTCCCTAATACTAATATCTTCTGTTTATCGATCAAACATATAGTCCCACCCCAACTCACGCCAATGGTTGAGTCAATGTTGCTGAGTCGGGCTGCTCAAACAAAGCAATACTTTTATAGCAGCACAGAGACGCAGTTTTTATATTTTGAGGAAATCAATCTACGAATACCATGCATGTAGTTCTCTTTGCTTACTAAGTTTGGACAAGACAAAGTATTTTTACATCGAAAAAATTACATACTTTTTAATTAAATCGGTGAACAGATAGCAAGACCGCAACTTCTGTTGTCTTTTTTACTTTGCAGACAGAATAAAAAAGGAAATGCCAAGAACATGCAACACAGTGCATGAAATAGACTAAAAGAGCTCTTCAAAAAATATTAAATGTTATAATATTTTCTTGACGTTTCAAAATAGAGTATGACAGGAAATAAAAAATCCAGTTTGTCATAAGTTACTTAGAACTATTTTGCAAGAAACGTACTTCACGCAGGTACATCTACACAGATGCGATCACTTTGCTGATGCATTGCCAACGCACAGTCCAGTTGAACATGCTTAACATGCGTTCTTGTGTTACAATGGTTGTAACGAACCTCTGTACTCAGGAAGACAGTAGCCTTCCTTCAAAAGTCTGTGCCATTAAACTGATGTGTTATTATTCAGGTAAGTAACTATAAATATATTCAATTACTTGCTCATAGGGGTGGGTAAAAATATTGATTTTCCAATGCATTGCGATCTTCATTTGAACGATCTCGATTCTTAAATCACAAGATTGATCTTTTACTCAAGCGCAAACCTACACTACAAATTGAGGAAATTTGTAACCAAATTTCACGCTATGTGGCTAAAATGTATATATTTGGCATATTTTGGTAAATGTTTAGATTTAGGTGTGGTAGTCAGCATCTTTACTTGCTAAGCTACCCAGGCCCCCCTGGACAAAAACATATTTACTAGGGCGTGTCTTATAGGATTTTTGAGACCACAGGGCTCAATCAGCTGGGCCTGGGCCACTGAGTTTTGGTCTCACTGAGCAGCTGCACACAGCAGTTGTCAGTAATGTGATCTGCTTTGACCACAGCCATTTGTAATGAAGGATAATTAGAATTTAATTTCGCTGTAAATCCTCTGGGGTTTTGTTTTTTCAGTGCCGTATTGAGGACAGATGGAGAGTGAAGGCGATTCACAAGTGCATGTGTTTGACATTTAGTTTCTCTGTTTGGATCTTTCTCAAAATGCTACATTTCTTCTCAAAACAGAAATTAGGCATATTTTATCCAAATTATTTGCACCTAGTAGAGTAGGTCAATGATCCATTTGGTATTATCTGATGGGTGTGTAAGGAAACGGTGGTAGATTCTATCTGATATTCAAGTTAGATTAAATTATCCTAGTGTCATACTAAACTTCTGCCAGCCAAACAGGTTAATTGGAATTTTAACCTGTAATGTGCGCTGCCCAGAAACTACCACATTGCTGCATCAAGATATTTCTAAATGTTTTGTTTCTTGAAACCTAACATATCCCTGTGGTACTAATGAGATTGGTATCTCTATTGTCCAGCATACAGTCTGTGCTAGTCTGCCCAACTTGTCGTAGCAGATCTTGGCAGCTCTTATAAACACATGGTCTTCTGCAGTTCTGTAATTCTTTGAGTGAAATACAACTACAAGGAAGAATTTTTTTTTGAAGATCCATTCAGTCAAAAGCAAAGCAAGGAAGCAGGAACTTGCAAAGTCTATCTATTATTTTTAAAGGAATATTTAATGCATGTTTAATGCAAGTTAAGCTCAACCAACAGCATTTGTGGCAAAATGTTGATTCCCTCAAAAATGGATTTCTATGTGTCTCCCTTTCTTTAAAAATGCAAAAATCTGGGTTACAGTAGAATTGAATGGGGACAGTCTGTAAACATTAAAATTAGAATGTGCAAATCTACTAGTTTTCATAATCGACAAGTTCGTCAGTAAGCTATCATCATGCAAAAACACTCTCTAAAAATTTGTCTCATTTAATTTGAGAATTGTCTCTCATTGAAACCTCCACCACTAAAAATATTTATGTTCATTGTCGACCCCACTAATCGTTGGACGACTAGTCGATTGGTCAACCACCCTGGCACAAGACGTTCACTGTATGCATGTAAACATGGTTTTAGTGTTATGAAATTTGCATGCTAATCTTTTCTGTGTAAAGCTATATCCAATTTTACAACTTTACCATGACGAGATAACCCTGTAATCCAGCAAAAAATATTTAAACAACTAAAATAAGCTTTAACAGAAGAATTAATGTAAGTGCTTTTATAAAAATTATAAGCTTCACATCCCTGCCTTTATACCCTCCAAATATTGACCGCTTTCACTTTTATTGTAAGTGTCTCACTACATTGCATCAAAAAAGAAAACGGTGACTACTGGCCCTCCAAACAAAGTGACGAGAATTCACAACTCTAAATATACGTAAGTGAACTATTTAGTTTAACTGGTTAATTTACATTTACTGCCCAAAAATACTGATTAACTTAAATGGATTTTGCACTACTGCAAATAAGAGAGAACAATTTAGGTGAGCACATTTGATTACTGCCTCGTCTTCATTGCTGTGTTCTCAATACAATTAGATAAATGTAGTATTTTGTGATGCTACACCCCTAATTGTTGGAAAAGTAGCTTGTTACTGGAAAAGCTCATATATTGTAGAAATAACTGAGGTACTGTCACACTCTTGAAAATTTTACTTATGTTAGTTGTGTTGTTACTTTTAAGTTAATTATTTCCCAACACTGGTCTATATATGCTTTGAACCCAGCTTTTCCTATAAGAATTTAAAGTCAGAAATGCATTCATACAGTTAGTACACTCAGGCAAACAAAAACAACTACTTACAGATGTTCCACTAGTTTGATATGAGGAATTGTGAAGCTCAGCATCTGTTCTATACTTTATAGCATCAATGGATCACTGGTGTCAAAGCAGAAGAGAGGGGAACTGCATGCCCAGCCTGAGTCTATAATCGGCTGATCTCAGCTTAAGGGCACGTTAAAAGCTCAGATTAGAGAAGACAGTGGTAAAGGGAGTCTCTCCAAACAGACTCTGTTTGTTTGTCCATTTTTCATTCTGCTGGATAAATGTAATGAGGGGATTGACATGTTTACATGTTTTGAGTGATCTATTGTGTGAATGAAGCTGGAGCTCATGGGACAGATGGTGAAAAACACACTCACAAACAATGTGTTTTTATATTTGTGCGAGTGCAGGGTTCTTTTGCTTCATGCCATAAAGGTATGTGGAAACCCAAACACCACACCCATATGTGCTTGTTGAGCATTTCATTTTAAAACCATTGGCATTAATTGGAAGTTTATCCTATGCGACAGCTTCCACTCTTCTTGGAAGGCATTCCCCTAGATGTTGGAACATGGCACCAGGGGACAGTGAGGTCAAGCACTGATTGTTAGGTGATGGAGCCTGGCTCGCAGTCTGCATTCCAACTCATCCCAAAGGTGTACTATGAGGTTCAAGTCTGGACTTTGTGTTGGCCAGTCAAGTTCTTTCACCCTATACTAAAAAAGTAAACCATTTTTATAGATCTCGCTTTGTGCACAGGGGCATTGCCATGATGGAACAGAAAAGGGTCCTCCCAAACTGTTACCACAAAGTTGAGAGCACAGTTCTCTAAAATGTCATTGTATGTCGTAGCATTAAGATTTGTTCACTGGAATTGCGTGGTCATGCGGAACCTATTAATTAGATGAATAGTGTGTGTGTGTGTGTTAATCAAATGGCTTTGAGTCAGTTCCAAATTCATGAGGCTTTAGTTTTTTCTCAAGGTTGGATTTATGGATTTCAAATTTTCAAATGAACATTGAGTTTTTTCCTAATCTTTCAGTCAGTGTCTTATATTTATTAAATATATCTGTCAGACAGAGGCCATAACTTGAGGGTCTAACTTGCAAGACTCTGTAGAAGTAACATATTTGGTGTTTGGTGTTTATGCTAATTTCTCTGCACTTCTTGTTGGTAAAGTAGCTTGTTACTAATTGTCCTGCACTTCCTGCCCCTGTAGGCTGTCCCAGACCTTCAGTTGTACCTCATGGCCATGGGAACCTAACGGAAACCAACCGTGGCTCTTTCTCTGTGGGTACACTTCTGCAGTACAGCTGTGATCCAGGATACATGCTGGATGGCTACAGTATTATCACCTGCACTGTCTCAGGCCACTGGTCTCCTGATCCGCCTCGGTGTGTCAAAAATGATGGTATGTTTCTGTTTAATCCTGCTTTCTTTTTTTGGAATGCATTTCCTTATCAGTATTTTTGTGCCAGGATGATTAAGAATAAATTCACGGGCAAATTCACCAAAAAATTGCGACACTTCTTCGTATGGTATCTCAGCACAAACACCTGCATCTAATTCACTAAGCACCTGCAATCCAGTTTAACCAAGTTCAATATTCATTTCTTACCACCACTCTCTTCTTAGCTGTATCAATGCACTGATTGACAACTTTTTTTCCTCAACAGTTTGTCAACCACCAAGTGAGCCAGAGAATGGAGGATATAACTGCCACCCCTCGCCCTGCCACAGACTAACCCAGGGCACAGTGATCGAGTACTTCTGTGATGAGGGTTACATTCTGAAAGGAGGCTACCAATTCCGAACCTGTGAGAACGGAGAGTGGAAGTCGGCTATACAGATCAGCTGTCACCTTGTACAAGGTACGTCACACAACAGCAGGACCTTGAGCCAAACTGAAAATCCTGCTGTTTTGTTTGTCAAATCTGTGGCAGAGAGAAATCTTATTTGTTTAGATCTTATTGTTTGGTTTTGTTTTCATATTACCTTTTAATCAGTGCTTGAAATGGAATAACAAAAACATAAACGTAATATATCTGAGACTTGTTCACAATATATGTTTATTTAAAAATAAGTAAATAATTTGGGGGATTTATAAACTGAACCTGGGCCAAACTTTTTTATCTGTATTTATCTTACCTAACACTTTTGTTAACATGTAAAAAAACAAAAACAAAAAAAAAAAAATATATATATATATATATATATATATATATAAATATATATATATATATATATATATATATATATATATATATATATATATATATATATATATATATATATATATATATAGTTAATACTGTGTTTGTTTACATTAAAATAGTATTTAATTACGTTAAAAGAGGTATTTAAGTAACATTTTCAAGGTCTGGCCGTAAATTCCTTCTTAAGATCTGTCTGAAGAACAAATATGATGTTACATCCTCAACTAACAAATAGGTTTTTATTAACTTTACTTTGAAAATAAAAACATAAAAAGGTAGGGTTATTGTTTATGAAAACTGAGAAAGAATATTTAGATCTGCTGAAGTCTGTATCTTTGTCAGTGTCAACACAAATAAGAGAACAATGGCAATCTAATTTAGAACTGTCTTTGTTCACAACATAAATGTAGCCTAAAACTGAAAAAGAGCATTATGTCTGTTTTTCCTTTTTTAATTGTCATTATCCTCCCATTCAATGAGGGCAAAATTTGCCTTCCTTATCCTGAACACATTAATTTGCACACAGGAGCCAGATACTTGTGCAGATAATAATAAGTAGAAACGGTGAACAAACTGAACAGTTTTCTGGATTGAGAATGATTCAAGTTTTGACTGCACCCAGCAGCTAAGCAATTTGCATAAATACATTTGAGTGAACAAGACATGTCAAAATGAGAAGTGTGAAACTGAACTATGTTTAGACAAGCTTAAACATGCACGTTCCTTCAGAACTGGACCACGGATAGCTTGAAGAGCACCGATGCTTTTGCCTGAGTCCACATCAAATCAATGGCTTACATTAAATAAAGACATTGCATCGTACCGGGAGATTCTGAGAAGTGGTTGTATGCAAGAAAAATTATAGAAGTGCAGGTACTGCGTACCACCCCACTTCAAGCTCTGTCTTAGTTATTGGTGTGCCACACCTATACTCAGGGGTGACTCATTGGATTTACCTGACTTGTGCTTGGGGAGTTAAAATATTTATTTAAGCCAATCCACTGTCATGTACAGTATATGCCATTGTAATGGATGCTACATGAGTGAATGTAGTACTTATAAAATTAAAACAAAATGATGGGTAAAAATAGACCATGATGGAAATTTTACAACTCAGTTTGTCAGAGTGAAGGAGAAAGATGTTTTTTGTGCAACCACTGCCTATACCTAATTGTATACTTCTAGAAATGTTCTTTGGCTTCTCACACTGCAGTGAAATAAACAAAGTGTTTCTCTTACAGGGGAGGAGCAGCGCTCGACTCTGCCCATGCCTGCACTGTCTATTGTGGCCTCCACCGCCAGCACAGTGGCCCTCATTTTGCTGCTGGTGGTGCTGTTTGTGTTGCTGCAGCCCAAACTCAAGTCCTTCCATCACAGCCGGTGAGACACTGTCTCCCCTTAAGGCTAAAACTTACTCTGCAATTATGTGATCAAGGAATGTCACAAAATATCAGTACATTGATTATTGATCGTCATGTTATTTTCTCGATACGTTTTTTTTTTAAGGCATTGCGCAGAATTTTTACCAGATCTCAAAGTCAGCTGGCGGCAGTGTGCATACATTGATAGAAAATACATTTTTCTAATTATAGAACACACCATGTCGTCCGCCAAACACGTCGGTGCCTGCCGCTCACACTATTTCTCAGTTGCATTGAGAAATATGGATGTAGAAACCAAAATTATTGTGCAACGAGTAGCCTATTTATATCTGAAAAAAATGCAGATTTAGGTCATCGGGAAAATCATCGGGAAAATGTTATGATTATTGATATGTGAAAAAGACTTTGATCCCAAGCGTAATGTAATCACAGGTGCTTCTAGCTATGGAAGCTCAATTTTGTGCATTGTTGCATTCCAAAATGTGTCAGAACACAAATACATGTGCGTTCTCCTTGTTGCCACAAGGGGCACTATTGTGGACATTATTGTGAACCGTCCACTTCTACCGTGAGTTTCCTCTTTTATGGCAATTGCTTTCATGGTGGAGCAACAGTTTGAAGATTATATGTTGAGCAAGCAAAGGTCAGTATATTTATTGCAACATATCTAAAAGATAACATATCAGGATTAATGGCACAGAATTTTGAAGGCAACTCTATCGCCCCCTTGATTAATGAGGTTTGTTACCGCCTCAGTAATGCAAAAACACACATTAAGGATGTTCAACTGGACCACGTTGGTAATGCGTTGGCCAAGCACTTGCATCTTGCGTACTTGCATAAATTACAGTATGTTTCTAGCCTTACTGAGCTTAGTGGCTTCTTTTTCAGGGGCTATAATGTTGATTGTTGTTTTATAAGGGTCAAATGGCAAGGAATAACTTTTTCCTTGATCTTTTGATATAAAAGATTTCACTTCACTGTTTCATACTATAACTTGCTTGTTCTGAACTGTACAGTTTACAGACGTCAGACAAATAAATTGATTGAACACATGACCTGCCATATTGTTACGTCGTCAACACTTAATCGTACTTATCACTCTGTAATGCAGGCTTATTAAAGATGCTGTTATTCAAGGATGGGACAGAACAAACCATATTAGACTAGACAGCTAGCCCACAACTTGTGAGTGAATTTACATGGGGCACTTACATGGAAGTCTTAAAGGTACAGCAGCAAAAAAAAACTGCTTATTTAATTGCATGGATCAAAGAGGGAGCAAATGGTAATGCAATATAAATTAAAACTGTTCTTGATGCAAATAAACATTACTAACATTATAAGTGGACTTCAGATATTATATGACTCCTTTGATATGGTTCTATATACACATACAGACCTCAGTCTTTGGAAACACCAATAAAGACATGGGTTTTCAGTGTTCAAAGGCCTTTTATTACCTGTGTTTAATAATCAGTACTGATTCATGTGACATTTGTTTGCTTTTTAGTGTTGGAACTGTTCTAATTTTAGTAGCATGGAGAGGTTATATCAATCCTAATTCCAACTATTGGACATGAACAAATATGGCACCTCCCAACAGTGCTGTTCCAGTATTTTGCAGTTGCATTATCAATCTACTGTGATGTAAGCCGATTTGATTTTTGTGTTCATTACCTGTGTTTAAAACAGCCGTGAGCAGGGTGTGTCAGGACAGTCTGCCTCCATCATGGTGGAGGGTGTTCAGGTGTCGCTGCCCTCTTATGAAGAGGCCGTGTATGGTGCTAGTGGCAACTCTGTGCCGCCTCCTGTGTCCCGTGTTCAGATCGTGCTGTCGGAAGGCCCGCAGTCCGAGGGTTCAAGTGAACCTCTGGAACAGACTCGGCCGAATTACAGTTTTCCCTCCACCTCGACTGCTGCATCCTCGTGTCATGCAGAGACTGTATTGGTTCACCAGATGCCCTCTTCCTCTTCTCCATCCTCCTCATCCTCTCCTTCCTGGGCTGCTGAGCAGCCTGGTGCCGCTGCGCCTCTTCAACGCAGGCAGAGCAGCGAGAGCAGCGATCAGCACAGTCTGCTTTCAGTCACCTCTGCAGAAGACTATGGAGATGGTAAGTGAACTCCAGACTTGCAAATCCAGATTTAAGCAGCACAGAACCAAATAAACATATGTTTTTTGGCATATCTACAACAGAGCGCAACAAGGATCAGCCACTTATTAAAAAATGTTACAGCACATAGTACAACATAAATTTGTTGACTTAAAGTGTTTAAAAATTTGTAAACAATATATTGCTAGCAAATTATTCACAAAAGTAGGCCGATTGTGATTATCAAATAATCGTCTGATCACGATTATTTGATTTAACTGCGATTTTTGTGCACTTGCAATCACATTTTACTATCCAAATAAGGGAATTTTAAGCAAATATAGAACTGCGGTGAATGGCGCATTTTGTGTCCTGTTCTCCAGTGTAATTGCATCATGTGAGCGCTCCAAATGAACTCTTCAATCTTCTGAGCTTGTCAATGAACTGTCTTACTGGGCCACACTACGGTCCGCACTCAGAGCAGTTTCTGAAGATTTACCCCTTCTGAAGCACTCTGCACGCACCGTCTGTGGAGGTTCGCTCCAAACTCACGTGGCGATATAAGCATGATTATTGATAGTGAATGCAAAGCGCTCCAGTTTCACTTTATTTTAATATTCATGTAATGGAGAATGTTTATGGCCATTTCGGGTTCATACACAGTGACAGAGAGTGACGCTCACTTTCTCTGTTTCTTTGGAAATTAAAGAATGAAAAACATTGAAATACATACAGAATTTCAAATCTTGCGAAATAAAGGCTTGTGGGTTTAAATAGAAAGCCTTAAAATAACGTTTGAAAGTAAAGAATTTAGGACAGATATATTTTACTATTACCGACAAGAGTAAATTATCTGGCTTATATGGCTTCTAACCAAATAAATAAATACATTTTATTTGCATTGAAATTATGTAATTATGTGAGAAGAACAGCAGAAATCCACCTCTATTTATTTTTTAAATAATGACCATTTGATTCCTCATGCAATCTTATTACAAAACTACTAAATGGACATAAAACATTGATTTGAGTTGAAATTATTTTATTAGCTTACTTGTAGAGATCACACAGTTATCCGAGACGCAAGAAAGATGACTCTCAATACCCGGATGAGCAGTTTGATATGTGGATGTGCGGTTGTTACTCAGAGATATCAGACCGCTAGATGGCGTCATTGACCAATCAGAATCAAGTATTCCAGAATGCTGTGTAATATAATATAGTATAATATAATAGCTATTCAGGTTGGCTGGGTTCCAAAAGCAACAGTGTAAATGTAAAATGGACAAGACTAAAGCTGACCGAAAGGAGAGACGGAAGTATTTTGAAATATTTTGATAATTTAATTATTTCTCATGTTATTCTCCTACTGTGCAATATTGTATTTTCCAAGTTTTTAAAGTTTTAAAGGCAATCACATATTCCTATTGTATTATATGACTCAATTTAAATATGAATAATAGACTAAGGTATATAAACTTGTGAACATGATAATTCCTGTAATTTCATATATGACTTGCAATGTGCAATAGATTATATTTTGTGTGTGTGTGTGTGTGTGTGTGTGTGTGTGTGTGTGTGTGTGTGTGTGTGTGTGTGTCAGATTGCTTCCTTTGAGTGCAGTACTAAATAAAACACAAAGTGCAATTTCAGAATCTCCAAAAGATATATCAACATATGAGCAAACCTGTATATATACTGCATAACTCTAATATAAATGCCTTCTTCATTTCTATTCTACAGATATTCCATTGCTAAAGGAGGCCTAAATCTCTGTGCAGTCAAACCACTTCTCTCTGTCATTGCTGGCCAGGACTGTAACCCCTAAAGCTTCTCACCAAACACTGCCCCAAAACAGCAGTAAATACGATGTCCATCAGCTGTCCCTCTACCAAAAAATTGCCCGCCCCTGGGCCCTGCAAGCTGTGTGACCCCTTGGAGTACCTTGGCTATCTTCACAGGATATCTTCCCTTGACCAGATGAACTCTCAAAGGGATGCGTAAATGTTTAATACACCTTTACTTACAGGTGCAACAATAATCACAGGCTCACCGGTCACAGCAAGGATTCGCTAATTACAAATGAATGCATTCAGATTATGTAACGACCATTTAGAAGGTTGTGGACCTCTGCTCTGTCAATAACTGTGACCTCTAGCGTTGAGGGAGGGGATTTGCTAAACCAGGCCCTTTTCTTTTTGATGGTGCATGTTCTGTGCAATTTCTTTTCTTTTTCTTTTTTTTAACTCTTTCTTTTAAACACGTGTACACACAGAAGCACGGCACAATTGAAGCATGTTTCACAGCACCGGCGTACACCATCTCAACGCTTGACTGAATGGCTTGTCCCTAGCGTGAGACACGGGGTTGAACTGATTTACATTGTACTGTATTCAAATACATGCTTGCCTTTTTGTTTGCCAAGAAGTACCTGTGCAGTGCTCTGTGTGTGTGTGTGTGTGTGTGTGTGTGTGTGTGTGTGTGTGTGTGTGTGTGTGTGTGTGTGTGTGTGTGTGTGTGTGTGTGCGTGCGTGCGGGCGCGCGTGCGTGCGCATGTATGCCTGCGTGACTGTGTCTATTGTGAATCTGAAGAGGGCTGAAGTATCATCTAGGCTTCTTTTCCCTAAATAGGAAACATTTTCAATACCTCCATTTTCTAATTGAGATGTTATTTAACTAGAATCGATGTTCTTAGTCTACATGTCTGTATGTCTGAATTGAAAGAGATATACTTTGTGAATAACACTATGTACTTTGAGATCAGCAAAGGTGAAAATAACAGTGAAATCATGCCGCAGAATGTTCTCCTAATGAGAAAGACTAAAGAAATAACTTTTATTTCTTGCTTTTAAAAGTGTGATTGCATTGTTCAAGCTCGTGTTTCACAAGTATATCTCTCTCATGTTTATGTGTTGCACGCACAAATTAAGAAAACTTTCTCTCTTTTTTTATCACCTGCATGTTCTTTTCCAAAAGGACTTTCTGGGTGTGGACTAAGTTCATTGCTGGGCTGTAACTTAGGACTTTCAACTTGCTAGTAATATTTGGGTTATTAAATTTGCCCATGCCTCCTATAATGAATGCTTTGCAAACCAGTCCTGACATGGCTATGATTTTAAAGACTGAATCACTGTCAACAACAGGATCTATGTTTATTAAGTTAATTAGATTTTTTTCATGGAAAGGTATGCAAAAATGTTCCTACTCCCTTAAAGATATCAATGAAATAAGTGTCCCGAGATATCTCACCGGTCTCTGTGACAGCTGTAGACTTTGTTAACAGCAAACAAAAATGTGTCCGCGGACGTTGACGCTTTTCACATGTCAATCATTTTGCTTGTTTTCATAGTGTTGTATTTTAAGAAGATCTTTGCGGCTATGATTCATAATGTTTGTCAGATGAGGGCGCTATTGTGCCACTGTTGAATTTGACAGCCACAGGAACAAACAATGATGCTCTTTTGCTCTGTTTTGGTCTCAAAATTATCTTTGGGGGGCGGGGTTTTGTAATGAGGGTGTGTGGCTAATTCAACGGCTCAGTCACGTGAGAGCTTCAGAACACTATAATGGCTCCCAGCACCATTAAGAAAGAGTCATTTGTGATTAAGATTGGTTGATCAGGTGTTTCAAAGGGAATTAGTTTAAAACCCTGTCAGATTTTAAAAAATGTGGTGCATTGTTTTAATGCGCTGTATAGTAAATCACGAAGACTCTCATTTTTCTTAAACAGTTTGGCAAGTTCTTGTGTTAAAGGAATATTCCGGGTTCAATACAAGTTAAGCTCAATCGACAGCATTTGTGGCATAAAATTGATTGCCACATAACAGGTAACAGTAAGGCACTTACAATGAAAGTCAATGTGGCCAAAACGTTATTAAGTAATTTTATCACACTGAAATCATGTTAACACACATATTGTTTAGGTCTTGTGGCTATACTTTTGAAACGGTGAGTATTTTAATGTTCAAAAATTGGCCCCCGTTCTCTTCCATATTAAGTGCCTCGCTGTAAAGCAGATTTTTGCTTGACGAGTTAAAAAAAAATTTGTGATAATCTTATCTCTTAATCTTAATTCTTATTCCAAATGTTGTCGATTGAGTTTAACCGGAACATTCTTTTAAATGTCCCAATGTACAAGTCAGCTCTAGGAAATGTCCTTTCTCACTCGTAGTGTGTTCTTTTGGAAAGTGAACATTTGAAAAACATTTTATTTCCCTTGGTTTGTGTTTTACATCACTGGAAATTGCCACACCATGTGTATATCCTTTGTGTTGATGCACGCTTCAAAAGTTAGTCATCATGCATCAAATAAATATTTTTTTGTCTGACTTTGGAGAGCGAAAGAGAGAGGGCAGTTTACCTATCTGCACACCCTTGATTTTATTTTCGTGTTTTTTGTAAATTGATCGACATTTGTCATGCAAACTGAAGGCAAAATATTACTGCTGCCTTAAAACTTGTACATTTCAAACAATTCTCACATTGTAATCACTTGTTTCTTCTGTTTCACTGGCTTTATGGTCATTTGTCTTCAGTTTCCTAATGGCCTTACTTTTTTTTCTATGCATAAACATTGTTGCAGATATAGGGTTTTACTCAGTTGGAGGATGTGACTTTAAGATTGTCCACTCTTCCTCAGAAACAATTCAGTGAACGTAAATGATGAACCCTTTAGTTTTTATTTCTTTTCTTTTACCAGTTTTCACTCAAAGGATGTTTTTATGTTTTAAAAAAAGAAAAAGAGCGCAAGTAAAAAAGGATATCCAGGATGTGTGTGAAACACTGTTGTACAGTGTTTTTCTGCAAATGTAATTTAAGTTGACTCATCCACACAGCCCCTCACCCCCATTGCTCTTCTTTTGATTTCCCTCTGTACATTGCTGTGGGTGTGAAAATAGTATTTTAATATTTGTATAAAGTTTAATTTAATTCTACAGTGTGTATATAACTATTTCTAATTAAAGCTTTCATTTGAAGTGCACAGATGGTGTTATTGTGGTGAGTTTAACAAGTGCAATCATGTTATGGTTTTGAAATGAATGCTTTCGTTATTAACAAGAGTTCCCACAGTCATGGAATACCTGGAAATATCAGGACATTTTCAGATTGTGATTTCAGGCCTGGAAATGTAATGAAAATGAGTTTATTCTTCAAGGAATATTTCGTTAATTTTGACTTGTCCTGCCTTTTCTTTAAAAAAAAAAACCAAAAGTCTAGGTTACAGTGAGACACTTACAATGTGGCCGATCTGTAAACGTTAAAATACTCTCTGCTTCAAAAGTTTAGCCACAAGACATAAACAATACAAATAATTAACATGATTGTAGTGTGATAAAATCGCTTACTAACCTTTTCTGTATTAATGTAAGCTATAGGAGTATAAATTCATTGCCATGACAATGTAAAGCTGTGAACCCTGCCCCAAAACAGCAGTAAATACGATGTCCATCAGCTAATAAATGATGATTTAAAGATCTTTACAGCTCAAATAATACACAAGTTGTAACAGAAGATTTCATGTAAGTGCTTTAATAAAATTATAAGCTTCACATTTCTGCCTTTAAACCCTCAATGTAAACTGCTTTTGCTTTTTTTAAAGGAGAAGGGATGAGTCCAAAAATAATGTTTGTGGTAATCAACATTATGCCACAAATGCTGTCAGCTGAGCTTAACTTATTTTGAACCCAGAATATTCCTTTAAAATGTCATGTACATTTAAAGTCAAAGTATGTTTTTTAGTTATGCTTGGCTCTAAAATACGAATTTAGTATGGGATTCCTATGTGTGAGTCTGATCTATATAAATGCATTTTTTAACATCCTTATCCAGTTAGCCAATGAACAACTGGAAAATCATGGAAAGAGGTGGAACTCACCATCATCAAATTATCTCACCTTCATGCCATCTGAGATGTGTAAGACTTTCTTTCTTCTGCAGAACACAATTTAATATTTTGAGTAGAATATTTCAGTTCTGTAAGTCAATAAAATTTCACTATAAATTCTCCTCCCTGCGCAGTAGGTGATGATATGCACAACAAATGTGAATCGCCAAAAACAAAAGAAGGTGGAAGCGGATAACGCTGTAAGTGAATTAATATTGTGTTGTGCCATAACGGGTTCTTATGTATAATCATGTACGTTAGCGTCATCTAGTGGTGGATCTTACTACACACGTATACACATCAATTAAACCAAACGTGTGTACGTATATATATATATATATATATATATATATATATATATATATATATATATATATATATATATATATATATATATATATAAAGTTTAGAATAATGTACAGGTTTTGCTGTTTCAGAAGGAAATTGGTACTTCAAATCACCAAAATGGCATTCAACTGATCACAAAGTATAGTCAGGACATTACTTGTGTAAAAAAACAGCATCATCACCATTTGGAAAAAAAAGTCCTTTTTGATAACATCTAGACAGGCCCCATTTCCAGCAGCCCTGAGTAATCATGTTAAATTTGGTACTAGAAAATCACTTGCATTATATCAAACACAGTTGAAAGATATTTGGATCGTTAAATGAAGCTTAACATTGTCTTTGTGTTAGTTTTTGAGTTGCCACTGTATGCAACATACTGGCATGTCTTAAGGTCAATATTAGGTCAAAAATGGCAACAACAAAAAAGAAAGAAAGAAAAAGAAACAGCTCTCTCTAAAAGGGCGTCAGTCAATCATTGCTTAATGCCACTTTGGCACACACACACATATACATACATATATATGTGCTCTTATGGAAATAAATTGGTACATTTATATATGAAAGTATATAGATTTAGGTCAGGACAAATATGGCAGGTCAGTTGAGACGTATAAATGTAATGTTTATTTTAGTGCGTAAGCAGTGTTCTGAGTGTCATCGGCAGCAAAGTATTTGTTTCCTGAGCTGATCTCAGACCAGCGCTGGGCGCCTCCTTTACATTACAGTGACCGACTCCATTTTGTGAGAAGGAAGATTCTCGCACAGACACGAGACATTCACCGGAGAACATTTTGATTTGGGTACGTGAGACAGTTAATTTTTACATTTTAATCAAATTCAGTTTTTATTGGAATGTCATTTTTTAAACGGTTGTGTGTTTTGCGGAGCGTCTAACAGGTTAATTAACTCGTGCTCGATGTGGGTCATGGTTTTCAAAGGGCCTCGAGCGCCAATTGCCGTAAAAATGCGTCAGTTGTTTTAAAGTCAGAGTAATATGAAGCAGTTGCGTTAAAAAAAAATTAACATGTGGTTGTTTGTATTTTGTATTTTTATTTTTGAAGAGAATGAGCGGCTCTCGCATTTTCATCGGTCGGTTAAACCCCTCTGCTCGGGAGAAAGACGTCGAGCGTTTCTTCAAGGGGTATGGAAGAATAAGAGACATTGACCTGAAAAGAGGCTTCGGATTCGTTGTAAGATTTGAAAATGTTTTTATTATGGGTCGTTTTAGAAGATGTTGCTAATATTGTCATTTTTAATGAATGGAGGTCAATGGCTGTCCTATCCTCGATTGTTAAGAGCACAGTGACTCTCAAACCAGTGAGCTTCCTACCTAGACTGCATTTTAGGGCATATTAACGTTTTTGTTATTCCTCAAAATGCTGTCTAGGTAGGAAGCTCACTATGTTTTGGGACACATTCACTGTGCTCTTAATAATCGAGGATGGGTTAGCCATTGACCTCCATTCATTAAATTTTTTTATTATTGAGTAGGCCTATTCATCTGTGCAATATGATATAATACCAGAGACGTTCAAATCTGTTTGCATTGCAGGAATTTGATGATCCCAGAGATGCAGAGGATGCTGTCTATGAGCTTGATGGAAAAGAGCTCTGCAATGAGAGGTATGTTTTAATAATTGCAGAACCAAGTCAAGCCTCAAGTTGTATTTGTGTGGAGCTTCTCACATAGTATTTTTAAAAAGCTTTAAGGAGAATAGTGGCAAGCCAAAGGTGAGAAACTCGCCAATGTTTTATTGGATGAGGAAGAAATCTTCTGGTTGGCACATATATAAACAAGTGCTTTATATACATCTGGTTTCAGTGATCCGATCACAATGTGTCTTGGGTGCATTTACACCTGATAATGTGATCAAGTGCAGTCTGATAGCGATCGGATCACTGAAATTGCATGTTAGCGTAAGGTGTAAATGGGGCCCTTGATGCAACAGTTTGGAAGCAACAGTTCGCCAACGTTTTGTATTACACCTTTTAGGTTATTGCTTTAACACATTGACCCAATTTACACCTGGTATTAAGAAGAGTCTTGGGTGATCCGATCGCATGTGGTCAGCAAGACAATTTGCTTTTACACCTGGTCGCTTTTTCACATTTTTATTCAGGTGGTTATATCCTTTTAAAGTCGCTCGAAACCGGCAGAGTTTAAAGACTTGTTAAAGTGCAGCAGTTGATTGACAGCTGAGGGGGTGGTGCTTCACAATCTATCTACCCCAAATGCGATGGTCACGTGGGGTTTTGGTGATCCGATCACAAACATTTTGCACACAATTTACACCTGTACTACTTGTGCTTAGATCACCCAAAATGCATCTTTATTCCAGCTGTAAACGGGGTCACTGATTTAGTACGTGATGTGTGTTGTCAAAAAAAATCAGAGACCCTCCCCTCGAAATTGGATCACAACTGGTCACAGGAGACGCTTTTGAGATGCATGTTAACACCAGGTGTAAACGGTCTCTGTAGCCGTACTGTTTTGGATCGGATCACATGAGATGTATGTCATCACCAGGTGTAAACGGGGCCCCGTAGTCCAGAGCTCATGTGCCAACTTACCAGTTGGTGGGGAAACACATGTATCAAGTTTCTTTTGTATTGTTTGCAGGGTGACCATTGAACATGCCCGTGTCCGTCTGCGTGGGGGCCGAGGTCGTGGTGTCAGTGGAGGACGTTTCCCTGGTCGGTTTCCTCGTGGCTCCCAGGACAGTCGAAGGTAACTTTGAGTTACAGTATACTGTATCTGTCCTGAGTGAATATATAAATCTCAAAGGCAGAGCATGTTCACACCATTAGGGTTGTTAATCAGTTTAGTCTTATTTTCTATGTTAAAAAACTTGTTGATTTACTCTTCAGGAACCCCCCACCAATGCGTACTGAGAATCGCCTCATTGTGGAAAATTTGTCATCCAGAGTCAGCTGGCAGGTGAGTTTTCAAAGATTTCCTGTTAAGTTTTGGTGAGACAGTGAGCTATATTCCCAAGCATTGCGGATGACAGCACATGAAGATGCCTTAATAGATCTTTAGGCTATGTAGACATTTTGTTTATTTTTTTAATTAGCTATACTACCCATTTAAATGTAAATCAGTGGCAAAAGGTCACACCAAGAATTATACTTTCAAATTTAAGGTCACTTTACACAGTCTTTAAAAATAAACTTCCATTTGTGCTAGAAGAGGAAAGAGTAAGGTTAAATCTCTTTGGCTCTGTTTTAACCAATTGTTCACCCCTCTATTTGCCAGCCTGACTGTTGTGTCGTATGGAAGAGCTCGCTAATGGTGGAGTTAACACCTACAGGGTCCCTCTCTCTGCTTAAGCCAATCCCATTGTGTACCAGGCCTAGTTGACCTCCGCCGATCGCATGAGAGCTCTCTGTGAGTGATGCCCTCTCCCTCTAGAAGCACTGGCTGCCGCTACAAAGCACAATTTGTGACGGTGCCAAGCCGAAAGAGAGAGAGAGACAGAGAGTGAAAGAGAGAGATCGAAACAGAGAGGGGCAGAAAGAGAGAGAGAGAAACAGAGAGAGAAACAGAGCGAAACTCTGGCGTACTCTATCAATCGAGGGGTTCGGTAATTTGAGAGGCTTCGATCGGTATACTCGCCCACTCTGCTCTCTGATGGTTCCACACACGTGGATGAGGATAAAATCTCCAGGTTATGGTCTAGGACAGACCAAGTGGCCCCATCCCGATGGGTACGTTCCCAGGTATTAGTCTAATCTCATTCCTCCCTGTTCACACTCAGTGCCCTCAGGGGAGGGCACAAATAGGGTATGATCAGTGGAGGGAAGCCCTTTGCTCTACCACATATACAGTACTTCTGTTTTGTTACTTTGGTAAGAATGTGTCTGCAGTGTGAATACAGATAAATGTTCAAGTACTAATAACTAAATGTGGGGCCCTTTTAACAAGCTGCTAAAAAGAGTTGTGTAGTCTGGGGTCCAAGAATGTCAAAGCATTGCAAATTACCCTAGTTCCAAATGTTCTCTTGGATACATGTCCGCCACTTTTCATTCTAGTACATGAAACTTGGCTTATGAGACACTGAAGTCTTTGTGTCGCATCTAAGTTACATTTTAGAAGCCAGAACTAACCTTACAAAGCTTTGATAGAGTTTTTTTAAGACTTTGAAATGGGGCTATGGTTCTCCAAATGTCCATTTACTAATCCAGCATTCTGCATCAAACAAATACCCCCTTCCCCATTGTTGTATTTTACCTTGAATGTAATGTTGATATTCTTTTAGCTTGTACAACTGATGTAGCATATTCAACAAGGACCTGGGCCTGAACAAGAGACCCCAACTTTGATAGTTCATTCAGAACTTAAATTTAATAAAACACGTGTAAGCATTCGCTAACTCAAAGTGCTGGTGTGAACTGTGTGTAGGATTTAAAGGATTTCATGAGACAAGCCGGAGAGGTTACTTTTGCAGATGCCCATCGGCCAAAGCTTAATGAGGGGTGAGCTGACTTTTTTATTTTTTGTGCTGTCCTAATATTAGGTTTACATGTGTTTTAACATGTAAATGAATTCATGCATTCAATTAATTACTCTTTGCCAGTGCCACCAAATAGTAACCTGTAAAGGAATATTCTGGGTTCGACAGCATTTGTGGTATAATGTTGATTACTGTCAAAAAAAAATTGCTCGTCTTTTCAAGGTTTCACCGAATCACTTGCAGTGAAAGCCAATGGGGACATTTTTTGGTTTAAAGGCAGGAATGTGATGCTTCTAATTTCATAAAAATTAACTTTTTTCTTTTTGACCTCTAAAATTCTTTGACATTGTTTACGAGGATTGTAGTGTTTATAGTGATGCATTGTCATCTCAATTCATTTATACAATTTAATATACTGTACCTAAACAAAGAAAAGGTTAATAAGCATTTTTTTTATCACACTACAATAGTGTTGACATAAAAACTGTTTATATCTTCTGGCTATTTTTTTGAAACAGTGAGTATATTCACATTTATGGTTTGCCCCATTTGCTTCCATTGTAACTCTTTTTGCTTTTTTTTTTTTTTTTTTTTTTTTTAAAGAAAAAGAGGGTCAAGTCGAATATTATTTTGGTGTTGATCAACATTATACCACAAATGCTGTCAATTGAGCTTAACTTGTAATGAACCCAGAACATAGATAATTCCTTTAAGGTGTGGTCACACTACACTTTGTGCTCCATTTACCCCCAGTTGAACACAGGAGACTGGAAACGCAAGCTTATGCAAAGACATTTTTTATAAGTTTGGGGAAATCTAACCTGTGAATACAGATAAGATGCGTGACCAATAGAAACATTTAGTTCAATACAAAGAATACATGGTTTTATTCTTGCGAGAATGTGAATAGATGGTATGTTTTAACAATTTGAAGTGTTGTTTTATTTGTGATTTATTAAAACCAGAAACCTTCACGTGAGACATCTTATACTGTCCGTTGCAGACCGTGATGTCTTAAGTAATTTCTTGTGCACAAAGTGTAGTGTGACTGCCCCATAACATGCAGAATTATATAAACTTGTGTGTGTGTGTGTGTGTGGATAAATCTAAGATATTTGGTCACTTCAAACTAAATGGATAATGGTAACACAGTAAAGAAAAATTATGGATTGATTTTGTCAGTCTGGCTTAATGTTGTGCACTGCTTTTTTCTCTCTCTTTTACTAAATATTTTTAATGTACTCTCTTCAGTGTGGTCGAGTTTGCTTCACATAGTGATCTACAAAATGCCCTGGAGAAGTTATCTGGGAAGGAGATCAATGGAAGGAAAATCAAGCTTGTTGAGGCAGGCAGGAAGAAGTAAGTTATTCCTATCATATATTCTGATGTCCTTAACATCTTGTAACTAAAATGCAGTGTTTCCCAACCCTGGTTCTGGAGGCCCCCTCAACAGTACAGTTTTAGATGTCTCCTTTTTCTGACACACCCTCTTCAGGTCATAAAATCTCTACTAGTGAGCTGATGAGTTGGATCAATTGTGTCTGAACTTTGAAGTGGTAGACATTAAAAATGCGTAGTGTTGATGGGGCCTCCAGGAACAGGGTCAGGAAACACTGAGCATATTTACATGCATGGTTTTAATGATGAGCATGATGATAATGCTTAACCTGACCATGTGTAAGGACATGTATATGCTTAAAAGGAATATTCCGGGTTCAATACAAGCTCAATCAACAGCATTTGTGGCATAATGTTAATTATGTATATCCATTTTTTTTTTTTTTTTTTTTTTTTAAGGAAAGGTGTTTTTTTTTTGTTTTTTTTTGTAGTCAGTTATGCCACAAATACTGTCAGTTAAGATCAACTTCAACCCGGAATATTAAAAATAAAAAAAAATAATTGGGAGTGATCATAAAAATGCATTTTATTTAGTACTTTAGTAAAAGCAGGAAGCAGCTTGATGTAACACATAATTCTAATCTGTTGCACAAGACAAAGTAATATCTGAAATTACACACATTGTCTTGTTTAAAAATTTTAATACACCTGGTTCTTAATACTATGTGTTGCCTCCTTTAGCCTTTTGTGGTAGTTGTGCATGAGTCTCTGATTGTCCCGTTAAAAGCTCCAGGTCCTGTAATTTATTTGGTTGCCTTTCATGCACTGCAGTCAAGGAGGCAAGATTAAGAGCCAAGGGCATGTTAACTTTGAATCAGTATAAATATAGACTAATTTGTCATTTGGAATATATATGTAAATATCTGTAAAGCAGCTTCATCTGTGACAGCACTAAATTAAAAAAAAATACATTTACATCTTACAGATACTTAAAGGGGTATTTAAACGTGTAAGTAGATGCCACAAATGCTGTCGACTGAGCTTAACTTGTATTGAACCCAGAATATTCCTTTAAACTGTGTTTTCATATGTCTGATTTTTAGAACCAGCTGATTTTTCATAGTTATCAGTGTGGTGTTGTGCATGTTAACACTCACTGCTTTAGTACAATCTCATTACATGCAATATAGCCATTGTGTAACCATCCCTGCAGTGAATAGTGCATTGATGCATTAGTTTTCTGGACGCTTACTTGCTTTCTCTTGTCTTGTAGATCCAGGACTCGCTCGCGCTCAAACAGCTCATCCCGTTCTCGTTCCCGAGGGCGCTCCCCATCACGCTCTCGCAGCCGTTCCCGTTCCCACAGCCCCAAATCACATAACCGCTCCAGAAGTCACTCCCGTTCAGCTAGTACTTCTCCTGTGCGGCCCAAAGAAGCCAAGGGTGTGTCACGCGCTGAATCGGCATCACCGCCGACCCCAGCAGAGCGCCCCCCACTGTCCCGGTCCCCATCCAATGACAGTCGTCATTAGACACAACTGTTCTTAGTGCTTTGAGATACTTATTTGGTCAAACACTGCAAGAGGTTTGTAAAGTTTAGTGCAGCAATATTGGTCAGTTTAAGTAGAGAGTCAGCCTCTCTCCATGACAAGCAGGGGCTCAATTACTGGTTTAAAGATCTGTGACTGATAGAACTTGTCATCTTATGTCAGAACTATACAGCTATTTTATGTGGGGGTTTTTTTTTTTTTTTAATTGTCAGAAATTAGTACTTTGTGGATTTTAGTTTTTTATCACTACAGGGTGAGGTTTGATTGCTGTTTTATGAATAATTATTTTGTAGGTTTTATAACAGACAAACAGAGAGCTTGATGAAGCTGATAGTAACGTGCTGGAGTTTATAGTGAGAGTAGATTTTCCAGCTTGTGTGTAAATACAGATACAAAATGAGAAAGGCTAGTATACTTTGAGCCATTTTAATTCCAACAAATGTAATAAAATAAACTTGCTCATACTCTGCAACCGTGTTGCGTCCTCTTGTGTCATACTAAAAACCACTTATGCTCTTCGTGCTAGCTAACTACTTGTTCAAGGGTATCGGCAAATATTTGTTTTTTTGTTTCTTCAGGATTGTGAGAATTGTTTGTAACTTGGTTGCTTGACACATAATCTTCACTTGGCTGTTGAGAGTCAAAGAAGTGTCTTGAGTTCCCTCCATACTGCATGAGTAAAGAGCTCGTGTAACAAATGCTACAATATTTGTAAAAGCCCCTGTATCATACATAAGACTAATCATATATACAGTATGTATTTCATTTCTGATTGTTTATACACATTTAAATGTTGACTTTTGAGTAAATTGTGCTTTTTTTTGCATCACACGTTTTCTCATTCTTTTATTCAAGATAGGATTCAATTTTCATATGCTGTTGTATTAGTCAAATTTTTGCTCATGATTTTATGTGAAAATCATATCATTTTGAAACAAGTACAGGTATTGTCTAGACCTGTTTTGGTGCATGTTTTTCATTTATTACTATACAGGTTACCCTTTTTATATCATGATACAAATATTACTCATGAAAATGTGTTTGTTTGTTTTTTTATGTCATTTACAATTCAATTCTTGAGCAACTACATTTTTTCCAAAATGAGAACATGAAGAAGAACTGTAAAGGGATACAATTGCAGACTAAATGGTGTGTGTGTGGGTCATTCTACAGGAGGGTTGCAAAATGGTGTCTCCTGCATAAATATATACATTTAAAAGTGCATATATAGGCAACTGATACGTTTATAAAAATAAAGTTACTACAGATGCAAAAGAAATTATGCAATAACTTTAAAAATATATATATATTTTGATTTATAAGTTCGTTTCTACTGGGCGGCACATCTAACTAAGGCTATTAGTTAGATTGGAACGTCTAGGTCCAATCTAATACAAATTAAAACTTTTTTTTTTTACTTTTAATCCTAATATATCTTGTCAAGTCCTACTGAAGTTTAGTTGGCATAAGTTTTTCTGCCTTTTAAAAAAAAAAAAAAAAGTAAAAGGATTTTAGAGTGAAAAATTGCTGTCCCCCTTTTTATTTTTTGGTCAATATCGAAACAAAATATGTCTAGTAAAATAGTAAAACTTGGCTACACCACAAACAATGTGACCAGGAAGACAAATAAAGCAATTTCCTTTCCCTGGGACATGTGATGATATATTTTAACATTTTGAAATATGTTATAAATAATACGTGTTGTAAAGTCTGAAAACACGGATGTGTTTTTAAAAAAGTTGTAATTACTGAACTTAAAAAACATAAAATGTGATGTTTATATATATATATATATATATATATATATATATATATATATTAAAAAAAAAGGGTTTTTCGTGATTTTCCTCTGTTCAAATGAATGATGTCTAGAAATCTACTGTGCTGACATTTTTAAAATAAGGGCAAGATTAGCTTAAACAGTCAAGACCGAAACATTTTTAAGCATTACCAAACAAGCTATGGTTGTCTTGGTATTGACATATTTGTTTTGGTAATGATATTAAGTTGTTCTTTCAGATTTTATTTCTAAAAAATATACATAATTTATACATATAATACATACACCCAGCGAGCACTTTGTTAGGAAGACCTGTACACCTACTTATTCATGTAATTATCTAATCAGCCATTCATGTGGCTGCAGTGCTATGCTTAAAATCATGCAGATATGGGTCAGGAGCTTCAGTTAATGTTCACATCAACCATCAGATTGAGGGAAAAATGTGATCACAGTGATTTGGACCGTGGCTTGATTGTTGGTGCCAGATGGGCTGGTTTGAGTATTTCTGTAACTGCTGATCTCCTGGGATTTTCACACACAATAATCTCTAGAGTTTACTCAGAATGGTCCCACAAACAAAACAAAAAACATACAGTGAGCGGTAGTTCTGCGGACGGAAACGCCTTGTTGATGAGAGAGGTCAACAGAGAATAGCCAGACTCGTTTGAGCTGACAGAAAGGCTACAGTAACTCAGATAACCCCTCTGTACACTTGTACTGAACAGAATAGCATCTCACAATGCACGACAAATCGAACCTTGAGGAGAATAAGCTACAACAGCAGAAGAACACGTCAGGCACTTAATAAAGACCATAATATTTCTAATAAAGTGCTCAATGAGTGTAAATATATGTATTTTTTTACTTGTAGATTGATACAGGCAGATAGACCCAAGAGTACAGCTGAGTGCCTATGTGAATATATCACATCAGGCATAACCCGTAACATATTAAAGTGGAGAACAGCACAAAAATTAAGAAATACCATAATAGGCCTTAAATAATACAAAATGCATTCATGCCTAAATCCTAAAAGGCAAAAGGCAAACCAAATTGCTGTGCTATAAAACAGTGCTTCCAAACCTGGAAGTTTTAAATAAGCCCTTAAAAGAATTTAACAGTGCAAAATCCAAAACTGTTATAAAAGTACATCACAATGCTAAAGGCTTCCAAGCACACACACTATAACACACGGTTAAGAACCTATATTCTAGACTGAGACTGTTTTGCATGATGCTGTCATTTCTCACGTAGAAAGAAAATGGCATGCAACTTCCATTACTAAGGCTGTGACTCAGTATATATTAATTCATCCTTTTTTTTGCCCCAGCATTCATACTGTATGGCCCCAAATTCCTCAAGCCCATTTCAACTTCTTAAACACCATATAGGTTCCCTTTAAATATCAACATTAGTTTCTTCAGCCTCTCCTTCTGCTTTGTACATTCTGGTTTCTGTATGAAAACAGGGAAAAGGAGTTCATTTAGGATTTATAATAAGGAATTACTAAATACATAGATTGATAGGTAGAATTGCAATTTCATAACATTATTTCATAGAGTCCATGTACCTTTTAGTGAAGATTTTAGTCTCTGAAAGCATCTGAACAAGATTATGAAGATAATGGCCTCAGCTGTCTGCAGCAACATGTAGACAATGGGGAAGAGATATAGCTGACCAATGAGCTCAGAAGGAAAGGCCACCTTCAGGATTGTGGTACACATAATATTGTTCTGACAACCTACTTCCATAGCAATAGTCCGTCTGCAACTGATGAACAAAGGGCAAAAATAAACATGGCAGTAGTTACTATTGCAGTGTGACTGAATGATCAATTAAGCTGGTTGATTATTTTGTGCCGTTGTCCCTTGAGGACAGACAGACCTTTGTCGATAAATAATTTTGACAGAATTATTACATTACAGGCCTTGTTAGAATACCATGGCATACGTACGATGCATTCATCTTGAACACAGTCGACAGGGTATATCCACATATGTATCCAGTCAGTGGCATCAATGCAGCTATGGCCATTTGTTGAGGAGAAGTCACAATGAAAACTGAGCCTCTGTCAATGACAGCAGCCAGAATGCCCATGATAACACAAGAGAGGAGCATGATAGTCAACCCACCCTAAGCGCATAAAACAGGATATGTTTTATGCTCTGGGATTTATACTTTGTTATGGATTTTTTCATCTTAAAAGTGTGTATCCATGCTTGAAGTTACAAATACAGTACAAGTACCGTGTATTACCCACAGTGGTGATGATCTTGGAATATTGTGGCGCATGATGGTTGATAAGGATGCCAATACTGCAGGGCACCAAGATCATCATCAGAGCTAAAGTGATGCCACTGTAAGGAACAATATTCTCCATGTGTGAGAAACCTTGGCAGTACAGATAGATCAGGAGAGGCATCATACCCAATGCCAGTGCCGTGGAACATGCGGTCATCAAAATACTGAGAGAGAAGAACAAAAAAAAAATGTCAGTTATGATGGAATTTCAATATGAGCAAGGACATAGTAGTATACACCATTCAGACACAACTTTAAAGTCACCTGCCTAATATTGTATTGGTCACCCTTGAGCTGCCAAAACCGTTCCAACCCTCATCTCAGAATAGCATTCTGAGATGCTATTCTTCTCACCACAATTGTTCAGAGTGGTTACCATATGTTTTACCGTAGATTTGTCAGTTTGAACCAGTATGGCCATTCTCTGTTGACCCCTCTCATCAAGGAGTTTCTATCCGCAGAACTTCCGCTCGCTGGATGATTTTTTCTGGCACCATTCAAAGTAAATTCTATAGACTGTTGTGCGTCAAAATCCCAGGAGATCAGCAGTTACAGAAATACTCAAACCAGCCCTTCTGGCACCAACAATCAACCATGCGATTATCTATTCAGCCAATTGTGTGGTAGCAGTGCATAAAATAATTCAGATACAGGTCAAGCACTTCAGTTAATGTTCACATCAACCATCAGAATGGGGGAAAAATGTGATCTCAGTGATTTAGACATGGCATGATTGTTGGTGCCAGATGGGCTGGTTGAGTATTTCTGTAACTGCTGATCTCCTGGGATTTTCACACTAAACAGTCACTAAAAAAAAAAAAAAACAGTGAGCGAGCGGAAATTCTGTGGACGGAAATGCCTTGATGAGAGAGGTCAACAGAGAATGGCCAGAATGGGCTGAACTGACTAAGTTCACAGTAACTCAGATAACCGCTCTGTACAATTGTGGTGAGAAGATTAGCATCTCAGAATGCTAATTTGAGATGTAGGTTGGTGTAGCTCTTTTGGTGGCACGAGGGGGACCTACACAATATTAAGCTGGTGGTTTTAGTCTTGTGGCTGATCAGTGTAAGTGAAGGAAACAGACCTATAGTAGAAAATAAAAAAAGAGAATGGTAGAAATCACAATTCTCCAGTGTTGGGGAGTTACTAACAAACTAAATGTATGCTATTTTCAAAAAAAGTGTAGCTTTTCCAGTAACCAGCTACTTTTTCAATGAGTATAGACGTAGCATCACAAAATGCTACTTTTGTCACATTATATGGAGCGCAACACTTTGCTTAAGTAAAAATCCCATTCACTTTTTCCTGCAGAGAAAGATCCATTAATAAGAGAAATGCGGCAAATAAAGTACACCAAAACGGGGGGGAAATTAAACAGACACTGAAGTGAACTGAAGGTGAGGGGGAAAACATGAGGCAGTTTGTGACAACATTCCCAAGCTTTGGGAAGTCTATAGCAAAAAAAATAACTTTTTGCAAAATATTTAGTTAATTGCAGCTGTTTGTCACTGTTTTCAATTCAGACTTGTTGCAATCTTGTCACGAATTTGCAGCAAATGTGCCACTCATTATTTTCACCTGAAACTGAGCTTTGCAGCAAACTCCTCATTGTTGCCAATAGTTTGCTGCAGGTTCACTGCTTTGGGGAAAAGCTCCAAATTTCTGGCAAGCATTTGCGGCAAATCACAAGCTTATGTGTAAATAATGAGTGGGAAATTTGCGGTAAGTCTGCAGCAAGTTTGTCATATTTTTTGTAAGGGTTAAGTTATAAGTAGTTTGTAGCTTTGGAAGCTACAGTTTTAAAGTAGCTTCGCCATTATGGGGAATGTAATCTTTACAAGCAGTCCAAAGTGTGCAATAAATTAATCAGAAAATATGTTATGCATATTTCGCTGTCTTGCATATGTACTGTCTCTGGTGCCCTGCAGTATTTAGGTGTACATTACATAATGTTCAACTGTATTATTTTCGTTTGAATGTTTTGAATATGTCTGTAGTCATGCAAAATAGCCCAGGTGCAGGACTTTGACATAGCACAAATTCCCATGCAAAGTTGGGTATATAATCAAAAAATTATTTGCTAATTATGTTGCTTGAACAACATTTGTTTTTCTACAAACTTATAGGTTATTTCAAAATCCCTAAACTGGGACCAAAATTGCTAACTCTAACTCCTCTTAAGGCTTTTAAGATACATCCACCAAACTCTAGTGTGCTGTATCTTATATGATTAGACATACAGCTTTTGCACAGCAAAAAGTCTGTCTATCTATCTTTGTAGCAAGCTGGCTGTTTGTCATGCTGTACTGTCTGTATATCCATCAAACTTAAAATTATCAAAACTAGTTTAAACTTTCAGACAAGGCTTTGTCATGCTAACATCAAAGTTAGTCTTGACTATCTACTGAAGTTTGAAACTGAAATCAAGACACGACTAAAAGTTGATTAAACTTCCTCATTCAGTTCATGCCCTGTTTTTTGACCCAATTAACTACTCATTATTTTTATTTTCATCAAACATTTTGCTAGAAATCCACTCAAAATTTTGATCACTATTTTAAAAATACTGTAGTTTTAGGATCTCAATTCCACTTCAATTAAAACGCTACATTTCCGTTTTCGTCACACACTCTATAGTTTTTACAGTTTGTTAAATATCTCAGTTTGTCAACTCTTTCTCCGTGAGTCTAAGGCATGATATTTGAAGTCTGAAGAATTACCTGAGGTTCATGTCTCCCTTGATAACCAGAGTAAAGATGTTGGAGAGGTTTCCTCCCGGGCAGCACCCACAAATTAACACAGTGACACTTTCCATAGGACCTAACTGGAAAAGCTTTGCCAGACTGAAGGCTGTGAGGGGCATTATTCCAAACTGAGCCACAAGTCCAATCACCACCCCTTTGGGTCTGATGAGATGCTTCTTGATCTGTGCGATCTCCAGTGTGCATCCAAGAGACACCAGTGTGATGAAAAGAACCACAGCCGAGCCCCATCCGATAACCAAGTCCCCAATGTAAGCTAATTGATTCTTATTTGGGATAGTGCCGTTAAAATTACTGCCAAAGATTGAAAAGTTGGATATAATGGTTGGCTTGATGGTGACCACCATTTTTGAGATGGGAATCATAAGCTGTTCATTGAGACAAAATGAACAAGTCAAATATGAATATGGTTATTCAGGGGTTGGTATAGAACATATTTTATAGGGTGGAAAGGAGGTGGCATGAGTACTATGAGGAGTGGCAACACCAATGCAAATACCCATGCACTATTCTTGTGGATTTAGATAAAATACCAAGCTTCACTGTAACAAGTACTACGTTGTAGTTCATTAATAGAAGTCAATATCAAATTACAAATCCCCATTAATTTATGATACTATTGCATTCCAAAGAGAGTAATCACGATAATCATTTTGCTACTGTTTTGCTTACATTATAAGAATTTATATTTTTTACATGTTAGATGTGCATTTTTTTTTTACATTAAATGCATTGTATTATGCATTTTACATAACTTAAAAATTAAACAACAAAATGTCACTCTCCAGAGCACCAAGACATTGTCAATGTTCCTTAACTTAACATGGCGCAAGTGATCACATATTTTACTCCAGTAAATATTTCTCAGAGTAGGTGGTAGGTTTATTTTTTTAAACGTATATATCTGTATAGCCACATACATTGAAGTCTTGGCTATAAAAAAAAACAACAACAATATTTTCACTGTTATTGCCCAGGAAAAAAAGATGCACTTCACTCTCATTGATCTTTTGTCCACGCTATAAGGGGTGCCATACAACCCAGTGCCATAGGTTCATGTGTCCATAAGAATTATTTTAGAGGGTTTTGAACTAGGTGTTTGATACAAAATCATTGCTGGAGAAAACACACATTTGTGTAATTACACATTTAACACAAAATCATATAGTTTCTTAAGTAGAGCCTTTGTGACAACTTTCCCATGTGACAGTTAGCCCCGGTCTCCTTTTTTCAGAACAATTTCTCTTCAATAATTATATCCTTTTACAAAAATAATACAAATATTAATAAAATATTATTGGCAACCCAAAGTCAACAAATAGATCAAACTTATTAAGCATAATTGACATAGGAGCTGATAAATGCAGAAACACGGTACAAAAAGAAACAAACTACGTGATTTAAAGGGGTGTAAAACTCATTTAGAATTGGTGAATTTCCCCCTCTGTCATTTATGCCTTCCTCAGGGTCCCCCTTGATCCTTTTCACCTTCGGGACAGCAATCGCTCAAGCAAATTAGAAATATATTAAAGCCATACTTAATGTATGAATTATTCATGTCTTTGCATTATATGACAAAACATCAAACCAAGTGCCATATATTTAAAGCAATATACTGTAGCTCAAAACATTTCACCAAAAAACAAAACAAAAGTAATAATAAATAATTTTTTCTTCTCCCCTTTTCTCTCCAATTTGGATTGCACAATTCCCAATGCGCTATAAGTCCTCATGGTGGCGTAATGACTCAATTCGGGTGGCGGAGGACAAATCTGAGACCGTCAATCGCGCATCTTATCACGTGGCTTGAGCACATTTCCACGGAGACATAGCGCATGTGGAGTCTTCACGCTATTCTCCGCGGCATCCACGCACAACTCACCATGCGCCCCACTGAGAGCAAATCACATTATAGCAACCAAAAGGAGGATACCCCGTGTGACTCAACCCTCCCTAGCAACCAGGCCAATTCGGTTGCTTAGGAGACCTGGCTGGGGAGTCACTCAGCACGCCCTGATTCAAACTCGCGACTCCATGTGTAGTAGTCAGCGTTTTTACTCGCTGAGCTAACCAGGCCACCTTAGTGTTCAAAATTAAGTATTTGTGCACTTTAGGGTTGTCAAATGTTGTGGAACATGTCCCTAATGTGATAAACTGCACCTAAGGATAGGACTAGTGGTTTAAATGGCCGATGCTGATATCCCGAGAGCAGAGTGGCAGAAAATCCAATATAATATCGATATGTCACACAATTTAATATAGTAAATAAATAACATAAAATTGCTAAAAAAAAAAAAACTCTTATTTAGCTATATATTTACTCAATTTCACTCAAAACTACAAATATAATATTTTATTTTAAATGGTAGATAGAAGTTTCTTCTGATTTCTCTTCAGTCATCAAATTGTAGTAATTTATTTGCACATGAATAAATTGTTATTATATAAGAAAGAAGGAAATAACAGTACACACAGTAATCCAACAACCATTGATGGCATGTCCAGATTAGCAATCGCATTTACTAAAAAATACAGAATCAAACCAACTGTACATACTGTGCATAGTGAATAAGACATTTAATTGTTACAATGCAACTAAATTAACATAAAACTGAAAAAAGAGCAATCAGATTAAATTGTGTGTTGTAAGGCTATGTACAAAACGAGCATTACTCGATATGCAGAAAATTGTGATATGTGAGCTGCTTTTAGGCCAATGGTGAGTCTATAACATATCATGCTGATAATATGATGGAATGTTTTTTTTTTCATCTGAAAAATAAGATTACAATAATAAAGGGAACCATATTAAAGTTCAAAAATTCAGTACAGTCCTAAATAAAAAAGCATAAATAAATCAAAACATCACACATAAATTCCTCTTATTAATGATTTTGTAAAGCATTGCTAAAAAAATAAAATTCAGTGTCCCAGTTAAGACGAAGAGATGGTACATTTGAACAATAAAGCTAGTTCTATAGTACTATAGTACATATACTTATTTGGACATTTTTACTTAGGGGTGTACTCACTTTTGTTGCCAGCGGTTTTGACATTAATGGCTGTGTTGAGTTATTTTGAGGGGACAGCTAATTTACACTGTTATACAAGCTGTACACTCACTACTTTACATTGTAGCAAAGTGTCATTTCTTCAGTGTTGTCACATGAAAAGATATAATCAAATATTTACAAAAATGTGAGGGGTGTTCACACTTTTGTGAGATACTGTATATATATATACACGTATAATGGAAATCATGTCTTTCTGTCCTGTAAGAGACAGGTTTGGCTGAGATATGCTCAGATGAGACTACTGTTCACATTTGCCTGGGCAATCAAAAACCTTTGAAGCCATTTTAGTGTTTGTGTAGTTACTGCACTTTGGCTTTGTATGGAATTATGGGGGTCCCCTCAAATATCAGTTAGAGGGCAGATTTGTTTCTTCAGCTGCTCATTCCTCTGCTGTGTACACCTTTGTTTCTGTATAAGAAAAGATTGAATAGTTCATTGAAGAGATATAGCAGTCCAATGAGCTCTGCTGGAAAGGCCACCTTAATGATTGTGACACACAGCTGGACGTTCTGACAACCTACTTGCATAGCAATCGTCCGTCTGCAACTGAGGAACAAAGTATGGAAAATAAACTAATTTTGCAGTGTGATAACAATAAATAAACAATAACTGTAATTTATTTTTGTACTCTTGTCTTGTCCTATGAGAATGAATTGTATACTGCATTTCAAGTTTTTTACAGTTAGAACATCATATGTTTGTTATACATACGACACGTTTATGTTGAACAGAGTCGATAGGATATATCCACAAATGTATCCATTCAGTGGCATCAGTGCATCTGTGGCTATAAGTCGAGGAGATGTCAATTTGAAAATTGTGCCTCTGTCAGTTACACAAACCAGAATACAGATGATAACAAACAAGATCAGCATGATAGTCAGCCCAACCTAGAATAAAGCAGGAAAATACAAAAAGAGGAATGTCTTTATAAAATAATCATGCTGATAGCATGTGCCCACAGGATTTATCCTGCATTATGGCTTATCATTGAAAAGGTGTGACAGTATTCATGCTTGAATTCACAAATACACATATTATGCACCTTTGTTATGATCTTGGAACACTGTGGCACACAGTAGTTGATCAGGATGCCAACACCACAGGGCACCAGGATCAAGATCAAGGCTACAGTGATGCCAGTGTAAGGAACAGCACTTTCCAGGTTTGAGAAAACTTGGCAGTATAGATAGATCAACAGAGGCATCATACCCAATGCCAATACTGTGGAACAAGTAGTCATCACAATCCTGAGAGAGAAGAACAATAAGAATATGTTTTAAGGGGTTGGTATGAGTCAACAAGAATCATCTGAATCACTGTGTATGCTCTTCTCATGACTCTGCTTGTAGTTTTGTAACGTGTTTGCACTGAGCTGCACTGAAAGGTTTTACAATGATACAATTAGATATATCTGAGCTGAAAATACCATTGTTTTAATGCAGGATATTTCACAACGTTGTTTCACTCGACTATTTTATGTTCAACTATATAATAATTGTGTTGAAGGTTTTCATTTATGAAAGGTAAGATAAGACATTTAAAGAATTTACTTTATTACACGGCTCTGAAATATGTGATTCTGATTGGTCAGTTTCTTCATTCTGCAGTCCAATATTTTTTTTAGAATGACCATTTTTCTTTTCTCCACAAAAATTAATTGAATGTGTTATGGTGTTAACTACAAAAAGTTGTCATAATATTAATCATTTTAAGCTTTTGATAGCTCTAATTAGGTCATCATTTTGTTTCATGGGTTTACCAAAGAAAAATCGAAATCTTTCCAATACCCCCCTAGTTCCTGCACATGCAACCCCTGGGGTTTGGGTTTAATACAGCAATATTACTGATAGTCACTGACCATCAGAAATGTTGATTGAAAATTATTTTATGTAAATCCATGACAAAATGTGATGTTTTGCAACAGTCTCATCTCAATGAGGTAAATCGAGTCTATGGCATGATATTTGAAGTCTCAAGGATTACCTGAGATTCATGTCTCCCCTTTGGGTCCGATGAGATGCTTCTTGATCTTTGAGATCTTCGGTGTGCATCCAAGAGACACCATGGTGATGAAAATAATGACTATTAAGGCAAAACGGATGAACACATAGTCATTGTAAGTGAATTGAGAGTCAATTGGGACAGTGGTGTTTACATCCCTGTCAAAGCTTGAAAATTTGGTTTCGATGCTTGAACTGATGGTGACCATCATTTTTGAGATGGGAGGTCTATTTTAAATGTTTACTAAAAGCTGTAAAATAGAAAAGAAACAAGGTGAAAGTGTCAAATATAATGAATATAAAGAGCATGTTTCTTATGTAATCCAACATACAATAGATTCTTACATTTTTTAGAGAATGTGTAAAAAGTACCATAAATGCTGTGACGGTATGAACAGTTTCTTTGCATTCTGTGAAAACCCTTAAACCTACCTTGAATGCAGTTCAGTGGATCTATTCTCAGAAAACAAAGAGTAAGCGGACAAGTGAGAGAAAAAAATGGTTTCCTGTCTTTCCCCTGAGCAACTATTCAAATGTTTTGTCCCTTAAACCTTATAAGCTGTTTCTATATGTTAGCATCTATACATATATACATGTCACAATGGAGTCATTTCTTATATTGCACAGTAGAAAGCTTCACATGTGTTGTCAGGAGAATTTAAGTATGGAACTCAAAACAGAGTATTCTTGTTTGTAAGAACAAGATAATTGTGACAAGAAGCACAAATCATTTTTTTATGAAAAAAAAAATGAATAAACTGAATAAATAAATAAACAATAAATATACATATGCACTTAACAATACAAAAGCATGCAACATCTGGATTTGACTTATATGAGACTCATTATAAACAGCTTCTAAAAAAATTATAATATTTCTGGCCATGGTCAATACATGTTTTAGGCAACAGAAGTTGTTGCTACCCTGTGTCACCAGAGGTGATGTTGTTTTTTTTAATTTGTACCGAAATGGACAATTTATACATGTATTTTTCTTTTTGTTTAACTTTTAAGTAGTGAAGTTGTTTAAGTATTCAAAAAAAATTCCAAGAAATTTAAAAGAAAACCAAACACAAACTGTTTTTATCTTTCCTTTTTGGTCGGCTGTCGTAGGGCCCCTTTCACCTGGGGCCGCTTGCCACACTGCCCTAGTTACACCCCTGATGTTTTTTGATTCTGAAGGAAACTGCAGCATCACACATTTCTTTGCCTAATTGCACATTTTGGATATAGCCTTCTGTGTCTGAACACCTTTTTGACAACTATATAGCCTATAATCACAACATGTAAAAGCTTGGTTAACTGGCTTATCCTATATTTATATGGTGAGGATGCACCTTGCAGGGATTCACCTGTTTAGTGTTGTCAGGTCCGCTTATTATAAATTACTTTTGGCCTGTTTTGTTCATAAAGTCACTTGTGAAAATTGGCAGTCTTGTTTCTTGGGGGGTTATATCAAGAAAAGAGTCGGTTTTGGACTTGATGGTGCTTGGCTCCCAGAGCACAATTCATTGACACTAACCACTAATCACACCTGTCAAATATCTCCACCTAGTGTTCAAGATCTATTGAAAAGACATTAGTTTTATAGACTACTGGATTTGATGGATTATTTTCTCTTATTTTGGGCTCATTTTTCCAAACCAGGTACCTAGTTTCTCTGGCAAAATCTGGCAACACTGCAACTGGTATATCACCTACTGTTGGCATAGAGTACTGTCAATGAAAAAAAATAAATTATCAACCTTTCTTTTTATTTCATTCTTATCAGTGACCATTTGGAAAGGAGGCAGTGGAATGCAGGAACTGGAACAAAAATACAGTTTCTGCTGTCTTATATTTTAGTCCCTAGTAATTAAGGCTAAAAATTATAAGGCTTGTCAGACCTTATTCTCAGCTTGAATCTTTAAAACTACAAACACTAATCTGTATATAAGCGGGCAGGTATCATAAGGGTGTGCATCTTTTGTAGAAGTCTAGCAACATACAATGTAAGTTCGTTATTGTCTTGTAACATCCAGAAGGGCCTTATTTGCAATAATGACCAGCTGACTATGCATTATCCTGCTTAATACACTGCTACCGATTAATAAATGGACATGAAATAGTATTTTTAGTTGAAATTATTTTATTATGCGAGAAGAAAGAAATCGAGGAGTCTCTTGAAACAGTCGAATTCCACCTCCCATTTGTGTCTGAGTTCTTGTGTTTTTATTGGGAAAATTACAGATTTTTTATTCTACTTATTACAAGTCTAACATTTATTTGAGATGCAATTATTTTATTAGCTTGCTTGTAGCGATTGCAAAATGAAACATGAAGTCGCTTAATCCCAGATGTGCAGTTGGTTGTTATTCAGAAATATCAGACCACCAGATGGCGCGATTGACCAATCAGATTAAAATATTTCTGAGAGCCTTGTAGGCTAAGTAGATTCATGGTTTCTTTGCTTCTGTTGGTAAATAAATACCCAGGAAATGACAGGTCATTCGTGATATTCAGAGCTGTTACCGATCACACACATACATCAGCAACAGAAATAAAAGTTCCCCTCAATGCCTGTAATAATAAGTTCCCCTCAATGCCTGTAATAATAATAGGCTAAGTTGTGTGAATGGAATGAGGTCTTGTGATGACTCACATCCTTTCTTATAATCCATATTTCAGAGCTAATGCAGAGCCTCTGTTAAATCTGCACATGCATGTGATTTGATTCTCGTGTTCTTGCTCTGTTCTTATCTGCTGTGCCAGTGCAACTCACATCCTTCACACTGCAGCATGATGTCTGTCTCAGTCAGAGCTGCAGGAAAACTTTTTGTATGCTTTGAGTCAATAAATAAATATATACAATTTCTGACTCAATATCTGAGAGTCAACAAAATGTCTAAACCAATATTCCAAATTCAAAAAACATGGTCTTCATTTTGGATTTTCAACACTTATAGCAGCTTGATTACAACACTTCTACTGGAAGGAGATTAGAATCAACAGCTTTTGTTGCATAATGTTGATTACCACATCTTTTCTTTAAAAAAAGCACAAATTTAGGTTACAATGAGGCACTTACAATGGAAGTGAATGGGGACAATGAAAGTGAATGTGGCCAATACATTTTGGAGGGTTTACTGGCAGAAATGTGAAGCTTGCAATTTTATAAAATCACTTTCATGAATTTTACCTGTTAAAACCCATGTATTATTTACCTACAAACTGGTTTAAAAATATTTTTTTACAGGGTTTCTTGACAGAATCGTCATGGCAACGAAGTTGTACATTTGGCTATAACTTTACACCGAAAAGTTAAGTAAGCAATTTTATCACACTTTATGTCTTGTGTATATATTTTTGAAACTGTGAGTATTTTAACATTCGAAAATCGAGTCAAAACAGATTTTGTGGTAATCAACATTGTGCCACAAATGCTGTTGATTGAACTTAACTTGTACTGCACCCTGAATATTCCTTTAAGATTATTTATATTTGTGGCATAATGTCAATTACCACACTTAACAAACTTTTTTTTTTTTATTTGTCCCTTCTGGGTTATAGTGTGACACTTGGAAGTGATAGGGGCCAATCCGTAAATGTTCAAGTACTCACTTCAAAAGTAAAGCCACAAAACATAAACGATATGTGTGTTAACATGATTTTAGTATGATAAAATAATTTACTAACCTTTTCTGTGTAAAGTTATTGTTAATTTTACAATTTTGTTTGCCTGACAATGTAATGTCAACAAACCCTTAAACAGCTGTTAAAAATGTCAATTTAAATAACTTTACAGATCAAACAATACATGGGTTTAACAGAAGAATTAATGTAAGTAATTTTGTAAAATTATAAGCTTCAAATATTTACCCTTAAACTCTCCAAAAAAGTTTTTATTGAACTTGAATCAGTCTCTTGAATCTGTATGTGCCATTGTGTAGAGTGAATGTTGTGATGCTTCTGGACTCTGGCGTAAGCTCAAGCTGATGGTAACCCAAGATCAAGCTTACTAAACATGCATTGCAGCAGCTCTACTGATGGAACTGGATATCGGCTTTGTGTTATTGCTCTATTTCCCTGCCTCTTATCCAAGCACAGCCTAATGTCGTTATTGGGCTTAGGTACGACTACCACCGGATTTACCCATGGTGTAGCACCAGTAACTGGTTCAATGATATCTAGATTTAGAAGCCGCTGGATCTTATTTTCAACTGCCTCTCTCAGGTCAAACGGAAATTGGCTTGGTGGTTGGGCTTCAGGTGTCACCTTCTTATCAATGTATAGGCTGACCTGCTTAGTGTTTAGCTTGCCCATCCCTTTAAATAGAGCTGGATACTGTTCCTGAATCGGACTTGCTACATCCCTAACTGTGGCTACACTGACCCCAACTCTCAATACACCCAGCTTGGTGGCTGGATCTTTCCCCAGTAGATGCTCTCCCTTTACATTAATGATAGTAAATTCAGCCTTGGCGTGCTGTCTTACAAATATTACCACACACGTGAATGCTCCTTTTACAGGCAGGGGTTCTTTGGATGCATACGTGTACAGCTTTCTCTCAGTTTTAAAAGAGTGGCATGCAATTCTTTTTCTTTTCAGCATCTCCCATCACTTCATCAATGATGTTGCTTGTAGCCCTGGAATCAATTAACATCTTTGAATTGACTCCCCTGTCTGAAAATACAAATGTGTTCAGATCATAGTATTTCACCTTGAAAGCATAGTGACTGTATTCAGGTTCTCTCCATTTCTCCACTAACATATTTAGCTGTCTGTTTAGTCACACTTTTAGTCTTGCACATTTTAGCAAAGTGGTTGGTGGCCTTGCATTTTCTGTATTCTTGACCCTGTGTGGGACAGGTTGGATCTTTAGCAAAATTATCGATTCGCCTACATCTATTGGACTGTCTCTCTCTTTTTTCTCAACCTTTTTTTTGGCATTTTCTTTTGATACTATCCCCTTTTCTAACAATGCGATGTACAGTCTCCGCTTCTTTCTCAGGCTCACCGCTCACTGCATGGCAGACATTTGCAACTCCACATGCTCATGCTGCATGGCTATTTCGAGCGTGTGTGTAAGTGTTAGTTCTGTGCCTTCTTCTGACAATTTTCTCCGAATGTAATCTGAACTGCACTTACTCAGAACGGCATCACGTAACTGATAGTCTTTGTCATCTCCGAAATTACAGTCTATAGCAGCCTGCCTAAGCAGTGTAACAAACTGTTGTACAGTCTCACCTTGTTTTTGTGCAATCAGATAGAAGGACTGTCTCACAAATGTGATGTTTATTCTGACCCATGGCCAGCACCCTTCCCCCATGCCTTCTCAGGGGCACTCTGCTTGAATGCAGGATTAATCTCTCTTATTCTGTTTGCTTGTGGTTCACATGCACGATACATCAATTAAATGCTAAAAATATCTGTAATGACTCCTTAATACTAGTTTGTCTTCATTTGCTTGAACAAAATGTGCATTGAATGGCATCACATAGTGTCATCACATTAGAATAAAGCTAATTCTTTCATAGTAAGTAGACAGATTTTCTGAGCTCATAGTTGCGAGCTGCCACATACACAAAACTTCTTTTTAGAGCAGTCACCTTTCGTCCCAGCTTTAGACTCCTGTAAACGAGTTCCTTCTCCACAGCAAGTACCAGCACTCAGAAACAGACAGATTGCAGGGGTAAAACTGATTAATACTCATATGGAGCAGAACATCATGAAACGGGCTAAAAAAATGGATCGACCATCAGGACTGCACACACCATGTTCTGTTATGCATGTATGTGCATTCTTTGACTACAGTGAAGAAAAAATTGATTCACAAAACACAATACCAAATCCAAATAAATGTTGTTTTATCCAAAAAGTGAGGAAAAAGGAAATAATTCTAATGCCTGAGTGAGAAAGGGTTAGTGTGACAGCATTTTAGTGTTTGCATGAGCATTTGGTACTCTGACCTTGTGGCGGAGCGAAAACAGCCATGTGCTTGTTTTCACCCTTTTTCTGATCCAGCATCTCATATAATCCAATGTTTAAGCTCCTTATCAGTAGCACTATTTTAAAGAGAGTCGGGGGAAAAAACATTATATCCATTGCTTTCAGGGAGACTGACAGCGATTTTTATTGACCATTGATTTATAGCCTTTAAAAACAATCAATTTTAATTCATATATCTAAATATAAATATGAATGCGCTTTGGTTTTATAAAACACCAGAACATGTTACTGATCATGGTCTGCTATATGCTTTATCTAGATGCATGGGATGAGAGCGCAATATGTTTCAGCATATAGTTAAAGATTATTTTATTTTTGTTACTTTTTTTTTGTTCTTTGATCTTTAACAATCAGTGTTGGGTAAGGTACACTAAAACTGACTAATTGCTTCTCTAAAATTTAACTTGGATTACTTCATGGAAAAGCTATCACAATACTAATTAATTATTAATTTATTAAAATTCAATGAAATTACATTTAATAAGAAATGCATTACACCATTTTTTTACTTTTAAAAAGCAACTATATTACAGTAACTAAAGACTTGGTCATCAGATTACACCCAACACTAACACTGATAGCTATGCATGTTCATAGTATGGACTCCTGTTCAGCCCAAAAAGAAAGCAGAATGTAACAGAAAGCAAGTGTCTTGAAACATTAAAAAAGCTGAAGTTCTTTTTAACTTGGCATAGCATCCGTGTAGTGCCGAATTTTGACTCCCTAATATCCTAATATCTAGTAGTAGGATAAGGGATTGGCTTTAAGGCCAAGGACTAATGAGGTTAGGGGTTTTGGTGGGTGTAGGAGAGGGGTTTAGAGATAAGTGCCAATCAGGTAGCTACTGCGTGAGATCCCGTAAAAAATGTGAGATGCGGTATAATGGTCAAAGACATCGGTCCAGCTCGAGCTTACGCAGAAAAACAATTGTGAAACATCACAGCTGGATGCAATACATGATCATAACATATATTTGTATTTCATTTACCAGAGCATTAAAGACATTATAGGCTGTTTTAGTAGCATCATTTCAATATTAAATAACTTGCCATATACAAATTTATATAATCTTTAAACCCCATACCAGGACTTCTATTTCACAGACAGCATTGAGCCCTTCCCACGTGTCTTTATGGTGGCGCCTCTCAACGCTAACATAAAATGAACTACAATTACCATGACAAACACCAATAAAATGGGCTTTCGCTTGACGTCAAGTGGAGAGGCCGCCTTGAGATGCCGATTGGGTGTTGTAGTTCTACATAATAGATGTATCGTTACAATTACCGACCTATCGTTTCTAGAAAAACCTCGAGTCCCAGAATGCAACGCGCAGTAATCGCAGGCGTGACACTCCGTGGTAAATGTCCGTGTGTAGGCGAGTCACGTGCGGACAGTCCGTTGATCTCGTTTCGTTTAAGCAGTGAATCTATCCTGTTTGTTCAGTTGATTTGGGCCCGTTTCATGTTGTTTTCAAAACAATATTTCGTGTAGATTTATCTATCTTCGCCGAAGAATGAGCGACAACGATGATATCGAGGTCGATAGCGATGTGAGTGGAGTTATTTTTGTTGTTTTTACTCTGTCTATTTGTTCGGTTAGCTTGGGAGCAGAGAATGAAACCTTGTATTTTCGATACTTGAGCCTCAATTCGAGGCTAGCCTGCTAGCTAGTTAGCCAACCCAGCGTTTACAATCAACATTTTCCAGCCAGACAAATGAGAATATCCAGCGAGATGAGCAATTACACGTGGGAGTCCACTCCATTGCTGTACATTTGTTGCAATACTATTTACTAAAACAGTACATTGCATCCAATAACAGCCAGTGAACTATCACTCTTACAGCTGTAGCTACAATTGTACTTTTCTGTTCTGTTTTCTTACAAGACGAATCACCGAGATTTCACTCTGTGGTGCGTAAATAGCGGAGCAATTAATCCAGTTTAGCCTATAATGCCGAAAATATCTGCTCTTTTTGAGATTAGCTACAATTTATTTCCGGGTAGGTACTGAACTGCCGTATTTAATTTGCATCGGTGGACGGCAAAACAAGAGATAATCAAGAGTAAATGGGGGTATATATATGGTGGTTTGATCTGCTTGAGCAGAGATACACACAGCTTGTTTTTGGTCGGCTCAGGGAGCTCAATGCTCGACAGCAGGTCACTGCTGCAGAGAGGGAGGGACGTGAGCAAGAGGAGCTTTACATCCCGACGGACAAACTACGACACTCCCGTTATAATCAGCGACGCTTTTACATCGAATATTATACATGGGAGCGTTCTTGTTATCGCGTCGCGAGCGGTGTACGTTTCGTGGTATATTAGTTCAGCGATGTCAATAATAGGACTGAAGCGATATCCATTGAAATACATGACCTTCACCCCATTTAGATCTTGTTTTTATGTTTGACTATTAGACTGTGCACGAATAAATAGGCATCATTAAAAGATAATCTTGACCCTATGAAACATGTCCACGATTACCCCACTTTTACGTATTATTTTTACCATATACCAAAATCCCTCTCTCATTTTATTAATTTATTTAAACCCCATAAAATCTGCCAGGTGTATCATAAAAAAAGAACTTATTTGCTAGAACCGACTGGATATGCATTACACAATATATGAAGTTATTTGTAAGATTTCCATTCAGTAAATGTTTAGGGCGTTCTGTCAGATTTTCACTCTTTCCTTTTAATAATAATAATAAAAAAAAGGCTGATATTAAATGTATAAGGATAATGTTTTTGTCATAATGTTGAACAAGCCAGATGCCTGTACAAGAGAAAACACACACAAAATTTATATATATATATATATATATATATATCACACACACACAGTTGAAGTCAGAAGTTTACATACACTAAGGTTGAAGTCATTAAAATGCATTTTTTTTTAACCACTCCACAGATTTAATATTTAGTAAACTATAGTTTTGGCAAGTTGTTTAGGACATCTACTTTGTGCGTGATTCAAGTAATTGTTCCAACAATTGTTTACAGACAGATTTTCACTGTTACACAGTACAATGCAATTCTTTCTATGTGAATCCTCCCAGCAACCTCAGATATACTTTAAACAGGACATGAGGAGGGGAATTAAAGCATAAATTACAAATAGTGCACAAGTAAAAGTGTATACACATACATATTAATGTTCACATTAGAAACATAAATTAAAAATAGTATACAGGAGAAGTGTATAAGTGCATTGTAAACATGGAGATGGTCATCTGCAAAGGCCTGTGGATGTAGTTTCAGTAGTGGTCCAGAAATGTTATATTCATAAATATGTGTGTAGGCATGGTGGAGTAAAGCTTGTGGAAGGATACCCAAAACGTTTGACCCAAGTTAAACAATTTAAAGGCATTGCTACCAAATACTAACATAGTATGTAAACTTATGACCCACTTGGAATGTGATGAAAGATGTAAAAGCTGAAATAAATAATTATCTTCCATTATTCTGACATTTCACATTCACTTAAAATAAAGTAGTGATCCTAAGTCACCTAAGACAGGGAATGTTTTCTACGATTAAATGTCAGGAATTGTGAAAAACTGAGTTTAAATGTATTTAGCTAAAGTGTATGTAAACGTCTGACTTCTACTGTGTGTGTGTGTGTGTGTGTGTGTGTGTTTGACACTGGTGGCCAAAAGTTTGTAATAATATACAGATTTAGCTCTTTGATTGGTACTTTGATTCACCAATGTGGCATTTAACTGATCACAATGAATAGTCATTAAAAATGTTAAAATTACTATTACAATTTGAAAAAATCTATAAAAAACTATAAAGAGTTCTCATAAAAAAAAATCCTCCATGTGCAGCAATGACAGCTTTGCAGATCTTTGGCATTCTAGCTTTCAGTTTGTCCAGATACTCAGGTGACCTTTCACCCCACACTTCCTGTAGCACTTGCCATAGATGTGCCTGTCTTGTCTGGCACTTCTCACACACCTTACAGTCTGACTGATCCACAAAAGCTCAATGGGGTTATGATCCATAACACTCTTTTCCAATGTCTGTTGCTTTGCCCAGTCTAAATTTATTTGATTTGATTATTTTTTTTTTCCGTTTCAAAAGTGGCTTTTTCTTTGCAATTCTTCCCATAATGCACCCCTGAGTCTTCTCTTTACTGTTGTACATGAAACTGGTGTTGAGTGGGTAGAATTCAATGAAGCTGTCAGCTGAGGACATGTGAGGCGTCTATTTCTCAAACTAGAGACTCTGTACTTTTGTTTAGTTGTACATCTGGCCTTCCACATCTCTTTCTTTCATTGTTAGAACCAGTTGTCCCTTGTCTTTGAAGACTGTAGTGTACACATTTGATTGAAATCTTCAGTTTTTTGGCAATTTCAAGCATTGTACTTCATTTCTCAAAACAATGATTGACTGATGAGTTCCTAGATAAAGCTGTTTCTTTTTTGCCATTTTTGACCAAATATTGACCTTAAGACATGCCAGTCTATTGCATACTTTGGCAACACAAATACAATGTTAAGATTCATTTAACAAACCAAATAGCTTCCAGCTGTGTTTGATATAATGGTAAGTGATTTTCTAGTACCAAATTAGCAATTTAGCAGGATTACTCCGGGATAAGATGTTGGTGTGATGGCTGCTGGAAATTGGGCCTGTCAAGATTTGATCAAAAATAACTTTTTTTAAAAAAGTGATGGTGCTATTTTTTACATCAGTAATGTCCTGACTATACTTTGATCAGTTGAATGCCACCTTTGTGGACTAAAGTACCAATTTCCTTCCGAAGCATCAAAATCTGTACGTTATTCCAAATAATTTTGGCCACCAGTGTGTGTGTGTGTGTGTATATATATATATATATATATATATATATATATATATATACATATACATATACATATACATACATACATATACACACTCTGCAGTGGTGCATAGACTACTCATTTATTTTAAGAACAAATTTAAAATCCTAATTCATTCCAACTGATACCCTAACTAAGTTGCTTTGTTAAAACTATGTGGCAAGTTAGCTAGAAATTGGCTTGCCTGATATTTTTAACCAATAATTACAAAAGACACCGCTTTAATTTCAGTTATCGCTGGGATCAGATCATTTACACCCGTTGCCGAATAGGACATTCCAGACTCTCACATACGTTTTTAATATCAGATAAAGATGTTCTGCATGTATCTTTGAAGCATTTTTATTGGATTGTGCTGTTTGTTTGTTTTTTTTAATTTTAGGAAATTATTTTATAGTTCTTATCAAAAGCAAATTTTAAAAACAAAGGTTTTTAATCACAGCTTTTAGCCATGAAAATAGCCATGGAAGCTAGCACTAATTATCTATCCATCCATAACTGATTTTTACACTTCATTATATTAATATTGGTTTTTATAGATAAAGTTGGAAACAAAAGACCTTACATTTTAAATATTAAGTGATGGGCTTTGAACAAGTGTATATTGCAACTAGCCAAATTAATTCTTTGTAAAAAGCAGTTCACCAGAGGACAGTGATAAATTAAATTATTGATGCGCCTAAAAAAAAACAAAAAAAAAAAACTTAAAATCAAATTTAAAAATCAGTTATGCTTATCAGTTATCGGACACTTAAATACAAAATAATCAGTATAATATTATCGGTCATTACAAACCAATATCGGTCAAACTCTAGCCAAGTTAGTAACATTCTGCGTCTCACAATAGCTGGGCTAAATAAAGTTTAGTTATAAAATTAATCAAAATGTAAATTATAAGCTATGTGATTTGTATTCTGTCAGTTTCAAAATCAAACAAGGCCATAATCTTGGGTCACTTAAAGGAATAGTTCACTCAATGAAAATTCTCTCTGAATCTCATTAAATCTCACTCATGTCATCCCAGATATGTATGACTTTCTTCTGCAGATCATAAAGATTTTTAGAAGAATATACCAGCTCTGTAGGTCCATACAATGCGATTAAATGGTGACTGCAAATTTAGAATTTAAATTTTAGCTCCAAAAAGCACAAAGACAGCATAAAGTAATCCATAAGTCTTCAGTGGTTAAATCCATGTCTTCAGAAGCAATATAAGCATGGATGAGAAAGTTTAATATTCAAGTCCTTTTACAAACTAGTAATTTATGGGTGAGCAATTCCATTAAAGACCCTGTGATGGTGCGGGACTATTGTCTGGTTCCGGTCTTCATTAGAAACAGTCTAAAAACTATCAAAATGGAGAACAACAACCATTCTGTTATGAATCGTAGAACACTTTAACATTCAGGAAAAAGGATGTGTTCCACTTGATGGAACACTTCCATAGGATGTGTGGCTATGCTTAAGTTATGTCATAGCCATGATCCATGATTTGCAACTTGCTAGTTGCAGGTGGTAAGGAATGTTCACATTCTAGAGAGCATTCGATTGCGCAAAAATCTGTGTATTGCAGGCTGAATCATCAATATTTTTGGTCCGTTTTCATGGAAGAGAGAGAGACTGTAAATTTTAAATCCATACATGTGCACTTAAGTGAAATTTGTCAACAATTAGGATTACATGAAGATAAGGTGACCTCAAAGCTTTGTGGCCTAAAAGCCACAACTCACAAGTCCTTAAGAAGTCTTTAAAGTCTCTTGTATTATGTGAGATGGGGGTCACAGACTCTAACCAGAATTGTCTCAATGTATCTTTTAAAGGTTTTATGCTCTGTCATAGTCTCGATTCAAAGCATATTTGTACCCATCGCTCTGCAGGGATATCTAAAGTCCTATTTTGCCCTAACCTGTTTGCTCAGCATGCACCCAGGCTGCTCTCTGTTTCACTAAAAATGAGCATGTAAACCTCTCTGCAACCCAAATTTAAATATGGACAAATATGGTCTTCGTTCAGTTTAATTGTACAGTTTAATTACCGTTTCCCAACCTTCTAACCCATAATTGTGTTGTAATGTTTCACTTGTCAGCCTTTCAAAAAGGTGAATCAGTAGGATTCACAGGGAAGGTTTTTTTTTTTTAAATAGCACTCATCACAAAGAATGTTTCCTAAATTATACTAGCTTTGATTTTATATTGGCTATACTGGTGACACAAAGTCTGCGATGTCTCCAAAGTCCTGTTTATCTCTCTTTTTGTGCTGGGAGGAAATCATTTTTTTTACAGGATGTTGGACTACACTGCTTAAAAATTTCCTCGGCAGTAGTACTTTTAAAGGTGTAGTTCACTCAGAAATTGTATTTACTTGCCCTCCCTCATATTGTTCCAAACTTGTATGATTTTTTTATGTAGAAGCTGCTCTGTCACAGGTCTCCATTCACTTTCATTGTCATACTTTCCATAAAATGAGAACTGGGGACAGATTTGCTTGGACCTTTTGCTAAACATCTACTTTTGTGTTCCACACAAGAAAGCAAGTCAGGTTTGCAATTAAATGAGGGTGAATAAATGGAGCCAGAATTTCATTTTTGTGTGAACTCTCCCATTAAGATACATTTTGCAGCCATTTGATATATTCTATAGCTTTTTACAATATTTTTTCAGTGGTTGCTTGCAAGAGACATTGCTTGTGCCTATCGCGTGTGTGCGTGCATGCGCGTGTGTACGCTTCATGCGGTAGAATTGTGGCTACACCATGGAAAATCCACATCCACTATACTAACACAATGAATAGCCCTCAGTATGTTGCAATTGGCTAATTCTTACACCTCGCGTGCATGTAATTCAATCCTGACAGTGGCAGCGTACAGTGTTACCTTTTAGACATCAGACAGTCAGTCTGAATCTGCCAGTAATACAATGGCCACACCCCACGTTTCTGGTGGCGCATAGACACAGGAATGTTTTTGTGTTGCCCAGTGGCTATTCAGTATTTGGACAACTGCTTTCGTTTTGTGTCTTTTTCCATGAAATGCAAAAGAGGCACTGGTTAATGAGTCACTGGATTTGAAACAGGTTTTACAGCTGTGCCTTTATGTAATAACAGCATCTTGGCAAAGCCTTCTGACATTGGACTCCAGTGGCCATGTTGTTTTCTCTACTAAAATGAGGCCTAATGTTGGAGCAGAGTAGGCTGTTGAAAGGATACTGTCATTGCCACTCATTGTTATGCTCCATAAAAACTGGTGTTTTTATTCTCATCAGAAGTTTTTTTAATTTAGTGATAAAGAAAATTTCAATTAAGAAGTCCAGTGCATCCAACCCTGGAGTCTCAAGTTCGAATCCAGGGCATGCTGAGTGACTCCAGCCAGGTCTCTTAAGCAACCAAATTGGCCCGGTTGCTAGGGAGGGTAGAGTCACATTGGGTAACCTCCTCGTGGTCACTATGTGTTCTCGCTCTCTATGGGGCACGTGGTGAGTTGAATAACGTGAAGCCCCCACACGCACTATGTCTCCGTGGTAGCATGCTCAACAAGCCACGTGATGCACGGATTGACATCTCGGACGCAGAGGCAACTGAGATTCATCCTCTGCCACCCGGATTGAGGCACTACACCATCCACGAGGATTTAGAGCGCATGGGGAATTACGGAGGGAAAATAAAGTCCAGTGCATCAGCTCAAGGATATTCTGAAAGATCTTTAATTTTTAATTCTCAGTCAATACAACCCATTCAAAAGAATAAGCCACATATCAGCAAACATTATGCTTTTTTTTTTTAAACAGTTGTTCCTCTTCCAAGGTCCTATCTCTCTTATTTTTTACATCATTGTGTTAAATCAGTGTTCATTTAATACTTAAATTATGAATACAACCACAAAGATAACTCAGTTTTTTTATGTGTTAATGGTAAATAACTACATGAAAAATGGGTTACTGGTCATTATTACCCAATGCTACCATCACAAGTGAACAGGCTGAAGTCCCTGTGATTTTCTCATTGCAGGCAGACAAACGGGCACACCACAATGCGCTGGAGCGCAAACGAAGGGACCACATCAAAGACAGCTTTCACAGCCTCCGGGATTCAGTCCCCGCCTTGCAAGGGGAAAAGGTTGGTTAATGTCACTGTAAAAATCACACAGAACACAAATTTGGGATGTTTGTTTTATCCTTTTAATTAAATGTTTACTGTGACATGTTATAGAAGTTTTACACTAAAGCTACATGTCATATGTGGCAAAAATGAAAATTCAGTCATTATTGAATGACAAAATCTGATAAAAATTAAAAAAAAAAAAAAAAAAAAAGACTTTATGGGGGTATGTTTTCCTTAGGGAAGGGTCAGTTGGTAATAAATTCTCAGTCTAGTTAATCATATTGAGATTCGGTTTAAGTGTATGACAAAAGGATGACACTGTAAAATATTTTATTTATTTATAATCCCCTTATATATTTTCTCCCCAATTTTGTTATGCCCAATTCCCACTACTTGGTAGGTCCTCGTGGTGGCACGGTTACTCACCTCAATCCGGGTGGCGGAGGACATGTCTCAGTTGCCTCCGCTACTGAGACCGTCCATCCGTGTATTTTATCACGTGGCTGGCTGTGCGTGACACCATGGAGACTCCGCGTGTGGAGGCTCATGCTATTCTCCGCGATCCACGCACAATTTACCACGCGCCCCAATGAGCAGGAGGTTAACCCATGTGACTCTACTCTCCCTAGCCACTGGGCCAATTTGGTTGCTTAGGAGACCTGGCTGGAGTCACTCTGCACACCCTGGATTCAAAGCGACTCCAGGGGTGAAAAAAGTGCCCTTTTAATGGCCCCTTTGAAAATCAAAACCATAGGGCAAATATTGTCCCTTAATGGCAAATTTAATTTCTTATCCTGCCATGATACTTAAAGTGTCAAGGTGAGAATGGAAAGTGTTGAGATATTTGAAGAGAGCAGAGTAGATACAATGTGGTCCAGGCTGATTGATGTGACCCAAATACAGACGTGATGCCAGGAAGTCATTACAGGGTTTACATTAATGTCGTTTCTTCTGTCTTATCTAAAATGGAGGGGGTGTGGTAGAAATAATTTTCTGATTTTTTTTTTTTTTTTAATAGAAGTAGATTCCCTCTTGTGCCCCTGATTCCAGAATGCACTCAGATTAGATCTGTATGGAAAAGTTTAGGGTGTCTGTAATATTTGTTATTACTATATAAATATTTGGCCCTCAATTCACATTATAGCCATGCTTAAAGATGCACCCAGTCATTTTTTACACATGCAGTCTGGAATTTACACTAATACCTAGTGGTGTGGATGCAGCGTCTTTTAAATGCAATAGTCTTCAATTACCGATGCCATTGCAGAAATTTACTATTCACAGTCAGCCATTATTATTCATTTAATCCATGAGTGAAAGTGTGCAATAAAAGGGCAGCTACTGAGATTAAATGAGTCGAATTTGGCTGGTCATGTGATTACAACATAGCAGCCGCCTCGAGTCTTCATCTCATATGAGTGGTAATGATTTTTTTGATGTGGTTTAAAATTAAATATAAATTTAATTTAATGAGGAAAACATTACTGAGTGCACCTTTTAAGATAAAACAAGCAAAGCAAAAACCCAAGGTGGTCAATATCAGAGTATTTAATAATTTTTCTGTTTTAGTTTTTTTTTTTGGGGGGGGGGGGGAATTAATCTCATAAATATTACAAATGTTGCAATGTAAGAACAGCATTTCCTTGCGTCAAATTCTAGTTTTTCATTTGTTGCTGACAGCAGTCTATCAAACAGGCATCCCGAGCTCAGATTCTAGACAAAGCCACAGAGTACATCCAGTATATGCGACGGAAAAACCACACGCACCAGCAGGACATTGATGACCTGAAGAGGCAAAATGCTCTGCTGGAGCAACAAGGTGGGTGATTCATTCCAGTCCATCGAGGATCGACTGTATTTTTTGATTTTGTTGGACATTTTTCATCTGCTCAAATTTAATTCTAAGCAATAGGTTTTTGTGAGTAAATCTTGACTTGTATGCTGTTGTAGTTCCCCTGTGCCTCATACAACATATGATAAAATACCAAGTAGTCTTTGGTAATCCATGCTTGAAGAAGGGTAAAAAAAACTTTTGCCACACCTGCCAAATGTGAATAAATTGATTAAATAATTTATCCTTGTTAAGATCAATCTTACAATTCCAATTAACCCATGTATTATGTTGCAGTTCCTTTTGAAGTTTCTGGTCAACTGGTTACTGCAATTTGGTGCATGAATTTGTATATTGCAGTTTTAGACCGATAGTGGAGAATGTTTCTTTTTAACTTCCAGTACGGGCACTGGAGAAAGTCAAGGGGACCACACAACTTCAAGCTAACTACTCTTCTTCAGACAGCAGCCTGTACACTAACCCCAAGGGCAGCGCTGTATCAGCATTCGACGGTGGTTCTGACTCAAGCTCCGAGTCTGAGCCGGAGGAACAGCGTTCCCGAAAGAAGCACCGTGGGGAGGACAGCTAAAAAGCAGATCCTCGACCTGCTCCACAAAGTTCTCCTCTGAGGGGAGGGAGAGTCACAGCAATGGCCTGTTTAGCGCTTATTTTTTTCCCCTGTACCTCAAACTCCCCAAACCCCTTGATCGATATCCTCCAGTGAATGACCAGAGAACACTCGATTCCTCTTGTACAGAAACCTCACAGGCTAAAAGAGCGAAGAACACCCATTAGGGGAAGAAGACTCGTGATCGAAAACATGGCTTGTTTTTTCTCTCCTCCCTCTCCAACTCGGTTCGTCCATCTTGTGTCTTGGCACACGCAACAACAAACGATGATTTAAACCCAAAATGAGGCAGCTTTGCAACTTAAGGACTTGGTGCTTTTTTTGTAGCCTTCTCTGCAATCCCTCCAGGAGGAATCCACAAGGGGTGAATAAGGCATACAGCTCCTAGCACTGCTACAATATGCTTCTTTTTTTTTTAATATCTTAAAGCCTGCTTAGAACTTACCATTAGCTGAATTGTCCCGAGTGGTTTGCCTTTCTAAATATTTGTAACTTTTCCATAGAGGAATGTAAAATTACTTTTAAAGCATCTATCAGTGTACATGTTAGTCCTTTGGGATGAGTGTCTATGCTATTGATCGATACCTTATTTAAAAATAAATAATTAAACATGCTTTATGGGAAGGCTGCTGAGCTTGTGTTGTATTTGTTGTTTTAGCCTGATGTAGTAAAGTTTACAGGTTGGAGAAAAAAATGATTTTTTTAAATGGGGGTGAAAAAGTGATTAAAGCATTTTATTTTGCATCCGTCACCCAAGCCTCCCAAAATGTATTTTATGTATATCACTCCACATTGGGATTATGAAAGTTCCAAATGTCGTTTTCCCCACAAAGCTAGTCAATATTGGAGTAGATTCATGTTGTGACTTTAAAGTAAATGTTAATAGAAAATTTGACCGCAGCACGCCACAGAGTTGCATTTTGAGTGTATGGGATGTGTGTGTGGATATCTTTTACTATTATTTTCCACTTAGGACATTAGTAAATCTGATTAGGTCTTTTGTTGTCTGATTCCATTCCATGGAAATTACAGGTATGTTGTACATACTGCCAACAGTTGTCTTGCAAGTTGAGGCCTACCTTTACAATGAGAATATAAATAAAACTATTTTATCCTTTATATATGCTGTGTGATTCCTTGAGGCTGACTTCGCACCAATATTGTTATGAAGTCTAGTAACAACTGGAACAGTATTTAATGTTGAAATTAAAAAGGCATTATTATTTGATACTTTATATCAGTGTATTAAGATTAAAACATGACGATTTGACCATGATTATTGAATATGGCTTGAAAGCTCTAAGCAGCACAGATATTTTTATGTTTTGTAAACATTGTACTTACGGCTGAGCTGTGAGTAGCATGAAGTTTGTATACAAACTACTCCTAGATTTCCAGTACCATTTTACTTTCAATCAGGTAAGTCAACAAAAGGACCCATTAACCAAAGATAATGGATATCAGAAAGTCAAGTAATGGACTTCCCAATGATATAATGGTAAAAATCTTTATTTCTGTCCAGAACCTACAACACAAGCACTTTGGGAAACATTTACCAATGCCCAAAATACATTGTTCTTTGCAATAAAATTTCAATCAATGCCTGGTTTGTGAAAAACACCTGGTCAAGTCTCCACTGACTTCCTTGCCAGAAATGATAAAATCCCATGCTGAAGCTGTAGCAGATCAGGCCCTCTGAGTGTATTCCCATCTGTAGTACATACCAACAAAGGACATATGGCTGGCTACAGCATTCAAGCTAGCTCATTTCCAAAATGAGTTCCAAGTCTATGACTGGTCCATCGCACTTGGTGTGGCTCCTGTCTGATCAGGGACCGGAAGCCGGTGAAAGTGTTCGATTGCTTGGGCAACCTTCTCCGGGCAGATGTTGTAAATTGGATGAGTTGGTGCCTGATTTGACAAATGAGGATATTCGGTTAATAATAATACAGTAATCTCAATGTGTACGTACTAAAGATTTTCAGTATTTACTACCAGTCTGTTCTTGTCTTGACCGAGAATCAGCTCGTTATGGAGATCTATATTTCCAAAATGCTGTGCTATTGAGAGTCCACTCAAACAGTAGCATGTGTGGTAGAAATCTCTAGACCTGTGGGGAATCCATATTTTTTTTTAAATAAAAGTATGGTCTAATCTGGTATTGTTAGAAACATGAAACAAGACTCAATGACAGTATGCAAAATGATTAACATGACATTGGTGGAATAGCAAAACTGACAATTGTGTAAATGCATAACAGTAGAATTGTTATTTACCACAAACACTGGCCTAATTATTGTAATACCAGTGTAAAATACCAAAGAGTTTAGACTTTGGGCATATAGTCTTATGTCAACAGCAAAAGATCATTTTGCCCTTTTAAAATTTGATAAACCTATTTATTCTACAATCCCAACTCTGCACAATTATACAGTTAGTAGCATTTTATTATTTGTCTTTAACATTGTTTTGCCACTGCTTTAACTTAGGCTATTTAATTTTGTATAGACTTTAGTCTAATACGCCAAATATTAAAACCCTGAATAACTTTTCTCATCCTAAAAAATTATGAAATTGGTATAACCTCCATTAGGTTTTATTGGACACATTACTAGTGATTTTAAGTCTGTTTTGGTCTGACAATCTCTATTACATACTGTATGTATATATTTGTGTATGCGCATCCAGTGTAAGAGCTGTACCCACTTTCCCGGTTTGTCCAGAAGGCCTCCACTAGGATTCTGGCAGCAGAGAAGGATGTATTCCTGCAGGGCTTTTCTCTCAAACATCCAGCTACTCACACTCAGCGTTGAATCTCCTATACACACAGTAGCATATTTTCATAGTTATCTACTAAATCCTTCAAGACCCCATGAAATACAAAATCTGCTTCATAAACCACCTGCTCAGTACACAAAACATCTATGAACCTTATGAATGCACTATGCAAACCAAAAATAGTGTACTACAATGCTTTATGTTCATGTAGAATTTAGGGTACGACACAAAGCAGAACACAGTGTGGCATGTAATTGAATATAAGGCGAGAATAACCATAAGAACGTTGTACTATTTTTGCTTTGCATGCTCATTGCTAAAGGTTTCATATAAAAAGCAAGTGATGTCAGAAGTTGTTTTCAGATGATTGCTCACCTTCTTTAAAAAGAGCCCTGTGGAGTAATGGTAAAAGCCCTGCTTGCCAGAAGGAGTAACACCCATCCACCAACTTGTTACACCGACCCTGGAATCCACCTTCAAAATGCATTTGTCTGCTGGTTACCCAGCGCTACGGACAGAACAAGGGAGACAAACCTCTCATTTACACGTTTACGAGTAGCAACATAGGAAGGTCATTAGTGTTGTTGTATTTTTTTAAATGTAATTTTCAAATGGTGACGAAAATTTTCAAATGACAATGTCTACTAAAGACCCTAATTAACTGCTGATATAAGCATTTACAGGATACGGCACATTGATGGTAATATATCCTAACATGTTAAAATGTTTAGTGTCCCTGTGGAACTGGTAATGAGATCCCTCAAGACGGTTATCCTCCTCCAAAGTTTAGAATACACACAACTGACCTTTAACGGATCTTATAAACTACAGTTTATTCACACTAATGGACAGGAAGTATCAGGTTAAATAGAGAGGGAAAACGGAAGAGAAGATTAGGACTTACTAACAAGGCTTTGAGATCCAGCATATGTTCTTTGCCAAGGATCACCAGGGTAGCAGTGCCACAGAAGGTGTAGCCACCATGTGCCTCAAGTCCTGGTACTCCACCTAAACCACCCTCCCAGTTCTGACAGCTAAAGACCAACGGAATCCAAAACATAACTTAGTATTTGTGGTTAATTTTTTGGGAAACTCAACTTGAGTCACATTTTTTGATGGAATTAACACAGTTTAGTGAGTATTGCAAAAACTATTGAAATGATACTAAACTTTATTAAATGTTTCTTTATATAATAATATAATTTGCATGTCGACGTTCAAAACCATTTCATTTAAACTGCTAAAAAAAAAAAAAAGTTACCTAAATGTTGCTTGAAAAAAAAAAAAAAAATATCATGCATGTCAACAGTTTTTTTTTTTCAACCTTGTTATATCTTTTTAACATTTGTAATGGAATGACATTAAATAAATATTTACACTACCATTCAAAAGTTTGGGGTCACTTGCTTGAAATGTTTCTCATGATCTTAAAAATCTTTTGATCTGAAGGTGTATGCTTAAATGTTTGAAATGAGTTTTGTAGACAAATATTTAATTACAAAACAAATGTATTAAAATGTATTTAATTTTTTTTAAATGGATGACTTGGACCGAATAATTACAAAAAGCTGCCAATAAGTGCCCAACATAGATGGGAACTCCTTCAATACTGTTTAAACTGTATCCCCGCCTGATACGAAGTTGATTGAGAAATTTTTGGGGGATTTTGTTTAGTCAAAACATAATTCCCATAGTTCCATTTGTTATTTCATAGTTTTGATGACATTACTATTATTCTAAAATGTGAAAAAAATAAAATAAAGATTGAATGACTAAGTGACCCTAAACTTTTGAACGTTAGTGTACATTTTTGATCAAGTTGCTCAGAGGTAAGTTTCACTTACTGTGTTTTCGATAATTAGTATTTAAATGACGTATTGTGGTGCAATAATATTTGCTAGCTAAGGTCATTATTACACATTTTGGACTGGGGTTATTATGTTAAATCAACCAAATTTTAGAAACTTACCTAGCTGAAATTTTTAATTTTGTTAATATATTTTTCTAAAGAAATGGACCCCTAATGATGCATTTCAGAAGTACATTTTTTAAATCTAAAACTAGATCTAGGTATTGCACTAACTAACATTTTGACATTTTTGTTTTTACATCAATTAAAAAAAAGTACATTCTCTGTTTCAACATTATTTGTAGTTTTATATTTTTATTTTTTACAAAAAAAAAATACAAAAATAAATCTTCATACCTTATGACACTCATTTGGTTTTTCAACTAATTGAAAATTGTAAAATTGTTTACAATTTACACACTGTGCCACCTAGTTTCGATCCACTTTTCACGCTATTTTGTTATCGACAAAGTGAAAATGCGAAAAATAAAATTGCGATATTTGCCACCTTTTGCCCGTTTCCATTCAAATGGCCTTTAATCGATAAAAAGGGTTTGCGTGATGACGTCATGCCTAAAAAAACACTTTGTTGCATAAGTTTTGGTTTATTGCAAAATAAATCTGGCCTCAAGCCGTTTCCATACAGAAATGTGTGTTTATCGCTTATTGTGTACCTTTTGCCTCCCAGATGTCCCTAATGTTTTTTCCTTCAAAGTTTTGGTAAAATGGGAAGAGTATTGAGACAATTAATTGAAATTAGACAGCTTACTGTCGTTTTAATTTCACAAATAAATGCAATCAGAAGACATGGAATTGCAATCAAAAGGGAACAGTTGTCCTTCCGATAGGACTGTAATGTTGGTCCTGATGTTGCGCCTATCGCAGGTTGGCACTGGTTCTGACCAGATAGCGGATTGTCATGGCCCTGTTCAAGCTAGTAACCTGCACCAAGTAGTGGCGGAAAATTTGTCTCAATATAAGGACCATCAATCGATGTGTATATGCTGTGTGCACAGATATTAAAGAAAAAATATTATGCGGTGTTATATCAGGGTTTACATATGATACATTCCTGACATTCAATATTTTGTACAATCATCTAAAGCATTGCCATCACAACTGCATTATATCCCGCATATTTCTCCAGCAACTTTTAACAACCAACAGAACTTGATTATCATCTAAAACTTATTTTAGCTTCAAAATGCTAATTTATATTTTCTGAAGAAGCAGTAAATGCGATCTGAGGTAAAGAGGGTTCGATTTAAAATATTTAAAAGTTTTAAAATGTTTAAAAGCTTGATTACTGAAAGTGAACTCAGCACTGGACAAATAGTTCTGATAGTTTATAGTCTGGAAAACTTACATACGAAAAGAACATTCTGAGAACATCATTCAGGCGACTTTATTAATCTACAGAACAGGGTAAAGCTAATTTAAGTTTGAGAAAAGAAAAGGCCTAAGTAGGTCTAAAAAAAAAAATTTCGTTTGGTAATAATTTTTTTTAATTGTATGTTTTTTTTTCGTTTGGTAATTAAATTGTTTTAATGTAATGCTTTTTTCGTTTGATAATTTATTTTATTTAATACAGGGGGTTTTGCCAGCATTTTTTAAAAAGTAAACTAAACAATAATTTAATAGAATTGGACTGCAAGTGTTCCAAAAAAAAAAAAAAATGCACGCTGAAGCTTTTCACCTAATAGTGTGTATTTATTTCTAATTTAAAACATCTTCATGCACAGAAATTATTAGTTTTTTTTGTACTGTGGATAATTCCATGACTGCCGTCTATTATTTTGAATGGTGTGGAAAAGAAACTTTAATAAATAAACGGATGGATACTGCGATTAAATTAAAATCACAAACAGTGGCCATTCATTTGTTCAATCTTCACAAGATATTTGTGTTGGTACTCCTGAAAGTGTCACATTTGCAATAAATTACAATAAATTGTCTTTCAATACTGTTATGATTAACACAGGCTAACGATTGGGGCAAACTCTGTCATGTGACACTACATTTTTGCGTTAATGCCAATTTTATTGACAAAAAGTGTTTCCAAACCATTTTTTCGTGACATTTGATGTATCAACATAGTTTATGCGCTTGAGTTAAACGGAAAAATATTATGTCGACATTTGTGACATTTTAGCGATAATGTGCCTTTCAATCAGCTTTATTTTTACACGCTAAAACTTTTTTTGCAAAAAATCCTTGGATAGAAAAGTATTTATTGAGAGCCCGCTGGGATTTAATCATATAGGGGCATAAAATGAAGATACAAAAAAATGGAAATTTGTTATGAACCAGAATATAAATGGATATTAATATATCTGCCATAGTTCTGGAGTTATAGACTAATACTTAGTCCCACACCATTCGCTTATAATGCAACAAGGGGTGATACAGTCTTTTATATAAAGACTTATCGGAGTTCAAATTAAATAATAAAACTGCCACAATTCTAAGGTTATTTTTTAACCTGTAGTTGTGCTCGAAAATAGAGGTGAAAACAAAAAGATTTTGACCACGCCACCCTTCTACAAAATAGTGGATTACCCAGTTAATATAATATTATATATATATATATATATATATATATATATATATTTTATTTATTTATTTATTTATTTATTTTTTGGAGCCAGAAACTTCAGATTGAGCTGACACAGAATGACCCACTGATCTTCAACATTGTAACATTCAAATCGAAATATTTTGAATGTAACAGGGTTGGCAATATATATTACCTGATAATCCAATTGTGGGTCCCATCAAACAGGGTGGGTGTGATAATATTTGTAAGTGAAGCCACAGAAGCCGCACAGTATGCACTCCTGTCAGATCACAAACACAAGTGTAAGAGTACAGTTAGTACAGTATGAGCAAAATCATGTTAATAACCATTTAACTCAAGTTGATACACAAAGTGCTTTGCTGAAAATCTTAATAGAAATAAAACATTACTTTTCAAAGAGACTTAATTTCTTTAGTGCTGACCTATGGTGAACATGAAGACCTTTTTGCCTGATCTGTCTGTAGGTAACAGTAAAAGGTCACCCTTGATAAATGCCTCAGCATAGTAACATCAGACCATGGGGAATAAACAGATATATGGCTGCTGTGAGGAAGCTTCAGGGTATGTTGAAACCACGGCGACACAGCTCACCTGACATCCACCTCCCCGCCAACATGCATCACAAAGGAACCATCTGGCTGCTTCACGGAGTACAGGAAGTCCAGGAGCTTCTCTCTGATGGGGGAAGGGGTAAAATATATATGTTGTTATGGCAATAGATATCAAAGCAACACCTAAAGGTAAACAAGCTATAATACAAAGCAGATGTGAGACCTGTTGATGACGCCGTAGGCCTCCTCTGTGCCCAGGATGCAAAGTGCGTTGACAGCTGCGTAAGTGGGTGCCAGGTGAGCATGCTGACCTGGACCTCCACCGAAGCCACCTGACGGGCTTTGACATCTGGCCAGGAACTGGCACATGCTAGCAGACAATATTTATGTTTGTCATGTTTATGACAAGCACATAAGCGCATGATGTATTTAGGTTAAGATTACAAGAGAAATCCAAAAAGAAGATTTGGTAGTGATTAAACATATATACCAATTATATTTCAATCTTCACATCTGACGTACACTAAAATCAGTAGACACATCTAATGTTTACGTATTGTTGCTATACATTTGAAATAATGTGTATTTTAATGTTTATGGACTGGCTCCATTCACTTGCATTGTAAGCACCTTACTGTAACCCAGATTTTTTGTTTATTTTAAATAAAGTAGGGACAAATTGAAATTATATTTTGTGGGAATCAAAATTATGCCACAAATGCTGTCGGTTACACATAAATTGTATTGAGGCTGGAATATTTTTTTAATTCACCTCTTAAACATACACTGAAATAAAAAAGTTATAGTCCAAGGACCATTTAAAAATCTTAACATTTAAGATATAAAGTGTTTCTTATCATTTTTTTCCCCCTTTCCTCCCAATTTGGAACGCCCAATTCCCTCTACTTAGTAGGTCCTTGTGGTGGCGTGGTTACTCACCTCAATTTGGCCTTTAGCTCAGCGAGTAAAGACACTGACTACCACCCCTGGAGTCATGAGTTTGAATCCAGGGTGTGCTGAGTGACGCCAGCCAGGTCTCCTAAGCAACCCAATTGGCCCGGTTGCTAGGGAGGGTAGAGTCACATGGGGTAACCTCCTCGTGGTCACTATAATGTGGCTCTCAGAGGGGTGCATGGCGAGTTGTGCGTGGATGCCGTGAAGAATAGCGTGAAGCCTCCACACATGCTATGTTTCCACGGTAACATACTCAACAAGCCACGTGATAAGATACGCGGATTGACGGTCTCAGATGCGAAAGCAACTGAGATTCATCCACCGCCTCCCGGATTGAGGCGAGTCACTACGCCACCATGAGGACCTACTAAGTAGTGGGAATTGGGCATGCCAAATTGGGAAGAAAAATTTAAAAATAAAAAAAGTCACTGTGCAGTGAACACATTAAGACCAGGATAGTAACTGGGGAAGAGCACCTAACCACCTGTCTCCACACCACATGTACAGAGCACCAAAATTGATGTGCACCAGCCAGTACTCACTCGGAGCAAACTGCTGCTGGCACAGGCTCCTCTAGCAGCTCCAGACTGTGCAGGATCCAATAGCAGAGCCAAGGCCGGCTGGCATCCAAACACTGAAGCCAGACAACATGCAGATTCAGCAGCCATTACCACCTCTCTCACACAGAAAGCTACTTTGGAACATGGTGTTCTTGTACAAATACACAGACGTACAGCTACTTTGAAGCATTGTGTTCTCTCCCACCCACCCCACGTATGTACAAGTTAAAAGTGCAAGGCTTTAGATCCTTAATGACTTTGTGTTAAACAGCTTTGTGTGTTGTGCGATGCTATCCAATTGTATGTATTTGAGTAGCCTGTTAAGTTAATTCGAAAAACACTGCTCACCTCATATGCATCAGAGAGATGGTGTAAACCATTCTTCAAATAATGATAGTGTTCTTCTCGAAGTAGAGCGGGCCTGAAAAAAAGGAAAGGGGGAAAAAGTCATCCGTCTGTGTTATCCGATTTGATCTAGCTATTCTTGATTTATTTCAAGTTGTACTACAAGTACAAATCATTACTTTAAGATAGCTTCTTAAAATATGCAGTGGCCCCATAAAGTATTTGGACACTTAAGCCATGTCTTTGCATTATAAAACAAAGTAGCTTTTTTTTTTTTAAAATGCAGCACAAACACAATGTCAAAAAGTATTTGGACACATTCTGGCTGTCACTCTGTGGAAACTCCATTATTAATGTGATGTACTACACCTGTGGTTACTCTGCTAGGACACCTGTATGAATTGAAGGAAACTGACTACATACATCCACAAAAAATCACCATGGTACCAGTTAAAAGTAATTGCAAAATGGCTATGAAGAAAGTAGTAGTTTGAAGATGCCACTTATTTAAATATTTTGTAACCTGATGCAAACAAATCCACATATTTTAAGTGTGACTTCAGTGTCCAAATTAGTGGTCGACCGATAGTGGATTTTGCAAGTACCGATAACTAAGATGGTGGAAAACGGCAATAACCAATTAATTGGTAGACAGTTTTTTAAAATCGATTTATTGAATGTTAAAAAAAGAAATTGTCGTTTCTTACTATAAAGGGCACAGGCATAGAAGCTACAATAATCCAAAATGAATCAAATCCAAGATGCAGTCTCTTATTTTGGAATGTCTATGCTTAGCCCATAAATTAATAAAGGTTATATAAATAAACATTCAATAATGTCTATGCTTCATATGTGTTTTGTTTAATAACAATTATAGTCTATATATTTTCCAGATTTTTGAAGGTATATAGACATATGTAGATATACGTTCACTGACAACTTTATTAGATACGCCTACAAATTCATGCAATTATCCAATTAGACAATCATGTGGCAGAATTACAACACATAAAATAACGCAGGTAAGGGTCAGGAGCTTCAGTTAATGTTCACATCAACCATCAGAATGGGGTAAAAATGTTGATTTCAGTCATTTCGACTGCGGAATGAATTTTGGTGCCAGATGGGCTGGTTTGTGTATTTCTGTAACTGCTGATCTCTTGGGATTTTCATCCACAATAATCTCTAGAGTTTACTCAAAATGATGCCAAAAAACGAAACAAAAAAAATATAGTGAGCAGCAGTTCTGCTGACGGAAACGCCTTGTTGATGAGAGAGGTCAACAGAGAATGGCCAAACTGAAATAAAGAAATACTCAAACCTGTCTGTCACCAACAATCATGCCACAGACAAAATCATGGAGAACAATTTTTTTCCCCATTCTTATGGTTGATGTAAATATTAATTGAAGCTCCAGACCCGTATATGATTTTATGTATTGCACTGCTGCCACATGAATGGCTGATTAGATAATCACATGAATATGTAGGTGTACAAGCGTCTGTGAGTGTATATACTGTAGATATACAGTTGCGATCACAATTATTCAACCTCCCTGACCAGCAATATGTTCTGGTGATGTGAATTTAAACACATCAACGAAAGCCTCAGTAAACAAAGTTAAATGTTTTTAATACACATTTGAGTGATTTTGAGAACAAAGTGTTCAGAAAAAATAAATCATTCTCTCCACAAATGTCATGTCAAATCTATTCAACCCCCAAAGTCAATCATTGTGGAGAATCCTTTACCTTTAATAACAGCAAGTAAATGTTTCAGGTAAGTGTTCTCAGGCTTCGGACACCTCTCTATTAGAATTCTTACGCATCTCTCATGAGCAAAAGCTTCCAGCTCATTGGCATTCTTTGGTTTCTGTGCTACCACTGCTTCCTTGCAATCCCAACAATGACTGAAAAGGCCATTAAAAGGACATTCCACGGCACGACCTATCCCTAAACCAGATTTTGGACAACTTGGATGTATCATTGGCGTTCTTGTCTTGCTGGAAAATCCAGTGATCATCAAGCTTCTATTTACACGCTGAATGCATCACATTTTTGCCAAAATGGCCAGATACTTAAGAGAATCCATGGTGTCAGTCACACAGTCAGGATAGTTATATCCTGCAGCCGCAAAACACCCCCATAACAGGACTGATCCACCTCCATGCTTGACTGTGGGGATGGGGTTGTTCTTGTCATCACTAAATATGATATGGCTGTTTTTTTGTTTTGTTTTGTTTTTTTATCCTGCTATTTAGAAATATTAGCTTATATATTCACACTTTGAATGTGTCACTCAACTGATATAGATGTAATGTTTAAAAATCCTGGGTCTTAAGAAAAGCTTACCTTTGTAAATCTTTACTGTCTTGGGGGGTTGAATCATTTTGATTGCAACTGTAGATATAGATATTCATTTCTCCAAATGAGGTTTTTAATTTGTATTCGCAAGATGAGAAGCTGGAGACATGATGTATATGCTGACAGGGCATGTTTCCATATAGTTGTATTTTTCTTTGCATGCCCTCGCTTCAATTTAGAACACATTATCTAATGAAAACAACTAAATATGTATATTGACTTGAGGATCAAATATGTATGAATGTTGTCAAAGATGACAGCTTCCAAGAGGTGACAATTGTTTTTGTTTCATCTCTAGAGGTCATTGTTATACTGTAGAACAAAGCCATTCTGTAGTGTGGACAACAGAGAAACACGGAGGAATAACAATATCGGAACCTATTGGTGTTGATTTTTTGCAGATGACCGATAATTCCAAAAAGCAACTATTGTCACAATTAATCTGTAAATGCGATATATTGGTCGACCTCTAATCCAAATACGTTTTGAGGCTACTGTAAATTGCTTTCACCATTCAACAAAGATTTTAAAGACCTTTTTAAAAAATCCAGGAATAATGACTCTAGAATCGTATTTGTAAAGCAGGTTCAACCACTAAGCCTGCATCCTCCAATTATCCACATCAAAGGAAATGCTAGTGTTAAAATGACCCAGCCAATAAGTCAGAACACCGCCTCTACACAGTACGCTTGACTTCAGTGTTAGCCACAGAAGTGCTGGGGCATGTCTAATTTGAGGGTGCCACATCTGAGCGAACTGACCTTTACACCCTGCTCGCTCGCTCTCTCTCTCTCTCTCCTTTGCTGCTCTCTACTGGGCCACAGACAACACAATCATTACATTTGTGACAAACTGTGAGTTTGACTTGAGATCAGAGCCTCATTTGGCCTTCACCAGACAAGCTTCAAGTGGATTCATGCTGAAAGTTGGCAAATTTGTTGTATTTCCTTGGCAGAATAATTCGATTTGTCCTGATTGGCCTTTTGTCACTGAACTGACACGCTGCGTGGAAACATTGATAAATTAAATAGTGATTAATGCATTGAATTTTAGGGTACACTGTTTTAATTGTCATCGTGGAAAACATGCAGAAAAGAACCAAGTGCTTAAAGGCAATTGTTATTCTTCTTAATCTTCTTCAAAGTTTCTTTATCTACATATTTATGTAATAAATTCAGCCCAAATGTTTGAAACTACATACTAAGATGAAAAAAAGGGGAAAAAATTATTATATATATATATATATATATATATATATATATATATATATATATATATATATATATATATATATATATATATAAAATTGTTTGTTATGTTTCCAGGAGTGTTGGTTATTCTTTTTTACAGATGTTATAGACATTACAGCTGATTTTCTGTAAAGCTGCTTTGGAACAATGTGTATTGGGAAAATAAAAATGATGCTGACATGACTTGATTTGACTTATGTTACAAAGTTTTTTCTCTCCTTTCTATCAACAAAATATCACTGTTCTTTCTTTGCACAGTCAAACAAGTGCTGAAGTATTTTACCAATAAAAAAAAGCATAATTAATTTAGTTATAAAGTAAAGACTAGCATCATCCAATCATTCCCAATCATGTTAAAATAAAATTATGCATTATAAATTCTGAATCTATGTACTGCTTATCATTGTCCCAGGTCTACCAACCATGTTGAGTGGTCCAAACATCATCTGCAGCCTGAAACTGAATTTTTGGTCGGATGTTAGGGGAGAATGCATTTGGCTGTACCGGAAAGCAATAGGATGCTCCCTTGCTCCCTATTTAGTTTGCTTTAAATTAAATTATATTATCCATAGCATACTGCGATGACAAAACACACAGTACTTGAGGGAGGACGCTAGGTCACACAAGGTTAAAAAGAGGAAACTTCTTGAGGGTTTCACTGTTAAGTCCAGTAAGCTATAATCATTCAAAATGCTCTTCAAGACATTGCATCACATTTAAGGATTGCATCTTCCATTAAAACAACCACCGCTATAATATTAATGTTAGTAGTCGACCCCACTAATCGACTAGTCAGTTGTTGGAAGACTTAGTCAACCACCCTGGCACATCCCTGGCATAACCGACACTAAATGTATCTTGTTTTAACAATGTTTAGATATTTTTACTGGAAAACAAGACAAAAATATTATTGAAGAAAATAATTTTTTGCCATGTATTAAAATGAAAGGGAAAAACTGGAATGCCACGGATGTAGGAAAGAAGTCCTGCCTTTTCTGTCTGAGTTTTGGTCTTTCCCCATACAAGTAGATAGGAGCTGTACTTATATTACACTTGTTTACAAAGCTTCCAATAGCTGCCCAGCCTGCCAGGGAGCATTCAAAAAATGGCCGCTGAGTGGACTGACTTGCCTTGACATAAACTTTGACTAAATGGAATGTTGCTCCATATTCTGTGATGCTATGAAATAATGAAACAAAAACTACACACCAAAATGTATATTTGCTGGACAAAATAGGAAAATTGATAATGGGTTTGCTGCCAAAGACCTCTTCATTAACAAATCATGTTCTTGTAAAAACAGATCAATAGCCATTGCTGTCCAAAAGCAGCACATTGAAGGTGAACTGACTTTTTAACAATACTGAGCAGGCTTTGGAGATGCAATCAATCCAGGTCTGTGTTAATGGCCAGAGAATGCTGAACTTTACTTACTGTGGTGATGTGTGAATTTGCTGGTAAACACTGTATACCTCTTGAATACTGCGTTCAACTTTTCTCTGGATATAATGATAAAATAAAAAACAAAAAATGTGGAGGTGAGATAACCAAACAGAAAATGTGAACAACAAACCAAATGACATGCAGACAGAAGGATCCACTGTGGTTGATGCTGAGCGTTTATAAGGGTGGTTGACATCAAATCCTGCCCAGGGTGTCATGCAAAATTAGCCGCTGTCCTAACATGTTGATAATGTAAATTAAATCTTGGCTTATTAAGTATACCAGACTTTCAATCAGTACTCAAACATTTCAATGATTTTAAGAGATTACACTGTCAAATATTTTAGAGCAGAGAACTATATGTTTTCACTTCTTGTGTGCTATAAGATCATTTTTCTGGCTTTTCATGCATACGTCAACCACCCATTAAATTATGTAGACTACACCTTTTATCAACAATTGCATCATGACATAGACCAGTGAAGTATGAAAATATTTTTATTATTGTACAATATTCCACATAGTTCCTAACTATTTGATGTTTAAAAGCGCTTTTTGAAACTTAAATGGCATCACATGCATATGTGCAATGGAACGATGTATAAACCAAGTGAGCTGGATGCAGTATCAATAGTATCAGTAGTATATACATAGTTGCACGTGCAAAAAATATAGCATAAAGAATTCTTGCTGTACAATAGATCACCAGATCACTCAGCACACAGATCCACAGTAAACTACAAGAGATAGTTAGCTCTGCGCTAATACAATAAGCTAACTGGTCCTAACTGTTAAGCCGACCTGCTCTTTCGAGGTCACCGTTTGCACGTCGTCATCATTGAACAGCTCAGATGAGTGTGATTCACGAAAGCATCGCAACGGTGGAGGCGCCTCTTCCATGATGATGTTTGAAAGCACGTGCACTGTAATATACAGCGATCAGTTTTCCACCAGAGTGAAGTGTCAAGATAGCATAGGCGTGGTTTCCTTAAAGGGGTCAAGTGACTGGAGTTCAAGTACGGAAAGGCTGAAGGCACAGTTGAGAAAGCAATTGTAGTCCAAAACCCGAAAGACAATTCTCATTTTCGAACAATGGGTTCCCTGGGGAATTTCCTATGATTTTATTATTATTATTATTATTAGTAGAAGTAGTAGTAGTAGTAGTAGTAATATTAGTAGTATTATTATTTTATATCATTATCAATAAAACATGTCTTAAAGTGACTTTCACGTTTTGTTCTAGAATGTAAATTACACACAGCAATACCTCAAAATTTGAAGCCGCTCTGTGTTTTTTAGTTGCTCTCACAATTTTATTGAGGACTACAACTACCATGAGCATGTGAACTACATGCTTTACAATAACGACCACTGTTGTAGCCAGGGCGTAGATTTGGCTTGAACATTGGGGGGTTTGCAGCGTGAAGCATTTCATGTTTCCATTGACCATGGTAAATACTGAACCCAGTCTCCGTGATCTGTATCTAGAAGGTAACATCGGCAGCCTAAGTCTCATGAGAGGCTCATTCGTTGTTACTAAGGTTAACTTTAGGGTTAGATTTAGTGGTAGTGTTAAGGTTAGGGTTAGGTTTAAGGGTAGGTATAGGGTTTCTGTTGGACTCCAAATAATCACAATAAACAGTGTGTGACCCAGGTATGTGCCGTCCATATAAGCAAGATAAGCAGTGCTTACCTAACAGATGGGTGAAAAGAAAAATTACAATATGAAATATTTAAATATAACTGTTAATATAAACTACTGTTTTCATTCAAATTTGTCATCTTTCCTCTCACTTGAGCAGCAGTTATTCATTTATTGGCTTTGGTGCCACCCTCAGGTATAAACACTTTATGTTACGCTTTCTCTGATTCCATTGTTTACTGCCCTTTCGAGATGGATTTTGTGTTCCAATTAAAAGGTAAGTGTAACGGGTTCAGGATGGGCAAGGAGGAGGTGGGAACCGGCAGAAGAGTCAACATAACTTTAATGATATAAAAGAACTGAAACATAACATAAAACACAGAGACATTTGCATGTACACAGTGGATGTGTGTGTCTCTCTCTCGAACTGGCGCCCCGAATCGTTGTTATGCCTCACCTGGCTGATTAGGTGACTAAGCACCGACCGTGCACCCTAACGTCCTGGCCACACCCTCCTCCAGCATGACGTACTCCCCTCCCTTCCAGGAGGAGAGGTGTTGACCTTCAGGCTGTCCTGCCAGCAGGTCTTCCCAGCCTTTCTGGAGCCCTGGGAGGGACGAGGGGAGAGGGAAAGAGCGAGGGGGAGAGACAGACAGAAAGAGAGAGGAGAGAGAGAGAAAAACTCGCTTGCCGGACCCCAGACATGCAATCGCCTGGTCCTCAGCCACTCCCCAGGCGGACGGCAGTGAGTCTTCCGAACCCTGGTGGACGGAACGTCTCCTCTCCTTCCTGCCGGTTGGCAGCAGTTACTCTTACTCTGCTAGCAGCAACAGTGATGGCAGTAGTGGGAACTCCACGACAGCGCATCCCTCCTCCTTCCCAGGTTTTGGCACCAATGTATCGGGGTAAGGTGGGCAAGGAGGAGGCGGGAACCGGCTGAACAGTTAATGTTCTAAGTACGTTTTAATAACATATATGAACTCAAATCAATTTAAACATAAACACACAGACACACACACACAGTGGCACATGTGGCTCTCTCTCTCTCTCGAACTGGCACCTCTGGCTCGTCTTTATCCCCCTCCCAGCTGATTAGCCAGATTCAGGGGCATGCTCACTTCAGCACCTGGCATGGCTGGACCGTGAGGATGCACGCCCGGTGCTGAATTGTCCAAATCAGCCGGGAGGTGTATAAAAATGAGCCAGAGGCGCCAGTTCGGGAGAGGGAGAGACACACAGCTGTGTATGTGTTGGTGTGTTTATGTTTGTTAAAGTTAATTTATGTCTTTAAAGTTAGGTTGACTGTTCTGCCTGTTCCTGCCTGCTCCTTGCCTATCCTGAACCCTGTTACATTAATTCTGAAACCCAGGAAGTAGGAGGGATGCGCTGTCATGGAGTCCTCGCCGTTACTGTCCGCCGGGGATGGAGGAGCTACTGCCATCCACAGGGAGCCGGAGGAACCGTTGCCATCTACCAGGAAGCGGAGGAGCCTTTACAGTTCGCCATGGGGTTGGAGGACTCGTTGCCGTCCACAAGGGGAGGAGCAGCTGTCATCCTCCAGTTGGTGGAAGAGTGGCTGAGGAACAGGGACAGGGTGCCTGGGGACCAGCAAGTGAGTTTTTCTCTCTCTCTCCTCTCACTCTCTCTCTCTGTCTCTCTCCCTCGCTCTTTCCCTCTCCCCTCTTCCTCCCTCGTCTCTCCGAGGGCTCCAGAGAGATGGGGGCCAGAAGGGCAACACCTCCCCTCGAGGAAGGGAGCTCAATGTGTGATATGAACAATATTACTGTCCTGAATTTAAAGCAATTTGGTCATGAAATTCGCCACTGTGACAATTGTTTCCACTGACTGGTGGGTTCTAAGGCAACATTTTACGTCAAATAAGATTTCCGCGACATTACACTCACCTGTATAATGTGTTCTGGGCACAGTGTTTAATAATGTGTATTAAAAATATTTTATCAATGCCCACGGCACTTGCCTGGTGTGAACATTGCATGCGGCTATCACAAGACTTTTGGGTAACCATTTTTCAATAAAATTGTAATAAATTATTTCTATACTTAAAATCAACAAATGTAATTAAATGGCCCATTTTTGATATTTCTCTGTCACTTGTAATTTAATTAATTTGCGATGCTTCATTGGATTGTAGATCATTAATTCATGAAAGATGGTACACTGAATTTCTATCTGAATTTCAAATAAAACATTTTCCCCTGCCAAATAACTTTTTTTTTTTTTTTTTTTTTGCTTCAAAAAGTTTTTAATGGCACAATTCAAAATTCGCTGGTTAATTTTGTTTTAGAACTCTTTTGTGAAGGATTATAAGAAATCCGTATGGAAAAAATAAATGGGGGGAAAAACAGTCGGCTGCAAAAAGGTGCATGGATGAGCAATGTGTGCTCTATGGACGATTGTTTTAGTCCTTATTTAGTGACGGCTAACCAACATGCATTTTTAAACCCACAATTCAGACATGATTTAGTGTCATTTATGTTCAAGGGAAAAAAGTATCTTATACTCATTTTCACCACAGATCTCACTGTAGGCCTACTCATAAATCGATGCTCCTTATTCGAAAAACCCATGAGAAATCCCATAGGGAACCTAGTCTACCGAGTTCGCCAACAAATTGACGTCACGGCTGAACGGCTCCATACGTGTTTGCGTATTTGATCTAATAGCTATTATTTTTAGTTCAAAACAAAAACGAGATCCACTATGATTTTATGACTAAAATGCTGATATTGCACATGTCATTTCTTACCTTTCAAATGTATATATAAAACGTTTTAAAAACAATCCTTAATCTTAAGTAGTAAAATATTTGACATGCAAATTTTTCAACAAGCACTTGGTAGATCAAATTCATCTTGGTAGATGTCATTATACAAATCATGAAACACTGGCAGCGTAATCTCCACCCATTTCACGAGGTGTGAAGGATGTCGGCGAAACGAATAGCGAGCGCTTTGTAGCCCACCGCCGCACCCATCAGATCAGCGTTATTTCAACACACATCGCCGCTTGCTTGACCCATACAGTTATTCGAGGATTCGGCCAACTGCCACGGTCCGTTTGATGGAAAAAGCAAGAAGATGATACTTTGAAGAGGGTAGACATGGAAACCCGACGCTGAGTTCTTTTAATTGTCACCATACGACACCATGGCCAAACAGTATGATGTGCTGTTTAGACTCTTGCTTCTCGGAGACTCCGGTGTCGGAAAAACCTGCCTATTGTGCAGATTCACGGACAATGAATTTCATCCCTCTCACATTTCTACCATCGGTAAGAGTTATACTTTCATGCATCAGTTCAAATAGTTGCAGAACAAACAGGCAGCACATAAAGATAAAATCCAATAGCAGTTCTGGGCCATTATAGTCTATGAGCCGTGAAAAGAATGGCTTGAGAATTACACCACATAGTGAGACGCATTCACATAAGCTCTTCTAGTGCTTTCTAGGTGCCTGAATCTAAGACTCAGTCTCTGTACTGGAATTCTAAAAATGTCACATCACACCACAATCACAAAGCCATTAATGAACTCAATAACAAGATATAGTAAGATACAGATATTTACCAGTTCGATTATTGATAATAAAATGCGTTAAATAATTAAAATGAATATTAAATCAGTAGGTTACATGAATCCGACATGGCATTTATAACAGTCAAGACATATAAAGTGCAGGTGCATATTATTGTCTGTATTCAAATCGATTTTGGGCAACAAACTGTCCTGTCAGCAGCCATTCCAACTCATGCATGCTCTTTTGTGCAAGATCTATGTATAGATATGAAATAGAAAGTTTTAGAATTACTGTCCTGAATTCTAGCTTTCAGTTTCAGCTGTGGAAAACCCTGTCTGGTTCACAGTGATATTGAAAGGTTATATTGGAATACTGAATACCATTTTGGCTGCCAGTGATGATTTCCTCAAAGCAACATTTGAGCTCTTCCTGCATAGGAGATACATTTTTTTTAATTATTATTTTTATTGGATAATATGAAAAACTAAATTTGATGGCAGACAAAGGTATTTTATAAACCTATCCACCTGTGCACTTAATCTAGTTGGACATTTCCCAGTGCGCTGACTTCATGTCCTCAACAACTGAAGAGGATGAACAAAGATATTTGTACACTAGTTTCCATAACTACATCTTTTTTCCCCCTCATACTCCAAAGTCTAATATGAATAGGGAAGGACATACTTTTCGGTTTTTATCAGTTCGTTTGTTCATTTCAAATCACACCTCACTGCATGCACACTAATAAGTGATGCTTATGTAAGAGTGAACTATGTTCCTAGATTCATTATTTTAAATGTACTGGAGGATCATTATCACATTTAAATAGACAGTTCACACAAAAACACTTATTTTTTTTAAAACCTGTATTCTCTCCTTCCATTGAACACCAAAGAAGATATTTAGCAGAATGTCCAGTCTTAAAGTTCAGTCTATTTCTCAAAAAAATACATCTTATCATGATGCCTTGGAATATAGCACACAAACAACTTATATGGTGATTATTTGTCCTTTATGGAGTTTGACAGTATAACCATTGATATTCCTTTTGGAAAAGAGCAGCTTGGATATTCGCTATATATATATATATATATATATATATATATATATATATATATATATATATATCTATCCATATATATCCATATATATCCATATAGTTTACAACAAAGTGAGATTGAGAAAATGATTATTTTCATATTTGCATGAGTTACACCTTTAAAATGAATCATTTGAGAGGCTGATCCCATTCCAAAAGGGTATTCTCTGTTGTGTAGCTCAAATATCAAGTGGCTCCTTTTTAAAATAAGGCATAGCTTCCTTCCCGCTAGCATAAACACCTACTACCATTCCAGATGATGATATCCACCAAAATCAATAAGATATCAGAAGCACTGACTCAGACTTCCAGCATGCTGTCTGTCCCAACAATGTTTATTTAATATGCTGGGATGGATGTATTTTGGTTAAGTAATGATGTGATGAAGAGCAATCTTTTTCTGCAGGGTATAAAAGCTTAGTCTGACTGGTCCTAATAGATGGCTGGTGTCTTGCCTTAAAACATGGTTTAATAAGCTCTAGTCCACAGGACTGTGACCCATATATATCTTGATACCAGGCTGTCAAGGATCTTAGTGTAGCACAGAAAATATTTTTTACAGAGGAAGAGATGGTTGTGTGGATTCCAGTCTCTTAATTTTATTGTTTATTTTAAGCTTCTATGGTTTCTTTGCTTGTTAGTATGCAAACTTTTCCATGCATCAAGTTGAAGAGATAGTTTACAAAAAAAATAAGAATTCGGTCATTTACTCGCCCTCATGATGTTCCAACACTCTCACGGCGAAATCGTCAGGATTCGAACGACTTCTCTAAATTTGGCTAATTTGTATGATATCGAGCGATTGCACTCGTTTTAATGCCCACGACTTTCACTACAGCCAATGACATCGCTGAACATTGTTTACAACTAATGTGCGACAATTGCTTGCTTCTGTCACACACAACAGCTTCCTATCATGTTTACACACTCTATTATTACTGATTGGTTAAGTTTAGATAAGGGGTTTGGGTAAGGGCATAATATTAAAAAGCACGTCTTTAATGCCTTGTACGCATTAAACATCCATGCGACATCTCAGAAAATTGCCACCTCGTAAATTATGTACGATTTTTGTATTTTTATTGTATACATTCTTCTTATTTTGTGTATACTATATATTTTATATTATTAGGTGTATATTGTGTTGTGTATCAGATGTTTATTGTAATTGTCATACTGCTATGTTGCTTGGAACCGTACCCAAGACTTTCACCCACTGTTGCACTTGTGTATATGGTTGAGTGACAGTAAAGAGATTTGATTTGATGATTTTGATACCTGTATGACTTTCGTTCTTCAGTAGTGCACAAAATGAGATGCTGGACACAATATTAGCCTTAGTCACCATTCACTTTCATTGTATGCAAAAAAGATGCAATGAAAGTGAATGGTGACTGAGGTCATTTTTCTAACACCTTATTTTGTGTTCCATGAAAAGAAAGTAAGTCATGTGGGTTTAGAACAACACAAGGGTGAGTAAATGATGACAGAATGTTTTGGTCCCTTTAATTTTCCCAGCATGAGCTTATGATTCTTGTTAGTTATCAATTTGCTTCACAGTAACTTGCTGATGTGTTGAATTATTCTTGCTATAAATGTCATTTTTTTCAATGATTAGTTGATGCTAACAAATATAGAAAGATATGAGCTTCATTTATTTCTAATGTCAGTATTTTTTCAGAGCCTTTAGTCTAGCAGTTTGAGACGCTGTCATTACCAGACTAATTGGACAACTTGTGTTTAAATTTGTACTCGCTAATCACCGTAGCCTGCCTGTTTTCCTGTAAAAATGAATACCATTTGAAATTAGCCACTGTATCAGAAGGGAGGTGTCAAAGCCATGATTTAATTGTTTCAGCTCTGGCACATTATGACAAGTTTAACATTCATTATCCTCTTTTGGATGGCCATTATTGAAGAGGAACTTTAAATGGCTTCATATGTCTGGTGTACAGAAACCTGATATTATTGGTTTTAAGTTTTTTTTTGTGAATGATTCAAAGTAGGGATGCGACAATATTTTCCTGGATAAATTCCTGGTTTTAAAAGTAAATAATAATAATAATTTATTAAATAAAACGATCATAATTATTATCTTTTATTATAGATTTTATATAGGTTTTCTATATTTATTTATGCAATACAGATTTCAATATATGTCAATAACTTGTAATGCGTGTCTCGTGCCAAGCACTGATATTTTTATCTCATAATATTGTTATGAGTTGTCATGAGACTGGTTTGGCATCCAGAATTAAATATCCAATATCGACCAATAGAATAAAAATACAAAAATCACTAATATTGGCTCATAACCAAAATACCATCCTAAATTAGAAGCTGGAATCTTAAAATAGAGGAAATATGCCCTTACTTGGAAACCTATTTTTATTTCCTAAAAGGTGAAGTCAGAAATGGTCCGTTAAGTTGTGAGTTTCACTTTTATGGCTGTAATTTACAGCATTGTTGTTGTCCTTTCACAGCCCAGTGCCCACGATTGGGAAGACTGAGAAAGGGAGAGGCAGTTCTTTCATAATTTTCCTCTGCGCCAAGCCATCCAGTTCAGTGTCTGTAGTGATGACCTCTCTGTGTGTCCTGTTTTGAAAGCTCATGGCACAAACACTACTGCCTTATTTAATGTAGTTTGAAAAAGAGATGGTTATGGAGTTCTGTAGATGGTACTGGACTTTGTGGCATTCAAGATGGTTTTGTACCAATATCCTATTTTTGTGTTTCATATACTTGCCTTCAAGTAGATTTTTCTTTAATCTTATCTAAAGTTATTCTAATAAAATTTTAGTATCACAAATTTTGGTCAGTATAGCAAGTTATTAAAAAGGGTGATCCTAACTTGATGGGGAGGGAGAAACGGGTCTCTTAGGCAGCAGGGTTGTACAAAATTCAGAATTTCAGAATTAACTCCCTTTCAATTCATGAGTTGGAATTTGAAATGTATTTGGCCATGCCCCACAGGAAGTTGAATTGGAATTTGAAGGAAGTGGAATTTACTGAATTGCAATTCAAAGAAATTCAAAACAGTCACTACTTGGACTTTTATTGGTCCAATGACAAATAATTAAGTTATTATTTTTGAACAAGTATGACTATTTATTCCCTAATAGGTAGTTTATATAAGGTAAATGTTTAAACAATAATAATAAAATAAAGCAAAAATGAATACAGCCATCAAAATAGATTTTGTTTAAGCTGTACAGCAACAGAAATGTTGTTTTCAAATAACTTCATGAAAATAGATTCAAAATTTGAATCTATTGATTGTTTAATTTTACAGTATTGAGCAAATTAGAGCATTCTGGAAAAAGTATTCTGCATCATAGACCATAAAATGAAAATGTATTAAATATAGTGGAATAAATGTAATACACATTTATATTTGTGGCATTTCAAACATTATTACATTTTATTGTATTTATTATTAATACTGTCAAAAGTTTATTTTTATAACTTAAAGAAATTAGATTTGTATTTTTCTTTTTTTTGAAGTTTTTAGGAAAATTAACTGAACTTAAAATGTCATGACTTTTACATATTAGTTGTAAAAATGAAATATTACTTTTACATATTAATCTATTCCATATGTATAATTAAGTAACTTGAAATTTAAACTCTGTCAACTTTGTCCACTGGCAATTGCTTCCTTTATTTACATAATTACCTGAGCATCTCATGTACTTCATGTATTTCTATAAATATACATTTCATGGAGAGCTTTATGCTTGCTGACTTCAACCAGTAACATCACATTATTAATCATTACACAAACACCTCTGAGAATTATTATTAAAATTTTTTTTGGGTGAGAACAAACCAAAATGTAACTTCTTTTTGTGACTCAAATATTCTTCTAAAAATCTTTGTGTTCAGCAGAAGAAAGAAAGTCATACACATCTAGGATGGCATAAAGGTGATGAAATGATGAGAATTTTTATTTTTGGTTGAACAATTTCCTTTTAAGATTAATTTATGAAATATTGTCATTGAATACAGGTATTTATTTATTAATAAGTAAGCTCCAGATGGTGATATTCTGGTCTTCTTACAAGACTGTTTGACTGGAGAGTAGTGAAAGACATCAAGCAATTCTTTCTTCAGGTTTGACACATACATTGCAGATGGCTAGATATTAAGAGTTTTGTACAGGTGGAATAAGCGCTTTCAGCAGGCAGTTGGTCTCACAAAGAAATTTTATTTATTCAACTGCAACCAGAACAAAAAAAAATTAGAAATGACACCCGCCTACTGATGTTTTAGAATGAAGCATTCATAAATATATTTGAAAACAAAATTTTCCAGCAAAACAACTTTTGAAGGAGCTGGAGCGTCTTGCAACAAACCTTATTTTACTGTGGATTTGTGTAAATTCCTTAGCATTCCTTTCTTGTCCGTCTGGACTTTATAAAAAGAGTTGATTTCTTTCATGGGCCAAAGTTGCTCGTTGTTTCACACCATACAAAAATGCAATACAAAACCATACTCGGATTGTGGATTACTCCGCTCTTGGCTCTCAAAGTACCTCTTGGCCATTACTCTCACTTCTTTGTCTTATTTAAGTCTCTTAGTCCTGAAGTCAACCAGCTCTGTACTCTCTTTATCAGCACAATTCAATGCCTTCATGAGAGCATTGATTGCACTGAAAGTGTTCATTTGAGCCGTAGAGCCTCGAAATGATTTAGCAGATGATTTGTGTCAATATTAGGAATGAGAAGGCTCTTTTTTTTTTTATATTTATGAAATGTTTTGCTTTACTCCTTCAGGTGTCGATTTCAAAATGAAGACCTTAGAGATAGACGGCATTAAAGTACGAATACAGATATGGTAAGTTTCTTCGCTGTGATTCTCTTGTATTCTGCACTAGAGTTTGAATTACTGGCACTCGGTTTTGTTAATTAGATCTCTGTGTTTGTAGGGACACAGCAGGTCAGGAAAGATATCAGACCATTACAAAGCAGTACTACAGACGAGCACAGGTGAGCTGCCTTTTAACACATACACAAACTGATTTGGAGTATGAGTAATATACAGTATAGTAATCAAATTGAGGTAAGATATAGGATAAGATGTCCTTTGGTGAAGATTGTGTGTCATTGTGCTTAAAAAAAGCTCATTTGCGTGTATCAACAGGGAATCTTTCTGGTGTATGACATCACAAGTGAACGTTCATTTCAGCACATCATGAAGTGGGCCAGTGATGTGGATGAGGTGAGGCTGTGGGCTTGAAAGCATACACTACAGATGCGTCTTGGGTGATCTGTTCACATATGGTCAGGTGAGACACATCGCTGTTCACACCTGGTCACTTAAATCTGTCTCATATGACCGCTTGTGATCGGATTTGGAGGGACTCCGTTTCATGACGACATACATCAGTCACTATGTCAGTGTGTTCCTGCATGATAATAAACCGCAACAAAGTCAGAAAAGACAAGAAAGTGCAAAAACAATGGCACATTATTTCTCCCAGATGCAGCTGAAATGTATTCTAAGCACAAACACAACATTTCGAGCAGAATTGTCAGTTATTTCAGTGGATTAGTTGAATTAACCTGAGCTGCAGATTTCGTGCTTCTCATAAGTGTCCCTGCTTGTTGATTTCAGACACACCGAAGAAGATCTGTAAAAGTGATCTTGTGTATATATCCGCTTTTTTATTTTTCCCGATTGGATGGTTGTTTCCTTTTAAAGCCTGTTTAAACCTGCAAAGTTTAAACTCTTGTTTTAGCACAGCAGTTAATTGACAGGTGAAGGGTGGCACTTTGCTGCTGCCGTGGCGCTTTCAGGACAGATTAGCGTTTACACATCAAATGTAATGCGGTTACATGCGTTTTTGACTCTTTGGCACTGACCACATGTGATCTGATCACCAAAAACGCATAATAATACCAGATGGAAATGGGGTCTAAAAGTCAAAAGTCTGGACCCACATGACTGAATTTGTTTCTCGTGATCGTAAAAGCGTTTTAAGCAAAATGTCTATGCTTAATGGGTTTGGAACAACATGAAGTTGAATAAATGAGGACACTAATATTTTAACATTTGTTTTGGTCAGTAAAGAATTCCCCTACTACTATGCATATTATTTTTTGTGTTTGGAAGATTATCTCTGAAATGTTGGTGATAAAATTGTAATGATTTGGATTACACTTTTTAGGTGGTACAATCTGATTACTTTTGGATTGCACGTTTTGATGAAAATCTTATATTAAGTGAATTACAGCAAGTCATTTTCAAAAATTTTCACTTTATGGTAAAATGGTAATCATTTAATCCATAAAAAGAAACTAATCTGATTATGTAATCTAATAATTTAGTACATATTTTTTGTAATCTGATAACACAATCCAGAATACATGTAATCCATTACTACCCTACACTGGTATTTCATAGTTTTGTTGACTTTACTCTTATTCTAAAATATTTTCATTAATGTACGTGTACCTAAATATAACTCATTTTTAAATCTCTTCACTTAAATCGCTCTTTTCAGTTTTCCTCCCCTCTCTGTGTATTCATATAAGATTTTATGAGAGAATTACACATGCACACACAGTCAGAAACATTTAGATCTGTGGCCAGTTATTTTTATTTTATAACATTACAAATCCTATATTGATATTTTGATTTCTGTGACATTTTATTTCAAAACAATGAAACTCTAAAACTACTTGTTTTAATCTGCCAAAAAAAGTGATAAATACACTAGTCACATTTATAATATGTTTTGTATATTACAATTTGAAACATTGACTCCACTCTTTAAATACATTTTCCTACAAGATGAAAATATGGAAACTGGATGGATAATCTAAATGGTAACAAAAGTCAATGAGCACCACTGTTCTAGACCCCATCCACATTTTTCCGATGTCCCGTGATGCTTAGAGAGATGGCTTTAGACGTGGAAAGTGCACTTTGGATCAATTAATCCGACTGGAAACTTATATTAGAGATGGCTTCATTAGAAAAGAACATGTTGTTGCTGTCTTTTTTGACTTGGAAAAAGCATATGATACAACATGGAGATATGGGATCTTGAAAGATCTTTACCACATGGGTTTTAGAGGACGATTACCCATCTTTATTTCCAATTTTTTGGCTAGCAGATATTTTAAAGTCCAAGTAGGAAACACCTTGTCGGATACTCACAAACAAGAAATTGGAGTTCCTCAGGGAAGCATTCTTTCTGTCACTCTTTTCAGTATTAAAATAAACAGCATTGAGAATATCATTGGATCTAATATATTCTGCAGCCTATATGTGGACGATCTCTGCATCTGTTATAGAGGGAAGAACATGAGTACAATTGAAAGACAACTGCAGTTATGTATTCACAAAATATATCAGTGGTCAGTTGAAAATGGATTCAAATTCTCTAAATCAAAAACAGTCTGTACCCACTTCTGTATCCAGCGATCCCTTCATCTTGATCCAGAACTCTTCATTAATAGAGAACCGATTAATGTTGTTAAAGAAATTAAGTTCTTAGGACTTCTTTTTGACAACAAAATGACTTTCATTCCTCATTTGAAATCACTAAAAAACAGGTGTCTTAAAGCTATGAATATAATGAAAGTACTGGCAAAAACAAAATGGGGAGCAGATTACATGGTTCTTTTGAGACTCTATAGAACACTAATTCGTTCCCGGCTGGACTATGGAAGCATAATATACGACTCTGCCAGAGAATCATATAAGCAGATGCTGGACTCAGTACATCATCAGGGCTTATGACTTGCCTTGGGAGCGTTTAGAACTTCGCCGGTGCAAAGCTTGTACATTGAAGCCAATGAACCTTCACTTCAAAACAGACGATTGAAGCTCTCACTCCAATATGCTGTCAAAATAAAGGCAAATAAAACCAACCCCGCTTATTCTTCAATCTTCAACCCACAATTTACTCCTCTGTATGAGAGCAAAACAGTGCTCAATTTTCTCTGCTGAGGCACGTGCTTTACTTTTAGCTTTGGAGCATATTGAAAATTCTCTGCAAATTTTTTTTATAATTTTTACTGACTCTAAATCCTGCCTTCAAGCAATGGACACTTTAAAAATTGATCATCCTTTAGTGGACCGCATCTTAACCAAAGTGGATTATCTACTAAATCAGTTCTTCAGCATTATTTTTTGCTGGGTTCCAGGACATGTTGGCCTTTCAGGAAATGAACAAGCTGATGCAGCTGCAAAGGAAGCTCTTAATCAGGAAGTTAATGAATGTCAAATCCCTCCCTCAGATATCAGACTGATTATTAACCAATATATTTTAAATAAGTGGCAAGAAGAGTGGAATATGTGCAAGAACAATAAGTTGTATGTAATTCATCCGGAAATTTCAAACAGACTTTTTATCAATTTTAAAACTAGACTTGATCAAGTGGTCTACACTAGATGCCGTATAGGTCACTCAAATCTGACCCATGCTTTTTTGCTTAAAGGTGGAGACCCAACCCTATGTATGTTTTGTAATATTCCCTTATCTGTCAAACATATTTTACTAGATTGCCCTGGTCTTAACGCAAGTAGAATGTTATTTTATGAAGTTACTTCGTTAAAGGACTTATTTAATGAGATTGTGCCTGAAAAGGTTTTGGATTTTTTATCATATGTTAATCTTAAAAAAAATATTGTATAACATGCCTTGCTGTCTATATTTGTTTTGTTTTATTGTATTTATATGATATTTGTATTTTTGTAATTGAATTCTTGCCATGAAAATAGCTTTGAATGCTGACATGGCATTAAACAAAACATACTACTACTACTACTGCTTAGAGAGATATATGGGCATTACTTCCATTGTCAAGTAAACGCAGCTGTTGTTACGATGTTAGTCCATTCATTATTTCGTTGCAGTATTGGGATTTTGAGGCGAGCGTGCATGATTTTGTTAGGACATTCATATCACTATATCAGTGTGTTACTGAATGTTAATAAACTGCAAAAAAAGTCATAAAGACAAAGAAAGCGCAAACAAAACCAGTGCACAGGTTCTCCCAGATGCAGTTTAGATCTAAATCGAAGCACAACCACAAAATTTCAAGCAGAATAATATGTTGTTTTAGTGGAGTACCTGTGTTAGTTCAGCTTCAGATGTGTGTGTGCTTGAAATCTGGTCACCCTACATGTTCAAGTCAGAGAGACACACTGAGGAAGAGCCGTGAAGATCTCGTCCATGGGTATGGAAGCGCTTTTTCAAGTTGTACGATTGGACTGTTATTTCCTTTTAAATCCACACAGAAGTTTAAACTTTTGTTCGGCAGGTGATTGACTGATGAGAGGTGGTGCACTGGTGAGTTAGTGACAGAGTGAGGGAGAGAGAGCAAAGTGTGGCATGAGAGAGAGATTCTGGTGGATCCGTGACAGACCCCCCCCCCAAAGTGCAACTCCTGGTGCTCAAAGATGAGGGAGGGCAGAAGGACACAGATGACAGGGGAGGATCCAGGAGGACGATCAGGAGGGATTTGCGGACAATCCAGTGGCCAAGTAGGAGTCTATGGATGATCAGGATACCATGGAGGTGACTTTTGGGCAAGGACTGGATCAGGAGGCAGCCACAGAGTAGGGACAGCCGTTTTGGCCGCAGGAGGTGAAAACTTAGGGGACGGAGCCATAGGCAGATCCAGAGGTGAAGCAGCAGGAGTAGGGACTTGAGATCCCAATGGCAGAGCTGGAGATGGGTCCAGAGACAGAGGAGTAGTCTCAGGATGAAAAGCGGGCGGAGCTGCAGGAGTTTGGAATCAGGAGGTGGAGCTTCAAGGGTGAGGGTGGTGTCATGGAAGATTTAGAGGGCGGAGCCAAAGAAGGCTTGACGAAGGCAGGTGGAGCCATGGGAGGCTAGGGGCTAGGAGCTGTTAGCGACTGGTGAACAACCCTTGTGGTCGTGAGCGCTGGCAGCGACTGGGGAACGACCCCCGTGGTCGTGAGCACTGGCAGCGACTGGGGAACGACCCCCGTGGTCGTGAGCACTGGCAGCGACTGGGGAACGACCCCCCGTGGTCGTGAGCACTGGCAGCGACTGGGGAACGACCCCCCGTGGTCGTGAGTACTGGCAGCGACTGGGGAACGACCCCCGTGGTCGTGAGCACTGGCAGCGACTGGGAAACGACCCCCGTGGTCGTGAGCACTGGCAGCAACTGGCAATGGCTCTGGTACAGTCGAGGCTACTGGCATTGGCTCAGGCTCATTAAATGTGGCAGGCATGGGCATTGATAATCTGTGAGGATTGGTCTTCATGGCTCTATGTACCGACATCTGTGGGGGATCATTCACTTTAGAAGTGAATGCAAAAATAACGGGGTAATCTCCATGGTCTTCGAAGCAGACTGCGGTGGCGGCACAGGGTTACCACCATAGACCAAAGTGTGTGGGGATAAGACTGGGAGAGGAGTTAACTTGGGGGTGATGGGAGTGACTTTCTCTGTCCCGTGTGTCAAAAATGGCGAGGGGTAATGGATATCCAGTGTGGCTCGGACATAATCAGAAAAGCAAAGATTCTCCACCTCTAGAAGAGCTGTAGGTCTGTGAAAGCTTATTCCAAAGATGTCTCTGAGACATGAGTCCGATATAGTGGTTTTAGCAGCGAGTTGGTAAAATTTAGGAGTATTCACAGAGAGGAAGTTCCAGCCTAAACAGTTCCATGAACACCCCTATCGGCTCCATGCTCTTGGTTGGCGAACAAACTGCATGAGCAGATATTCGTCCGTAATGGCGGCAGCTCCCGCTGTGTTCTTTTTCGGTCTGGCCTTTCTGTAATGACACACCAACACAGGAACTGGAGATTAACTCAGGTGCGGGAGTTTATTGAACAGAACACAGAGGAAACTGGTAAGTAGTGTGAGGTGAGAAATCAGGTAAGTAAACGGTCTTATTAACACAGCCTTTCGTAAAACCAGAGAACTGAGGAAGAAGGCGATCAACTGAGCTAGGATCCACAGAGCTGTATTTCTAGTCAAATCCTTGCAAAAACAGGAAAACTTCAACTGGGTTTCAGACTCTCTACATCCATAAACTGACAAGCTGGTCAGTATTTAAAGGCATAATGCACATTCAGGGATTTCAAGTCACTTATCTTTCACATCCATAGCAGATCGTTGATACACAGGTAAGTTACACACAGAAAAGTAATTTTCCTCTGAAGCAGAGCAAAAGGTGTCCTAGGAACATACAACAAGGCCAGATTCTGACTGAATGTGAGTGTGAAGTTTAAGTGCAAGTCCAAACAGGGTGATGATGAGCTGCAGGTGTGCATGATTAACACTCATTTACATTAAATTTACATTATGCATTTGGCAGACGATTTTATCCAAAGCGACTTACAGAGCCTATATTACAGGGACAATCCCCCCAGAGCAACCTGGAGTTAAGTATCTTGCTCAAGGACACAATGGTGGTGGCTGTGGGGATCAAACCAGCGACCTTCTGATTAACAGTTATGTGCTTTAGCCCACTACACCACCACCACACTCAGGCGAGTGACTGACGGAGTGAGGGATAGAGAGCAGAGTGCGGCGTGAGAGAGCATGACAATAATATCCAAGTTATTTTTTAAATGAAGTAACGTGTTGCTTTTGTACACCTCTACTTTCCCTGTATTGCATGAAATCAGGAGTAGAATTGTGCAAACTACGGGGAGGAGATGTAGCGCACGATGGGCATTGTAGTTCTATAGAGTGTGAGGCCAGAGACTATTTAGCCGAGATTAGTCACTTCTATTTAAATGAATGGAAGAAATTGGAATACCCAAACAATCTTATTACCAACTGTAAACAAGGTCTAAAATGACTGCAGCCAGAGCTAAGGAATGCTATAGAACGACCACCCACATTTGTTTCCCTAGTAAGACTGACAGGAAAAAGGTGGATATTAGATATGATCTCTATCTCTTCATAAATAAATTTGGTCTCAGTCTGATCAGTTAAGTTTTTTTCTACGGTTCTGTCCCTGATCAGTATGCCCCTGAGAAGGTGCAGAAGATACTTGTTGGGAACAAATCTGATGAAGAACAGAAGAGACAAGTAGCTACAGAGCAGGGGAATAAGGTTGGTACCTTTGCATTTCTTTGCACTACATCTTTCATTCATACCACACAGCGGCCATTTACTGTGAAAAATCTTAGTCTGTCTGCTGTTAAAGACTTCCTGCAGACATCTGTGTGAAACTCTTAATCTACTTTGTTTGCTTCAGCTCGCTAAGGCTTATGGGATGGACTTTTTTGAGACAAGTGCCTTTACCAACCACAACATTACAGAGGTACACTGTTTTCTATTCATTAGATTTTTGCAAGACTCGTATGCTCTAGTTAAAGTGGTTTTATTTTTTTTGCACAAAAAAACAGGCATATATTTGTAAAACATGATAATTTTTTCACCCTTATTCTGACTGTTTGTCATAACCGCTCCATTTTTGTACTCCTCCCTTAAGACCTTGACAATAAACGTCCACTGTTATGATTGGCTCTCTGCTCCTGACTGACCTGCTCTCTCACTGACATCTCACTGCTCACCACAACTGGGTGGGGCTACGGAAGTGATAAGATAAAGTAGTGGTTGATTTGCTGTTGTCAAGGCAGTCAGATGCAAATGCCTACCACAGTGTGACATCACAATGGGGAGGAAGCTCAAAATGAGTCGTTTTGGCATCTTGGTTTCAACAAATGCTGTTTTTGCAGTGAGGAGGAAGTTTTGAGTTCTGAAACTTACATTATGTTTTTAGAGAACAGGAAATGTAATTCCTCATATTGTGACCTTTAATGCAGATCTAAAATCTAAACTTAATTACACACTGTTCTTTTGTTGCTTTGAAGGCGTTGCTTTTTCCTTCAAGAAATGCAAATGTAGTTGTTACTTTTCTGTCTTTGCATAATTAAAGAATGTGTTCACAAGGGGTGTATTTTTGTTCGTGCTACCCTCTGATAAGTTTTTGTTTACACATTTCTATTGTCTGTTTTCCTGTCTATAGCTATTCTGGGTTGTTCATTTCTTCTCCATTTTTTCCTTATCAGTCTTTTACCCGATTGGCTGAAATAGTCTTACAAGCCAATAAGAAGGATCTTGATTTGTTGGGAAGCTCAATCAATGACGAGTTCAATCTGGCTGCTTTGGAGGAGCAGGAAGGATTGTGTAATGCTGGCGACAACGCACGTAAATCCTGCTGGTGCTGAGGACAGGAAGAGACTTGACCGTTCTTTCAGTTCATTTCCATATATTGCACTGTACATGGAATATTGTTTTACTTATGTCAAAATTATTAGTAAACTGTATTTTGTTCCTTTAATGGCTTATTTCCTGTTCATTTTTATTAATATTATTTCTTATTATACTTTATTTTATAAATGGAAAGTGAAACATTTAAGAATACTTCTCTTGAATCAGGAAGTACTTCCAAACTTTTTTTTTCAGTTTGAAAAAAGAGGGCACTACAATGCAAATATCATTTACATGTATTCAAATATAATTTACAGTACATATTAAGACCACTCAGTCAGTCTTATATTTACTAAACAGATTTAAAGCAATTGATCATTTAAGTATCAGGCAGCATTGACAATATGCTTGATTTTATTGTTGTTGTATGGTTGGAGCACCCATGTTAAGTATTATTCCTTCTTGTGTTATGTTATGGGACTTAATAGGAGTATGTTCGATTTCACTGGTTTTCTGTATAATTCTCTGACTACTGAAAAGGACAGGGTAGACATGCACTTACATTACTTTCAAAGAATGATCTTTCAAAGTTATAAATCTATTCTTGGGTGATAAATTGATAAAGCTACACTTTCCTCACTATATCAAGATGAACAGCTTATTTTCTGCAAAGGCACTGTAAAAATGTCACTAAACATGCTGCTTACCAGTTCTGGTGCACTGTGATTGTAAATGAATGCAAGGGGTTTTATCATATTACTCTTGAGGTCATTACTGAAAATCATTAACAGATATACAAAAATGTTGTCATTTTTATCTAATAATCATACATCTCTCTCTCTCTCTCTCTCTCTCTCTCTCTCTCTCTCTCATCAATACCCACCATTTAGTTGATACAATTTGGAATCAACTTTTTCAACTTTATGTTAAAAATGATTCTGGAAATATTGCAGTTTAACATTCATTATAGTAACTGACTCTTATTGCTGATTATATCCCACTTCAATCAATGTGTTTCTCCTCCCATTAAATTGAAATTAAGTAAATTGATGCAGATTTAACTGTTCTGATCACTAATATGAGGTGCATCACTGCAGTGTATATATATATATATATTTTTTATTTTATTTTTTTTTTTGCATTTAACTCAATGTATATTATAATGTTGCAGTAAATATTTGTGCAGGTGGTATTATACTATGTTGATTTGAATAAACTTTTGAATAATGCTGTTATGTTTACCTGTACAATTTGAAAATTGTTTCATGAAATATGTCTACAAAACAAGTAGATGATTTAAGTGCATAAGTAGTTATTTATATATGTGTGTGTGTGTGTGTGTAACTGTAATATTGTGATTCTGTTTAGGGGTCAAACATTTGAGAATAAACATTTAATTAAGATATGTTTTATTATAAATAATTAATAAATGATATCGAATCTATATAGATTTACATTTCAGGCATTCTGAGGAGTTTAACCCTGAAGATTGACTGACAGTTAACATTGCAAATTCTGTTCCTGTGCAACACCAAATGTTACCACCAGGAGGCAGTTTTGCAAAGCTTAATTCTATACAATGACACAATGACTCCTTGTATTATAAATGTGCATGATGAAAATTTGAGAGTGCAAAAGGGAAGAAGAATGTCTGTGTTTTAATGCTTAGAGCTGGAACATTATCCTTTAGTTTTAAATGTGCTAGTAAAGCATTTTAATAATGAACACTGACGCATTGACATTTGCTCAGTTTTGTCAAGGTTATTGTGTGAAAACACAATATCTTTTGTTGCAAAGCAGTGAGCCCCCAATCAAGGTGATATTTGGCTGTATACAGTTTGGAAAGGGAGAGCACTGATTTGATAAGCAAATTTCATACCATGGGGTCTTGTTTGTAGCTCATTTGTGAGCAAGTCACATACATATAGATTGAGCCAAGACTACATTGCAAATGTATAATGTATAAATAATGAAATAAATAAATTTTTTTTTTTTAGAGATTAACATTATCTCATGTTGCTGTCTAGCCAATATATATATATATATATGTTAATACACAGCAGAGTACCGCTGTCACTCAGAATTACTATTACTATTACTACTTAAACAATAAAAAAGGGAATAATTTTTGCCCTCATGGCAAACATGAACACAGATGATGAACTCAGCGGGTGACTTTACACATATGGATTCTGGTAAAAGACCTAACTCAAGTATTTGCACTATACAAATACTTTATTTAAATGTGCATTGTGTGCAGAGGATGCTAGTAAATGAAAGTAGATTGACAAGTTAATTCAGCTATTCAAGCATTGTGGCACAGTTTTTTTCTCCTGATGACAGCTTCATTGAGAGCAATGCTTATTGGGTCTCTGAGGGATCCAGAGAGAGATGTGGGCTAAGAGAGGGTGCTCCATCTCTAATGAAAAGTCCTGCGCTTCTGCAGTCTGAGACAAAAATGCTGACTTCTCACATCTCTCAAGGTCTCACCTCTGTCATCACTACTTTCATGTGTGGAGCACAAGCCCCCCCACAAGTACACAAACATTTAATTAGGGGTTACCAAAGCTTACATAATGACTACAATCATGTAGGAACCTGAAAACACCCAAAAACCTGGAGATCACATAAGGGTGAAAATGATTTGAGATCACACTTTAAACATGCTCTCTCAGTTTTCATTTAAACAACATGAAGTATGAGATTAATCACATTTACATATTTTTTTCTGCATTGTCAGCATTCCAGGGTTTGGATACGGGATTCTAGAGGGAAGAGGGAGAGCTTCAAAAAACATCCCTTAGTTTGAAGTCTCTCTTTTGTTTCTCTTCTCTCCTCAGTTTCCCATTCCTAGATAATCTTGTCATACCATAACCAACTACTTAACTGCAATTGGTTCTCATCTATCCTTATTTGTTCACTGATTTGCTCACAACCAAAACTTGCTAAGCATTTAGAAAAATAAACGAATGTGTCTTCAGTGTAGACATGAGGAGAGAGAGAGAGAGAGAGAGAGAGAGAGAAGCAAGATTATTTTTTGGGTGTGTGCGCATGCAGCGGGGGCGTTTGGTGAAGGGAGGGGGGGTCCAGCTTCAGGACACTTCTGCTAAGCGCAGTGCTGTCATCCTCCCACTTCGCCACACTGTGCTTTCACACCAGAATGAGTCACGGCGGCTCTCAGAGCTCTAAAGATGCGTAATGTGGAATGATAAACACCCTGAGATAGAACTTCACAGCATTCAAACTCTTTCTACTCTGCCTACTTATCTCTCTTTTATACCTGCCAGAAGATGTTGAGAAAGGCTGAGAGGAAGCTGTTTGATCTTTGCTTCCATATGCAGCACTATATGTAAATGGTATGCTGTTGTTTTGGTTTATCCCCAATGGTACGTCCTCACTGTTAATGTTTAAGGGTGATTACTGTCAATCGAATCTAAGGCTGTGTTTACCTCAGCTGTGGTTTATTTAACCCAAACGCAGTTAATGGACTTATACTTTGATGTAAGATGCAAAAGATATTTATCTAATGTTTACTTGTAAGCTCCTGCAAGATTTAAGTCTAATATTGTCGATGACATACCACAGAATTTTCATAAATAGCAGCATAATATTTTTTTTCAAACCTGTGTTGCAATATTTTGGTAGGCATACTTAGTTGAGTGGTCAAATATTTAAATATGCATTAGGCAGGAATGAGAGTATTATAAAGCACTTGTTTGAAATTCTATAATGGCAATCTTTTGCAGTGCTCATGTTTGATAGCACAGGAGTGTCACTAGGGTAAAACATTGGGGGGCTTGAACCCAGAATGTTTTTGCCAGGACCTTTTCTTGTGAACTTAGGCGAGAGATATTAAGTAAATGTTGGTTGAGTCTCAGTAATTCCTTATTTTATAAAGATGGATTGTTGACTGGGTTGAATTTTTTATAATTTTTTTGTCACTTGTTTAGAATCAAAACTAGCGATGCCCAATTTGCCAATGAATCACTCATTTTACTTGGTTCTTCTCAAAGAATTGCTAAAAAAATTTTCATTGCTGATGGGTTTTCAAGTGAGGGGATTGCCAAACTGGATCACACAACCTGAAAGCCCAGAGCCCCCCCCACCCCCGTCCGTCCGTCCATCCGTCAGTCAAGTCCCCCTGGTAGTCAAGGGCCCCTGGGCACTGGCCCGGTCGGTAATCCATCCCTGCTTCTTTGCCATGACGACGTAATGGCGAAAACCACCTAATCCTAGTAAACGCTGATTTAAACAACTATACAGCTCAAATAATACACAAGAATTAACAGAAGAATTAATGTAATGTATAATTTATTAAATTATAAGCTTCACATTTCTGCCTTTAAACCCTACAAAATTTTTTCCCATTGACATCCATTAAAAGTGTCTCACTATAACCCAGATTTTTGCCTTTTTGAAAAAAAAAAAAACAGGGATGAGTTGAAATAATATTTTGTGGTAATCAACATTATGCCACAAATGCTGTCAACTGAGCTTAACTTGTTTTTAACTCAAAATATTTCTTTAAATACCCACACCAATACCCCTGATGGTTTTAAATCCTGGAAACGCCCCTTGGCATCGTCACAATCAAAAAAAATAAACAGGTCTAATTTTTTTAAGCAGTTACTTGGTAAAACACTGAATGAGTCAGTGTAGTTTTTGTCCTGACGTCAGTTGGGAAGCGGCCATGGAAGTGCCAGAGGATATATTGACTTAGGCATCATGAATCAAAGAGTGCAGTAGAAACATTCAACACACATATCTCCAATATAATTTTGCTCTGTTTTAAAAAAACAATGTTCATTGACTTGACATGAAAATGTAATTACTGTCTTGCATTAGGACTAACGCTCCTCTAAGGGTACTGATGATAAAGTCTTGGCACCCACACAGTGAATACAATTGACATTATCACTAATCTCTCTCTGTGGGAATTTGGTAATTACTTATCCATCAATGCAATAACACAAATATGAATAATAAACAATATGGGCATGCTTAATTGTATGCTAAATTATGTTCATCACTATCTAGCACATCAGCCATTTTGGAGGCCCCACGCACTCTGTGAATTGTGCTCATCATAGGGTCACACAATGACACAATGTACTCTGCAACACCTTGTCAACTTTTTTATGTCATTCTGTATTAGTGTATCTGTATCGCTTGAATGGAGCTCAATGAATGGAACCCTTCATCCTGGCCTCCCAACATCTATGACAAGACATTCCTAAATAAGGTCAAACATGCTATAGTGTGGTAATCATGTAGAGGGCACCAAGTATTCATAAATAATTTAAAATGAAAAGGTAAAATGGCAGCCCACAGAAACACCTGACTTACACAGTGGTTTCTTTTGCCCACTATGATGATGATAATCTTTGCATACTTTCTTTTTTCTATAAAAACAAACAAACAAACAGAAAAAAAAGAAAAAAAAAAAAAAAAAAAAAAAAAAACACACACACAGGCACACACCTGTCTATATAAGGTCCCACAGTTAACAGTGCATGTCAGAGCACAAGCCAAGCCATGAAGTCCAAGGAAATGACTGTGGACCTCCGAGACAGGATTGTATCGAGGCACAGAACTGAGGAAGGGTGCAGAAACATTTCTGCAACATTGAAGGTCCCAATGAGCACAGTGACCTCCATCATCCGTAAATGGAAGTTGGAACCACCAGGACTCTTCCTAGTGCTGGCCGCCTGGCCAAACTGAGTGATCGGAGGAGAAGGGCCTTAGTCAGGGAGGTGACCGAGAACCCGATGGTCACTCTGACAGAGCTCAAGCATTTCTCTGTGGAGAGAGGAGAACCTTCCAGAAGAACAACCATCTCTGCAGCACTCCACCAATCAGGCCTGTATGGTAGAGTGGCCAGACGGAAGCCACTCCTCAGTAAAAAGCACATGACAGCCTACCTGGAGTTTCCCAAAAGGCACCTGAAGGACTCTGACCATGAGAAACAAAGTTCTCTGGTCTGATTAAACAAATATTGAACTCTTTGGCCTGAATGTCAAGCATCATGTCAGGAGGAAACCAGGCACCGCTCATCACCTGGTCAATACCGTCCCTACAGTGAAGCATGGTGGTGGCAGCATCATGCTGTGGGGATGTTTTTCAGCGGCAGGAACTGGGAGACTAGTCAGGATCGAGGGAAAGATGAATGCAGCAATTTAAAGAGACATCCTTGATGACAACCTGCTCCAGAGCGCTCTGGACCTCAGACTGGGGCAAAGGATGCACTGTGCTCATTGGGACCTTCATTGCTGCAGAAATTTTTCTGTACCATTCCTCAGATCTGTGCCTCAATACAATCCTGTCTCAGAGGTCTACAGACATTTCCTTGGACTTCATGGTTTGGTTTGTGATCTGACATGCACTGTTAACTGTGGGACCTTATATAAACAGGTGTATGCCTTTCCAAATCATGTCCAATCAACTGAATTCACCACAGGTGGACCCCAATCAAGTTGTAGAAACATCTCAAGGATGATCAGTGGAAACAGGATGTACCTGAGCTCAATTTTGAGTGTCATGGCAAAGGCTGTGAATACTTAAGTAGGCCTACATGTGATTTTTTTTTCTCTCTCACATTGTCATTATGGGGTATTGTTTGTAGAATTGAGGAAAATAATTAATTTAATAAATTATGGAATAAGGCTGTAACAAAACAAAACGTGGAAAAAAAGCGAAGCGCTGTGAATACTTATCGTATGCACTGTGTATATATATATATATGTATATGTATATATGAAAAGAAGTTTCATTAGTGTCACATTTTCAATCTTTCATTTCCCCCTCAAGTCTGTATTTGACCTTCCTGTTTTAAAGTTTCTGTGGAAACCAGGAGTCAAGCAAGGCTCTTTATAGTCATTGTAAAGGTATAACAATATATCTATTTGGCTTATTATAGGGAAATAAATAGAAGTATACAAAATGTGTAAATTAAAGAGATTTGTAAAAAGACATACATAATACAAACACATGAATGTGTGGTGTGCGTGAAATGAGACAACCAAGATGTCAAAAATTGGTGCAAAATATTAAGATTGTGCATGTTGTATAGTGAGCCAATATATCGAGGAAGTGGAAAATATCATGCTTAAGTTGGACGATGAAGTAGCGCAAAAACAAAAAAACCACTACTGTACTTGTATAGGTATCAATCATTGCAAAGAGATTACACTGAATAAATGATTGAAAAATGGGGCAAAACACAAACTGCTTCAAGTAACAATTGACTAGTAGAGTTATTAAAATGGTAACCATAAATCTTAGAATTAATTATACCACCCATTGTTACCCATCTTAATATATGTTGAAAGGAATAATGCACAAACTGGACAGGTCAAACCTGTTCTGCTCAAAGACAAATGAATACCAGTCGTGTGATAACAGTGCTGCACAAAAAAAACGTGCTGTTGCTAGGACGACGCTGTCCGTAGGGGCCCAATTCCCAGAGATTCAAATTAGCCTTCAGCCTCCAAATCACGTTCAGCGCTTCTCTCTGCTATCGCGAGACTTCAAGCAAAGCATCGGCTTGAAATGACCTCATCAGCAGCTGCAGCGCGAGGCGGAGCTGCAACTTTTGTATGAACTTCGAAGTTGAATATTTGTAAAGGAGACGCTGGGCCAACAGTACTGCTGCTGGAGTAGATAAACAATACGCTGATAAATATCCATATACACGCAGAAAAAGAGCGAGAATAAGGGCCGCACCGGGTTAAACATAGACTGTACTCAGCTGGCGATTATTACCAAGCGGAGAGATAAGATTTTTGTGGAGGAGAGAGACGGCACGAGAGCAGCGCGAGGTGGGAAGGAAAGAAGGTGAGTTCACTACATGTTTTTGATTTAACTGTCCGTGCCAACTCCCAGTTATACTGGACTGTCTGAAAGAGTGTCCGTGGATGTTTTTTTTGGGTGGTGAGGGATAGACGTTTCTTTGTAACCTCTAGAATGCGCATTTGTACCCCGCGAGCGATTTACGACGGTTAACGAATTATCGCGACTCACCTGATTATCTGCGGTCAGGAGGAAAACAGGATTCGATCAGTTCACTCAACGTTGCAGTCGAGAGGTCTCGTTTTCGCTAGATAACAGACATTGCTATGCATATATGAATGTGCACAGTGATTTGTTTGTCTCCATCTGATGAAAAACAGCGCAATGTGAGGATGACAATGTCATGCTATAGAGTTTTACTTTAGATATGGGAATAAAACAGAAGCACAACCTTCAGATTGAAATAGACATTCAACACTGACAGATATAACACATGCACTTTTAATCAATACCGCATCAGAAAGTGCGAGAAATAATAGATTAATTTGTGAAATGACAAGAATGGGACATTTTACAACTCACTTGTACTTGCCATTTTTGTGTGATGCAATTAGTAAATGCATAAGGTATCATGAAGTAATTATTTTCATTCGTTCATAATGCATGAATTAAAGTTAACTTGTAAAACATTTCATTTTATTAATGTGCTAGTATATTTTAAAATGAACCAAGATTAATACATACTGTAAAATGATTGTTAATTGTTCATTAATGTTAAATAATGTAGTAAATTAATGTGTACTAATATAACCTTATTGTCAAGTGTTCTTACTATCTCGTCAGGAGTTGCATAGTAAAGTTCTGGTAACTGGTAAATGACTCACTACACTTTGCAGGTTTAATACTTGAATCCATAGAAAATGAACATGTGCCTTTTGCTTTCTAAATATTTATTGGAGAACAATGACTGTCTCAAAACATAGTGAGCAGCATTATCAGGCATGCCTTTGTAAAGTGCTGCATTAGTCGGATAATATCGAATAATATCGAGTATCCAACTGGAGGAGTCAGTTGGCTGTGGATCACATTGTTTTTTTTATGTATAACATTTTGTCATGTCTAAATTGTGAGGTCTGTGTTGTAGGTTGACTAATGGCCCTTCACTTAGCTTTCTCTCTTTAAGGGCTTCACTGATTTGTCATTTGCATGTCTTTTCTTCATTGTGTGGGTGGTGTGTGCTCATTTTGGCCAGGCTCTAAATGAAGTCCGTGTGGGGGTGGATATGAAGAGATCGAAGTGCATTAACATTGAAATGTATGGGAAGATGTGGCGCAACAGACGCAAGGTCATAAATATGACCATGGCAGAACTTTGCATGGGTGTCGTCATGTTCCAGAGATGTTGATGTATCAGTGTCCTTAAACAGAGCTGCCATGGTTTTTGTTTTGACTTGGTGCTGTGATTGACTGCTGGAGGTGATTTGACCACTTTTTTAGACTTGTCTACCTTCAGACTGTGTTGTTAACCTTTGTCAACCTGTGGAACAGCACAGGAACTTGTTCCATTTTCCTGTACAATAACTGACCTTTTCTTGTCACATAGCTCGTTTTAACTTGCAGTACAGCCGAAAATTATTAACAGCGCTTCACTTTTTCCACATTTTGTTATGTTACTGCCTCATTCCAAAAAAAATTAAATTCATTATTTTCCTCAAAATTCTACAAACAATACCCCATAATGACAACGTGAATGAAGTTTGTTTGAAATCTTTGCAAATTTTATAAAAAAAATATCACGTACATAAGTATTCACAGCCTTTGCCATGACACTCAAAATTTAGCTCAGGTGCGTCCGGTTTCCACTGATCATCCTTGAGATGTTTCTACAACTTGATTGGGGTCCACCTGTGGTAAATTCAGTTGATTGGACATGATTTGGAAAGGCACACACCTGTCTATATAAGGTCCCACAGTTAACAGTGCATGTCAGAGCACAAGCCAAGCCATGAAGTCCAAGGAAATGACTGTGGACCTCCGAGACAGGATTGTATCGATACAAAGATCTGGGGAAGGCTACAGAAAAATGTCTGCAGCATTGAAGGTCCCAATGAGCACAGTGACCTCCATCATCCATAAATGGAAGAAGTTGGAACCACCAGGACTTTTCCTAGAGCTGGCCGCCTGGCCAAACTGAGTGATCGGGGGAGAAGGGCATTAGTCAGGGAGGTGACCAACAACCCAATGGTCACTCTGACAGAGCCCAAGCATTTCTCTGTGGAGAGAGGAGAACCTTCCAGAAGAACAATCATCTCTGCAGCACTCCACCAATCAGGCCTGTATGGCAGAGTGGCCAGACAGAAGCTACTCCTCAGTAAAAGGCACATGAGGCACAGGACTCTCAGACCATGAGAAACAAAATTCTCTTATCTGAATTAACAAATATTGAACTCTTTGGCCTGAATGTCAAGCATCATATCTGGAGGAAACCTCATCACCTGGCCAATACCATCCCTACAGTGAAGCATGGTGGTGGCAGCATCATGCTGTGGGGATGTTTTTCAGCGGCAGGAACAGTGAGAGTAGTCAGGATCGAGGGAAAGGTGAAATGTACAGAGACATCCTTGATGAAAACCTGCTCCAGAGCACTCTGGACCTCAGACTGGGGCGAAGGTTAATCTTCCAACAGGACAACAACACTAAGCACACAGCCAAGATAACAAAGGAGTGGCTACGGGACAACTCTGTGAATATCCTTGAGTGGCCCAGCCAGAGCCCAGACTTGAACCCGATTGAACATATCTGGAGAGATCTGAAAATGGCTGTGCACCGACGCTCCCCATCCAACCTGATGGAGCTTGAGAGGTCCTGCAAAGAAGAATGGGAGAAACTGCCCGAAAATAGACTTGAGGCTGTAATTGGTGCAAAAGGTGCTTCAAGAAAGTATTGAGCAAAGGTTGTGAATACTTATGTACATGTGTTTTTTTTTTTTTTTTTTATATATAAATTTGCAAAGATTTCAAACAAACTTCTTTCACATTGTCATTATGGGGTATTGTTAGTAGAATTGAGGAAAATATTGAATTTTTATACATTTTGGAATAAGGCTGTAAAATAACCAAAATGTGGAAAAAGTGAAGCACTGTGAGTACTTCCCGGATGGACTGTATGATCTGCATGCATTTGCATAACAATGCTGCATTCGTAAATTGAGTTTGACAATGGAGTCGGTACCAAAAACATCTTGGGCTTTGCTGTGAAACTTTGTTAGAATGTTTACTTCCCACAAGCCACTATCTAAGAATGCCAAGGATGCAGTTCTCTGCAGGCAGTGTCGCATTTCCAATATTAAGTAGCCTATTGAAAGGAGTGTGTAGGTGGACACGCACATGTTGTGAAACATGTAGAAAAGGAAATGTGTGAGAAAAAAATATGCCTGGGTGGGTGATTGGCAGCAGAGGGATTATCAAGAGATTTTCACATGTAGAGTTGCTCCAGAATCTATTGATACAGCCATGATTAAGGTTGGGCAAAACAAGTTTTTAACGTTGCCTCAAGCTTAACAATTGAGCTAATGTGTCAGTTTGTGTGTTTAACAGTATTTCTCACTCATTAGTTCTTGTTGTTCTATATGCAAATTTTATCTTTTAACATCTAATGCTGAGGATAATGATCAATCTTTAGCACTTAACACTTCAGTCTTCCTTTAATCCGGAATATTTGATACACTGGCTCAGCTTTGATGTTTGTCCAGTTCTATCCTGTAGAGAAAAGTCCCACATATATTACCAGAAGCCTCTCTGCTGTTTGTTACTGCACACCTCCAAATGCACATGGCTTTGGGCTGGATGACTTCTAAGGAGAGTCGATACAGATTGATGGGATGAAATCCACTGGTAGCATAATTTAATAGATCAGTACTTCCTCCTTTCTTGCGAGAAGAGTCTATTCCAATCAATGTGTTCTGCACAATGTTGGGTTCAAAGAAGCTATTTTGAACTGCAAAAAGGTGTTCGCTTGTTTCCTTTCTAATGGGAACTTTTGATTCCAGATTTGGACTGTTCTTCATAATTGTGGTCATGAGTATTAATTAGTATGAGTATTTGCAACAACGTAATGTCAGGGAGCAGAATGATTCAGCGACAGATAACAAGAGACAGTGAGTGTTTAAGTATATGCAGGCCAGCATACCAAGACAGAAGTGACCACAGGTGACAATTACATAACCATTGTCATGAACAATGGAAGGAAATGACCCTTCTCACTCAACTTGAAGTTTCTTTGTGTTGATTCATTGCCTCAAATGACTACAACCATACTCTTATAAAGATCAATAAGCTTTAAATAGTTTCAACCAGTACTAATTTCCAGCATATTGTGTTGCCACCTCATTTAATTTCCCATCTTCCTGGAAGGAGCAGCTGTTTATGCTGATCTGATGAATGGCAAAGAAACAGTTGAAGGTTCAGAATGTTTCTGCATTATCACTGACATTCCCACCAACTGTCTCGCCATCTGCTTAACAGCGGTTGATAAGTTTGGTGCAGGAGACCTGAGCTTCTCAGCCTTTTGTGCTAGAGAGGATGGGTGTTAACATTGCTTCCAAATGCTGAAATAAGTGCTCAGTGTGCCCTTCTTTTACTTGTACTCAATAATTACAGTACTGTCTTCTCTACCACTTTATACTTCATCTTAATTCAAGCTGCAGCCTAGATTTATGAAGCCATTTGTCATGAAGAGAATTGGTTGAAAATTGGAGGTGAGAAATGAGTGCTGAGGATTTTTGATGCTCGGATGGATAGTTGCTATATTTTTTATTCATGCTGTTTGTTCGAGACTCAGTAATGAGAATCTTTTGAAGTATTGTTGCCTTCCTTTCCAGAATAAACAGTGATTTCTAACCAAGTGTGATGCGACAAGTTTCCAGTGACAAGCAATTTGTCTGTCCACACTGAACATGAAATTGCTGTGTAACATGACACCATCACAGCCAATATATATATATAGGGACACACCTAGGCTAGGGGTGGGTGATATGACCAAATCCTGTATCATGATATGAGTAATTTTATATCACGATAACGAAATATATCACAGTTTATATAATTTTTTCTGAAAAATCAATGAAATGTTATATATTAAGCCATGTCAAATTTTTTAATTTTGAGTAATCAAGTCAGAGAATTAAATAATTTATAAATGAAAAATTCTTTATCCTCTATAATTTTCTCTTTATTTTGAACTTGACAAACTTCAAAGTAAAAAAATAAAAATTAAATGCCACATTTCATTCTGTTGATGTGCACCAAATTTCTTATTTTTCTTTTTATTATTGTTAGTTTTAACTTTCCTCAAGTAACTTAACATCTTCTCAAAGCAATGCAACAAGTAAAGTAACATCTATATAATATTAAAAAAACATTATCCATAAATAAAACACTTAATTAGGCACTTGTGTTTTTAGTAATCTCAATAAAGAACATATAACATATCTGATGGAAAATATGTGGATTGTTTCCTGATAACAAACATCATTTGAACAGAATTTTAAAAAGTTTTGAGGTGTATTTTAAAAACCCACTTGACATTGAGAGAAACCAGAATAAGTAATGTGTGTGTGTGTGTGTGTGTGTGTGTGTGTGTGTGATCTGCATTTTTGTTTTTGTGACAGGGAGCACAAATGAAGGGACTGGGATGACTTCAATACTCGCGCACACTTGCGTGTTTCAGACAGAGTGCGCAACACTCGTGTTTGGATGGGAGGCATGTGTTTGAGAATGGGATGAATGTCATTGAATTTGCGTTGATGGTTGCTCAAGCAAAATTTCATGCCACAGAAGCGGATTCAGTGTAATTTTTTCTTGTGTTCTAGACAAGCTCTTCATCTAATGACACATGGAGCTCAGTCTCATGTGAAGCCCTGACCACCGATATATGCACACATGGAAAGATTGACACACTTATGTACAAACTAGAGATGCACCGATTGCAATTTTCTTGGCCGATTCCGATATTATTATTTATTTTATTTTATTTTTTCAATTTTCTTTATAAGAACTATTGACCGCATATACATACAAAATCTACCTTTCTTCAATGCAAAATTTAATTTTCATAATAAAATAAAGTATTAAACATTACAATTTCCCCCAAACAATGTTACAGGATCTTCTCTGACTTCTGATATATAAAGTGCTCTGTGACTGGAAAGAGGTAGAAATAACAGAAATTAGAAATTAACTGCACAAATGCACAAAACTGCTTTATATAACAAAACAGATGTCATTTTCCACTATTTTTATAAATGGATCTTTTTCTATTTTTTACTCATCTAACAAAACAATTTCAAAGATTACAAGTCTATGAACAAAACTGAAGTGTCCAATACGCTCAACATTGACATTAAGCGTACGTTAGATACCAAATATCAGAGGTAGAACTGATTGCTGCTTCGGGATCGGCTTGTCGTCACTCACCCCCGTTTTTCCCGGGAGTCTCCCGTATTTCACACCCATCTCCCACCCCCTCCGGTTTTGTTATTTCTCCCGGGAAACTCGCGTAATTTGTATTGCCCAAACCACGTTATATGAATAATCACGTCAATATATTATTCCAAGGTTGTCCAATTGCCAGATCTTGTATGAAACGCATCCAACTCACACAATCGACACATCATACATATTTCTAATAATTTGTGACCTCAGCCTGGCAACCAAAACTCATTTGCGCTGTTGAAATCTGCGCAGGCAGTAGACGTGAGAAGTTCTATGGAGAACGGCTGGTCATCCAGGGCCATGAATTCCATAATTTTCCTCGTAATTCCTTTGGTCTTTTCGCTTCTCATACCAAGGAAAGATAGGAGAGGCTGCTGACTTCTGGCTGGCTCTGAGCTCTGGCTAGCTTTAGCCGCTTAACTTTTTTAGCTTCTTTTTTAAAAGCAGTATTTTCAGCTGGGTGAGGGTGTTAGTTAGGTCTAATTAAAGTGTTTAATTAGGTTTGTTGTTCCGAACGTTATCGTGGTGGTTCCCCTACGGTTTACTTTAGCCTTACAAATATTACAATTTGCGAACTTTATGTATTTTTCACTCGCAGTGAAGATCTTCCACGCCAATGTCATGTTTCCATGCGGCTGTGACGTTATTGCCTGCGCTGCTGGCAACAAAACGGACCGGCTCAGAAACGGAAAGATGTGAGACTGACCGGCTGATTCCGGTCCTTGGCCGGTCGATCGGTGCTTGCAAATTGCTGTTTTCTGCTCGGTATCGCATTTTCTAAAGCCAAAAAAATTCCACACGTCAGAGGATGCTCTTATTTTTTTTTCTCTATAATCTCTTCACATTCAAATGAATATGAGGAATGAGCAGTCCCTCCGCTTTCCTCCATTTTTCTAACAGAGTGTGTAATGTGTACATGTGCTGTACACATTTCTCATGTGGCAATTTTGAATTACCGTGATAGAGACAGTAATCCAAAATGTTGGTTGGCAAATTCTACCCGTTTATAATGTCTATCAATATATCGCCCACCCCTAGACACACCGATACTGATATCTGATACATTAGAACAACAGCTTATCAACCAATACATATGATTGGCTAATGCTAGCAATGCACCAAAATTAAAATGATTGGTCGAAACCCAAAATTCTGGACACACTGGGAGAAAATAATTATTTTAAATTAGACTTTGTTTGGAATAATTTCAGCAGTCTAAATTTTGGTGCAGACCTAGCTAAAATGTCAGAGCAGTGCTACCAGTTAGAATGAATTTTTGGAAAAATATACAGCTATATGGATTTGGATTTTGGACAAATTAGATTTTATGATTGGCGAGGCTTCTCGGCATGATGCTATATAGAATTGATTTTAAAATTGCTGTCTGTGTGAACAAGGCTTTATCAGGTGTCACACCTAAGTATGTCAGTGACCTTTTGAATCCTTACTCTCCCTAAAGAGCACTTGGATTGTGTAATCAAGTTCTCTTATCTGTCCCTTGTTGTCGCTGTAAAACTAAGGGTGGTTGGTCCTTCTCTGCTGCAGCTCCCAAACTTAGGAACAGCCTGCCTTTTCATGTGAGGTCTGCTCCTTACTAGCTATTTTAAAATCTGTTCTTAAATCTTATCTATAATCTCTATTATTTTTTAATTCTTAGCTTAAGTGTTTTATGGTATAGTTATTCTGTTTAACGTGCTGTATATTTTGTATTTGCTCCTGGATTCTTATATTTTTTTATATTTTACAGTACAGCACTTTGGTGCAACTCTGTTGCTTTAAATGTGCTCTGGAAATTAATCTTGACTTGACCTGATGCTGCAGAATTTGAATCCCAGGGACTAAGATGTCCTGTTGCTTGTCGCAATTCTATTTTATTGTGCCTGCTTTGTTGTATTGACTTAATTTTTGTAGATCGACGGCTAGTCAGGATTTCTTGGATATGATATGCTGTCATTTAGGGCTGCACAATTAATAAAAAAGGATTACGATTAGGGCTGCCGCGATTATGACGATAACAGCGTTCAATTTAAGTGTGCTCCTGTTGTGCTATTGATTTTCTATTTACAATGGTTTTTTTTGAAGCAGTTGAGAATTCTGACCGATCCGTTTAGCAATGAAATGGCAATGGCCAATCAGAGACTCTTAAATTCTAACGGTAATTCACCTTCCATTGAACAGGTAGTCTATTTGATGGTAGATTTTTTTTTTTTTTTTTTTTTTGATGCAATGTCTTGAGCAACCATCTGCAGTAGATTCTCTTCTCCACTTCCTTAAAATGGATGAAATTACCCAGTTTAATAAAAAGGAACTTGTCAATGTCATATTGTTCAAGCCTTCTATGACTCCTTTGGTCTTTGGCAGGCTTCCTCGAGTTGACTCTACGTAGAGTTTTCCTCACATCCGCCGTTGTAAGACCGAGCACCTGGTCATTGGGAGGAGGGGTGGTCTTCCTCGCCACCACGTAAATCCATCCTTACAGTGAAGCATGTACCATCCTTACAGTGAAGCATGGTGGTGGCAGCATCATGCTGTGGGGATGTTTTTCAGCGGCAGGAACTGGGAGACTAGTCCTTGATGAAAACCTGCTCCAGAGCGCTCTGGACCTCAGACTGGTGTGAATGTTCATCTTCCAACAGGACAACGACCCCAAGCACACAGCCAAGATAAGATATGGGACAACTCTGTGAATGCCCTTGAGTGGCCCAGCCAGAGCCCAGACTTGGAACCCGATTGAACATCTCTGGAGAGATCTGAAAATGGCTGTGCACCGACGCTCCCCATCCAACCTGATGGAGCTTGAGAGGTCCTGCAAAGAAGAATGGGAGAAACTGCCCGAAAATAGGTGCCAAGCTTGTAGCATCACACTCAAAACGACTTGAGGCTGTAATTGGTGCCAAAGGTGCTTCAAGAAAATATTGAGCAAAGGCTTTGAATACTTATGTACATGTGATTTTTTTTTTTTTTTTTTTTTTTTTTTTTTTTTTTCCTTCTCTCTCTGTTTTCATTTTTAATAAATTTGCAAAGATTTCAAACCAACTTATTTCACGTTGTCATTATGGGGTGTTGTTTGTAGAATGTTGAGGAAAATAATGAATTTAATCGATTTGGAATAATGCTGTAAGACAACGTGATTCACTGGAATCACGCTGACAGAAAAGGCATAATTAAAATGACAGTTATGATGTTTTACTAAAAACTTTGAGACTATATTTGACTCTCCAGTGCTGGAACAGGACTAAAACAATGTGTGGATATAGGTCTAACTGTGCGAGACTGCAGTTTGAAGTACCGGTAATCACTTTTCTTTGCATTATACATTGACTGCATTTATATGATAGCCTATGTCGCTGTTAGCCAGTTTATTCAATAGCTGTTAGCTAAATTTGGTGGATAATGACAGTAGCTGTTATAAATAGACTGTACATTATAAATATGTTGACACAATTCAGTATTGATGTGCTTCCATACAACTGTCATTTTGATATATCGATGCGCTATTGTTTTATATGAATAGAATGTATATATTTTCTGTATAATCAAGTTACGTTACACTAATGAATGTATCATTTTGCATTATCTTGAACATTGTCTAGCATTCATTAAATGTGTGATTGTAGTTTACTTTGCTGAATAATTACAGATTAACATTGTTTATGTCAGTTACTGTGAATCAGCATACCTGACCTTTAGTATAAAGAGAAGATTGTTGAAATTATTTGACAGTTACGAAACAAGGTAGCTTGCAATTCATCAGTGTTAGCAGGCAAGATCAAGTTAAAATTCCACCGATCAATCCTTATGGCACTATATTTCACATGCTTTGCAGTTATGTAAGCTTACCTGTACAATAAAAAGAACGCCAATTCAGGGTCGGTTTTGGTTCCCAAACTGAACAAAGGTCCCTCCAGTAATAAAAAAGGCCTGCCGATGTTAAATCTAGTTTTCGCTTGACCACGCTCACGCTCCCACTTAGCTAGACAGGATTCAGTAGATAAATTTGTGTTGGAGTCAATGTTGTGCTGGGAGATGGACGTTTTCTGGATTCCATCTCCAATATAATGTTACCTAGTTTTGCAGAGAATTGCCACTGTTGAATAGTGGAAGAGAAGGACAGAGGCAAGGATCTCGGGAGCGCGCATAAATGTCACATCCGTTTAGATTTTCCTGGAAAACCGACTGGCAGCCTTCGCATGAAGTCTATAGGCTTTCATAGGCAACTTAGTAAGTCCGGGAAATTTTTTAAATTGCGTTACAAGCCATTCACACATTGGCAAAAAAAAAGAAAAGGTGAATATTTAATGAAAATGGTTACACACTGCACCTTTAAATAATAATTGAAAAATAATGATTATAATTTTTAGGCTTTTATTATGAAAAGGCATATTTTATTTGTTGAAACTATAAATGTAAGAGTAACATTTAAAAATGGGCGTTTCATTTAGTTTTAATGCACTTCCGATTTAAGCCTCGTCCACACCCGGTTCTGTCCGAATACAGAGACAGATACAGATAATTTTGTTATATGAACAAATACAAATGCAGACAATGGCTTTGCTGCACACCCCAAGTATCTACTAGTTAATAGCATATTTTTTGAAGGGGCACTCTGACACTATGGTTATTTCATAAAATTAGATGATCCTCAAAGGTCTGGTGAAATAACATGCATTAGCTTGGTTGCTTCTAAATTTCCAAAATAGGTTTGTCTCCACTTTTATCAAGTCAAGTCAAGACAATTTTATTTGTATAGCGCCTTTCACAACACACATCGTTTCAAAGCAGCTTTACAGAAGTTCAGCATTAACAGACGATAAAAATGTAATGTCTATAAAGTCGATAAATCATCATCATTGTGCAGGGCTCCAAACTGCGACTAAAAATGGTCGCATTTGCGACCAAATAAATTTATTTGCGAGTGTAATTTCTGTCAAGGTCGCCATTGGCGACAGTAAAAATTTACTCCCTTTGATTTTAAAATTTGCATTACATTTCCCGAAATACATTACAAAAGTTTATATCAAAGAAATAGCGGGGAAAACGGAGTTCATTGCAGGAACTAACCATTTCAAAAAAGAGACTGTGAGAAAACACGGTGACAATAACAAGCATAAAAAAAAAAAAAAAATGCACGTGATCACATAATTGCGAAGAATGCTCCACAGACTACACTGTTAGCACGTGCAGTTTTTCTTGCATGCGAGCTGCGGGACGAAAAGGAATGTGACTGTGGACTATTTTGTGACTATGAGTTCATTTTGAGTTTTAAGATTTATTTGAGGACTCCACACCAATTTTGCCCAACCTTCCTTTGTTTTAATCTGATATTTTTTGTGTTTTAAATAAGGTTGTTTGTGTTTAGTTCACTTTCAGAAATATTGTTTAAGTGATTGCTATATCCATAAATATTTTGCATCTGATATTGTGCTTTAGGATAACTTTTCTAATTGGCTAATAAACTTTGTGTTGGCTGCAGTGTATTTTCAGTGCTATATCTTGTGCTTTGTTTGTGTCTGGACACCGCTCTTTATCTTTGATATGCTGATACCAGCAGAACTTTTGGCTGACCTGATGAGCACTTCCTGTCTTTCTGGTAGCAAATGTATTGCCAGGGAACAAAACTTCTAAAATCTATACATAATAACGATGTGTAAATCTTTGTCAAAGAGCCATTGTATGAATCAGACAGCTCTAAAAAGATTAAAGTTTGCTACATAATAATTTGATCCAGATTTATTATTACTTTATTATTATTATTATTATTATTGTACAGAACTAGGTGTTTTGGACAGTTTTGCCTAGTGTGTCATGTTTGAATTTGCACACTTTGGGCTAGCTAGAACTGCTACCAGATATTCCTCTCACTTTCCACAGTTTACAAGTTTGCATTTGGCAGATTCCTTATCCAAAAATCCACTTGTAGTGCATTCAATCTATACATTATACATATCAGTATCTGTGTTCCCTGGGAATCTAACCCATGAATTTGCCATTGCTAACGATATGCTCTACCATTTGAGCTACAGGAAAACTATCCAGTATTAGTTGAGCAGGAAGTGTACCATGCTGTTTTTAGAAGCGTTAAAGGTGTGACCAGCAGGTCATGGCGAGGCTGACTATTAAGGGCCACAATGTGGAATGAGGGAGAGAGATCTGGACTCAATAGAGGTGAGGTCATCCCTTTGAGCTGTAGCATAGGCCAGCAAAAACAGGAACAATCAAACCTGCATGGCCTATCCTTCTGCATAACCTGCAACACGTGTGTGTGTGTGTGTGTGTGTGAATCTGTGTTCTCTGGAGGCAGAGCAAACATTGACACTAAGAAAAGGAGGATAATGATTATTTGGACAATCAGGAATGAAAGGGTGTGCATCTTTGTCGTCAGACACGTGTGAGTTCTAACTGGGACATGCCGTTTACAGAAGTTCCCATTTCACTGAGAGTGAGGCTGTAGGTTTAATATTTAATTTCTAGCACTTTCATAGAATGATACAGTACACTGGTTTTGTTATTAACCCTAAAAGGCATAGGTGTTTCGCCAACATTGTTACATACCTTGGGTCCTGCGATTATCTATAACAAATATATCTACAAAATGCCTATATTAGTGCTGCAACTAACGATTATTTTGATAATCGAATAATCTAACGATTATTAGAACTATTATTAGACTGTTGCAATGATTAATCATTAGCTCTTAACCGATTATTCTGCTTGTGTCCTGACTTAAAATGTTGTATTAAATGTGCTTACTAACAATAAAGAGTAAAGTAATCTTTTAAAAATATCTCTTACATTCACTGAAGAAAAGGGGGAAAAATATGTTTTATGTTTACTTCAGTAAAGAAATTCACTGTTAAAAAAAACAGTTGTTATCAAGTGTTTTTGTCTTGTTTTCCATTTAAAAGCTTCCCTGCTTTGTCCCCTGACTCAATGTATGACTCTCTTGCCAATAAAACTGACTCTCTGTGGATAATTAGTGGCACCAAAAAGTATTTGGACACTTTAACCAAACTTATAAATGTATGAATTTGCAATTATACAAAAAATATAAAAACATTTGGGATATTTTAAGAAAGATAGCATAAGCACACTTTTTAAGCAACAGATTTAAATGAAGTTTTGTAGGTTTCATTTTGAAGGACTAGATATTGTTCAAAAGTATGAACTTGAAAAGAACTGAATTCATACATTGACAAAAAAAAAAAATCACATTTTGAAAGACTGTATTTTTCTGAGAATTCATACTGGGAGATGGTCTGGCATTATTTGTTTACCGATGTCACTTGGTTTGGTATTTTCTTTGTAATAAAATTCAGGCCCTTTTGTTTGACAAAAGTGTCCAAATACTTTATAGGGCCACTGTATGTTGCTTTAAAATTCTAGTCAAATATATTTTCCTCTGCCTTACCATAGTGATCATTTTACTCAGGGAGTGACTGTTTTTTTCACTGGCACTCAAATGTTTTGAAGACAGTGATTCATTCTGATAAGATGCTTTTGGTACACTCTTATTCAAAGCAAGTGGGCTGTTTTCATTGTGGTCCAGTGAATGATTTTTAACCTCTGTGGAAAGGTGTCTAAAAAGCTGCCTTTTTGGAAACGCACTCACATTCACGGTGTGGTTGTGATGGCAATACTGCTAGCGTTTAATCAAAGATGATCCGTCATGCAAATGGTGTTGCTCAGTAGGTGTCGACTGATAGCCTATGTTTTTTTTTCAGGGCAGATACCGGTAATCAAGGAGACTGATAGCCAATGTTTAGGTCTGATAAACATTTGCAGTAAAAATGTTTTTTTTTTTCTTCTCTTCTCCCCAATTTGGATTGCCCAATTCCCAATATGCTCTAAGTCCTCGTGGTGGCGTAGTGGCTCGCCTCAGTCCAGGTGGTGGAGGATGAATCTCAGTTGCCTCCGCATCTGAGACCATCAATCCACGCATTTTATCGTGTGGCTTGTTGAGCCTGTTACTGCGGAGACCTAGAGCATGTGGGGGCTTCACTATTCTCCACATCATCCACGCACAACTCGCCACGCACCCCACCGAGAGCGAGAACCACATTATGGTGACCACGAGGAGGTTACCCCAACGTGACTCTACCCACCCTAGCGACCGGCCAATTGGTTGTTTAGGAAGCCTGACTGGTCACTCAGCACGCTCTTGATTCAAACTTGCGATTGCAGGTGTGATAGTCAGCGTCCTTTCTTGCTGAGCTACCCAGGCTCCCTGTGAACATGTGTTTAATGAAATACTGCAAAACAGAACATTTTGATATTATCTTTTGAAAAATACATGAAAACATTTCATAATTATTTTTTCAGCAAACAAGAAACTCCCGCACACTATCAGAACTAGCATATAAAAAATATTTATTTAGCAACGTTTCGGTCTCACGACCTTCATCAGGCATACAAAAACTTCAACCTCATCACATTTAAAGAAAAAGCAACATGACTACTAAACAAGGCTACACCTGCAACCACTTCGACTAATTGTGGGCACATAATTACCATCACATCACAACACAAAAAAAAAGAAAAAAAAAAAAAATTAATACACAATACAATTTATAACATCACATTAAACAATGCTTCGTCATTCATTCCTCTAGGGGATAAAGTCTGGAGAGTGAAAATCCAAAAGAGTTCACGTCTCTGCAGGAGCAATTCAACATCGCCACCTCTAGGTGGCATACACACTTTTTCAATCCCACAAAACCGTAAAGAGGAAACATCATGATTAAAAGTTAAAAAATGAGCCGCAACTGGATAATTTGTATCTTTTCTTCTGATCGAACTTTTATGTTCACTAATTCTTTGCTTCAATTGGCGTGACGTTTTACCCACATATCCTAAACCACAAGGACACCGAATCAAATAAATGACATGAGTAGAAACACAAGTGATCACAGATTTGATTTTATATTTTTTACCAGTACTTGGATGACAAAAAACAGATGTTTTAACTGTATTGTTACATTGAGCACAATTCCCACAACGATAATTCCCATTTTTTATAGGACTAAGTAAACTCTGAGATGCAGGAGGACTATCGCTTTGAAAGCGAGCATGTACCAAACAATCCTTCAAATTCCTAGCACGTTTATGCACAATCAAAGGAGGATGTCGATAAATGTTGCTCAACTCAGGATCCGAAACCAACAAATGCCAATGTTTTTTGAAAATGGATTTTATCATATGAGACTTAGGTGAATGAGTCGTAATACAAGTGAAAGAATACTTTTTTGCTTTTTTAGTCGTCTTTTTCAACAATTCCGACCGCTTCTTTTTTAGAGATGTATTAAATGCTGCTTCAACCCATTCTAAAGGGTAACCTCTATTCAAGAAATTATATTTCATGATATTCGATTTTTCAATAAAATCGGAATCAGAATGACAAATTCTCCTCAGTCTATAGAACTGACTCTTAGGCAATCCTTTTTTTAGGATAATTTTTACAAAATTTTTACAAAATTAGAGATAATTTTGTAAAAATCCAAATAACTTTTTATTGTAAAGGGTTTAAACAATGTTTTCCATGCTTGTTCTGTGAACCATAAACAATAAAGGAATATGCACCTGTGGAACGGTCATTAATACATTAACAGCTTACAGACAGTAGGCAATTAAGGTCACAGTTATAAAATAGCTGATCATTCTCGCAGTGGCAGGGTCAGGATCAGTACATCCGAATATCACATCTGCGGGTCAGGTACAGGATGGCAACCACAACTGCTCGAGTTACTCCAGGAATGCACAATCCATCCATCAGTGCTCAGACTGTCTGCAATAGCCTGAGAGAGGCTGGACTGAGGGCTTGTAGGCCTGTTGTACGGCAGGTCCTTACCAGACATCACCAGCAACAATGTCGCCTATGGGCACAAACCCATCTTCGCTGGACCAGAAAGGACTGGCAAAAAGTGCTCTTCACTTACGAGTCATGGTTTTGTCTCAACAGGGGTGATGGTTGGACTCGAGTTTATCGTCAAAGTAATGAGCATTACACCGATGCCTGTACCTCTGGAGCGGGATTGATTTGGAGGTGGAGGGCCCGTCATGGTCTGGGGCGGTGTGTCACAGCATCATCGGACTGAACTTGTTGTCATTGCAGGCAATCTCAATGCTGTGACGCACCTGCATATCATTAGTGGCTAATCAAAGAATGCATAAATGCCCCACTTTCACACACACTTTGTCTGTTCTCGTCGATAGTATCTCTGAGACTCCAGAACATTCTACTATGTCAAACATACCTGTATCTTCATGATTACCTGCAAGTATCATAAGACTGTTGTGAGTTATCTGTTCATCGTGTCTATACCCTGTCTGGAAATTACTCTCCTGCTGTTTGCCACTGCTCATTTTGATTATGATTATGATTTACTCAATGTTTACATCACTGTTTCAATCATCTGTTAAATAAACTCTGCTACTTCGTTCATATTTCTGCCTCCGTGAGTCTCTCCATGACAACTTTAACTTTTAAATCCTCACGCTTTTTTTTTTTTTTTTTTTTTTGACATTCTGAACTCTCCAGGGAGACCTGTAATTGTGTCTGTTTGTAGGAAAGTTCACAGTAGTTTCATTCACTTCTTATTCAAATTCTGGTAAAAAAGCACCTCCGGTGCTGTTCTAAATGCATATTATAAGTGAACTGACCTATTGAGCATCTACATCTGAGATGCTGTTCATGAGTAGCGCTCAAATATTGCACAATGGATGAAGTGTAAACAGAGTAATAATGCACTGGAGCTGCACATGCATTTTATGTTAAACACAGCCTTTTGTGATTCACAGAGCTATTGCATGTCTTCAAGTGGCTTTGAATAAAATTCACGAGTCTTATGAACTACTTGTATGGTGTTCTAATGGTTCTTTTATGTCATTTTTGGAGCTTGACGGTAACGAACATGACTAACACACAAAGTATCGGATTTGGATCGGGCTTGTCGGACCGATACCCGATCCGTCTAAAAACGTCAGTATCAGAGCCGACACCGATCCAGGTATCTAATCGTTGCATCCCTAGTTTCATCACAGTGTGTGGACTTTTTATACAACCCCTTACCCACCATATAAAAAATGTCCAGTTTATATCAATGTTAATGCGATCTGGAACGATTTTGCCGTGATGCCATCTTAACGGTTTATGGGTTCAAATCGTGTCCTGCAGTGATTCAATACGGGATGCATCATTTAAATAAGGGACGATCCCATGAGTGAAGTATGGATGCAAAAAATTGTGAGTTTATCAGGAGAAATTGTAAATCGGGAGTACAGTGAGTGGATGGGTGGAAAAACAGGAGAAACCTAGTAAAATCAACAGTGTTGGCAGTTATGACAGAGTATTGTGATGCCAGGACCATAATCGGTCGACCCCTATTGCCCAGGATCTGAACCATAAAACAGTCCCCAACAAGAGACAATTTTGGGGTAATTGCTAAATGTGTGAGCCACAGAAAACTCCCAAAGCACTTTTCTAGGTATAGTAATACTGTTGAATTGTAGATTACAGTATTTTGTTCCATCTGTTAATTTTTTATTTTTTTTTTGTATATTACTAATTATTTATAGTAATATGCATTCACATTGTTATTTGATAACATTTGCACACTATATAGGTCATTCAAAACCTATATGTAGACTGATTGCAGAGTTATGGTAAAACTGGATTACATAAAATAATGTTTCTCTTAAGTTATAACTAGATTTTAAGTTGTTTTATGAAATGAAAGTTGCTCCAGTTTACGTTCCCAAATTAATATGATGCAACAGTAAGGCATACTGTGTCTAAAACAACTGGCTCATTGTCTCGTTCACTATTCACTACATGTTGAATATCACATAGCTTGCTATATTAGGAAAGACTGAGTGGAAATTAGTGTATTCTGACACAGTTCTAGACAATCTGTGGACTTTTTATGATGTTGCATATGTATTGTGTCCCAAATGATGAGAAGGAAAACCTAATCTCACCATTCAGAGTGCGATTAGTTAAAAAAAAAAAAAAAAAAAAAAAAAAAATATATATATATATATATATATATATATATATATATATATATATATATATATATATATATAATTTTCTGTCAGATTTCAAATGACATACGGAAGTGTTTTGGGTCAAATTTGTTGTCTTAAATTTTATGTGGATTATTGCCATTCAGACTACAGAAAACTATACACATTTTAGTCAGATAAGCACAACATATCTGAACATGTTTAATTGTAAACCGGAACAAAACTGCTTGTTAGTTTACATAATAGCCAGTCAATTAAATCTCAGTACAGTGATTGACCAAATATAATTTGTTTGCCTCCCTTTAGAGATTGTAACTGGATGCTTGCTCTCTCAGGAAAGCATTCACTCTGTGGCTTTGTTCCTGTTTTGCCCCTGAGTTGTGAACAGATGTGTTTGTTTGTCTGACTATATGTGGTTACTGTAAGTCACAAACCACAGACAGCAATAAAAGATTTTAGTCATCTCATTGTCCGCTGTGAGGTTAACGCCTTGAAGAAATCTTTGCTAGGGTTTTTACTCACAAAAAAAGCCATTAAAAACCAAATTGTGATGCAGTACCAAACCTGTTTTATGAAACACACCTGTCATTTGAGCCAAGGCTTTTTTTAATTTAATTTTTTCAAAGAAGTGGAAGTGAGTATTATGATTGATTTGTTAAATATGTTATTACAGTAGTACCACCATCTTTCTAGCAGTGGATTTATGGATTGCAGATTAATCCGATTTGCTTCATGCGAGAAGACTGTGATGTGACCTGTCTGTGATTTTTAGGGTAAATTAGAGGTTGTGGGGGTTTTTCTTTCATGGAAAGGGGTGCATAGGCCATTAGCAGGATACAATTCATGTGTTATCAAATAAAGTACAAAATTGACTGTCACTGCAGAGGCTCATGTTTGAGAGAAGCATATCACCATGGCAACTTGTGCTGCACACCTCAAATGCTCCTGGGCAGGTTAAGTACAAGTTTTGCTCAGTCTAGCGTAAAGATTCTTGCATTCAGAACTCTGTGCTATGCTCCGTAAATGTAATAAACCTTATATAAGAGAGTTCTGGAAAACAGTTAGAATACTCCAACACTATCTGTGTTTTCATTTCATTTTCTAGGTTGAGAAATTTTCAAAGGACATTCCTCCCTGAATTAAAATTCCTACTCTTCCAGCTCCTGAAGTCATTCTGATCTCGTCATTTCCTCACAATGGCGGTCTGTTCATACAAGGTTGATATTACCATGTCAGCTGGCAAGGCTGCAAATAAACGAGTCCATATGGTTCTTCAAGCTTGGAAAAATTAATATGTACTTGTATTTATTGCTAAGGCAAGCAAGAATATTAATATTGCTCATACTTGTGATTTAAAATAAACCATAAGTATTAAAGCATGTAACTTCAAATCATGTTGCTTGTTGAGGAGAGGTGTGTTATTAATTTTCAAAGCCTTTCAGACTTTCAGATTTGGCCTGGTATACTATAAAATAAAACAGGCAAAAATCCCACAGGCTTTCATTGAAAGGATCTAAGCCTGGGGACTAAAATACCATAAAGACTAAATGGTGAGCCCTTATTACCTCAGCCAGTAAGTAAGCTCCAAAAATGCCCTAGCAACCACATAGCAACGTGCTACAAACCACTCAAAACACTTGAGCAACTGTGCAGAAAAGCTCCGGCTACCAACCACAAAACCCAGGCATTTTGATGGAAAGTTTTGCATTCGCAAACACTCCACTTACATTTTCTTTGGAAATGTAAAGGTCTTTTTTTTTTTTTTTGGTGAAAATGTTTTGAATAGAGCCTGTTTAAATGGCTTAATGTTAGTGTTCCCAATGGAGAAACATAGTACAAAATCTCTAAAGCAGTTGTTCTCAACCTTTTTTTGGATGAATGGCACCCCTACTTAATTTCCAGACCCAAGGCACCCCCCCCCCCCATAATTATTTTACACAATTTTAAAGCTTTGTCTGTGTTATCCAATAAAAATAAATAAAACTCAACTATTCAATGAAAATGTGAAGACAGAAACTAATAATATGTGATATTAATTTTGTATTTCAAAAATAATTAAACTAATAAAGCTAACCCCCATTGAAATGCTCATTCTACATACATCATTGATTTGGAGTTGGATGCAGATGTAAGCTTACTGGTATTAACAACAGTAAGGTTATCTATAACATCTATACAAAGTAAAACGTTAACACCTAGGCTAATTTATGTGGCTAAATTATTTTGACAGTGTGACTGAGTACTGAGAATTCCTTTCATCAGTTTCTTGTTGATTCAAAGGCATTCATCTCTTGAAATGTCTGAAGGCAAACAAAACCAGTGATATTTTCTTACACTAAAAAAATATTTTAGCTTATTTTAGGATTTACTCATTTCTATTTTATCTTTTATAAAATTTATATTTGCTTTATGAAAATGTACCATAGTTTAAAATATTTTTAACAGTGGTAAAGGTGTGGGTGATATGAGCAAATATCACAATTTGAGTAATTTTTATATCACGATAACAATATACAGTTAAAGTCAGAAGCTTACATACACTTTAGCCAAATACATTTAAACTCATTTTTTCACAATTCCTGACATTTAATCATAGAAAGCATTCCCTGTCTTAGGTCAGTTAGGATCAATACTTTATTTTAAGAATGTCAAGAATAGTAGAGAGAATGATTGATTTATTTCAGCTTTTATTTATTTCATCACATTCCCAGTGGGTCAGAAGTTTACATACAATTTATGTATTTGGTAGTATTGCATGTAGGGTTGCAACGGTATGAGATTTTCACGGTATGATAACCGTCTCAGAAAATATCACGGTTTCACGGTATACAGTATTACACAATTAGTATTATCAGTGAAAACAGAAGGATTATTTATTTTTGAGCAAACACTTTTATAATTGAAACCATTTATTTTATTGAAATGTGTAAAAAAAAAAAAAGTCTCCCTTTTGAAAATAAAATAAATAGAAAAAATAAGAAAGCTAACAGATTTGTAATAAACAGAATAATAAACATGATAAAAATAGCATGTAACTATAACATGTTATATAACTAAAGCATGTTAGTTTACATGTTAGCATAGCATGTTATATTAACTACTAAATGAAAAATAACATCAGCTGTGTGAGCTTTTGAAGTAATGTCCTATGATTATTAACAGTTAACATATACTGTAGGTGCACGGCCAGACTGCTCCAGTCTGTACCTTTAACTCTGTGGTTCTCAACTGGTTTTGCTTCAGAACAGATTTTACATTGGAAATCAAGTGTCGACCTGCCATAGATTAAACATAACCTGTATTTAATGTATCCTGGGTTGCATTTCCTTTTATGTTGCATAGTTTTGTTCATGGTTTTCCATTAAAAGGACATGCATCGAGTGACATTATTTTTGTTGTTGATGTCAATGCAAATGGTAAACGCCCCCGACATGCCTTGAAAACATAGTTCGTTCATTTTTCTGCACGCTTGAAAGACAGCACGATACACAAGTGAGAACTCCTGGATAGTAACGAAGAGTTACAATTTTCCTCAGAAGAAGAGCGGGAGCGATGAACGTTTGTATTTTGAAGAGAGAGACTTGATCCAGCCGAGGATACAATTTCGGACGAGTAAGTCCTTTTAGTTTTAATTAGTTGACATGCTATTTTATAAAAGTTTCTTACAAAAGTTCAATTACTATATTGTTTTGTATGAATGAGTGATCAGGATGGTTTTGACATCATTTTGTAGCAAAAAAAATCTAGGCTACAAGATCCAGTTCTCAAAAGTCTTGTGGACAAATGTTTAGTATGTTATATGAATGACCTTATTTCAATGACTTTAAAAATGTAGTTTTTTCAAAAACCACGCATAAATGTTATTTTCTCAAAAACGCAAATGTGTACACACATGTTGCTCACATACTATTGTAGCCCACTTTGTGTTGAATACAGTGTTATCAGACTTTAGCCACTAATGTGTTTTTAAGCAACTGAAAAAAGTACACATATCAAAGCATGTCAACTTCTCCAGGGCCCAAAACACCCTCAGACCCCTGAGGGTTAATATGCTTCTCATGTGGCACACGGATGTGCGCATAGGGATTGAAGTTGCGCTCTGCTCTATCTGTGTGTGCATGAGCGTCAAGGGGATTGCGGGCTTTGGTGACAGGATAGTGCGGAGCAGCACACATACGTGATTAAATTGTGCTTCCCTCAATATGATGGCGCATGTGACACATTTGAATTCAGCATAAGTTTTGCTTTTAAAGTGCTTTGGAGCAATTCAGCCATATCAAACGGCTTAAAAGCCCCAATATTCTGAACCGTGCTGATGAGGGAAAGAGAAAACACCTGCACCAGCATCAGATACAAGACTTTGCACGTCTTCACATCAACACCCTTACTAACATTTATCATAGTAAACTGTAACAGAATTTTTCAATACAGCTGTGGATGATGAAAAAATATATGAAAAAAACTCATAGCACATACAGTACTCCTCTGTATGTAATTATTTTGGATTGAAAGAATTCCTTGACTGTTGTAGAGATGACATTGTCACTGTAGTGTTTACATCATTCCACAAGCAATGAGCTGTCATCAAACGATTAATGATCACTTGTGTGACTATCTTTTATATATATATTTTTTCTGTATTAACTGAATTACCTTATTTTGTTGTGGATGTCCCAGTGTACATACTGGATTTGATGTGCACATTTCAGAAAGCTCCATAAAATATTAAAATTATATTTTGGTTGCATTTTTGACATGATAAATGTAACTGTGTAAAATAGGCACATAATATCGTAAGATCGATCGCAGGCCCCTGAATTGAATCAAATCATATGTAGCAGACTTTGAGTTATCGGCAAACATTGGTATCAAAGAGAATTGATACAAGATCGTATAGTGATGAAACTGGTGATTTACACCGCTACCCGATATAGTAATTTTTTCCTGGAAAACCAATACAAATCATTTAACGTAATAACCGTATTCATCCATGTCTGAGATGTTGTTGACCAATATTATTAGAAACTTTCCTCAAGACACAAGATTATGTAAGTATTACATAATTTTTGTAAAAAAAAAATACACAACGAAAATTACATGTCTTGCAGAAAATCAATTTCAAAAATATTTAGAAAACTATACATGCAAAAAGAAAAAAAAGATGCAATTAATGTGGAGCACATCTTTTGGCTTACATGATATTCTTTAGCGTGCTGTATTTTGAGGTGTTAAAACAGATAGTTTGTATTACCACAAATGTTGCGCGATGGTTTGCAGATTATATTTTTCTCACCTGTTTCGGTTTGTGTGAACCTACACCACAGATGTTGCACCTGTTTTAACGATAAGCTCCCCTTCATTTTCTTGAGTTTTCTGTATGATCTTATCAGCAATAATTTATCAAATGATGAAGTACAGATGTGCGATGTAGTCGACCGCACCTTGTCAGGAGCTTCAGTTAATGTTTACATCAACCATCAGAATGGGGGAAAAATGGGATCTTAGTGATTTTGAACCGTGGCATGATTGTTGATGGCAGATGGGCTGGTTTGAGTATTTCTGTAACGGCTAATTTATTAACAGTAGGCCTACCCTAAAGAAATTTAAAACCAATACAAAATATAAACATTTATAAGTTGTAAATGAATGATATTCCCTCACTCCCCTAATGTAGCCTATTACAAATTTAATAGAGGTGAAGTAGTGGTACAGTTTGATAATATGAATCTATATCTGCCTAAAGTACAGTTAGTGTTACTATAATAAATTCAAGGATGGGTGCTGTGTGTAAATGTTTGTCTGTTCATGTCACAGTGTTTTCTCCTGTTCATCTTGTCAGTGCTGTTTAAGAATGTTGGGCCGTTTTAATGTGGTCTTAAACTAGTTTAATCACTGAAGGTTTGCACCAGAAAATTCTGTGCCAAATTAAATGCTATCCACGTCTCACGTCATGCTTCTAACTGGTTCTCGCTGCACTGTCCTGATCAGCGAAGCATGTTTATGAGCTCAAGACCAGTCTGCGAGTAAAAACGCACCTGCTCTGCGCTCACGCTGCACTGTCCATTGAGCCGTTTCCATCTATAGAACTATATAGGTACATTAGCGGAGGTTGTGACTCTGCCTGCCTATTTGACGCTGCTTAACCAGGTACTTCATATGCGTTGCTAGACTCAAGCGGTACAAATGCGTACCAAACCGTATAATGGAGAATTGGTATATTCCATGTCTAGATAAATGTTTTTATGCTGCTCAGGTGGAGTGAGAACTGCCAGACAACATCATCTATTTTTCTTGTTGCTATAGAAACGAGGATGCAGTGGTGGTAACAGCCTTATTGTGTAATGATTGTAATTAGCAGTTATTTTCTCCTGTGTGCCTGCAACATTCCTCTGATCTCAACAGACAGTGCTAGAGGAGAAAATGTCTTATGCCGAGCCTTCTGTCGGATTTATTAAAATAACCTCAGAACTTGGAGGAACGTGGGCTCTGCTCCTCTGACGTGACACCTTGCTAATTATATTAATGAATACTTCTCGAAGCAAACTTAGCGAAGCAATTACCAAAGACAGCATCATGCAAAAACTCAGTAAAGAGATTTCAAATAGAGGAAATGCATATATGACCATGACTTGGTTATTTTTACTTCTGTGCAGTGATTCAGGTCTCAATTTCGCTCCATGGCTGGCAGAAAGATTATAAGAAGTGCATTAGTAGGAAGTGCAGTGCCTTAGACTTCTTACATGGACACACACACACTCTCACACATTTAAGTGCAGCTACCCTGCTGCTCTCTGAACTTCACTTGCATCGACCTGGGCCAGCTTTGACGAGAAAACAAGAGTATTAAAAGCACATCATGGGCATGTGCTTGCTTTTGCCCCTTATGATAGATATCTGACTGCTGGAGTGATGGTACAACCTTTATAATACGGATAGTTCTAGTTCTTGATGCAGATTCATACATGCAACCAAAATACACCATATATACAGCTAAGATGCAGTTCACCAAGCTACTGTGTATATTACGCTAACCTCATGTAGGTTTAAATCCAAATGATTTGCTTGCTTCTGCGAGAGACAAAGGAATTACTTAAAAAATGCCGTAATCACTGATTTACATACAATAGCAATTTATAATGACTCACTTTAAAGCTTAAAGCTCCCAAAAGTGTCATAAAAGTAGTCTGTGCATCTTGTTTTGATGAAGAAAATTAAGTTGTTATCAAATATGGCTACTCATCAATAGTATTAAACCTCATTGGTATTTGTGTCATGACATTGGGTCACGAGACACGCAAGAACCAAAGTGATTTGATGTTATTAATGTCACCATATTTGATTTAGGCTCTGTACTCATGAGTTTATCAATGATTTGATTTAAGATTGAAAAACTACTTAAATTTTGGTCTGAAGTACCTGAAGTGTTGGTCCTAAGAAAGGAAGACGGGACTCTTTTACACTGCAGTGCGTATTTTGTTAGCATCTATGTGTGTTTGTATAATTTGTGCAATTTAGTGTTTTTACATAGGCAGCAGAAGTAGCGTGACAGTGGGAGACAGAAGCAGCGGGTGTTTCTGCGTTGAGTCTATTTTTCCTGCATAAGCATCTTTGTATTCTAGTGTGTTTTTGTATTACAACAGCTCATAGGAAAAACCTAAAATCACACAAAAGCTAAATTAAATTATTTAAATTATATAGCTTAAACAGACATATGGTAAAACTACAGTGTTGGTCATGTCAAAGAAAATAAAGCTGCTTTTACACTGATCAGCCTCAACATTAAAGCCACCTGCCTAATATTGTGTAGGTCCCCCTCGTGCCGCCAACACAGAGCTATTCTGAGATGATATTCTTCTCACCACAATTGTATAGAGCGGTTAGCAGAGTTACCGTAGACTTTTTCCGTTCAAACCAGTCTGGTCATTTTCTGTTGACCTCTCTCATCAACATGCCATTTCCGTCCATAGAACTGCTGCTTACTGGATGGTTTTGGCACCATTTGGAGTAATTTCTAGAGATTGTTGGGCATGAAAATCCCAGGAGATCAGCAGTTACAGAAATACTCAAACCAGCACATCTGGCACCAACAATCATCCATGCGGTTATCTAATCAGCCAATCGTAGGGCAGCAGTGCATATAATCAAGCAGATACGGGTCAGGAGTTTGTTAATTTCCAAATCAACCATCAGAATGGTGAAAAATTTGATCTCCGTCTCCTGGGATTTTCATGCTTAACAATCTCTAGAATTTACTTAGAATGGTGCCAAAAACAAAAACATCCAGTGAGCATAAGTTCTGTGGATGGAAATGCCTTGTCGATGAGAAATGTCAACAGAAAATGGCCAGACTGTTTTGAACTGAGAAAGTCTACGGTAACTCCGATAACCGCTCTCTACAATTGTGGTGAGAAGAATAGCATCTCAGAATGATAATTTGAGTTGTGGGTTGGTGGTTTGGTTCACGAGGGGGACCTACACAATATTAGGCAGCTAGTTTGAATGTTTTGGCAGATCGGTGAATACTATTAATTAGAGAGCAGGTCTAAAGGGTTAACAGCAAAATCCATCAATGTACAGCTGAGTTCTACAGCCGTGGTATATAAATGCACGTGACAGCCTGCATGGTCTGTAAATTCAGGACTTTCCTCAGTCTTGTATTTACAAAGAATGACATAAGACTGATTGTTGAGAAACAAAGTGCTCTATTTCCCTCAGCATACTTTATATAAGAATTAAAGAAAAAACATGGGATGCAGTTACCTTGGCTGTTGGTGAAGATTGTGAATTAACACAGTCTTGGAAGTGCGTTCTTTTTGTGAGGAACGTATTCGAAGAAAGCAAAGAGAGATCTCTAATCAGTGGTTGTGAGTAATTACTTATTTCTCACTATATTATTAAGATAAATTATTAAGTGTGATTGAGCCAAACTGAGTGATCGAATCGTTCTCTGGAGCACAACAACATTCAGGGTCATCACCCTCCCCCCACTAAATTATAGTAATATAGTATTTGAAATGAGCAGAGCTTGTGTTGGCTAAATGAAATAATTCTACAAGACTACATTAGATTACACCAGCATTATGGAAATATGATTTGTAATACTTAGAAATAACTCACTCCTGATAACCATTTTATAACTTTATTTTTCTGTATAGTTTAGCAATTTTTCCCAATATCACTACTATTGTCAATGTTTCACTTGAAACTGGGGTTGTCCCCTCCGCTCTTAAAATGGCAACAGTTGTACCAGTCCTTAAAAAACCTGGAAGTGACACTGCTGACATGTCCAATTATAGGCCTATTTCAAATGTATAATTTCTGGCAAAGGTTTTTGAACGTGTGGTCATTGGTCAACTGCAAATTCATTTATCTATGAACTGTTTAATAGACCTTTTCAATCAGGGCTTAGATCTGGCTATAGTATGGAGACTGCACTTGAGAGGGTCATGAATGACCTCCTAAATACAGCGGATTCAGGGACTTGTGGCATTTTGGGCTTGTTAGACCTCACTGCTGCATTTGATACTATTTGTCACAATTTTGTTGGACAGACTTGAAAAGTGGATCGGCCTTTCTGGCATTGTTCTCAGTTGGTTTAAATCTAACCTATATGAGCGTACAGTTTGCCTATATTGGCATCAATAGATCCCAGACAGTTCCAATGCAACGGGGGTACCAAAGGTGTCAGTTCTTGGTCATAGTCTGTTCAGTATCTATACGTTGCCTCTTGGACAGATTATCCAGAATTTTTTGCTGGGTTATCGTTGTGCTGATGATACCCAGATTTATATCAGCACTCAGTCAGATTGCTTATTAGTATCTTCAACACACACTGCTTGTTTGTCAGAAATCAAGACCTGGATGAAACATCTGAAATTTCAAATGAAACTGATTCTTTTAATGGGTACTCAGAATCCTGTGAGCTCTGCTGGTACTATCACACTATATCAGCCTCTTTGTAAATTGAAAACTATGGGTGGTAGGACCTTTTCTAGCATTGCTCCAAAGCTGTGGAGCTCATTACCTGTTTCTGTTAGGAGTGCTCCTTCATTTGAATGTTTTAAAAAACTGCTTAACTTTTTTTTAATCAGGTTTTTTAGTTTTTCTTAAATAAAAATGTATGTGCTCTGATTGTTGCTAATTTTATTGTAGATTGTAATGTATTGTAGTGCTTTGAGAAGAAGAAAGGCGCATTACAAATAAAATTTATTTATTATTATTATTATTATTATTATTATTATTATAGAGGGCAGCAATTTATGCAGCAGATACGCTGCTGGTATAAAAGCGCTTCGGCGTGCTGTGTAAAACAGGCATTAGTGCCACATAAATTCCATGTCACCATTAACAAGAATACTTTGAATTCATTGAGTCCCACTTTCTAAAATTGGTTTCCTCAGCAACATCATCTACATCTGTCCTGCCAAGTCAGCTCATGGAAACAGCTATCTATTCATATGAACTTTGTTCTAGAGGCCAGGTTTGCAGCATGCTTCTGAGTTGCCTGGTGCTTCTTCACTGTAGGGATGTATAGAGAAGTCCCTGCCCTCTGAGTTAATTGTTTTGGTTTGCAAGGAGCAGCCCAAATGTCTGTAGTCAAGCTTCGGCTTGACCCTTTCTTAGGATGTTAGCTGCATGGATGAAGACATTCGAGAAAAGGCTTGGCTGCAGGCCTTCCTTTCAGTGCTTTTTTTGTGGTACAAAGTCGTACATCTGTCAAATCACATGGCTTATGTCCTGTGGACCTGCCGTGCACTCAGAGGAGGGATTACCCAAGAGAAAGTTGCTTTTCTCAAAGTCATTAAACATGGACTTGTCAGTCTCATTTTAATTACCTTAGAAACTGGAGGATACAGATCAAGTTGCTGAAGGTATTAGTATTAATACAAATCTTGCCTACATCAATTAATATAAATATATTGCCTTGTTAACATTTGGATATTGCTAGCATCATGCTGTCTATCTGGAGGATTCACTGTATTTAACAGCCTTGTGTAAGCATTTATTGTTCAGCCTTGCATATTTATCTTCTATAAACTATTGCAAACTTACTGTTGTTATTTCAAATTTAGCACAAGTGTTCAACAGATTTTTGTTGGACATAATTGATGGCAAGCTGAAAGTTTATGGCTTTAGGCCATGGTGTTTTTAATTGTAGTTTTTAATTGTAGTCTGAGTGTTTCTAACTCCGTTATGTAAATTTAAGGAAAAGCACTCTATGTAATGAACTATCTGTGGTGAATGAGTATCCTCAGGGCACTGTGGCATCACCCCTGTAGTCACCACTTGTCACAGAGGACAGCATGAAAACAATAGAAGCTAAATGAAACTGTGATAGCAGCAGGACTTCAGGCCTGGATAAAGGCTCAGCTTTAATTAGGCCCAGTCTATGGTTAGTGGAATGACCCAAAGCTTTCATTAGCATGACTTTCCTGCTCCTCAGGGGTCCCATCACACCAAAATTGTGTTGAACACCACGGCAACAAGCCCATGCTCAATGGACCTTAATCATGGTAGATACCATATTTAATTTAACGTGAATGAAAATGAGGCTGCGGGTGGTAGATCTTCTGTCCGTTCAGCGGGTTGAACTGCTGTATATTGGTGTTGATCTTTCATTCAACAAAACAGTGAAATTCTGTCTTTGCAGAAAATGTAAAGAAAATCTGAAAACTGTTAAAATTAGACATGATATTAAGATATAAGCCTAAGAAATAAAGGTTTTTTTTTCAGTGCTAAAAAACTTTCTCTTATCCAAGCTTAATATGCAGCAATGACTGCAAGTAAGGTATTTGTCAGTTAATTCACACAAAGTGTAAAATCTGGACTTACTGATAGCGATTTACTCTAGGACTAATAGGTGTCCTGGAGTCCTTTGCTGATACAATAACTAAAGCCCTAAGTAAGATTTTGACATGAACGCGCAGTCACCGGACTAATTCTCTTCATTATTTTAGACCCATAAAGATGTCTTTATAGTCCTTTAGACTATATACACATGCAGGTATCTCCTGACCTCCTCACACACGCGCTCTTGACATGCAAATCCACTGTTGTTTTTACCTTTTTGTCTCCTGTGGTTTAGTGGTTATTACATCTTCAAGCCTTTCTTTGTGACAGCTACAGCTCAAATGTGAGGATTGCCACTGTGTGGACCACTAATTCGTGCAAATATTTCCAGGAGTATGCACAATTTTCACATTCAAAGACGCTCTTTTTAGAGACATTGGCTGTGCGCATTCAGTGCTTGAGCACTCTGCTGATGATGACGTTTGTGTTACACCACTTGTACATGATCATTTGCCGTTCACGTCTGACCAAAGTATCCTTTGGGCTTAAACTGGTGAAAAAAGTAGAAAACCAATTTATCGGTCAATACATTTTAAAATTGATTTATTAAAAACTTAAGTATTTCCTTACTGTACAGTTTATGAGGCAGTTGCTCAACACATAAGGGAAAGAAAACATGCACTCTTACAAAATAAACATTACAAACATTGTCATATAGGCTAATAGATTCTTAATGAGCAGTAATTCATCAACAGTAGATCATCATTCATCAATAGTAGATTATTAGAGATCACTTGTCAAATTTGTCTGGCATTCTAAAAAGCAACTATCGGAACCAATATATTGGTAAAACCTCAGTCGACCACTAGTAAACACTGTGGATTTTTGAGTGCCCAACCAGCCTGACAGTACCAGTCACCCTGTTTAAATGCACTTAAGGAGAAGGCTTATTTTGTTTTTCAGAAAGTGGTGTAGAGCATGTAAATGTGAATGGAGTGGTCCTTACACCATTTAAGGGGCTGCGAGAAAGTGATTTTACACACCTTGGATTCTGCTGGAGAAAGCTGATAATGTGGCCATAAAAATGCATAAGTGCCGTTCAAATAGTTTTTGGGAATGTCCATGTGCATATGCCCTCAAATGAGGCGAGGAAATCCTGAAATATGTTGTAAGAGGGAAACCATACTATTGCAGTGCAATGCCGCAGCAGATCGCAATGGAAAGTTAAGAACACCGCAGCAACAGTAGGACATCTGGAAATGAAGCGAAGCAATGGAGAACAAAAAATGGTGAAGTAGTCTTAAGACGCCATGTTGGTTATTTACAAAAAATTAAGTCGTATCCACATTACCGTGGAGAAAGCTGCTTGCAGACTAATTGCATGTATACAGGAGTAAAGAGTGGTGACTGCCACTTTCTTGCAATAATTGACTTTCTGGTAAATCCATGTAAATGAGCTCATTGTCTCAACCAATGACTTAAAACAGGGGTGGCAAAGTCTTGGACAGTAAGCCCCCCGCCCCCCCTGTGGGAAAATTTACAAGACCACGGCCCCCTTGACCCACCTCCTCTTACCCCCAATTTTTGCTGATTTTCTTAATCAAATTTACAAACATACAATAATATTGTAAAGGCCTTTACAATAGCAAAGTCAGTAATAAGACCGCAGGTACATTCTGGCCACTTATTTGAAGTTTTATCAGGTGTTTTCCTAGTATAATATTATCAAAATGCATCATATTTCAGGTGTTGAAGCATTTCACCAGTGTAACCTTTAATTAAGTTTGACAGACTCATTTGGCCAATGTGTTAAATATTGATGCTTGATTAACAGCTATAAATGTTTCTATTAATAATATTAAACTGTATTCTGCATTATTTTTTTTATTAAAAATACCTGTTTGTCCTCATGACAATGGGATTACTTAGCCTAACTGTTTTTAGCCTACGTGTATCTGTGATAAACCTGGAGCACATGAGCCAATCACTGATGGTTTTTGAAACTGCACTTGTCACAAACACATGAAGACACAGCGACCCAATCATGTTGAACTCGTAATGCACGTGATTTTGTTCCGCTTATTTTCAGATTTTCTGCACCCTAGATTAATTTGTTCAGCTGTTTTCCACTGAGGTGACAGAAGATGTCAGTTGCAATGGACGTTTAACTGATGGTTTTATTTGCTCATGCCACTTCGGCAGTGAGCATCACAATATCATTCTTACAATACGAATGTATCCATATTGTGCTGCATTTTCTAATTTTTTTTATAATTACCGGCTAAATAATAAGTTGATTACTCAAGCTCTGGTATCATTTCTCCCTTGATATAACACATCTGCAGAATATGAATGAACGGAGAAGGAGCTGTGTGGCTTTTATAATAGATTTGTAAATGTAGACCAGCATAGTTTATTTGAGAGTGCACATTCAGTTTTGAGCGAGAGTTGTACGGGTTTTCGAGTAGAGAGATTCACGCTGGGGCAACCAGTACGTGGATGCGCACTCGCACGATATGCATGTTGTGCTCTCGACATTTATAGCAGGACTATGGTCCATTATGCCAATAATTTTCATTTATCTTCATAATTAATTTGTATTGTATTTATGAATCTTTTTATTTTACTTGGTGAAATTATCATCAATCTCCGTGCCTCCTCTAACATGCTCTGGCTCCCCCCCCCCGGGGAAGGTGTACCTCCCAGTTTGAAAACCATGAGCTTAAAGGGATAGTTCACCCAAAAATTTTAATTCTCTCATAATTTACCCTCATGCCATCCCAGATGTGTTTTTGACATTTTCTTCTGCTGAACACAGATTTTTAGAATAATATCTCTGCTATGAAGGTCCTTATAATGCAAGTAAATGGTGACCAAAACTTTCAAGCTCCTAAAAGCACATAATGGCAGCATAAAATTAATCCATATGATTACAGTGGTAAAATCCATATCTTCAGAATCGAGATAAATATTTAAATGCTTTTTTACTATCAATCTCCACCTTTGACCTTTCATTTTTGGGTGAACTATCCCTTTTAATATGGGGACAGTTTGTTTGTCCAACTAATGGCAGACAGGGGAACTGTATGGGAAACGTTTAAAAACAGTCAATGTTATTGCAATTCAGTTTGGTAATGCTAGAAATGGCATATTTCACCATTAAATCTGTTCAACCAATTGAACAAACTATATTTGTATTCCAAGTAGGGCTGCACAATTAATCGAAATGAAATCGAAACCGCGATATGACCTTTTGCGATTTATTAAATTGCAAAGGCTGCGATTTTAATTAAATAAATAGTCTGCTCCCTTCAAAGTTTATTTGTGTTGTTCAGTCCAGTCTATATTAAATTAGCGCATTGTTAGTGTTTTCAGAGCGGTTCTGTGCTCCACAACTCCCTCTTATGCTTAGAGTAACAGAAGTGCTCAGAGTTCGGTTCTGTTTGCTTAAGTGCGCTACCAACGCTTTATTTACACTAAACTGGTGCGTCCTGCTTGAAGCGTTTTTTATTATTATTTTCGGTAGCAGCATCTCGGTCTCCGCAAGGCACAGGTATCATAATAATATCGCAGAATACAAGATGGGGTATAATTCAAACCTCTATTAAATGCTTGCTGAGCAAACCGCATTAACAGAAACACCTGTAGAGTCCAGAAGCATCTCTTCCTCCAGTCTCCTGTCATTTGTTTACCTCACGAGAGAGCGTGTCGCCCTTATTACACTCCCCGTGGAAACAAGTGAAAGCGGTACTAATATTACCAACATCCAACAAAATGAAAAGGAATGAACATACATATAATGAATCTATATCAAATATTGAGTTACTATAATATAATGCATTGCTAAATTAAATATAATAAAATAATGAATAAAAATGATTAAATGAAATGGTGACAAACGAACCAAAATTTTCACTTTAAATTTTTTAAATTTTACACATCCAGAGTGAGGAAAAAGGCTGTAAAAAATCACTCTGGACCCCACTGGACTGGGCCCACTACCTTTTTGAACTGTTGCCTTATGGCCGAAGCTTCAGAGCTCTGAGAACCAGAACCGTCAGACACAGGAACAGTTTTTTCCCTCAGGCGATCCATCTCATAAACAGTTAAATTGCCCACTGAGCAAAATTATGTGCAATACACACTTTGTCTATTTATATTATCTAATATATCCACTTCTGCCATTACATGCATTGCACTGTACATAATATACTGTATTTTTGTTCTTTATATAACAGATTTTTATTATATTTGCACTACGTGTGTGTATGTGGGGATGTATGTAGGTGTGTGTCTGAGTGTATGTACGTATATGTATAATTATTTATTTTTATTATTGGAAGCTCCTGTCACCAAGACAAATTACTTGTATGTGCAAGCATACTTGGCAATAAAGCTGATTCTGATTCTAAAAAAGACTTAAATATTGATTTGTTTCTTACCAACAACTGTCATATCACTTCTGATAGATATGGATTAAACCAATGGCGTCTGATCATCAGTCACTTACATTTTGAGTACCAATAGAGTTGAAAGATTCTTCTAAAAATCTTTGTTTGTGTTCTGCAGAAGAAAGTCATTCACATCTGGGATGGCATGAGGGTGAGTAAATAATGAGATCATTTTAATTTCTGGGTGAACTCACTTTGAAATTGTGGTGAGGCAAGCATGGGTATTGCATCAAGTTACAGTATATATGGCACACAGAAAAAACAGTTGTTTTTTAAATGTGCAATAAAGAGGTGTTAATTTCATGCTTGGAACTTGATTCTTTTCACCTTCTGGCATTTTACAACTTCAAATAGTTCTTTGGGGCATTTCAGAAGTGCTTTTGTAAGAGGTATAAAGGGTGTTAATTACTTGCAGGCTTTTGAGCTTTACGTGAGCCCTATTGGAAAGTGTGAGGGCAAAAGCAACCCATTCTGAATCTGTCTGGTGGCGCCTGCATTACTCAGTCCTGACTAGGAAAAGTTATCAGCTCTTCAAAAGGTCTGTAGGTTGTATAGCAAGCTCCAGTAACTGTTGAATGTGAAAGGCTGCTCTGTATGGCATTTTTAAATCTTTCCACTGATTATAGCTTATATCGGACTATATTACAGGAAAGAACTAGACAAAAACAGATGAACAGTCTAAGCACTGAATAGCCTGGTTTGTGGAACGCTGGCAGAGTCTCTTGGCTGACGTTTAGACTTCAGCATTCAGAGTTTATCTTTTTTACGACTTGTAATGTGGTCAGGGAGTTGGAGAATCCAGTCAGGAACATTTGGAATTCCACCGGCACCAAAAGGAAATAGTTCTTTCTCATTTTCATTTATGTGAGAAATGTCAGATCCAGATCTTTTCATAATTAATGCATAAATAACAGCAGATCATGTTTCAGAATGTTCAGATTAAGGATGAACAAAGCTACATGAACAACAAATTTTTAAAAATCAATAGTTGGTGGATTGTTTGAATGACTAGTCTTAATAAAAGTGTCTTTTATTCATGTCATTTAAAGCACAGCTGATAAAAGTATTTAAAAAAAGTTGTTAGTTAAAAGAAGTAGTTGGTCTCACAAATTGAAAACCATGCTGTGTCCTGTCACTGAGAATTAGCATGTCCATGCTCAAATGTAGCATTACTTTGGCTTAAATCAGGATGGGCAAGCTAATAGCGGGTAACTTCAGCTCAATTTCTTCAGTAGTATTGGAACACCTGCTGGTTTGAGGCTAATCGTAGGAACATACTGAGAGCTTCATCCATTTTGTTCAGTTGGTGATGCATACAAACTGTTGGGAAGACAGATCTTGACTGAAATTATGTGCTTTGGGCTATGCAGATGTTAGTCTTTGATTGCCTTTATGTCTGAATTGCTTTTTTGCATGGACTTGCTAGTGTACATCACATACTTTGGGTTTTTATTCTCCTGGTTGAAGAATTGTAGTCTTTGCCTCAGACAATACTATAGTACATTGGTTCTCAAATGGTGTTACTGCAGGATATTCATTGGACATCAAGTGGCAACCCAGCACAGTTTAGTTTAGGTTTGTTAGCACCATAAGGATAAAATAACAGTGCATGAGTACATAAAAGAAAAAAGATGCGCATAAGAGGTTCGAAACCCTAATGGGCTTATTTGAATACCTCACATTAAAGTGACCTACTTTTTAAAAAAAGTCAAGTACCAAATTTGATACATGGTACCAAAATTGTGTATTGTACAGAAGTAAAAATCAAATATGTAACAACAAATATGTAAAAAAAAAAAAAAAAAAAAAAAATGAACATGAACATGCATAGACCCAACAATATGTGATGTTATTGACATGGCACAGACTTAATAAGAAAATTAACAATTCTGGTTTCTAATTCTAATCTGCCTAAATTGGCTAGCTTCTACCGTGCGACAAATGGAAATGTTCCAAAATTCTGTGTTTGATTTGATGCTCTGCCTTTTATTTAACAACAAAATACATGGAAGCATTTTGTCCCCCTTTTAAAAGTCAGTAAGCCTATATATTTTTAAATCCTAGCTATGCATACTTACATGGTTAATTGCATTTTATTATTTGCATTTAACATTGTTTTTTCTGCTATCCAAGACTGAAAACTTAAAGGGATAGTTCATCCAAAAATGAACTCTCCTTCATATAATCCCAGATATTTATGACTTTATTTCTTCTGCAAAACACAATTTAAGATATTCTGAAGAATATTTCAGCTCTCTAGGTCCATATAATGACAGTGAATGGGTGCCAAAATGTTGACGCTCCAAAATCCGCATAAAAGTAATCCATACAACTCCAGTGGTTAAATACATGTGTTTAGACATGATATGATAGGTGTAAGAAACAGATCAATATTTAAGTCATTTTTTTGTCAGATATAAAGAATGTGAATCACCAAAAACAGAAGAAGAATGAGAAGGTGCAAGTATAGTGGAAATTGACTGAGCAGGGAGAAGAATTTATAGTAAAAAAGGACTTAAATATTGATCTGTTTCTCACCCACACCTATCAAATCGATTCAGAATATATGCATTTTACCACCATATTTTTGGAGTCGTTTAAAGCAGGTTTGTCAATTGAGCAGAGAAACTAAATACATTTTTTTACCTAAAATATTTTCACAATTAAAATATTCAAATTTTAATGTCAGCTGATTTTGACATTTACATTGTTTCCTTAGTCCACAAGAACGAGCAATAAATACATAAACCATACAACACTATTATATTATTGCAAAGAACATTCCTGGCTGTTAAAAAAAAAAGAGCATTTCATTTTCAACTAATATGCATAAAATAAATAAATAAAAAGTTTGTCGGTCCATATTCTCAAATGTTAATCAAAAGTAAAATGAGGGGGTAACGCTTCAATAGGCAGTCCACATGGTGTTACACTTACACTGATGCCACAGTATACTACCCCAGTCACAAGCTATAATAATAGCGAAAATAGCACATTGTTTTTTTATTCATTACAGTTCTATGAAGGGTAGAAATATCCCCAGATAGCAGTGGTATTTGGCTGAACTTGGTGGTGAAACTTGGAAACAAATGCGAGGATCTCAAGACACTTATTTCCATGTTGAACTCCTTTCCTGACAAAGTGTTTAAAGAACTCATTGCTTATTCTGAGAAACAATTATAAAAGAGCAAGACACAATGGCTAAATACCTCTGCCTATTGAAAGGGGCTTGCAACCATCCATTTGTTTTTCTATGTAAACGTGTGCTAGACGAACGCCTTTGTTTCTAATGAAAAAGATCTTTAAAAAGCATCTCACTGTATTTGTTGTGCTGTGTCTAGCCTTTTTTAGCATAAGTCTTCGTCAGTTCTTGGTGCACCTCTAAAATTTGAATGCACACTTTTAGCATTTGAATGTGCATTTTTTTTTTCTCTTAAATTGGAGGTATATTCGAATATAACATTTTCATTTGACAGCCCTAGCAGATGGAGTAATTTTATTTTGTCCTTATGTGGATTTGTGAGCTTGAAAATCTTGGCACCCATTCACTTGCATTGTATGGACCTAAAGAGCTGAAAAATACTTATTAAAGTCTTAAATTGCATTCAGCAGATGAAAGAAAGTCATACACATCTGAGATGGTATGAGGGTGAGTAAATGATGAGAGAATTTTCATTTTTGGGTGAACTTACCCTTTAAGGCCAGTTAAGAATCACTACTGTACTGTAGTACAGTTGCTCCAATATCTGTGTGATTGAAAGGTACAGCATGGCATTTGGAATTTGGATTGGAAACAAGGAATGTTCTGGTGTTCGGCCAAACAATAATGAATCCTCATGCACACTTCAAGCTTCTATTTGTCTAATGGTTTACAGATTTAATGTGACATTTGTTCATGCAGAATACACAGGTTTGTTCAGTCTCGACCACAATGAGGAGCTTGAAATCTTAATGAAAATATTCTGAAAAACAAATATGACATCCGGGACCAAAGAACACAGCCTACTGGTTCATGAACGAAATTCCTTCCACACTGAAGGAATTTCACTTTTTTTTTTTTTTTTTTCTTTAGAGAAGTGGTTGGCTGAGATGCTGTGAAAGCAGCTGTAGAGAGAGTGTGGTTTTGGCCAGACAAGTGTTATGGTTTTTACAGGGTTCTTCCTCTCCCCACCCGTTACTGCTCATCCTGCTCTGGAGGAATGCAGACAGAGATTTCTCAGGGCAATCTCTCTTTAGTGAAAGGCAGCTCTCATAAGGTCTCACATAGCAGAACTTTGACTAAAATGGCAAAAGGTCTGGAACTTTGCAACTCAAACTGTCCAAGAACAACACACTTGGACAGGAAGAGCCATGTAACAACTAAGGCAATCCATCATAGTCGATTTTGTCATTATGTGTATTTATGGGAGCGTTATCTGAGATGTATTATATCATAATAATAGACTGATGTGGGACAAAATGTTTAAATTAATGTGTGAGTTTTGAAGATGGATTGCACAGAAACCTTAGTACAAACTATTTCACAGACATAGCTAAGAAAGCAAAGCCGAATATAAAGTTAAACATTTCATGTCACACAACTTTGGCAAATCCAGTGATAATTTTATCCTCAAAACCACTAGTTGTTTAACACAACTCATTTTCAGGCCAGACTGATAAGAAGTCCTTGTGCTTTCACTATTGGAAGTATTGTCAAACTATCCAATCAGGTAAGGACTGACTTGAGAAAGCATTTTCCAGTTTTGTGTGCGATTTGCTTCAGATGGAGTGCAAGACTACATTGGCCCCTTTTTGGCCAGGGACTTCATTTCTGAGTTGAATGAATGAATGAATTAATGAATTTTACACTTATATAGTGTTTTTTTTTATGCTACACTCAAAGTTTACATAAAGGACAAGGGACTTTCCTCATCCACCACCAGTGTGCAGCACCTGGATGATGCGACAGCAGCCAGAGTGCACCAGTGCGCTCACCACACAGGGTTTAAACCCCTATTATATTACAAGATGTGCCCTGGGATTTTTAACGACTACAGCAAGTCAGGACATCTCATCTGAAGGACGGTGCTTTTTACAGTATAGTGTCCCCATCACTTACTGCAGTGTTAAGAGCCACACAGTCTGCAGGCCTGCTGGCCTCACTAACATCTCTTCCAGCAGCAACCTTAGTTTTTTCCCAGGGGTTCTCCCAATCAGGTACTGACAAGGCTCAACACTTGGCTTCAGTGGGCAACTGGTCTAGAGCTACAAGGTGATAAGGCTGTTGGTTTAAGGTGAAGTGTGTTATTTCTGCACCATCAGCATCACCAACAGGAATTGCAAAAATGTTGGCTGTTTTCGTACAAGTTCCCTCGGAAAACTATCCACTGTCCTCCATTTGTAAATAAAACTGATACTGTAGTTCTGCCCTGAACTCACGCCATTGGAATGTTGCTGAGTCTGGCCGGTCAGGATGCTTAATCAGTGCAATATTTAAAAGTGCTACAGAGCCACAGTTTACAATTTTTGGCAAAATTAACCAACAAATGGCTTATAATTTTGTATTTAACTTGTATGGAGGAAGTAGACATCTTAAAACTACACACATCACCTAAAAAGTGATAGTTCACCCAAAAATGAAAATTCTAATTTACTCACCTTCATGCCATCCCAGATGTGTATTACTTTCTTCCGCTAAAAACAATCAAAGATTTATTGAAGAATTTCTCAGCTTTGTAGGTCCATACAATTCAAGTAAATGGGTGTCAAAATTTAGAAGCTCAAAAATCCACATAAGGGCAAAATAAAAGTACTCCAGAGGATCAATATTTAAGTCCTTTTTACTATAAACTCTCCTCCCTGCTTGGTAATTTTCACTTTATCATTCTCCTCTTTTGGTGATTCACATTCTTCATGCATATCACCCCCTATTGTGTAGGAAGGAGAATTTATGACAAAAAAAAAATGACTAAATATTGATCTGTTTCTCACCCGCATCCATCATATCATGTCTGAACACATGGATTTAACCACTGGAGTCATATGGAATACTTTTATGCTCATTTTATGTGGATTTTGAAGTTCAAAATCAAAATTTTGGCACCCATTTATTTGCAGTGTGAGCTGAAATATTTTTCTAAATATCTAAAGACATACACATCTGGGATGGCATGAGGGTGATTTAAATCATGAGAGATATTTCATATTTGGGTGATTTACATCACTTACATATGTGTGTGGTGGGAAGAATTTTAACACCCCAAACAAGTTTCTCTGGTTAATGCCACAGTATCAACGTGGTACATTATAGTAGAGATGTCACAAATAATGGTACTCCTGAACCAAGTTAATAAAAATAGCGATACCTTACCCCTAGGTATCAGTTGTACAGAGTACCGAATACTGAGAACCGAAAGTTTTTGCATAGTCAAATTGGTGTTCATCTGTCTAAACAAATATATAGTACATGACACAATGCATAATCTAATATTTAAAAGATAGGAGATGTGTTAAATGCATGTTGCGCACCACCTCTGTATTTCAGACAAAAATTTTTTTTTCGATGATCGAATCTGTGCATGCAGACTTGGAGTGTTAAGCAGTATTATTGGCCTGCGTTGTCTATTTTGCCATTAATATGAAGCAAACAACTATATTGATATAATTTTTTGGTATCGTGACAACCCTAGTTGTAAGTATTTCAACACCCCTAACAGGTTGCTCTGCTTAGTGCAGCAGTATCCATGGTAACGTGATAAAGCAGGCTTTTATTCTTTTTTTTATTTTTTGGTCTTTTGCTGCCTTATTGATGGGAGCAGTGAGAGAGAAGACAGGAAACAATAAGGTGAAGGGGGCATTGAGTTCGGAAATATTGTGAGCCATACTTGAATTTGCATCACCTGTATGACTTCCACCTTGTGATGTGTTGAGGCGACGACTTGGCAATTACTCTTGCATAAGTCAGGTTTGATGATGCATCAATACATTCATTTCAATGTATTTGGACTGTTAGAAGCAAAACTCTTGCCGTGTGGTCTTGCTGTAACTGTAAGTGATGTGTGTGCGTCACAGGGGTGGTCTGAGCTGCTGAAAATGTCAGGAAAGAAAGGCACACAATAGAGAGGAAATGAACGGGTGTGTGATAATGGTTGCTAGCGCACAAGTCCTCTCACACTTATGGAGATCTCAGGGAACATGATCTGCTTCAGGCCTGAGCAGATGAAGATCAATGGAGTGTCTCAATCATTAATAAGCTCTTAACATCAGGGCTTCATTTGATAGCTTTTTAAAATTGTGTGTATATATACACTGGTGGCCAAAATTTTGTACAGATTTTGCTCTTATGGAAATTACTTTTATTCACCAAAGTGGCATTCAACTGATCACAATGCATAGTCAGGACATTAATAACGTGAAAATTACTATTACAATTAATTTTTTCAGAACTTAAACTACTTCAAAAATTTCTCATCAAAAAAACCTCCACAAATATACTGATAAGCCACAACATTAAAACTACCTGCCTAATATTGTGTAGGTCCCCCTCGTGCTGCCAAAACAGCGCCAACCTGCATCTCAGAATAGCATTCTGAAGTGCTATTTTTCTCACCACTATTGTACAGAATGGTTGAGTTGCCGTAGACTTTGTCAGTTCAAACCAGTCTGGCCATTCTCTGTTGACCCTCAATGGATGTTTTTTGTTTTTGGCACCATTCTGAGTGTTTGAAAATCCCAGGAAATCAGCGGTTACAGAAATACTCAGACCAGCCTGTCTGGCACCAACAATCATCTCCGTGATCTCCGTTATTTGGACCGTGGCATGATTGTTGGTGCCAGATAGTCTGGTTTGAGTATTTCTGCAACTGTTGATATCCTGGGATTTTGTAGTGTCTTTAAATTTGAAACATGGTGCTGCTTAGAAATGTTTTTTTTTTTATTTTAGTCAACGGTTTTTAACAGTTACCTTTAGTCATTGAATCTGTTGAAAATGTGTATGTTTTTGGCATTTAAGCATGTCCTTAGAATCTAATGACACTAAATGGATTGTTTAAAACTTTCATTTATTTTTAGTGAGCTGTTCCTTTTGAAAGGTGACAAGACAAGTCTCCAGCACATATTTACAAGGCCTAAATGGTAGGACGCTTACATGCAATTCAATTAAATATGGTTGTGTACAAATACAGTGGCTTAACTGTTACTGCTATTTAGTGTTGTCACGATACTAGAATTTCTAACTTCGATACAATACCTTGAAAAATATCGATATTCGATACCATTTTCGATACCACGGAGAAAAAAACTGCCACAATATTAAGGGGGTATTTTTTTTTATTTAAAGCTAAAAATAACAAGTCTAGAACATGACAAATGAGGTATATTATAACAAAAATGTCCTGAGGTAGTGCACTTGTTCAAAGGCCTCTAAGATTGCCATACATTCAAAAACCAATAAAGTGCAAGTAAAAAAAAAAGTGCAATCTTTTGTATTTCCAAGTAAAATCAAATAATAAACATTTTTCTTTTTCTTTTTAGACCACACTTTTAAAATGTACTGAACTAACTAATCTAAGAACTTAGGTTAATGGTAATAGATATTTAATTGTTAACATGAATAATTAATGAAAAATACTTCCAAAACATTTATTAATCTTAGTAAAAAGTTTATTTAAACTAACATTTACTAATACATGTACTAATTAAAATCCAAAGTTCTATCTGTTAATATTTTTTTCATTGGACCAGAGCTAACATGATCCGTTGTATTTTTATTACCTACTGTTATCAAAGATTAAAATATACTGTAACAAATGCATTGCTCATCGGTCATAAATGCTGGTTAATACATTAACGTTATTTGATGAACAGATTTAAACGCAAACATGCGTGCATCACACGCAAAAACAATGCTCACTGGATCGACATGAAGTCAAGTCACCTATATTTATATAGTGCTTTTAACAATGCAGACAACACACTCTCTCATATCAGCAACAATAATGGGCCATCTTGGTTAATGTTTCAGAAATGTTCAAATGAGAAGAGTTACCAACCTCTCGAAATTCTTTATATAGATCCGGGTGTCGGTCTTTCAGGTGCTTTGCTATATTAGTGGTGTTAGTGCCTTTTGTTAGCACTGCTCTGTAGCATCTCTTGCATATTGGCTTGCTTGTGTCCTTCGGCTTTCCATGTTCATTTGCTTCATATCCAAAATATTTCCAGATAGCACTCCTGCTGTGTTCTTTATCGACCAAAGGCGGTCGCGTCGGCGCCGCACTTGCCATCTTTCCTTTCACTTCACTTCTGCTAGTGAATGAGACGAGTGCGAGTGCGCGTGTGGTGTTTGTCAACGCGCCTTTGGAGAGAAGTGAAAGTGACAGCTCGGCTAGTAGCCTATCGGTGTATCGATACTTTGGGAAATTAATATTGGTACCGTTCAGATATTTCAGTATCGATATTTACCGAAATATCGATATTTTTGACAACACTACTGCTATTCTGATTGATAGGAGCATCATATGTGTCTAGAAAACTAATCTTTCTAGGATCTCTGCAGGTTATATTTTCACCATGGTATTTTGTGAACATGGACTGCTTTTTGTTGCACCATTATAACAGACTGATCTCACAGTGAAATCGGTAACAGTTGGTTGACTTTTCTTTTTCTGAAATCGGTCTGTGTGAAATGTCCACTAGAGATGCATTAATACAATTTTTTTTCTCTTCCGACACTTGAAATCTCTGTTGCTTCAAAAAAGCTGACACAGAGCAGAAAAAATTCATCTGCAAACTGTGTTGCGTGACTATAATCGCTCGTAATACAAGCAATTTGTTGTTTTACCTCGAAATTAAGCACACAAAAGAATATTATGAAAGCCAAAAGATGCACTGCATTAATTTGGTCAATTATTTTGTTTGTTTAATATTGGATTTCTGCGTTTATTTTCCCCCTTTTTTTTGCTTTCATTGTTCTCTTTGATTCATTGCTTTGGGAAGATCTTGAGTTTCTTGAGAAAAGTTTATAATCAAACCAATTTTGGTCAACAACATAGACTGAAATGTGTTATGTAAACTTTTTTTTGTATTTTTTTACTTTAACTTTTGTCAATTTCCAAATAAAGAGAACATTATATGGAGGAAGTATTTGGAAATATTTAATTCACTGACTGGATTATCCAATCTGGCAGTACAATATGGTTATTTAAAAAAAAGAAATAAATTTTTTTTTATATATATATATATATATATATATATATATATATAGAGAGAGAGAGAGAGAGAGAGAGAGAGAGAGATAGCGGGTGAAATAAGTATTGAACATGTCAACATTTTTTTCAGTAAATATATTTCCAAAGGGGCTATTGACATGAAATTTTCACCAGATGTTGGTAACAACCCAAGTAATCCATACATGCAAAGAAACCAGCTCAGCAAAATTAAGTTGTGTAATAATGTGAAATAACACAGGGAAAAAGTATTGAACACGCTTACTGATATTTATTTAATACTTTGTACAAAAGCCTTTGTTGGTAATGACGGCTTCAGGACGCCTCCTGTATGGAGAAACTAGTCGCATGCATTGCTCTGGTTTGATTTTGGCCCATTCTTCCACACAAACAGTCTTCAAATATTGAAGGTTCCGTGGGCCTCTTCTATGAATGTTGATCTTCAGTTCTTTCCATAGATTTTCAATGGGATTTAAGTCAGGTGATTGGCTGGGTCATTCTAGCAGCTTTATTTTCTTTCTTTGAAACCAATTGAAAGTTTCCTTGGCTGTGTGTTTGGGATCATTGTCTTGCTGAAATGCCACCCTCGTTTCATCTTCATCATCCTGGTAGATGGCAGCAGATTTTTGTCAAGAATGTCTCCGTAAATTTGCCCAATCATCCTTCCTTGAATTATGTGAAGTTTGCCAGTACCATTTGCTGAAAAGCAGCCCCACACCATGATGTTCCCACCTCCAAACTTCACTGTTGGTATGGTGTTTTTAGGGTGATGTGCAGTGCCATTTCTCCAAACATGGTGTGTATTATGGCATCCAAACAGTTCAATTTTGCTCTCATCTGACCACACTATATTCTCTCAGTATTTCACTGGCTTTTCTAAATGTTGTGCATCAAACTTTAAACTAGATTCAACATGCTTTTTTTTCAGTAATGGAGTCTTGCGTGCTGAGCGTGCATACAGGGCATGGCGGTGGAGTGCATTACTTACTGTTTTCTTTGAGACAACAGTACCTGCTAATTGCAGGTCTTTTTGAAGCGCTCCACAAGTGGTCCTTGGCTCTTTTGACAACTCTTCTGATTATTCTTTTCACTCCTCTGTCAGAAATCTTGCGAGGAGCACCTGGTCGAGGCAAATTTATGGTGAAATGATTGTCTTTCCACTTCCGTATTATGGCCCCAACAGTGCTCATTGGAACATTCAGAAGCTTAGGAATGCGCCTATAACCGATGCCTTCATTATGTTTTGCAACAATTAGGTTGCGAAGGTCTTGAGACAGATCTTTGCTTTTACCCATCATGAGATGTGTCTTGTGTGACACCTTGGCAATGAGACCTTTTTGGAGGCCAACAGTTGGGACTGAACCAGCTGATATTAATTTGCACTGACAAGGGGCTGGATTGCTTTTTAATTACTGATAGTTTTCAGCTGTTGTCTTGGCTTTCCATGCCTTTTTGCACCTCCCTTTATTCATGTGTTCAATACTTTTTCCCTGTGTCATTTCACATTATTACACAACTTAATTTGCTGAGCTTATTTGTTTTGGTTTCTTTGCATGTATGGATTACTTGGGTTGTTACCAACATTTAGTGAAAATTTCATGTCAATAGCACCTTTGGAAATATATTTACTGAAAAAAATGTTGACGTGTTCAATACTTATTTCACCGGCTGTGTATAATATATATGTGTGTGTGTGTGTGTGAGAGAGAGAGATTTATTTTTTTTTATTATTGATTTTCAAACAAAACTTTACTATATCGTGATATATATCATTATCGTAATTAGGGTTGCAGTGGTATACCACGGTTTGAAAATGGACGGTTATCATACCATGTACATTTGCTTATCTACTGTATTGAGAAAACAGTGCAACCGGACGGAGAATCTCACACGCGCTTGCGCATCTCCTTACCTCCTTGTCTGCCTGTCAAACTCATCAACTTGCGACACACACACACAGGGGAGAAAATGTCTGAGAGAAGCGAGGCTGTCTGACATGATTGTGTGTGTGAGTGAAAGCAGTGTTTCCTCAACTGGTTTAATCAGACTGATTCGTGGACAGCAGGGAAAGAGCAATGCCATGGTTCTCCCATTGAAGATATTTCGGCGGCCGCCCAAGTGATAGACTATTTAGGACTGCCGAGTCAGATTTAATGATAATCTCGCAAACAGCTAAAGCGGACATGGGCAATTTACGGCCCGCGGGCTGGATCAGGCCCTTCACGTTGTTTGATGTGGCCCGCGGCTCATTCATCTTTAAAAGCGTTTTTATTTTTCATTGGATATTTCAGTTAACATGCATTGGGACATAACACGTCTCCACAAGCGCTTACCATGCTCATGGTTGACGGATAAGAGACACAACACCCACCGTTTGAGATTTATACTTGCGCAAATTGGAAATATTCCGCCTAATGTTATACTTATTTTGTGCAATCTGGCAACCATGCACGCGAGTGCGCTATTTCTATCTCTCGCTTTCCCATTTGAACAAACTTGGCGATCTGTAGTGCAATATTCTGCTCAAGGAAAAGTGTTATACATGCACCTACAGTATATGTTAACTGTTAATAATCATAGGACATTACTTCAAAAGCTCACACAGCTGATGTTATTTTTCATTTAGTGGTTAATATAACATGCTATGCTAACATGTAAACTAACATGCTTTAGTTATATAACATGTCATAGTTACATGCTATTTTTATCATGTTTATAATTCAATTTATTATTATAATTCTGTTAGCTTTCTTATTTTTTCTATTTATTTTATTTTTAAAAAGGGAGTAATTTTTTTACACATACTTCAATAAAATAAATGGTTTGTTACCGTGATACCGTGAAACAGTGATATTTTCTGAGACTGTTATCATTCCGTGTAAATCTCATACCGTTGCAACCCTAATTATAATATAAAATTGCTCATATCGTGATATAAGATTTTAGCCATATCGCCCACCCCTACTGGTAACTTTTGACATGGGCTCTGGAAGCCCAGATCGCTGTAATAATAACTGTAAATTAATTAAATGCCTAATGTATAAAATTACTTGCATTATTTTTATTAAACATAAATACAAATGGATAACATGAACCTATTTAACAGAACATATAACAACAGTCAACACTAACGAATCACTATACCAGTGGCTCTCAATTGGTTTGCTTTGGCACCAAGATGCCATTACTTTGGTTGTTGATGTCAACAGCATAAGATACAGGACGTTTTCTCTCCAACTTTTTAAAGTTGATTAGCCTATTTATTTATTTGAGCCTATTATTTTTATTATCAAGTGTCCTGATATTAAACATCATTCATTACACAGGAGGGAAATCCATTAGGCCAACTTGCCATTATATTTACAGTACAATGCATATAAGCACAGGGAAGACCATAGATGGATCATCATTACTGTGGTTAGGTCATTTTAGCTGGTCTTTCTAAAATAATTATAATACATTTATAATATTTATGGAAAAAACATTGTCTAAGCAAATTTAGAAACTTTAACTAAACCGTCACAGTTGTAATAAAAATGAGGTCTAAAAGATAATTTTATGTGTACTATAAAATTTTTGTCAAAATATCAGTTACTGTTATTACTTTAGTAAGGATGATGATGTGTAATTTGAAAAACCCTTTATTTTGACGCATAGCACAGCTGTTTGGGAAATTTCACTTCATAGCACTTTAAACTAGAAAATGCTCCCTAGAAATCAAATGGGTCGCATCAGTTTTGTGCTCCATTCCCCAATCTTGAGGCAAGCCTGTGCACCCAATGCATGCACTCTTGTGAGCAGAGCAGATCATTTGTTCTGTGATTTGCTCATGTTAAACTTGCATGAAAACATTGCGTTGCAGATGAGAAGTATATTTAATGCATAAAAAGAGACCCACTTGTGATTATCATTAAATTTGCCTCAGTGCTCTGAAATTTAGCTTGGGCAGGTGCCAAAAATATTTCAGTGGAGGAAGAACCATGGCATTGATTTTTCCCTGCTCTCTGTGACCTGATCCAAACAGACTAGCAAGTGTAACTTTTCGTCAAGAACAAATTTCAGCAGCAGTGCTCATATTTTTACTGCTTATAGGGGAAACACTGGACCTGGATACTTGGAAACTATGTACCAATGGGGTAAAAATAGAAACACATTTGTCCTTTTGAATACATTTTTTGTTTCTTACTCCGTTGCAGTATATTCTTGTCCACCATCTACAGCAGCACCAACCACCATAGACTAGGGCTGTGCAATTCTTTTCCATTTTGATTATTTTTTTTAAATCAAGGTTTTACATAAAACATTATTTAACACAATTGGTAGATATGTTGTCAATTTTCCAAAGGCTAAGATGGTTCAGATAGATCGCATGTACCACACACACCCACTAGAGGGCGCTTTGTACACACACACACACACACACACACACACACACACACACACACACACACACCCACCCCACTGCCTGAAGTGGTTAATGCAGACTCATTCAGACTCTCAGAATTTATAACGCTGCCTTTTGCAGTTTAGTAATCGCACAAGGCCATATTTTGATTTCGATCTTAATTCAATCAATTGCGAAGCCTTAATAGATCTTATACCAATGTGTCAGAATTCAAAGTCTGCAGGTTTCACAGAGTTTTGTTTTTTCTTTTTTCCATGTCCATTTTGTCACATCCGTAACACACAAGTACGTTTCCAGATCTAAACTGGAAAAAAACTTGTCTAGACTGAAAAATTGCTCATGTTTGGACTATCTCCAGGGATTTGTCATTATACATTAGGGCTGAAACGATTAGTGGACGTTATCAACAATGTTGACAATAAAAATTTGTCCACAAAAATTTCTGTAGTCGAATAGTCATTTGATCGCATTTAATGTAACATGAGATCATATGAATCTCTAATTATGGCACGCGAGTGCAGCACCGCAGCTTGTGCCTGTAGAGGAAGAAAACACAAACAGCTCACAGTCAGTAGCTCACAACAGTAACTGCTTTTGAGTGTCTTTAAAGGAAACGCCCAGCGTTGCATCTTTAATGCAGTTATATTTAATGCGTTATAGCTTTGTTAAAGTTCAAATAATAAGGAAACAGGTCATATAAATAACTACAAACTCAGAAACTGGCATTTCTTTGTGCGGTCGGTGCCGCATCTGTTTTAATGAGCTTTACACTTACATTAGACCATTTTAAATGGAAAAAAAAGACAAAAAACACTTACTTTTTGTTGAATTAATCTAAAAAAAATGTCCCCCCTTTAGTTCAGTGAATGTCATTTAAAGGTATTTTTAAAAGATGATTTTGTCCTCTTTATTGTTAGCAAGCATATTTAATACAACCTTTTAAGTTGGGGCACAAGCTGAATAATCGGTTAAGAGCTAATGATTAATCGTTGAAATAATCGCTGAATAGTCCAAAAATCTTTAATAATCGGTAGATTTGTCAATTAGCAAAAATAATCATTAGTTGCAGCCCTATTATACATACAAATGGTTTGATATAGGCCTACTAGTAATGAATACTTTTCAACATAAACGGTGATTTCTAGCTGTTTCTAGATGGACTAGTTTCATAAATTTATTAATACATAGATTGGCTAAGAAGTATTTTGCAATTTTTTTATTTTATAATATTATTATTCCTGAACATCTGTTTAATTTTAAATAAATTACATTTTAATATATTGACATTTACAATATGTTGACCAACTTCTTGTGTTTTGTTACACCTACAGTTGAAGTCTATACTTTAGCCAAATACATTTAAACTTATAAATGTAGTTTTTCACAACTCCTGACATTTAATCATAGAAACATTGCCTGTTTTAGCTCAGTTAGGATCACTACTTTAATTTAAGAATGTGGAATGTCAGAATAATAGTAGAGAAAATTATTTATTTCAGCTTTTATTTTCTTCATCACATTCCAAGTGGGTCAGAAGATTACATAGACTTTGTTAGTATTTGGTAGCATTGCCATTGTTTAAATTTGGTCAAATATTTTGGGTAGACTTCCACGAGCTTCTCACGATAAACTGCTGGAATTTTTGCCCATTCCTCCAGACAGAACTGGTGTAACTGAGTCATGTTTGTAGGCCATCTTTCCTAGGTTTCTATCGGATTGAGATGTGATGATCACTCCAATACCTTGACTTTGTTGTCCTTAAGCCATTTTGCCACAACTTTGGTGGTATGCTTGGGGTCATTGTTCATTTGGAAGACCCATTTCCGACCGAGCTTTAACGTCCTGGCTGATGTCTTGAGATGCTGCTTCAATATATCCACACCATTTTCTTTCATCGTGATGCCATCTATTTTGTGAAGTGCACCAGTCCCTCCTGCAGTGAAGCACCCCCACAACATGATGCTGCCACCCCTGTGCTTCATGGTTGGGATGGTGTTCTTCGGCTTTCAAGCCTCACCCTTTTTCCACCAAGCATAACGATGGTCACTGTGGCCAAAAAGTTACATTTTTGTTTCATCAGACCACAGTAAATTTCTCCAAGAAAGTAAGATCTTTGTCCCCATGTGCAATTGCAAACTGTAGTCTGGCTTTTTTTTATGGCAGAACTGTTACTAGAACATGTTAAACTTTTTATATTTTAACTTATTCATTTATAATTAGCAAAAATCACTGCATGTAACTTGACAATAGCAGCAAAAACATTTGACTGGTCAGTCGAAGCCAATGTAACTAAAAATAGTGGAGCACCGCATTAGTCATTGAGACTCAAGGAAAAGATGAGACTATTCAGTGTGCTGTATTTCATCATATACTGCTGCTGTCTAATGGCTCCAGATCATTTCATCAGACAGACTGTCGCAGACATATTGAATTGTATAAAAGATGCCCATTTCTTTTTCCCCCTATTGTAGTTTATAGCCTGCTTTTGCTCCTACAATAAGCAAATTCATTTATTGTGGTCTTGAAAAATTCAAGATGATACAAAAGAGAATGTCTGCAGAGGGACAAGACATTAGAGACATTTAACTGTAATTGATCCCATATTGTCAGTTGTCTTGTGAGGTTCCCTGAAGCCTGGTATATACTTTGCATAAATGAACTAAAATCATAGTGCGCCTTTGTATGTGTATACAACGTGTGTACGGCTCTGGATCGCTCCGGTGTGTGTGTGTGTGTGTTTGTGTGTGTGTGTGCACGTGCACCATCTGCAATAGTTTGCGCAACCTCAAAGTGAAACTATGAACACGGCTTGACTCTTGTATAAAACATTTTGTTAATTTTCTTGGAAGGGATGGCAGCTGACAGATTAATGTTCATAGAAGAGGTTAATTGACTACACCTTGTATCGGATGTATAACCTCAAGTTTTCAGCACTCAGTGACCCAGCTTGTCATTAACCATGCTGTTTGCACATTGCTGGCATTTGTGTATATGTGTGAATGAAATCTAAATGATCAGAATCAGTGTTTGCTTAATGAACAAGCTCATACTGTAAATGAGGAACATTACATAAATGCATAAATTACTTGGCATAAAGCATAAAATATGTCTTTGTTGCCATCAGCCAATACAGAAAGCTATAATTAGCACTTATAAGCACTTTTCAGTTAATTTAATAAATGTAAGAAAACAAAACAGCCAAATCTAATCATGCTCTTCTTAACTAAGAATTCAAAGGAGATTCAATCTTGTTCCTTAGGATTCACATTCTGTGAGGGTAGCTTGACTCGTTCCCTCTGAACTCAGTGTGTGTGTTTACCTTCAGACGTCAATGCTGATCCTGTTTAACTTCCATTTCCCTGCTTGGGAGAACAAAATCCGACAGATTCTGTCAAAAGCCTTCAGGCAAAGTCGAAGAAACTTTTGTTATCTGAATATCTAAAGCTGCATCTTCACAAAGTACTGTTAGGGCTGTTCACAGATTATTTGTTTTTGAATTCAAAAACCGTTAGTCATGGAACAGAACACAGGGGTCTCAAGGCACTTTTTTCAATTTAAACTACTTTTAACTTCAGAAAAAAGTGGTGCTCAAGGCACGAGATGCGAAAAACAGCAAAAGATTTTACAATGGCCATAGACGTCCATCTGATGCATGTGTACATAGACCAACAATAAATATCTAGATACGCATTTCCTAAAGGAAATACCAGTGCTTGAAAGGCAGCAACAGAAGGGTGTTAACAGCTGAGGTAAGCTTTGTTTTTAGACTTTGATACTGTGTAGTGTATGAACCACTTTGCTGATGACATGACACTCAGCACACATCTTGTTTTCTTTTGGCTATATATGAGAATCAACAGACATCGCAATGATTAGTATTCAAAGAGATGTAAAAATGAAGACCAAATGTGCCTTGCAAGCACTTTAAATAGCACAGATGGAATACAAGGAACTCTTCCTGTGTGAATGACCCCTTAAGGCTTTAGGTGTCACTGAGTCGAAGGAGAGAAATATCCCATTTTCTTGGACTGTGAAACCCACAGTTTTTTGGAGTCTCCAAAAATGTGCTGAAATTTGCTTTGTAGCACCAGTTATATCTCCGCTCTTTAGGTCCATACAATGCAAGTGAATGGTGGCAAGGCATTTGAAGCTCCAAAAGGAGATGAAGTTAGCATAAAGGTAATCCATAAGACTCCAGTGGTTTAATCAATGTTTTCAGAAGCAATCCAGTTGGTTTTGGGTGAGAACAGACCAAAATATAACTCCTTTTCTGATGAATTTGGAGCTTCAAAGGTCTGGCAACCATTCACTTGCATTGAATGAACCTACAGAACTGAGATATTCTTAAAAAAATCTTCATTTGTGTTCTGCAGAAGAAAGATAGTCATACACATCTTAGATGGCATGGCAGTGAGTAAACAATGAGACAATTTTCGTTTTTGGATGAACTAACCCTTTAAAGATGATTGAAGTGTATGTTATGCATGCTCAAAATGCTAATCCTGGATAATGATTTGTTCTGTAATTGTGCCAAAAATACTCTTGGCTTATAATAAGTCACACTGTTGCTTACAACCCATTTCCACCTGGTATTCAGATGCATTTTTGGTGATCCGATTACATGGTCAGCGCGAAATACAGGTGTAAACGGGTTCTTATGCTTTTTGTGATCAGATCACAAAAATCACATACGAATGTGGTCAAAAACACATGTGAATGCATGACATTTGAATTGCAAATGCTCATCCTTCCTGAATGCTTTTGTAATTAGATAAAATTTTAGATGAATCTGGGAGAAATAGCACCCCCTTTTTCCGCACTTTTTTTTGTCTTTTCTGACTTTGTTGTGCTTTTATCATGCAGTAACACAATGACATAGCGATTGATGTATGTTTTCATAAAGTCCCTCCCCTCCAAATCCGATCACAAATGGTCACAGGTGACACATGTAAGCGACCAGGTGTAACAGTGATGCGTCTCACCTGACCACGTGATCTGATCACCACAGATCTTATTACCAGATGTAAACAGAGACTTAGTGGACTTTGCTTTGCCGATTAATTAAAAAAAAAAAAAATAATAATTTTAACCCACAATTTAAATTGGCATTCTTGAACCGCCCCTTTCTTTCTATTCTGTAAATAGGAAAGGAAAACTTAATGTGCTGTGTGACTGGTATGAGCATTTCTGGACACCAAACACTCCCAGTGGAGGAAAATTATTATATTGGCCATAGCCCAGGAAGCTTAATGACCTCCCCAGGCCTTAGTTTGAAAAAGCTGGCTGTAAGCACACTGAGATTCATTCATACTTTCAGAAATGTGAAGAACGGTGTTATAAAATTGAGGATATTCAGTCACTTAGTAGACAGGCTTTTGCAGTCATCAGACTTGCTTTACAGAGTTTATCTTTAATTTTGCATACCTAGTTCATTCTATTTTAAATGATTATGTATGTTTTTATTTGAAGAATCTCCAATTTGCCGTAGCCAACTTCTCAAGTAGCACAATGTATTGTTTCCATCACTGTTAACTGGTTTTACTCAATTATAAATAATATAGGGCTGGGAAAATAAATTATTCTGTTACAAATCACGATTCTTTAGACAAACGATTTTAAAATCGTCAACCTGAGGAAAAATAGATTTGAAAAACACATGTTTTTCTTAATGTTACAATGATTAATAGATAAAGATAGGAAGCTCTACTTAGTTACACACTAACAGGTTTTCTCTCTGAGAAGTTTTTTCTCTCGAATTCCTTACATTTAGACCTTTAATGCACGACTGCTACAGCCATCAAAGCGCTGTTTATTTGAGTGGTGTTGTGGAGAATATATTTTCAGAAGTCATTCTGCAGATTCTGTCTGTCACTTCTTTAATAAATAGTTTAGCTGTAAAAAGGCTTGTCAAAATGTTGGATGCCGTAAACTACATGTTGTGCCTCCACAATATTTATAATCTAGCAGCCAGGGTATTCATGCACAGTAGCAGGTAATTTTATAAATTTACCCTCCACTGTCGCAAAGACGTGTGCTTGAAGAAACACACCTGATTATATTTTGAAGAACAAACAAAAGAATTGCCAGCAACCTGTGGATCGTGTCCGGCGGAACACATGCAAATGGTGAGGTCTCACTTTTTTGTGTCAGTCATCTGGGAGCAGTTTGTAAGAATAGTGTGGTCTACAAGTTTACTCTTTAGCTTCCATTTGTATTTTGCAAAAGTATCATTATGATAGTAGTAATAGCCTATGATAACCTAATGTTTTATATTCTAAAATATAATTTTTTTTTTGAAAGTTAATGATATATTGAATATATTTGTTGAAATCAATTGGACATAATGAAGGCTTATTAATGGGTTCCTTGGCACTAACTAGTTGCCTAGCTCAGACAACGCATTTACTGGTCGATTGATAGTTTTAAATTGGTAGTTTTGCACATCCCTACCTTTTACCTGCATATTATATATTATATAGTGAAAACAGTTGTAATTTCAGTAGGGATGCACACAATACCTGGATCGGTATTGACTCCGATTCTGACAATTTTAGAAGAATAAGGTATCAGTCCAAAGACCATTTTTATTCGTCCGGTACTGTGTGTTAGTAATGTTCATTAATGTAAAGGAATCTGATTACATTGTGACTTTAATAACAGTCATTGTAGCAACTTGGGTGTGAAGTACCTTGCTCTAGGGCACACGGGTTGAAACGGCTGGATTGAGATCACAGTAACTCTCGACTTTCTAAGTCACACTTTACCCAGAGTTAAACTTGCAACCTGTGCCATAACAGCTCAGATTCATGTTCTCTGACGTGCAACGCATCCCTCTTCTCATCTATCTGGTGCAGCTTAGCACTGCTCTTGTTTTTCCATGCCTATCCTCTGCAGTGCCACAAATACTCACCAGCCAGAAGTTTGCTTTGAGTGACCGACAGCTTGTGCCCGAGATAAGGAGGTTCTTCCTCCTAGAAATGGAAGCTGGACACATTTGTGAGTTTGAATGCCGGTGACATGCAGGGCAGTTGGACAGCCAGATGTCAAAAGCCTGCTGCTCATTGCGAAGCTGTTTTTGGATGTAATGACTCACTGATATGCTTCCTCCTACACCAACCTGTGATAGCACAGGGAGCACCCCAATTCATGCCTCTATTTTATTTTGCTGGTTGCAGAGTACCTTTCCTTTTCCGTTTCCAGAGTGACTTCAGAATCTCCAAATGGCACTATGCTAAAGTTTTTGTGGTTGTTTAGAAACTTCGTGTTTAGTTTATTTGAGGTTGTCAGAGCATGTGTGGGTGAGTTAATGAAGCCACTTATTACCACACATCTTATACAAGCGATACCAAACCAATATCTGTACACCTCGACCAAACAGGCTTGTAGACAGACTTTGTCTGCAATTCAGTTCAACATTAGAAGTGACTTAGTCATTCAGTTCACCAGTCAGAAACAAGCCCCACTCTCTTCATTAGCTGTTAAAATCTAAAAGTGATTTGAGAGTCGCACAAAAAAAAAACATCAAATGTCTGGCCCTATATTTTTTCCTTCCCACTTTTTGTGATACTCAAAAAGGCTTGAATTATATAGTGTGGGGCTGTTTGACAGCCTTTTCTGTTAATTACACCACAGAGTTCTCTCTTTTTCCCTTTTCTTTCTCTGGCTGTTTTCTCTCTCTCCCTCTGTTCGTATGTTCCTCCTAGCAACCCTGTGACTGTATTGTAAGGTACTGTCAGTGGAAATTTGGATGTTTCTTTCATAGAAGCCAAGGTTTGTCTGGTGACATGCTTACTTGACATGCTGACTACTGTTGTGAAGAAGGCAATGTTAATTTGTAGCTGATTCTGACCATTATGGTTCAGTAAATGGCTCTCAATTGAGAATGCGAGTTTGAATCCAGGGTGTGCTGAGTGACTACAGCCACCTGTATTTAGCACTAATCACATGTGATCGGATCACTAAAAATGCATCTTAATACCAGATGGAAATGGGGTCTTTGAGGGCCAATTTCTGGAGAGTTTAAATCAGAACTGTATAAGCTAGGGATGTCCCGATCAGCTTTTTTGGCCCCCGATCCTATATTTAAATAGTAAATATCTGCCGATACCGAGTCCCGATCCGATACTTGTAGTTGCCTAGATAATAGAGCTGCAGACTGTACAGACAAAAATAACTACGTAAACAAAGTAACTAAAATATGTCTTCAGCTTAATGCATTTAACTTAGTGCAGCTAGCATTTTTATAAAACTCATATAAAATCTAAGTTCTAGTAGAAAACTTCTACTTGGAATGGTGTAATAGCTTATTTTAACTTTAATATTCAGGTACAAAAATAAATCACAAGTCGACTGAGTTCTGTATGGATGAATAGAAATCTTACATACACTTACAAATGCTGCAAAAAGCTTGACTTGAATAGTCACAACAAAAAACATTTCTATAAAAACAGGCCCAAGTTCAACAATAAAGTTAATAATAGTTCTGTTGTCGATATCAAAATGCCATTTGTGTTATACTGACAACTAGAGATGCACCGATTGCAATTTTTTTGGCCGATATTTTTTTCTTTTCTTTTTTTTTTTGCAAGTGTGACCTGCCGATTCCGATTTTCTATCAAAGAACTATTATTGACCGCATATACAAACAAAATCTACCTTTCTTCAATGCAAACATTTATTTTCATAATAAAATAAATTATTAAACATTACAATTTCCCCCAAACAAAGTTACAGGATCTTCTCTGACTTCTGATATATAAAGTGCTCTGTGACTGGAAAGAGGTAGAAATAACAATGAACTGCAAATGAGTTGCTTTATATAACAAAACCGATGTCATGTTATACACACACACACACACACACACATATATATATATATATATATATATATATATATATTACACACTAACTGCCCCCTTAAAATTAATAGCTGATTGTGCCACCTTTACCAACAACAGCTGCAACCAAATGCTTCCGATTACTGGAGATCAGTCTTTAACTATGCTGTGGTGGAATTTTGTCCACTCTTCTTTGCAGAATTGCTTTAGTTCAGCCACATTAGAGTGTTTTTGATCATGAACTGCCCGTTGAAGTTCCTGCCACAGCATCTCAATCGGGTTCCAGTCAGGACTTTGACTAGGCCTCTCCAAAACTTTAATTTAGCTTATTTTGAGCTATTGAGAGGTGGACTTACTCCTTTGCTTTGGATCATTGTCTTGCTGCATAACCCAGTTGCGCTTGAGCTTTTACTCACAGACTGATGACCAGAACTTTTCCTTAAGGATTTTCTGGTAGAGAGCAGAATTCATGTTTCCCTCAAATATTGCAAGTCGCCCTGGCCCTGTGGGGATGCAGCAAAGCACACCATCACACTACCACCAGCATGCTTGACTGGGTATAATGTTCTTTTTGTGGAATTCTGTGTTTGATTTATGCCAGATGTAACAGGACCACTGTCTTCCAAACAGTTCCACTTTCGACTCCTCAGTCCACAGAACATTTTCACAAAAGGTTTAGGGTCATCAATGTGTGTTTTGGCAAAATTCAGATAAGCCTTAATGTTCTTCTGGGTTAGCAGTGGCTTTCACCTTGCCACTCTTCCATGGATGCATTTTTTGGCCAGTGTCTTTCTGTCTTGATCAGTGACCTTTGTTGATGCGAGAGAGGCCTGGAGTTGCTTGACTGTTGTCCTTGGATTTTTTTGTGACTTCCTGGATGATACGTTGCTGTGCTTTTGGAGGAATTTTGGAAGGTTGGCCACTTCTGAGAAGGTTCAATACTGTGCCCAGGTTTAACTATTTGAAGAAAATGGCTCTCACTGTGGTTCTTTGGAATTCCAGAGCCTATGAAAAAGCTTTGTAACCCTTCCCAAACTGATGTATTTCAATCACCTTTTTCCTCATAATTTCTATAATTTCTTTTGACCTTGGCATAGTGTGCTAGCCAACTTCATGCTGCCGACAAAATTCTATTTGGGTGTTGGTTTGATTGAACAGGGCTGGCAGTAATCAGGCCTTGGTGCGTCTAGTCCAGCTGAACTGCATTATGTATGCATTTTCATAGATTTGATTTTAGTAAATAAGGGGGTGATTAATTTTCAACGTTGGCCCATTTGGTATTGAATAACTTTTGCTTTAATAAATTACATAATCATTTAAAAACTATTTTTTTTATTTATTTTTTTTTTAAACCATTTAGTATGAGATATACACAAAAACCCCACCAGTGCTGATGGTACATGTGCTGGTAGTGAATATCCCCAGATCAAGATTTCAAGATTTTTACCTATGATGCCAACTAGTGCTCTGCTCATGCGTGAAACACTAGGAAGTGTAATCAAGCTTGAATTCATGATTTTGCTTAGAGACTGCAATTTCAAGATGGACAGTGAAAAAGGAGTTAAAGTTTGGTCTGTTCTCACCCAAAATCAATTGGATCACTTTAGAAGACTTTGATTGAACCACTGGAGTTACATGGATTAATTTTATGATGCCTTTAATGTGCTTTTTGGAGAACTGGAAGACCATAAATGATGAGAGAATTTTCATTTTTAGGTGAACTATTCCTTTAATCATTCCCGCAAGTTCCATGTTCATAATGTGGGAAATTCCTGCTCGCTTTACAGTGCAGCTGCAAATTAGTTAACCAATAGATACAGATGAACAAATCAAATCATTAAACTTGTTTTTGTGTAAAAGCTGCACAAGCTTCGCTTGTCCATCTCTCAGCAGCACGTTGAGTTTAGTGGGAGTGCAAGGTGAGGGAGCACTTTGTTGCATAGTTACTGACCTTAAGATGTTACAGATGTATAAACCTTTCTAAACCTGCTAATTCGACCTGCAAATGGCATTATACCATGTTTCCGAAGGCGATCGGTGCAATAAAACTATATTTTTTTGCCTACAAGCTGTTAAAATTGCAAGTGCGTGATGTTGGCACTCCTTCAGAAGTCATAATGCTGCACTTTTTGTATTGTACCAGCTGCATGGTGAAGAGAGGCACCTAAACATCTGTTACAGCTCTCATCTCCATCTATCTAGCTATATTAATTTAACAACCAAAATATTTGGAAATATATGAATGGAAAAAAAAGTTGTTTCGGTAACAGTGCACATTGTGCAATTTTGTAATTGAAACTTGATTGAATTAATTGTTTAAAGTATTTGACATAAAAGAATGACAGGATCTTTTTATTAGGTTAGAAAATAATTGCCCTTGTACAGGAAAACATGCAAATCAATCAATTCCAGGGGGCAAATATTGCTCCTTAATGGGTAGGGCTGGGCGATATGGCCAAAAATGTTATCCCCATAATCTTTTTCATATTGTTCGATATTGATATTTATCACGATATACATTTCTACATTGCACTTTCTTTTTTTTTATTTCAAAGTTGACGGAAGAAAAGAAGAAAAAATAAATTCTAAACAGTCAAAATAGTCTCTACAAAACTGCACAGGGACGTCCAGAGACGACCAGAGTTAAAATTATTGTTAAAATATCATCTGTTTGTTCTGAAGCATAGTGACAGCAGTCCAGTATTTGTTGGAATATTTTTACATTGAAATTAAATAATTTTTATATTTCTTTAGATACAGATGCCCAAGTATGGGGCATAGAAGTCCTTGTGACTGTGGATTGATGCTGAATGTGGGTTCAGGGGTGTCCCAAGAGAAAATTTAGAAAACTTTTTTTTTAAAAATGTAAAAAACATTTGTATATTTTCATTAAAGTGAGAGACTAGTCTACCAACTAGTAATTTTAGTCTTTACTTATCCAATCCAGACACAAAATTAGAAAAGAAAGCTGAACTGCTTGTGTTTTAGTGACATGCAGTAAATATAGAAAATTCCTCAAAAGCTTATTGTGGATTTTATCGCAATAAATATTGATATCGTTTTATCGCCCAGCCCTATTAATGAGAAAAGTTCATTTCTGACCGTGGTTCTATCTGACCTATACATGAATTTAAAAAAGTATCTCATGTGAGTTTGTTGTAATATTTCAGTGTTATTATGAGCCATGTAAGGGGAAAATGGATTTAAAACTAATTTGAAATATCTTCAAACCTTATAGCATCTGTTTATTAATGTATACATTATACTGAAAACAGTACAGATCCACAACAAGATAACGCCCTACACAGGTTGCATCTGTTGAAGTGACACAACAGCTTGAGGCTGTCTACACCGGATGTGTTAACCATTCTAAACCATTTAATTTGTGTAGTAGCGCCAGCGCTTGTAGCACAAATGGAACGAGATGGACGCGCCGCAATGGACGCTTCCAGTGTAGACAGCATCATTGATTATAATGGGGTTCTATTGCTTTTGACGTGACACACATCAACCAGTTTAGACAGGTGTTGCAAACAAATATGTAAAAATAAATCAGAAAACTGACCAAATCCAACAAATTTAAATCAAACCTTCTATTGTTTCCAAAGGGTTGCTACAGGTTCACCATACCAGGGAAGAGTTACATACCTCTGGCAAAAATTTTCAGCAAGACATTTTGTTTGTGTAAATTTGCCACAAATGAACCAAGTAAACCGTTTTTGATGTTTTCTCATTGAAGGGATTTTCAATGAAAATTTGAGTCAACATGAGTGAAGGTGACTGTTGCCGTTGCAAACAATTTGAACAGTTAAATTTTTTTGCGAACAAGCAGTAATGCTAACTGAATACCAATTTTAGTGATAAGTGTAGTTCACGTGATCCACCTTATGATATATCTCAATACTGTAGGAATACCTACCAATAACCAACTGTGCAGCAACTTTGTGACTTGCTGTGATTTAATGGCTGCCAATTGTATGTAGATTTTGAATTGACTACTGAAATTAACCAATGACACAATGATGGTAGTCTTTCCCACTGTGCATCCTGTCCTGCCGCCTACAAATATTTCTGAACTTGAATCCTATAAATCCAGCTTTTTTTATTTGACCCTGAGACCAGCTCCAGCAGAATGTCCATGCAAATCGATACTACAAATACAATGTCCTTTGCTATGCTCACATACGTTTGTTTTCAGGGGATGTGTCCTTGTTTAGTTGAATGGAACCTTTTAAAATGGCCTTGTGTAAATGTGTGCTAAACACTATCTCTGTTTGTTGGTTAAGGAGCTAGCTGTTTGTAAAGCAGATGTACTAGATGTATATATTGGCCTCACTGTAACCTCGATTTAAGTTTTCTTTGCTTAAAATAAAGGAGGGATGAGTCTAAATAATCTTTTGTGCTAATCAACATTATGCCAGAAATGCTGTTTTGATGAGCTTGCATTGAACCTGCAATATTCTGTTATGTGTCCTAAAAATAATTCCATGTAAAAAATCTTGATGATCATGACCATAAAATGTTCTTGACTTGTTTTGTGAGAATCTGCCTAATATCGTGATATAAAATTGCTGTGATTATTAGATTTTGGTCATACCACCCTCCTCTAATTGCTACAATTTAATTTCTTTTAAGCTTTATGCTTCAACTTTATGCTTTATGTTAAACATTGTATGACATTAATTTTTCAATGCCAACATACAAAACAAATGTTAACATTTTACCTGATCAGATAGAAAACTGTGCTTAAGAAACATCAAATATTTGTGTTTGTACTGTTTTGTATCTGGTTGTTCTGTGCATGGGCATTAACTGCAAATTAGTTTACATAATTCCAGCTCGGTGAGTGGCTTCTGAAGTTGAGCGCCATGCACTGTTTTCTACACCAACACACCCACACAATCTCTTTTGATGTGCATCAACAATCCAACAATGCATCATGCTCTCATTCATGTCTCTCCTTTAATAGAGCACAAGGAATTGATAAGGAAAGACAAACAGACAGAGGGAGGGAGGGAGGGGTGAGAAAAAGAGAAATGTGGCAAAGAAAAATATGAAAAGTGCGTAGGAGACCACATCAACCGAGTTTGCAGAGTGGTTGTTCTTTAGTGGGTAAACAGTGTTCTGCAGTTGAAATTAGGGGGTTTATCGTCAACCACCAGGCAGCCCAAACCTGTCTTTGGGTTGATATTTCACCCATCAAAAATTGTGTTAAGGCAGGATTATGTTGCTGCTCACGACTTTCTTTTCCCCGCACATAGTTACAGCCTTTAAATGTAGTCACTCAATATGAGAAAGCAAAGAAAGCAAGGTGGAATATCTTCTGATTTGGCATAGAGGTCAGTGCAAGAAATTGGTTTTGGCACTTCTTTCTTTTCACCTTTGCGTGTGTGTGCGCGTGTGCGTGCGCACGTGTGTGTGTGTGTGTGTGTGTGTATATATATGTGTATATATGTGTGTGTGTGTGTGTGTGTGTGTATGTATGTATGTATGTATGTATGTATGTATGTGTGTGTATATATATATATATATATATATATTAGAGATGCACCGATCGACCAGCCAGGGACCGGAATCAGCCTCACTTCTTTCCGAGCCGGTCCGCTTTGTTGACAACGGCGCAGGCAATAACGTCACAGCCACAATAACGTGGAAGTTCTTCATTGTGAGTGAAGAATACATAAAGTTCGCAATTTGTAATATTTGTAAGGCTAAAGTTAACCGTGGAGGAACCACCACAATAACGTTTGGATCAATAAACCTAATTAGACACTTAAAACACCCTCACCCAGCTGAAAATACCGCTTTTAAAAAAGAAGCTAAAAAAGGGAAAGCGACTAAAGCTAGCCAGAGCTCAGAGCCAGCCACAAGTCAACATCATCTCCTTTCTTTCCTTGGTATGAGAAGCGAAAAGACCAAAGGAATTATGAGAAAAAATATGGAATTCATGGTCCTGGATGACCAGCCATTCTCCATAGTGGAGGACAGAGATTTGACACAGATTCAGAAATCTGATCAATTTCCTCGATACAGAGCAGGTGGTACATTTCCCACGTCATGTTGCCCCGAGTTTTTTAATCTCGTTTCCTGTCGCACAGGCAGCCTGTTACAAGCATACCTGTCAACATTTGGGTACACAAATCCGGGAAGGGAAGTGGGGTGCTGGATGACAGAGACAGGCTAAATACATACAAATTGTGCCGTTGTGATTTAATGTGCTGAGTAACATAATTTTTCCCACCATGTCCGATATTAAAATCAGTGCGACACACTTTTCAAAAGGCGTGGGTATTATCGATATGGCTTCGGGATATGAAATTAAATGCTTTCGTTCAGCTGTTGTTAAATTTACGTGTGTGTGTGTGTGTGTGTGTGTGTGTGTGTGTGTATATGTGTTTGTGTATGTGTGTGTGTGTGTGTGTGTGTGTATATGTATGTGTGTATATATATATATATATATATATATATATATATATATATATATATATATGTATGTATATATGTATGTATATATGTATGTATATATGTATATATATGTATATATGTATGTATATATATATATATGTATATATGTATATATGTATATATGTATATATGTATATATGTATATATGTATATATATATATGTATATATGTATATATATATATGTATATGTATATGTATATATATGTATATGTATATGTATCAGTTTTACCTCTGATATATGGACATCTAACGTACGCTTAATGTCAATGTTGAGCATATTGTACACTTCAGTTTTGTTCATAGACTTGTAATCATTGGAATTGTTTTGTTAGACGAGTAAAAAATAGAAAAAGGTCCATTTATGAAAATAGTGGAAAATGACATCTGTTTTGTTATATAAAGCAACTCATTTGCAGTTCATTGTTATTTCTACCTCTTTCCAGTCACAGAGCACTTTATATATCAGAAGTCCGAGAAGATCCTGTAACTTTGTTTGGGGGAAATTGTAATGTTTAATAATTTATTTTATTATGAAAATAAATGTTTGCATTGAAGAAAGGTAGATTTTGTTTGTATATGCGGTCAATAATAGTTCTTAGAAAGAAAATCGGAATCAGCAAAAATCGGTATCGGCAGGTCACACATCGGCCAAAAAAAATTGCAATCGGTGCATCTCTAATATATATTAAGCCTCTGAAGGCTATATATATATATATATATATATATATATATATATATATATATATATATATATATATATATATATATATATATACCTCGAATACAGCCTCTGAAGGCAACTTTTTCCAGTTTTCGGATGCAGCCATGGTTTTTCTTTGTTTGTTGTCTCAACAACCATGTCACTCATCAGTTAAAAGGGATAGTTAATTACACCAAAAACTATCTCAAGTTGTTCCAAACCTATGTGACTTATCTTTTCTTCTTTAATCTTCCTCCTGTAAGGGACAGCTGCATGCAGAGTGGTGATCTTAGCCAAGTGCTCTCTTGTCTTTGTGACTGTGCAACCAGTCCTCACAATCGTTAGCATGCCTTGGGCTGAAAGTGTGACATACAAATAGGCAATGTCATCAGCAAGCCAAGCGAGGACAAGGTGCATGTGACAGAGAAAGAAAAAGGCCTTTATTGTTGGGAAAGATCATACTGCTGTGGAAAAGAATTGTGGAATTTGTGTTGGTTTTGCAGTGGCTTTTGGATGAATGCATTAGGAATGTGCACTTTAAAAAAAATTCTCCTCAGAAATACCCACTTCTCTGTAATTTCTTTAAGCATGTGTGAAGGACGTTGTTTGCTTAAAAGCGGCTGTCCTTTTGTTTGAAAGGCTACAATTATTTGTATTGTTCTTGAGTGCTCCACACTACTGTTGTTCTTCCTCAAGTTCGCAAAAAGATGTCGAGAGAGCTCAGCCCAGTTCAACGTTCCCTCCAAGAATCCAAACAATCTTTATTCCTTTCTTGTGCATGGAAGACCTTCCTTTTTTTTCCCTTTTTTTTTTTTTTTTTTTTTTTTTTAAAGACTTCTATAACCCTACCGTTGTCACATATTTTTACCCTTACTCATTTGCTTTGAGTAAATTCTATATTAATAATTTTTATTTAGATTTGTTAATTTTATTCTCACAAAATTTTTACATTGTCAGTCTAATTTTTTTGTAACTGCAAAGGTTTGTAGCACTGTATGTATTTTAATTTGCATTGTATCAGTACCTTGAAGCTATTGTATTGTTTTCAGCCCTCTTTAACAGGGACTAAAAAATGGTTCAAGGAACAAAAACTGAAAACGATCTAAATTTTTTGCAGAACGTAACTGAAAACCAGAACAGAAGAGTTTTTCAATTGTTTCAGTGTGAAAACTTTATTTTTAAATGCTGGTAACCAGTTATAACAAGTTAATTATTTTCCCATTATGTTTTCATGAAACTAAAAGCCAATGGATTTATCACAGTAAAGTTTTGGAATTACACCACTCCATGTTGCCCGAAAAAATGAAAAGTGCTTTGATACTGAAGGAAACTGTTGCATCACACATTTATTTGCCTAATTGCCCATTGTGGATGTTGCATTCTCTGAATGAAGACCTGTAGAACTATGTATAAATACTACATAGACATGCACGGTTAATCCAGATACAAGGAAAACATTATTAGAGGGAAAAATTAAATTACTTTGTTGTTTCCAAGTCTTCTGAAATATTGTTAGATATGATGCGTTAATACAGATTTGATGCTGCTGGGTTTTGACTCTGAAGTAGATAAGTAAAACTATAGTTAACTGTTCATGAACTGCTTGTTATGATTTCTATGCTGATAAATCCACCACACCGGGAAAAAATATATTGCTTATTTTCACTTATTTTGGTGAGGCAATTTTCTTATTTTGGGTTTGGTTTTCCAGACCATGTTGCTTGTTTCTCTTGAGAGATCTGGCAACACTGTAATTGCTGTTTCACCCACCCCTTTGCACAGAGTATTGTCTATTTTAAAAGAATGTTATTAACCATTCTTTTATTTTGTCCTAACCAGTAACATTTTGTAAAGGAGGCTGTGGAACTTTTGAACTGGAACTGAAACAAACCGAAATTCTTATTATTTCTTATTATTTTTTTTTTATTTTTTTATTTTTTAGTCCTTTAACACAGTATGGCTGTTGCAAATGCGTTCTCAGAGTAGTTATTTTCAGCCGCTAACACTGTGGTTTTTTTTTTTTTCTTTTTTCTAGTTCCTTGCTTAAGCTAACACCTGATTCAATTTATCAAGTGCAAACCAATTAGTGTAGTAGTTAAAGCTGTTGTGTTTAGTTAAGGCTTGAGTTAAGAGGGTTCCCTTAAGGGCCCTTCAGGATAAGAGAAGGGAATGACTTTGTGAATTACAAATGTGAAATGTAACTGTAAAAAAATACCAAATGGCAGAGACATATTAGGCTATATCTGTGTGTGTGTATATATATATATCTCTCTATATATATATATATATATATATATATATATATATATATATATATATATATATATATATATATATATATATATATATATATATATATCTCTATATATATATATCTATATATATCTCTCTCTCTCTCTCTCTCTCTCTCTCTCTCTATATATATATATATATATATATATATATATATATATATATATATAATATTCTGTGTGTTATCATGGATATGGACATATATTTCATACTTTTCATAAATAAAAGAAAATAATATTTTTCTGTTGCTATAACTGGTCACTATTTATTTTCATCATTTTAAATTCATAATTTTACATTTCTTTTTGTGTTCACATACATTCTTCATGATTCTTTGGTGTCTCGGTTAAAGGGGTAGTTCTTCCAAAATATATATTTTCATCATTTACTCAATTTACTGTGATGTTTCTGATTCATATTTCTGTCTTCTGTGGAACACAAAGGGAAAGTGAGGCAGAATGATGCCATTCACTTTTATGGTGTAGAAAAAAATGAAATGAAAGTGAACGGGGTCTTAGACTAACATACTTCTCATTTTGTGTTCCACGGAAAAACGTTTTTTAATAACAGTAGGGTGAGTAAATGATGACAATTTTAAATTTGGGATGAACTATCCCTTTAATAGTAGGTAATAAAACTGCAATGGTAATCATTTGACAAGAATTAGGAAAAATGCAGGGCACTGCTGTCAACAACCCTGTCCTCTTGCATTTTAAATACTTTTACATACTTAGATGCTCAAAAAGCTGCACCTTATTCCATAATTACGGTGTGTATCACTTTATTGAATGACCTTGGCTATATAAGGCTACATTTAGTCAGAGATTTGTCCACAGAGCAAAAGAGCTCCTTGCTGTGTTTGTCATATCTGCCTTACTCAATGTCTCCCCCACGAATCTTGTCACAGGTATCTTTCTCATTAGCCGGTTACATGAGATCTGTCAGCCCACGCTACCTCCATCTGTCAGACTTTGGGCTATAATTTGGCAGCTGTGTATGACTAAGCCTCAGAATTGCTCTTGGATCTTGGAGAAGCACCTGTGCTGCAAACTCCAAAATGTATTACATCACTATTTACGAGTGAGAGCAGAGAGGAGAGGTAGAGCATTCTCTCAAAGATGGAAATATCCATGACTTCATCTACACTGTGTGTGTGTGTGTGTGTGTGTGTGTGTGTGTGTGTGTGTGTGTTGGGGTTAGTGTGCCGCCACACCCACATCTGCACACACCCCTTCCAGTCATCGAAAGGTCAGGGACTCACCGGCAGGAAGATTATCTCATTTTCATCAGCGCATGCACACTGTCTACCACTACAATGTGATTCATAAACTCAAATGTCTGGTGATTCACAAGTATTTGTGTATGGTCCCAGTCTGCCACCATATTTGGGAAAAGATTTCATTAGCTCACAGGAGGAATAATGCTTAGTTTTGTCCGTTTGCTATGTGCTGTTGCTAAACACAGAATATTAGGTCATTGGGTCTCACTCACTTATTATGCATACTTAACAGCTGTGTGTAAACTTTTTCACACAGAAATCATGATTCATCAATAATTCTTATCTATCAGAGCAGCCAAACACCAGTACAGGGACAATATTGAAGGGCAGTTCAACACCAGGCAGGGAATTAATATCATCACAGACCTCAGTGGGAATAAAAGCTATGCTATGAACACCGCTGCCTCTCTCCCAGATGAGCTTAATATTGTTTTTGCTAGTTTCGAGGGAAATAACACTGCCCACATGGCGAGAGCTCGTAGGCCGAAGCTACAGAGGTTAGTTCACTTTCCATCTCTGTAGCGGATGTAGCCTGATCCTTCCGATGGGTGAATATCTGTAAAGCCTCGGGGTCCTGATGGCATTACGGTCCATGTCATCAGTGATGGCGCGAACCAACTGGCTGGTGTTTTCACAGACATTTTCATACTTTCCCCTCCCCACATGCTTTAAAACGTCCATCATTGTGCCTGTACCAAAGCAATCCAAAATCACTTGCTTAAATGACTGACGTCCTGTTGCTCCGACCCCCATCATCATCAAATGCTCTGAGAGACTAATCAGAGATTACATCTGCTCTGTGCTACCTGCCTCACTGGACTCACTGCAGTTTGCTTACCACAACAACCGCTCCACTGATGATGCAATTGCATCTACATGACACACTGCTCTCTTCCATCTGGAAAAAAGGAACACATGTGAAAATGCTGTTTGTAAACTACAGCTCCACATTCAATGCCATAGCTTGATGTGAAACTCCAGGCTCTGGGCTTAAACAGCTCGCTGTGCAGCTGGATCCTGGACTTTCTGTCAGGTGTCCACATCACTGAGGAATTCACGTGGTCCATCCACACTGAGGCCGTTGTGAAGAAGGCTCACCAGCACTGCTTTTTCCTATGACTGCTGATGAAGTTTGGAATGAAACCACCATATCCTCACACGGTTCTACACCAGCACTGTAGAGAGCATCCTGACTGGCTGCATTACTGTACTATAACACACTTGCAGCTGACTATCAACCGACAGCCTGAATGTCAATACAGCACAATACAACCTACTGTATATTTTATATATACTTTTTTTTTTATTGTATACTGTGTATTGTATACTGTACATTTGTATATTGTGTTGTGTAAATCAGATGTTTATTGTAAATTGGTATATATCTCATCACTGTCATGACTGCTATGTTGCTTGGAACTGCACCCAAGAATTTCACCCACTGTTGCACTGTATGTGGTTGTGACAATAAAGTGATGTGATTTGATTTTGATTATGCTCAAAATTTACTTATAAATAAAAATGTTCCTTAATTTAATATTAGAAATTGGAATTCAAGGCCTGAGTATATTTCGGTTTGCCCGCAATGCTGATCGCTCTATGCACCGTATGCATGTCATAAATTACATCATAAGCCAGTCCACACATGCGCCGCCCATTAACTCTACTATGGGTCCGAAGATTATTCTCACAAAGGCAATGCCGTCGACCTGCCTGAGCCAATCTGGAACACGTAAAACGAAGTATACCTGGCCCTTTAATGACCCCACAATATTTCTAATTTCAAAATGATGAGTGTTATAATTTGATCTGGAGTTGGTTCTCCATAAGCTTTGATTATGCTTCAACTGGTTTTAATAATGACACTTTTCAGAGCACATAATTATTCAACTTGCATGCAGTGATTAGTAAATAAGACCCATTTTTTTTTACCTTATCACAATTAGCATAAATATTAAGATTTCCAAGTCTATTTTAGTCTGATATTTTGAGCTCTTAACACAATTAAACTTGTGTCTTAAAAATCTATACATAATTGAGTGAATAATGTCCCTTGTTGTACACTGTCATGAAGGATTGCTCATCTTCCAGGGTTGTTCACCTGCAGTATGTGGCAGATGATGTAGGTGTATGTAGTCACTGGGCTTCATCTCGCTCATTAAGGTTAACCCAACAGCACCGCCATTCAGCAGCATACTTTGGCAGATGGTTGCCAGGAAACCAAGGAAACTGACATTTCAGAGCTTTTCCTGTCATAAGGAAAAAATGCACATCTATGTTGCATAATGTTAATACTGAGGCCTTAGAAGCAGATCCACCTATTTGTATTTCACCTGTTTGGCCATCAACCCAGATCTAACTTTTTTTTTTCTTTACGGTATGTTCAATTTGACTAATTTGCTGCGACCAAGAAACGGGTAGTAGTTTAGTTTCAATAATAATTGATGATTTTAGGCAACATCAGTGACCGCATCGATGATGCAATAGGGTTCAGCAGATTGTAGCTTTTATGCAAATAAGCTGCATCATGATGCAGCGACTACCAATGGGAGTGAAAACAGTGGAGCCCATAGGATCCAGCAGTGATGTTGGATAGTGATTCCTATTCAGGGTTAATTGATTTTGCTTTGTTAAACCATGAATTCCTTGTTACCTGTGATTTGTAACTAATTATTAAAATTAGTTTAAAAACGGGCAACGATTGCCCCCAGAAAGGTAAAAACAAGCTCAGGTGTTATTAAAGTGAGAGAAAGCTTGGTTAGTCTCTAGGAGTTTTGAATCTTTACAATCAATATCACCCACAATATTGTTTTTAGATATTCATAATAATGGCCACCTTTTAAATATGAATGAAGTCAGTGCTAAATGATGGCCAGTTCAATATGAAGCAATAGGACTGCATTTCAGGTTTGTTGTTGATGAAGGGGTACTTGAGCCTTATTGATAATGGAGCTGCTGGCATACATGGAACAAAAAGTTTGGGAAACACTGATGTAAGTGATCAATAGTACAGCAACTTGGCAACCTGCAGGAATTTAATAGCTGCTATCTGTATTTAGCTTTAGTGTTACCAGTAATATAATGGTATGTTTGACTTAAGTTTTTAAATAGCTTCTGAACATCTCTGCAGACTGCTCCATTCGTTTGACGACTGGTTTGACTCTATAATTGTGTAGTGTTTTGGCTCTCCATGGCAGTGGTGGCATTGATTTGTTCATGTTGTGTAATCTGCCATTTGGCACTGCAAAGTGCATGAACTATGTTGCAGTTGCAGGCATGCCAGAGGCTGAACACTTGTACAGTGGGTGTTTGTTTATGCAAAATCTGGTTGTACATTAATTAGTGGATTTTTCAAAGTTAATTCGCAAATCTTGAAAATTGACACTAATGCCATGTTCACACATTTATTGTTTGGGTTTGACAACCGTATTCATTAACAGGTGTGAGAACATCTAAAGTCTAAAAAGGAGGTTGACTTATTGAAAGAACTAGTTCCCATTGGTTTCATATTCATTGGAGTGGGCGTTAAATCTTTAAACCATCAAAACTTCACAATATAAATTGGCCTGCAGGCTGTGACTATCTTTGCTACAACAATTCACGATACTGAATTCATGATGATACGCTATATACAATATTTTAAACAATGCCTGAATCAAGAAAAGCTTAGTTTAAATATTTGTCTTTAATTACTTAAGACATATGCAAAACAGTTCTTTACCTCACTCAGTAAAAAGTACTGTTTATTACAATGCAAAATTATCCATCTGGGATGGAGTAGGACTTCAAATCAGCACAGGGCAGTGGTGACACCATAATAGATATATTTATAGTTCTGCTAAGCTGAATATACAGAATTATGTTAGATATGCATGCTTGCTCACGGTCACTGCTTAAATGAATTTAAAAAAATTAAAATGACTTTTCAAAACATATTATTTTCAAAAATACCTTTTTTAATGGCAGTGTATGCTTATCCAGTAAAATAATGTTTGCCACGCTATAAGCAAATGGGTGAAATATGACTACATTTGGCATTATCAGGACCATTAAATATTCACCATTATTCCACATTATATTCTGCATTATATACAGTCATTTAATATAGTGCAATCATCTGTAAATTTTCTCTTGTGCAGCGCAAATTCACTCTTGCACTTTCAACATTGGCATTGGTTCTCTTGTGCTGACAACATGAGCTTACATGATATGGGGAGAGTATTGCTAAATGGAAATACATGCCTGATTTTGAAAATTACAGTAAAACTGTACATTATGTACTGGAGAGAAACAACTGTCAAACACATCAAATAACACCAGCACCGTCAAGGCACTTAACGCAGCAACTTGGTCACACCAGCTTTTTAAAACAAGTTAACATGCATACACGTTTATCTCTACTATAAAGTGACATTGCTGATGGAGCTTCTCTGTGCACTTATTAGTTTTCTTTAAGTTCAACATGTCACACACGTAGCTCTCATTAGTTAAAAACACTCAAGATAAAGGCACTTCATATTTTTTCATGCATTGCCATTCTTTCATTGGCATGAGGCCTGGATGTGCTGCTCATAGTTGTTGGCATCTTTAAGGGGTTTCCACAGTCTGTAGGGCATGGATTAAGGGACTTCCTATTTGTTCTTAGACTGAGTAGCAGGCTATGGCCTTAAGAGGTGTTCACATACAGCTATGTGCAGTGATAAAGCTACTAGAAGTCATTAATTTTCAATGAGAGCTAGTGATCACTGGCATCATGAGCCACAGCGACTTTTGGTAACAACGCAATGCGACTACCACCAATGTGATGGCAAACACTGATATGCGTCCTGGTACAGTTTAATTTATTTGTCGAGTAGGAATGCCTACTACAGACCAACAGCGCCCACACTGTGCACTCCAGTGATTTAATCACTTTATTTGTGAATGCTGCTTTAGCATTTGTTTGCATTTGGATAGACATTTTTTTATTTTTTTTTAATCACAAAACACTGAAATGTTGTCAGAGGTTTTCTGATATGCCTCCATGGTCCCTCTTCTATTTCCCTTTTTTATTTTAAACATCAGATTAGTCCTGATTGTTGAATGCTTACACTTTCACCCTCTGTTCTGTTTCAGCTCATCAACATCTACACAAAGGAATGAGAGGGGGAAGGTCTAATCACACATTGATGTCCACACATGCCTGATTCAGCTGAGGACGAGCACTATTATAAAGTTAATTTATATCCCACTATTGCCTGTCCTCCATTCTCTGGCCTCTCCAGCTGAGTGGGTGCCCATGTTCCCTAAGCTTTGTTATTTTTGCTACACTGCGGGCATGCTCCAATGCTGAGCTCCGCCACATAGCCATACCATGACCAGTCTAAAGCGTTCACAGACCGAACGCTCGGTGGGTGGCTCTGTTCCCGCCACAGATGAGTTTTACACTCGTCGTCTGCGCTTGCCCAATGGAGGTGCACCACCCCCTCGCAGCGAGAGCACACACTTGACTGGCACGCCTGGAGTTCCCAAAATGGGAGTTAGGGCACGGGTTGCTGACTGGCCCCCCAGGAAAGATGGTGGCAGTGGTGGAGGAAATGAATTGGGTCTGTGGCACATCACAGTGGAGACTGATTCCCCTTCTACCACCACAGGAAGCACCCAGAGTAACTTGTCGACCAAGCTCGGTCACCTGATCAGCCCACAGGACTCATCCATGCTGCGTAACATTCACAACACACTGAAGAGCAAGATGCATAGCAAAGGTAAAGACAATCGCTTCCTCTCCCCGGATGGTCATCTCGGTTCACCCCGCAAGAGCATGCGGCGCATCCGACAGCGCAGCAACAGCGATATCACCATCAGTGAGCTGGATGGCGATGGCAGTGAGGGCTGGTCTTTTTCAGGCTGGACACCCATGCATAGAGAGTATGGTAGCACCTCCTCAATCGACAAGCATGGCGTATCTGGTGAGAGCTTCTTTGATATGCTTAAAGGTTACCAGACCGATGCTCCTGACCAGCGCAGCCCTGCCCCAGAAAAGTTGAGTGAGTTGCTGACAGTAGCCCATAAACAAACTGCCCTTGACCTGCCTGATGGACCTCTGGGTCCTCCACGTGGCAGTCCTGCCAGTCGCCTGAAAGAAAGAGAAAAACACCTGAAACGGCGTTCCAAGTCAGAGACAGGTGGAGAGTCCATTTTCCGCAAGCTGCGTAGCGTCAAAGCTGAAGGTGATTCATCACGTGCAGGTTCTGATGCCGAAGATGGAAAGTCTGATGATGCAGGTCCTCCTCCCAAACCATGGGTCTGCCAGAAAGGGTTTGCACACTTTGACATCCAGAGTATTCTGTTTGACTTGAATGAGGCCGCGCAAAGTCGACAAAGTGCAGTTAAGAGGAAGAACACCACAACCGGTGCCTCTGCTGCAGCTGCTGCCTCTGCCTCCAACACGTCATCTCTCTCATCCACCCAAAGCGGGGCATACGGCTCGCCTTGCGGCAGCCAGGAGGAGCTCAACGTCAAGGATGGACCTTCTCTTGACTCGGGTGACGACAAGAGCAACGATCTAGTTCTCAGCTGCCCATGTTTTCGTAATGAGATTGGTGGTGAAGGAGAGAGAAATATCAGTCCTTCAAAGCAGGGCAGTATCGGCAGTGGGGCCTCCAGCTCTTCAATAGATGAAGAAGAATCTCCTGAAAGAGCTCCCAACACTCATTTTAGCAATGCAGGGGTGGCTGTTCTTGAAGCGCCCAAGGATGGCAAGAGTCTCCACCATGATCGTGAAAAAAGCAACATAGTTGAACATGTGGACTTGGGTGCCTATTATTACAGAAAGTACTTTTACTTGAGAGGTGAGTTTTTATTTATTATTATTACATTAAAGCTATAATTTATATATTCCAAAATATCTCTTCTGTACAAAATTTCAGAAACATCAATAAGGCCTCAGACTTTGCGCTTGTTACTGCTAGTTTGTTATCCATGCTGGAAAAAAGTGAATATCAGCTTGAGATTTTTCTGCTGGTGTCAACTGCTTTAAAATCCTACTGGTCTTATAGCCAGGCCAAGCTGATAATCCAACATAGTCTCATGGCTGCTTGTAATAATTCATATGAAATGCAGAAATCATAAAATATCACATGACTCGGCTCATGTGAAAAGGTATGACTTTTATTCCAATAGAGAATAACCATTCAACAAACAGAATTTCAAATTGATACAAAACAGACATTACATTTTACGTAGCCTCTTATCCACACTTTATTTAAAGGAATATGCCAGGTTCAATACAAGTTAAGCTGCATTGTCAGCATTTGTGGCATAATGTTGATTACCACAAAAATTTATTTTGTCTCCCTCTTTTTCTTTAAAAAAAGGAAAAATCGAGGTTACAATGAGGCACTTGCAATTGAAGTGAATGTGGCCAATTTTTGGGGTGTTTAAAGGCAGAAATGTGATGCATATAATTTACATTAATTTTTCTGTTTAAACTCATGTATTATTTGAGCTGTAAATTTGTTTAAATCATAATTTTAGTGTTTGCTGACATTACATCTTCATGGCAAGGAAGTTGTAAAATTGGCTATAACTTTACACAGAAAAGGTAAGCGATTTTATCACAATATAATAATGTTAAATGCATATTTATGTCTTGTGGCTACCCTTTTGAGTGCCCCCATTCACTTCCTTTTTAAGTGCCTCACTGGAACCCAGATTTATTTATTTTTTTAAGAAAAGGAGGGGCAAGTCAAAAAATGTTTTTTTGTGGTAATCAATATTATGCCACAAATGCTGTTGATTGAGCTTAACTTGTATTGAATCTGGAATTTTCCTTTAAGAAAACATCTGTGGGCAAATGATTGTTTATGTAATAGAAATGACTGATGTATGTGAAAAACCTGTAAAAACCTCGTCTAATTCCAGACCCCTTAGCATTCTTCAGTGGTACACAAAAGTTTTCCTTTTGAAATCATGGTTAGGTTAAGCTTTAAGACTTAAACATTTTAGCAATCGTTGGGAATAAAAGTTGTATGTTTTCATACGAGTAAATTTTTTACAATTTCAACATCTCTTACTATTATATGACTTGTGAGACCAGGATGGTTGTTCAGTTAGTCTAGCTGGTCTCCTAACCTGGCCAAACTGGTCTTTAGCATGTTGAGCTGGTCACGCCAGCTGCTCTTCCCACCTGACCAGCTTACAAATGCCCAAAAACTCTCTAAAACCAGCAAACCAAACCATCTTAAACTATCAAACCATCTTAGGCTTGTTTGTGCTGCTTTTTCAGCAGGGATAGTACTTGTTTATATTGATTTTATACATTTGAATCATTGATTGAAAAATCTAAAATTCTATTATCCTTAGAGCACTGGAACTACTTGGGTGTCGATGAGACACTGGGGCCAGTAGCTGTTAGTATTCGTCGGGAGAAACTGGAGGATCACAAAGAGCATGGCCAGCAATACAATTACAGAATCATCTTCAGAACCAGTGAGGTGAGCTCTCATCCATATATCACAAATATCACTTGTTGTTGCCAGGATTTGAATGCAGAATGCATCATTGTGCTTGCACAGAGAGAGAATGAGCGAGAATTAATTCTAACTAGGTTGCAATGAGTGAGATCCAGGTCTGACGCCCACTGCTATCTTATATAACATGCTTAGAGGCATAGAGATTTCTCTCTGCTTGTGCTCTGCATAGATCACACAGTTCCCTAGCTTGCTCAACGCTATACTGCTTCCTAATCACACACAGCTTTTGACAACATTCTTAAAATGGATGGATGAAGGTTAGATTCACATGCATTCGGATGGGCTTTAATAGCTTTGCGACTAAGGTGATGCACAGCCCAACATGGCAATCTTTCCACAGCTATTTCTTGACATGTAGGTGGGCAGACATGGATTAGCTTGTATAAAACCTTTGTCCTAATAATTACGGCACCTTTTCAGTTGTTTGAGGTGTCTGAATCATAATGAACAACTACAAACAGATGACAGTATGTTGGATTATGGAGTACCAAGTGCTCATTTTCCCAGAAGGTCTTGTATAACATCATCCAACATGCCCATTTATTGAGTCACACCTGTAATTTACAAATGCATACAGCTTGCATTTGTAGTTGGGCTGTCACTTTAATTAAATTTTGGCTGACAATGAATTGCCATGCCAATAAATGTGATTAACTATTTCCTGATGAGTTCATGGGCCATCCACCTAGGCCTGTCACGATTATTAAATAATCTAAACATGTTTTGTTTTTTCATCTAACCACAGTTATTTGAGAGAACCGCGATTATTATGCACTTCAAATTCCAATCACATTGTAATGCCCAAATAAGGGAATTTTAAGCTAATATTTAAATGCCATCAACTGCGCAATTGTGTGTCATTTAGTTTGACTCAGAGCATCACTGAGGCACTATGGACTTCAACCAGAGCAGCTCCTGTCCGGAAGAGTGTGTATACTGCTTAAGCACACTGATGTGCGTGCCATCAGCAGAAGCTTGCACCAGTCTCGCGTGAAAACATAAAATGTTTCTGGTCATAGCGTGTCCATACATGCAGTGTTAATGTGCACGCTTGCACTGTTTCTGTGGAGTAATACAATTATTAAATGAATTTTCAAAGGTTTTGCTTAATGACAAGTAAGGGCTTGCAGGTTTCAAAGAGCATTAAAATAATATGTGAAAGTGAAGAAATTATAATATAATTAATTTAATATTGATATTTTTTTTTTTTCATACAAATACAAAATACAATTTTTTTTAACTACTCCACAGATTTCATATTAGCAAACTATAGATTTGGCAAGTAGTTTAGGACAACAAATTCCAGAAAATTATGTCAAGCCTTTTGGCAATTAGCTAATTAGCTTCTGATTGGCTAATTGGAGTCAGTTGGAGGTGTACCTGTGGATGTATTTTAAAGCCTAGACCTCAGGAAAAAAAAAACTGTAGTCTGATTCATCCTTGGGAACAAAGGAGTAGGTTTTGACCTCAACTGTGTGTGTGTGTGTGTGTGTGTGTGTGTGTGTGTGTATATATATATATATATATATATATATATATATATATATATATATATGGGTGTGTGTGTATATATATGTGTGTGTGTGTGTGTATATATATATATATATATATATATATATATATATATATATATATATATATATATATATAAAATTTAAAAAGTTATATAATTATTTTTCATGTTATTCATTAATTTTAAAGCTTTAAAATGAAATTATAAATCTCTATTTTAATATTTGATTTACATATTAGTTAAATATGTAAAAATTACTTATTGCGGTGTATGAAGCACACATGCACCTACAGAAATATGACAATTAATCTTCATAATCGCAATTATTTGTTTGACTATTAATCATCAGCCGAATTTCATAATCGTGACAGCCCTTATGTCACATGTAATTTGTGAGTTTAATGCACACATATTCAGAGCATGTCATTCATATTTAACTTTGAATCATACAATAAAATGTGTGATTTTCTTTTAGGCTATGTAAACAATTATTGCACAGGGATAGAATTGCATAATTTCTGTCAATAAATATTTCCAGTTTCCACTTCCATTTTGTCCACTGTCCATGTACCTATTTATTTTAGTTATACTATATAGATATGCTGCCACAATATATAATTATATTAACACATTAATCTTGTTTTTGTTGTTGTTATAAATATTTGAATATTTTGCCATTTTATATTTTGTAATATAATTTTTATATTTCTGTTCTCAATTCTTATTTTTAAAATGTTTCTTTTATTAACAATTCTGTATTGATTCCAGTCACAGATTAAATAAACATAACAAAGAATACAATCAATTTATATCAACTTAAAACCCTTCCCACCAGACACAAATGCGCACCACAGTGGTCTGATAAATGAACAATGACATATAAATAAAATTATTTCGGAAAAAAACTAATAAACAATAAGTATGCACACATTTAACATTTGTCTCTCTCCACTGCCAAGCCTGTACAATCTAGAGCGGGTCCAATAGAATCAATGTAAAATCTTAAATTGCATCTTTAGATTTTTTTAGAAGCCTAGCCCATACTCCCTCCTCCAATACCAAGTTTAAATCTTTCTCCCATAATCTTTTGAGAGAAGTTGAAGCTCTGTCCCCCAGACTATGAATTAACAGGGAGTAATACACTAATGCCTCATGACCTTTTCCAAATGCAGTAATCACCACTCCCAGAGTACCTGCTGCTTTTCCAAAAATAATACAGAGCAGGTGGCTCAGCTGTAAATATAAAGAACTGAGATCTGGGAATCCTAAAATGTTGAACAATATTTTCAAATGATCTCAACACTACACTCTAATATAATGTCACAGAGCATATTTACCTCTCTCGCAATCCACTCTGACCAGCAGAATGGGGGCTTATTAATACATAATTTTGGGTTCAGCCATATGCTCGAGGCAACATTTAAATGTCAGAATTTAACACTCTGGACACTTTTGTCCATACCACATGCAAATGCAAGATAACTGGGTGTAACTCAACTTCTCTGGTTAGTTTAATAGAAAGGCTTTGCAATGGGAAAATAGGGGCAAGAATTTCCTGTTCAATACAAAATCAGGGAGGGGCTCTCTCAGGTGGAAGTGACCAATGAGTCCAAATGCATAATAAAACAAAATCTTGGGTAGGCCTAGCCCACCTTTGTCAATCGTCCCATGTAATTTATTGAAATGTAATCTGGGATGTTTACCATTTCAAATGAAGGACTTCGCTATGCTATCAAATTGCTCGAAATAAGAGAGGGGGACATCTACAGGGAGAGATTATAGCAGGTAATTGAATTTTGAAATGCAGTTAATTTTAATAACATTAACCTTTTTAAAAACCTTTTTATTAAGGGGTCAAAATTAAATCGCACAGATTTGCTGGGAATAAAATGCCCAAATTCTTAATGCCCTACTTGGGGCATTAGAAAGGCACCCTGCTGAAAAGCCTATACCGAGCAATACGCTATCAGAGCCAAAGCTTCGGATTTAGATCAATTTACTCTGTATCCTGAGAATTTAGAAAAGGAATTTATAATGCTGTGGAGGCAAGGCATAGATCTAGTGGGGTCGGAGACAAATAAAAAAATATAATCTGCCTAAAGCAAAAGCTTATGCGCCTACCTACCTCCGCCACCCCTGGAAAATCGGCTTCCTTATCACGGCTGCTAATGGTTCCAGGGCAAGACAGAACAATATGGGAAAAGAGAGCAACCCTGCTGGGTTCCCCTATCTAGAGTAAAATAATCTGAAATTAATAAAGTTTCTTAATCGGTTAGACAAAATTTTAGACATTATTTTAATGTCTAGCTGGATCAGGGAAATTGGACAGTAACTATTACACTCACTTGGATCTTTGTCCTTTTTAAGTATCAGACTGATCTGGGCTTGTGTCATGGATGGCGGAAGCTTTCCATTCTTTAATGATTCCATATAAACTTCTAACAAAAGTGGAGCCAGTTCTGTAGCATAAGATCAAAAAAGATTCTGCGGCAAATCTGAATTTGCCTGTTGGCAAGGCCTTAATTACCTCGCCAACCTCTTCCAAGGTTATCTCAGAATCAAGATAATTTTTTTGCTCAGTCATCAGTTTAGGGCGTTCTAATGGTTCCACAAAGTTTCTAATATCTTCATCAGTAGACGAAGACGTGGAACTATAGAGATCAAGATAGAATTCTTTAAAAGCTTTATTAATATCAATTGCTGAGATACATTTTTATTTACCTCTAGCAGATTTCAATGAGGGAATGGTAGAAAAAGCTTTTATATATATATATATATATATATATATATATATATATATATATATATATATATATATATATATACAGTATATATATATATATATATATATACAGTATATATATATATATATATATACAGTATATATATATATATATATATATATATATATATATATATATATATATATATATATATATATATATATACATACACACAGTATATATACAGTATATATATATATATATATATATATATATATATATATATATATATATATATATAGCCAAAAGCTTCCATGCTTTGTCCCCTGACTCAAAGTATGACTGTCTTGGCCCGAATAGACAAAACTTCACCTTCCACGACAAAATATTATAATATCTGTATTTCATTTGGGAAAAGTCTTCATCTCTGCCTCGCCACTTTTAATATTCCCTACCAACTCCACGAGTTCTCATTTTTTAGTTTTTGGTGAATGAGGCGTACTGTATGATCCAACCACTGGTCCTTAATTGCCTCTCCCCCAGAGGGTACTGAGGACCAGTTGGCCTCCATATAAACATTGATTTCTGCCTTCAATATTTGTTGGAATTCAGGATCTTACAAAAGGGATACATTAAAGCGCTTAAAACTATATGATTTATTTTTCTCCGTATGTGGCAACACCTCTAAACTGAACCAACACACACACAAAAAAAAGGCCCGTTCAGTTTCCTCGGACAGTCAGAATGTTCAGTGAGTTGATCCAATTGACTGCAACGTGAGAACCACAAAAGAAATTACTCAGTCCATTGACAGCGACCTTCCATTGATGTAAGAGTTTCTTGCATTCCATGAATCAATCACTTTTCTCGCTTGTCAAATTCGCAAAGCCGGAACCCTGTGATTTCGCTCGATTTCCAGCTTATGGCCTGTTATGTCGAGCAGACTCTGAAAGAGCCCGTCCAGGCATTTTTTTTTACCATATCCTGACCTTCTTCGTCCTCAGGAATTCCAACTATTCGGACGTTATTACGCAGGGTACGTTTCTGCAAGTCCTCAGCTTCTCCCAGATGTGCTCCATTTCCAGCTTGGTCGCTAGTAGATTAGCAACTAATTCAATATTTTAGATTTTTTTAAGGCAGGCCTGTATCAAAAATATTAGCTATTAAGCAAATGTGCGAATGATTCAAACATTGTGATCCGACAGTTGTGTAGTGATTAAAACAGGCCTTATTCATGGATATTTCTGAAAGCATAAATTTGGAAATCTGAATCAATATTACAGACTTTTCTCTTTTATATCCTCTACCTTTCCACCCATAGCTAACAACCTTACGGGGCTCCATTTTGGAGGACTCTGTGCCCTCCACCTCCAAGCATGGCTTAGCTCGAGGCCTGCCCTTGAAAGAGGTGCTAGAATATCTTGTCCCTGAACTCAATGCCCACTGCCTCCGACTTGCCCTCAATACACCCAAGGTCACAGAGCAGCTGATGAAACTGGACGAGCAGGGGGTATGGATATCTGGCATTACTTCACAATTGAATAATGATATGGCATTATACATGTATAATAGAATGGTCCTGTTGTTTGTGGGTTTATGGCCTTTCTTTTGACCTGTTGTGCAGCTCAGTTTCCAGCTGAAGGTGGGAGTCATGTACTGCCAGGCTGGGCAGAGCAGTGAGGAGGAGATGTACAATAATGAGGCAGCAGGTCCCTCCCTGGAGGAGTTTCTGCAGTTGCTGGGAGAAAGGGTGCGCCTTAAGGGTTTTTCTAAATACCGTGCACAACTGGACACTAAAAGTGAGTCTTTATGTCTTGCAGGTTCAATTAATTGGTACAGAGACCAGAAATGGACTTAACACATGAAATTGGTAACCCAGGTTAATTCTAGATCATGTGTTAACATCCTGGGTTATCTTGTTCCTTGTTTCACACTGTTCATACGTTACCCCAGGTTAGTAATTAATCCTGGGTGTTCGAATTTAGAAATCTCACTTTGTCCACATGTAAATTCTGGGTTAACATTCTTATTTGCTTTACTTTTTAGTTTCTTATTACTAAGTGCTAACCTTGCTTTGAAACAGTAAGCACTTTTTCACCATCAGTCCGTACTGTCCTAAGCACGGTGAGTAATGCTCTAGGAGCATTTCCACTTGAGTACGGTTCGGTACGGTATGATTACAAGACAATCCCGGCCCAGACTTCTTAGCACGGTTAGGTAACCATGCTCTGCTGTACTAATGGATTCATAACTGGCTCATTCAGTCCATTCTTATCCTGATTTCGGTGCACAAAAGTAGAAAACACCCTGTAACTGTATCAATAAGACTGGATCACTACCGAACAACACAGTATTGCAAGAACTGAATTAGGGTTTAGTGTTGTGTAAAAAACCTTAAGAGGAATGGAATGATTAAAACCACTTTAAACTACTAAAAAAAAACTTTGTTAAAGTGGTGAAATGTTTAGTCAATCTCTGGTCTTCTGTCATATCAGGCTAGTATGCTCTGGGCTAGTTAATTATTATAACAGGATTGAACTCAAATAAGCCTGAAGCTCATTTTAAACAAGTCCCTCCAATGTAAACATTTTATCGACAGTCAGAGATCATGATTGGAATGGATCTAAACACAAGAACAATAATCATCTCCTTTTTTGTCCCTTGGTTTGATTTGAACCACAGTGACCTTATTTTAGACCCAGTCATGCACATAGTGCCTGGCAGCCCTGCTCTACCTCTCTTCTGTGACCATGAGGAATATTGTCTCTGATCACAAGCCTGCTTATAATTTCATTCATCAGTCTTGACATTTCCTCCCTTCGAGTCCCCCTCCACTGCAAGTGCAGCCAAGTAGGGGTGGTGGAGTTGTCTGAAAGCTTTGATCTCAGCTTGACAGACTGGGGCATGGTTTTGGAGTCTGGTGGCATAAAGAGATTAGGAAACTGGGATTGAGTAGATGAAGTTTGTGCTGCCATGTTTTAGAGGCCATGTCCCAGAGTGACAATTGCAGTATCCTGTTTTTGATCCGTGATTGTCTTTTAAAAAGAATGGAGCCCTTTTTATTTATTGTTTAGGATTTTGAGCCTTTATTCATAGGACCATATAGACCGACAATAAAAAGAGCTGACAAGAGGTGAAACATGATCAGAACATGACCAAGGCCGGAATCAAACCCAGGTTCCTTTGAGCCAACAGCTCTTATACATGTCAGGGGGGCCTGTAGCTTTGAAAAGAAGACAATCCTTTAAAAATGGATCAGACCAGTGTTGCTCTAACAAGTCAAGGAGTTTTAAATGCATGAGGTTGTATGAGCAACCAAAGTTTTAGAGAACTGTTTGTTCCTTTCAGACAATTTTGTTTCTTCAACAAAAGAGGCAGATGATCTTATAAAAGGTGTTTAACTATTGCAGGTGAAGAATCATTTAATGTGAGAATTAATTTTCTTGCAGCGGATTCTACTGGAACCCACTCTTTGTACACAACTTTTAAAGACTATGAGATCATGTTCCATGTGTCGACAATGCTCCCCTACACACCCAATAACAAACAGCAGGTAAGCTACTCAAAGGCAATCACCATTGCAATAATTTTTCCTTTTTACTTTCATTGTCAACCTATAACATATATTAACTAACCCACAACGTTTGTGCTCCATAGCTGCTAAGGAAAAGACACATTGGAAACGACATAGTTACAATCGTGTTTCAAGAGCCCGGTGCAAAACCCTTTAGCCCAAAGAACATCCGTTCTCACTTTCAACACGTCTTTGTGGTTGTACGAGCACACAATCCATGCTCTGAAAACACCTGCTACAGGTGAGTGACTTAAACTTTGGCTATGTGCTACCAAGTAGAGTACTTGGAAGTGTTCCACTATCAATTTTACACAAACATGTCAAAAAGTAGGCCTCGTTTTTAATTTTGTGATTGGTTATGGCATAATTTTTGGCAGTACATTGCGGTCCGATTCATCAGACAACAATTTTCATTAACACTGTACATGACTTTGAGGGGAAGTAATAGCTCTCAATACTCCGGGCAGGATTAGGGGATGTTCATACAGGACAAGTTATTCCTTTCAAACAGCTAGACAGAGTGCAACTTAAAGGGATGGTTCACTCAAAAATTAAAATTCTTTCTTCATTTACGTACCCTCATGATATCTCAGGTGTGAGGACTTTCTTTCTTTAGCAGAACACATACGTAAAATCTGTTCACTCAGTAGGTCTTTAACCTTTGACCTCTGGGGTCGACGGACGTGTCGGCGAGTCCTGCTGGATAAAATTCAACAACATTAAATTCTCCGTCATTTTGGGGCATACAGATAAGTGTAAGACATCATTAGAGACTATAAAGGGTCTACTTTTATTTGTGTACACTCACAATAACAACAAAACCTTGTACTTTTGTAAAATAAAGAAAATAAAAAGGGTGAGCTATAAGCAGTTTCTGGGTTCACGAGCATATATCTGAAACACGTCACAAAAATGAACTGAAACTAGGAATACTTATCACACAAACATGAAACATATGTCTAAAGAATGCTTAAAATGTCTACTTTTTAAATAAAACAATTCAAATTTAAAACAAATATTCTCCTGCAATGTAATATGTGTGAAACAAAGTGATGTACAGT